>CM028129.1:461657500-463142500 GCA_016271365.2 Neoceratodus forsteri
CAACATAGCCATTTAAGACCTCTGCTTATGAACAGTGTCACTGTATTTTCTTAATTTGTCTCTGTACATTGATTTCAAGACACCGACCGCGCCTATCATGCGCCACATGGCAGAAACACTTTTGGGTGAGATGAAAATGACAGCTATACTACTCATAAGAAGGTGTGGTAAAATGGCAATGTTGAAAATCTGGAGTGAAAATATTGAAAATTCGCGAACTTACTAGAGTGTGTAGGAACTGCGCAACGCACACTCGTAAAACAGTCATTTTTTGGAATTTTTCCACCAAATTTTCAAAATAGGCTTCTTGAGAGCCCACCTTATGAACACTGGCAGTGTCGTTTCATTAATTGGTCCTGAAAGGTGATTTCGCGCAGTGACTGTGAAATCACCCTTCGGGCCCGTCTAACGCCATGACAGTGACAGCATTCATGAGAAGGGGTCCCCAAAACCCTATGTTGAAAATTTGGTGCAAAAATTCCAAAAAATGCCTGAGATATGCAACAAAGTTGAAAAAACCCTATCTATCCCATTATACAGCTTACTGGCATTTCCGCAGTTCGTGGTCGGCTTTGAAGAGTGCAGACGTGCTCCTGGTCCACCGATGATCATCGCACTGGACTCCGGAGGTAAGTATGGGGTGAGGGGGGTGTGGGGAGGCAGGGTGCGCAGTGGGTGGGTGCGGGTTGTGGGGGGGTAGGGAGACTGCGTGGGACCGTTTTTTTCTTTACAGGTTTTTTTTTTAAATGATGATGCTGGACATTTGCCACACTGGGGTGGGCTCCCAGCATGGCACAAGGACAGCTGGTTGGGGGGCATGGAGCTGATGGGGGATTGGGCACCCCCATTGGCCATAGCATCTATTGCCATGCTGGGGTGGGCTCCCAGCATGGCACCCTGTACTCTGGGGGGAGGACAGTGGAGTCAACGGGGATTGGGCACCCCAGTGGCTATAATATGAGCTGCCACGCTGGGGTCGATACCCAGCGCGGGCATGTGGAAGGCTTGGGGAGCAGCAGCCGAGGGGATTGGGCACCCCGGCGCTATACAGTGTGTGTGGGGGGCTGCACCTGTATGCATATGTGTGTATGTGTGTGTGTGTGGGGAGCTGTGCATGAGCAGGCGATATCTGATCACTACTCACTGGAGCGTAGCTCCCCCTTTCAACTGTACACCACTGCATTTTGGAGCTGTCATAGCTCCAGCATGCATTGGAGGACTGGGGCCGTGCTTGCCAACACACTGACTGAATTGGAAGAGGGGGTGACACACCTCCGAAAACTCGGATGATGGCACTACGTTTCTGGCACATGCGTGCAAGCAAACATAAAAAGGCCTGGATATGAGTAAAAGAGACAGTGGCTCTAATCTTGCTGCTTAAGTAGTTATAAGATGTTGTTGTATTATACTGAATAATCATTGATCCACCTGCATTCTTTGAGGAAGAAACTAGACAGCAGACCTGAGTGATTCTGACTTCAAAACAATCTATGTTGAAACTGATGCTATAGAGTTTAATGGCAGTCTGTATTATTTTAGTAGGAATCCTGATAAATCACGATTTATTTATTTACATACTATATTTAAAAGTTTTTCCAAGAAAAGCTTACTGAGCTGAGAACGACTTGTTTTCAGAAAAGTCTTGGGAAAGTAATCAAGGGGAAATCTAAATGCAAATAATGTAAATGCATTATTGTTCATAATACCCTAAAGTGGATACACCCACAGGGATTTTTTTATTTATTTTTTACTTATTGAAATGTTTCACCAGGAAGGCACACTGAGCAACATGTTGCTCGTCTCCCAGTGCAACCTGGGGGGATGGGAACATGAGGATGGTATGCATAAATTTGGAGAACTAACAAAGATTAACATATAATTACATTCAAATAATAATGAGTGAACTGTAATGATGCAATGAAATAGCAGGGTACTAACAGTTTTGAACTAGATAAGTACAATAATAACAGTTTAGAACTTGGTAAAATACAATAGCACAAAATTACATTTAATGGTAAACTCTAAGTGACACACAAATGATTAGCTTGATTAAGGCTGAATGGAGTTCAAGTAGTCGACCTAGGAGAAGCTAGTGGGGAGTAACACAAACAGTACAAGTTAGCTAAGGTAAGACAGAAATGCAAATTTGTCTAGAAGTGCAATGTATTAGGGTTAGCCAGAACTAAGTCTAAGTAATGGGGGAGGAGGGAGGAGGGAGGGAGGGAAAGGGAAAGGGAAAGGGAAAGGAAAGGGAAAGGGAAAGGGAGGTGATAGGCAGTTAAGATTCATGACTTACAGGATAGTAAGAACCCAGCCAAAGGTCGATTCAGGGCAAGGGTAGGGAGGTGATGGGTGCTAAGGAGAGGGGGGTGGAAGGGAAGGAGGACAGGGGAGACAGAGTACTTGACCCTTTCTGACCAGTTCCAGATGTTGAGAACCCTGCTAGGGGATAGTGCAAGGCAAGCATTAGGGAGAAGTGGTGGAGAAAGTAGGAGGGTGCTGAAGGGGGGAAATAGAGAAAGTGGGAAGAGAGGTAAGGGCTTATCAAGAGCTAAGACCCTAGGGGAGCTGAGAACCCCATCAGGGGACTTGCAATGGAAGAAGAGGGTAAAGGAAGAGGGAGGAGGAGAGAGGTCTGTTGGGGCTTGACCACTCCAGTATGCTGAGAACCCTGCTTGCACAAGGCAGAGGTGGAGCATGGTAGGAGTGAAGCAGGCTGTTAGGAAGTGACGGTGAGTAAGCTTTGGAATGCTGGGAGCCTGAAAGGTTTGATGAAGGCCAGAGGAGAGGTTTAGTGAGAAAGAAGAGAGGCCAAATCCCAGAAGGGGCCCTTTAAGGATGCAGAGAAACCCTCCAAGGGGACAGGGGTGGCAGGAGTCTTTGAGGGTGAGGAAGGGGTGGTGAGTGTAGGGTGGAGTGGTGACAAGCTCTTGTTACAACTTTGGGTACAGAGGAACACAGTAATAGTGCAAGGGAAGCCAGTAGAAAAGGGAGTTGGTGGAAGGGAAGGAGACCTGGAATTTGGAGGGAGGAAGTGGGGGTGCAACAGGGACAGAGTGAGTGTACTGACATGGGGTAGGGTTAGTCCTGGGCTTAGAGGAGGGATTAGGGAGGGTCATGGCAGGAACAGCTAGGTGCCAGGTAGTTATTGAGGGCAGATCTGATGAAGTAGGAGGAGGATGAGTGATGAATTTGAGGGGGGAGGGAATTCCAAATTTTTGGGAGGCAGTGACAGTAACCAGATTGGCCAATATGGGTGGATCTATGGGGGACTACCAGGGTACAGGAGTTGGTTGATCTAAGGGAGTGGTAGGGTGGTGGGTGTTATAAATGAGGAGGAAAGTTAGGAAGGGAGCTCACCCAGCCAGTGCCTGGAGATGAATTTAGTGCAGTGGGAGAGTTGCTTATTTAGAGGAGAGGGAAAGGATAAGGCATGATAAAGATCACAGTGGTGGGTGCGAGAGGGAGAATCCAGGGCCAAGTGGCAGAAGGAATTGAAGCGGGTATCCAATCTGGTCAGGGAAGACTTGAGAGCAGCACCATAAACTAAGTCACAGTAATCAAAAATGGGCAGTATTATCTTTTGAACAAATTCACACCTAGCCATAGGAGGGATGCAACTATGGTTCCTAAATAGGGCACCAAGCTTGGGGCACAGTTTTTTCTGGATGGCGTCAATATGTCTAGAGAAGTTTAGGTGTTGATCCAGCCAGACAACTAGGTACTTGAAGGAGGGTGTGTCCTCAAGTAAAGTCCCATCAAGAGTGTAGAAAATGGGCATGGAGGGAAGTCTAGAGAGTCTTTGCTCTGTGCCAAAGGTCATGGATACAGTCTTCTTGACACTGAGGAAAAGTTGATGATTAGCAAACCAGAGCTGAACCTTGTTGAAGTCTTGCTGCAAGCTGGTTGTAACCTCATCAGGACAGGAGCCAGATGCATACAGGACCGTATCATTGGCATACATGTGTATGGCAGAGGGGGAGCAAACAGGAGGAAGGTCATTTAAGAAGATGGAGAATAGAAGGGGCCCTAAAACAGAGCTCTGGGGGACGCCAGTGTTAATTGGGAGCTGAGGGAAAATGTCATCGAAGATCTTAACTGACTGGGTTCGGCCAGTAAGGTAGGCCTTAAACCAGTTAGTGGTGGAGAGAGACAGACCAGCTGCCAGAAAAGAGTAAAGGAGAAAGGAATGGGAGATGGTGTTGAAAGCCTTTCCAGGTTGACAAAATTGGCAGAGGTGATTTGGCCATTATCCATCCCGATTAGGATGGAGTCAGTGAACCATAGGAGAGAGGTGGTGGTTGAGTGATTTTTCCTGAATCCAGATTGGAAAGGGGTGAAAAAGAAGGTGTCAGATAGAAAAGTGATGAGCTGGGAGAGGACAATATGGTCTTGTAGTTTGGCAAGGGTAGGGAGGAGAGAAATGGGGTAATAGTTGCCAGGGGATGAGGGGTCATCCACTTTGAGTAGTGGGAGGACCACAGCATGTTTCCATGGAGAGAGGACAGAGGCAGTAGAGAATGAGAGATTTAAGATTATTGAGAGGGGATAGGCAATGTCTGGGGCAGAGAGGGAGAGGAGTTTTGGGTGGAGGCCATCAGGGGAGGCACCTTTAGAGGGGTTGATGGTGAGGAGGGTGCTTAGGGCATCATTTGGGATTATTGTAGTGAAGGAGAAGAGGAGAAGGAGGTGGGAGGTTGGTGGGAGCGGCACTCTGTTAGAGGGTGGGGAGGGAAGGGGGTATGAGGGGAGGGACTTCAGTAATTCAGTGGCACAAGAGGTGTAATAGGAGTTAAATTCCACAGCTACAGCTGGTAGGTCAGCCACTAGTGAGCCATTTACTGTAAGCACCCATTGGGGGGGCGAATTTGGTGGGTAAATAGGTTGTGGGACACCTTTCAGAACTTTGAAGGGGAATTTATGTTAGTGATGAAGGCAGATTTGAAATATTCAGACTTAGCTAACCTTATAGTCCTCAAAAGACTTATAAGAGCATAGTTGTATGGTTTTGTGTTGTGATTTAGGTCTGTGGACCTTCCTAACTATGAATATTGGGTTCTGGTCACTGAGATCATCAGGGAAGATGACAGAGGTAATGACTTGGTGGGGGTGGGAGGTAAGGGCCCAGTCGAGTAGGGAGTGTTGTTCTATCTTGCGGTTTGGACGGGTGGGCTCTGAGATCAATTGGGAGTGGTATAGGGCTCTGATTTCATTTTTAGTTCTAGTAGTTTTAGGTGACAACCAATTTAAATTGAAGTCACCTAGGATGAATAGTTCCCCAGAGTGAGAAAGGGCAGTGATGGAGGTTAGGAGGTCAAGTGTGACCAAAGGCTGGACATTTGGGTGGCAGTAAATGCCAGCAAAAAAGATAGAGAGCATGAAGGGTAGGGTCACATGAATAGCTAGGGCATCATGGGTCTCAGGATTGGAGGATGAGTAGATGATGGAATATCGGATGGAGGCAAGGACATATATGGCCACACCACCACCTCTGCCAGCAAAGTCTTGCCTTAGCAGTGAGTAGCCAATAATGGAGATCAAGTGGTCAAGGATAGTGCTTGTTAGCTAAGATTCTGAGAGAATTAGAATGTCTGGATTTAGAGTGCTCACCATGGTCTGAAGGTGGTCTATTTTTTGCAACAAAGCTATGGATCTTTAGATGTAGGATCTTTAAACCTTTCGGGAGGGCTGAGCAGGGAGAGCAGGGGTTGGTAATAGAGGAGGAAGCACCAGAGGAGCATAGGGCAGTCTGGCCAGGGTTGGGGTGGATATCCCCATCAGAGAATGAGAGGAGACCGAGTATGAGGAAGTAGAGCTTAGGGGATTTTGCAGGGGCTGGCGAGGAAGTTAGGAGTTTAGAGGACAAGGGAGTGGATGAGTGTGGCAGCAGAAGATGGAGAACCATGGTGAAAGTGGACACTGTTAACAAAGCCACATGAAGCGTAGTAGTGGAGTGGGACAATAGTTCAAATGGGGGGAGGGAGTAATAGAATGAATGTGAATAGGGGATTGGAGATAATAACTGATGGAGGTGGGAAAGTTATTAGGTTTTGGTGAGTAGTGAACAAGTGGAGGTGGTAGAGAGAGGGATATAAGCAGAACAAGGGGGAGAAAGGAGATTAGGGGATGCTTTATTCAGAAAGGGGGAGAATTTAGTAAGCAATTTAATTAGGAGAAGGAAGGAATTGTAAGCAGGAAGCACAGAGGAGTGGGCTGACAGTGTCTATTTGATTGAGATACAGAAGGGAGGGTAATGAGGGTAATGGGGAGGGTAGGGTATAGGACAGTTACTCTTTAAGGGGAGGACTGTACACAGTAGCAGAGTAGGAGGGAGCATGTGGATGGAGCCAAAGTCTATTTAATGGAGGTCAGGGTTGGGGCCAGGGTAGGTGGGTAGGACAAATTTTCCAGTTAGCAAGCTGTGCGACTCAAAAAGAAGAGCTCCGGGAAGCACCAGGTGCCATTTAGTTCTAATCCCCAGGAGCTCAGAGGTTACATAAGCACAGCAAAGCTCATGGAGCAATTGGTGGTCCACTTGCAATAATCTTGCAGGACTCTTTTAAGACATGTGTGGTACTAGCACACTGGGAAGTGGGTAATATGGTCCCCATTTTTAAGAATGTGTCTGAGCCTTTGTTATAGAATGTTTCACATCAGTGGCATTGTGTAAGATAAACAGCATTTGCAAAGTCACAGATACACTAAATAACCTGTGCAGGTTCACACTAGGCTGCCAAATGAGAACTCACTGCTGACTCCTGTATTTCATCCTAGGGCTCCTCCCACTCAACTTGAGGAATGAATATAAATGGAATACTTTAGTATATCAATATTCAAATGTTCTTTATCCAAATTACCTAAACAACCTATTAATCAGACCCTCCCTGAGTTATCAATAATGTTTCCAGAATAGGAACTCCTTCCATGCCCCGAGAGTTGATAGTCATAAATCTATTGTTTAATAAGAATGCCTTTCCCACTGCTGCCCCAACTACCTGAACACATTCCCAGAAAATATTGATGAGTCCACTAATCTGAGACCTCTCAAAAAAGATTTTTTTAACCACCTCAACAGATTAAGTGACTGTTAAGTATCCATCTTATGACTCTCTCACCCAACCAAATAATTAGTTAATTGAAATTAATCCAGCTAGATTAACTCTATGAGATGTGGGGCTGCTTACTGTGATGACACACCACATTGTTGAAGAGTGAGCAGTGCTAGCAGGACTGTGCAAGGCGCTGTCTTGATTTTTAGAGGTGTGCCATCATTGGCTCAGCCTACAAAAGCATAAAGTAGTGGATTTTGTAAAACAATATAAAATTTACTGAAACTGCCTAGGCTAAAACCCCTACACAGTCTTTCCAGTTTTTCTTAAGTCACCTGTCTCTCCTTGCCAGAAGTTTGTCAGAAGGTTGCGTGATCTGCTCTGGGTACTCCCCGCCAAGGGGTCTGAGGTGGCAGGAGTCCTGGGGGGGTCTTGAGAGTGGTAAACCCTGTGGAGGGTGAAAGAAGCATACAGCCTGGCAAGCGAAGTGGGGGCTGTATGAGAATAAAGGAGAGAGAAGCAGAGACGGAGAAGGAGTCATAAAAACAGTGCCTTGGAGAAAATAAAGAGTGAAATAAAGAGAACAGGATGGGGAAAACTGGAAAAACACTTTTGGAAGCTTATTTAAAATTACCTAATCTTTCTGCCTTGAAAAACCCCTCTTAAATTCCCTTACATATTTCTTCTAGCCTCCTAGGATCAATCCTCAGTTAGAGGGCTGCAGGGGGTTACAGGGGGCTGTTGAATCTGGTTACGTCTGTTTTATCTTATTTTTATTTCTATTTTTGCATTTTTATTTTTAATTGACATTGCCAACTGCTCCAACTACTTCAGCTAGTCACAATTCCCCATAATTAATTCAAGCACTTAAGCACAAACTTTGGAAGCAGCTTTACAACAGGGCTACAATATGTTTTGATTAAGTCAGACATTACTTAACCAGGGATGTCAACATTTTTATAATACTGAATCTTTCATTTTTCCAGATATGGGGAACAGAGAGTGGAAAGGAAGAGGAAGGAATTTACAAGGGTTGTATATTTTCATGTTCCTAATCTCTTACTCTCTTAACCTCATTAAATCTACTTTAAGGCTTTAATTGAATTATGTTGTTTTAATGGTAAACATCTGATCCCCTGACAATGGATGGTGGCAAAATATTTGGTGATCCTTTATTTATTAATAATTAGTTTAAGCTTATGCTTGAGAATTGAATACTCTATGAATGCATTCATGCCCACTCATATAATAGAACTGATTAGTTTTTATGAGCCCTTTAAAGAATAAACTATTAGTTCATTGTAGTTAATCACAATACAATAAAAAGTCCTGCTAGGAGATAATCTTATAATTGATTCAAGATAATAAGGCTAAAAGGGTTTAAGTGCACATGTGCCAGCATTCTTTGGTTTGAAGTGCTATTTTTAAATGTGCATTGCTTGGAGAGTAGTATTTCAAATTCTTCAATTGTCAGCTCAGCTGTCATCAAACCCATAGTGAAATAGACATTCGTAAAACTACAGCCTGATTTAATTTTTACAATTACAAACAGACAAGAATACCCTGAATACCATGGTAGGTGTTTATTGAATCCATTTTTACAATTCTAATAATTTTTCTGACAAGCTTTTTTGAAAATTCTAGCAGGCTCTTTCTTTGTATAGTGACTGCACAATTTTACCTTGACTTTTTGTTAAAAGAGCGGTGTTTAAATTTGTTACTGTTGTTTTTGCATTTTAGCTCTTACTTTGGATATTTTATAACCTTGGACCAGACTCAGATAATTCCGTACTGGCATGGCAATGTTTGGATAGCGGGACTAAGTGCATCTCTCCACAACCAAGCTTTTGCAGCCATCTGTTTCAGAGTTATATACTTATTTAATTTTAGAAATACATCTATGCACATATTAACACTTATTTACAATAAATAAACTAGTTAAACTAGTTTCTGTTAAAACCGATTGAAATAGTTTTAAACTGTTCAAGTTTCCTTACTTGGGACCTATGTAGGTTGGGAGACATTTATGGTCCTCTAAATCAATCATCTCAATGGGGAAAATTGAGAATTGATTTATTCTATTATATTATATTTTACTTCTTCACTAATAAGAAAGGAAGGGAAAGGTGCTGAATAAGCTTAAAGCCATAGCCATTGTTCAATTAGTCAAGTAACTTTTAGTACTTTTGTGTTAAAACTTTAATACAATTACTGCTGTCTAGGGATTACATTAAAATTATGTATTACTGGATATCACATACTCTATTGTTTTGGGGGCCTTTTATCTTAAACTTATCACAGAGTGCTTGCTTTAGCAATTTAAAAATATAGTTTTTGGGGTATTAATTCATATTTATTACTACCTTTGATTTGCCTGGTATTATCTCTATCCTGCCAGATTTATATATATTAACATAGAAAAATAGAATTTGACAATAGATAAGGACCGCTTGGCCCACCTAGTCTGCCCATTTCCCTACTTGATGGATAAGCTGCAGATTCTAGTAATCAACAGCTTACTTCCTCCCACCCCCCATTAGAATTGCCTTATGCCTGTTCCATGCATTCTTGAATTCTCCCACTGTTCCCGACTCCATAACCTCCTTAGGAAGGCTGTTCCACGCATCCACAACCCTCTCTGTGATAAAATTATTTCTAACATTACCGCTGAGCCATCCCCCCTCTATCTTCAAATTGTGCCCCCTTGTTCTTGCACATCTCATCTTCTGAAAGATGCTACCCTCTTGTACTTTGTTAATTCCCTTGAGATACTTGAAAGTTTCTATCATGTCCCCCCTCTCCCTCCTTTCCTCAAGGGTATACATATTAAGCTGCTTTAGTCTCTCCTCGTATGTCTTCCAGTGCAGACCCTGCACCATTTTGGTTGCCCTCCTCTGCATAGTCTTCACTCTGTCTATGTCTTTGTGGAGATAGGGTCTCCAGAATTGCACACAGTACTCCAGATGGGGTCTCACCAACTTTCTGTAATGAGGTATAACAACTTCCTGTATTCTACTGTTGATGCATCTCCCTATGCATCCCAGTATACCCCAAGCCCTTCTTACTGCCTTCTCACATTGCTTGCCCACCTTTAGGTCATCCGATATAATTATTCCTAGGTCTCTTTTGATTTTTGTTGTTGTTATTAACTCACCCCTCATTGTGTACTCTTCCCCTGGGTTTTTGTTTCCCAGATGCATTTCCTTGCCCTTCTTCGCATTGAATCTGAGCTGCCACATATTTGACCATTCCTCCAACCTTGCCAAGTCCCTTTTCATCCTTTCCACCCCACCTTGTGTATCAACCCTGTTGCAGATCTTTGTGTCATCGGCAAAGAGACATGCCTTTCCTTCCAGGTGCTCTCCAATGTCACTTATAAAGACATTAAAGAGGACTGGTCCCAGTACCAAACCTTGCAGTACCCCACTAGTTACCCTCCTTTCATCGCTGTGGACCATAGGAAATCAAGAAAATTGGTAAATTTCTGGACAATATCATCACAGACATTCAATACAGCTATGTGGGAAGTGTTCTGGAAAAGGAAAGGACAGTAACTAGAGACAGTTGGCAGAGTTTGACTGAAACATCATCCAGAGGACCTTGCCACATTGGAAATCTCAAGGAACAAAAGACTGAGTTTTTTGGACTTTGATTATAGCTTTAAAGCAACTGTTCTTTCAAAAGATTTATTTGTCCTGGGACTGAATATATTTGATTGTCAAACTTTACAGTCTCACTAACAGTCATAATATAAAGAGTTTCAATGCTCAAACTTGTTTAGAATACTTTAGTATGTATATTCTCTTTAAAAATGGTTGGCACTAGGAGCGGGAAAATATTTCTTTCTCCAGTGAAGTCCAGAATCTTAAGGGAAGTAATAAAAAGGGCAACAAAAAAAGGAAATATACCTACAAAAATGAAAACAACATAATGGGTGGGTCGGGGGGATTGTCTTAAGAACACTAAGATCACAAACTTTTTTCAAAATTCTTCCCCTAACTGGGCACAGTTTCTAAAGGCCACTTCAATTTCAGCATCCATGCCAGTGACCCATATAGTGCAAATCAGTTCAGATAGCAATCAATATGGGAATAAGGACCATAAAGAAAGTTCATTACCACATGTAGGCTACACATTTAGCAGCAACACTTCAAAACAGATATCAGAAGGTATAGCTCTGTCCTCATATGATTGTGAACTTCATGATCCATATGACTATACTACCTCAATTCTGGAAAATTTGAATATTGTGGGTGTTCCTAAAGATTCTATTTGCACTTTATCTCAGCTGTTCTCTCCAGAACAGTTATCAGATACTTTTATAGACTGTAATTTAAAATCTTCTTCCATTAATAAAGTAAGGAACAACAAAATTAGCAAAAACTCAGGGGACAGACAGTGTCCTAAAGTACTGGATTTTGACAATTTGGCTTTGGTCATACAAGACCTTAGCCTCACACTTGAAAGGCTTAAGAAATTAGTTCAAGGGGAAACTGATGGCAGAAATCTAACAAGTCTTAACCTCAGTTTTGACTTAACAAGACAAATTCCCTCTCCAAAACTGGATGATGATGCTCAACATAAATTATAATAAAGAACATTTTACTATTGAGGGAAATTTTGTTTTTTCCTCCTCTTCTTCAAACCAGATACTAAAAAAATCAAAAACCCCTACTACGCCAATGTAGTGATCTTGGAAAATATCTGGGCTATTAAAGAGAAGGTGGCAAACTTAAGGGCAGATGTTTTTTTTTTACAACCAAGCAATACTGAAAAGGATTAGGTTAGATAGGAAAGAAAATGCTTAGAATTATTCCTGTTTTGTTTTAGAAACAGAATCAACAAAAGTAAAAGCAAATAAAGTTATTAAGGTTTCTCTACCTGCACCATTTAACAAAGATCAAATACCATTTATGTACTCAGAAGGCTATGAGACCTTAGAGGTGTCTAAAAAGGAAGTGAAACACCAAAGGGACACTTTAAATTAAAAGAAAGGAAAAAAACAAAAAAACAAAAAAATGGAAACAGTTACAATTTTAAACTCTGAGAGAACTATGCCCAAATAAGTCATGCAAAGGAACTTTGGCAAAGAATGGAAAATATGCCAATGCAGTAGATAAAGAATCTAATAACTATCAGCAGCCCTTTGAAGGATCAAACAAGTATGTGCAGAATAATGCGGTACACTGTAAGGGGGGACTCAATGGAAACAACAATGATAGTAAGAAGGGAAAGCATGTTACAGTGGGGGGGACAATAATTGGGAGGGAAGTCATGAACACTTAGGTGGAGATTGAATCAATGGAAAATCACAATGTGGGCCTTGAGGGACAGTATGACATAGGTGCCAAGAAGACAATGGTTAGGAGGGAAATCAATACCCTTTTGTTGGAAGCCAAATCCATGGGAATAAATCCAGACAGAATTCCTAATTTGGTAGAAAAAAGCAAGGAAAACACTGACAGATTACATCCCTCATGTCCTAACATCTTTTAATGCTTATAATCTTGAAAGTAGTAACTCTAATCAAGAGATGGAGTATATAATTGAGATGTATGGAATAGGTACATTAGAAAATGAGACACCAGAAAAATTATTGAGACTAGTATGTTACCTTCTCAGAATTTCAGAAGAAGAGAATGATGTTTTTGTCTCAAGACAACCTAACTTATCCAGATTATGTCTTATTGTACTTAATTCTGGAAAATTGTCATCTGATGCCTGGATGCAAGCAAGTGCATTGTTGCCATCAGAAATTAGGATACTTGCTACTATTTAGGTCCCAAATTTTAACAATACAGACTCAAAAGCAAGAGAGAACATTTCACAAAAAGCATTTAATGAAGAAGATTTAGCTAAAGTAAAGAATTGGAAACAATAGCAACATTTGAAATAAATCTATTAAGTACCTGGGAAAGTAAAACACTGTCAATATTTGGGTGGAAATCAGATTCTAAAGATACACTGGGGAAAGTAAAACAACATTTGGCAGACTTTTTGCCCCATGCATTGGATTTTAATATTTCGAGCAATTCCAAAGAATGGATTACACATCATAAAGGTTTGACTAATGCTCCACAAATTGATGTCACTTTCAATTGCACAAAATTGATGGATTTGGTCAGGATAGCTGTCTGCTGAGACAGAGATAGAGAGAGAGAGAAAGCAGCCAGAGCTTCCTTAAATCAAGGAGGTTATTTTCCAGACTACACTGAACTGAATTATTCCTTTTTGGACCTGTGTAAGTAACTAGTATTGATACTATTTTTGGGGTTGACTTGTCTTAGTTTTAACTTTAATTTGCCAGGGAGGAACTGTAGGTGGGAGATATTTGCAGTCATTTGTGAATTGATCTGTTACTTAACCTCTGTAAAATAGGTGTATGAAAGGAAGGAAGGCACTCCCTGGGGTAGAGGGTCAGAATTGTATCTGATTGTTTCTGGATGGCATAGGAGCAAGACAGAGGTGGGAAACTACAGACCTGTCAGTTTGACCTCAGTGGTAGGAAAAATGATGGAATCACTTCTGAAGGAAAGAATTGTTGAGTACCTAGAGGCCAGTGGGGCACAGGACCCAAGGCAGCATGGATTCACAGCAGGAAGGTCATGTCAAACAAATCTAATTAACTGTGGTTCAGAACTCAGTGCTTATGTTACATACTATAGCTGGATGCTGAAGGTTGTGCTTGGATACAGAGGCCAGACCAGTAAGTAGGATAATGCTTACAAGGTACTAGTAGTATGAAATGATTCGTGCTTAGGTACTTTAGCATAGACATGAGCAAGTCAGTTATTATAGTACATATGAACTGGATAGTATATGCAAGGTGCTTAGATGCTTGAACTGATAAGTCACTTGTTATGATTTGATAGTTTTGGCCTTTCTCTGTATCCCACCATAGAAAGGATGCTTAGTCCAATATTATGAGACCCCCCCAAAAAATGATGATATCAACGATTGTTCTGTATCCAACTGTTGAAGGAGTTGAGTAGGAAGACACCCCAAGAAAATGAGTAACAGTATGACCACCTCCTCCAACTCTGGAAAGTGTGACCAGTAGCATGCAGGAGAGGAAAACCCACCTTGGGGGAAACCTCTGAGGACCCATGGCTACTGACCTGGCTGTCCTTCTGGCTATACTAAAGGAGAGTAATTCTAAATTTAATTAATCGACTAATCTGAACCCCAAAGTAGTAGAACCAGATCCAGAGAAATGGAGAACTGAAGACATATGGAATCAAGACATGAAGGTGAACGGAGCAAGCATCTATCAGGTAAACTCCAAGTTTGAAAATCCTTGAGCAGACCGGAATGGTAGGAGTGTAGAATCCATGTTGAAATAATTTGAAATGACAAGTTGCAGTGGTGATAGTCCAGAAATTCCATGATGAGCATAATGAACTCAATGATGAGTAGCATGAATCGAGCAATCCAAAGCAAGGAAGTCTTCCCCAGGAGACGAAATCACAGTTACGTCAATAGCACCTAAAAGGGTAGATTGTTCGCTTAAGTCAAGATATAGAAAGGCCGAGGGCAGTAGAGCTGTGCTGAAAATCCAGGCAGGAATTGAAGACAGTAGATCTGAATCAATGCAGCATGTCGGTAGGAAGCATCCAAGGGAGTATAACAGTGAGCCCAATAGGTGAGGACATGCAGCTGAAATGTGTAGGTTAGATGAGGTAGGAAGTAGCAGGAGTGGTGTCGACCACACGTAGGCCAGCTAGTAAGTGAATGGAGAGTGGGAGTGAGCCCCACATAGACTAGTATGCACAGCTGGACCCCTCATAGGTCAGCTGGTAAGGGAAGTAGAGTGGCAGCTAACCCCATGTAAGCTAACATGCGCAGCTGGGCCCCTCAGAGGTCAGCTGGTAGTAAGTTGAGTGTAGAATGAGCAATGAGTAAGAAAGCCTCCTGGGTTGCCAAGCAACAAGTCCTGCAACAGCACATCAGTGTATAGCAGGCAGATAGAAATAGTACTAGGAAATGCTGGTTAGTTTAGATTCAATATGCAAAAATGAATTAACATCTAAGGAGGAGGCTGTGTCGCTTAATGCTTCCAGGCCTTGTGTGAGCACTACAGGTGCTGAAGGGACATGTGAAGCATCCAGATAATGCATTGAGCTGAGCATTGTTAGCATATGTCCTACAGATTCAGGACAGAGTTACGATGAGGAGCTCCTAGGGCTAACACATGACAATTAGAAATTGTGGATTACGTGTCCAGGCACTGACGCTTACAGGTGACTGGCAGGATGTGTTGAAGTAGTCCGGCCTCTGAGCTTCTGCTGATGGAAGGCAGAAGAATCCATGGAATGGTAGAATTGCTTGAGATGAAGTTGATGACTGACAAACTTAGTTCAGTTAATAGGACGAAGATAGTAGGATATGCTTAGGTCATAATATAGAAGGCACATGGCAGTAAAGCTGAGGTGGAATCCCTGAGGATTTGATGGTAGTAAATCCGAACCACTGTTGCGAAGTTAGGAAGCATCTAAGGAAGTATAACAGGGTGAGCTTAATAACTGAACACGTGCAGACGGACCCTGTAAGTTAATAAGTAGTAGAGTTGGGGTTAGGCCCAAGTTAGGATGCATAGCTGGACCTTTGTAGGTCAGCTGGTATAATAAGCTAAGGAAGAGCAAGAGTCAGGAATGCAAATTGCGCATGCCATAGGTAACGAATGATAAGCTCTGACTTGCACGTAGGTCAGTAGTAGTAGTAGTAGTGGTGGGGTGCATGAATGCAGATGAAGTAGCACGGAGTAGTATTGAAAAATACAGAGTACATAGTGGGGACTGATGGAAATGAAATAGCAGGCAATAGGTCTGATCCTCCTAAGTCGTTTTGATATAGCAGGAGCCATAATGGGAAGCAACATCCAATTTATCTGAAACAATGAATGAATTTCTAAATGAATGCTCAGTAGGCAAGCAGCATTACAAGGCTACTGTAGTAACTGCAGCTAGTCCAAGAACTGTAGGCAAGCCAGCGCCCTTATGTGTGCTGCCGAATATTGAGTGAATACCTATTAGGTGCTTGCCTTGGGTGCTTTAAGTTTGAGCCTAATAATAAGTTGAATAAACCAGCCAGGAAACAGCTCAATATCGAAACCATCATTGTACTGTACTGGGGAACTTGCGACTGCGTTCTAAAGAATAGCAAGTATGCGGCAAACCATGAGTGAAGTACTGGTGTTGAATGAAGCTCAGTGAACTGCAAGGCCCACCCGTAGTGCTGTGTTTTGTTGATGTCTGCATGCTTCAGGCAGGGAGTGGTTGAGAAAGGGGACGATGCTGCAGCCAGCGAGAATCGTGGGTGTGTAATAAATGTTCCAGGAGTGAACAGACGGGGACCTTGACGTAAGGGTCGATGAGGAGCATGGTAGCTTGTAAGTAGGGAGCATTGAGTCTGAAGGAAATAGAAGAGGACATTGTGACCATCACAGACACCTGGTGTAATGATAACCATGACTGGGAGGTGGCCATACCTGGCTACAACATATTCAGAAGAGACAGGGCAGGTAGGAAGGTAGGAGGAGTAGCTTTGTGTGTGAAAAATGACATAAGGGCCACAGAGATCCAGGAGGAACAAAATGGGGGAGAGATACTGTGGGTTAAGCTGGAAAGGAAAATGGGGCCAGCCATCCACACAGGTGTGGTCTATAGACCACCAGCCCAGGAGGAAGAAACTGATAGGGAGCTGATGCTAGCCATCCAAAGGATGGCAGACAAGGGTGAGGTAGTGCTGGTTGGAGACCTCAATATTCCATACGTGGACTGGAGCATCCCAGCAGCAGCATCAACTAGGAGCAGATTTATCCTGGACTCCCTTCAGGATGCCTTCCTCAAGCAACTGGCATTGGAACCAACTCAGCAAAAGGCAATACTGGACCTTGTGCTCTGAAACAGGGACAGTGTGATGGGGATAACAGTGGGGCAGCACCTGGGGAACAGTGGCCATCAGTCATTGTGGTTTGAAATTACAGAAGGAGCAGAACCAAACCACACAAAAACATATATTCTGGATTTTAGAGGGTCAGACTTTGGGAAAATGGGGAGATGCTTGAAAGAGGCATTAAGGGGAATGGGGCAGTAATCAGGGTTAAGGAACAGTGGGCAGTATTTAAAATGGGGATTACAAGAGCAACAGAATTATGCATTAAGCAGGTTAGCAAGGGAAAAAGGAAGAGGAGGCCATTATGGTTTTCCAAGGAGATAGCACAGAAAGTGAAAGCCAAAAAGATTACGTTCGGGCAATACAAAAAGACACAGGCAGAAGGGGATAGGGAGAAGTACCAGGAGAAGCAAAGGGTGGTAGGGAGGTCAGTAAGTGAAGCCAAAGCTCAGACAGACGAGCACATTGCAAAATCAGTGGGTAGAGGAGACAAAACCTTTTACAGGTACATAAGTGAAAAAAGAAAGGCAAAGGAAGGGATAGTGAGACTGAAGGGGGAGGATGGGGGCAACGTCGAGGATGAGAATAGTAAAGCTGACATATTGAACAGGTATTTCTGCTCAGTCTTTACTGAGGAAGAGGAGGATAATGGGTCTGAAGGGAGTACAAAGGGTGGGAATGGTGCAGAAATGTACACAAGTCCCTTTACACAAGAAAGAGTCCTAAAGGAACTGGAAGTAATAAGAGTTGATAAAGCAATGGGGCCAAGTAGGGTGTACCCCAGGGTCCTTAAAGAACTAAGTTAGGTGGTGGCTGAACCTCTGACAATCCTGTTTAGCCAATCAGATACTCAAAGACTGGAGAACAGCAGATGTAGCCCTCTTATACAAAAGTGGGAACAAAGAGGAAGCAGGGTGCACAGATCAATCAGCCTCACCTCGGTAGTGGAGAAGATCATGGAAGCACTACTGAAGGAGAGATTGGTGGAACATCTGGTTGTCAGTGGACTACAGGGCCCAAGGCAGCATAGTTTCACCAGGAGGAGGTCATGTCGGACCAATCTCATAGAATTTTTTGACTGAGTGTCTAGGGAGGTGGATCAGGGGCAGGCAGTGGGCATGGCCTATCTGGACTTCAGTAAGGCCTTTGACACTGTGCCACATAGAAGACTATTACACAAACTGGGGAATATGGGTGCGGGCAGCACAGTAGTATGGTGGGTAGGTAACTGGCTGCGGGCAGGACACAGAGGGTGGTGGTAAATAGCTGTCACTCCACAGAGGGAAGAGTGACCAGTGCGGTACCACAGGGATCAGTGCTGGGACTGGTCCTATTCAACATCTTCATCAGTGACATTGCGCAGGGACCTAGAAGGCAGAATTTCCTGTTTGCTGATGACACAAAGCTTTGTAACAAGTAGACACACCAGAGGTGTAGACAGAATGAGAAGGGACCTGCAGAAACTTGAGGAATGGTCAGAGCTTTGGCAGTTGAAATTCAATGCAAGAGTGCAAGATAATCCATATGGGCTAAAAACCCTGGCATGATATATCAGTTAGGGTGAGGATATAGCATGCACCAAGCAGGAAAGGGATCTTGGGGTTATCATCTCTGATGACCTCAAGGTAGGAAACAGTGTGACAAGGCAGCAGATAAAGCAAATAGGATGCTGGGATGCATAGGCAGGGGCATCACCAGCAGGAAAAGGGAGGTCATAATTCCACTATACAAGACACTAGTGAGGCCCCTCCTGGAGTACAGTGTACAGTTCTGGAGACCTTCCTTATGTAAGGACATAGGGTAGAGAAGGTTCAGAGGAGGGCAACAACGATGGCACATGGATGGCATAACAAGTCCTATGAGGACAATTTGAAGGAATTGAATATGTACTCCCTGGAGGAGAGGAGGGAGGGAGAGAGGGGATATGATAGAGACATACAAGTATCTTACAGAGAGGAACAGGGTGCAGGAATAAGCTATTTTTAAATGAAAAAGATGTTCCAGGACTAGAGGGCATGGGATGAAGTTGGAGGGAGGACGACTTAGAGGAAACATGAGGAAGAATTTCTTCACAGAATTGGTGGTGGACAAGCGGAGCACCCTGCCAGAGAAAGTGGTGGGGGCTGAAACAATCACGGGATTTAAGAATGCATGGGATAGACATAAAGGAATTCTGGAGGTCAGGGTTAAGGGGCAACAGACTTCTAGGAAAACATAAAGTGAACTTAGAAGCTCAAATGGGCAGACTGGGTGGGCTATAGGCCCTTATCTACTGACACTGTCTATCTATCTATGTATCTATATTTATTGGGCAAATTAGGGATAAGTATAGTGAATACTGAAACCCTGTCTGATTGTGCAAAACAAGGTTCTGACTTCTCAACTGAAAACCAAGATGCAGTAGAAGCTAGCTTAAATGGATATAATAGGTTCTCAACACTGAAGTCTAAGTCACCACCATGGCAAAGCAGTGGTGAATCTGTTAATAGACCAACTAATGTTACGGATGAAGAATTTTCCCTCCTATCATGGAATATAGAATGGCTATCATACAGAATTGCAGATAATGAATCAAAGTTTATTTTAAATAGTTTTGATATACGTTGTCTTCAAGAAACCTGGAACATTACTACCCTACAGCTTTCATGATACTCTGTATTTACTATACTGATCAAAAGAACAAAACCATTGGACATAGCAAAGGAGGCCTGGCCACTTTTATTAGAACATCCTTAAAGGAGTAGTCCACCCAGAATTTGCAAAAAAACATATGTTATGCAGAGTATTTTGATATGTACAGTATGTTAAGTCCTAGTGTGTCCTTCCCTCTGTCTGCTATTAGGAATTTTTTCCTAAATTAGCCTGCTAGCTGAATGGTAGTTTTACAATCCCTGGGAATCTCCATCACAAATAGGTTTATTGGCTTTTTTTCTCCTATGATGCACCCTGTCTCATGTGACAATGATGTAGCCATGACCTTAGATTTAGCATGTGCACTGCTTTAAAATTAGTTCACAACAGCAGAGCTTTGTAACTGTTCTTATCCAGGGAGCACAAATGGCATCCGTTACAGTTTAGCAGATACCTGAGAGCAAGCTAACTGGGTTTTCTGTAAGAAAACAGCTGTTAAATAGCTCTAATTCATTATTTGTGATTTCAGTGTGTGTCATGTCTAGCCAGCTGTAGTAAGTGTTTTCATTTTAAAATGTTATTTCATCAAACTACACACAACAGTAAAAAGCACAGAAATTGCCCCATATCACCAATGCTATAATTAGAAAAGACTGTAGCTGTTTTCTTACAAAACACCTACTCAGCTCTCAAGTATTTGCTAAACCATAAATGTAGGTACCATCATTCTGCTAGAAGGAACTGGGAGTTAGGGCCGACTTTGCTCTGTGATATCACCTTCATTTATTTATTTTTGTTTGTTTTTTGTTACAAATGTGAAGTGTCTTTTTAATAAAGTACAAAACTATGTATGTGTGAGTTATTTAGTTTGGGGAATATTTGTTTTATTATTTGAAAAAGTGTGATACACTAAATGTGTAGTGCAGTTAACCATTGTAAAATGGAATCAAATGTGTAGCTGGAATAGTCACTGTCATCCTGTTGCCTTCATGCCATATCACAGTCAAGAGAAAAGCTGACTTCAAAGTATTTTGCAGTCTCTAGGCTGCAGCTTCATACTATACACTTCATTTGTAAAAAAAATAAATACAATAAACAATATGAAAATCTTGTCACAGAGCAAAATCAGCACTAACTGTTAATAGAATGCTATTTAAAAGACAAAGAACCTCTGTGCGTAAACACTGAGGCAAGGGTTACCCCAAAGGGCATTTGGCTGGGAAGCCAAGTTTCAAGAAAATACAAAATCACACATGCCCCCACAATGCAAAGCATCATGGGCTGCATATGCAAATCACCACAGAATGTTATGCTGGTCCAACTTTAAGCAGACTTGCATGGTGCCAAAAGGCCTCTCACACAGTTTGCAAAGGGTGCTAACAGAAGACATAGACACGTGTTTCGTCCTACCAGGACTCATCAGTATGCCTCATCTGTTTGACACCCCAGTGGAATGGACCAGCTACCCCTAAGGCAGTGTGCCTGGGATATATTGTGGTGAACCCATTAAAATAAAAACTATTTAAAAACAAAAGAACCTCTGTGCGTAAACACTGAGGCAAGGGTTACCCAAAGGGCATTTGGCTGGGAAGCCAAGTTTCAAGAAAATACAAAATCACACATGCCCCCACAATGCAAAGCATCATGGGCTGCATATGCAAATCACCACAGAATGTTATGCTGGTCCAACTTTAAGCAGAATTGCATGGTGCCAAAAGGCCTCTCACACAGTTTGCAAAGGGTGCTAACAGAAGACATAGACACGTGTTTTGTCCTACCAGGACTCATCAGAATGCTGATACCTGAATTTACAGTTTAGCAAATATTTGACTTTTAACTGAGTGGGGTTTCTGTAGGAAAACAACTAGAGTCTTTATTAATTATAGCACTGATGATCTGGGCAGTTTCTGTGCTTTTATGGTTGTGTACAGTTTGATAAAATTACAAGTTTTAAAATTAAAACACTCCTGCTAGCTAGACCTGATGCACATAGAAAACAAAAATAGTGAATTAGAGATATTCAGCAGCTGTTGTCTTACAGAAACCCCAGTTAGCTTGCTCTCAGGTATCTGCTTAAACTGTAAATGATGCCATTTTTGCTCCCTGGATAAGAATAGTTACAAAGCTCTGCTGTTGTGAAGGGATTTTAAACTGATTTTAAAGCAGTACACATGCTAAATCTAAGGGCATGGCTACATCATTGTCACAAGAGACAGGGTGCATCATAGGAGAAAGAAAGCTAATAAACCTATTTGTGATGGAGATCCCCAGGGATCGCAAAACTACTATACAGCTAGCAGGCTAATTTAGGAAAAACTAATAGCATACAGAGGAAATGACACACTAGGGCTTAACATACATATGAAAACACTCTGTATAATATATGTTTTTTACAAATTCTGGGTGGACTACTCCTTTAAACTTCAAAGGAACCTTCATACCTTCAGCTTCTGATCACATACTTGCATTGAGATAAATAAAAGATCAACTAAAACTAATACTTATTAATATTTATTTTCCCACTGCATTTAAATTGTTCATGGATATTTGACTACAGTTTGTGAATTTATTGAATCAGGTAACAAGCAGATATGAACATGAGGAAATCCTCATTGTAGGAGATTTCCTTGACTTCAGCAAGGCTTTCGATACTGTTCCCCATAGAAGATTGATTAATAAGCTGGGTAGGCATGGGGTGGGTTAGAAGTTGGTCAACTGGGTGGCAAATTGATTGACGGGCAGAAAACAGAGAGTGATGGTAAATGGTATACAGTCAGAAGAGATGCAAGTCACAAGTGGGGTACCTCAGGGATCAGTTCTGGTTTCAGTCCTCTTCAATATCTGCATCAGTGACATTACAGATGGACTGGAGGGTAAGATTTGTCTGTTTGTAGATGACACCAAGATCTGCAACAGAGTAGATGATCCAGATGGGGTGGGAAGAATGAGAAGAGATCTGGCTAAACTAGCAAAATGGTCAGAAGAGTGGCAACTGGGGTTTAATGCAAAGAAGTGCAAGATCATGCACATAGGGAAGAGAACCCCTGAAGTCACCTATAGGTTGGGAGGGGAGTTGCTGGCAGTCACAAGGAAGAAAGAGACCTGGGCTTCATCATCACAGATGACCTGCAATCATCCAAGCAGACCACTAAAGCAGTAGGTAAGGCTAGGGGAATGTTAGGGTGTATTAGTAGGGGTATCACAAGTCGTAAGAGGGAGGTAATAAACCCTCTTTATAAGACACTGGTTAGGCCCCATCTGGAGTACTGTGTGCAGTACTGGAGGCCACATCTTAACAAGGACATTAACCAAATTGAGGCAGTCCTGAGAAGGGCAACCAAAATGGTGCAGGACTGCATCAGAAAACATATGAGGACAGATTAATGGAGCTCAATATGTGTACCCTAGACCAAAGGAGGGAGAGAGGTGATATGATTGAAACATTCAAACACCTTAAGGGCATTAACAAGGTGAAAGAGTCTAACATGTTTCAATATAAGAAAAATAGCAGGATGAGAGAACACAGCATGAGATTAGAGGGAGGCTGATTAAGGGGTAATGTGAGGAAATTCTTTTTCACAGAAAGGGTGGTGGATGCATGGAATGGCTTACCTCAGGAAATTGTAGATATGAATACAGTACAGGGCTTCAAACAGGCATAGGATAGGCATAAGAGAGAAATACAGATAAGTATGAATAGATAAGCCATTGACAGAGCAAAAGCCGATGGCACATTCATAAGGTAGAAAAAGAAATGGGCAGACTGGATGGGCCTTGTGGTCCTTACCTGCCATCAACTTCTATGTTTCTATGTTTCTATTTCAAGCAAGACTGTGTATAAGCAAACAGAGAGCCACTATACAAAACTATATCAGGGATTCAGAGTATTCAATCTCATGATAACTTGGAACAGAAACTCTAAGGATAAAAGTACAATAGGAGAGGTAAGAATCTTTTTAAATCATTATCAAAAAATAATTGTTGTTTGCTTAATGGTTGCCTCCCAGGTGACAGGGAGCGTGAATTCACCTTCTGAGGACACTTGGGGTCTTCTATAATATACCTTGCATGGGCAAACTTTCAGGAATTAAAAATAATCTTTAATTTGAACATTTTAGATCAATCTGACTTGCTGCATGTGCCTCTATTATTATCCCTTAGATCACAACAGGTTTTCACAACAGCGATTGAACTACAGATTACCAGTAACAACATCTAAATATTAAATAACAAGAGTTCAATGGGATATTAACACTCTGACAAATTTCTCAGATTTATTTCATGAATTTAACATTAAAAATCTGGCTACAGAAGTGTTTTTTCTCCCCCTTGGTAGCCTTTGTACTCCAGTACACCTCACTTACTTGTCTCCCCCCGCTTCACACTGATCTCTTTGTCCTTCAGAGTATCTATCCCTCCCTCTCTTGTTTAAACCCATGTATTTATCCCATACACTTTTGAATCTCCTCACTGTTGATGCCTCAACCACCCACCCTGGTGCCCCATTCTAGGGATCCACCACCCTCTCAGTGA
Organism: Neoceratodus forsteri; assembly: GCA_016271365.2. NCBI lineage: Eukaryota > Metazoa > Chordata > Ceratodontiformes > Ceratodontidae > Neoceratodus > Neoceratodus forsteri. The sequence goes on from CM028129.1 coordinate 461,681,608, forward strand.
AGTAGTGCCCCCACTTATTCCCTCTGTATTGACCTCCCTCCAATTTCTAGCTGTGCCACCTAGTTCTTGGATTGTACTTCTTCTTGAAGATAATCCCTTCCCTCCCTTTGCTAATTCCTTTCAGATATTTAAAAGTTTCATTTATACCTTCCTCTCTCTCATGGTTTCCATTTGATATAAGTCAAGCTCCTCCATCCTGTCCTCATATGTCCTCTGATGCATACCATGTATCATCTACTGTAGGCAACTCTTCTCTGTACTCTCTCCACCCTATCAATGTCACTCTGTAGATGTGGTCTCCTGAACTATACCCCGTATTCTAGGTGTGGTCTTACCATCGATCTGTAGAGGGACACTATCACCTCCCTCCTTCTCCTGTTTACGATACCCCTCCCTATGCATACCATCATACTGCTTGCCTTTCCAACCACTTTGTTGCACTGGCTGGCAGCTTTATGTATAATTGTAAGATATACATGAATATGAAATATCTTAATGCAGGTAAAGTGTAAAATCTGGAAGGCTACTAACTTGTAACCCAGTTAGCTATTGCATGTCCAGTTTTAGAAGTCAGTGTAACCTATGGGCAATGAATACGATTATTGATTCTAACCCAGGACTGATGTTACTTTTAGTATTTTTGTATTAGTTATTTAATGTATTGCACATTGACTCTTGTGGGTCTCTAAGTCACAAAAGTAATTTGATGTTTTAAATGAAATTGGAAAGGCTTGTAGCCGATCAATAAAAATGTTTTTACTGTGAATGACAAGTGGCATCCTGTTTTCATGGGGGTTCTAGGGACACCTCTCAAACACTTGACTCATAAATCAGGGACAAGGCCTAAAAAATCAGGGATAAAGACCCAAATCAGGGACACATCTTAAAAATAGTTACTATTCACTCTGAAAGTTGCTAGAATAAAGGGATTAGTGTAAAATGCATTTTACGAAGAAGAACAAGTCTGTAACTTTAATGTTGGACATTATTTTGTGCTTACAATCCCCACTGTTAGTCAAAAAAACACCAATTTTAAAAGGGACTGAGGAAAATTTGGAGGCAAAATCAGGGACGTTATTGAAAATCAGGGACATTGAGAGGTAGGGTCAAGGGAAGCTACCATCAGTCAACAGGCACACATAGTCCAGCAGGAATAGTTACATAAGGCTAAAATACACGCAGTAAAAAAAACTGTAAAGGTAAATACATCCCATAGGCGGATTTAGAGGTGGGGCAAAGGGTGCTATAGCTCCCCCATCATGGAGCTCCTCTATTAGTAACACACTGTGCTGCATTCTTTATCAGTATGCACTAATGCCTCCATGAAAACTGCCTAAGCCACACAGGTCTCATCTGTCCTCTAGCAGAGCTGGCCTTAGCTAAGTGCAAACTGTGCCCCTGAACCTTGGGGGCTCATGCTTTTTCCTTTTGGAAAAAAAATAATTTAAAACATTTAAAAATGCCTAAATGTTGTTACAGATGAAAATGTTTACCAGTAAATGAAAATGGAAGAGAACTGGCTCTGTTACTGTTACAAAAGGTGGGGGCAGCTTTGCTGCAGTGGAAAAGATTAGGTTAAGTAAGTGCTAATGGTGTTAATGGCCATACTTTACACCTCTCAGGCTGACTACTTTCACAAACAAAGGGCTATATTGACAAGAGAACTTGTTTCTAACCTGGACATGTAGGTGAAACAATGAATGATATGACAAAATAGATTTCAAAAGTATGGGAGCACTCAAAATGGTTTAAAAACCTAACCAGCAGAGAGCAAAACTGGATTTCCTGATAGAGACCCTGAACACCTTATCACCAGGTAAAAAAACTGACAGGTGGTAACCTTACTGGTGTCCCATGTTAATCCTCTCTATTCTCTCTCACTCTCACCTCCAGAAAAGTTAAATTGTTCAACCTGTTTGCAAATCAGATTATCAGAGGTGTGAGTGCCCAGTGTTGATGTTCCTGACCTTACAGAAAAGAATACATTAGTAGTACCGTGCTTACTTAAATTCTTGCTCCAGGTTCAGTCAGATTCATTTCCAATGGTGAAGTCAAATAATTCAATGCAGTCAGTGGCACTAATTAAAAGATGCTGGTTAAACTCTCTGTAACTAATCCTGGGTCGCCCCTGAAAAAGGGATCTCTGGTCTCAGTGGGTTTACCCGGTTACCAAAATCTAAATAAATAATAAATAAATAAACTAGCAGGGGGCAGCTGCTGGGATTGGACAGGACATTAGTGATCCATCAAAGTGGGTGTGTAATAAATGTAGTACTAGTGTTATTAATTTCTAGTATGGGGAGCTTAAATTCATGACATTAAAATTGTTTAAGGTCACTGCTAGTTTTGTCCTACATGGCAAATGTATTTTGGTGTGGATTTGCAGGAGAGGGAGTTGGAGAGTAATGCCCTCATGTACCATGCTAGGAATGGTATAAAACTAATGCTGGGGCAGGTCTGGTCTCAGCGACAGCATGAACCAGGAGAGGCAAAAACTGGTACATGAGACCTTTGAATGGAGGTAAAAATTTTAGCATGTACTGTATGTCTAATCTGCGTTGTCTTTTCAGTTGTGGTTGTACAGTGTGAATGAGCACAGAGGGAATTAATAGACATAGGGACTTTGAAGATGTTCTGCTGTATATTATGGCATGTGCAGGAGTTTCTGCATGCTTGGAGAGCAAAATTGGCAACAAAAGTCTTAAGACCTTGTTTGGCTTATTGACACAGGAAGTTACAGAACTGGAGAAAAAAGTGATAGAATCAAATATTTAGTTTATGTAGTTATATGTGTTGAATGGGGGAGGCAAGTTGTAATGTACCCAATCAAGTGCTGTTGCTAATAAAAAATAAATTACATTTTTATATTTGTTTAAAAATTGTTTTTCTGTCTGTTTACTGACTTCTTGGGCCTTTCATAAAAATGAGATGCCTCATACCATGGGTTTAACCCAGTAAAGGACATTTAAAAAAATATAACAAATATTTTATTTATTTAAAAATGTATTTTCTTTGGAATAAATTGTTCTATAAAATATGTTTTGCAAAAATAGCAAGCAGACTTGAAATTATATTTTCAGAAACTAGATAGCAAAGTGACTTTGTTCCCATATTTCTATAGTTATTGTATTTATTTTTCTACTGAGAGAAGTTTAGAGGATACGTTAATATGTACTGCAGGACAAACTGGGATGGGTTGGCTTTATGGTAGTGTCATAATGTGCTTGAGTGAGTGACATTTGTGAACTTGTTTACTTGGATTGTCATTTAATTTGTCTGCAATTTGTCTTTATCACCAAGTCTCTTTCAGCTTTTCTCATGTTATGTGTTTCGGATGTGCTGCTGCCCAGCTACAGTCTTTTGGTATTTTGTGTTTCTTTGGGGGTGGGGGGAGGGTATTTTGGGCAACATACTGTCATGTGGACTGTGCAGACTCTGGGGATGGTGCTAGGGTGCAACTAACAACACATGGGGAGGGAGGAAATGAGTAGAAATTGCTTAGAAATACCCTCCAAAATGCACCAGAATGCACCAAAATGTTAAAAAATTTCTGGGGGCCTAGGTGGCCCACTAGACCCCCAGCATATTATTTTTATTTTTTATCTGACTTGAGCTCTCCCATCTATAGGACTCCTGGATCCGCCTCTGCATGATCCAAACAGTAATCAAAACAAGCTAACTAAGCGGTATCACTTCACACAAAGAGCATGAGTAGTCATTATGCAACATGATCATAGTCAGGTTGATGAGGATTTTGGACTAAAACAAACAGAGGGAGTTATAAAATGGGGAGAGAAAAATCCTGCTTTCTGATTGGTTATTACCTGTCAATGAAATCTGTTCCATGCACAGGTAATAAGTTCCTAAAAGTAAGACCACACTGAAATAAACAGAAATCAATGTGTGGTTAAATCTTTGGTTTTTTAAATATCTCCATTTTTTCCCCTCTCTAATGTGGCTCTTCTCGGACTTGCAGCTGATCAGAGAAACTCCAGTTTTACCCAATGACTCTTTCTCAGTACTAAGCAGGAGCCCCACCTCTTTGGTTTTTTAAATACCGCCATTTTCTTCCCCTCTCTTACACTGCTCTTCTTGGACTTGTGGCTGGTCAGAGAAATTCTGGTTTTGCTTGATGACTCTGTCTCAATACTAAGCAGGAGTCCCACACATGAAACCATTTAATAAAAAACAAATTACTGTCTGTTTAAGATGAAACAATCATGGTGCTGCTTCCACAGAATGTCAGCTCCCACTGTCTCTGGTGCCAATCACGCTCCTGATCCATCACATTATTGCCACAATATTGCAAATGTAAGATCCCCACCCCTTTTTTTTTTTTTATCTTTTCGCCTTGATGCTTACTGGCTTATTTCTGGGCAAGTCGTGGTCTGGGGGACTGAAGTACTTCTTCTCAGTCACTCATGCTCTAGGTCACAGAAAAAGGAGGGGACACTCTCTTCTGTACATCTCCTAGCAGAGCTATTAAATTCTTTTAGAAGTAACAAAAAAAAAAAACTTCTAATACCCGTTTCTCCTGTCATTTAGCTTCTGCTTCTCAAAGCCCAATTTATAAATGCAATAGGACACTATGGGGTGTGCATGGAACAGTTTTTACTGCATGGGCAGGGACTGAAGGCACATGGCCTGTGGCCTTATGCCTTACTATGCCCCTGGTCATGCGATAAAATGTGTGCCATGCACAGCCCGTCGTGTCTTATTGCTTACTTCTAAAGTGCCTGGAAAGACTGGAGTTGGACAGTCGCATGCTAGCTTGCATTACCTTCTACAAGTTTTCTTTTGCTTGCTTATTTTCACTATCCTGGTGCACTATTGGTCAAAACCAGCTACACAAAACAGTGTTTTCTAAATTGTGCTAAAATACATCAGATTACATGTACAGTGTAAAACAAGTGCATGTAATGTTTTATCTATCTCTCTCGGGGGGATTCACATCATATGCAGGAAACAGCAAGTAAAAAAAACATGTTTCTGTATACAAAGTGCAAATTGGGACCAGCCCCACATTTGGGTATGAGGCTCTTAGTGTTGACTGTTTCCCTTTAAAGGGCCACAATATAATAACACATTTATCTCTGCAAGTTCCTTTATCAAAGGTATGCATATCTTTGATAAAGGACCTCATGTCCACAACACATCAGGTACAGTATAACCTGTTTGGCCTTGTGGCATTAAATACATGTTTTTAAATGTGTTTTAAAATAGCACTCTGGTGTTGTTTTCTTCTTTAAATGAGGTATAGAGTGCCTGGCTACATCCAGGTTTTCAATTTCACTTTGAATTTCTAAGCTTTTTTTAACCACTTCAATTTCCCTTTGCATCTCTTTTACAAGATTGCATTTGCTGTATATATAATCCAGTCTGTGGCTTCCTTTGATATACTGTACATATTGCAGGAAATACACAACCACATGTTGCTTTCCATTATTTCGTTTTTTTGTTAACCGGGTTAGGTGTGCTAGCCAAAGTTGACTATTTTCAGGCACAACCCAGGAGAATACATACATAAAATGAGATGAGATTATACAATACATAGTATACGGTACAGGTACATAGTATACAGTACAGGTAGGTTAGAATACAGATCAAGTCAGACAGTACTCAAGATATAACATATAGTTATGCAGAGATGACACAAATGACATTAGTACATGCAAATAATTGAAACTGGGCTAAGTGGCAGCTATAAAGACATTTTATAGCAAAGCTTGTTTAGCAGTGCAGCAGTGTCTTGGGCGAAATAGGGTGGTTAGCTGTGAGGCATTAAGTGGGATCAAAGCATGTGCAGGGGTCCCAGGATAGGTGGCGATATAGCTCTTTTTTAAAGATTGGGTGGGAGTTAGCCTGCCTCAGGGCAGGAGGGAGGGAGTTCCAGGTGGCTGGGACAGTGCTGTGAAATGCTCCAGAGCTTTTTGAAGTAAGACACCTGGGTATGGTATAACTTCATGGTACTAGTTAATCTCTTGGTGTAGCAGTTGCCAGGTATAGCAGCCCCGCACAGATAAGTAAAGATCAGATCAGATGACCTACAGGTGGGCAAGCAATGTGAGAAGGCAGTAAGAAGGGCTGGGGGGATACTGGGATGCAAAGGAAGAGGTATCAACAGTAGAAAACAGGTGTGAATACAATCAAGGAGTTGACAGGATTGAGCTGAAGTCCTGTCAACTCCCTGATTGTTTTCACACCTATTGTTCACACTGCCTCACACTCTGTTTTATCTGGGCCTTTATTCTTTTATTTCCTCTAATGTCTTGACTTCCATGCATTTCTTAGGCATCTCCTGTCCATTCTACCCTTAGAAGCCTACCTCTGATCTCAGATTTTTTTATCTGTGTTCCTGTCTGGTCCTTTGTTTTTCCCCTTCTAGCTTCCTTTCATCTCTTATTGACTAGCCCCCCCCTCCACATTTTCTCTCACTCATTTCTTTACTTTGCATCTTATATAGACTTTTTTTTATTTCAAATCCCCTTATATCTCTGTCCTACTTCATTTCCTGCTATTTTTTTAAATTGCTCCACAATAGCTATATATACTGCTTATGTTGCTCAGTTGTGCTATTAACCTGAAGAAGGGACCTGTGAGGCCCCAAAAGCTTATGTATAATACCATCTTTGTACAAGACACTTGTTGGTCCAATAAAAGGTATCAAACCTTCCATCATTTCCTTTGATTCTCTTTGTAAGTTTGGCTACCCCCTGACCTTTATCTCCCTAGTGCATCTCTTATACGCCTCACCATCAGGGGCTGGTCTAACCAGTTCTGTATTGTCCCCATATTGCCCACTCCATAGAGGAAAGAGACAGAGTTGTCCTCTTCCCCCTTCCTATTCTTATTGGCAGTAGAACCTCCAGCCTCAAAAATTAAGGCTGAACCCTATTTTCCAGGTATTGTGGTGGGAGACCTTCCACATAAGATATCACTGTTTGCAGATTACGTAACACTATTATTGACCAATCCCTCAACCTCTCTACCAGCCCTGCAGGATATCTTAAGAGTCCTACTCCACACTATTGGGCTACAAACTAAACAGCAAGAAATCCCAGCTCCTCTGCTTAAATAACATATGCACTGCCAACCTGTTTGCAATACCCATATCAGTTATCCCCTGAGGAAGTAACTTCCCTGGGTATTGTGTTACAATCCACTATTCTAGCAACAGTGGCCGACACCCTAAAAATACTAGACACTTTTGATTCAGATTTCCAGCGCTGGAAGAATCATATTCTCTTCCTCTGGGGAAGAGTCAATGCTCTGAAACCTATCTCTTTCCCCAAAATACAATATATTGTGGCCAACCTTTCCATCCCCCTACCAGGAGACTTTTTCCTGAGGATATCAGACAAATTATCATCCTTTATCTGGGTAGGTAAACAACCAAAGATAAGCCTCCAGACATTACAGAAAAACTGGAGAGAGGGAGGGAGGCTTTGGGCTACCGGATCTGAAACTCTTCCATGACTTTACCCCACTGTGGCAAGTGGTAACCAGTTATGCCCTACACTTAGCTAACCCTATTCCAAGCTGGGTATCAGTGGAACTAGCTCAGGGTCAGCTACTGGCACCATCAGCCCTTATCCTCCCTGACTAGTCTTTTTGCATGGCCATGTCCTTTTGCTGACATTACACCAGACATATCTGGAGTAAATATATTAAGCGAATAGGCTGGAATCTACAGACTACCCCTGTCAGACCACTATGGAAAAATCCAGCGTTAACTATTGATGGCAGCCCCATCTCCTGGACAGACTGGGAAGCTAAAGGCATCAATTCACTCAGGGATCTATATGCCCCCCAGTCAGGCTGCCTCTACTCCTTCAAAATTCTTCAGAACAAATACTATTTGCCCAGGTCTCATTTATGGAGGTATGTACAAATCAGAGACCTCCTTAAGCATAAAGTCTCAAAAACCTTACTCTTCCTCCACTTTCTGTACTGGACCAGTGCATCATGTCACTCCTGGGGACACAGCACCTGATGGCCAAACTTAAACTACTTCACCAACACAGCTCTCACACTCCTGTCTCTGCAGGCCCAAAGGTCAAGCGGGAACTGGAACTGGGTATTTCTCTCTCTCTCTTCCCCAGAAGAATGGACAAATGCATATGTGGCATTGTGTGAATGTCAGGCTAAATCCCTCCAGTATAAAATCCTCCACAGAGCCTACAGAACTCCTGCTTGGCTCTACAGGGTGGGCCTCCTAGTCCACAGCAATTGTTGGAGATGCTCATCCCCACAAACAACACTGAGTCATATTCTTTGGATGTGCTCCAGCATCAATTAGTACTGGACCCGTGTGTGATCTACATTCACAGAAGTACTCCCCAACCTAGGATCTATGACCCTCAACTGGCTTTACTAGGTTTGCTACAATTGACCTCGTTGTTATCCAGACCCCAGTTTCTATGGCTTAACGGTGCCTTGGCAGCTGCTAAGCAGGCACTGCTGCAGCACTGGAGAGATCCTGACCCTCCCTCACATCAGGAATGGTTTAATCTCCTACAACTCACTGCCCACTATAAGAGAACTGCTCGCCTCATTGTGGACAAACTCACTGATTACCAGACAATATGCTTCACAGATGCCTGCTGAGGAATTTGGAGGACCCGGGGGTGGCTATGGATATACAGAGATGGGTAGGGAACTAGCTAAAAGGGAGGCAGCAGCAGGCTGTGGTAAACAGAGTTAAACCAGAGGAGAAAGAGGTCATGAGCGGGGTGCCACAGGGGTCTGTCCTGGGCTTGATCCATTTTAACATGTTCATCAGTGACATCAGAGAAGGGATCCAGGGTAGGATAAACCTCTTCACAGACAACACTAAACTCTGAGGGAGAGTGGATAGTGCCAAGGAAATTAGAGAATAGAGTGACCTGCAAAGGCTAGAAAGGTGGTCAAATGTCTGGCAGCTGAAATTCATAGACATAGAAACATAGAAGTTGACGGCAGATGAGGACTGCAAGGCCCATCCAGTCTGCCCATTTCTTTTTCTACCTTATAAATGTGCCATCGGCCTTTGCTCTGTCAGTGGCCTATCTATTCATACTTCTGTATTGCTCCCTTATGTCTATCCCATGCCTGTTTGAAGCCCTGAACTGTATTCATAGCCACCACTTCCTGAGGTAGGCCGTTCCATGCATCCACCACCCTTTCTGTGAAAAAGAATTTCCTCACATTCCCCCTTAATCAGCCTTCCTCTAGTCTCATGCTGTGTCCTCTTGTCCTGCTATTTTTCTTATATTTAAACATGTTAAACTCTTTCACCTTGTTAATGCCCTTAAGGTGTTTGAATGTTTCGATCATATCACCTCTCTCCTTCCTTTGCTCAAGGGTATACATATTGAGCTCCATTAATCTGTCCTCATATGTCTTCTGATGCAGTCCCTGCACCATTTTGGTTGCCCTTCTCTGGGCTGCCTCAGTTTGGTTAATGTCCTTGTGAAGGTGTGGCCTCCAGTACTGCATGCCGTACTCAAGATGGGGCCTAACCAGTGTCTTGTGAAGAGGGATTATTACCTCCCTCTTACGACTTGTGATACCCCTACTAATACACCCTAACATCCCCCTAGCCTTACCTACTGCTTTAGAGGTCTGCTTGGATGATTACAGGTCATTGGTGATGATGATGCCCAAGTCTCTTTCTTCCTTTGTGACTGCCAGCAACTCCCCTCCCAGCCTATAGGTAGCTTCAGGGTTTCTTTTCCCTAAGTGCATGATCTTGCACTTCTTTGCATTAAATCCCAGTTGCCACTCTTCTGACCATTTTGCTAGTTTATCCAGATCTCTTCTCATTCTGACCACCCCATCTGGATCATTTACTCTGTTGCAGATCTTGGTGTCATCTGCAAACAGACAAGCCTAACCCTCTAGTCCATCTGCAATGTCACTAATGAAGATATTGAAGAGGACTGGCCCCAGGACTGATCCCTGAGGTACCCCAGTTGTGACTTGCATCTCTTCTGACTGTATACCATTTACCACCACTCTCTGTTTTCTGCCTGTCAACCAGTTTGTCACCCAGCTGACCAACTTCTGACCCACCCCGAGTCTATCCAGCTTATTTATCAATCTTCTATGTGAAAAAGTGTTGAAAGCTTTGCTGAAGTCAAGGAAGGCGACATCAACTGCTCCCCCTTGGTCCACCACTCTGGTTACCCAGTCAAAGAAATCTATGAGATTAGTTTGACAGGACCTTCCTTTTCTAAACCCATGCTGTCTTGGATCCTGTGTGCCCCTATGGATTCCAGGTGTTGCACTATCCTTTCCTTAAGGAGTGCCTCCATAATCTTTCCCACTACTGAGGTAAGTCTGACTGGTTCGTAGTTCCCTGCCTCCTCCCTGCTACCACTCGTGTGGAGCAGGATCACATGCGCCCTTCTCCAGTCTTCTGGGACCTCTCCTGTGCTCAAAGATTCACTAAACAGTTCTGCTAATGGCTCTGCTAGTTCCACCCTTAGCTCCTTAAGTACCCTGGGATGTATGCCGTCAGGTCCCATTGCCTTGTCTACCCTGAGCTTAGTGAGCTCTTCTAGGACCCTTTCTTTTGTGAAGAGTGGTGCTCCCTCCTCCCTCCCTCCCTCCTGTGTCAATGGTGCTGAGTTGTGGTCCCTGCCCTACCTTCTCTTCAGGTAAATACTGAGCAAAAGTATCTATTTAGGATAGATGCTTTCATAGAGTCCTCCTCCTCACATGTCCCCTTTTCTCCTTTAAGCTTAGCAATACCCCCTCTGGACTTTCTCCTTTCACTAATGTATCTATAGAAAGTCTTGTCACCTTCTTTTGCTTTTTGTGCTAGTGTTTCCTCAGTTTGGGACTTTGCCTGCCTTACTGCCATCCCTGCTTCCCTTAGGGCAGTTTGGTATGCCTCCCTATCTTCATCCCACTGCGTTCCCTTAAATTTCCTGAAGGCCAGCCTTTTGGCTCTGACTTTTTCTGCTAGTGTAGTTAAGAATCAAAGTGGTTTTCTTTTTCTTTTGCACTTCCTTTTCTGTCTAACACAATGAGATGTTGCTTCAAGTATTGCATCCTTAATGCTTGCCCACTTTGCCTGTACCCCCTCCCCTGTGTTTCTTTTTGCCAGAGCTAGCTTAACTCTGTTGGCCATCATATCAAAGTCAGCTCCTCTGAAGTTCCACATTTTTGCCTTGGAATGGGATGATTTAGATGTAGTGGCCAAATTGAACCATACAATGTGGTGGTCACTGGCCCCCAGGTGACCTTCTACCTGGAGATCTGTGATCCCTTCCCTGTTAGTCAGTACTAGATTTAGGATAGCCCTGTCTTTTGTGGGTTGTTGTACCAGTTGTTTGAGGCCCTTCCCTGCAGGGAATCCACCATGTGTTTAGTTTTGGCAGATGTTCCTGCTGGTATTGACCAATCTGTATCCGGCATGTTGAAGTCTCCCATTATCAGAACCTCCTCTTTAGCTGTCATGTTTTGTATATCTTCTAACAGTAATGTGTCTATGTCTTCCCCTTGTCTGTGGGCCTGTAGACAACCCCAGTTCTTATGGCTGTCCATTTCCTGTTTCAGGGTGACCCACAGTTCTTCTGGCTCCTTATGTGTATTATGAATTTCTGTAGCTTTGATATTTTCATTGACATACAGGGCCACTCCACCCCCCCTTTTTGCACCTCAGTCTCTTCTGAACAGTACATAGCCAGGTACTGAAATCTCCCAAGTGTGGTTACTGGTAAACCATGTCTCACTAATTGCTACTATGTCCAATTTAGCCTCGGACATTATTGCCTGCAGGTCTGGGATCTTATTTCCCAGGCTGTGAGCATTTGTGTAGATGATTTTCCATTGGCCAGATTTTGGTGTGTTAGTTGTTGGGTGAGGTTTGGCATTTCTCCTGTGAGTCATATGGGGAGACGGACCTTTTTTCTTACCTGGTGATGTAAATGAACTGCAAACATGCTGAATCCCTGTTTGACCACTAGCTGAGGGGGGAAGGGTGTTCTTCCCATTCAATGTATGGGGTGCTGCACCCCTCTCCCAATTTGCTAGACATCAAACTTCTGCCCCAATGCACTGACTCCCTCCTTAGTCAGATGCAGTCCATCAAATTTAAAGAACTTTCGTTCCCAGAACTGTTGCCAGTTCCCTACAAATCTGTGTCCTTTTTCCTGGCACCAGTCCTTGAGCCATATGTTTAGCTCCCCCATCTCCCCTTCTCTGACCTTCTGTCCATCTGCCCCCCTCTCCCAGACTGGCAGGATCTCAGAGAAGGAGATGTCAGATGGATTGGATGATAGTTTGTCACCCAGCCTGGTCAGGTATTCCTTGGTCTCCACAACTGACCAGCTGGTGAGATCATTAGTCCCTATGTGTACCAGGACGTCAATCTTTTCTCCTGCTTTGTGAACAATTTTAGCAATGCGGTCAGTGTCTCTCCATGCTGATGTGCCTGGGAGACATCTGACCATTATCCCTGGCTGGAGATGGGTATCAACTCCCCGAATCATGGAGTCTCCTATGATCAGAAGTTTTTTGGATTTTCTTTTTGCTTTTTTTGTTTTGGTTCCTGATTTGGGCGAGTTTTGTTGTGCTAGCTCCTGTGCTGCAGTGTTCTGCTCTGCAGTGTCCTCTGCCCCTTTGTTTGATTTTGGGGATAGAGGCAGATACCTTTTTGTAGTGTTTATATGATTTTTGGAGGTAATATGTTGGAGAGCACAGCGTGATGGGGCACCCGATTTGCCCCTCCTAACCACCTGCCAACCTCCTGGACCAACTACCCTCTGCAGTTGAGGTTCTTCTGTTGGATGTTGGGGAAATGGTGGGTGGTTTTTATAATGTATTTCCTCTTGAATATGAAATCTGAGGCACACAATCTCTTCCCATGCTGCTCTGAGCTAAGCCCTAAGATCTCCAATGGCCCAGCATGTAGGAAAGTGTCCTAAATCCTGTAAGGCTGTCCTTCTGAAAAGCGTTCTACAGTACCTGCAGTTAATAATATCCATTCCAGATAAGTTGCTGGGTTTATAACCTGGTCAGAGTAATTAGAAGGAAAAAAATGCAAGTAATGTTTTGATTTTGTGCTTTGTTTTCGTATAACTTGTTATAACAAGTTAAATTACTAGTGCCCCTGTAAATGAGCTCACCTTTTGGATGCCCCACTGATCCACCCCTTCCTGCTTTGCCACAGGAATTGTCACAACTGTGGTACCCTATAAAAGGAGTGTAGTGTGGGGTGGTTGGGGATGGCGGTGTGTGGCTGGGCCCTTTCCCTGCCGAAAAAGAAGAACCACGGATGAAAGAACAAGGAGGTAAGAGCAGAAACAATCAGTCAACAACAAATGTAGTAACCCTGAAAGCTTATCCTAATGTTAGATAAAACTGTAAAACCTGTAAAGCACCACCTGTAATAATTCCAGAGAAGATATACCCTGTAAGAAGCCCTTTCTACAGAGAAAAATACAACAGTAACAGAAGATATACATTGCAAAAGACAATTTGAATTAGAAGATTACAGCAGTAATCTGTTAGCACACACCTGTAGGCACACCTTGTAATAATACAGAAGAAGGTATACCACCAACAGCAATTTGAATTAGAGAAAAATAAAACAATGAAATGTTAGCAACAAACAGTAGCAATCCCTGTGAGTACAAAATAAAAATAACAACATACAGTAAATCTGCTTAGCCAAAAGAAGTCTTAATCCTTTTCCCTTGCTCTGGTAAGGTTCTCTGCTCTGTCCTTTCAAGCAATCTTAGAAGGAAAGAGCTCAGGTGAAGCTAGGTGCCTTGGCCAGCAAACCAAGTCTTCTACCTTCAATGCTGAAAAGAGCAAGGTGATGTACCTAGGAAAAAAGAACCCAAGGACATAATACTAGATGGGGGGAAGTAAAACGTAACACTGCAGCTGAGGAATGGGACCTAGGAATTATCATCAGTGACAGCCTTAAACAGGCTAGCCAATGCAACAAGGCTTGTAGTAAAGCAAACAAAATGCTGGGGTGTAGCAGCAGGGATACTGATAATAGAAAGAAAGAAGTGATACTCCTCCTGTATAGATCCTTGGTTAGGCAACACATGGAGTACTATATCCAGTTCTGGAGTCCTCACTTTAGAAAGGACAAGGATTGGCTAGAGGGGTTTTACCATGTCGCAGTGACCCCAACCACAGAGACATCCTGACAGTGACAGCCACAGTGCCGAGTGTCAGCAATGCAGTGTCAGGGATGTCTCCGTGTTTCCATAGGGGGGGCTGTGCCCCCAAACACCCCATGTGGGGGGCTCTGACCCCAACCCCCCCAGTCTCTAGGATTCTAACTCTGAGTAGGAGTTGGAACGGGGGAGGCGATACACCTTGCGAGTCAATCTCAGTGTCTGGCAGGAACTATCACAGCAACATCCGAATTGTGCCTAAATCCTGTCGCTGTGATGATCTTCGTGGTCGGGGCATCACTGCGGCATTGGTATACTGGCTAGAGGTGGTGCAGCATAAGGTGATGAAGATGATACAGGGCCAGCAGGGGATTTCTTTTGAGGAATGCATTAGGGCATTGAACATGTACTCACTGGAGACCAGGGGAGAGAGAGGGGGATATGATAGAAACCTTCAAATTCCTGGAAGAAATAAACAAAGTGTACTAAAGAGCATGATTTAGCAGGAACACCAGTTCAACCAGATGAGGGCATGACTGGAAGATGACATGAGGAAAGTTCAGAAGGGATGTGAGAAAGTGTTATTTTACTGAAAGGGTTTGGAACCACGGGACAGCTTGCTAGCCAAGGTGGTGGGAATGAAAGCCATGGAGGGCTTCAAATAGGCTTGGAACAGAGCAAAAGGAATAGTGTTCATTCACAGAGATGAAACCGAAGAAAGGAATAGAAAGACTGATGGGGAGGGTTAGAACCCTGTATTGATTGTAGGTCATGGGGGTTACTGTATATAGCGCCCAATGAGCAGATTTAATGGACCTTTGGTCTTTTTCTGACATCAGTGTCTATGTTTCTTTGTTCCTGTAAACCACAGCCAGATGTTTTTTCAAGCCCTTACATTGTTCCCTGCCAAAACTGAAAACTAAATTCTCTAAGGTGCCTATTGATCTACTGTATGGGCAGAGCTTGTGCACCCATGATGCAGCATGTCACATATCTCTGACTCCCTGAAAAATAGAAAGGCCTGGGTGTTATAACCCATTTACCTTTTATTGTAATCTGTGTATATCAAGGGTGTTTTTTGGCCTCCATTATAGGTTTTATCACAATGCATCCACTTTTGCATTTGTCTTTTCTGCATGATGACTAACAGTCATGCCATAGGCTTGTAGTGCCAAGCTCCACCTTAAATGTACTTATTTTATTTATTTATTTAAAATATGGTAACCAGGAAAGGCACACTGAGCCGAGGCTTGTTTCCAGGTGCAAACCGGGGACAGGGTAACATAGGACATGAACAGTGTAACAAGCAATGAATAGGTCAAGGTTACAAGACCAAATACAATGTTAAAGCATTAATACACAGTAATAAAATAATCACAATACAGATACATGTAACAAAAAGACAACATTTGGCTAAGGACAAACAAGTAACAGTTAGACTAATAACATTTGGCAGTGTTTATAGTAAGTACTGGGTATTGTGCACACCACTAGAGCACTGGGTATAGGGGGAGGAGACACTGGCTCATAAGGGGCGGAGGCCACTTGGGTAGCATGGGGGGGACTGAAAGCACTGTGAGCACTGTGAGAAGGGGAGAAGTCTGAGGACTCTTTTGATGGAGGAGAAAGAGGAGAATAGAACGAAGATCAGAGAGAAGTTTGTTCCAAAGAACTGGGAGACGGTAGGGGAAGGTTTATTGTCCCGTAGCAGTATGGGAGCAAGGGGCAGAGAAGGTGCATGGGTCTCTGTGATGAAGGGAGTAAGAAGAAGTCGTTGCTTGGGAAAGGCAGAAGGAGAGGTGGGGGGAGTGTCAAACCATTACTTAGCATTGAGGGAGGTGCAGTGAACCATTCTCCTGTGTGATAAAGGTGCTAGTGAGAGAGCAGAATAGAGAAGACAGTGGTGTGTGAGGACAGGGATAGTGGTTGCAAAATGGCAAAATGAGTTTAAGAGTTTGTCCAGTTTGGACATGGACATGATTGGAGCAGTGCCATGGACTACATCGGCATTATCTATGACCGGTGATATCATTTTGAGTACCAATTCCTGATGGGCTGCGAGAGGGGGACTATCTTTATGTCGATAGAGGTCTATGAGCTTAGGTCGGAGTTTAATGCAGATGGCATCTACATGGGTGGAGAAGTCCAGGTAACCATCCTGCCAGACTCCTAGGTATTTAAAAGCAGGGACAATCTCTAGGGGGAAGCCATCCAAGGTAGTTAAAACTGGGTTAGACTGGAGGGTGGCCAGTTTCTGTCTGGAACCAAACATCATGGCTACAGTTTTTTTAGTATTTAGTTTCAGCTGTTTAGAATGGAACCAAGACTGCACTATGCTGAAGTCTTCTTGGAGAGGAGCTAGAATGCTGGCGGAAGACAGAACAGAGGTATAGATGGTGATGTTATCTGCATACATATGCATATTAGAGGAGTTGCAGATGGAGGGGAGGTCATTAATAAAAAGGGAGAATAGGATGGAGCCAAGGACAGAGCCTTAAGGGACCACAGTAAGGATAGGGATAGAGGAAGAAAGTGCACTGCCTATTTGAACAGATTGCTGCCTATCGTGTAGATAGAAGCAGAACCAGTGAGCAGCTGGTTTAGCAAAGCCTGCAGATTTAAGTTTATGGAGCAGAAGGGGGTGGGAGACTGAATCAAATGCCATTGCCAGGTCTGTGAAAATGGCGAATGTAATTTGGCTCTGATCCACTGCAGAGAAGATGGAACCAGTGACCCGCAACAGGGAGATGTTTGAATGCTGTTTCTTAAAATCTGACTGCACTGGTGAGAGAGATTTAATTGTGGCAAGGATCTCTGAGAGTCTGGAGTGACTGTGTGACTCCTGGAGTTTAGCAAGGGTAGGGAGAAGTGAGATGGGCCAATAGTTCCCAGGTGTAGAGGGGTCACCTCCCTTGTGTAGAGGTATCAGCTTAGCAGATTTCCAGGCTTTAGGGACAGTGGCAGTAGAGAGGGAGATATTTAAAATATAAGCTAAAGGAGCAGCTATAGCAGGGGAGGAGATGTGGAGAAGCCTAGGGTGGAGACCATAAGGGCTGGTTTTAGCTGGGTTGAGAGCAATAAGGGCTGTATAGACTTCATGGGGGAGAATGAGGTGAAGGAGAACTCGGCATGGGGGGAGGGTGAGTCAGGTGGGGCAGGAGAGGAATCAATTGGGAAGGGAGAGGGATTTTCATGGAGAGCACAGGAGTCAAAGAATTTATTGAAGACCTCTACTACTGTAGAAGGGTCAGAGACAGGGGAGCCATTGATTTTAAGGACCGGGGAGACTTGTTGGGTGGGGGGGCAAGGAGATAGTGTAGCACTTTCCAGAATGATGCAGGTGTATTTGACCTTGTTGCAGGTGGGACCTGAAATATTTCACCTTGGATAGGTGAATGGCCTTGGTGCAGTTATTTCTGAGTGCTTTGTAAGCCTGGAAGTCAGCTGGAGCTAAGGATGCTTTATAGCAACTCCAAACTGTCCCTGGCTCGGCATTTGGCCAGCAGATCTGCTGTTATCCAGGGGTGATGATGACATTTTACCCTGGCTTTCTTTAGGGGGGCATGGTGGTTTCAAATGTGGTTGAGTATGTTACAGAAGAGGGATAGGGCAGAGTCAACACTGAGTGCTAAAAACATGGGTTGCCAGTCAATCTTGGTGAGATCTTGTTGCAGAACTGCTATGTCATGAGTATGGAGAGGGCGGGACCATATGTACTGTATTTAGGGACAGTGTGGGGGGAGTGTATTTTGTGTATGCAATAAGTGATGCAGTGATCACTGAAGGCATCTGGTAGGAGTGGGAGGATAACACCCAGTCAAGCAGAGAGTGGTTTTCGGAGCAGGGGTTTATGCAGTTGGGTTTGAGGATCAATTGTGTGAAGTTAAGAGCCTCAATCCTGAGGAATGTAGGCTTGGAGAAGGGGGAGAGCCAGTCAAGGCTGAAGTCACCTAGAAGCGGGAGCACTTCATCAATAGCTATGAGAGAGGAGATAGTGGAGATGGTGGTGACTAGGGCATCAGGTGAAGTTTTGGGAGTGGTGTAGAGAGTGCCTATGTAGAGTGCGGCCAAGGAGGGGAGGGATAATAGGGCAATGATGAGTTTGTGGAAAGAGGGACAAGATTCTTTGAAAGTGATGGAGCAGGAGAGAAACTACCCCATGTACAAGGCTATACCACCACAGCGCTTACCTCTGTCTTGACGGAATAGATTGTACCTCAATAGTTTGAACAGTTCCTGAGTAGCTGGCACACACAAAAGGTCTGGATTCCTATGCTTGGGCTTCTATATCCACACTAGGTCATCCATAATAAGTTCCTGCTTCCCTTTTCCAAGAAAGTATTGAAAGCATCCAAAATGGTGCAAGAATTTCAATCTTTATTTGTATAATATTGCAAATAGAAAAGGAATAAAAAACAGGGAAGACAATGTCCCTCAGCCAGTAGCTCCCAAACAGCTGGTCAGTCGGCTAACATGTTTTGCACCGATTCATGCTTTTTCAAAGCCTAACAGCTACCTCCCAGTGTTCACTTAATTAGTGTTCTGCTTAAAGCGATAGTACATATTTAAACATAATGAATTGAGTTCATTAGTTCTTAACAGTCACCAAATGTAAACAAAGTTAAGACTTTTTTCAATAATGCTTATATTAAAAACCTGAACATAAATGAAGTGCATACAATAAATATACTCATACATTTAAATGGCACCTGTTCACGAAAGATCCATATATACGCAGAATTTAAAGTCCAAAACAACAAAACTCAACATCAGCCTTTTGAAACATTGCTGGTGCAAGAATCTGAAAAACAGAATATAATAAAAAAGACCCCTTAACCACAACAGGCAGTGCAATTTAATTTACATGCAGTCATTTCTTTTTCTTTAAAAACAGTTTTATTTCTATTCTTCCATTTAAACTAGGCCATTCCATTGCATTAAATGCATATATCCAGTATTGTTCTTTCTGCATGAGGAAATTATTGAAATTACCTCCCCTATGTGACCATGTGGGCTTATCAATGCCTGTAAAAATAAAATCATGTTTCTTTCTGTCTCCTGAATTTGACATATGGTTAGCCGGGGCATTTGTGGCATCTCCATTTTCTATTGCCCTTAAGTGCTCACCAGTTTTGACCTTAAAAGCTCACTTGCTTTTCCCAATGTAAAAACTCCCACATCTGCACTGTGCCAGATATACAATGTCACACGTACTGCAGGTAATGAATCTTTTTATTTCAGTGTCCCTGCCAGTGGCAGGGTTTCTGAATGTTTTAGTTCATTTCACTTTTTCACAATATTTACAGTTTCCACATTTATTTGTGCCATTGATTCTATTTGGCAACCATATATGGGGCTTTTCCATTGGTTGCATAGAATGTACCACATGGTCCTTTACTGTTCTGCCACTCCTGTAAACCATTTATGGGGCATCACCTACAACACCTGTCAATGCCATGTCCAGTTTCACTATCTGTCATTTCTTCCATATGACATTGGCAATCTTATGTGACTGTGGGTTAAATGTGCTCATAAATGTTAATTGAGGGTCCGTATGGACTGCCTTGAGTATTTCCTCCCAATAAAATATTTCTAGGCATTTCCCCCACTGTTTCTCTAGCTTGTGATACCAATTCCACATCATAACCCCTTTCCAGTAATCTCTCACACAGTTCATCAGCTATCTTGTTATATGTTTCCTCAGTGGTACATTTTCTTTTTGTTCGAATGAACTGCCCTTTTGGTATGTCCTTGATTGCATGCATTGGATGGCTACTGCTGGCCAGTAATAATGTATTTCTATCAGTACTCTTCCTAAATAAATCAGTAACAATTCCTCCCTTCCCACCCTTCTTAATAGTAACATCCAGATAACTAATCTGACTCCTACTGAACGCAATGCTAAATCTCAAATTCTAGTTATTTCTCCTCCAGATACTTAACAAAAGAGAAAAGTTCCTCCTCTGTTCCCTTCCACACCACTAGTATGACATCAATAAATTGTTTCCATAAATGGATTTTCATCAAAAATGGGTTACTTTAATGTCTTACTACATCTAATTCCCATTTGGCTATATATAAGTTGGCATAGTTTGGAGCAAAACTAGCACCCATGGCTGTCCCTTTTGTTTGATGAAAAAAAAAATCTTATTTATAGAAAAATGAATTACATTTAAGCACAAACTCTGCCAGTTGTAATAGTACCTCTGTGTGTGTGTGTCCAATAATGGCCTTTCATTAAGATAAAATTCCAAAGCTTGAAGCCCATCTTCATTAGGTATATTTGTATATAGTGATGTGACATCTAACGTCACAAGTATACTATCTTCCTCAATGGCTAAATCATCAAGTATTCTGAGTATTACACCTGTATCCTTTACATAAGATGCCACACTTTTAACTAAATTAGAAATATAATAATCAACAAATCTTGATAATGGTTCAGTCAAGGAGTCATTTCCAGATACAATGGGACCACTGGGGTTGGGGGGTGGGGGATAACAAGATCCTTATGTATCTCAAGAAGGTAATAAATTGTTGATCTGACTGGATGTTCTACTCAGAGGTAATCAAGTGCTTGCTGAGGTAATAATTCATGTTGACTGTGTCAGTGGCTCAGTAGGTAGCACACTCGCCTCTGAGGCTGGGAGATTAGAGGGCTGTGGGTTCAGTTCCCACATCTGGCACTTGGGTTAATATCCCAGTACTAACACTGTAGTGCAGCATGAGAGGGGTGCTGCACTTCTGAGGTGCCCTCTTTCGGATGAGACGTTAAACCGAGGTCCCATCTGCCTGGATTGGTGGTAGTTCAGGTGGATGTTAAAGATCCCATGGCACTGATCGAAAAGAGTAGGGGAATTTCCCCGGTGTCCTGGCCAAATTTCCCTCATTCACTAAAAATACCACCAACAGCTTAATCTGGTTCAAGGTCAGTTGGCATTCATCTGTATCCCCCTCCCCCGGGTCGTGCCTGAAAATAGGCAGGATTTGTCTAGTGCACTTACCCGGTCAACAAAAGCTAAATAAATAAATAAATGTTTCTTCATAAAATCCAAATATTTATCTATTTCCCCTTTAAATCTCATAGTGGGGTCACTATTCAGTTTTTTATAAAAATCACCATTATTCAGTTACTTATAAACTTTGCAGTCATAATCCTCACTGTTTTGTGAGCACATTTAACCCACAGTCACACAAGATTGCCAGTGTCATAAGGAAGAATTGGCAGATAGTGAAACTGGACACAGCATTGGTAGATGTTGTAGGTGATGCCCCACAAATGGTTTACAGGAGGGGCAGAACAGTGAAGGACAATATGGTGCACTCTATGCAACCAATGGAAAAGCCCTGTATGTGGTTGCCAGATAGAATCAATGGCACAAATAAATGTGGGAACTGTAAATATTGTGAAAAAGTGAAACAAACTAAAACATTCAGAAACCCTGAGCCCAATTCCAAGACAGTTACGCCAGGTGTAAATGCAGTACACCAGGCCTGACAGTGAAAACTGCAAATTAAGCCAGCAATTTGTGACATGAGCGATTCCAAGAGAACACTTATGCCACACCCGACAACTGCTACGAATACCACAAGATATGATGCAGATATGACAGAAAATGCATAAGCCAGTGCGTGATGCGGCCTGCGACAGGCGTAACACCCCAGCACCACCAAACTGCTATTCCAAAACAGATGGCATACAGAGATATGGCAGATGAAAGCCATGTAAGTTAGAACAGGCAAAGGCTGTCTTAAACAGTGCACAGGCCAATGGACCCCCCCTCCAAGCCAGAGAGCATCACACCACACAAACATCAGTGCCCCAAGGTGGACCACAGTGCAAACAGTGGAACACCTAAGCCAACATGCCTAGTACACACAGGACAGAGTGAAAGGGGCAGCAATGCACGTGCCAATGGCACAGGTGGCACGGGAGGTAAAGGGTGCACATAGGCCACAGACACAACACTGGGACAATGGCACCACCAGGCACAATGCCCCTGCCATGGCCACTGATACATGTAAACAGTGCAACCACAACAGGGACACAGCACCAGGTGGCACAGATCTGTAGACATATGGCGATGAGACACACCAATGCCTGTGCCACTGGTGCCACCCACAGGGTACATTGGACCCCTGGGCAGAAGGGTGCTATACAGGCCCAAGGCCGCCACACAGCTGAGACATGCAATGTGTGGCAGCATGTGGCCCAGACCCGGCACGGTGTACTGCTGCAGACAGGGCACCATGCAGCCAAGACCACCCATGTGCACCCATGGCTGTGAGGTGCACAGCTAGCACACAGCAGCCATGTGCACAGTGGGGATGCACAAGTGATGGCGCAGCACCGCCACATGCACAGCTGCATGGGCACAGTGAGACACACACACACACACACACACACACACGCGCATGCAGACCACAGACAGACTCACAGAGACATGGTTGTGTAAAAGGCATTTAATGCAACAGCATGGAATGAACATTAGGCAGAAACAACAAGGATATCTACAGCAACAACAACAATGACAACAATAATAACAACAACAAGAACAACAATAGTAATGGGAAACACTCCCCCCGCAGTACCCGGTACAGACAGTAACACTGTAGGATATGGACTGGCCCATATGTACCCCACCACGGATGGCAGCCCCCGGCAACCACTGCCACCCACCCAGGCACCCAGCCCAACACAGAACCCCACACATGGGCGGCCCCCCCATGCATCAGGAAACACAGTCCACAAGCTCACCCACCCCACAGATACAATGCAGGTGCCCCACCCCACCTCAGTGGAGACACAGTATGTTTCAGGCCCCCAAGGCAGTGCACTCTCCAATTGTCCATGGTCCCAGTACATGCGCCGACACAACTAGCACCTCTGCAGTGCAGAAAGGAGAGCTCCGAGTGAGCAGTGCAGGCACCATAATGGCAGAGATGAGCACCACCAGATGCTGGTCACCAGGTGCTGGCTGCCTGGGGTACAGGTTCAATTGTGGGCTCGCCTGTCCCCCTGGTGCCTTGGCAGCAGCGCCATGGCTGACCTGTAGCTGAGGGGCAAGATCACTGTGCCCAGAGTGGCAGACAGCACCGACATCCTAGGGCATGTCTTCCACCACCTGCCCCACCATTGGGTGCTGCTCCACCACAGCCTGCCCAACCGCAGGACACTGCGCCCCCACCCACTGCACCACTGCACCATGTGCCCCCACCTCTGGCACCCCTCCAACAAGCACTGCCACCTCTGGCTTCCTGCAGAGTGTTTCACCTCCACCTGGCACTCCTTCACCTGCACAGCTTTCCACAGGAACATCTGCAGCACCTGACTCCTCCACAGCCTTTGCTGCCATGGGCACCACCACATGGTGCCCCTCAGACCCCTGAGCCCCACTGTCGCAGGAGTCCTCCTCAGCCATCATGTCCCCTCCTCCTCCTCCTTGTCCATTGTAGGTGGTACTGGGTGTACCTGTTGTGATGGTGTGTGCGACAGCAGTAATCCTCTGCATTCCAGGCCTTCAGGTCAGCCATTGCCATCAGCAGTGCCCGCTGCCATGGGGCAAAGCGGCTCCCACCACCTGCAAGGGAGAAGGGCATGGGTCATAGCAGGAAACACTGCATGGATTGACACACATGTGCATGCCACAGTTCACACAGCAAGCAGTGCCAGGAACAGACACACTATCCGCAACATGGTGCATGGTGGCAGGCACACTGGCATTGCACTATGGCCACAGGCACTGCAGGTGCACATGGCTACACTTAGGCCTCATGGCAGAGCACAACTGCCTGCCGCTGCACCTGTGACCATGTCCATATGTCGCAGGCCTCCCTGCAGCTACCTTGCTGTGGGCATGCTGTGCGTTGGGCTGTGATGGCACCTACCTGACCTCCTGTGGCCATGCGTCCCCCGCCGATGGTGGCCATGCTCGTGCTCTAGGGCTGGATGCTCCCACTGTCCATGTTGGCTGGGATCTGCACCTGTGTGGGGGAAGAATGCTGTTATACAGGTACGCCACAGCAGGGACATGCATGGGTTGTGGAGTGGTGGTTGTGGCATGTAACATGTCGTTGTACCCACCTTCGGTGCAGCCACCACCGTTCCTCATTTCCCGGTCCCTCCATGCTGTAAAGTCAAGTAGGTGTGTTAGTATCTCTGGCTTCAACGTGGCCAGATCCTGCCACCTGTGCTGCAGCTGATGTGTGCTGTGGGACACGCAAAGAATCACACTGATGCGAGCTGCTATGGCACGCCACGATGTTTTCCGCTCCATGGTTGTGCAGTGCCTTCAGCTGGGCGGCAAAAGTGTGGTGCAGCACTGCTGTACCTGGTTCACCAGCAGCATCATCTCCTCTGGTGTGTAGTTTGGGGCATGGCCACTCAGGCTTACATCCCTGCTGCGCGACATGGTCATCTGTGACCTGCAACATAACCATGACAGGGTCACCAGCTGTGGCTCTACATGTGGCAAGGCACAATCACCCCGGGCAAGGCATCTACCTTCACTGTGTTCCCATTATGCCCCTGGTGGCAGGCCTGCAGATGACTGTGTGGCACCTTGATTGGGAAAAGTAAACATGGCAGTGAGCACTGGTGTCATCAGTGAGCACTGCATGAGTGGTGGTGCTACTCAGGCCCCCGACCTCCTGCTATTCCATGTGTGCCACACCTGGGAGTACAGATGGGAGGCCGCAGTACCGACTGCATGTACCACATGGTGTACGCATACTGTGCAGCACATCAGAATGTGCAATGTCCCTCACCCATCCCAGAGGTGCGTATACTGCACTGTCACAGTACCTACCGATTACCATTGTATGTTCCACCTGGTGTGGCATACATGTGCAGCACAGTGTCAATTGCATGGGGCACAGAGTGCTGTATATGTGCAGGCTGAGCAAAGCCCATGTAACCCTCCTATACCCCTCCACCTCACAGCATCTATCACCATAGCACTGTCCTTCACATTTCATAGCAAAGGGCCAGTATGTGTGACACTGTCATATTCTATACATTAACATGTCTACAGATAGTGGGCCCCATATAGTTGGTGATAAGGACTGTCTCTATCACTGTAGGACAGTGATGTAATGGATTGTGTGTCCAGAAAGGGCCTTGCCATCCTCAGGAAAAACTGTACACCTATGCAGAGCAAGGTTATATATGAGTGTGTAAATCATAAAGGTATGCTGAATCCATAGCAGTTGAGAGGTATATACTCACCAATCTGATGGTTGTGAAGGGTGAGCACTGATGTCAGGCTGGTCTTTCACTCCATGAATGCCCAGTCTCCTTCCACCACTGCTAGGATCTCTACTATGTCAGGCGAGTGTGTTTTTCAACCTAGCGCTTGCCGATGGTATCCTCACACATGTTTCACATACAAGCCACACGTGCGGTGTACTGGACTACTACGCGAATGCAGCATGCAAGATGCATGATGCAGTTATGCAACTGCAGGATGCACATGTGGCATGCATGCAACTGCAGCCTGCACAACCGCATATGCATTCTGTGTTGTGCAGTATGTGAGCTAACATATGTCCTGTCACGGCAGTGATAATGACTGACACCACAGAGAGGTACAGTATGGTGACACAGTGCAATACAGTTCAGTACAGGTGACAACCCCCACACATATCATCACCCAGTGCCTGTGCAGTGCACATACATGACCCCACACAGTGGCACCCCATGCCCCCACACAATCACACACACCCACATGCACACCCCACACACACAGCTGCCAGACACACCCCGTGCCCACCCTGTGTGTAGCCCACCCCCACAGCCTACTACTGGCAACATCGTGTCATGGATGCACGTCTATCTTGTGCCTGTCAGTAGTGTCCAGTCCTCTTCTGCTTTGTGGACTTTGTAGTGGCACTTTACCCACCTTGCACACACTGCATCCCGGTTGCACCACCACTGTCGATGGGTGCCACTGGCACCACTGTCTTCAGGGTACTGCTTTGTCTCCCAGGTGCAGGTGGCACACGCTGTGGTGCTGTCCCTCAGCCACTCCCCTTGGGTGCACTGCTGTCCGTGGCCTTCTTCCATGCCATCACCTATGCCACTTCCTGCCATGAACCAGGGGTCCTGCACCCAGTACTCATTACCTTTTGCCTCATGCCCCTGGTGGAGGGTGTTGCTGCTGCCTTCTTGCCTGTTGCCCCTGCAGCCCATGCTACCACCAGTGCACGTCCAGTTGCCTTTTGTGGCCGATGTCACCCCAGTGTTGTGGGTGTTGGCGGCACAGGGGGCTGCAGTGCCTGTGGCGTGGATGGTGGCACTGGTGCTGGTGGTTGCGGTGCTGATGCCACCTGCTGTGTCATGGCAGCAGGGGGCAGTGGGGGTGGCATTGGTATTGGTGTTGGTGGTGGCGGTGGTGTTTGTGTTGGTGGAAGTGGCGGTGGGGGCATTGGCGGCACTGCCTTTGATGCCACTTATGGTGGTGGCACTGTGGACTCTGCGGCTGTTCCTGGCACAATTTGTGGGGCTGGTGCCGGCCTCTCCTCCAGTGTCACCTGTGTGTCTGTGTCATGCCCAGCAGTGACCTGTGGGTGCAGGTCTGCTGGCGTGGCCTGCAGCAGGGCCACTAGGGCATCGGCCTGCCTCACCTGTTGCACCACTGACCCCTCAATGGCCATAGCCAGGTGGGTGATGGCACACATTTGTGCTTGTGCACTGGTCTGTGCTGCCACCATGGTCTCCACAATACATTCCATGGTGCTAGCAGTGGTCTGCACCTCAGTATCCAGCACCCCTATGAGTGTTGCCATCTGCTCCTGCTGTGTCGCTTGGTGGGCATCCATGCTGAGCCTTATGCAACCCAGCATCACCGCCTGCTCTGCATGTGCGGTCACCAGGGTCTGGCAGAACCCTGCGTAGTCAGTCGGCGTCCAGGGCCTCTCCACCTCAGGTGATGTCATTGTCCCATTCAGGGCCTCCTCCAGGCCCTGGTAGGAAGCGGGGCTCAGGTCCTGTGCTATGTCATCCCCAGGCTGCCACAGCTTAGGTAATCACTGAGGTCCAGCCCAATCTCCTCTTGCAGCTGGTCCCCCACCATTTGCTGCTCCTCCACCACTAGTGTGTTGGCTGTGTCCTGCAGGGCCTGCCCTGCAGTGTTGTGCACACTGTCCACTGCCACTGTGTCCACTGTTGCTGTGCCTGTGGGGAGACATCAGTGCATCAGTGGTACATCCAATGTGATGCCTGCTACCATCCCACCCCTGCATTGCTCTCCCATGCACTGGTGTTGCCACTGGCCATGTCCTTACCTGTCCCATTGCCATCTACCTCTGCACCTGTGGGGGAATCAGAGGGGATCAGTGTTGCTGCAACATTACATGACACCCGTGCCTGCCATAGTCCACTACCCTGCAGCACCATCCCGCAGGGTGGTGGCGCAGACTTCCATTGGCTTACCTTCCCCTGTGTCCTCTGGCTTATCACCTGTGGAGTTAACAGTGCTTTAGTGCTACCACAACAGTCAATGCCCAACATGCGTGTCACCCTTGCCCCAGTGGTGCTGATGGTTAAGGTGCTGGATGCCACGCCTTGTGCCATGCCGACGACCCAGGTTCAGGAACGAGCCTGGACCGCTGGGGGTTGGAAGGGGAGAGAGAGAGAGAGGATTGAGCATCCAAAGGACTGCTCTCCTCTCTCAGGAAGGGATCCAGGATATCCTGGTGCAGCAGCAGCCCCCAGTGGAGACTGTCGGCACTGCGACACACAGGGTCTCACAAGTGAGGGGAAGATGTCGGGCAGCTGCCTTCCAGTTGTGGGTGGGAGGACCCACATCGTGAGCTGGGTGGCATTGCACGTCTCACATTGGGGGCATAAACTTCACATAAAAATCCCCTCTGGCCTGGATACGCAATGGCCCTACCAGTGCTGTGCTGCCACACGCCCAACACTGGAGCCCTGCCACTGCCACTTCAATCTCCTCTGGCCCTACATCCCCTCCTGGGCTCAGGGGGAAAGCAATGACCTGGAAGATGGCAGGGTTAACAGTGGGTGGTAGAGCATCGCAGAGAGCCCCGAGAGAGTTCCGGTGCCAGGGAGCTACAAACAGAATTGTAGCATGCGTTCCACCATCCACACCCCTGTGTCACTGTGTACCTCATGCTGGGTGGTGCTGGCCACCACCTTACCTGCCCCTGTGTCCGCTGCAGCTGCACCTATGGGGGGAAATACAGTGCGTCAGTGCTGCCTGCCAATGTGCTGGCTGCACTGCCTGCTGTTCACATGGCCGTGCACCATGCTAGGCTACATTCCCACATTGTCCCCCCCATCTGTGCACTGTTCCACACTGCATTGCTGTGCCCCTCTTTCATGGTTCCCACTGTGCTGCAGCACACTGCCTGTGCATGCAGCATGTCACGCTCCCTCTTGCCCATTATTACATTACATCTACATGTTCCATTTGCTATGCTTCACACATCCACTTACCCACCCCTATGTCCATCTGGAATGTGTCCAGCTCTGAGTCCCCATGGAGACTGAGCCAGCACAGTGTCCACAGGGACTCGGAGCTGGAAAAATGCCAGAACCCTCTCTTCATGTGTGCTTAGGGGTCACACGTCCTGTGGCCCGCCTCCTGTGGCCATCGTCTTGCACTTGTTGAATGCCTCCTTTGCCTTGGCGTGGCACTTGAGGTCACTGTATCGCTTCTGCAGATCGCTCATGGTGTGGCATGCATTTGCCACTGCATTGACCTTCTTCATGACTTCATCCCATGCTGCCTTTCTCCGGAGTCGTTCTTGTCGCTTGCCCCCCTTCTCCAACAATAGGTCTGGGCTTGCCTCTTGCTCCTCTAAGAGAACATCAGTCTCTTTGAAAGTGAAGTTCCTCTTCCTCTTCTTGCTCACGCTTGTCGCCTCTCCCCTGCTACCCACCATCTCATAGCTCCTACGACACGCCTGCAACTTGTGCACACCTTTATGGTCATAGAGTTGCAACATGCATAGTGCTATGCCACTCTTGCGGGCTGTGGCATGCACTACCAGCATTTGCTGTGACCTGCGTATTCCAGCATTTCTTGGCATATCTGGTGGCTGTCTTGGAATCTGGTGCAGCTCGCATGTTGTACGGATTTTGGTGTATCTTCTGCAGTGGCGTACTTTGTGCACTGCTCTATCCGCTGTCTTGGAATCAGGCCCCTGCCATTGGCAGGGACACTGAAATAAAAGGATTCATTACCTGCAGTACATGTGGCATTGTATATCTGGCACAGTGCAGATGTGGAAGTTTTTACATTGGGAAAAGCAAGCGTGCTTTTAAGGTCAGAATTGATGAGCTGTTATGGGCAATAGAAAATGGAGATGCCACAAATGCCCCTGCTAATCATATGTTAAAATCAGGAGACAGAAAGATACATGATTTTATTTTTACAGGCATTGATAAGCCCACATGGTCACAGAGGGGAGGTAATTTCAATAACTTCCTCATGCAGAGAGAACAATATTGGATACATGCATTTAATGCAATGGAATGGCCTGGGTTCAGTATTAGGACCGGTCCCCTTCAATGTCTTTATAAGCGACATTGAAGAGGGATTGGAAGGAAAAGTATGTCTCTTTGCAGATGACACAAAGATCTGCAACAGAGTTGATGCACAAGGTGGGGTGGAAACGATGAGAAGGGACATGGCAAGGTTAGAGGAATGGTCAAATGTATGGCAGCTTAGATTCAATGCTAAAGTGCAATGTAATGCACCTGGAAACAAAAACCCAGGGAAGAGTACACAATGGGGGTGAGATACTAACAACAACAAAAATGGAAGGGACCTGGGGTAGTCATAACAGATGACCTAAAGGTGGGCAAGCAATGTGAGAGAGCAGTAAGGAGGGCTGGGGATACTGGGATGCATAGGGAGAGCATAACCAGTAGAAAACAGGAAGTTATTATCCTGTACAGACAGCTGGTGAGACTCCATCTGAGTACTGTCTGCAGTTCTGGAGACCCAATCTCCGCAAGGACATAGACAAGATGGAAGCTGTCCAGAGGAGGGCAACTAAAATGGTGCAGGGTCTGCACCAGAAGACATATGAAGAGAGTAAAGGAGCTTAATATGTATAGCCTCGAAGAAAGGAGGGAGAGGGGGGACATGATAGAAACTTTCAAGTACCTCAAGGGAATCAACAAAGTCCAAGAGGGTAACATCTTTCAAAAAAAGAGGTGTGCAAGAACAAGGGGGCACAATTTGAAGATAGAGGGGGTGGCTCAGAGGTAATGTAGGAGTATTTTCACAGAGGCGGTTGTGGATGCATGGAGCGGCCTTGCAGAGGAGGTTGTGGAGTCAAAAACAGTGGTTGAATTCAAGCATGCATGGGACAGTCATAAGGCAATTCTAGGGGTGGGGTAGAAAGAAGTAGGCTGCTGGTTAACTAGTATCTGCAGCTTATCCATCAGGTAGGGAAATGGGCAGACTGGGTGGGCCAAGTGGCCCTTATCTGCTGTCAAATTCTATGTTTCTATGTTTCTATGTTATTGTCAGTGCTTATGCTCCGTGATTCATTGAGGGTGTTGGTAGGCTTTGGCAAGGAAGTGAGTTTCGGACGTAAAAAGCACATCCCCCTCCCCGTTTGCCAATTCTGTCGGCTCTATATGGGGTGAGGCCAGGGAGTGCAACAGAGGAGTCCGGGACCTTATTTAACAGCCAGGTTTCAGTGATGGCTAGGACATCTGGTTGATGCATCTGTATCCAGCATTGTAGAGGTGCTAGCTTTTTGGGTAGGCTGCAGATGTTCATTGCAGCTATACTTAGCCCAAGGCATGAGGCTCAAGGACTGGATGAGATGGGTCCTGGATTGGGGTGGATATTGCCTAACATAAGGAGCAATAGAGTGAAGATTCTTAGGAGGGCCAGTACTCTATGCTTACTGATAATGGCATGTTGTTTTTCAGTTGCGGTGCCATCTGTGCAAGGGGTAGCCAGGGAGATGAGGGTAGGGAAGGAGAGGAACGCAATGGGACATGGTATTTGGTGTTGAGAGGAGATAGCTGGGCAATGAGTGGGGGGTGCAGTGGAGTTACCATGAGATGGAGAGTAGGTGGGGGCTGGTGTTGTGACATGGTGGTATCAGTGGGGTGAGCTATGTGCGAGGGACTGGGGTGTCCCAAGTGGAGGAAGACAGAGGCAACGGGTAAAGTAAGCATTTTAGTGAAGGTCTGCTGCTGTCAGGGGAGATGCCAGGGATTTGAGAAGCAGCAGGAAAACTGTCTGTGGTGGGACAGGGAGGAGTTATTGAGAGAGAAATATGAGTTGGAAGTAAGAAGGAAACAGAAGCAAGGTTAAGCAAAGGGAGTCAATGGCTGGGAAATCTATGACAGTGCTGCCTCAAGTGGTGAAGTGTTATAGGCTGCAAATGGCAAAGTGGGCTGATTGGTTAATATTCAGTCTACACCCTATTGGTTCCATGCGCCCTACCTAAGGGCGTGTCAGCCAAGGGTGGTGGCGGGAGCAGTGGGGAGCTGACACACAGTATCAGCAGGGCTCTATCACCAGTCCTATCTGCGCCACAATTCAGAGTCTGTTCTGTACCTGCTGCAGTGTTCGGGGGGTGAGGGAGGCTGCTGCACTCTGGCCCTCATGACCTCCAGTTCGGGTCTGTCCCACTGTGTAGGCTGTGGAGAAAAGCAGGTAAGATTTTTATTTATGGAGAGCTGCAGGGGAAGGAGTTCAGGACACTGTCTAAGATGAGATTTGCTATATCCTGATGTGAGCCTAACAACTAAGCTGAGATTTGCTATATCCTAATGTGAGCCTAACAACAGTTACTATACTTTTTCAGCGATGTTTAAATAAATGTTTTCTACAAGCAGCCACGGTTAAAGGTATCGG
Source organism: Neoceratodus forsteri (assembly GCA_016271365.2). Lineage (NCBI taxonomy): Eukaryota > Metazoa > Chordata > Ceratodontiformes > Ceratodontidae > Neoceratodus > Neoceratodus forsteri. The sequence goes on from CM028129.1 coordinate 461,713,583, forward strand.
GATTATCATTGCATTCAACAGTTAAAGCTATCAGGAAACAGCTTAAAAAAAGAAAAGAAAGCAGTTCCTTAAGGGGATATTACTTAAACAGAAATGCAGCAGTTCCATAAAGGTCCTTAAAGTACATTTGTGAGCTTCATGGTGATATTACACTATCTCCAGAGCTGGGCTGACATAATTGTTTGAGTTTGAAAAAAGGCACCAAAGCTCTTTCACCAGTCCTATCTGTGCCACAATCCAGAGTCCATTCCGTACCTGCTGCAGTGTTCAAGGGGGTTGGGGGAGGGCACCTGCACTCTGGCCCTCATGACCTCCGGTTTGGGTCCATCCCACTGTGTAGGCTGCTGTAGTGTTTGGGGGTGGGGGAGGGTGCCTGCACCCTGGCCCTCATGACCTCTGGTTCGGGTCCATCCCACTGTGTAGGCTGCTGCAGTGTTCGGGGGTGGGGAAGGGTGCCTGCACTCTGGCCCTCATGACCTCCGGTTTGGGTCCGTCCCACTGTGTAGGCTGTTGCAGTGTTCGGGGTTGGGTGAAGATGCCTGCACTCTGGCCCTCATGACCTCCGGTTCGGGTCCATCCCACTGTGTAGGTGTAGTGAACAGGTGCCAATTAAATGTATGAATATATTTATTGTGTGCTATGCATTTATGTTCAGATTTTTCATATAAGCATTGTTGAAAAAAAGTTTCAACTTTGTTTACATTTGGTGACTGCTAAGAACTAATGAACTCAATTCATGAATGTGTAAATATGTACTATCACTTCAAGCAGCACACTAATTAAGTGAATACTGGGAGGTGGTTGTTAGGCTTTGAAAAAGCATGAATCCGTGCAAAACATGTTAGCTGACCAACCGACAAGCTATTTGGGAGCTACTGGCTGAGGGACGTTGTCTGTCTTTTTTTTTTTATACCTTTTCTGTTTGCAATATTGCACAAATAAAGATTGGAATTCTTGAACCATTTTGGGTGCTTTATGCTTACAATCGTTCCTTGGAAAAGGGAAGCAGGAACTTATTATGGATGACTTAGTGTGGATTTGGTAGTCTGAGGCATAGGAATCCAGGTCTTTGGTGGGTGCCAGCTACTCAGGTACTGTTTGAATGTATGAACTTTTGCTAGGCACCACCACGCTCCTTAGTGCAGTCACAACTGACTTTCTTTGACCTTAATAGTTTGCCATTTTTATCACACATTTGATTGAGCCACTTCAGAGGGTTGTGATCTGTGAAAGAACTGGAAGTGGCATCCATAGAGGTAGGGTTCCAATTTGTGCAGAGCCCGCAGAATGCCAAGCTACTCTTTTTCTATGGTGGCATATCCCATCTCCCACGCTTTCAGCTTCCTGAAGAAATATGCAATTGGATGTCCTTTCCCAGCACTTGCCCATTGGCTGAGTACTTCTCCCATGCCATTGCCTGATGCAGCAGAGTGGACTGTGAATTCCTTCTAACAGTGTGGGCTATCATGGAGAGAAGCTTGGCACAAGACATGTTTGAGGTGCACAAATGCTTGTTTACAGTTCTCAGTCTACATCACTTTTTTTAGATGCTCGTTTGGGTGCGAGGACATAGGAATACAGGGTTTTTAGTCAATAGAAGGCACTGCCCATCAAGGTTGCTTGCCATTTCTTAATAAGAATAGCTTGGAATCTGCTTTCCCTGCAAGCAGTTATCAATATTTATCTTAAAAAGTGCAGGGTTGCATTTATTCAACCTCCGATTTGAGTAAGTAATTCTATGTTGATACCACCCTTTGAGAAAACTTTCCAGTTTTAAAATTGTGTCCCTTTAATTGTTACTTTTTTCCCCTTGAACAAAAGCTTAGTCCTTTAAATTCCGATTGCAGGCATTCTCTGATCATCATATCCTTAATAGCCCTAAACAATTCCCTTCCTCATTCTTATTTCTGGGAAATGCAGGCCCAGCACATTTAATCTTTCTTCATATGGTTTCTCCTCTAGCCCCTTAAATAACTTTGTTTTTCTTCACTGCAGCCGCTCTAATCTTAGGCTTATTTTATGGACACCAAAACTGACTGCATTACTTCAATGGTGGCCTCACCAGTGCTCAATAGAATGGCAGAATGACATTCTCATCTCTGCTAACTATTGAAGGTTATTTTTAATGCAGTCCACTATCCCATTACATTGCTTAACCACTTGATTGCATTGCATGACTTCCTTAAAATCTTTGGTTACAATAATTCCCAGATCTCTCTCACTATTAGATGTTTTCAGTTCTGCAGCTCCTAAAGTATAGTTAGACCTTGAGTTATTATGCTTAAATTGTGTTACCATAGACTTCTTTAAATTAAATGTCATCCATGCTTGCATTGCACATTTAGAAACTTCATCCAGCTCTACCTGTAAATTAGTAGTAGTAGTAGTAAGTACATAAGTAATACATTTTATTCATAAAAATTATGAACAGGGATAAAAAACATCTCCATTGAGCAATGCTCATTTGCAAAGAGATCCCTTTTTCGATGTTTTACAGTTGTTTATACAGTATACATAAACAATTTTTAAACATACATACATATAATTGTACAATATAGGGTTAGACAAGTGATTAAAACAATCACAAAATACTTTACATAAAGGATTGCCACTTCATGTTATTCCCTCTAAGCAACAATGCAAAGATGCTACTTCTGAGTCAGTGGCAGGAGTGAGGCTAGGGTACTGCACGCCATGCAGTTTAATGAATGGTTGCAAAACTGGTGCAGAGCACAGGGCTTTGGCTTCATTGGGGACTGGGGGGCCACCTGGAGAGATAAAGGTCTATACTGGCATGATGGTCTGCATCTGTCCATGAAGGGAACCAAGCTCCTAGGTGATAGGTTTAAATGCTTCCTTGACAAGCTTTTAAACTAGCCAAGGGGGAGGCGCTGATAAAAGGCAGGAAATTTCAAGCCTCCCCCCACAAAACATGGCAGGTAGTAAAGGTACACACTGAGGTACAGAGCTCAACACAGGGCAGGACAGGGGTAAATGGAAAAATAGACAAGGACAATAAGAGCAGGGATGGGGGAAAAAAGGATAAAGCCAACATTAAATGGAGGGCAATGAGTACCAATACCCGTAGTCTGGGAAACAAGCTTCCTGAGCTAGTAGCCCTGATGGAAGATGAACAATTGGATATTGTGGCAGTCACGGAAACATGGTACACCGAGAACCATGACTGGGATGTCAACATACCAGGGTACACAATCTACAGAAGGGACAGGGAAGGTAAAAGAGGAGGTGGAGTAGCTCTGTACATAAGGGAAGAGATCAAAGCTACAGAACTAAAAAGTAAAGGAGGATAACAAGAGGCACTCTGGGTCACATTGGAGACAGGGAATGGCATCACAATCCACACAGGGGGTTGTATACAGACCCCCATCTCAAGGGGAGGAAATGGACAACAAAATAATAGAGGACATTCTCAAAATGGCTGAAAAAGGGGAGATACTGTTGATAGGAGACCTGAATATGCCAGATGTTAACTGGATAACATGTACTGCAGCTACATCCAAGAGCAGGGTCATTCTCGATGCCCTGCAGGGGGCAGGGCCTTAGACAGCTAGTGTTGGAACCCACTCGGGAGGGAGCAATACTAGACCTGGTACTCTCAAATGGAGAGAGGATCACAAATTTAGAAGTCAGTAGACATCTGGGAACAAGCGACCACTGCACAGTGTGCTTCACAATGAGCACAACCATGGAGATAAGCCATACAAAAACAAGGATACTGGACTTTAGAATGGCTGACTTTGGCAAAATGGGTGAATACCTGAAAATGCACTAGCAAATGACCAAACAGGAGGGGTGGAAGAACAATGGAGAAAAATCAAAACTGCCATCATAGAGGCAACAAGCCTTTGTGTGAAACAAATAAAGAAAACAAAGCAGAGTAAAAAACCGCTATGGTTCTCAAAAGAGGTGGCAGGAAAGGTTAAGGAGAAAAAGGCTGCATTCAAAAAGTATAAGGAATCATAGAAGGAGCATGACAGGGAACTGTATCAATTAAAGCAGAAAGAAGTGGGTAAGGCAGTCAGACTAGCAAAGGCTCTAACCAAGGAAAAAATAGCCAACTCAGTTAAAAAGGGGGATAAAACCTTTTATAGGTACATTAGGGAGCATAGAAAGGTTAAGGGAGGGATAGTGAAGATTAATAAAGGAGAGGGGAGGTGGGCAGAGGGAGACAGTGAAAAGGCAGAGATACTGAATGAATACTTTTGCTCAGTATTCACAAAAGAAGATGAGGAGGAGTTACCTAAACCAGACAATAGAAGCACTCTGGGTAGGGGTTGACACCAGTCCATTCACAGAAGAAAAGTCCTGAAAGAACTCCTAAAACTCAAGGTGGACAAAGCAATGGGGCCTGTGGATTCACCCAGAATCCTAAAAGAACTAAGGGAGGACCTAGTGACACCACTGACCACGCTTTTTAGCAAATCATGGCAGGATGGGGCGGTATCTGAGGACTGGAGGAGGGCAGATGTGATTCTCCTTCACAAAAGTGGGAGCAAGGCAGAAGCAGGAAACTACAGACCTGTAAGTTTGACCTCAGTGGTAGGGAAAATGATGTAATCACTTCTGAAAGAAATAATTGTTGAGTACCTAGAGGCCAGCGGGGCACAGGACCCAAAGCAGCGTGGATTTACAGCAGGAAGGTCATGTCAGACAAATCTAATTGATTTCTTTGACTGGGTGACCAAAGTAATACACCAGGGAGGGGCGGTGGATGTGGCCTATGTAGACTTTAGAAACATTTGACAGTCTTGCACAAAAGATTAATAATCAAGTTAGCCAGCCTGGGAGTGGGTCCCAGGGTGGTAGCCTGGGTAGCAAACTGGCTACACAACAGGACACAGAAGGTAATAGTGAATGGAACACATTCCGAAGAGAGGGGGGTTACTAGTGGAGTACCTCAGGGCTCAGTACTGGGTCCAATCCTCTTTAACATCTTTATAGGTGACATTGCAAAGAGTCTGGAGGGAAATATATGCCTCTTTGCAGATGACACAAAGATCTGTAACAGAGTTGATACACAAGAGGGGGTAGAAAAGATGAGAAGGGACTTGGCAAGGTTGGAGGAATGGTCAGACATATGGCAACTTAGATTCAATGCAAAAGTGCAAAGTAATGCACCTGGGAAACAAAAACCCAGGAGAAGAGTACACAATAACAGGGGAGGTACTAACAACAACAAAAATGGAAAGGGACCTGGGGGTAGTCATATCAGATGACCTAAAGGTGGGTATGCAATGTGAAAAGTCGGTAAGGAGAGCCAGGGGGATACTGGGATGCATAGGAAGGGGCATCACAAGTAGAAAAAGGGAAGTGGTTATTCATCTATACAGACAGTTGGTGAGACCCCATCTGGAGTACTGTGTGCAGTTCTGGAGACCTCATCTATGCAATGACATAGACAGGATGGAAGCAGTCCAGAGGAGGGCAACTAAAATGGTGCAGGGTCTGCAGCAGAAACCATATGAAGAGAGACTGAGAGAGCTTAATTTGTATACTCTTGATGAAAGGAGGGACGGGGGGGACATGATAGAAACGATCAAGTACCTCAAGGGAATCAACAAAGCTCAGGAGGGTAGCATCTTTCAGAAAAAGAGATGTGTAAGAACAAGGGGGCACAATTTAAAGATAGAGAGGGAACGGCTCAGGGGTAAGGCGAGGAAATTTTTTTTCACGGAGAGAGTGGTGGATACATGGAACAGCCTTCGTGAGGAGGTAAAACAGTGGGGGAATTCAAACATGCATGGGACAGACACAAGGCAATTATAGTGGGGGGTTGCAGGAAGTAGGCTGTTGGTTAACTAGAATCTGCAGTTTATCCAGTAGCTAGGGAAATGGGCAGACTGTGTGGGCCAAGTGGTCCTTATTTGCCGTCAAAGTCTATGTTTCTATGTTTCTACGCTATATGACCAAGTTTGTGCCATCCACAAATTTAGACATCCAACCCCACTTAGTGACCTTCGCTATAGTAATATAAACAATAAATAAAGATGGACCCAACACAGACCCCTGTGGTACCACACTGGTAACATTGACCTACTGAGAGCGATATCCATTTACCCTTCCTGTTCATTTTTGATCAGTCAGCCATGACATAAGCCAATCTCAATATCCTTTGGATTGCTGTGGTGCCTTCATGTGGGCAGATAACAAGTGAGGAAAATATTTGTCCTTTTCTCTGGGATGTTTGTCTCCAAAGGTATGAATCATGTGTTTTAGCATGAAGTTAAAACGTTCACATAAGCAATTCACCTGTGGATGGTATAGTGTCGTTTTTAGTTGTCTCAACTTGCATAGTACAAATGAAGCAGTTATCAGATTGGACATGACATTTGTGCCCCTAGCTGATAAAATTTCCTCAGGGAACCCCACTCTGAAACTTCCAGAAGCTCATTTGCCACCTCTCCTGCTTCCACAGAAGACATGGCAACTGCTCCCAAGGTATCTAGTTGCAAAATCTACAACTACCAATATAAATCTCTTCCCTGTCTGACTAGTGTTACTTAATGGTCCTACAATATCAACAGACTCTCACCAAAATGGTTTGTGTATGACAGGCCTTGTCATAAGGGGGACTTTTGCCATAACCCTTGCCTTCCCTTTCTTTTTGCATGCTAAACAGGTTTTGCGGCACCTGGCCACACCAGAGAAGCTGATGGACCAGTAAAAGTTTTGCAAAAGTCTATTCTTGGTCCTGTCTGTCTGTAGGTGCTCAGACATTGTAATATCATAAGTCAGCTATAGCGTCTATATTCTGTATTCCATATATATGGCATGACCATCTGTTGGAACAGTTCCTCCTTTTATGTTCCTGTTTTTGCACACCACTGCCTCACCAATAACCCATCCAATTCTTTCAAGTATCCTGTTTCTGGTGTTTTTCTACTGCTATTTAGAGTCTCTGCTAACTCACTTACTTTGCTCAAACTTGGATCCTGCTGCTGAGCCTCTGTTGATATGTTTGGGTACACTGCCCAAACCTCCAGCTCTCTCTCTGTGCTTGGCTTCAGTTTAGACTGTGGGTTGTCAGCCTGCAGAAGTGTGAGAATATCAGGCACTTCTGGCTGACCTCCTGCTATGCTATCAGTGTTCCTTGTTGATTGCTGTGGGAACACTTTCTAAGCCACTGACTGTTCCTTTGATTCATTGGTTGTGTTGCCAGTTTGCATTTGTGGGGAATCTCTGGGGACCTCTGACTGCTCCTAACAAACTGGTTGTCCCCTTACTTTCTAGCTGTTCGAAAAATTACAGATCCTTTCCCTGTATCCCACACCTACTTTCTTTTTTTTACACTCAGCAACTGTCTGTTGTAGCTGAAGGGTATCCTCACAACCCATTGTCTCTCCATGTGGCTGTGACTGTGACTGATCCCCTGGTGCTCTGACCATGCTTAGCCCTCACAGCATACAGTCTCCTATTGCCACTATGGGGTATAGTCATGCATTGCCCTGACTGCCATCCAGCTCACAGTCTGCCAATTCTACAGCTGTTGGGAAGTTAAGTATTGTTTTGTCTGCCCTCCTCAATTGTGCTTCTTTTCAGTGCAGGGCAGAACAATAATCCCATCAAGGACTGCAGTCTTTCCTCCGGTCATTCTGAGTTTGACTTCTTGTGGTAACATAGGCAATATTTCCATAAGTGTCAAGATCATTGCCCAGAATGACATGGAACAGCAGGTCTGCAAGATGCCCCATTTTGTTACAAAGTTAAAATTGTGTAGCCTTCTTCTCTATTCCTTTTGGATCAGAGCCAGTGGGAGCAGTGGTATGACCATGTTGCTGGGTGCCTTTGGTATTGCCATTTTGTGCCTCAGTAGATCTACTACCTAGATTTACACTCCCTCCCAGGCATTTTGTCTGAGAACACCCTGCCACATACCAATCAGCCCACTCTGCAGCATGAATTAAAGTTTCTGGTGACTTGTCATACAGTCAGTGCTGAGCTCCTCAGTAGTAATCTTTAACAAGCATTTGTCGATGCTGAATGTTTCCTTGCATGGTTTATGTGGCAGGTATGCACTGTGTTAGTTGAACTTCTGGTGGGAGGAAAAGCCTGTCTGAACTATGTTATGACAAGTTGTCATATTTTGGACAGCAGTTGAATACAGAAGGTTGGGTAATAAGAAGGCTATGTTGAAAATGTGTGGTGCATCGCTGACCCGTGATACTGAGGGCTGATGTGCTGGATGCCACACCTCGTGCCATGTTGGTGACCAGTGTTGAAGAGCGAGCTCAGACCGCTGGGGGTCGGCAGGGGAGGTGAAGGAGTGAACATCCCAGGGACAGCTCTCCTTTTCTGGGGAAGGGAGCAACCAGTTGTTGGTGCATGCCTGGTCCCTAGTGGATGCTGGTGGCTGGCACACCAATGCTGCAGACACCGGGTCAGAGGTGAGCAGATGCCTGATGGGGTGCACACATGGGAGCATGCATGACACCATCGGCAGTGTCCTAGTACACTCCGCCCCTGAATTGGAGAAGCCAGGAGGAAAAAAGCTTGTGATCAATGATGGAGGGAGCTTGCAGGTCCCACCCCCAAATAGTCATGGTGCCAACCACTGTACTGGATCCGGTCTTGGTGGGAGTGGTCCCCACGCTGACCCTGCTGGGGGGGGAGTAAGCCCTGGGGGTAGCTCGTCGGCATCAGTTGGTGGATGTTGGGGGATGGCCGGGGGCTTCCTCCAGATAGAGAGGGCCATGGAGCAGGAATACAAATAAATTAAAAAAATGTGGGGTGCAAATATTTAAGATTTCCACAGTTACAAGAATGCATACTGAAATTGCAACAAGTGGCCATAACTTTGTAATTTTTTCATATTTTGACCCTAAATGTTGAACATAGTCTTCTTATCACCCCACCCCACCTCATGAACCTTGCAGGTGAAATTTTTCAAATGCATGGGAAAACAGGATTCCATGCCACAGGTGCAAAAACACATTATGGGCAGGATGTAAAAAATGACAGCTGTACTGGTCATGAGATGGTGTGATAAGAAGACTATATTGAAAATTTGGAGTGAACATATTGAAAATGACCAGAGTTACATGTGTGCATAGAAACTTTTGAACAACCGGATATAACTTAGCCATTTTTATGTTTGCTTGCACGCATGAGTAAGAAACATAGTGCCATCATACGAGTTTTCCAGAGGTGTGTCAGCCTCTTCCAATTCAGTCAGTGTATTTGCAGGTGTGGTCGCAGAGCACCAATCACTGCTCCAGCTGTCTATGAGAGCTGCAAACTGCAGTGGCATACAGTTGAAAGGGAGAGCTCCGCTTGAGTGAGCAGAGCTCCCCCCACACACACACACGCGTGCGCACGCACACTGCGTGCTCATGCGCCTTCCCCCTCCCCCCCACACTGTATGGCCGATGGGGGTGCCCAATACCCCGTCAGCTCCACACACCCCCAAAGCATCCAGGTGCCATGCTGGGAGCCCACTCCAGCATTGGCAAAATATTTTATGGCCGATGGGGGTGCCCAATCCCCCTTCGGCTGCACGCCCCACCCCAAAGCATCCAGGTGCCACACTGGGAGCCCACCCCAGTGTGGCAAAATGATGTTATGGCCAATGGGGGTGCCCAATCCCCCGTCAGCTCCACTGTCTCTCTCCCCCCCATGCTGTCGCTGACGGGGGTGCCCAATCCCCCATCAGCTCCACTGTCCCCCACCCAAGTACAGGGTGCCACGCTGGGAGCCCACCCCAGTATGGCAACAGATGCCATGGCCAACGGGGGTGCCCAATCCCCCGTCGGCTCCACGCCCTCCACCCCAGCCATCCTTCTGCCATGCTGGGAGCCCACCCCAGCGTGACAAACGTCCCGCATCGTCGTTAAAAAAAAAAAGAAACCTGAAAAGCAAAAACGGTCCCTCGCAGTGTCTGCACCCACCTGCACCCACCCAATGTGCACCCTGCCTCCCCACACCCCCTCACCCCATACTTACCTCCGGAGTCCGGCGCGACGATCTTCGGTGGACCGGGAACACGTCTGCACTCTTCAAAGCCGACTGTGAACTGAGGAAATGCCGGTAAGCTGTATAATGGTATAGATAGGGTTTTTTTAACTTTGTTGCATATCTCAGGCATTTTTTTGAATTTTAGCACCAAATTTTCAACATGGGGTTTTTGGGACCCCTCCTCATGAATTCTTGCACTGTCATGGCGTTACTCAGGCCCGAAGGGTGATTTCGCAGCCACTGCATGAAATCACCTTTCCAGAATGATTAACAAAATGACACTGCCAGTGTCCATAAGGTGGGCTCTCAAAAAGCCTATTTTGAAAATTTGGTGGAAAAATTCCTAAAAATGACTGTTTTATGAGCGTGCATTGCGCAGTTCCTATGCACGCTGGTAAGTTCGTGAATTTTCAATATTTTCACTCCAGATTTTCAACATTGCCATTTTACCACACCTTCTTATGAGCAGTACAGCTGTCATTTTTCACATCTCACCCAAAATGTGTTTCCACCCATGTAGCGCACAATGGCGCAGTTGGTGTGTGAAATCAATGTACAGGACACATTAAGAAAATCACAGTGACACTGTTCATGAGCAGATGTCTTAAAATGGCTATGTTGAAAATTTGGTGAAAAAATTCTAAAATGACTGTTTTCTGACGTGCATTGCGCAGTTCCTACACACCACATGATTCGTTGGTTCCAATATTTTTACTCCAGATTTTCAACATTGCCATTTTACCACACCTTCTTATGAGCAGTATAGCTGTCATTTTTCACATCTCACCCAAAATGTGTTTCCGCCCATGTGGCGCACAATGGCGTAGTCGGTGTGTGAAATCAATGTACAGGACACATTAGGAAAATCACAGTGACACTGTTCATGATCAGAGGTGTTAAAATGGCTATTTTGAAAATTTGGTGAAAAAATTCCTAAAAATGACTGTTTTACGAGCGTGCGTTGCAGAGTTCCTATGCATGCTTGTAAGTTCACAAATTTTAAATATTTTCACTCCAGATTTTCAGCATTGCCATTTTACCACACCTCCTTATGAGCAGTATAGTTGTCATTTTTCACATCTCACTCACAACGTGTTTCTGCCCATGTAGGGCACAATGGAGCAGTCGGTGCGAAATCAATGTATGGGACATGTTAAGAAAATCACAGTGACACTGATCATGAGCAGAGGTGTTAAAATGGCTATGTTGAAAATTTGGTGAAAAAATTCCCCAAAATGACTGTTTTAGGAGCGCTGCTATGCAGTTCCTACGCACGCTGGCAAGTTTGCGAATTTGTAATATTTGCACACCAGGATTTTCAACAGTGCCATTTTACCACACTTCCTTATGAGCAGTGCAGCTACCATTTTTCACATCTCGCCTAAAATGTGTTTCCGCATATGTAGCGCACAATGGCAAATAAGGAACACAGCGGGATGAAGATAGGGAGGCATACCAAACTGCCCTAAGGGAAGCAGGGAAGGCAGTAAGGCAGACAAAGTCCCAAACTGAGGAAACACTAGCACGAACAGTAAAAGAAGGTGACAAGACTTTCTGTAGATACATTAGTGAAAGGAGAAAGTCCAGAGGGGGTATTGCTAAGCTTAATGGAGAAAAGGGAGCATGTGAGGAGGAGGAGGACCATGTAAAAGCATCTATCCTAAATAGATACTTTTGCTCAGTGTAGCGGTGGAAAAAAAAATTACCGTTAGTAAATTATCCATTACAAATACTTAGAAAGGAGACGAACGGAGATGAGGCTGATGGCGGAAGAATTTAATGATTATAACAATAATCACAGCAAGAGATTACATGTGGTACATCCTTCATTCTTCATTCTTCAAACTAACAGTGTATTCTGGCTTGCTTATATAGTGGAAGACAGTATTATTAGTTTCTATGGTTGTCTATGATTGGTCCAAGACAAGTACAAACATCAACTTAAAAGGCAATTCTCTTTTTAGTATATGTATGAGCTAATCTTTGCTCAGCACAAATGTATAGATAGTGTACATTATATTACTATATAAGGCTAGTAATAATTGTCATTACCAGTTACCAAGATCTAGAAGGAAGAAATAGATTTGGACTTAAGAATGTGCACACAAGCACTTTGGTCTGTCTTGATAATGACAAACACTAAAGATAGTCAGAAGGGTAACTTGAACACTATTCTGTGTTTCTGCTTTGCAGACACATAAAGCAACTGTTTGATATTACTCACATGGTGAGCACAAATATCAAAAGACACTTTTAATATTACAACTTGTGGCTCAGTTAAACTTGTAGCTTTACAAGTTTTATATGATCCAGCTTCATAGGTCAATATTTGTTACACAAACACATTATGTTTTAGACCAAAATGAGGTTTAGGCTGAAATATTGGGACACATTTCTTTATCCCTTGTTACACTCAGTATTTACTGAAGAGAAGGTAGGGCAGGGCCCACAGCTCAGCACCATGGACACAGGGGGGAGGGAGGTGAGCACTACTCCCTTCACAAAAGAAAGGGTCCTACAAGAGCTCGCTAAGCTCAAGGTGGACAAGGCAATGGGACCTGATGGCATACATCCCAGGATACTTAAGCAGCTAAAGGTGGAACTAGCCGAGCCATTAGCAGAACTGTTTAGTGAGTCTCTGAGCACAGGAGAGGTCCCAGAAGACTGGAGAAGGACTCATGTGATCCCGCTCCACAAGAGTGGTAGCAGGGAGGAGGCAGGGAACTACAGACCAGTCAGTCTTACCTCAGTAGTGGGCAAGATTATGGAGGCACTCCTTAAGGAAAGGATAGTGCAACACCTGGAATCCATTGGGGCACAGGATCCAAGACAGCATGGGCTTACAAAAGGAAGGTCCTGTCAAACTAATCTCATAGATTTCTTTGACTGGGTAACCAGAGTGGTGGACCAAGGGGGAGCAGTTGATGTCGCCTACCTTGACTTCAGCAAAGCTTTTGACACTGTTCTACATAGAAGATTGACAAATAAACTGGGTAGGCTCGGGGTGGGTCAGAAGTTGGTCAACTGGGTGGCAAACTGGTTGACGGGCAGAAAACAGAGAGTAGTGGTAAATGGTATACAGTCAGAAGAGATGCAAGTCACAAGCGGGGTACCTCAGGGATCAGTCCTGGGGCCAGTCCTCTTCAACATCTTCATTAGTGACCTTGCAGATGGACTACAGGGTAAGGCTTGTCTGTTTGCAGATGACACCAAGATCTGCAACAGAGCAGATGACCCAGATGGGGTGGGAAGAATGAGAAGAGATCTGGATAAACTAGCAAAATGGTCAGAAGACTGGCAACTGGGATTTAATGCAAAGAAGTGCAAGATCATGCACATAGGTAAGAGAAACCCTGAAGCCACCTATAGGCTGGGAGGGGAGTTGCTAGCAGTCACAAAGGAAGAAAGAGACTTGGGCATCATCATCACTGATGACCTGAAATCATCCAAGCAGACCTCTAAAGCAGTAGGTAAGGCTGGGGGTGTTAGGGTGTATTAGTAGGGTATCACAAGTCGTAAGAGGGAGGTAATAATCCCTCTTTACAAGACGCTGGTTAGGCCCCATCTGGAGTACTGCGTGCAGTATTGGAGGCCACACCTTCACAAGGACATTAACCAAATTGAGGCAGTCCAGAGAAGGGCAACCAAAATGGTGCAGGGACTGCATCAGAAGACATATGAGGACAGATTAACAGAGCTCAATATGTATACCCTTGAGCAAAGGAGGAGAGAGGTGATATGATCGAGGCATTCAAACACCTTACAGGCATTAACAAGGTGAAAGAGTCTAACATGTTTAAATATAAGAAAATAGCAGGACAAGAGGACACAGCATGAGATTAGAGGGGGTCGAGATTAAGGGGAGTGAAGAAATTATTTTCACAGAAAGGGTGGTGGATGCATGGAATGGCCTACCTCAAGAAATGGTGGCTATGAATACAGTGCAGGGCTTCAAACAGGCATGGATAGGCATAAGTGAGCAATACAAATGAGTATGAATAGATAGGCCACTGACAGAGCAAAGGCCAATGGCACATTTATAAGGTAGAAAAAGAAATGGGCAGACTAGATGGGCCTTGCGGTCCTTATCTGCCGTCAACTTCTATGTTTCTAATGGTACAGTCGGTGTGCGAAAACAATGTTTGGGACAGATTAAGAAAATCCCAGTGACACTGGTCATGAGCAGAGGTCTTAAAATGGCTATGTTGAAAATTTGGTGACAAAACTCCATAAAACGGCTGTGTTACGAGTGAGCATAGCGCAGTTTCCACGCACCCTCGTAGGTTCATGAATTTGTAATATTTTCAGTCCAGATTTTCACCAGTGGCATTTTTCCACACCTCCTTATGAACAGTACAGCTGTCATTTTCCACAACATGGCAGAAATGTGTTTTCACACTTTCAGTGCAGAGATGCGTGGTCGCTGTGGGAAATCATTGTTCGGAACAGATAAAGAAAATCACACTGACACTGTTCATGTTCAGAGGTCCCAAAATGCCTATGTTAACAATCTGCTGTAAAAATATCCCCAAACTAGTTTCATAGCAGGTGTGCGTTGCACAGTTTCTACGCACACTTGTGACTTCACCAGTTTTTTTTAAGATTTTCACAGCAGATTTTCAACATTGCCATTTTTTACACCTCCCCATGAACAGTACCGCTGTCATTTTTCACATCCTGTTCAGAATGTGTTTTTGCACCTGTGGTGCCAAATGACATAGTCGCTGTGCAAAAGCAGTTTTCGCCAACAAGCTGATATTGCCACTGTTCATGAGGGGGTCACAAAAACCATGTTGAAAATTTGGAGTGAAAATACCAACGAATGCCTGAGGCGTTAGGCTTTCCGACCATAACGCCCCACCCTGTAGAGTATGACAGGCATCAGGGGTGTGACTTGGGATTCTTGCCTGTCATGCTCATACCATTCCACCTCCACCCACACCCTGCAGCCAGTGAGAGGCATCAAGGTGTGCCTCGGACTCTTCGTGCCCAAACTTCACCCCATTATCCTATACTGCACCCATCTCACCGTATTTCCTTATGGAATGGTGTGTGCATAAGGGCCAAAGACCCCAAGGCACACCGTGACACTTGTCAGTGTCTGCAGGGTAGGGTGTAGTGAAATGGCGTGGTCGTTATGCCTGACGACCCAAAGGCACACCCCAATGCCTGCCACTCTCTGCAGGGTGGTGGTGGGGTTGGCTTCAGTTCAATACTTCGCTGCCATTCCTATTATGCAGCTCTGTAACTTCTACACTACCAATGCCAGTGCCAGCAAGCAAACATTAGGCATTGACAAATGCTTGCTTGGAGTTGTTTCCCCAAGTTTTCAACATGGCCTTTTTGGGACTCCACCTCATGAAGAGTGCCACTGTCATTCTGTACACTTATCCTGAAAGGTGATTTCACAGAGCGACTGTGCCATTCTGCATCACATGTGTGAAAACACATTTCATGCAGGATGTGAAAAATTACAGCTGTACTGTTCATAAGGAGGTGTGAAAAAATGGAAATGTTGAAAATTTGGAGTGAAAATATAAAAAAATAGGCGAAGTTAGGAGCGTGTGTAGAAACTGCACAATGCACGCTTGTAACACAGTCATTTTTTGGAATTTTCTCAACAAATTTTCAACATGGACTTTTTGCGACCCCACCTCAAGAACAGTGGCACTGTCATTTCATTAATCAGTCCTGAAAGGTGAATTCATGTAGCGACCGCAAAATCACCTTTCGCGATCTAGTAATGAAATGACAGTGACAGTGTTCACAAAGTGGGGTCCCAAGAACCCCATGCTGAAAATCTGGGGCCACCATTCCTAAAAATGGTTGAGATATTAACCGAAGTTGAAAACCCCATTGACTGACATTATACAGTGCTTACCTTTGATTCTTCAGTTTGCTGGTCATCTTTGAAGAGTGCAGACATGTCCCGGTCCTCAGAAGATGACAGCACCAACCTCTGGAGGTAAGTATGGGTAAGGGGGGGTTCGAGGAGGTGGGTGGTTAGTGGAAGGGGAGATAGGAAGGGGGGGTACTGAGGAGACAACAAATGACCATTTTCTTTTTTACAGTTTAAAAAAAAAGATGTCGGGGACAGTTTTCTTCATTTACAGGTACAAAAAAATTGGGCACACTGGGGTTGTCTCGCACCATGAGTTGGAGGGCTACATGATGCTGACACAGGGATTGGGTGCACCAGTGTTGGTATGGAAATGGAGGGTGCGGGGCTGACAGCACACAGTGGGAGTGAGCAGGAGGGTTGGATTAGATGCCCGGGCTGGGACGGAAGTGGGGAGGACAGCAGCAATGGGAGGAAGTGGGAGGGATTAATTAAAGATGCCGGGCCAGTGGGGGAATGGAGGGTGCGTGCGGGGGTGGACTGCAGCAGTGGGAAGGAGTGGGAGGGTCTGCAAACATGCAATGCCAACTATGCAAACGAGAGGACTAAAGAGCACTATCTCATTGATGCTCTTCATTTCTCTCAAGTGTGAGCCGGCTCCCTACTGTGAAATTCCGATGGCCTTCACACTTGGCTTCAGTAGTAATTGGTGTGTCAGGGTCACACCCACTATGCAGTGCTCTGCATTGATCTCATCCCTGACACATCTCTCAAATGTGGTACTGTCCCAATGTGTTTCTTGCACAAGCGCAAGGAAACACAATGAAAACAGCCCCACCAGCATTATCTCACAGTGCTTTACAAAGGGATTTGCCTCAGAACTTTTTACCCAGTGATCAAAATGCATGCACATTTTAACAGACAATTCAGCAGAGATACCATCTTGTTGATTTCTAATTGTTAAAGATTTTTATTAGTTGAAGGACCAAGCACTGCTCATGCACAATGATACAGACAAGATCCAGGACTGTACCGCAACATTTGGTAAGTCCGGATCTCCAATGCCAAACCTTAACACCAATTACAGTAGCAATATCTGGAAACAGCTGTACACAATAGAACTGGAGTAAACCCATGCCGGAACTATACAATGAAAAATAAATTGTATCATAGCTGGTCTTGTTTATTTCTAGTAACTTGCATCTTATGTCTGTAATTTTCTGGTGCCATTTCATACAGTGCCACTTTAAAATAGCATTCCTTAACATTTGGTATGTACTAGAGTACTCATCACGTAACCTAACATAAGCTTCTAATGCTTGTCCTGTAAGTAAGGGCACCAGATGAGTAGGCCAGATATCCTTTCCCTATTATATTGCTTTCAGTTTCTCAAAAGACCTAAGTCATTTGTACCACCACTCACCACGTCAGGAATTTTCAGCTTTGTGAGTTCCAGCTGATGCTGATAGTCCTTTAGTTTCTTTGCTGGTTCTGATCTCCATCTTTGTCTCCCTATTCCTGTCTTTTATCCTAATTTTCTCCTGATTTTATTATTCTGACTGCTGTCTTGATCTATGTTCATTTTCTTCATCTCAAAATGCTGTTGCAATTTCAGCCTGTCTGTTCCACTGTCTCTGAGGTCTCATGATGCAGCTTGACTCTGGCAGTCTACTCTTGCCTCTCCTGTGATACAGTAGCTAGTGTAATCTCTCCTGGACTCCTTATCCCTCCTTTGGAACTAATGACTTGCCCTTCACCATACCTGCTTCCAGCTGGTCAGCTTCCATCAGTGCCTGCACAAAGCCTGCTTTGAGCAATCCTTTAGGTACCACTGTTTTTGAACTCCACAAGTCTGGCAATGCAAGTACTGCCATCCTGTCATATTTTTGTGCCATTTTACTGCGTTGGAAATAGTTATCTTGTAACTAAATTGATTCCTCTGCTTTCTTTCTTCTCACAGTGTTAAATGCCACTGCTACCACCAATATATGATGGTTGTGTTCACTCTCAAGCCTTTTGCCACCCTTATGGGGCTTACCAAGGGAATGGGTTGCAACCTCTCCATTCTGGCCTGAAAAATGTATGCCACCTTACTTGTGCACTCTTCAGGATAAGGCTCACCTGCTTCAAGGTTGCCAAGGCAGTCCCACACCTTTTCTCCTCAGAAAACCACAGACTGCCTTCGGTAGCCATGTCTTTGGTTAGTAGTTGTCACTGTCTCAAGTGTGGAATTTGGTCCACTCACCACAGATATGATATGTAAATAATATATCCTAATTTGCCATGTACAGTTTTTGGTTCCAGTACATGCAGGTTTCCAGATGGAAACATAATTTCCTGTATTCTCATAGTTGACTCTGAGCACAGGGTACAATCTTCTTAGAGCAACATTTCCCACATGAGACCCCAAATGCAGATTGACTGTCTCCCCCTAATGTAGCAGTATCCTCTTTGTCCCTGCAAAGGTGTGAACAATCTCTTTCAATTTACATTCTTCAATGCCCCTTTCTGGTCTACATTACATGCCCCCCCCTTTGCAGGTTATGTTTTCTGCTCTCCCTCCTTTAAGTGTCAGTAGTAATACCCTTATCCCTGTGAGCCTACAGCTGACTGTTTTGTCAAGTCCTCTCATTTTTCCCTGCAGAAATAGAAAAAATATAACAAATATATCTACAGTGCCTATTGACCTACTTTGTGGGCAAAGCTTCTGTGCTCGTGGCACAGTATGTCACAGTCTGATAACTTGTTGGCAGCAAGATAGTTATCCCAAGGAGGTAGATCTCTACAGTAAAATATGTCTTGGACTTAGGAATGATATTTGGCACTAAGAAAACTGGTGTCATGTTCCATCAGAAGCAATGTGCCTCATTGGTCTTCTTTGATAATGTTATATCTGGTATGAGCAGATGGGCTGAGAATTCCTGAGAATGTGTGTGTGTGTGTGTGTGTGTGTGTGTGTGTGTGTGTGTCTTTCTCTAGGTCAGCCAAATTATTTCCTTACAGACTTTGGCATGAGCAGTAGCCCCACATCATGTATTGGCTTGGAGCTCCACCAGCAATCCTGTTTCCTGGCAACCAGTAAATTGTTCACAGTTGTTTACTCTGGTGCTTGGTGTTCTGTCATAAACATACATATAGTAGATGCCACATATGGGACCTGCATCTAAATATTGGTTGCTAGGGAGGCCACAAAAGTTTCTCTGTTTGGAACTGGCTGAAGTAGACATTTAATTAGCCAGACTGTACTGTTTTTAGTTGATTTGTGGTTCTTGAAAATGGACACCGTGGTCACTGTTAACAGCAAATCTTAATCAACTGATTTTCCATCTGCTTCAGTTCTGCTGGACGGGAATCTAGACATTGAATCTTATCAATAATGTAAGAATAGGATGTAGGTCTGGCTGTGAAGAATCAGAAAGTAAAAGTAATGTATTGTTAAACCCTGGAACACCTTTGATTACATATTCTTTTAGGGTGGAGGAGGGTAAAATTGTCTCATGAATTTCTTGCCCAGTACTAGTTTAACCACAATTTTCTTTTTTGAAGTTATTTTTTATCGGATTTTGAAAACACAAGTACAATGGCACTGCATACTATGCATTCACATCCAGACTGAAAAAAAACAGAGATCATACTGTGCCACAGTACTATATTATTGTACTATCTAATGTGTTATTACCAAAAACAACAACAACAACAACAGCAAAGGACAGGTGAACAACCCTTGACGGTGGCGCTAAAGACATCTTGTAGATAATTGTAGTTAATTCCCCCAACAAAGGCTGTGCAAACAGGGGACTGTAGAGATAGGAGACCCACATGATCTAACATTCATGTTTTTGATTAGTAGCTCAAAGGCTCAGCTCCTTAAATGCGCCACAGTTGTCACTGTTTTATTCTACTTTATGAGGGCAGGTGCTACGTGAGGATGCTGTCACTATCTCATTTAAATTGACTAGTTTGTCCTTATATATACTGCCTCAAGCCAGTTTGCCAAATGTTGTAGTTGTTTTTCTCCACCATTTTCCGTTGCTTTTGTAGTGATTGTTTACTAGCAATATAGGCACTGTCTTCATGGACCTCCTTTGTCTCTCCAAGAAGCTAATAATTATTAGAGAAAGAGTCCCAAAAAAATAAAAACTAAATGGTATGGCAATTTTTCAAGGGGAAAGGTTGTTCTTTCTAGGCACATAGTATTTTTGGTAAACAAGTTTTGTAAAGAAGATTTTTTTTTTGACTCAGAGAGTAGAATGCCTACTGTGTGGAACAAGTGACCAATGTAAGCAGTGCAAGTGGGAGTGCTGAACTACTCATAAGGTAGATCAGGTCTTCAAGGACAAAAACAAATAGAATAATAGATAGATGAGGATGTATTAAAAGGCAGTAAGATCATCGAGAGGTTTTGGGGACTTGGAACCTCGAGAGCAAATCTCAAGAGGTTCACAAAGTCCCCAAAACCTCAAGACGGTCTTACTGCCATGAAATACACCCTCATCTATTTGTTATTTTTTATAATATATGGATCCACCTAAAAATTCTATGTTTTTCTGTGGGGCTTCTGACTATGCGCTGTGCTGACCGGCTGAAAAATCTCTTTCTCTCGCTCACTTGCCCCAACGCTGTGTTACATTTAAATTTGGCAAGTTCTGTGGCAGTAAGTCCTACCTTTCCCTTTTGTTGTCCTTCAGTGAATGGAGGATGAAGCAGATAACACAGAGATAAAATTAAAAAAAATTAACAGAAAAGCAAAGCAATAGGGTGACTGTCCACACTGCAAGGGTAAACAGCCACCATGTTTTAAGAGTTGTTCTGCCCACCCCACAGAAGAAAGCTGCCAATAAGAATAAACACCATCACTTTGACTGTGAAGGAAGAAACGTGGCACCTTGGCAACTGGGTCTGTGTGGCAGGCAGAGTTGCACGTGCGCTGTATCATTTCTGTGATAATACTATCGTTCGGAGCTGAAATGATAGTATTATCAGGGAGCAACAGTGGTATTATGTGTGGTTCATAGCTCAGTGCTTAAGTAACATATATAATGGAATGATGTAAATGGTTGTTGGATGCAAAGGCCAGCACTAAGAGGACAATGTTTATTAGGTAGTAGTATAGAATGTTTGTGCTTAGGTACTTGGATGCTTGAATTGACTTGTTTGATAATATCTGATGGTTTTGGCCTTTCTCTGTATCCCACCTGTAGGAAGGAAGCTTGGTTTAGAATTATGAAAGCCCCCCGGTGGGATAAGAGTGAGCCGAAGGAGGAGGTGTCGGGGAGGACGGTGGGTGAGTGTGACTCGCTCTAAGCAGAGTGGGAGTCAGCTGCTTCTGATAAATAGGCTGTGGGGGAGGAGCTCTTCCCCCACATAATCCTGGTTACTCCCTGCAATTATGTGTGGTTCATAGCTCAGTGCTTAAGTAACATATATAGTGGAATGATGTAAATGGTTGTTGGATACAGAGGCCAGCATTAAGAGGACAATGTTTATTAGATAGTTGTATAGAATGTTTATGCTTAGGTACTTGGATGCTTGAATTGAGTTGTTTGATAATATCTGATGGTTTTGGCCTTTCTCTGCATCCCACCTGTAGGAAGGAAGCTTGGTTTAGAATTATGAAAGCCCCAAAAAAAGAATAATATATCCACGATTGTTCTTTAACTGAATGCAGAAGAAGTCATGCATGACAACACCTAATGATAATAGGAATAGTCGATCACCTCCTCCAACTCCGGAGAGTGTGACCAGTAGCACTCAGGAGAGGAAAAACCCC
Organism: Neoceratodus forsteri; assembly: GCA_016271365.2. Lineage (NCBI taxonomy): Eukaryota > Metazoa > Chordata > Ceratodontiformes > Ceratodontidae > Neoceratodus > Neoceratodus forsteri. The sequence continues at coordinate 461,735,164 of CM028129.1, forward strand.
CTTTGGGGGAAACCTCTGAGGACCCATGGCTACTGACCTGCCCGTCCTTCTGGGCATACTAAAGGAGAGAGAGATCCTAATCAAACTAAATTAATCAACTAATATCTGAATTCCAATTTGTAGAATTCAATCCAGATAAACAGAACTTAAGAAAAACTGAATTGTAATGTCCAGTGAAGTAACTTCCTCCTAATAAAGTCCGAGTCCGAGAATCCATGTATAATTCAGAATGATGGAGAGTGGATATATGAAGAACCTTCTTCCAGACTTCAGTTGATATAGGGCATAATCCAGGAAATGTATGATGGTGGAGATGAAGTTGATGACTGATGAATTCAGTACAGGAGAAGAGACGCAGATAGTTGCATCCAAACTTGATGTCAACAAGGCAGGATGAATAGAAGTAGTACGACTTCCTGATTTGTAATAGAGGGCTTGTATAGTACGTGTCATGAATGAAGGCTTGTAGCCAGGCTACCGACTGATGAATCCAGTTCTGATAAGTGAAGTATAGTCTTAGGAATTGATATGAAGGCAATGGCTGTAGAGCTGAGCTGAAATAATGCCAAGCTGTAGAGGATAATCAGAGACACTGGTGCGAGGTATGAAGCATCCCAAGTAGTAGAATATGGGTGGCCCAAAAGTAAGAGAGTCAGTTGGACTGGTAATCCGAAGTGAGATATTAGGAGCAGGGATTGCACCTACGAAGGCAGAAGAGAAGGAACAAGGCATGGCAATCAGCCCCTGAAGAAACGCAGCTTAACCGACAGCTGGTAAGGCAGGAGAGGGGAGGCAGCTGATTCCAGGTATGAGAAGCGCAGACAGACCCATGGAAGTCTGCTGGTAGAAAATAGCATGCAGTCAGTCCTTCAATGAGAAGTGCAGCTTTTCCATCAGCTGGAGAGGTAAGTAGAGAGGCAACTAGCTCCAGGCAACAGGAAATGCAGCCAGACCTACGGAGGCAGCTAGCAGGAATAATGCGTGGCATACAGCCTCCAGGAGACATATCTTGAGTCAGTGTAGGGCAGAGTAATACTGCATTAGCAAGGCAGACGTAGAGAATGAAAGGGCGCTGAGGACTGGCGGATCCATTAGATCAAGGATGGCAGGGATCGCATTGAAGAGACTGTGGCATAGAGATGGCAACTGGACGAGGAATAGCATTCAAAACTGTAGGTATGCAATGGTTGAGGCAGCAACAACAAGACGAGACCCGAATAGCCGAGCAAAAGTGTCCTGGATGGAGATAACTGAAGAGGCTGAGTCAAATGGAGTAGCATAATCACAGGGTAAAGGTGGTAGTGCACAATCAGGATAAGGTCTTGATGAGAGGTGCAACTAAGTGTCCTGGAAAGGGTGAAGCAGCAGCAGTTCCACACGGCTGAAGCAGCAGGGAAAACATCCAAGAATAGAGGAGGAACGAAGAACGGCCAGATGCAGATCCAATAAAAGAGCTTCCAGCTGGATGACACAGCAGCAGGGAAGCGAAGAGTACATAGATACATAGATACATAGACAGTGTCGGCAGATAAGGGCCTATGGCCCACCTAGTCTGCCCATTTGAGCTTGTAAGTTCAGTTTGTTTTCCTAGAAGTCTATTTCCCCTTACCCCTGACCTCTAGAATTCCTTTATGTCTATCCCATGCATTCTTAAATCCCGTGATTGTTTCAGCTCCCACCACTTCCTCTGGCAGGGTGTTCCACTTGTCCACCACCCGTTCTGTGAAGAAATTCTTTCTCATGTTTCCTCTGAATCGTCCTCCCTCCAAACTAGAAGAATGCAGGAATCTCCAGGCCTCAATCTGGAGAGGCAGAAGTAGAGCAGAAGTAGGTAAACCTCCCAGCCGAAGGCGAAGGCAGGTCGTAGAAGCAGGCGAGTAGTAGGTAAACCTCCCAGCCCGATGGGCGAAGGCAGGTCGTGGAAGCTGTGAATCTCCAAGCCCCAAGCTGAATGAGGCAGGCATGGAGTAGAAGTAGGTAAACCTCCCAGCCCAAAGGGCGAAGGCAGTTCATAAAGCTGTAAAATCTCCAGGCCCCGAGCTGGGTGAAGCAGCGTAGGAGGTAGGTATTGAATGGAGATAGTATCCTGTGCCAGGTAAGTACGAAGTAGCATTGGAACTGTAAAGCAGATGTAGGAAAGAAAAAATGATGGTGGAGACCAATGGAGCCTGCAGATCTAGGATGGCAGGGATCGCAGCGAATATCTTGGCAGAAGAGCAGGCAACCTGATGAGGCAAAGAGCATCCTGAGTCTGGAGTCTATGAGTGAAGCAAAGGTATGATCACATAAAACATTGCAGGCAGGCATGGTCGAGGAGCTGAATGGAACATCCAGAAGCACCCTTAAGGAGAAGGCCTGAGGAACCATAGAAGCCTTGAGGAAGCTCTATAGGAAAGAACCGATGGAGGCTAAGGCAAGAAGGAGAGGTGTAAGAGCTAGGCAATCTAACAAGGCAACCTCCCGAATGGCGTGGCACCGGTAAGCATGGTGTATGAATAATGAACCCCAGGCTGGACAAGAGGCAGAATGGAGGCAAGTAGTGAACCTGCAGGCCCAGTCAGGGTTGATAGGCTGACAGAGGTCCAAATCCCGAGGCCCAATGCTGGCAAGACAGATGGAAAAGATAGTAACCCGGAAGCTGCGGAATAAGCAATGAGGTAGTCTGATAGCTTGGAAGTGGGAGGACCAGCCACTTATCCATATAATTAGGAGTCACCCGGTTTCAGTGAAATGCAGAATAGACCATGCAGTACAAGACTGAGGATAGGAATGCTGTAGCGCAGCATGTATAGAGCCAATTACCTTCAATGAGACAGCCCTGGGTTCTGACATGCAAGGAAGTCAGGGAACCAGAGGTTTGCATAGAAGTCATCAGTAGCTTAGGAAGATAATACTGGTGTCGATATATGCAGAGCAAGCCACTCAAATGGCAGATAGCCGTATCTATATAGAATGGTACACCAGGGTCTGATTACTATTGCCTGCATGCTGCCATAGAGAAAACAGGTACAGAACAGTCCCCCAAGAACGTTCATCTAAAATACATCATCAAATGCGAGTCCGTGCAGGTGGTGAAATGCTGGTTGCAGAGGTACCATGAAAGAGATTGCAGTTCAGAATAAATGACTTGTAGCACCCCTCACCCCAGCCAATGACGAATGAACTGGACCATAGAAAAATGAAGGAACCATACTATAGAATTACCTCCAGCTGTACTAGACAGGTACTCAATCCGGTCTGGCCAATACATCAAGAGAGGTGCAAATCAGGAGATCCAAAGGCTCAGCAAGCATGCCGTGGGTACCTGAAATAGCATTGTGAGCAATGCGAGAGAATTGGCAAGGTCATCAGAGCTGTAGAAGAGGAGTATCCTTGCTGAAGGGCCCACAATGGCAAAATGCAAAATTAGAAGCCAGCTAGGCAAAACAGAGAGTGCTGAGGCAGCCAGACACTAGCGAAGGCCAGCAGGGAAATAAGGGGCTGAAGACTCCAGCAGGCAGGAAGGCGCAGAAGGCCAGTCATCCAGAAGACAGCAGTGGAGGAACAAGGCTTAAGCAATGGGTTGGTGGTGCACAGCCAGAGCGGAGGTCCTGAGTAGCAGCGCAGTGGAGGCAGGCAGCTAGCGGCAGGCAAAACAACTATGTGCCGGTAGTGTGGCAGGAGTCCCGTGAACCAGTGGGCGGAAGCCAGATAGGTTGCCCAAGCAGCAAAGGCACATATGGGCTGACCGGAGCAGCGAGGAAGAGTATCCAGCGAGCTGCAGGAAGGCAATGGTGGCTGGTCTGACACTAACAGCGAATGAGCAAGTGAGTGGCAGAAACCCCAAGGAAAGGGGATGGAGTGGTGAATTGTTGCAGGAGTGTCAGCGATGTCAGGAAAGCAGCAGGTGGAGGGAGATCAGTAGTGCTCGGAAAGGCTCCTGACAGATGCCGGCAAGGCAGGCCGAGACTGGAACTAAGCGGGCATGGAGCCACAGCTGCTCAAGAAGGTAGAAGAAACAAATAAGTAGCGAGGGATAGCCGGGCAGAGACCGCAGAACACGGTCAACAGGGGAAAGTATAATGAGGGAATCCCCATCGAAAACAAAGGAAGACGAACGACAAGGAGGGTTGCAAGGTGGGGGGGGAGAAAACAAACAAAGAACAATGGGGGGGGGCACAGACACACAGAACAAGAAAGAGCAGCCGAGCACCAGCACCGCCACACAGTGAGTGCGACTCGCTCTAAGCAGAGCGGGAGTCAGCTGCTTCAGATAAATAGGCTGTGGGGGAGGAGCTCTTCCCCCACATAATCCCGGTTACCCCCTGCAATTATCACTGTGGATAGTGTTGTATTACAGGGATTTTTTTATATGGGACAGGATGGTATTATTTGGCCATATCCATATATTATATTACTGTATACAGCATTAATTTAATTGAATAAGGGAGGATAATAAACACACTGTACCTCATAGAATTAATATGCTAAGGGAAAAAAAAAAACACAGATCACTTGGCCATGGGTTCCAGTTCCTAGAGGTTTTTAGCACTGGTATGGTAATTTTTCTCCGAACAGTGTTTTTTTTTTTTTCAAATATCATCTTTATTAAAAAACTTTTGAGATTTTTTTTTTCAAATATCATCTCTGAACAGTGTTAATGACTATAAGAGTTACTGGCATCACTGCCATTGAAGGAGAACTGCATTTAACCAGCAAAACTATAGTTCCCATAGAAATTATTTTTTCTGTTTGCTTTTCCCTTTCTGATTCTCTGGCTAGTATCTCTTTCTGCCACTTGCAAGTGTCACCTTCTGTCCATCATGACCCCTATTACAAGGACTTCTGAGACTCCGTGACTCACCTGTGACTCACTACTCTGTTGCCCCCTTGGCTTGTGCCCCCCAAAGGCAAGGCCTGCCCTTTAGCTCTTTGACAGCTCCTCCCCCATATACAGCTTCCTATGGTGGAGATGACACCAGGAAGTATTCCAGGGTCCAGGAGAGGGAAGCCCAATAATAGACATAAGGGGCAGGCAGGGATTCATCACTCTGGCCAGTGCTGATTTTTCTCCATTTTCTGTCCTCTCCTGGGACATGACCATAGAATGATGCCCATGGCATGCATCTGCACATGTGTGGGTTGTAACATCATTGGCTATGTTCCAACTCTCCCTTGCATTAGCTGATCCAGCCATGCTTACGCACAACCTACACAAGGAGGCTGTGAATCCATGGATTTTTCTGGCTTCCCTTCCTGAAGGAGGAGGCCAGTTCATCAGATGCTCCATCCTTCTTCCCATGGGTGGCCACAAACCCAGCTCATCCCTAAACTCAGGTCACTGGCATATTGGGGCTGAGGGTGGCACTTGTGCCCTTCCATTGTCCATGCCACAGGCTTGTAGCCACCCATTCAGGTACACCCTCCATTTGGCATATAGGTCTGGTTGGCACAAGTCATGGGACTGAGCCGCAGGGACCCTGCCTGATACAGAATCTTGGTGAAACATTTCAATAAACATGGTGGTGTAGCTGCTGCCACACAATCCCAAAAGAAGGCTGACATTGGAGGTGCAATCCCCATGTCTGCATGTCCGCCACCTCCCCACATTGTGTGGCACACTGGGAGCCCACCCCAGTGTGCTGCCGTTCACGGAAAGCTGACTGCATCAGGATGTTCCTGCCCCGCCCACCCCCAGTGTGTGTCAAACATCACCCCCAAAAGTCTGGGGCATACTGGAAGCCCACCACAGTGTGTGCATTTATTTTATTTCACCTGTAACGAAAGAAAACCGTCCCGTGGTGCAGTATCCACATTATTTTTTGTACCTGAAAGAAAGAAAATGGTCTGTTGTCCGCGGAGCCCCCTCCTCCAACCAGCACCACTCTGTGTGCACTCTATCTCCCCACACCCACCTCACCCCATACTTATCTCCAGAGGGTCTGGCACTGCGATCTTCGGTAGAACAGGAACACATCTACACTCCTCATAGCTGAACTGCAAAATGAAGAAATGCCAGTAAGCTGTATGATGACATAAATGGGGGTGGGATTAACTTAGGTGGATAGCTCAGCCATTTCTTTTAATTTTGGCTCCAAATTTTCAACATGGGGTTCTTGGGACCACCACCTCATGAGCACAATCACAGTCATTTCATTATTCGGTCCTGAAAGGTCATTTCATGGTCACTGTGCAGAATCACCTTTTGGGACTTATTAACGAAATGCCAGCGCTGCTGTTCATGAGGTGGGGTGCCAAAATGCCTATTTTGCAAATGTGGTGAAAAAATTCCAAAAAATGACTGTTACAAGTGTGTGTTATGCAGTTTCCATGCATGCTTGTAACTTCGACAATTTTTAATATTTCACTCCAGATTTTCAGCATTGCCATTTTTCTCACCTCTTCATGAATAATACAGCTGTCCTTTTTCATGTCGTGCCCAAAATGTGTTTTCACACATGTGGCACACAATGGCATGGACTCTGTGGGAAATCAATGTTCATAGGATATGGTTCATAGGATATGTATGACTTCAGTGGGTAAGATTACCCTTTACGAACTTGCCACCAATTACTGGTGGAATTCAAACTTGGAGTCTCCCATGTATAGATCCAGATTTGTTTTAAAGGAATTCATGGTGGTACTGGATACAACATTCTCAGGCAATTTATTCCAAAAATTTACTACTCTTTGTGTGAACCACTGATTTCTCTTTTGACTATTGTTTTGGGTACCTTTTAATTTCAATGAGTGTGATCTAGTATTAACATTCGATGGATTTCTGAGTAGACCTATTGTTTCGAACATTGAGTCATTTTGAAGAGCTTTATGTTAGGCATAAGTCGCTGCATAGTCTTCTGTACTCCATGGAATTTCAACGTTTGTAGTCTAGTTTTATAATAGAATTAATTTACTGCATAAACATTTTTTGTAACTTTGCATTGAACCCTTTCTATAAGTTTTGCATTCCTTATCAAATATGGTGCAACAACTGAAGTGCAGTATTCTAAGTGTGGTCTAATAAGAGCAGCTTATAAGGGGATGATCACATTCTTGTCCCTACTTTTTATATTTCTAAGAATGCAACTTAATATTTTATTTGCTTTTTTGATAGCAGCAGTTGTATGCACATCAAAGGAAAAATCCTTAGAAAGAGTGACACCTAGATCTTTTTCATGGTCAATTATCTGTAAATCAATATTATTGATTTTGTAAATATAGCATGGATTGTTCTTTCCTAAATGCATTACCTTGCATTTAGTTTCATTAAACAGTAAATCATTGCCTTTTGACCATTCAACAAGGTGTGATAAATTATTTTTGTTCAGGACAGATTAACAAAATCACAGTGACACTGTTCATGAGCGGAGGTCCCAAAATGCCTATGTTGAAAATCTGTTTAAAAAATCCCCAAAATAATTGCTTTTCAGGTGTGCATTGCGCAGTTTCTATGCAAGCTTGTCACTTCACCAAGTTTTCATATTTTCACTCCAGATGTTCAACATTGTCATTTTTTCACACCTCCTCATGAACAGTACAGCTGTCATTTTTCACATCCTGCCCAAAATGTGTTTTCACACCTGTGGCACTAAATTGTGCAGTCACTGTTTAAAATCACTATTTGGCTAATGAACTGATAGTGCCACTGTTCATGAGGCGGGGTCACAAAAAGCCCATGTTGAAAAATTTGGAGTGAAAATACAAACACACACCCAGGGCGTTAGGGCTTCCAACCATAATGCCCCACCCTGTAGAGACTGACAGGCATCAGGGGTGTGACTTGGGGTTGTCAGCTGTAATGTTCATGCCATTCCACCCCCACTCCCACTCTGCAGCCAGTGACAGACATCAAGGTGTGTCTTGGACTCTTTGGCCTAAAAGTTCACCCCATTCTCCCCATATTGCACACATCTTAGCATATTTCCCTATGGAATGGGGTGAGCTTAAGGGCTGAAGATCCAAAGGCACAATGCAACAGTTGTCGGTGTCTGCGGGGTAGGGTGAGGCGAAATGGCATGAGCATTATAGCTGATGACACAAAGGCACACCCCAATGCCTGTCAGTTTCTGCAGGTTGGGGGTGGGATTGGCATCAGTTCAATACTTCACAGCCATTCCTATTATGCATCTTCCTAACTCCTGCACTACCAATGCCAATGCCAGCAAGACAACATTTGGCATTGACAAATGCTTGTTTAAAGAGCTACTGATGCCTCAAAGAAAACTTTGAAAAACAAAACAATTTGGTACAATTCTGCTTGCATTCCATATATATTCTATATTTTACTTCTCCCCATTATTTATACTGAGGACATTTGCATGAAGATATAATCTTTAGCCCTTGGAACTCCTTTAGTGTTCATCTGCCTCAATGGCTTATTCCCTACTTCAGGTCATAATCCTCTGTTGTGACATCACAATATGTTGACATGGAAGTAACTGTTACATCACAAGCAGTACATTATGACCTCAAGCTGGGAGAAAGCAATAGGAATGGATGAATTCTGCAGGCGCAAATATCTTGTTTTCATGCAGATGATCTCAGTAATAAATAGTTAGAAGGAGAAATATAGAACTAATGTGAAATACAAGCTTGACTGTATCTAAATATTCTGTTTGGTTAAAGTTCTTCTGAAGGTTTCAGCTGTTCATTAAGCCAAAATAGTTAACACTACCAGTTGATACATTTACTTCCTTTAGCTGGCTAATTCCTCAATCTTGAAACTCAGTTTAGAGGCAGGACTCACAAAAGAGATGTTGATTGATTCTCCCAAAATATCAACTCTATTAAATTATTTGAAAAGGGTCCCCAGTCGGAAAGAGCATTGTCCTTCCAAAAGATTTGGAGAATATCTTAAAATAAAGTAAAAAAACACATGTAGGAAATAACATAAACCAAAAAACTGACCTGCAGGGAAAAAGTCCAAGCTTAACCCCAAAATGCCAGCAGTATATAAAAATCCTGCTATAAAAGAAAAAAAAGACACTTAATAGAGAACAAAGTTCTGGGGCAGGATGTAACAGTCCTTGGGGTAGGTTAGCCTCTCTTTCTGCACTTTTGAGGAATGTTGTAGTACAGTTTCTCAGCACTTTACTTCTCATTGTTTGTTGCACTTTACAATTGCAAAATCTTGTGACCCCTTAGAGGCTAAAACAGAGGTGGAATGCAGTTTTATGGACATTTGAGTAAATGCATTTTCTGGCAGTTCTTTTTAATGTGCCTTTGGCGCAGTGTTCTCAGAACACTGTTAGTAGTTACTTGCCCCGAGTGCCTACATGTATCATTGCAGCTATTGTGTTCTGTTAGTCTAACTTTGTTCAGTTGAGCCAGGCCCATTTGAGAGCATCACCCTGCACCATAAGTAGAGTCTGCAGTTTTTTTGGTTTTTCTGATTTAAGTACAGCAGTGCTATTTTTTCACGTGGCATGTGCCTGATTTTTTTCTTTCTGTCCTACTATTTGCAGCTGCAAGTAACAAGACAAACTATGCAGAAATGAAACCTGAATCTGGCAGATGCCATGCTAGATTGTGGACTTTTTTATCTGTCGTAAAATAAATGCAACCAGTTGATCAAATGAACATACAGGTAGGGCTAGGTAAAATTAGCAAATTTCACTTTCATGGAATTCTTGCAAAATTGTGTGAATTTTGTGAACTGTTATGGAATTCCACCATTCAGACATATCTGCCACCATGTTCCAGTGGGGCTGAGAGATGGAAGGCAAGACACTGGGCCCACTCAGTGTGAAGACACACTATTACAGCATCGTATAGAAACATAGACTTTAATGGCAGACAAGGACCACCTGGCCCACCCAGTCTGCCCATTTCTCTACCTATTGGATAAGCTGCAGATCCTAGTTAACCAACAGCCTACTTCCTCCTGCCTACCAGAATTGCTTTATGTCTGTCCCATGCATTCTTGCATTCCCCCACTGATTTTGACCCCACAACCTCCTCAGGAAGGCTGTTCCATGCATCCACCACCCTGTCTGTGAACAAATACTTCCTCATGTTGCCCATAAGCCTTACCCCTTCTATCTTCAAATTGTGCCCCCTTGTTCTTGCACATCTCTTTTTCTGAAATATACTGCACTCTTGGACATTATTGATTCCCTTGAGGTACTTGAAGGTCTCTATCATGTCCCCTCCTCTCCCTCCTTTCCTCAAGGGTATACATACTATGCCCTTTTTATCTCTCCTCATATGGTTTATGGTGCAGACCCTGCACCATTTTAGTTGCCCTCCTCTGAACTGCCCCCATCCTGTCTTTGTCCTTGCAGAGATGGGGGTCTCCTGAATTGCACACAGTACTCCAGATTGGGTCTCACCAACTGTCAGTAAAGAGGGATAACAACCTCCTGTTTTCTGCTTGTGATGCCTCTCCCTTTGCATCCCAGTATTCTCCCAGCCCTCCTTACTGCTTTTTCACATTGCTTGCCCACTTTTAGGTCATCTGATAAGGCTACCCCCAGGTCTCTTTCCATTTTAGTTGGTGTTAGTATCACACCCCCCGTTGTGTTCTCTTCCCTTGGGTATTTGTTTCCCAGGTGCATTACTTTGAACTTGTTTGTATTGAATCTAAGCTGCCACACTTTTGACCAGTCCTCCAACCTTGGCAAGTCCCTTTTCATCCTTTCCACCCCCTCTTTTGTATCAACCCTCTTGCAGATCTTTATGTCATCTGCAAAGAGGCATACTTTTCTTTTCAGCCCCACTGCTATGTCACTTATAAAGACAATAAAGAGGACTGGTCCCAGTACTGAACCCTGCGGTACCCTACTAGTAACCCCCCTTTCTTCAGAGTGGAAACCATTTTCTATTACCTTCTGTGTCCTGTTGTACAGCCTATTTTTTACCCAGGCTACCACCCTGGCACCCACTCCAAGGCTGGCTAACTTGTTTATTAATCTTTCGTGTGGGACTGTGTCAAATGCCTTGCTAAAATCAATGTAGGCCACATCCACAGCCCCTCCCTGGCTACTACCTTGTTCACCCAGTCAAAAAAATCTATTAGATTCATTTGACATGACCTTCCCGCTGTGAATCCATGCTGCCTTGGGTCATGTGCCCCTCTTACCTGTAAGTACTCAACAATTATTTCTTTCAGAAGTGATTCCATCATTTTCCTCACCACTGTGGTCAAACTAACAGCTCTGTAGTTTCCTGCCTCTGCCTTGCTCCCACTTTTGTGGAGGAGAACAACATCCATCTTCCTCCAGTACCACACCTTCCTCCCATGATTTGTTAAAAAGGTTAGTTAGTAGTACAGCCCATCGGCGCAGCAGTTGGATTTCTGTCTGCGACGCTGGTGACCCGAGTTCAGGAATGGACTCGGGTCGCTGGAGGGCCGGCTGGGGGAGAAGGATGGAGCATCCAGGGGACAGCTCTCCTTCTCCGGGGGGAGGGCAGGGGATGCACACCGGCATAAGGCTGACTCGTGGCGGAGGCTAGGAGTGCAGCAGTACAGCCAGGGCTCAGAGTACAAAGGGGAGTGGCAGACGTCAGCATATGCCTTGACGTCAGGACGTTACTCCCCACAGAAAAACGGGAAAAAGAGCCGCCTGGTCTACCGGATGATGGCTGCTGACTCCTTGCCACCTCAGATGCCCCGACACCCTGGAATCCACCTCAGCAGCACCTGGAGGCTGATTGAAGAGTGCACTGGTATCCCCCTCCTGGCGCCTTCCCCCTCAGAAGAGAGGGACCCATCCGACGAAGGGTTACACCGGGCCACCCCTGGGTTGGCTGCAGTCTGAGGTGAGTAGGAAGGGGATCGAGGTGAGGAGGTGGTTGGAGAGGGTCATGTGCAGCCAGAAGGAGTGGCAGGCCAGGGGCAAGGAAGGCGGGAAAAAAAAAAGTTAGTTAGTGGTGTCACTAGTTCTCCCCTTAGTTCTTCTAGAATTCTGGGGTAAATCCCATCAGGCTCCATTGCTTTGTCCACCTTAAGTTTCAGGAGTTCTTTCAGGATCCTTTCTTCTGTTAAAGTATTGGTATTGACCCCACTATCCAGAATGCTTATTTTGTTTGGTTTAGGTATCTCCCCCTACTCTTCCTTTGTGATTAGTGAGCAAAAGTGTTCATTCAGTATCTCTGCCTTTTCACTGTCACCCTCTGCCCCCCACCCCTCCCTTTGTTAATCCTCCCTATCCCTCCCTTGGTCTTTTTTTGCTCCCTAATGTACCTGTAAAAGGTTTTATCCCCCTTCTTAACCAAGCTGACTATCTTTTCCTCTGCTTGGGCCTTTGCACTTCTGACTGCCTTTCCTGCTTCCTTCTGCTTTAACTGATACATTTCCCTGTCCTGCTCCTTCTGTGAGTCCTTATAACTCCTAAAGGCTATGTTTTTCTCCCTAACCTTCCCTGCCACCTCTTTTGAAAACCATAGTGGTTCTTTCCTTTGTTTTGATTTGTTTATTTGTTTCACACAAAGGCTTGTTGCCTCTGTAATGACAGTTTTAATTTTTCGCCATTGTTCCTTCACCCCTCCTTCCTGTCCATTTGTTAGTGCATTCCTTATCCACACTCCCATTTTGCCAAAGTCAGCCCTCCTAAAGTCTAGTACCCTCACTTTTGTATGGCTTGACTGTACGGCTGTGTTTACTATGAACTACACTGTTCAGTGGTTGCTTGTTCCCAGATGGCTACCCACTTCTAAATCTGAAGTCTGATGGTACAATGATCCAAGCAAATGACCAGATCAGGCTTGATGGTGTCAGTTTTGCGCCACAGGGAGAACACCAGGTCAAGCGCATGGCCAGAGCTTTTATCTGTATAGATAAAAGCCCCCTCAACCTTCCAGGGTGAGTGCTGGGCATGAGCACAAGTGGCCCAAGTGCCACTCGGTAAGAAAATTGCTGGCACAAGAAGTCCACAAGACTAAGTAGTGAATGCTCGGCTATCTCATATAGGCTGGCTACACTCACTGTTTTTTATTTCTAGACTGGCTGTATATTCTGGACCACTCAACTTTGTAAAGGCTCCATACTGCAGAATAAGTGTACCTCAAGACATATCTTGTGCTGAACTGCTCATTACTCGAAGAGGTACTGTCTTCTGAAGTGATTTCATTTAATGGCTTCTCTCCATCACAACTAGCCACAGTCTATTCAATATTATTGTTTACTCTGGATTCAGTTCATAAATTGGACTTACATCTGCTTTGAATCCCATATTTATTGTAACCCATTTATTTAGAACATAGTCACAGCTGAACTTTACTACTATGGACTGCATCTTGTTTTATATGCCCTGTTTCTAATATGACAAACACTCATTACTTTTTGTCAGTTATTTATGATTCATTATTTAATTCTCTGGCTTTGTGACTTTTAATATGTAACACATATGTTAATCTTACAATTTAGAGGTAGTCAGTGCACTGAATTCTTAATTGGTTCTTCAGTATCCTGAGTTTTTTATATTTGCACCTACTTCTTTAACATTAGATTTGCATGAACATTTTTAAACCAAGCAGTACCACAATTCTCTTCAAGGCTAGTCGTTTTCACTGGATTCAGTGTTACTAGTGGCATTAGTAGTATTTCTGAATCTAATTATTTAATTAATCAGGCTCAGTGGGAGGGTGGCAGTCTTCATCATTGGCTCTGATTTTTATTATGCTGCATAAGAGCTCCATATTTTATTTTGCTATGATAAAATTGAATTAAGCTCAGTGGTTGAGTGGCAGTCCCCAGTGTTAGCTTGCAATTATACTATAACAGTTTCGAGTTCTCCAAGGTCGCAGCTCAGTGAAAGTGAGTTCTTGAACTACACACAGCGATAAGGAGTTACCCTGTGTCTTTGTTACAGACTTATTCTGAGCTTGTGCTACTGCAGAAGATGTCAGCCTTTATTGCCGAGAGGATGTTGGAGTCACTGAGGTGTCTTATTCTCAGCAACTTCAAGACCTGGGTGGACAATGAGGCATCATCTGGGGCCAGAGACTTCCTGTTAAATATAGAGGCTTTGGGCCTCTCCCTGATGACTACAGCCAGGACCCACTGCTCTGGCCATGCACTTGACCTGATGTTCTCCCTGGGGCTTGAAATTGACGCCATCAAGACTGATCTGATCATTTGGTTGGATCATTGCACCATCAGGTTCAGCTTCACAGCCCCCCCAAAATGTCCCTTCCACTTTGGAAATGGTTCAGTTCCACCCTTTGAAAGGTTTACATCCAGAGATACTGATGGCAGAACTGGACATTTTGTCTGTGCTTGAGGCTTGCGCTGATGGTCCAGAGATTGCTGTGGCAGCCTAAAACAAGGCTGTTGTTGAGCCTATGGACCACCTGGTGCCAATCCGTGCATGCCCCCTGGTTTCTCGTCTCAGCTCACGATGGTTTGATGGGGAGCTGAGAGTGTTGAAAACTAGGGGGCAGAGGCTGGAGAGGTGTTGAAGGAAGACCAGGTCTGCAGAGGACAAGCTGCTTCTGATTACTCATTATGATGAGTATCAGAATGTAATCATCCAGAAAAAGGCAGCTTTTATGTCTAGGTTGATTGTAGATGGGAAGAACCAACTGGCTCAGCTCTTCTGGGTTGTAGACAGGCTATTACATCTGGTCTGTCTGGAACACATTAGAGCAGTTTCAGCTCACAAGTGTGAGAAGTTCACTCAATTTTTCTCAGCTAGAGTGTCTTCTGTGAGGGCTGGCATTTCTCCTAGCAGAATACCATCCTTCAACAGTAGCAGCCTTTGGGTGGATGGATGCACTCGATCTCCTTGGGGAGAGTTACAGCTGATGACTACAGTGGAGGTCTGTGGGGTGATCTCTGGGCTTAAACCAATGTTCTGCAGGGCCTGATGTGGCTACTGGATGGCTGCGTTGAGGTTCTGGGTCTGGTTTTCATCAAGATTGTCGAGAGTTCCTTGTCGGCCATGGTTTTTCCAGAGTCTCTTAAACAAGATCTGGGTAAGCCCCTGCTGAAAAAAACATATTTGGACCCCGATGTCTTGGTGAACTACCAGCCTATCTTGAACCTCTCCTTTTTGGGGAGGTTTATTGAGAAGGTAGTCACGGAACAGCTCGAGGGTCACCTCATGGACTTCCAAATTTATTAATCCTTCTAGTCTGGGTTTAGGGCCTTGTGTAGCACAAAGACAGCATTGGTTAGGGTGCTGAATGACCTGCTCAGGGCGAGAAATAGAGGGGATTGAATGATTCCCATTCTCCTTGATCTCTTCTCAGCATTTCACACTGTGGACCATGGGGTGTTGTTGGACAGGTTGAGAGAATACATAGTACTCACCAGCAAGGTCATCAGCTGATCTGAGTCCTTTCTCCAGGGCGGGTCTTGGACAGTGGTGCTGGGAAATTATTCCTCAGACCCAATGGACCTGCCCTGTGGAATTCCTCAAGGTTCTGTCCTCTCCCCCATGTTGTTCATGGTGTATATGCTGCCCATGGGTGAGGTTATAAGGCAGTATGAGCTGAGTTTTCATTGGTATGCTGATGATACTCAGTTTTACCTGTCCTTTGCACCCTAGAGATCAGATGCGGTTGATGTGATAAATGAATGCTTGGCCGACATTGGGCTTGGACATCGTCGCACTGGCTAGGATTTAACCCAGGGAAGACTGAGGTGCTGGTGGTTGAGCTGAGTTGAAGGGGAGGAGTGAAGCCTCTGGTGGTAGGTTTGGGCTTTTTATTGGCCCCACTGAACTGGAGGCCTCTTCAAAGGTGAAGAATATGGGCATTGTTCTGGATAATGAGCTGATGCTCAGGTGTTGGCCATTGTCCAGACTGGGTTTTATCATCTCTGGAACATCGCCTGAATTTAGTCCCTTATTCCCCATGATGAGCTGGCCATGCCGGCATATGCTTTCATTACCTCAAGGCTTGATTACTGTACCGCACTCTACCTTGGGGGCAGAAGTGGTGCAATGCAGTGCCTGCAGCTTTTGCAGAACAGTGTGGCCCAGTTGTTGACTGGACACTCATGGTTCAGTCATATTATACCAGTGCTGTGCATACTGCATTGGCTGTGGGTGCGCTGGCACATCACCTTTAAAGTGTGTCTTCTGACCTATAAGGCCCTACATGGGTTGGGTCCAGGCCATCTAAAGGAGCTCCTGCTTCCCTAAGCCCCATCTCATTCTCTCAGGTTGGCTGGAGAGGCCCTCCTGGAGGTCCCTCAGGCAAGGTTAAAATCTTCACGGGACCAGGCATTTGAAGTGGTATCCCCGGTCCTCTGGAATTCTTTGCCAGGGTCCCTCTGGGAGGCGCCTTCTGTAGAGATCTTCAAAAAAACATATGAAGATCTTCTTGTTTGAGCACCCCTTTGGGACCTGATATAGCTATTGGGATCATCAGACAGTTCAGAAATCAGTCTGTTTTTAGACGTTTAGTGGGTTTATGGAAATTTTATGCATTTTATGGTGACTGTCCTGTATTGTTTTGCATGTTTGCACTTTTTGCTGTAAGGGCACCCTATATAAATAAACTCTACTACTACTACTACTATTCTTAACCTTTTTTGAAAATGTTATATATAGGAATTTTATTGATTTGTTCTGTTTTTTTGCCTGGATAGGACCACATATATTGACCAATCTCAATTCTCTTTTAGTGGAATCTGTAACTATAGGGACAGCTATAGGCAATTTTATTAATATAGGCCATTTTATAGACATGGGGCTGAGAGATCTGTTTCATCAGGATTTTTATACTTCAAGTAATATTGATTTTTTTCTGCTGATACAAAAATGTACAGTGAGAAGCTAATAGAAATATAGAAACATAGAAACATAGAATTTAACGGCAGATAAGGACCTCTTGGCCCACCCAGTCTGCCCAATTCCCTGCCTACTGGATAAGCTGCAGATCCTAGTTAACCAGCAGCCTACTTCTTTCTTTTCTTTTTATGATTTTGCAAATACTAAAAATATTATTTTGGTTACTAAGGATGCACCCGAAAGCATTAAATATATTTTGCATGTTTAATGCACTGCCGACCGTGGCAGGGAAGGACATTTTGCTGCTCCTACCAGGAGCCCTCGAGAATCCCTAACACCAGGCGGACCCCCCCCCACGCTCAGAGCACTGCCGACCGTGGCAGGGAAGGATGTTTTGCTGCTCCTACCAGGAGCCCTCGAGAATCCCTAACACCAGGTAATAAACCAGACGATTTATAGCGCAATCTCCTGCCATTGTCGATTGGGCAGCAGAAGGACTTGTTGGCTAGCTTCTCCACCCACAGACCACTGATTGTTTCAGCGGACAGCTGCTGTGGGGTGCTACCTGGTTAGCTGGACTTGGACATGGGTTGGGATGGAGTAGAGAAATTTAAAGGGAGTTTGGCGTCTACTAACTGTTAAAGTTGCCTGGTGTGCTGTTGTGAGCTGCTATTCAGCCTCTCATTGTTCACTGCTGGGTTAGCCACAGCTGAATGTTTGTAAGTTAAATGTGCTGATCTGTGTTACACTGAAAGACGCCAGAAATGCTTGCAGGCCTGTGTTATGCTGAGGATACAAGTTATACTTTTGATTAATTTAACCCCTAGGCACACAGCTTACAGGGTAGATGAAGTAGATGCTCTATGAACATAGCATAGTATTAAATGTTTGAAGGTAGCCTATTGTGTGTTTGACTAGCATTGCTTCGTAGCTGAGTCATGCATAGTCTGTAACTGTAGTGCTGTTGTTTGAATCCTCCCACTGCATACTAATTTCCCCTATCTCCTACATTTTTCAGGCGGAACCCCCCCCCCCACGCTCAGAGCACTGCCGACCGCGGCAGGGAAGGACGTTTTGCTGCTCCTACCAGGAGCCCTCGAGAATCCCTAACACCAGGAAATAAACCAGACGATTTACAGCGCAATCTCCTGCCATTGTCGATCGGGCAACAGAAGGACTCGTTGGCTAGCTTCTCCACCCACAGACCACTGATTGTTTCAGCGGACAGCTGCTGTGGGGTTCTACATGGTTAGCTGGACTTGGACATTGGTTGAGTTTGGAGTAGAGAAATGTAAAGGGATTGTGGCGTCTACTAACTGTTACAGTTGTCTGGTGTGCTGTTGTGAGCTGCTATTCAGCCTCTCCCTGTTCGCTGCTTGGTTAGCCACAGCTGAATGTTTATAAGTTAAATGTGCTGGTCTGTGTTACACTGAAAGACGCCAGAAATGCTTGCAGGCCTGTGTTATGCTGAGGATACAAGTTATACTTTTGATTAATTTAACCCCTAGGCACACAGCATACAGGGTAGATGAAGTAGATGCTCTATGAATATAGCATAGTATTAAATGTTTAAAGGTAGCCTATTGTGTGTTTGACTGGCGTTGCTTCGTGGCTGAGTCATGCGCAGTCTGTAACTGTAGTGCTGTTGTTTGAATCCTCCCGTTGCATACTAATTTCCCCTGCCTCCTACATTTTTCAGGCGGAACCCCCCAACACTCAGTGCACTGCCAACCGTGGCAGGGAAGGACGTTTTGCTGCTCCTACCAGGAACCATCGAGAATCCCTAACACCAGGTAATAAACCAGAAGATTTACAGCGCAATCTCCTGCCATTGTCGATGGGGCAACAGAAGGACTCGTTGGCTAGCTTCTCCACCCTCAGACCACTGATTGTTTCAGCGGACAGCTGCTGTGGGGTGCTACCTGGTTAGCTGGACTTGGACATGGGTTGGGTTTGGAGTAGAGAAATATAAAGGGAGTGTGGCGTCTACTAAATGTTAAAGTTGTCTGGTGTGCTGTTGTGAGCTGCTATTCAGCCTCTCCCTGTTCGCTGCTGGGTTAGCCAAAGCTGAATGTTTGTAAGTTAAATGTGCTGATCTGTGTTACACTGAAAGACGCCAGAAATGCCTGCAGGCCTGTGTTTATGCTGAGGATACAAGTTATACTTTTGATTAATTTAACCCCTAGGCACACAGCATTCAGGGTAGATGAAGTAGATGCTCTATGAATATAGCATAGTATTAAATGTTTAAAGGTAGCCTATTGTGTGTTTGACTAGCGTTGCTTCGTAGCTGAGTCACACGCAGTCTGTAACTGTAGTGCTGTTGTTTGAATCCTCCAGCTGCATACTAATTTCCCCTGCCTCCTACATTTTTCAGGCGGAACCCCCCCCCCACGCTCAGAGCACTGCCGACCGTGGCAGGGAAGGACGTTTTGCTGCTCCTACCAGGAGCCCTCAAGAATCCCTAACACGAGGTAATAAACCAGATGATTTACAGCGCAATCTCCTGCCATTGTCGATGGGGCAACAGAAGGACTCGTTGGCTAGCTTCTCCACCCACAGACCACTGATTGTTTCAGCGGACAGCTGCAGTGGGGTGCTACCTGGTTACCTGGACTTTGTCATGGGTTGGGTTTGGAGTCGAGAAATTTAAAGGGAGTGTGACGTCTACTAACTGTTAAAATTTTCTGGTGTGCTGTTGTGAGCTGCTATTCAGCCTCTCCCTTTTCGCTGCTGGGTTAGCCACTGCTGAATGTTTGTAAGTTAAATGTGCTGATCTGTGTTACACTGAAAGACGCCAGAAATGCCTGCAGGCCTGTGTTTATGCTGAGGATACAAGTTATACTTTTGATTAATTTAACCCCTAGGCACACAGCATACCGGGTAGATGAACTAGATGCTCTATGAATATAGCATAGTATTAAATGTTTAAAGGTAGCCTATTGTGTGTTTGACTAGCGTTGCTTCATAGCTGAGTCATGCGCAGTCTGTAACTGTAGTGCTGTTGTTTGAATCCTCCTGCTGCATACTAATTTCCCCTGCCTCCTACATTTTTTCAGGTGGAACCCCCCCCCCAAGCTCAGAGCACTGCCGACCGCGGCAGGGAAGGACGTTTTGCTGCTCCAACCATGAACCCTCGAGAATCCCTAACACCAGGTAATAAACCAGACAATTTACAGCGCAATCTCCTGCCATTGTCGATGGGGCAACAGAAGGACTCGTTGGCTAGCTTCTCCACCTACAGACCACTGATTGTTTCAGCGGACAGCTGCTGTGGGGTGCTACCTGGTTAGCTGGACTTGGACATGGGTTGGGTTTGGAGTAGAGAAATTTAAAGGGAGTGCGGCGTCTACTAAATGTTAAAGTTGTCTGGTGTGCTGTTGTGAGCTGCTATTCAGCCTCTCCCTGTTCGCTGCTGGGTTAGCCACAGCTGAATGTTTGTAAGTTAAATGTCCTGATCTGTGTTACACTGAAAGATGCCAGAAATGCCTGCAGGCCTGTGTTTATGCTGAGGATACAAGTTATACTTTTGATTAATTTAACCCCTAGGCACACAGCATACAGGGTAGATGAAGTAGATGCTCTATGAATATAGCATAGTATTAAATGTTTAAAGGTAGCCTATTGTGTGTTTGACTAGCCTTGCTTCGTATCTGAGTCATGCGCAGTCTGTAACTGTAGTGCTGTTGTTTGAATCCTCCCGCTGCATACTAATTTCCCCTGCCTCCTACATTTTTCAGGCGGAACCCCCCCCACGCTCAGAGCACTGCCGACCGCGGCAGGGAAGGACGTTTTGCTGCTCCTACCAGGAGCCCCGAGAATCCTTACACCAGGTAATAAACCAGGCGATTTACAGCGCAATCTCCTGCCATTGTCGATGGGGCAACAGAAGGACTCATTGGCTGGCTTCTCCACCCACAGACCACTGATTGTTTCAGCAGACTGCTGCTGTGGGGTGCTAGCCCGACAACGCCACGTCACCTGTCTCACTTAGCCACCCACCCACCCAGGGTGGCTGTGCTTATTGGTTTAGGGTTGCTGGACGTCACTTCCTTGTGACTCCGTCCTGTGGTGCCAGAACCTAAGTCCCCACTTTCTCATTAGCAGGTTATACCTGCTGACCACCAGGGGGCACTGGTCCCCAACTAACCACCCTGCGGTCGTGCAAACCTATCTGATCCCAAATAGACTTTCCCCTCCGTATCTCCTCTTACCCACCAACTATAATTACTCTCACTACTCCCCTAGCCTGTAGATAAAAAAATAAATAAATAAAAAATATAAAAAATAAAATGCCCATCACTCTGCATCCTGCACTACTCCCCCTCCTTCTTATAATCCTTGCCTCCCCTTTGGGTACTATAGCCCCACTATCATGCTGCCCCTATGCCCCTAATGATCTGCCTACAACCCACCCCTCTTCGCCCCCTGTGTCACCTCCCCCGGCTGCTTAGACTCACCCTGCGGCTGCCCCGACCTATCTCCCTACATATTGCCACCCTCTCTCTTACCCCCTCTGCCCCCTTACATCTCATCATGCTTGCCTCTCCTGTCTGTTCTACTCTGCCTATCCCCTGCACTATCTCAGCCCCTCATCACCCCCTCTCCAATCGTCGAAAACTATCCCACTATCGCACACTCCCAAGAGCAGCCCTCCTCCTCCTGCTCCTTTCAGGCAATGTCCACCCCAATCCCGGGCCTGGCGCACTGGTCCTCCCCTGAAATCTTCTGGGCTGTGTATTGCATCTATGAACATCTGTAGCCTCCTGAAAAAACTGGACTCACTACACGGCTGGGTGATGCTTCATAAACCTGATGTTGTTGCCCTGGTTGAAACCTGGCTGTCTCACTCCACTCCCAACTCTCTTGTCTCTCTTCCCGGCTACACTCTCCACCATTTGGACTGTGTCAGAAGGAGAGGTGAGGTTGTGCCTTCTATTTGAAGAATTCTCTCATGGGTCAACCCCTCCCCCCTCCTGACCTCGACCATAAGGCCCAGGCCCTCACTCTAAAGCTGTCCCCTGACCCTTCTAGAGGCCCTATATTCCTTACCGCAGCCTACATACCCCCAGGAACCAATCCCAGGCTCTGGGCCCACTAATTGACTACCTTACCTCCCTACCCAACCCCTCAGACCAAATCTTGGTGGGTGATTTGAATATAAACTGGCTTTGCCCCTCGTCCTCCTCCCACCGTGAGGCTTTTGATTCAATTGACCTAACTCAACTGGTCACGCAGCCTACTAGAATCAACCCCAGCAGGGGTACAAGCACCCTCCTGGATGTGGTCCTCACCAACAGGCCAAGCCGCATCCATAACATACAAATCCTCCCTGACTGCCTCAGTGACCACTCCCCTGTTCTCTTCAACTGGGAAACCCTACGGCCCTCATCCTCGGTCAAAACCACCTCTCGGAGGTGGCTTAGACCTGGGGGACTCAAAGGCCTTAAGCGCTTCCTTGCCCATACTGATTGGTCCCCTCTGCCGAGCGCAACTAACATTGACTTGGCCCTGGTCTTCTTTGTAAACACCTTCAACTCTGCCTGCGACATCTTTGCTCCCATAACTGCTAGGAGGTCCAAAGTGAGACATGCCCCTTGGATCACCCCGCCCTACTGTGGCATCTTAAGCAACGAGACAATCTTTGGCACCTTGCTGTCGCTACTGGCCATCCAGCTGACAGACAGTCTTATGCTGCCGCCCTTCAACCAGTGCACCTGGGCCATCCACAAAGCGAAGGCGGAATGCTACCAAGCCTCTCTTACCTCCTCTTGGGGGAACCCTAGGTGCTTCTGGGACAACATCAAGCAACTGAATGGTCACTCCCAGTCCCCCTCTCCTTCGCTTCTCAACATCAATGGTGCTGTCTCCTCTGACCCTGTCCTCATTGCCACTCACCTCAATAACTCCTTTACCGACCTTAGCTCAGTACTCCCTGGTAACTTTTTCAGTCCGCCACCTCCTTCTGCCCCACTACCCATCGCTCGCCCCTCCTTCCACCTGCGTCATGTCACCATACAAGAAACCAGGCCATACCTGCTAAAAGCCCTAAAAGGTAACACCATCGGTAATGACTCACTTGATCCCTGCCTATTACATCAGGTCCTGGATCAGGTCCTTTCACCTATCACATGCATTTTCAACAAATCACTCTGTCTCAGACAATTCCCTGCTGCCTGGAAGGTTGCCACAGTTACCCCTGTCCACAAAGGTGGTGACAGGACTCTTCCGGGTAATTACCAGCCCATCTCGATCCTCTCCCCCCTCTCTTAGGCTTTGGAGAAAATTGTGGCATCCCAAGTCTCTGACTACCTCTGTAAGTACAATGTTCTCTGCCCTGAACAACACGGGTTCAGAACAGGTCATAGTACCAATACAGCTCTCCTGGAATTTTCCAACTTCCTCCATGCCTCCTTGGACTCTGGTGCCCTGGCTGGTGCTATATTCATTGACTTGTCTAAAGCCTTTGATACCATTTCGCATCATCTCCTGTTCTCCACCCTCGACCTAATAGGCTTTGCCTCTGGACCTGTTTCCTGGTGTACCAGCTATCTCTCCGCCAGCTCCCAATGTGTGAAAGTCAACGGTTCTCTCTCTGAAACCTGCCCCATTCGCTCTGGAGTGCCGCAGGGCTCAATTCTTGGACCCCTACTATTCTCCCTCTTTCTCAACTCCCTACCCAGCAGTTGTGTGGGTAAGATTCTTCTATATGCAGATGATGCTGTCCTCATTGCCTCTCACAATAACCCTATGCTGCTACAGAACTCCCTCCAACTAGCTTTTGACTCTACAATGACCTGGTTCACTGAGCATTGACTTGTTATCAACCTAAAGAAAACAAAAATGATGCTCTTCTCCCACCCCCAAAATAAGTACAGCAAGTTCCCCCTAACCATCCACTCCACACCCAATATCTCCATTGACCCTGTTCAGTCCTATAAATATCTTGGAATAACCTTTGACCCTGCACTTTCTTTCCATGGACATATATATGCCCTAAATTCTGCCGCCAACTCACGGCTAGGCATTCTCTACTGGCACAAGAAATGTCTCCCTCCTGATGCCCTCTGCCTGGCTGTCACCTCCTCTGTCATATCTCTCATTGACTATGGCCTTCCAGTCTATGGTTCAGCAGATCAGACTGCCCTCAACAAGGTTCGCCTTACATTTAACAAGGCCTGCAGACTTATCACCAGTGCCCCCAGACTCACTCACACATGTGAGCTGTACATCCTGGCTACCCTACTCAACCTGGATGAGTGACTCATGTATCAGACCTGCCAGCTCACCTTTAAAGCCCTATATGGCCTATCCCCCATAGGCCTATCCAACGCAATTTGCCAAACTGCACCGACCCTAAACACTCGCAGCTCGTCAAGAACAACCCTAGTCATTCCGCAAGCCAGGACCTCTCAAGGGCAGAGGGCGTTCCCCTACCGTGCACCCTACTGGTATAACTCCCTCCCTGATGGTGTCTCAAATGCACCAACCTTAGCTTGCTTTAAGCCCAGGCTCAGAAACTTCCTGCTTACCTCACCCAAATGCAACTGCCGCTAACCCATAATGATAAAAAAAAAAAAACACTACTGACAATGCTCACTGAGCGGCTCCCACCCCCTTCGTTCCCTAATAATCCTCCTCCCCTGTCACTCTCCCCTGCTACCTCTACCTGCACCCCCAACCCCAAGTTTTTGCACCCTATGCTATTCTGTTCATGGGTTATGAGTTCTACTGTAACATAATTGTAATTGAATTGTAACTTTTGTCTTTGTAATTACTGTGTCCCTTGTACTATTGTTCTTATGTCCTCTTTGTGACGAGGTACCTTTGTAAATGAGCCTCTGGCTCAAAGGTTTCAAAACTGATGTTTAACTAAATAAATAAATAAAATAAATAAATAAATAAATATTCCCCATAAATCTGAGCAGTGTTTCCCCACTTTGAAGAGAATTTTGATCCTTTTATTAGCACTTTTATCTGGTTCTATTCATCCCAATCCAGGACCCACCCCTGTTTTCAAGTCCTTGGACCATTTTCCAAGACATTCCATAAACTTTGCCCACTAAAAACTTCAAAGTTTACCAGTCAAGTGGGATAATTTCATTGCCTGGACTTGCCAATATCAATTTGATTTAATTACACTTTCTGAAACATGGTTAACTAATAAAATCCCCAATTCCATGATTCAATTAGAAGGTTATAATATTTTTCATTGTGAAAGAGATGGACGCAGGGTGGAGGCTGTTTATTTTACAGTATGTCAAAAATCACGTTTTGGTGATCCAGGATAAGTCACCTGTTGGTTCTTCATCTTGTGAATCTTTGTATTTGACATTAATATTGGGCTAAAAGAACTCTCTATCTCTAATGACAATGAATGCCTCTCCTGGCTTCACAGTAAAGGGCTTGACCTTATCTGTGCCTATAGAAGAGCTATTTCCCCTCCATTATGAATTAATTATTCTAGTGGATTTCAATTTAAAGTAGTTGGGGAAAAATGTTATTAAGTATAAGGATGATCTAGTTAATCATAGACTTACTCAGATTATTGACAGCCCCACTGGAGTCCACTATAAATATGGTACTTCAACAGTGATTGACTGGATCTTGGTCTCTGATACATCTAAAACAGAAATGAGCAAAGTGGATAAAATTCACTTTGTGAATTAATTTGTGAAGTTTGCAAAGTGTGAAGTTGCCCTTTTCCTAGGTGAATTGACTTGACGTCGTCTAACTTCATCACTTTTCTAGGCTAAGTTAGATGAAGTTGTGAAGTGGGAACTTTGCGACTTGACCTAGAAAAGTGGCAAAATTAGGCAAAGTTAAGTAAATTCACCTAGGAAAAAGGCAACTTCACATCTCGTGAGCTTTGCAAATCAATTTTCAAAATGAATTTTATCCACTTCACCCATAGATTCTAAATAATACAGTTGGATGTGTTATCTGATTGTGTCAGCGACCATGGTCAATCTATTGTTGCTGGAGTGCAAAAAAGAAGTCGGTCCCTCCACTTTTTATTGATTATCGAAATATCAAAAAACTGGATGTTACAAAATTTCACAAGGCTCTCTCAGCTATTGATTGGTCCTTTCTGGACCAAACAACAGATGTGACTACTGCAACGAAAGCTTTTTGTCTCTGCTTCAATCCCATAAGTAATATTTTGGCCCCCTCCCCAAAAAAAAGCTAAGGATTAGGGGAAAC
Organism: Neoceratodus forsteri; assembly: GCA_016271365.2. Taxonomy (NCBI): domain Eukaryota; kingdom Metazoa; phylum Chordata; order Ceratodontiformes; family Ceratodontidae; genus Neoceratodus; species Neoceratodus forsteri. The sequence continues at coordinate 461,761,026 of CM028129.1, forward strand.
AAACAAGAATTGGTCACTCCTGAACTGCTTCAACTCATGCATAACAAAGATAAAAAAATGGAAGGTATATAAAAAGAATCATGAGGCAGCAACTCTTTTGGATTATAAAGCAGCACACAACAAATGTAAATCCATGATCAAAAACTGAAACAGCAATTTTTCATCTACAAACCAAGGCATTTCACTGGGAAAAATATAGCAGCAACCTGAGACTTGATCAATGAGTTGTTAGGCAAAAAATGCAGTTATGTCTCCCATATGCTAAAAACATCAGCTGGGTTCCTCTATGATGTTCAGCTATAGCTACAGAATTTAATTCTTTTTTTTCAGATATATCTGGTTACACCACATTCACAAAGCAGACTCCTCTACAGATCACAATAGTTATTCAACAATTTCTTCACTGTATATGCATCCAAAGTTCTACATGAGGGCACTCTTTCAAGAGGAGGTTTTGAACTATCTTAGGAAACTGCATCACAGACCTGCAGTAGGGATAGATGGGGTTGACTATAGGCATGTGAGGATTGCTGCGGACATACTTTGTTACTCCCTCACCAAGATTTTAAATTTATCTCTTTGTTCTGGTCAATTCCCAGAAATATGGAAGTGTGCTGTTATTGTACCTATCTATAAGTAGGTGCTATATCTAATGTACAAAATTACCATTCCATTTCCTTTCTGGATCCACTAGCTAAGATTTCAGAATGTATAGTCTTTTACCAGATGATGGAGCATTTGTTAAACTATTATGTTCTCATACCAGCACAACACAGGTTTTGACCTGGTCATGGCTCAGCGCTGGCCTAAGTGGGGTTCACACACTCGGTATATGAGTCCTCCGATATGGTCCACTTTGCTGCAGCTGTTTTTGTGGACCTCACCAATGCCTTCAACCTTGTTACTCATGACCTAACTTTGGGTACTCTTCATATAATGTTCACATCCACGGACATTGTTGGCTGGTGCCAGAATTATCTTTTCCGTTGGACGCAATCCCCAAAACTCAAGGGTCAGTTGTAACCTCTGCTACTATTTCACTAGATGTTCCCTAGGATTCTATACTGGGTCCACTTTCATTTAATTTGTTTTTAAACACATTATTCAACTATCTGTAAAAACTCCAAAATGTTTCTTTATGCTGCTGATGTGGTGATTTTCATGAACATGCCTGACCTCACCATTGTCTAGGACCTACTGGCTTCAGATTTTGTTAACCTGCAAAAATGGTTTCTAACAAATAAATTGGTTTTAAATGCTAAAAAAAAATCACTGGTATTTCACAACTCAAGAAAGAAGATGCCTGTTGAACGAGTTTGTCATTTATGTACCCTGAAGGGGGAAGAATTCATCAAGTAAAATAATTCAAATGCTTGAGAATTAGCCTGGATAGCACCCTCTCTTTTGAACAACACATAGGGTTCAGTTCTGAAAGGTTAATTAAGGGCTTTCACTAGCCCTGCATTAAACTCTGCACTGCCCTGAACACAGTGCTGCACCATGCTCCGATTCACATAGGTAGCGAGTATTTGCAACACTTTACACTTTTTACAGTGGCATACACCAAATATTTGGCACAAACCCCATATAAAGGTCCTTGAAGTTAGACCGGCAATAGCTGGTCTAACTTGGAGCATGTACTGTAGCACACAGGATTGAGAATCTCAATTGGCAACCAGGGACTGCCACAAGCCCCATGCGTGTATATTCAGTGCACTCAGGGCTTGTGGCAGTCTATCTCCATTGAGAATCAAGCCCATAAACTCCATGACAAAAGTAATCCACCAAAGACTTGGTCTCTGTATTGGTTAAATAAATTACTCATTCCCACCACAAGGATGCTTCTGGCCTAGAGCTTTCTTTTACTGGTTATTGATTATGGTATATTCATTTACTATGCAACTGGACAGGGATTGCTGCCCCAGGTGAGAACACTTTATAATCAGATGGCAAGATTTGCTGCACAATTACCCTATCAAGCACATCATTGTAAATTGGGTAATTATGTGGGTGGCTGCCACTAGAACAAAGGCACTTACTGAATTTGGGCATTGTTGCAACAAAAATGTGACTCCTCACTTTGTCCCCACCTTATTCTACTCGATTTAAAAAAAACACATCAGTTGTGTTTCAGCTAGATCATTTTTCTCCTACCAATTTGTTGTTGCCAAGATGAGAACCTCTGCATGTCAAAAACAATGTTTTTTAAACTGCCACTGTTTTACAACTCCTTACCTTTGACATTAACCGGAGCACGTAATTCTATTTTGAGCTTCAAACATGCTTTAAAACATTATGTTTTTGTTAAATGTCAGTGTAAATGTTATACTGACTAGATATAATTGTCTGTGCACTTGTATTTGTAGTATTTCTTGTCTTATGTATGTTTTTGATTTTGTTGCATGTTCTGGTCACCCTTGCAAATGAGCCTTTGCCCAAGGTCTTACCAGATTTTAAATAAACAAAACAAAACAAAAAAAAACTGTTTTGTTAAATTTGTGAAAATCTGTATGCATTCATAACTCAGCTATTCTTGTAGCTAGAGACATGACAGTTGGCATGCTTACTTGTAAGGAATACTAAAGCAATGCTTACTGACATTTGAGTGAGTAGTTTGGAACTTACAGAAGGTAAATGTGTAGTAATTTATTTTTTGTGAAGTTTTCTGAAATGTTTTTTTCTGCTAGGAACTTGGCCACTTTTGTAGCTAGATACCTGACAATCTGCATGCATAAACTTCTTGGAAGGGTCTTAGAAACATAGAAACATAGAATATGATGGCAGATTAAGGACCGCTTGGCCCACAGTCTGCCCATTTCCCTACCTAATGGATAAGCTGCAGATCCTAGTTAACCAACAGCCTACTACCTCCTACCCCCCACTGGAATTACTTTATGTCTGTCCCATGCATTCTTGAATTCCTCCACTGTTTTTGACTCCATGACCTCCTCGGAAAGGCTGTTCCATGCATCTACAACCCTCTCTGTGAAGAAATACTCCCTCACATTACCTCTGAGCCGTCCCCCCTCTAGAAACTGCTTAATGTGGTAAAATTTTGTTAAGTAAATTTTAAGTTACGGGGGTTAATATTTTCATGATTTCATAACATAATTATTTGAGAATTTTATAAATCATTGTATATTTGCAGCTCTGCTACTATTGCATGTAAACCCAATAAATTTACATGCATACCCAATGTCAACTGGTCAGGAACCTAATAAAGCTGGATAAATTTGGCTTAGTAGTTTACTATATACAGTGGAACTACTACAAACTACTAAATCATAACAACTGCTGAAATATTCATGGAAGTGAAATAGACAATGCCACTAGAATTTCACATGTGGAATTTAGCCTTTGCAAACCACTCATGGTCACTGAATCCATTTTGCTGTGCTGAACAGTTTGCAGTCTTGTAGTTCTTTTCTGGGGAACTGTTTTGTTCCCCAGGCTGATTTTTCTCTGAGTTTGACTGGACAGACTCAGTGAGACTTTTAGTCATGCTGATTTCCCCCTTGTTTTTCACAGACACACTCCCTTAAAAAGAAAGCCATCTACTAATTTTCCTGCCAGACATATGCCCCTATGAAATAACTAGAATCTCTCCATCTTGGAGCTGAAATTATTTTCTTTCCACACCACTTCTCTATGAGTACAACTATGTCCTAGGCCTCCAAGTGCATTGGCTATCAGACACTCCAACTTTGCTGGTTGTGATGGTCCTATGACCTGCTTTCAAGTGAGAATTGTCACTGTATACTTTCTTGTGCCAGCTGGGGGCCTACTATTTTTGTGCTGGACATCCCTGTTGCCCTTCCCTTAGTTAACCCATGCATCTAACTCCTATCACTGGTGACACCTGCACTAGCTGCCTGCCCTATATTTTAGTTAAAATCCCTACTGTCATTCTATTTGCATAGCCATGCCTCCTGCCTTTTGACAAAACTACAACCCATCTGAGCTAAGCTATGGATCACTTCATTTGACTTGTACTGCAGGCAGGGGAAACATCTTACCTGCACTAGCATAATGGTCCTGCAATGCCCCTCTAACACTCCTGCTACATTGGTGCCCAGCATTGTGTTCCATTATGACTAAAGATATTCAGGTACTTCTGTCAGTATCACCTCAGTCACAACTTTCAAAGTTGTAGTGCTGGGTGTTTCTTGGTGTTAGTGTTTTCAAATGCTAAAATATACATGGTCATCTGTATGGTTGTTAAAGAGACAACAGGGGGCATGTAAGCAAAAGACATTACAGGGTGCACATTATGGTGAATTAATTGCCCACCTCAGGTGAGTTGTTAAGTATGAGGCACAGACAAGTGCTGTTAAATGCACCTGAGAAGTGAGATTATATCACTACAATGGCATACCTTGGCATGTCTTATTGCACTTATAAAATGGCATTTAAATATTTGACTTAAAATGAAGGAAATCATTTTAAACAAGATAAAAAACTTTTCATTGAAATATGCTTCCATTTTAACTTTGAAGACAAAAATAGTCCCTATTCTGATAACTGGGAAGGTTAGCTCGAAACAGTAAAACATAGAAACATAGACTTTAACGACAGATAAGGACCACTTGGCCCACCTAATCTGCCCATTTCCCTAACTATTGCATAAGCTGCAGATCCTAGTTAACCAACAGCCTACTTCTTCCTACCCCCCACCAGAATTGCCTTATGTCTGTCCCATGCATTCTTGAATTCCCCCACTGTTTTTGACCCCACAACCTCCTCAGGAAGGCTGTTCCATGTGTCCACCACCCTCTCTGTGAAACAATACTTCCTCACATTGCCCCTGAGCTGTCACACCTCTATCTTCAAATTGTGCCCCCTTGTTCTTGCACATCTCTTTTTCTGAAAGATGCTACCCTCTTGGACTTTGTTGATTCCCTTGAGGTACTTGAAAGTTTCTATCATGTCCCTGCTCTCCCTCCTTTCCTCAAGGGTATACATATTAAGCTCCTTTAGTCTCTCTTCATATGGCTTCTGTTGCAGACCTTGCACCATTTTAGTTGCCCTTCTCTGGACTACCACCATCCTGTCTATGCCCTTGCGGAGATGGGGCCTCCAGAACTGTACACAGTACTCCAGATGGGGTCTCACCAACTGTCTGTACAGAGGGATAACAACTTCTTGTTTTCTACTGGTGATGTCTCTCCCTATGCATCCCGGTATCCCCTCCAGCCATCCTTACTGCCTTCTCACATTGCTTGCTTACCTTTAGGTCATCTGATGTGACTACCCCCAGGTCCCTTTCCATTCGTGTTGTTGTTAGTACCCCCCCCATTGTGTACTTTTCCCCTGGGCTTTTGTTTCCCAGGTGAATTACTTTGCACTCCTTTGCACTGAATCTAAGCTGCCATACTTTTGACAAAAGACAATGAAAAGCATGTGTGACACACATTTTTCTAAGAAAAATAATACTTGTTGTCTTACTTGTATTTAAATCAATACAAGTTCAGTATTTTAATGCAGATGTGCTCAAAACCTGCCAGGCTGTTTCTGTGTGCATATGTATGTGTGTGTGTGGGGGGTAGATTTCTCCTGAAAACACCCATATATGATTCAAATGTGTGTGCTTTGATGAATGTCAAGAACATATTTAAGCAGTTTGGGTCTGCCTCTGCCTATGTAACTGAGTTTTCCCACCCTTTACCTCTTTGTTTGTATGGTATTATTGCTGCCTTTCCTCATCCTATTTCCTTTTTCTTCTTTTTTTTTAATTCTGTCTTTATGCCTCCTTCTCATCTCTGGTTCTTGATGTTCTTCAAGATCCCGAAGGTATCTCTGTGGAGTGTTCTCACCACACCAGTGTGCTGCCTCCTCCATGCTGCCTTTGGATTATCCCCCAGTAGGGTCGTGGTGAAGATTTATCCCCAAACACACTATGTGTATCAGGAGGTGTGTGTGTCTGACTGGAGGAGTGGAACCTTGGATATACCAGGGTCTGTCATCTTTGAGGACTGGAGCCATTTTCTTTGTTCTGTTAACCCCTCCAGAAGCTTCATGGTCCCATAATGTCTAAGAAGATGTGCTCCGGACAGGCATATTGGTGTTCTGACATCTTACAGGGCTCCTGCCCATCCATCAGTCCTCCAGGAGGTGGCAGTATAGCAGTGGAGGACAGGAACCCACCTTCACCAGAGAGGGAGAGGGCTGATTCTATTCAATCCCCTTTGCCCTTGTCCAGCCCACCATGATCCAGGCTTGTTCCTGAACCCAGTTCACTGGTGTCAATGAGCTGTAGCACTACCGATAGGTTAGCTAACATGTTCCTTTTCTCCCTCTTTCTCCACATTCAACATATGGAATGTTTAGCAAGGAATACAGGGATTCAAAATTCTGCTCAATTCCACTGGCAGAATGTATCTCTCCTAACATACTGCACACACACACACACACACACACACACACACACACACACACACACACACACACACACACACAGAGCAAAAGTCTTGTGTGGAGCCAATGCCTCAGTTTTATCATTTGTCAGGGTAAGCATCAGAAATGTTCCTGATAACCTGGTAAAGACAAGACAAGAAAGGAATTTTTCACTGTCAGTAAAGAAACACTAGTAATAAAAACTATGAACAGTACTTCTGTTTCTAATTTGTTTATGTGTGATGATCAGGAAACAACATTTATTCAATTTTTTTTATCTAAGCTAGTTTTATTTTTAGGGCCAAGATGAAGGTTTTTAGTAAGTAAAAGAAGCAGATATGTTTGTAATGGAGGGTCAGAGCTGGTTGTAGGAGAATTTATTTGCTCATTGTGTGATGTGTGATTTGACTTCTAATATATCCAGCCAGGTTTAGGACCTGGATAACTGTGCATAATGCCGTAGAAATGCATGGTCACCTGAGTGGTTTTACCCAATTAAATTCCTTAGCTTTATGGCTCTGTTTTAAAATGTACAGTAACAAGGCTGCACCTGTTTGTGCCCCCCCCAAGCCATTTAGTCTGTGAGCTCAAGTGGTTATGTGGCAAATTATGCAAAGTGATAGCCTTGACCATCCTTGACAGTTCTTCCCTTGGTGATTGACTTGAAGATAGTGAATGCTGGGTGTGACACAAATCCCTCACCAGGGACTTCCAGTTCACTGCCACCACCTAGGTTTTTTTACCGACAGGGCCCAGGAAGCCTGTTTCTGACTTCCCCCTTTGCACAAGGTCAGGAAGGTTAATATAATAACTGTTGGTAGAATGCTCTCTCAGAGATGGACTACAACAGAGTCCAGCAGAAATAGGATTACCCTTTTAAAAAGCACACAAGCGTCACTGATTCTATAAAAATAGACTGTTTACTAAAATACTACAGGTATTTACAGCAGGATATATTTACAGGAAACAAAAGGGTTGCACATTTATTAAGAAGCAGAAAATAAAATCACATTAGACAGATAGGTATTGTACAGCAAAAGTCTAAGCTATCCTCCCCTAGGAAAGCTTCACCTGCCCTAGCTAAAAAAGCACTTTTCCCTTACTGTGCTATCTTATCTCAGCTAGTCCTTGTAATGGAAGAGGCTCTGGTCTTTTTGGTGTCAGTATAAGAGAGTGAGCTTGATATAAGCCCCTCAATGTATTGTCTTGCTCCAAGTGGGAAGGGTCCTACTCACTCTGAGTGACAGGCCTGTGTTGCCCAGCCCTCATTGAGAGTGTGTGCGCATATGTGTTCCCCCACCTTTCAGCACCTCCTTGCTACCATAATGATGTCCACCTGGTTCCTTTAGTTCAACATGGGAATATCTCCTAGAAGCATACCCCACTGAGTTTATGGATTTATTGCTTTACTGCCTCCTGCATAGCTCTTCCTTTTAATTTTCTCAGGAGAACCATCAGATCTACACTTTAACTTTTCCATATATACTTGCTCATGTGATCTGGCAATCATCTTGTCTGAAGAAGATGCATATGCAAAAAGAATAACTTAATCAAAAAAATACATGGTTCTGTGTCACAGGTTATGGGAAAGTATGAACTGACAGCAGAGAGGCAGTTTCAAGTTCACTTCAAATAAGAGCTTTGTTATCAACAAGTCAAATAAAATTAACTGAACTGAGGTGACAAAATAAAACAAAGGAGGAAATAAACTATATAATTTTGCACAACTAGAACAATACTAGCTGTCTGAAGTGTAAGCACCCCAACACCTTGCTCCTATCTGACTACTAAACCTTCAGACATCTCTTATATACAGAATCAGGTAGCATGTGATGGTGAAGCTCCACCCACTGTTTTCTAAATTCTTTAAACATTTTATTCAGGCTAGAACTTTTATATATAATAATTAAATAATGTTTAACATCTTAATTCTAGACGTTAGTAGCTTTTCTGAAAGATTTCTCTGTTGTTCTTGTTGATTTCAGTCTAGAACACTCTCAGAAGCATCTCCCTCAGCAGCAGTACCTATAAATAATAATGACAAGCAGCCGGCTGGTGCTATCAGAATCTGTTGCTAAGGAAGTGATCAGGGAGCGTTTGTCCCATAGAACACAGAAACTGGTGAGAAAACGAAACATACAAATACTAACTCCCATTCCTTTATTTTAAGAGACTTTGTTTCCTTTAGAACCATTGCACTATGATGAAGTTTAGAAATTATACAACTGCCGCTGTGGTGGAGTCTAAATGCTGCACGAATGTGCAGATTGCTCCGAAGGTAGCTAACGGAGAATGCAGACTGAGAAGCTGCACAGCCGAGGGGAAAGCATAGGTACCATTTCTTTCTCCCGGCATCGGCTCCTCACAGTCAGTCCCCTGAGCTACCCTGAATAAAAAAAAAACTTCCACAGAGGCATTCGTGACCATTTTATGGAAGTCTTACAATTCCTTACTTTTGCCCTTTTACTTAGGGACATCTTATTTCTTTCGGTTTTAAACATACCGTAACAGAATCCCACATTTTAAACTTGGGGCAGTCTCCTCATACCCCGAAATGGATTTCCTGAGGATTCTTGAGAAATTCTGACAGGCAGCAAGACACAGTACACACAATACATTTGAAACAAACATTGGGTGTTCAGCCCAGGTAAACACATAGACAAAATGATACCTAAATTTTAATAACAGGACATGGACAATGCTGCACATAAAGAAAGGGAGATAACAAAAACAACTTATCCATGCCCAGGTATAATATGGGGTGGGGGGGTTTGATCCTTTCACATCTCCTCCCCACCCAAGTCAAAACCTAATAAAGGTTTTATATCCAACTTCTTGATCTGGAAATATATGCCTGTTATCAGATCCCTCCTGAGGAGAGATGGAGCCATAACCCACTTTCTCCTAAGATTCCACCTCGGTGACCCGTATGTCAATTTTCAGTAATAAAGGGCTAGATTACCCCTTTTGACTTTTTTTCATAACCTTCCCCGAGGTCTGATAATAGGTAACTCTTCTTTCCCATCATATGTCTTGACATAAAGTCTGCATTGCCATGTCTAGTATCTTTTCTGTGCTGTATGGTACATTTATATGGCTGCAAGGAATGGTACCATCGCATGATACGATGGTTACGATCCTTCATAACATGCATCCAACATATTGGATTATGATCCATCCAAACTTCAAATTCAGCCCCCCACAAGTAAAATCAGAGGGCTTCAATGGCCCATTTGATCACTAAGCATTCTTTCTCAATTGTAGAATAATGGGTCTCTCTCTCATGAAGTTTTCTACTTATATAAATGATTGGATGTTCCTCATCATCAATCATTTGAAAAAGGACTACTTCAATACCACAATTTGAAGCGTCTGTCTGTACAAGAAAGGGTCTTGAAAAATCAGGGGCTTTTAATACTGGTGAATAACACAATACAGCTTTCAGGCTAAGAAAGGCTTCTTCACATTCTGGTAACCATACAACTTTCTTAGGTTTATTCTTTCAGGTTAGATCAGTTAGGGGCCCGGCTATTGTTGAAAAATTCTGGATAAAACGCCGGTAATAACCAGCTAAACCCAATAAAGAAATTACTTCTTTTTGGTTTTGGGTCTAGGGCTATTAGCCACTGCATCCACCTTCCCAATTCTGGTTTTATAGATTTGTTTCCCATTTGAAATCCCAAATAAGTTGTTTTTTCCATATCTAAACAACATTTTGAGGGATTGATTGTAAGACCTGCATCAGCAATAGCAGATATTACTGCTGACAGGTAGTTTTTGTGGTCTTCCCATGTGGAACTAAAAACCACCACTTCGTCAAGGTAGGCAGCACTGTATTTACTATGTGGAGTCAACCTGCGGTCCATGACCCTTAGGAATGTAGCCGGTGCTCCATGAAGTCCAAAGGGCATTACAGTGAACTGAAATAAGCCTTAAGGGGTGCTAAAGGCGATCTTTTCTTTAGCAGTAGGATCCAAATTTATTTGTCAATATCCTTTTGTTAGATCTAAGGTATTAAGATAATGGCTGTTTCCAAGATAATCAAGGATATCATCTATGCGGGGCACTGGGTAACTGTCAAACTTAGAAATATCATTCAATCATCTGAAATCAAGACAGATACGCACTCCCCCTTCTTTTTTTTCCTACCACCACCAAGGGAAAATTCCATTCACTACAGGAGGGCTCTATAATCCCCAACATCTGCATTTTATGAATCTCTCTATTTACTTCTTCTCAAACCCTTTCAGGCAGTCTGTAAGATTTCTGCCTAATGGGTTGGGTTTGTGTCACTGTAATATGGTGTGCAATTCCTTGGGTTGTACCGGGAGTACCTGTAAACGTATCTTAAAATTTACATAATATTTCTTGTAAGTCGGCATTTTGAAGAGATGATAAAGTATTACTTATTGTAACATCCGCTATCTTGCCTACAGTTTCTAGGCATTGATAGGCTAACTGTAGCTCACTGTCCAGATGTTCTGGATGTACATACGTACATAAGGGTGTCTGTCTCTATCCACTCAGAGTTTTAGCAAATTTGCATGGTACAGCCTTTTTTCTTTGATTTATCTGGAAAAGTTATTTCATATGTTACTGATCCTACTCTTTTGGTAACCTCGTATGGTCCTTGCCATTTCATATAAAGTTTGTTCTCAGATGAAGGTAAGAGTAATAATACTTTATCTCCTACCTCAAATTCTTTGAATCAAGTTCACTTATCATAATGTATTTTCTGGGTATCTTGTTTAACTTGGTTGGTTTGATATGCTTTTTGGATATATGTAATGAGCTACTTTCTCAATTGTAACCAATAATCCAGTGGCTGGCATATGTCTGATTTCCCCTCCACCCATTCCTCCTTTACTACATCAAGGGGTCCCCTGGGATTTCTTCCATATAGTAACTCAAATGGTGAGAAGCCTGTAGAGGCTTGGGGTACCTCCCTATAAGCAAACATTAAGTAGGGTATGTAAGTGTTCCAATTGGTCCCCTCATCTTGTACAAATTTCTGTAACATTTTTTTCAATGTTTGATTGAAATGTTCAACCAAACCATCAATCCCCAGAATTTGGTACTAGCGTTTCAAAAGCATTGAACAAAAATTACTTCCCCATCTGTTAGTATTTCTCGGGAAATACCCATCCTGCTGAATATTTTAACAAATTCTTCAGCTGTTTTAACAGCTGTAACACTTCTTAAGGGAATCACCTCAGGGTATTTCATTGCATAGTCACAAACCACTAATATATATCAGTTACCCTTTGAACTTTTTGGTAATGGCTGAATGATGTCCATAGCAACCCTTTCAAATGGTATAGTAAATAGAGGCATTGGTTGTAGGGGTACCACATCCTTACATCCCAATCTAGCTACTTTCTGACATTCAGGGCAACTGAGACAGTACTGTGCAACATTTACATATATACCTGGCCAGAAAAAGCATTGTAGTAATCAACTGGTGGTACGATCCCTCCCCAGATGTCCTGCTAATGGAATGTCATGGGCTAATTCTAAAAGCTTTTGTCTGTACAATTGGATCACTACCAATTTTTCTACCCTTTCACCTGTATGGGGATTAACACACACCCTATATAATAAACCATTTATTCTTTGAAATTCAACAGCCCCTGTAGTTGTTCCAGCCTGTGAAAAAAAATGGGTTAGTGTTCCATCACTTAATTGCATTTTTTTAATTCCCCAGGTTTCTCTAATACCCCTGTATCCAATGTCTCTGCTTTAATGTCCTGCACATCAGTCTTTGCATTTTGTAACCAAGTCTTTTTTCTCTTGCTTCTTCTGAGTTGAGGTTTCCTCGTCTTCCCCACAGGGCCTATAATATCCTGGTCAAAAGGATGAAGATGCTCCCATTCATTCTGTGCAGCTGTTTGTGCTCTTGTAGTAGCTGCACAAACATTTGATTTTAAGAGGTTTGCAAAGTGGGAGTGATCATGACCAATAACAGTAGGTACTGAGAGTTGAGGCACTACTCCAACTGGCATGGTTTGACTCTTGTCATTAATTATTAATTCAATGTCTTGAACAGGATAATGGTGGGTGTCACCATGTATACATGTGACACCTGTAGTAGGACATTTTATTACTGGAATACAAGGTACTACACTTTGATGTATCCAAGTCTGTTTGCTTCCTCAATCCAAGAGTCCAGACAGTATTCTGTCCCCAATCTGTACTGGAATCGCATAGTGTCCCCAATTGGCCAGTGCTAAATGAACTTGATCAGACTTCTGTTTAGACCAAAATTGGGCAATATGGCCCTTGCCATTGCACTCTCTACAAATGATCTCAGGATTATAGCCTCTGATATATTTAATGTTTCTAGACCCATTCCAAGAACTAGTATTTGGCTGCCCAGAAGGAGTAACGATAGATCTTACCGGTGTACTAGGTGCCAAGTCTGGTTTTTGTGTCTATGTGGTCTGGCAGTCAAATAATCTTCAGCCAACCAGATAGCCACATCATAGGTTTGTGGGTGATGTTCTTTTACCCACATTTGCACATCTTGTGGCAATACCCTAATAAACTGTTCCAAAATTATGGATACTAGCACTTGCTCTATCGTTCTGGTGGCAGGCCACAGCCATTTCAGACAAAGGTCTTTTAGTTGAGTGTAAGCATCCTGAGGAGAATCTGCTGTCTGATATCGATATGACCTAGACCTTTGTTGATATGTTTCTTTGCTAATGTCATATCTCTTCAGAATGGCAGCCTTTACCACATGATAATTATTAGACTGGTTTATTTCAACATGACTGTATGCTAGTTGTGCTTCTCCTGTTAGATAAGGGGCTAATCTAACCACCCATTGTTCCCTGGGCCAGGTACATGCTACTGCCACTCATTCAAAAGTCATTAAATATGCTTCTGTGTCATCTGCATCTGCCAGTTTTACCAGTTCAATGTCATTCTGACTTCCTTCCTGCAGTGCTGGAGGTCTGGCCACTCCAAGTGACTGGATAGCCTGAAGAGTGTCTGCCCATCTTGCAGCACTATCTCTCTCTCTTGTCTAGTTCTTGTTGTTTCTCCATGTCTAATTGTTTTAGACATAATCACCTTAATAGTACATTTGACTTCATAGGTGGTTGTTCCTCAGGCTCCCCTCCAATAGCTTGAGCCTGCTCCTCCTTCATGTCTCCTTCCATCTCCACCATAGGAACTTTAGGCTGGATTTCCTTCCTCCATACAGCCACATCAAGTCCAGGAATCAGTGGTATCTGGAATTTACTGGACATGGAACATGTAACAGTGCCATGTACTATAAGGTCCTCAGGCTTAACCTGCTGCATTCAGTCCACCAAAGTCTGAGCCAGATCCATCCTGTCTGGATCCCACCACTGCCACCACATGTCACAGGTTGTGGGTAAGTATGAACTGACAGCAGAGAGGCAGTTTCAAGTTCACTTCAAATAAGAGCTTTATTATCAACAAGACTTAAGTGAACAGAGGTGACAAAATAAAACAAAGGAGGAAATAAACTATATAATTTTACATCATGCCACAACTAGAAAAATACTAGCTGTCTGAGGTGTTAGCACTCCAACACCTTGCTCCTATCTGACTACTATATCTTCAGACATCTCTTATATACAGAATCAGGTAGCATGTGATGGTGAAGTTCCACCCACTGTTTTCTAAATTCTTTAAACATTTTATTCAGGCTAGAACTTTTATATATAATAACTAATGTTTAACATCTTAATTCTAGAAGTTAGTAGCTTTTCTGAAAGATTTCTCTGTTGTTCTTGTTGATTTCAGTCTAGAATACTCTTGGAAGCACCTCTCTCGACAGTAGTAACTATAAATAATATTGACAAGCTGCTAGCCGGCGCTATAGGAATCTGTTGCTGAGAAAGTGATTAGGGAGCATTAGTCCAGTAGAACACAGAAACTGGTGAGAAAATGAAACATACAAACATTAATTCCCATTCCTTTATCTTAAGAGACTTTGTTTCCTTTAGAACCATTGCACTATGCTGATGTTTAGAAATTATACAACTGCCGCTGTGGCGGAGTCTAAATGTTGCACGAACATGCACATTGCTTCAACGGTAGCTAACAGAGAACGCAGACTGAGAAGACGCACCACTGTGGGGAAAGCCTAGGTACCATTGCTTTCTCCCAACATTGGCTCCTCGTGGTCAGTCCCCTGAGCTACTCTGAATAAAAAAAAACTTCCACAGATGTATTCATGACCATTTTATGGAAGTCTTACAATTCCTTATTTTTACCCTTTTACTTAGGGACATCTTACTTCTTTTGGTTTTAAACATACCGTAACAGAATTCCACATTTTAAACTTGGGGTAATTTCCTCATACCCCAAAAATGGAGTTCCTGAGGATTCTTGGGAAATTCTGATAGGCAGAAAGATGCAGCACACACAATACATTTGAAACAAACATTGGGTGGCCAGCCCAGGTAAACACATAGACAAAACCATACCTACATTTTAATAACAGGACATAGACAATGCTGCACATAAAGAAAGAGAGATAACAATAACAACTTATCCATGCCCAGATAGGGGGTTGGTTCTTTTACATTCTGGTCCCCTTTTCTGTCACATCTCCCCCACACCCTTCCTGAAATGAAGGTGTGTCTCTTTCGGGCAACCCCCAAGAGACACTGCCATTCATTTAAGACTTGAGACGTGCCTAATGGATTATGCCATGCTCTTAGCCCTGCCCTGCCTTGACAGTCCATCTGCATTGGCATTTCTTGCCCCACTTCAGTGCTGAATGATCATATTATATGACTGTAGTACCAAACTGCAGCACGATAATCCCCAGACATTCTCTCTCTCCACTTTGGCATATGACTCCTCCCAGGGCAAAAGCTTCTGACTCAGGTACACTATGGGGTGCTCCTCCACCTGTGGTGTAACTTGGCTCAGGATGGCACCCAGCTCATGGTCCGAGGCATCCAAATGCACTACAAACTTTAGGTCATAAATGGCACTAACCAGCTCAGGTGACCCACACAATGCCTTCTTCAACCACTGGAAGGTGGACTCACAATCCTCTGTCCAGAGAACTTTTTAAGGCATTCTCTTTTTTGTCAGGTCTGTCAGGGGTTTGGCTACATCACTGTAGTGAGGGACAAACCTCCTGTAGTACCCTGCTGTTCCCAGAAATGCCCTTACCTGTTTCTTTGTGGCTGGGGTGGGCCAGGCCTGGATAGCATCAACTTTCTCTGACTCTGGACAGATGCATCCACTGCCCACCTGGTGCCAAGGTAGGACACATCAGCCATTCCCTCTTGGCACTTGTCTGCCTTAACTGTCAGCCCTGTGGTCTTCAGTCTGTGGAACACATTCCTCATGTGCCTGACGGGATCCTCCCATGTCTGGCTGTAAATAGAGATGTCATCCATGTAAGCCAGTGCATGTTCACCTGATCCTGCCAGGAAGTGATCCACAAGCTTCTGGAAGTTTGTGGGTGCATTCTTCATCCCAAATGGCATTACTTTGAATTCAAATAAACCATATGGGGTAACAAACGCAGACCTCTTCCTGGCTGTGGGGGTTAATGGCACCTGTCAGTAGCCCTTTATTAGGTCTATTGTGGTCAGGAACTGGGCTCCCCCAGCCATTCCAAGGTCTCATCTATTCTGGGCATGGAGTAGGCATCAGACTCCGTACAGCTGTTGAGCCTCTGGTAGTCATCATAGAACCATGTGGTACCATCCTTCTTTGGGATCAGGACCACATGTGAAGCCCAGGGGCTACTGGACTCCTGGATCATTCCCAAGGCCAGCATCTCCCTGAGTTCCTCCAGCATGGTCTTCTTAACCCCTTGGGCAGTGATGAAAGTGGTTCAAAAGAAGTACAGGAACTGTATTCAAGTCTGAAAACTGAGCCTTGCTAGGGGGGTCTGGGGGCATGCCCCCCAGAAAAATTTTCAAAAAAATGAGTCAATTTGGTGCATTTTAGAGAATTCTGGATCACAATCTGTTTTGTAAGCTGAAAACTTTCAAGTTATATTTTAGTAATCTGTCTTCCTCAAAAAAAGTTGATCTAGGTTAATAACTTAACATATTTAACATGAAATGGGATGTATGTAGTGGGTTTTAAGATTCACATTTTCAGTCTGCAAGATCATATACACTCCTTCCACCACCATTTTGGTCACACACTGGGTATCCTTATATGGCATAAGACTGATGAATACATAATACAGTTAAGAAACAATAGGGAACCAAAGAGATAGATATTAACTAAGATATAATGCCTTACACCATCTGTAGACTAGGCCTTAATGCATGTACCTGAGTGCGTTGTGAGTCTCAGGACAACAATCCTTCCCAGTATATTTATGCCTGGAGTGTGACATAGCACTTATTAAATGACATATTTTCCAGCTGGAAAATCATACAGAAACATAAAATTAATCAGAAATATATTTTATTCATTCACAAAAGAAAGTACCTATACAGACTGCATGAGTTAATTTCATATTGAAATCAAAAAGAGTCAAACACATATATTTCATACAGTATTATACAATTATAGTGTATTGTAGAATGTTGCTATGGATTGAGTTGTTATGCTGCAGTAGCAATGTCATCACAGCTGTTATCTGTACTAGCTATATCAGTACTGCAGCATAACAACTTGGAATGCTGCCACATAGTTGCTTTCCTCAATCCAGTTAAGCTGGAAAAAAACATTATTCACCTTAGTAATGCTGTTTCTTCTAATGGAGTCTTGCTGTATTCTGACATATTGCAGTGATGTCCAACCTTTGAACTGCCCCGGAGGTGAAAGAGTTAACTTTCCATGCCAGGCATGGAATGCTGAGCTCGAGCTCGGTTGAGACTCTGTCTGTTGCTGTTTGAACTCAAACCATCAGATCTTTACGAGCTATACTCACTGGGTGTCCTGTGTGGAAACTGTAAACTTACACTAGCCAACTGGCTACTAAATATAATAAGATTTTTTGGTCCCAAAACAAAGACTCAAGTCAGGAACCCAAAAAAAACAAAGCACAACACCCACACACCCAAACTAAAGGTGTGAGAGAAGAAGGGTGGAGGCACCTCCGAGTGCCAACACTGCTACTGCCACCACATCCCAAAAACAAAGGTTCTGAGAGGGAGGCGGGAGGTCAGAATACAGCAAGACTCCATTATAAGAAACAACATTACTAAGGTGAGTAATTTTTTTCTTCAAACAACATGAAGTCTTGCTGTATTCTGACATATTGCAGACTACCAAGCAGTACCTCCATGGAGGAGGGACAGAACCTACTTAGGAAATAGGCTCTGAAGCACTGCTGTGCCAAATTGAGCAGCACTCCTAGCCTGGATCTCCAGAGAGTAATGCTTGGTAAAAGTGTGTACTGTTTTCCAGGTGGCTGCTTGACAAATCTCTAAGATAGGAATATCCCTGGCAGCAGCCAGGGAAGCAGCTGTACCTCTGGTAGAGTGAGCCCTCAGGTCTGAGGGTGGGATCCTACCTAGCTTTTCATAGCAAAATTGAATGCAAGAGACAATCCACCTGGCAATAGATCTCTTAGTGGCAGGTTTTCCCTTACCAGCCTCACCATAAGTGAGGAACAGTTGGAGGGAGTCAAACCTGTGACCCTTGGTGTGCTCTATATAGTAGCTAAGGGCCCTTTTCACATCCAAACTGTGCAGCCTCCTCTCCCCAGAGGAGGAATGGTTAGTGAAGAAAACAGGAAGAGACAGACTGGTTAAGGTGGAAATCTGAAACCACCTTAGGCAAAAACTTCCTATTAGTCCTGAGGACCACCTTATCTCCATGGAAAGAGATAAATCAGGCTCCACTGACAGGGCCTGTAACTCACTTATGCGTCTGGCAGAGTGATGGCCTCAAAAACAATTTTCCAAGTCAAGTACTTAAGCTCTGCTGAGGACAAAGGCTCAAAAGGGGGTTGCATAAGCTGAGCAATGCAAACATTGAGGTCCCAAGCAGGGGCAGGGTCCCTGAATGGAGGATTGGTATGAAGCAATCCCTTGAAAATTTTAGAAAATACAGGATGAGCTGAAAGGAAAGAGTGCTTGCCTGCTGAAAGGAAGACAGAGACAGCTGCCAGATGCACTCTTAGTGTAGCTGGTCTGAGTCCCAAGCTATTAAGATGAACCATATAGTCAAGGACTGTGGGCAGGCCAGCAGACTCTGGAGAAATATGCTTCCCAGAGCACTTTATAGAAAATCTTTTCCACTTGGAGTTGTAAGTGCTTCTGGTGGAAGGCTTACGAGAAGCCTTTAAGATATCCAGGACACCTTGAGAGAGGTGTAAATCAGCAAACTATGACCCTTCAAGAGCCAGGAGCTGATGAGGTGGACAAAATGATGGTGTGGCATGGATAGCCGAGGAGCGCCGTGACGCTGCCATTCCCTGGTGTGGGAGCCCTGTTCCTGATAGTTTCTGGTTCACAGTTCTGTGTTTTAACCTCTAGGCTCCCCTGTCTTGTGTGGAAGAGGCCCACTCAGACATGAAAATGGTTAACTGGCAAATATGCATATAAGAAATATAACACTTGAAAACATCTAGAACAGACTTTATAAAGGGGGGGCAGGGGAAGGGGTAATGATATCCTAGAGTTAGGGATTAAAGAAACAGCAGCCAGGATCAAGTATCAAGCAGCAGCAGCAGCATGTTCTAATATTTATAACATCAGTCTGTGTAGCAGGTGTGCCAGGTTCGAATACCACCAGAGCCATTTTCTCTGTGACCTAAGCAAACAGATACATCCCATTTGTATCTGATATTTTGTACTAAACATGATAAGTATGGGTGGGGCCATGCTAATGCTGATTTAAGTTATGTTAGAAAATGGAAATACATTATGTTCAAATGCATTTATATAATTTAACAATCAAGGATGGTGCCTGCTACCGCAGGATCCTTAGTAATGTGGTTCAACACTGTTCTTTGCTCTAATCCAAGATGGCCATGGTCTCTTCATCTGGAGAGAAAAAGTCCACTGGTTAGCATTCAAGCCCATAGGATCTCTATGAGTCAGCTGTGGTCACTTGCCAACACCCCCTCTGGTATAGTTATGGGTGGAACATGATGCTTGGCAGGGGATTGCTGCTTGTGGCTATGGTTGGGTGGGGCAGCAGCATGGTGGAGATGACCTACTGTGAGACAAAAGTCATTGTCTACATTAGTGCAATGCATGTTTTTGCATGCTGCATTTGTGGACAAATTTTGTAATGATTGTGTACTAGTCCTTTACGAATTGAGTTAGATACTGGTAGTACAGGGACTAGACTATACATAGAGTATACACAGAGAATACTGGATGGACAACTATGCACAACCAGTGTGTTCTACCACAGAAGGGTTCTGACTCCCTCTTACCTTGAGAGTGAAGCTCAAGAGGTCCACTGGAATCAGAACCCCGAGGTGGCAGAACACAGTGACCATGCATAACATTGCCCATCCAGTATTTTTTTATAGGGTATCATATTATGTGAAATGTTTGGATGGCAGTTCTTTCACTTTCAGACTGAAATTGACTTGCACAGTCTCTAGAGGTTTCAAAATGCTGTTGTACCACAGAAGGGTACAATCACATTCCATGACCTTTGAACTGTGGTACAACAGCATTTTGAAAGGGATGGAATTCTATTCATAACAATGTTCCAGTAATACACCATAATTGATTTTGGAGTTATACAGCACATTTCATACACATGTAAGCCCTTTCCAATATGGGGCTTATCTCTGTGGGCTACAGCCCTGCTGATCCACCACCGGCGGTCCCACAAGTGGTCCCTGGTGGGACTAGAACCCTGGCTCCCCATGATCTTTGTGGCTGTGTCTGACTTTCTCTGGTTCCTCTGCCATTAGTCAGAGGGAGGCCGAGGTCCGCTTCATGTCTTGCACTTCTGGGCACTGTGGGAGTTCTTCTGGTGGTCCTGGGGAACCGAAAATCCCGAACTGCTGAAATATACACAAATACAGTGGCTTGCACCCTTCTGAGCATGTGCAGCCACCAGAGGAAGCAGTTTGAAGAAGCCATGTCTCCGTTTAAGTGTTTGGCCATGCGGCCACTATTTAATAATATTCCTGGCACCAGGCAGGCAGTGGAGCAGGGGATCAGTACTAAAACACCACCAGGCATGGAGGAAAGTGGTTTCTGCCCCAGTGAGGGCATAATAATAAATATAAAAAGGGACTGTGTTGGGACTAAAATATGGCAGCTCCCAGGGACTCAAGCAGTAGGGGGCTGCTGGGAATGGGGCCAAAGGGCACTGAAAAAGCTTGGGACTGTGGCAGCCAATCAGAGAGGGAGACTGCAAATGGGATATAAGGGACTGTTCTGCCCACAAGTATGCGCCCAGGACAGCGACACTATTACAGCAAAAATGTCGATGCCGACAACATCGACGTTTTCACTGTAACAGACCACCCGAGACCATGGTACTCTCTGTACCGGTCCTGCATCCCCTCCCTGATCCAACTCTGACTCGGACTTAGAATCCTAGAGATTGGGGGGTTCAGGGAGCAAATCCCCCTGATGAAAAAATACGCTGGGGTCTCAAGTCAGATTTATGTCAACTGCAAGTTACGGTCGACATAAATCCATTGCTGTGATGGCGGTTGACAACTTAGTTGTCGAACTGGCATCATGGAGCCCTGCACACCAATGGGGGATTCATTTTGGGAGTCAAGAGAGAGTGCATGCAGGAGAGACTGTGATGGGCTTCCTGCTCAAAGCCTGCATCCAAGCCCAATGGCCTGATCGGCCCCAGAATAACAGTAAGAGGCCAAATGCCTTAAGAGCAGTGGCTGCAGAGAGAGAAAGAGAATTTGGAGTGTTGTAGCTGGACAAAAGAGAAAAAAAAGTGGAGTTTTGCTGCAGAGTACAAGAAGCCAGAGTCCTCAGCAGAGAGAGCTGAGAAGCGCAGTGAGAGAGCAGAGACTGTAATTTGTGCAGCTTTAAAGACTGAAAATTCTACAGCAGTGAGTAAAGTTTTTGAAGCCTCTGTTCTCCGCCTTGGAAGGGTAAGAGTTTTGGAGACGGCTAACTGTTGCGGCTACAGACTGAGCCAAAGCCTAAGTGCTATGAGTGGCTTTTGACAGGGTGTGCTGCAGAGAAGTCTAGGGGACCAAACTTGCCCTGTCCCCCAGACCACCACAGAGACCAGCGGAGAAAAAGACCGTAGAGGAAGACAGTGAGAAGCTTGCCTGGTGAACACTGTTCACAAAGGCCTAAGAGGCAAAGCTGGCAGGGCCAGGAAGGTGAAGACCAGCGTTCAATTCTTTAGCCACCACTGCTGCCATGGTGCACCACTGTGATACTGCCACAGTACAGTGCAAGACTGTGAAACCCTCACAAACTGTAAGTACCTCTGGGCTCAGGCTGTAGCTCAGAGGAGAACTTTATTAGCTAGCTAGCTAGTTATGGTCTAGGGGGTTAGGTCCTCAGCAGGACTGTACAGACAAGCTAAGCCCAGACCTGAAGTTGCATTGTTTCTACTGTTCCAAGTTATTAGGGCCCCAATGAAAGATTCCCAATGGTGAAATCGTTACCAAGGTGTGGTACCCACCAAAAGGGGCTGTAGACATTTAGCAGCTGCCAGTGGGAGGCTGGGTGCACCCGCAGGTGAGAGGTAGGGATACCATGTGTGGTAACATTGTTTGAGCCAATTACAAATATTGTTGCGCTATTTTCCTTCCTTCCCCCCCAAAAATAAATATTGCTATTGTTCATGTTATTTGCTGGTAATGTGAATTACAGTAAAAAAGGGAGAGTGATATTGTGTGGGGAAATGTTTTTTTTTGGGGGGGGACTTATATATTTTCCTGGGGGATGGTAACCTGCAGGCTGGTTACAAGTATTCCCTGCGATTGCCCCAGGTGGAAGCACCACACCATCTCTCCTCTTCACTACTGAACCCAGGCCAACCCCTCAGAGGTATGTACAGAGTGGACCTGGAAGAGCCAAGGTGAGTCAAAGGGCTGTTACACACAAAGTGCTTTATAAAGCAATGATTTTAGATACTGGTAGTGCAGGAGTGGTAGAATAGAATAGAATTTGCATTTATATCATGCTTTTCATACACACTGTATCCCAAAGTGCTTTGCAGAGCGATGAGTTAGATACTGGCATTGCAGGGAATGTAGAATAGAATTTGGATTTACATAGTGCCTGTTATACACCCTGTGTCATAAAGCACTTTACAGATTTTGGATTTTTTAGTACCTTTGATGCACAAAGTGCAACGAAATGCTTTGCAGAGCAATACCTTAGATACTGTTAGTGCAGGGATTGCAGAATACAACAGCATTTGGATTTATATAGTTTCTTTCTTGCACACTGATGTGATGTGCTTTTACAAAGCAGTGTGTTAGACACCGATAGTACGACTGGGACAGTAGAATGGCATTTCGGTTTATATAAGGCTTTTTCCATCAGTCAGGCTGCTGTTAACACGCTGTAATATATCAATCCCTGGTAACACCACAGTGGCAGCTCAGGGTAAAACTCTGACCTTAATGAACCAATCTAACTATTACACTCCCTACATACAGCACGAACCCTGCTAGACACACCAACACGCCGGGGTAAACAAACTGTGACCTTAATTGAACAGTCTCATTGTTACAGTCACTATGACCACTCTGGCTAAAACTGCGCCCCCTCCCGTCTAACTGTTACACCGCACTGCATTATGTATAGTGCATTGTGTAAACTCAGAACAAGACAAGACTGTTTGTTATCTTATCAGTTATTGCAACATTATAGGTGGTACAGATTGTGCCTACAGCTATAAGTGCGTTCATTTGTTCAAGTTTTTTCTCTGACTGAACTACAAAAATTCTTGCTGCTCCTTTGTCTCCGGTAGTTTAGGATGTGCGGTCTAGTTTTTCTAGACTGAATGCTGACGTGTTACTGTAGCTAAAATTTTAGAGCGTCTCATTAAATTTTTTATTTTGTGCCGTCTCGCATAAGTACTTGCTGACGCCGTACTGCAGTGTTTTATTTTAAAATTCTTGCATTTGTGTTTTTTGTTTCATTTCGGTAGTCTTTGTGGTGTCGCATTAAGGATTTCTCTGGGGAAGGGAAAACTATGGAGCCAAAAAAGGAAAAGACTGCCACCTGGTGGTAAAGTTCTGAAACGACTCTCTCCACCTGTGTCGTTTTTCTAATGGTCCTGCCTCTCACCTCTGTTACTTCCCCGGATTACTGTAGGCACAAAGTGGTCAAACATACTGAGATGGGCCTGGTTTGTGGTTGTCATTTCCTTCATAGAAAAAGGTGGAAAAAGAAATGGGCAGACTGGATGGGCCTTATGCCTGGACTACCACTACCGACTCCCAAGACTCCCGACTATCCCAGAAGTGGAGCATTTTCCTTGGTCACCCCGCACCCGACCAACCTATTAGACCCGGGGTATTCACTGAGTCCAAACGTAATCCTCGAAGCACAGACATGGTAAGCTGAGCACCAGCTCAAATTTTGTTGCTGTGTTTCCCTCTCTTCTCAAAACAACGTCGATGAGAGCCTAGGTGCACAAAGTATAACTATTACTGCTTGCTGCGCGGCACTCGTCAACCACCTTCTGCGTTCTGCCAATGGCTATTGGTCAGGTAGTTTCCACCAATCACAGACTGCATTGTGTTCACAACACAATCCGTGATTGGTGGAAATTACCTACCTAACTGACCAATCTTTTGTTATCAGCCACCTGGACTCTCTGACTTCTCTGATCCCTACGAGTTTCAAAAGGACACAGTATTTTGTAGTGAAGTACGGAGCGGCGTTCGAGTCCTGAAGAAAAAAGTACGGGCAGCGTTCCTGAATGCGTTCCGGCTCACTTTCATCACTGCCCTTGGGTACCCATTAGGGGGACTGCCTCAGTGGATCTTGGGCCCCAGTGTCCTCATGGTGTTCAGCCATTGTAGTGTAACCAGGATTCCCTGTGAACATGTCCCCAAAGTCATGCAGTACCCCCTCATCTCCTTGGCCTGAGTCGGTATCAGCTGCTCTGAGAGGGTGAGATAATTCACAAAGGATCCTTCCCAGGCTTCACCAAGGAGGTCCAACAGGGTATCAGCCTTGCTCCCCTTCTCTAGTGCACTTCACACAGTGAGGGTAATTTCTTCATTGTCATAGCAGGGCTTTATCATGTTCACATGATATACCCTCTGCCTGCGCTGTCTGTCAGGCAGCCCTACTACGCAGTTAACATCATTCAGCTTCCAGATTATTGAATATGGGCCCTCCCATGCCACCTGCAGTTTATTTTGTCAGACTGTGATGAGTACCATCACTTATTGTCCAACTTCGTACTCCTGTATTCTGGCCCCATGGTCTTACCAGGCTCTCTTTTGCTGTTGTGCAGTGGCTAAGTTCTCCTGGGTAAGCTCCATGAGCTCCTTACACCTGGCCCTAAAATTTAGGATATGCTTCACAACATATTCCTCTTGGGTGGCATGGGTATCTTCCCATCATCCATGACTGAATCTAGGTGCCCCCTCACCCTGTAACCAAACAGGAGCTCAAACGGGTGAAAACCCTGTGGACTTCTGTGGAACTTCCCTGTATGCAAAGAGAAGATGGGGCAAATATTTGTCCCACTCCCTTTTGTGTTGGTCTGCAAATGCCCTGAGCATAGTTTTAAGGGTCCCATTTGACTGCTCAACCAGGCCATTTGTCTCTGGGTGATAGGGTGAAACTTTGAGCTGTTTCACCCCGCACTTCTCCCACAAACTGGGCATTAAGGACAACATGAAATTTGTCCCCTAATCTGACAAAATCTCATGGGGAAATCCCACTTGGCTAAAGATTCCCAGGAGGTTATCAGTCACCTTTTCTGCCTCAATGGAGGACATTGCCACTGCTTCAGGGTACCTGGTTGCATAATCCACCAGAACCAGTATGTATCATTTGCCTGTGCAACTTGGGGTACTTAGGGGCCACCTCTGTGTCCACAGCTACCCTCTTGAAAGGTTCATCGATAATAGGCTGGGGCACCAAAGCTGCCTTAGCTTTGTCCCCAACCTTTCCAACCCACTGGCACTGTGGACAAGTCCGACAGTAATTTGCCATGTCTGTGTACAGGCTTGGCCAAAAGAAGTTCTTGGCAAGCCACTTTTTTATGTGGGTAATACCCAGGTGGCTTGAAAGAAGAATGTCACGGGCCAGGGCCAGAAGCTGGTTTTGGTAATCCTGGGGGACTACCAGATGCTGGGTTACCTCTCCTTCTTGCCCCTTCTGTGGTGTACACTTTCTGTACAACAGCCCATTTTCCCTATGAACTGACTTTTTACTTCCTTGAAAGGACTCAGCACTATCTGCGATCTCTCTCAGTTTTCAGAGGGTAGGATCAGCTCGCTGTACGCTGCCCAGCTCCTCATGTCTGACCTTCCCTAATTCCCTTTCAGGAGGAAAGCTGCTCCTGGTGGCGACCTCCTCCATTTGCAGCTGTGGCTCAGGGCTGCTTCTCCTAGCTAGCCCTTCACCTACCCCATGGCCACCCTCTCAGCTCAGGAAGACCCGAGCTATTGGCACTTGGACCACTGGACCTGTGACTTCCCGAATCTTGGAGAACTGCCCTGGCAGAATCTGCTCTGCCTGGATCATCTCCTGCCTTACCATGGAGATGGGGGAACCAGTGTCCCTCAATCCCTGTGTTACTGTGCCACTAACTAGAATAGGGTGCATATGCTTGGTTGAGTTTGGTGGCACTACAGTGTGTGCACAGTTTACCAACTGCAGAGTACTGTCTTGTTTACCCCCTCTCTCAGGCTTTTGAACTTTACTCCTATTTTTAGGGCAGTTCTAGGATAGATGCCCCACTTTCTGGCAAATCCAGTATGTCTTTGCCCCCGCTCCTTGTTTCCCTTTGAACCAATGGGTTCTGTTTTGGGCTTGGGTGCAGGCTGGTTTCCTTTAGGCTGCCCTCCCTGGGTCCCCTTAAAACCAGGTGCTGCCCCACCCCCACAGTTCTTGTGTTGCAAATGTGGTCTGTAGGCCACATACAAATCAAACTTTTTTGCTGACTCCTTTGTGGAGTTGCATATCCAGTCCAGAAGCCATATACGCAGGTTATCAGGTACAATTTTCAGAAACTGTTCCCTTACAATTAAATTTTTAACCTTCTCTAGAGTCCTTGTCTTAGCCCCATCCACCCAGTGGTCTAAATAAGCACACATTTGGACATGCATTTCTACATAGCTGTCTCCTGGGCCTTTTTTTTTACTCTCTAAATTTCCATCTATAAGCCTCAGGAATCAATTTAAAATATTTTAATAACATTCTTTTAACTTTATCATAGTCCATGCAATCATTGTCACCCAGTTGCACAAATTTATTTATTTTATTTATTTCGTTTTTGTTGACCGGGTAAGTGCACTAGGCAAATCCTGCCTATTTTCAGGCAAGACCCAGGGAAGGGGGATACAGATGAATGCCAACTGACCTTGAACCAGATGAAACTGTTGGTGGTATTTTTAGTGAATGAGGGAAATTTGGCCAGGACACTGGGGAATTTCCCCTACTCTTTCGATAAGTGCCATGGGATCTTTAACATCCACCTGAACTACCACCAATCCAGGCAGATGGGACCTCAGTTTAATGTCTCATCTGAAAGATGGCACCTCAGAAGTGCAGCACGCCTCTCATGCTGCACTACAGTGTCAGTACTGGGATATTAACCCAAGTGCCAGATGTGGGAACTGAACCCACAGCCCTCTGATGTCCCGGCCTCAGAGGCGAGTGTGCTACCTTCTGAGCCACCGACACTGATATGCATGCAAGGCATGACCAGTAAGTAGTGAGGTCAGATGGTTCATCCACAACAACTTATCTAATTTAAATTGCCCACAGACCCTTTCAAATGATTTTAGAAACAAATCCAGATCATCACCCTCTTGGTATTGAGGAAACATTTTAGAATTAATCGGGGCTTTGTGGCTTGAACCACCTTTGCCATTACTTAGTTTGTTGTGCTGTTTGCTGGCACAGTTTCTCCAATTCTATCTCATGTTGTCATTCTTTCTCATGCTCTGCTCGCATCAGGATCTCATGCTGATGAATCTTCTCTGTTTCCTCTGCATCAGGATCTCATGCTGGCGAATCTTCTTTTTCTCTCACATCAGGATCTTGTGCTGGCAAATCTTATCCTTTTCCTCTGCCTTCAGCCGTGCTCTCTCCTCCAGCATCCAGATTTCATGCTGTTGGGCTCTCTCTCTGTTCTCAGCCTCCAGTTTTGCTCTTTCCCTCTCAGCCTCCCTCAGAGCAAGCTCTGCCATCAGGATCTCCAGCCGAGGCTGAGTGGGCTGCACAGCTCTCTCAGCTTGTGCCACAAGGTATCCCCCCCTTGCTCAGCCACTGTGACCTCAGTCTTGCTACCTGAGTCACTGTCCTTCTTTGACTGCCTGCTGATCAGGTATTGTGCCTACTTATCTGAGACTGTCTGCTCCTCCTGCAGCTGGTCCTGTGCCACCAGGGCTTCCCTGAGTGCATTCTTTGTCATGCCCTCATAGGCAATCCCCCTTCCTGTGCACAGCTAATGAAGTTGCTGTACATGAAATGTTACGTAGCTTGAGGAGCTCATCTTCTCTAGCTATGCTGCACTTAACTGTCTAGAAATAAATAAAACAGTAGTAAAAAAATGAAACATTTTAAAATCCTGTTTCGTGACTGTTAAAATGTGTATTTCTGCTAGCACGCCAGCAGCAGTGTGCGTTCTCTCTCTGTCTGAATTATTGCTTGACAGGAAAGCACACTGTCCAGTGCTCTAAACTGGCCTTGTACCAGTTGCCACAAGGATATCACCACTCTGCCACCAGTTGTGATGCAAATCTCTCACTAGAGACATCCAGTTCACTGCCATCACCAGTTTTTTTTTACCAGCAGGGCACAGGAAGCCTGTTTCTGACTTCCCCCTTGCACAAGGTCAGGAAGGTCAACACAATAACTGTGGGTTGAGTGCTGTCTCAGAGATGGGCTGCAACAGAGTCCAGCAGAAATAGAATTACCCTTTTAAATAACACACAGGCAGTCACTGATTCTATAAAAATAGACTGCTTACTAAAATACTACAGGTATTTACAGCAGGATGTATTTACAGGAAACAAAAGGGTTGCACATTTATTAAGAAGCAGAAAATAAAATCACATTAGGCAGATAGGTATTGTACAGCAAAAGTCTAAGCTATCCTCCCCTAGGAAAGCTTCACCTGCCCTAGCTGAAGAAGCACTTTTCCCCTCACTGTGCTATCATACCTCAGCTAGTCCTTGTAATGGCAGGGGCTCTGGTCTTTTTGGTGTCTGTCTAAGAGAGTTAGCAAGATATAAGCCCCTCAATATATTGCCTTGCTCCAAGTGGGAAGGGTCCTACTCATTCTGGGTGACAGGCCTGTGTTGCTCAGCCCTCATTGAGTGTGTGTGTGTGTGTACATGTGTGTCCCCCCACCCTTCAGCACCTCCTTGCTACCACAATGATGTCCACCTGGTTCCTTTTGTTCAACATGGGAATATCTCCCAGAAGCATACCCAACTGAGTTTATGGATTTATTGCTTTACTGACTCCTGCATGGCTTTTCCTGTTAATTTTCTCATGAGAACCATCAGATCTGCACTTTAACTTTTCCATATATACTTGCTCATGTGATCTGGCAACCATCTTGTCTGAAGAAGATGCATATTCAAAAAGAATAACAATCAAAAGAATACATGGTTCTGGTTCCCTTTTCTGTCACACTGGGTGCCACTGTATGTTAACTATGGAGCTCCCTATGAATGATATTTCAATACCACTCTACCAAGCCTTTTCCATCCTTACACATTGCAGAGCATTTGGATAGCTGGGCAGAATTTATGGATATGGCTTCTACAAAATTATCATAAAATTCCACAGTTTTCCCAAAAATTCATAAAATGTGACTTTTATTACTGATTTTGTTTTGTATTTTGTGGCTGATTAGAGCTTGGCCATCCTTTAAGTCAGAGATTAAAGAGTTGACACATGCAGCCCTCTTTTTAGGGTCTACAAAAGTATCAAAATGGATGACATTGCATTTTCTAGTTTTGTTTTGTTTATTTTAAATTAAAAGGGTTTAAAGAGACTCTAAATGTGGCACTACTGAAGCCCAACCTTGGGAATTGCCAGGACGGGGAGTCTATTTTCATCTATCTAACCCACAGTCAAGCTAAGCATCTCAGCATCAGCTGTATCTATAACTCCCCTATGACTGCCCAACTTGCTCTTGAGAGCATCATCAAATCAGTTGGCAGTGAATTAACCAATTAACTAATAATTATTGGACACTTCAACCTGAACTGGGCTTCTGACCCCAACAAAGTCCTCAAGGCAATGATCCATGATGCAAACCTGGAATAGGTTATCTCTCTACCTTCAGGCTCAGCTATAAAACTGGGACTCACACTACTCTTGACTGGGCTCTGGTATCCGATCCCCTCAACATACAGAAAACACAGATATTAGCAGACGCTATCAGTGGCCACTCCCCAATTTTCTGTATTTGGAAGAACAGCGCACCAAAGGTTCCTCCCAGGATACTCACAGTATGTGATTTCTCCAATTTCATGTCCACAAAGTTTAATGACTACCTAAGTAACCTGGACTGGAGCCCACTTAGGCTCCTCACAACCTTGGATGAGGCCCTGGTCTACTTCCAAGACTTACTACTCAAAGTGGACTCATTCTTTGCCTCCCTTAAAAAAACTTAGAACAAAGGGAGGACACTACAAGTGGATCTCCCCCTCAGTGAAATCTCAGATGAAAAGCAGGGACAAGGCCTGGAAGAAGTTCTGGCTCTCCCTTCTCCCTTCTTCCTGCAGATCTGGTTACTTACAAAACCTTAAGAAATAAATGTAAGCTAGCCGTCAAACTTGCGAAAAAGAAGTATGTATCCTACCTCCAATGGTCCAACCTGGGGAACCCCAAGCTTTTTTGGTCACACATCAGCGAACTGCTTAAGGGCAATTCCAAGGAGGCACTAGGTCCAATAGAGGTACCAGGACAGTGTGTCAGTGACTGCCACCAAATAGCCTCAGCAATCAACCACTACTTCACCAATCTCAATAATTACAAGTTAGGGTTGCACTCATCTATGCCTTTACAGATCTCTGACATACCCCCAGTCCGAAAAGACCCCAATTTCACCTAAGATTAGTCAAGGTGAGTGAGGTCCTTAAGCTACTTGAAGCCCTCAAAAACAAAGGCTGTGGAGGCCCAAATGGAAATAGCCCAAGGTTACTCAAGGAAGGTGCCCAGTCCCTTGCCAAACCTCTGACCTGGATCATCAACATGTCTCTACTTGAAGGTTACATTCTGCACCAGTGGAAGGTGGCCAATGTGGTCCCCATTCACAAGGGTGGATCATGCAAATAAACTGGCAATTATAGGCCCATCTCCCTGCTATGTACCCTTGCTGAACTGCAAGAAAGGCTAGTGTATGGGCAACTGAGAGACTACCTTGAGCTCTATCAACTCCTAGCTCCCCACAGCATGGCTTTTGGACAAACCATGGGATGGATACAGCACTCATCAATCTCACAGTGGATGGATTCAGGGCATTGGATGTAGGCATGTCGACAGGTGCAATCTTTATAGATCTGTCCAAGATGTTTGACCTTGCAGACCACAACCTTCTTCTAACTAAGTTTCATGGCATAGGTCTTGATGCCCAGGCCCTAAACTGGTTCAAGAGCTACCTATCAGGCCAGTCCCAGAGGGTCATTTGGAAGGGAGAGCTATCTGACCCTCTTCCCATCAAGGAGGGGGTGCCTCAGGGCTGAATTCTTGGCCCCCTCCTGTTCTCTCTCTCTTCACAAATGACTTCAACTGTCACTGCGGGGATAGCTCAGTTGTTCAATATGCTGATGATACAATCATCTACTGGTCCATGTCTACCCTCCAGAACCTGGGCCCTCTCCTCCAAGGGGACCTAAATACACTTGTGGCCTGGCTTACATCTAACAGAATGGTCCTCAATGCAGCAAAACCAAAAGACTTGCTGTTTGGCCCTATATCCCTCGGCCAGGACAGGACCAATTTCCTGCAACTAACTTCCCTTGCTGGAAAGAGTATAGACATTGTAGACAACATAAAATACCTTGGGCTAACTATCGACCAAGGTCTCACCTTTAAATCCCACATAGACCAGGTAACTAGGTCTATCCATTGCAAACTTGGCACCTTGTACCAGCTAAAAAAGCAACTTATCCCAGAGGCAAGGCGAGCAATTGCCTCCAGTGTCCTCCTTCTTGCATTAACGTATGCTGCCCCTCTAATTCAGGGTATGTCAAAGCATGAGGTCGACAGGTTTCAGGTCCTGTACAACAAGGTGGTGAGGTTTGCGACACTGAGTCACCCAAGATGCCACCCCTGTGTTTCGCTGGCCCAGCTTCAATGGCCTTCCTTTGAGGCTTGTCTTGAGTACCCCCTGCTCTGCCTTGCTTACAAACTGCAGCACCCGGCTGCCCCTCCAAGCCTTACAAGAATAATCATTCCTAAGTCTAACTCTCGTATACTCAGGCCCACCGGTCGGTCCTTACTAGCAAGCCCCAGAATCAAGACTAACAAGGGAGGCAAATCCTTCACTCACACTGCCCCTAAGCTGTGGAACACTCTGCCACCTTTATTACAGGAAGCCCCATCACTGATAAACTTTCACACAAGGATCAAGTCCCACCTGCTTGGGGCAAGCTCATGCCATTGTCAGGGAATTGGATAGTCATCCCTGGTCCCACATCCTACACAAATCCCTCTTCTTTTCTCACCCAAAATGACTCCAAAAACATGCCTCAATTCACTCAATTGTTGCACTTATGTTCAATATATTGAAATATTGCCTTTATTGTAACCTTGAATTTCATGTCTACTTTCTCTGCACCCTGTACTACCTGACTGTATTGTACTGTTTCTGTCTCCTGGGTAGCTCTGTCTCCTGGGTAGCCCCTGAAAAAGGGACCTTTGGTGCTCAGTGAGCCTACCCGGTCATCAAAATTCAATAAATAAATAAATAAATAAAATGTGTGCCTATTGCGTATTTGGAAAAATTTCATTTAAAGATTTCTAAATGTTTGGCTGGTGATAATTCAACCCCCTTTAATACTGTTGATCTGAAACATGGTAAACATGTCCATAGGATAAAGGACTTCACATAGACCTGGTGTGCTGCAATTTGAACAAAGTAATTTTAAAATTATATTGAAATAACTGAAATTAAAATGTTGACAACATTTCTTGGCATTTTCACAGAAATTTCAGATTTTAATAAAGCAGAACTGTAAATTTTGCTTGAATTCTGCTATCAAAAGTGAAGTTTCATCCACCTGACATGGACTAGATCATGCATAATGAATGCAAGAGACCAGAGTGAGATGCAGAGTGCTAGATATTATGCAAAATGAGATAGATGTCCAAAGGACAGATATAGATGTGATCATTTTTTCTTCACATTTCTATTTATTATTTAGGGAAAATTCATCAACACAAAAAATATAAAACATTCTGCCAACATATTTAAGTAGTCATGAAAACTAATAAATGACATTATAATACATTGTGATTTATGCAAAATGTGCAAATTGATGATGTATAAAAATATTCTATACAAGCTAGTACATTAAATCAGCAGTTCGTGTTAGTCATTAAAAATTGGCACAGCTTTTTATGATTTAGTAAGAGATGAACTATGCTCCCTTACCAAATCACATTACTTTACAGTATGTTAAAAGATTCAAGAAAATAATCATTTATTTTACTTCACTTATTTTATCTGGATTCAAAGGATGATGGCACAGACCTACCCCGGCTAGCTTAACACAACAGTTACAATAGATTCCCCTTTCACATAATTATCATGATTTAATAAGTGTGGGCAGGTGCTGTCTTTTCTTCTGATCCAGTCAAACATTTCTAATACAAAAATAAACTATATTTCATACCTATTTTATCTTATAGTAGAATGAATCATTAAGGGAGTCATTCACTTACTGAATCATAAAAACCTCTGCCATTTTTAAGACTTACACAAACTGTTGCTTTAAGGTAATGTTAGGGTTGAAGGACAATATCAAAAAAAGGAAATTCAAAGAGTTTAATTTACCCTTGTAAATTCAACCCAAAATGCGATTTTCTATGTGTCACTTTTGTGGTCATGAGAGGGAGGTGATTTGAGCACCCCCTAAAGTTTATGCCCAACATAACAAAAAATGGCCAAGTTATAAGTAAAAAATGCAAACCTGCAACAATTTCTAAGTCCTAATTCATGTGAAATAAGAACATTTCAGGACTTAGTTTATTTTTTTCTGTAAACTTTTTCCAGTTAATACACATTAGTGACTGGAGGTGGAGGGAAGGTTGTGTTTACCTAACAAGGCTGGATTTTCACCTAGGATTGGCTGCTTCTTGGGTGCCATTGGCAAAGTCTTTTACAGGTCCAGTGCAATATACACAATGATTCAGGTGCTTTGGGTCACTCACAAACTCTGCCACAGGTTTGGCACAATGTGTGTGAGGATTCCACTGCTTCAGGACACTCATGAAGTCAATAGATAGATAGATAGACAGACAGACAGACAGATAGACAGACAGATAGACAGACAGACAGAAAATAAATGATGGAAAAGTGTGGTATAAAAGGAAATAATATCATGAAATGGTTGAACAAGCCATAAAGCCATTAGCCTGAAAGGTGAGCAACCTTTATGAGCTTGTTACATCCCCAGACAGTATTACTTCATGAGTATACTAGACTTTGCCTTCATTTATTTTGTATAATACATTAAGATAGAAACATAGAAACATAGAATTTGACAGCAGATAAGGACCGCTTGGCCCACCCAGCCTGCCCATTTCCCTACCTAATGGATAAGCTACAGATCCTATTTAACCAACAGTCTACTTCCTCCTACCCCCTTCTAGAATTGCCTTATGTCTATCCCATGCATTTTTTAATTCCCCCACTGTTTTTGACTCCACGACCTCCTCAGGAAGGCTGTTCCATGCATCTAAACCCTCTCTGTGAAAAATACTTCCTCACATTACCTCTGAGCCTTCTCCCCTCTGTCTTCAAATTGTGCCCCCTTGTTCTTGCACATCTTTTTTCTGAAAGATGCTACTCTCTTGGACTTTGTTGATTCCCTTGAGGTACTTGAAGGTTTCTATCATGTCCCCCCCTCCTTTCCTTGAGGCTATACATATTAAGCTACTTAAGTCTTTCTTCATATGTCTTCTGGTGCAGACCCTGCACCATTTTAGTTGCCCTCCTCTGGACTGCTTCCATCCTGTTTATGTCTTTGCAGAGACTGGGTCTCCAGAACTGCACGCAGTACTCCAGATGGGGTCTCACCAGCTGTCTGTAAAGAGGAATAACAACTTTCTGTTTTCTACTGGTGATGCCTCTTCCTATGCATCCCAGTATCCCCCCAGCTCTCCTTACTGCCCTCTCACATTGCTTGCCCACATTTAGGTAATCTGATATGACTACCCCCAGGTCCCTTTCCATTTTTGTTGTTGTTAGTATTTCACCCCCCATTCTGTACTCTTCCCCCGGGTTTTTGTTTCCCAGGTGCATTACCTTGCACTTCTTAGCATTCAATCTAAGCTGCCATACATTTGACCATTCCTCCATCCTTGCCAAGTCTCTTCTCATCCTTTCCATTCCACCTTGTGTATTAACTCTGTTGCAGATCTTTGTGTTGTCTGCAAAGAGACATACTTTTCCTTCCAGTCACTCTGCAATGTTGTTATAAAGACATTGAAGAGGACTGGTCCTAGTACTAAACCCTTCGGTACCCCACTATTAACCCCCCTTTCTTCAGAGTTGACTCCATTTACTATTACCCTCTGTGTGCTGTTCTCCAGCCAATTCTTCACCCAGGCTACCATTTTGGGACCCACTCCCAGGCTGGCTAACTTGTATATTAATCTTTTGTGTGGGACTGAGTCAAATGCCTTGCTAAAGTCTAGGTTGGCCATGTCCACAGCCCTTCCCTGATCTACTACTTTGGTCACCCAGTTAAAGAAATCTATTAGATTCATCTGACATGACCTTCCTGCTGTGAATCCATGTTGCCTTGGGTCCTGTGCCCCTCTGGCCTCTAGGTACTCAACAGTTCTTTCCTTCAGAAGTGATTCCATCATTTTCCCTATCACTGAGGTTAAACTAACTGGTCTGTAGTTTTCTGCTTCTGCCCTGCTCCTACTTTTGAGAAGTGGAATCACATCTGCCCTCCTCCAGTCCTCAGGTACCACCCCATCCTCCCATGATTTAAAGAGGGTAGTCAGTGGTATCACTAGTTCTACCCTTAGTTCTTTTAGAATTCTGGGCTGAATCCCATCAGGCCCCATTGCTTTGTCCACCTTCAGTTTTAAGAGTTCTTTCAGAACCCTTTCTTCTGTAAATGGGCTGGTATCAACTCCTGTATCTAGAGTGTTTCTATTGTTTGGTTTAGGTACCTCCCTCTCTTTATTTGTGAATACTGAGCAAAAATATTTGCTTAGTATCTCTGCCTTTTCACAGTCACCCTCTGCAAACCCCCCACAACTTCCCTTCATGAAGTAATACTGTCTGGGGATGAAACAAGCTCATAAAGGTTGCTCGCCTTTCAGGCTAATGACTTTATGGCTTGTTCAACCATTTCATGATATTATTTCCTTTTATACCACACTTTTTGCTGTGTCCACTGTTTTTCTATATTGTTGGGAATTTCCACTGTGTAGTGGTATGGCTGTTACTGTTTTTACAAAGTGTAGTGGTAGTGTTTTTCCATAATGAAGTTGGTTTGTACTGTTTGTCCCCACAGTGTTTCTGTAGTGCAGGGGCCTCCTATAAAAGGAGATGTAGGTATGACAATCCTCCCATTAGTGTCTGAGCTGTGTGGTGTGCACTGGGATGCAATGTGAATAGTTGTCAGGAGTGGGATG
The DNA here is from genome assembly GCA_016271365.2 of Neoceratodus forsteri. Taxonomy (NCBI): domain Eukaryota; kingdom Metazoa; phylum Chordata; order Ceratodontiformes; family Ceratodontidae; genus Neoceratodus; species Neoceratodus forsteri. The sequence goes on from CM028129.1 coordinate 461,797,325, forward strand.
GTGTATGGCTGGAAGCAGCATTTCATGTGCTGTGGAGTAGTATTTCAAGTCAAGGCATGTAGTGCAAATCACAGCAGATATAGCTGCTTTCAGGTCATGAATATCATGAGCAGAGAGGACCAGGCAGGAGGCTAACTTAAAAGACCTGCAGCTTTGAGGATCATGGCTGCTTGGTGAGGGTAAGTTTGGAAAGAGGGTGTTGGGTGGCTTTTTAGTGTAGGTTAGGGTAGTTTTCTGTAGGTAGTGTTTGGAGGTTTAAGGGTGGCTGTAATGCAAGTTATGAAGGTGGCTGCTACATCTCTTATTAAGGTGCTTGTTACATGTGCTGGTGTGGTTTAGAAACAGAAACACAGAAACATAGACTTTGACAGCAGATAAGGACCACTTGGCCCACCTAGTCTGCCCATTGCCCTACATACAGGATAAGCTGCAGATCCTAGTTAACAAACAGGATTTTAGTGTCTTGGGTATTAAGGTGTTATTAAGGTGTTAATAACACATTAATATGATGTAATTTGCTAATTGTTGTCATAATACACTACATTTCTACCATTTTATATGGGGAAATATGTGTTTTTTCTATGAGGACAAGGGACCAAACATATTATATACAAAATCACACATGCCCACACAATGCAAAGCATCATGGGCTGCATATGCAAATCACCACAGAATGTTATGCTGGTCAACTTTAAGCTGTATAATACATGGTTGAGTCCTTGTCCCCATAGAAAAAGTCATCATATATTTTCTGAATATGATGGTAGCCAGTTAGTGCATTATGGCATTGATTAGATCATTCAGAACCCATCAGAAACCATCCAATGACCAGATATCAGTGATTGAGAGATTTATTTTTTAAAACTTTATTATTTTTATCAGCCAGACACATGCCACAATTCCTACAGTACATTTTACAGAAAACAACATTTTTACATGGTGATACAATAAAAAGTGACAAATATATTCATCCTATTCCATTGTACATGTTATTGAGATATTTAATGCTCATGTACACACCACTGGTATGTCTTCTTCCAGTCCAGCCCACAGCTACTTATTAAGAGACGCAGTATGCGAATCGTATTGTCTTGCCAATGCATGGTAGACACAGCATATTATAGATTTGGTTATATCTGGTAAATAGCGAACAGCAATGGCTATGGGAGGGTAAAGCAAACTTGTACAAACACTTATGTAACATGCAGATAATCATATCAATGCATTTGATTTACCGCACTGGATAATAAAATGGTGTGGCCTCCTAGTTGAAAAGCTCTATAACTGGTATTTTTTTAAAGTTGTTCTAATGTTGAGGTCCTTTCTGCTTTTTTTCTTTAAAGTCAAAAAAGTGAGTCATCTTGAGTTGAATTTCTACCTGTTAATTCATGGTAGGACTGTTATGTCTTCTCTTTCTCTAATCTGTTCATAGAGAGTATGCCAGTCTGTACGCTCTGTGGGGTTTGTGAGAGTCATCTTTTGATGATTGCTTTTATAGTTACCAGTGTAAGAATGAGAAAAAGAAACCTTGTATACCCTTTACTAGCCCATTCCAGTGGCAGACCCATGATTATATGCTGAAAATTTGGTGAGGATACTAACTCCAGTATATCCTGGAGTGCTTTATGTAGTTACATCTAGTATGGGCCTAACACCGAGCAACTCCAAAATATATGGTAAGAGGAGACCTCTCTGTCCCCATATTGCCTCCAGCACCTGTCCATATTGTTGGCTGAAAAATGTTTAGTTTTATTTGGTATAAGAAAGAAACAAGCCAGTGTTTTCCACTGAAATGTTTTCCATGATGCTGAGGCTGTAGTTTTCTGTATTCCTGCCAAAATGAGATCTCATTGTTTGGGGAGTAGGACAAAGTTCCACTGCTGTTCCTGTTTTGTTTGAATATTAGTGATGGCTGTAAAACCTGCATTTTAGATCATTAGACTATATAAGTGGGAGGTTTGGTATGGTTGGGCTCTCTGTTGCTCTGCATCTCAGATGTAATTAATTACAGGATGTCCCGGTGAAGTAGTCATGTTACGTATCTCCTCTGTGTTTAGAAAGCTTTGTAGCTGCAGGAATCAAAATAAATCAGCATTAGTAGATTGAAAATCTCTCTGTAGTGAAGAAAAATCTTTAAAGGAAGGGTCAATAAACAATGATGAGACTAGCTGTAAACTATCCCTGCTCCATTGCTCATATGTGGCATCTAAAATTGCCAGAATAAACCTGGGGAGCAGGCAATTGATCTAAATGCCCACTTCATTACTGGCATATAACAACTCTTTTTAAACCGAGCCCACACCTTCATTGTTGTTTTAGACCAAGGGTTAGTTAAATACTGAAGCATGCAGGTGTGGTCATTCATGGGATATGTTGGTTAATAATTGTGTGAGGTATACCGTGAGAAAGGCACATGCTATCGAGAGCTTACTGAAAGGGTGACTCAGTAGAGGTGCCTGTTCTCACAGTGAGTGGCTGGGGGGTGAATGCAGGTATAGAGACATCATGTTGCTATGTGTATATGTGTGTGTGAAGGGCAGCGAGGATGCCATGAGACCGGCATAAGTGGCAGGAGGGTTTGTGAAGGGTAGCATCATGATGGGTTGCTGAGCTGGCCAAATGGCATGGCAGGTTCATAGCAGGCTATGGTTGGGAGTGTGCCGGGTTTTAGGCTGGGTGCATTGGGATTTTTGCGCCAGCCAATTAATTGTTTTGTTTTTTTACTTTTCACCCCACAGACATGCATCCCCCTGTAGTTGAGAATCTTTATTAGTGGGGTGTGGGGGCACAGCCCCATGGTAAACAAAAAATTAAGTTCCCAGCACAGTTTTGATGTGCGCTTGGACTATACATCACCAAAATGTTTTTTCGCTGATGTATAGTTGCCATAACAGCAATCACCTTTCCGTGATCACTGTTGTGACATAGAACCATTGTGTAATTGTTGAAACATTCCATCGGGATCCACTGTGTCTCCTTTTTTTCAAGAATTTCAATTAATGGTGACGTCTTGGCTGTGTAGTAGTAGCATTTTAAATTTGGTGCTCCCAGACCATCAATCCAATCTGCTGCTATAACAAACTGCAAGATTATGTTAGTTAGTATTATTATGTTGTAAAAAACATTCATAAGTACATGGAAAAGTCTGGACAGGCTAAATCACATTAAAGACAATATATCCTGCAGTGCTGTATAATCACTGGCACTACATTAAATTATTCATGAAGTTCCAAACAAATGGTGTTTTAGAAAATATTGCTACCAAGCTAAAGAAATATCCAGAGGAAATTGCAAAGGGAGGAGAAAGAAGATGGAGAAAAAAAGAAAATATGAAGGTAGAAAAGGGGGGGAAGGGGAAAGGAGGAGGGGGAGAGACTGACAAAGTTAATTTTAAACTAGAACTTGTATGTCAGTACAGATCCAGACTTATAGCACTGTCTCGTTTAGGAGAACACTATGAAGTCCAGTTCATCATTAAGTCCCAGAGGGATCAAACTTTTTAAATTATAGATCCACTGGGCTTCTTTCTATAACAGTTCCTTGGCTCGATCACCTCCATGATCACATGATGGCACTTGCTCCAAAACGTTCATTTTTAAATCTTCCGGATTTTTTCCATGAATTTCTTTAAAGTGCCTCCCCACTGGCATATCTATTTTATCACCTCTTGTATCACATACATGTTCTTGTAGATATTTTTTTGCCTCCCTTACTGTTTTGCCAACATAGATTGTTTTGCAAGTGTACAGCAATGCATAGATAACAAAGGTGGACACGGAAGACAAAAACTGTCTGATGTCAAAAATTTGTTTTGAAATCAGGTGTTCAAAGCTTTTACTTTGTACTAAAAATCTGCAACAGTTGCAATTGCCGCATATGAAAATTCCCATTGGTTTAGGTAGAAGTCAACTAATAGTCTGAATTTTTTGAACATACAATTGACAAGGTGATAACAAACCTTTAAGATTTCTTGCCCAGCTATATGCAACTCGGGGTTCCTCTTTAAATTCTTCAGGAGTTTCTGAATTCTGTAGAACTGGTTAATATTTCAATAATATAGTTGTTATACTCAGTGAAAATTGTTTATATTTCAAAACAAAAGTCATTCTCTGTTATCCCTCATTATTTTTTTTTTTTTGAATCGATAAAATATCTCTGTTCAAGTTTTTTTATTTTGAAGTAAGATTCAGTTAAGGTCTCTTTTTATATCCATGCAGTTGTTCAAAATATGAATTCCTGGAGCAATTACATCTCAAATGGATATACTGTCCATAGGGGATGCTGTTTATCAAACTAGGGGGATGTGCACTCAAGGCATGTAATATTATATTCCCTGCTGTTTTCTTTCTATATCTCCTGGATCCCACACTATTGTTTTCCTCTATAAATAACCATAAGTTAAGGAACCTCATATAGTTTCTTTGGATTTCAAATGTGAATTTCAGATTCAAGTTGTTCCCATTCAAGAATTCCACAAAATCCTTTGCATCTTTGACTGTGCCATCCCGTATCAAGAGTACATCATCCATAAATCAAAACCAATGCACTATGTTTTCATGAAATGTATTAAAAATGCTTTTAAACACAATTCTGACTTCCCAGAAACCAAGAAATAAGTTAGCATATGAGGGTGCTACTGCTGCCCCCATTGCCATCCCTCTTTTTTGTAAATAGTCTTGCCCATTGAACAGAAAAAATTGTGTGTCAATATAAATTCCACTTATCTAATCATAAATTCAACAGGTGGCACACCTGGGCTCAGACTTCCTTCCCCCTTCTATTTGCAGTCTTCTTATTAACCAATTAAATATTGTGTAGAACAAAAATAAGAATCTCTGCAGAATGTTCACTTTCACTGATTTAATTCTATTAATAAAAGATAGCGAGACTTCCGCCCAGTAGTTCAAATCTGCAAAATCAGATTGCTTCACAGTGTCATCAGGAACACTGGTATTTGCATTCCTTGGTATCTCTCCCCTTTAATGAAACCTATCTGAATGAAATGGCTGTCTTTACTTGGGACATGAGCTGACAACTGACTAGCAAAGTTTTACTGTTCATTGTATTAGCTTTGAAACCAAAGATGTTCCTGTTTTGCTGTAATAATTCCAGGGAAGGTTGCATAGATATTAATGGGTCCTTCATGTGCAGTGTACTAATGTGTCATCAGAATAAAGTGACACGGGTGGTCCTGTCCTGCTACTGTGATGTCTGTAATGTTTGGGTGCTGCTGAATGGAGGCCAGCAATGGTTCTATCCTGAAACAAAAAGCAATGGGGCCAAACTGCACCTTGTCTTGCCCTTCTTTTGATGTGGAACAAGTCCAACAGTGTGCCTTTCACTTTAATCTAGGCTGTTGGCTTGTCATATAGCAGGTGCAGACATTCTAAAAAAGTGTTTCCAAATCCTATGATCTGTTGGACTGCCTGCAAAAAGGACCAGTTAAGGTGGTTGAATGCCTTTTCTACATCTATCAGAAAGCCAACATGTGTATTTTTGCAGTCCTTGGCCCCCGAAAAACATTAAGCAATCTTTTGATGTCGTTATAAAGACATCTCTGGGGTATAAACCTCATTTGATCAGGTTGAATAGATTTGGAGATGTTTACTTTAACTCTGGAGGCTATGATTTTGGTAAAGATCTTGATATCTTGATTTCTTAAATTATTTTGGTAACTGGGTAAGGCACATTAGTCACAAGGCTTGTTTTCAGGAGTGACCCGAAAGCACTGGGGTGGTTAAGTGACTTGCTCAGGGTCACACAGTATGCAAATGGAGGTTGTGTGAATAAAATCCACATCTGCTGGATGTAACAAGCTTATTCACAGCTCATTACTCTAACCTCCAGGTTATATGGCCAGCTCCATTTAAAGGGGAATGCTCATCTACACCACAGTAATGCTGTGATGTAGAGTTCCCAAATAAGCAAAGCAGCCTTAGAAGCTATTTTTTAGTTACTTATTTTTTTTATGTTTAGTCTGTATCTGGTTGATCCTCTGTCATCCCCCCACCTGCCATGCTTTCAACAGTGTCCTCCGCAGCCAGCCCTCTGATGATGCAGATGACAGACTAAGCCACGGGGATGTTTATGTGCCAGGATGTCAGTTTTAACTCTCACAATGTAGAACAACACCTTTTCACGCTTACTATACTGGTACCAGTTGCTCTGAGCTCAGCTCAGTTGGTACTGATAGAATAAATGCAAAAAGATGATGTTCTACACTGTGAGAGTTAAAACTGACACTCTGGCACATAGACATCCCCATGGCTTAGCCCATCATCCATGACATCAGAAGACTGGCCACTGGGGACACTGTTGAAAGCCTGGCAGGTGAGGGGGGATCCAGGATCAACCAAATACAAACTAAACCTACAAAAACAAGCATTTGTCAATGCTGACTGTTGCTTGCTTGTGTATGCTGTTTAGGTATTTGGAAGTGATAGTTCCATGTCTTCCTCTCAAGACGTCCACTGTGTCTTTCCATTCAGTATTCACAGAAGAGTGGGAGGGGCAAGGGCCACAGCAGTACAGCAGTTGGCAAGGGGGTGAAGAGGTGGACAATAGTCCCATCAAAGGCAAAAGAGTCCTGCAGGAGCTCACTAAATTGAAGGTGGACAAAGCGATGGAACCAGATGGCATACACCCAAGGATATTAAGAGAACTGCGAAGGAAGATAGCAGTACCTCTGGCAGCCACGTTCACTGAGTCATTCAACATGACTAAATTGGTGGAGGGCACATGTGGTCCCTCTACACAAGTCCAGCAGCAGGGAGGAGGTGGGGAACAATAGACCATTCAGCCTCACCTTAGTAGTGGGGAAGATCATGGAGACATTGCTTAAAGAAAGGATAGAGGATCATCTAGAAGCCATTGGAGCCCAGGACCATAGATGACATGGATTCACAGTGGGGACATCATGTCAGACAAATCTGTTTGATTTATTTGACTTGGTGATAAAGGTAGTGAATCAGGGTGGGGCAGTGGACAATGCTTACCTTGATTTCAGCAAAACCTTTGACACCATCACACATAGGAGGCTGATAAACTAGCTGGGTAGGCTGGGCAGGGGGAAAGGGTGATAAACTGGGTTATAAACTGACTAACAGACAGGAGACAGAGAGTGGTGGTAAATGGGGTGCAGTCTAGGGATGGGGGTGGCCAGTAGGGTGCTGCAGGGATAGGTCCTGGGGCCAGTCCTGTTCAGTGTCTTCATTAGTAACAATGCAGAATGGCTGAAGGGAATTTTTTCACCAAATTTTCAACATAGCCATTTTAAGACCTCTGCTCATGAACAGTGTCACTGTAATTTTCTTAATCTGTCCCAAACATTGATTGTGCACACCAACTGTGCCATTGTGTGCTGCATGCATGGAAACACATTTTGGGCAACATGTAAAAAAATGACAGCTGTACTGCTCATAAGGAGGTGTGGTAAAATGGAAATGCTAAAAATCTTGAATGCAAATATTAAAAATTTGCGAACTTATGAGCGTGCGTTGGAACTGCACAACACACACTTGTAAAACAGTCATTTTTAGGAATTTTTTCACCACATTTTCAACATAGCCATTTTAAGACCTCTGCTCATTAACACTGTCACTGTGATTTTCTTAGTGTGTCCCATACACTGATTTTGCACTCCGACTGCACCATTGTGTGCTACAGGGGCGGAAACACATTTTGGGCAAGATGTGAAAAATGACAGCAGTACTGCTCATAAGGAGGTGTGGTAAAATGGCAATGTTGAAAATCTAAACTGAAAATACTGAAAATTCGTGAACTTATGAACGTGCATAGGAACAATGAAACACATGCTCATAAAACAGTCATTTTTGGGACTTTTTTTCAACAAATTTTTAACATAGCCATTTTAACACCTCTGTTAATGAACAGTGTCACTATGATTTACTTAATCTGTCCCAAACATTGATTTCACACACTGACTGCGTCATTGTGCACTACATGTGCAGAAACACATTTTGGGTGAGATGTGAGAAATGACAGCTGTACTGCTCATAAGGAGATGTGGTAAAATGGCAATGTTGAAAATCTGGAGTGAACATATTGAAATTTTGTGAACTTACGAGTGTCCGTAGGAACAGCACAATGCATGCTCGTAAAACAGTCATTTTTGGGAATTGTTTCACCAAATTTTCAACATACGGTTTTTGGGGACTTATCTCATGAACTGTGATACTGTCATTTCATAAATCGGTCCCAAAAGGTGTTTCCATGCAGTGACTGTGAAATCACCTTTTGGGGCTGATTAATGCAATGACAGTGACAGAATTCATGAGGTGGGGTCCCAAAAACCCCATGTTGAAAATTTGGTGAAAGAATTCCCCAGAATGCCCGAGATATGCAGTAAAGTTGAAAAAACCCTATTTATTCCATTATACAGCTTACCAGCATTTCCTCAGTTCGCAGTCGGCTTTGAAGAGTGCAGACGTGTTCCTGATCCACCGAAGATCGCCGCGCCAGACTCTGGAGATAAGTATGGGGTGAGGTTGGGGTGTGGGTAGGTGGATGCACAGAGGGTGGGTGCGGTGGGGAAGGAGGGTCAGGACAGTGAGTGAGGAAGGTTTTTCTTTTAGGTTTTTTTTTTTACTTAGATGACGCAGGACTGTGACTCGGGACTTGTGGCATGCTGGGGTGGGCTCCCAGCATGGCAGCTAGAAGGCTGTTTGGGGGGGCAGTGGAGCCAACGGGGGATTGGGCACCCCCGTCAGCCATAGGAACTGTTGCCATGCTGGGGTGGGCTCCCAGCATGGCACCTGATAGTCTCTGGGGGGCAGTGGAGCCGACGGGGAATTGGGCACCCCTGTCAGCCATACAGACTGCTGCCATGCTTGGGTGAGCACCCAGCGTGGCACCTGGAACTCTGTTGGGGGGAAGCACAGCACAGCAGATGGGGATTGGACATCCCGTTGGCTATACAGTGAGTGCATGGGGGAAGCATGAGCACGTGGTTTGCATGTGTGTGGGTGTGTGTGTGGGGGGAGTCGCATAAGGTATGTGATTTTATCACTGCTTACTGAAGTGTAGCTCTCCCTTTCAACTGTCGCCCACTGCATTTTCAACTGCTGTCATAGACAGCTGCAGCATTTGTTGGAGAAATGCAACCTCACCTGCAAACACACTGACTGAATTGGAAGATGGGTACCACAACTCCGAAAACTCGAATGATGGCACTATGTTTCTTGCACATGTGTGCAAGCAACATAAAAATGTAAGTCACTAAAAAATAGCATCTAAAATTGTTTTGCTTACTTGGAAACTCTATGTCCCACAGCATTACTGTGGAGTGGATGAAAGTTACCCTTTAACAGAGCAATCAGTATGTTCAACCCACACTGATCTCTGGGCTTTCCAGGTTTAGGAATAATGGTGATAACCACTTCCTGCCATATATCCAGTAGCCTTCCCTCTGATTTGGAGACTCAGTATACTGTAGACAGCATGGGGGACAAAATATCTTTACAGGCTTTATTCAAATCTGTGTTAAAACTGTCTGGGTAATTTATTACTAACAAAAGATTATGTAGCTTCCAGTATCTCCTCCATCTGGTTAAGACATTCCAGATGTTCTCTATCTTCCTTCGACAGGGAGACAAGTTCCAGACTTCTAAGGAAGTTCTTTCACTCAGCTCGGACCGGTGTCAGGAGTCTAGATTCAACGCAAAGGACTTCATAATAGTCCTTAAATATAATGGCTACAGATCCTTGGACAATCAATTTTGTCCACTATTGTTCCTGCTATGACTTGAATGGTTCTGTTTATGGGTGCTTTGCAGAGACAAAAGGCCAGCAGTTTAGTGACCTTCCCCCTACCTCATAATATTGATATTATATATATATATTTATATATATATATATATATATATAGATATAGATATAGATATATATATATATGCAGATATAGATATAGATATATATATATATCAGAGGAGCTGACTTTGATAAGATGGCCAACAGAGTTAAGCTAGCCCTGGCAAAAAGAAACACAGGTGAGGGGGTACAGGCAAAGTGGGCAAGCATTAAGGATGCAATACTTGAAGCAACATCCCATTGTGTTAGACAGAAAAGGAAGTGCAAAAGAAGAAGGAAACCACTTTGGTTCTCAAATACAGTAGCAGAAAAGGTCAGAGCCAAAAGGCTGGCCTTCAGGAAATATAAGGAACACAGCGGGATGAAGATAGGAGGCATACCAAACTGCCCTAAGGGAAGCAGGTAAGGCAGTAAGGCAGGCAAAGTCCCAAACTGAGGAAACACTAGCACGAACAGTAAAAGAAGGTGACAAGACTTTCTATAGATACATTAGTGAAAGGAGAAAGTCCAGAGGGGTATTGCTAAGCTTAATGGAGAAAAGGGAGCATGTGAGGAGGAGGACCCTGTAAAGGCATCTATCCTAAATAGATACTTTTGCTCAGTATTTACTGAAGAGAAGGTAGGGCAGGGCCCACAGCTCAGCATCATGGACACAGGGGGAGGGAGGTGAGCACTACTCCTTCACAAAGAAAGGGTCCTACAAGAGCTTGCTAAGCTCAGGTGGATAAGGCAATGGGACCTGATGGCATACATCCCAGGGTACTAAGGAGCTAAAGGAGGAACTAGCAGAGCCATTAGCAGAATTGTTTAGTGAGTCTCTGAGCACAGGAGAGGTCCCAGAAGACTGGAGAAGGGCTCATGTGATCCCGCTCCACAAGAGTGGTAGCAGGGAGGAGGCGGGGAACTACAGACCGGTCAGTCTTACCTCAGTAGTGGGCAAGATTATGGAGGCACTCCTTAAGGAAAGGATAGTGCAACACCTGGAATCCATAGGGCACAGGATCCAAGACAGCATGGGTTTACAAAGGAAGGTCCTGTCAAACTAATCTCATAGATTTCTTTGACTGGGTAACCAGAGTGGTGGACCAAGGGAGCAGTTGATGTCGCCTACCTTGACTTCAGCAAAGCTTTTGACACTGTTCCACATAGAAGATTGATAAATAAGCTGGGTAGGCTTGGTAGTAAGTTGGTCAACTGGGTGGCAAACTGGTTGACGGGCAGAAAACAGAGAGTGGTGGTAAATGGTATACAGTCAGAAGAGATGCAAGTCACAAGTGGGGTACCTCAGGGATCAGTCCTGGGGCAGTCCTCTTCAACATCTTCATTAGTGACCTTGCAGATGGACTAGAGGGTAAGGCTTGTCTGTTTGCAGATGACACCAGATCTGCAACAGAGTAGACGATCCAGATGGGGTGGGCAGAATGAGAAGAGATCTGGATAAACTAGCAGAATGGTCAGAAGAGTGGCAACTGGGATTTAATGCAAAGAAGTGCAAAATCATGCACATAGGGAAGAGAACCCTGAAGCCACCTATAGGCTGGGAGGAGTTGCTAGCAGTCACAAAGGAAGAAAGAGACTTGGGCATCATCATCACTGATGACCTAAAATCATCAAGCAGACCTCTAAAGCAGTAGGTAAGGCTAGAGGGTGTTAGGGTGTATTAGTAGGGGGTATCACAAGTCATAAGAGGGAGGTAATAATCCCTCTTTACAAGACACTGGTTAGGCCCCATCTGGAGTACTACGTGCAGTACTGGAGGGCGCACCTGCACAAGAACATTAACCAAATTGAGGCAGTCCAGAGAAGGGCAACCAAAATGGTGCAGGGACTGCATCAGAAGACATATGAGGACAGATTAACGGAGCTCAATATGTATACCCTTGAGCAAAGGAGGAGAGAGGTGATATGATCGAGGCATTCAAACACCTTAAGGGCATAAACAAGGTGAAAGAGTCTAACATGTTTAAATATAAGAAAAATAGCAGGACAAGAGGACACAGCATGAGATTAGAGGAGGCCGATTAAGGGGAATGTGGAGGAATTCTTTTTCACAGAAAGGGTGGTGGATGCATGGAATGGCTTACCACAAGAAGTGGTGGCTATGAATACAGTGCAGGGCTTCAAACAGGCATGGGATAGGCATAAGGGAGCAATACAAATGACTATGAATAGATAGACCACTGACAGAGCAAAGGCCGATGGCACATTTATAAGGTAGAAAAAGAAATGGGCAGACTGGATGGGCCTTGCGGTCCTTATCTGCCGTCAACTTCTATGTTTCTATGTTTCTATGTTTCTATGTTATATATATATATATATATGGACGCTCTCTGTCTGCTTCTTAATAAAACTGTTTAAGTCTTGTCTGGCCTTCTCTGGGCTACGTAAGGTATCTGTGCACCCTTTTTTATGCACCTCTTCGTTCCCTGACTCTTTTTTTCTAAGTGTGTCTGAATAGCTGCATTTTAGTTATTTATTTTTTGACCTGCTGCTAAGCTAATTATTTTGCCTTAAACTGTGGCTTTAACCTTATCACATATGGTGTGGATAGGTATGTTTGACCCAGAGTTGAGGGTGTATGCATCTTAAATCTCCTGGGTTACTGTTTCATTAATTTGAGGGATATTAAGAAGGGAGGTATTCAACTGCCAGAGTGATTTCCAGGATCATTTCCCTATTTTAATGTGTAGGCTAACTGGGGCTTAGTCAGACTGTGCCATGGAATGTATCCTACATTCTTCTACTTTATATATTAAGGTCTTGGGGACTAGGTCTGCACAAGTAAGATTGCTTATGGATGTGAGAAAAAGGTGTAATCCTTTTCCCCACAGTGGAGATACCTCATAGAAACATAGAAACACAGAGTTTGATGGAAGATAAGGCCCACTTGGGCCACTTAGTGATACCTACTGTAACACTGCAGACCCTACTTGATCTCTGTCTTTACCCTCCTTTCCTTACCTCTAATGTTCCCTTATGTCTGTCCCATGCATTCTTGAATCCCATAACAGTTTTTGCCTCCACCGCCTCTGCTGGGAGGCTGTTCCTGGCATCTACCTCTCTTTCTGTGAAGAAATACTTCCTTATATTTCCCCAAAGTCTACCCCCCCAGCTTCATAGCATGGTCCCTTGTTCTTGAATGTCTTTTTCTCTGACAAAGGCTTCCCTCTTGAACATTATTTATATCTGTGAGGTATTTGAAAGTATCTATCATATCCCTCCTCTCCCTCCTTTCCTCCAGGGTGTACATTATGAGATCCTTCAGTCTCTCCTCATAGGGCTTCTGATGCAGACCCTACACCATTTTAGTTGCCCTCCTCTGGACCACCTCTACTCTGCCTGAAGTATGTCCTTTCAGAGAAGCTGTCTCCAGAAGTAGACACTGTACTCTAGGTGAGGTCTCACCAGTGATATATACAATGGTATCACCACCTCCCTTTTTCTGCTGGTGATATCCCCTCCTTATGCAACCTATCATCCCACTGGCTCACCCCACTGCCTTGTCACACTGTTTGGCCACCTTTAGGTCATCAGATAAGATTACCCCCAGGTCTGTTTCCTCTTTGTCACCAGTACCACTCCCATCCATACATATAGTAAACCTGATATGATGGTAAGGGTTCTTAATAGTTTGGCTGTGCAGATATTAATGAAGGATGCAGTGTTTGATCAGTCTGTCAATGGGTACATCACACAGCTAATGCCCCTCTCCCACCAAACAGAGTGAGATGTTCCAAGAGGAGTTCAACCCTTCCACATAGTTTCTTAAAGAAGGCCTCAACCCATTTGTTTGGAGCATATATGTTAACCAAGTGAATGTGATTTCCCTGGATTTCCCCTTGTGCTATGACCCATCTGGTGCCAGTTCTGTGTGTGAGATTGTGAGTGGGATCCTTCTGTGTAGTAGTATAGATGTACCAGCTCTCTTAGTGTATGGGTGGGAGGCCACTCACCTGACTCTCCCATCCCCACTTTAGTTTCAAATGTTCTGCCTCTGAGAGGTGGGATTCTTGTACGAATGCAGTGTCTTTGTCTAGCTTCTTTAATGCTACCAAGATTCTGCTATGTTTCACTGGGGAGTTTATGTCCTTAACATTATATGTACAGTTGGAGCCAAAGACGTGGCCAGGCATTTCCTGAATTTTCTGTGATATCTCTAGAGAAATTCCCTGCCCATCTGCACTTCCATAGTAGGGCCACCAGAGAGGACCTCTTTCAGAAATGTCACAGAATATCTGAACATATCTGACCATGTGTTTGTCCACAACAGTAGTTAATTTTTAGAGTGGCCGTGGATAACCATACCTGGTCTTGCTGTTATGGAAGTTGTATTTCTGATTGCTTTTTGGAGGGATACATATCACAGTGTGGTCAGTTGTACAAATAATAATGAGGAGGTATCTGAGAACACGATGCACCATAAAAACAAAACATTAAAACCAAACTTCGTAACTACCATGAGCTCCTGTCTACAAAACTGTCCAGTGACCTTCTGTAAAATTTGCATTGTACACACAACTTCTGAAGGAAAAATGTAATTATCAGGGTTGTACTTCCTAGACGAATCTGAAGATTTGGACTCTTGGATTGTCTGGTTTCCACGCATGAGCCTTTGTAGCTTACACTCTTGCCCTTGTTGGTAAGTGTAGGCCCACCTTCCTCTCACCAAAGTGGAAAGATGGGATGAAATCCCTGTCATAGCTAACAGGGAGACAGGGAGGTCAGACCATGTAGGTTTCAGAACGTAGAACTTTACGCCAATCCCTCCTCCCCCAACAACATTTTAAAAGGCACTGTTATTATGAATTTAGTAAAAGCTTGAGAGGAGAAAAATTAAAGTTCAACTCCTGAGTGCATCCTGATCCAAGATGGCTGCTACGAGCATGCAGTGTGCTTGTTTATGCTAAGGACTTCTCTGACTTTTTATTTCTGGAATTCCTTACAGAAGTTAAATTGCCTGTATCCCTGTCTCTAATGGCAGCATCTATTTGATCAAGCTTTAGCATACCAGCATTTGCTTCAGAGTAAATGGTGTGCAGTAAGGTGTGTCAGTTAAACTGCTTTGAAGCATTGAATCCACAAGGAGGACAGACAATCTCTAATATAAAGCTTCTGCCACCACACGCCCATTAGCATTTGAAATGCCGAATCTGTAACAAATTAAGCATCTGTTACAAACTAGCAAATCAAGCTGAAACTGTAAGACAGCACCTGTTGGTTTCTGACTCTCACTTACTCCATTTTCTCCATGTTCATTACAACATTGTATTGGCTGACTCAGCTTATTGTCTGTTATGTAAGCAATACCACATGATGGGGTGTGATTTATGCTCTGATAAATGCACGCCTAAGGATGTGTTGAGGCATAAGGCCTGCACTCATGCATAACTGCCCATAGAAGTGTGTTCATCAGAGCATAAATCACACCCCATCATGTGGTATTGCACTTATAAAATGGGTATATGTTGAGAAATATGTTTTATAAAAACGAACAAACATTAAAAGGTGTTCTTTTCTGAAGCAAAATAGTCCCTTTGTGCCACCCACTGTCTATTTATTCTGACTGTGTTTTCTTTCACACATGCCTCTCTTTCATTGACACTGTTTTGTCTCCCGATTTCTTTTCAGACTAATTGTCTATTGATTTTAACATTGTTGTCTCTCACACTTGCCTCTCGCTTTCATTGAAAGAGTAACCATTGTGGGTCATTAGGCTGCTGGCAAGACTGAGATTTCCTTGTGGTCTTGCCAGCAGCACACTTTCATCTGCAGTTTTATCTTCTATGAATCTGCTGGTGTTCTCACTGTCTGCCACTCGAAATGGAGAGTGAGAGACCACTGCTAAGTCGGTTGAAGACTGTGGGTCTGGGAGACATAAGACTATTTACTTTGGCAAGATATTCTTCCTTTTTTTGTTATACCGCTTTATTTTGTGAGGTTCTACTGGTTTGACAGTGCAGCTGATTGAGACGCACTGGTGAGGATGAGCTGTGAGTACTGGATCAAGAGCGGTGCTCTGTGGATTGGGCCAAGGGGGTTGGGATGGAAAAAATATTGTGCTGAGAGTGCTGCGTGGAATGCCGGGAGGGAGGAAGGAAGAGAGAAAGAGAGCAGTAGTTTGAACTGCTTACAATTTCTGTCCCAGCACTCTAAGTTTTCACTATTCATGGCTGGGCACTTCTGATCAGGAGGGCGCTAGGGCACAACGATATCTTGGGTGAGTGGGTCACTGCTGGCGGCTCTGATTTTTTAATGTGGTATATCCAAAATAAAAGGCATTGCTGGCAAGGACTGCCAGCCACTCAGGTTGTTTTACTGTCTCTACCCATTATAATAAAACTAACAAAAAAAAAAAACTAGGACTAAAAACTTCTGTTCTGCCTGCTAGAGACTGTTGTTTGAGATTTTGGTACAGAAAGTAATCTCTGTTTGACAGCAAGAGCAAGAGTGAAACCTTATGTTTTCCTAAAGCTAAGAAGTGAAAGCCCTGGATTTTGAAAGACTTTGCTTATGGTCAGTTTAAAAATCTATTTTCTGACACTAGCAGTATAATTCAGGTATCTCCACAGTGCCTGTGTGTTTCTATGAATGAAAGAAAAACATAAAAAATAAAAAAAAATAAACATATTTGGGGTTGAAAATAAGTTGAACTTTCTACACAACACCTGTTAGTATTTCAATCACTCATGGGCCAGAATATACAGTGTATGACTTTTCCTTAACTTTAACCTGTGACCACTTGAGTATCCCATTTGAAAGAAAAAAAAACTGTGCCTATTAGAGGTGAGTATTACCTGTCTGGACTTTTTAAATTCTAAGTTAAGCTAGACACTAACTTATATTGTCATACTTATTCTATCACACATTACACTTATACACAACAGTGTGGTCTGTCCTATTATCTGTCTTATCACTTGTTGTCTGTATTACTGTTGGCTTTCCAACACTGTGTATTTCTCAACATTGTAAGTCCTTATGTACTGGAAAAAAATATTGTTATACATGATGCAGGCACAGGGAACCTCTGATTAAAAAACTATCTAGAAAAGAAAAGAGACAGGGAGAAAGATTGGGAATAGAAGGAACAAAGGAAATTAACAGACATTTCTCCCACTGTTACATTTGAGCACATCAAACTAGATAAGATAAGATTTGTCAATGCCGAATGTTCACTGCTGGTATTGCTGTTATACCGGGTTTTGCTTGTACAAATTAGGGTCTTCCTTGTACACATTTTACTATATATAGAGCTGATGAGAAACCTTATCATGTCAGAACAGCGACAGCCAGGCAGCGGAACCCATTACAGCAACACTTTTGAACAGATTCAAAGTTGTCACTGTAAGGGTTCCACTGCACACCAGTGCCATTTTCACCAGTGTCCCCTTCCCCCTCAAGAATTTAATTGGGGTGTGGCTTAGGCAGTCGAAAAGTAGCTGACTCCAATTACAACTTCCTGCTGTTAGCTTTTGGAAAACATAACTCTTGCTTATAGAGCAGAAAGCAGCTGACTAAAAAAGCTACAGTTTTTCTTACTAATTTAACACTTCTATCTCAGCAGGAGTCAGTGCCTGTTGGGATTAAGCAGACAGATACTTTATTAGAAGTAGAGGGTGTCTCATGTAGGGTTAAAAAAAGAAAGTCAGTGTGTGTTTCTGTGTGGGGGAAGGGTACTGTATCAACTTAGTTTGCTAAATCAGTAGGAGAGGACAGAAGTTAATTGGGGGTGTGGCTTAGGCAGTAGAAAAGCAGATGACTCCAATTACAACTTCCTGCTGCTAACTTTTGGAAGACAGAAATCTTGCTTTTAGACCAGAATGCAGCTGACTAAAATAATTACAGTTTTTCTTACTAATTGCCCTCCATCCCACCCTAAATCAATTCTACTTTTATAGCCACTGGATTTGACTGACAACAGGAATTTCCTGTTTGGCAGTGGGAAGAGAAGGATCATAGAGAAACATTAGTTTTGTCAACCCTGAAGGAAAAAAGTAGCTCTTTCTGCCCCCAGCTGCTGGAGGTAAGTTTCTGAGTAAGGCAGAAGGAGACTACTGAAGAATACAGGAAGTTGCTGTCCCAAAACAGGAAGGGTAAGAGTTTTAAGGAGAGCAGAGAGTAAAAGTACAGAGCAACAGGAGAGGGGCCACAATATAAGACATGATGGGAGTGGTGCAGTGCAATGTCTGTGGGGTGGCAGTGTTCCTGGAGACATTCTGGAGGCTGCGATGCTGCCCTATTTGGAGGCACCTCTCTGGTCTGAGGGAGGAGGTTGCCCATCTCCAGGCTGACCTGGCTAGGATTCATGAAACCTCTTCCTTCACCCAGGGACCATCAGGGCCACCGTTGCTACCTCAGAAGTTGCCAAGAAAGAGGATCAGCTGGACCAAGATGGGCTCAGGGAGGGAGAGGGGTGGAACAGAAATGCATCCATCCAGCTGTACCTCTCCACAATTCATACTCTGTTCTGTTGGGCAGTGGTTCCTCTGTAGAGGCACCTGCAGTGGAGATTAAGGATGATGCTGGGAACCTCCACAAAGGAGACCTATAGGAAGGTGGCATGGGACCCCAATGGGGAAGGAAACAACTCCTGGTGGAGGACTCAATCATTAGGGGGAAGAAGTGGGGGAGGAAGGGGAGAAGGAGGTAAGGTGCCTGCCTGGTACCATGGCTTGGAGGGTTAGGAAGTGAATCCTCAGAATCATGGGAGCAGCTGCATGAGGGAGGGAGCTAGATGTCATTGTCCACCTAGAGACAAATAACCTGGCTGAGAATGGGATCAGAGCAGTGCAAGAGGAGTTTGTAGAGTTGGGGAGGGGCCTTAGGCAAGTAGTACAATTGATAACCTTCTCGGAGGTGCTGCATGTCTATTGCATGGGTAATGCTAGGGTACTCCACACCATGGAATTCAAAGAATGGTTGAACACCTGGTGTGGAGCTCAGGGGTTTGGCTTCATTAGGGACAGGGAAGCCACCTGGAGGGATGAAGGCCAATACCGGTGTGATGGTCTGCATCTGTCTAGGGGGAAGCCAGGATCCTAGGTGATAGGTTTAAATGCTTCATTGGCAAGCATTTAAACTAGCCAAGGGGGGAGGCACTGAAAAAGAGCAGGGAAATTCCAGCCTCCCCCCACAAAACATGGTAATTATCATGGTAAATGCCACGGAAGAGAAGTCATTAGGGAGCAGGACAGAGGTAAATGTAAAAAAAGACAAAGGCAGTAAGGACAGGGATGGAGCAAAAAGGGGTAAGGCCATCAAAAATTGGAGGGTGATGAGTACCAATGCCTGTAGCCTGTGTAACAAGCCCCCTGAACTAGTGGCCTTGATGGAAGAGGGATGCCTGGATATTGTGGCAGTCACAGAAACATGGTACACAGAGAACCATGACTGGGATGTCAATATACCAGGATACACAATCTACAGGACGGACAGAGAGGGTAAGAGAGGCAGAGGAGTAGCTCTCTATGTAAGGAAAGGGATCAAGGCAACAGAACTAAAGAGTAAACAGGGAACAGAGGAGGCACTCTGGTTCATCCTGGAGACAGGAAATGAACCACAATCAGCATGGGGGTTGTATAAAGACCCCCCATCTCAGGAACAAGGAAATTATAGAAGGTATCCTTAGAATGGCAGAATAAGGGGAGATATTGTTGATGGGGGACCTGAATATGCCAGATGTTAACTGGAGCACCTTTGCTGCAAGCACATCCAAGAGCAGGGTCATTTCTGATGCCCTACAAGAGGCATGCCTCAGTCGGCTAGTACTGGAACCTACTCGGGATGGAGCAATCTTAGAGCTGGTACTCTCAAATGGGGCTGGAGAAAGAATCTTGGATTTAGAAGTGGGTAGCCACCGGCCCACCGATGTAGCGGTTGGATTTCTGCTTGTGACGTCAGCGTTCCGGGTTCAGGAATGAGCCCGGATCACTGTAGGGCCAGCCGGGGGGAGAAGGATCGAGCATCCTGCGACAGATCTCCTTCTCCAGGGGGAGGGTAGGGGATGATTCCGGTGCCTGCTGGCTCCTAGCAGAGGCTGGGAGTATCACAGGACACATGGCCCAAGTTGACTAGGGGAGGAGTGGACGTTGGTGTTTGCCATGACTTCACCATGCTGCTGCCCACAGAAAACAGGAAAACTGCTCACTGACCTCCAAGATAACAGCTCTCTGTTCCCAGATCACCCCCAGTACCTGGCCAGGGCCTCCTGTTCCTCAGCAGCATCCCCGGGCTCTAATGAAGTGTGTGCTGGGGTCCTCCCTCTCTCCCCAGTGCCCTTCCCCCTTGGAGGAGGGGGACCCACCCAGCAATAGGGATACACCGGGATATCCTGGGGATTGGCTGCAATTTGAGGACCTGAGGAGGGCTGGCTAAGGTCAGTGGGGTCGAGGGGAACTTGTATAGCCTGAAGGAGTGGGGGCTAGTGAAGCACAGGGTGGTGGTATAAACACATAATGCAAAAAAAAGAAGTGGGTAGTCATCTGGGAACAAGCAACCACCGAACAGTGTGGTTCACGATAAACACAGTCATAGAGGCAAGCCATACAAAAACAAGGGTATTGGACTTTAGGAGGGCTGACTTTGGGAAAATGAGAGAGTGCCTCAGAAAAGCACTAGCAAACAGGCAAGAAGGAGGGGTGGAGGAACAATGGGGAGTAATCAAAACAGCCATCACAGAGGCAACAAGCCTTTGTGTGAAGCAAATTGTGTTAAGCAAATCAACAAAACACAACAAAGGAAAAACTGCTATGGTTCTCAAAAAAGGTGGCAGGAAAGTTTAAGGAGAAAAAGATAGCATTCAGGAAATATATGGAAACACAGAAGGAGCAGGACAGAGAACTTTATCAGTTAAAGCAGAAAGAGGCAGGGAAGGCAGTCAGAGTAGCAAAGGCCCAAACCGAGAAAAGGATAGCCAAATCTTTTAAGAAGGGGGATAAGACCATTTATAGGTACATTAGGGAACGAAGAAAGACCAAGGGAAGGATACTGAGGCTTAATAAAGGGGAGTGAATGTGGGCAGACCATGACAGTGTAAAAGCAGGGATACTGAACAAATATTTCTGCTTAGTATTCACAAAGAAAGAGGAGAGGAGGTACCTAAACCAAACCAGAGAAACACTCTGGATAGGGGGGTTGATACCAGTCCATTCATAGAAGAAAGGGTTCTGAGAGAACTAGTAAACCTGAAGGTGGACAAAGCAATGGGACCTAATGGGATTCACCCAAGAATTCTAAAAGAACTAAGGGTAGAACTAGTGACACCACTGACTACTCTCTTTAACAAATCATGGAGGATGGGGTGGTACCTGAGGACTGGAGGAGGGCAGATGTGACTCCTGTTCCCAAAACTGGGAGCAGGGTAGAGGCAGGAAACTACAGTACAGATCAGTTAGTTTGACCTCAGCGGTAGGGAAAATGATGGAATCACTACTGAAGGAAAGAATCATTGAGTACCTAGAGGCCAGTGGGGCAGAGGACCCAAGGCAGCATGGATTCACAGTGGAAAGGTCTTGTCAGACGAATCTAATAGATTTTTTTGACTGGGTGATAAAAGTAGTAGACCTGGAAGGGGCTGTGGATATGGTCTACCTAGATTTTAACAAGGCATTTTATACAGTCCCACACAAAAGATTAATATACAAGCTAGCCAGCCTTGGCGTGGGTCCCAAGGTGGATGCCTGGATAAAAAAAAAAATGGCTGGACAACTGGAGGCAAAGGGTAATAGCAAATGAGTCCACAGTGAAGAAACGAGGGTTACTAGTGGGGAACCACACGGTTCAGTACTGGAACCGGTCCTTTTTAAAGTCTTTATAAGTGACATTGCAGAGGAACTGGAAGGAAAAGTATGTCTCTTTGCAGATGACACAGACATCTGCAACAGGATTTTTTTTTTATTTTAATTCTAGGATTACAATTACATTTGAGCCCAGGGCTCTTTTACAAAGGTTCCATGTCAAGACATTGGTATCACATGACAAAAGACAAAATTGTTACACAAATAAGGGTAAAGGATGTCAAATTAATTTCAAACTGACAGGAGAGGGTAAAGTAGAAAGGAAGAGGACAAGAGGGAGGGGTGGTAGAAAGAAATGGGAGGGCAAGGCGGGAGGTAAGAAATGAGAAGAGAGGAGGTGGAAGGGATATGGAGGGGTGGGGTGAAACAGCCAGGAAGGTGGCATTGTCAGGTGCTGTAGAGCGGATGGGGCAGAGGACAAACTAGGGCAAGTGCGTTACGTAAGGAGCTAGATATAGGAGAGCGGCAGCAGAGTGGTGTTGCATAGACATTATCCATGATAGTCGCAGATGCTGGAAGCGACCAGGGTTGTTACACAAGATGGAGTGGAAAGGATGAGAAGGGACTTGGCAAGGTTGGAGGAATGGTCAAATATATGGCAGCTTAGATTCAATGCAAAGAAGTGCAAGGTAATGCATCTGGGAAACAAAAACCCAGGGGAAGAGTACACAATGGGGGGTGAGATACTGACAACAACAAATATGGAAAGGGACCTGGGGTAATTGTCTCAGATGACCTAAAGGTGGGCAAGCAATGTAAGAAGGCAGTAAGGAGGGCTGGGGGGATACTGGGATGCATAACGAGAGGCATCAACAATAGAAAACAGAAAGTTATCTCTCTGTACAGACAGTTGGTGAGACCCCATCTGGAGTACTGTGTGCAGTTCTGGAGGCCCCATCTCTACAAAGCTATAGACACAGTGGAGGCTGTCCAGAGGAGGGCAACCAAAATGGTGTAGGGTCTGCACCAGAAGACATACAAAGAGAGACTAAAGGAGCTTAGTATGTAAACCCTTGAGGAAAGATGGGAGAGGAAGACATGATAGAAACTGTCAAATACCTCAAGGGAATCAACAAAGTCCAAGAAGGTAGTATCTTTCAGAAAAAGAGATGTGCAAGAACAAGGGGGCACAATTTGAAGATAGAGGGGGCAGCTCAGAGGTAATATGAGGAAGTATTTTTTCATGGAGAGGGTTGTGGATGCATGGAAGAGCCTTCCTGAGGAGGTCGTGGAGTCAAGAACAGTGGGGCAATTCAAGAATGCATGGGACAGACATAAGGAAATTCTAGTGGGGTGGGGGTAGGAGGAAGTAGGCTATTGGTTAACTAGGATATGCAGCTTATCCATCAGGTAGGAAAATGGGCAGACTAGGAGGGCCAAGCGGTCCTTATCTGCCGTTAAATTCTGTGTTTCTTTGTTTCCACTTCCTCGACCACCTCCCCAGTGCCTCCAGGTCCTCCTGCAGGGCCACCCTTCCCTCCTTCCCATCCACCACTTCCCCCAGGTTTGAGTCATTCACAAAGATACTCATTTCACTCCTGATATGCTTTCTTATGTCAGAGACATAGGCGTTAAACAGGAGGGGCACTAGGACTGATCCCTGGGGGACCCCACTAATGACCATCCTTGGAGACGAGACTAGTCCTCCAACCACCACCCTCTGAGTACATTCTGAGAGCCAATTTCTTATTCATTTGATCATCTGCTTCCCCACCCCATTTCCTACAGTTTAATCAGCAGGCCACCATGAGGTACCAAATCAAATGCCTTGCTGAAGTCTAGAAAGAGGACGTCCACTGGCCTACCCTGGTCCAGTGCACTCATCACCCAATCATAGAACTCCACAAGGTTTGTCTGACATGATCTCCCCGGGATGAAGCCATGCTATCTATCGTCCAGGTACTCCATGTGCTTCAGTACACCCCCAGCCTCTCCTTGATAATACCCTCCATCACCTTGCCAACCACCAACATCAGGCTAATGGACCTGTAGTTTCCCACCTCCTCTCTTGATCCTCCTTTGTGAATAGGCAGGATATGGGCCACCCTCCAGTCTTGGGGTACCCACCCTGTCTTCAGAGAGATGTTGAAAAGCTCTGCCAGGGGGCCGCCAGGACTTCCGCTAGTTCTCTCAGCACCCTGAGATGTATTTCATCCAGCCCTGGTGCTTTCTCCATCCTAAGGGACCTGAGGGCTTCTCTCACTCTCTCTTCCAGGATTTTGACCTCCATGTCCTCCCCCTTGGCTACTTATACTGCCTTCCCTCCACCTAATGGTGCTGTCCCTTACCCCTCCCTAGACATATCAGGGCTCCCACTCTGTATGGGTCCTGCCCCTTCTGACAGTTCACCCCCTCCCCCCGGAAAGGCATAACCGCCCCTTCCTCCCTCCCTGGTAAAAATTGGGGCAAAGTACTCATTTAGTACCTTGGCCTGCTCCCCCACATCCTGTGTCCATCCCTCAATCCCCTGTCTAAATCCTGCTGATCTGCCCTCTCACTTTACTTTTTTCCCCAGTGTATCTAAGGAACCCATTGTTCCCCCTCCTGATTTCCCTGGCCAAGATCTGTTCCTTCTTCACCTTTGCTGATCTCACCACCCTGGTGAACCTCCTGACCATAATTTCATACTCCTCCTGATCCCTTTCACTTCTTGAGCACTTGAAGTGCCTATAGACAGCCTTTTTTTCCCCCCTCACTGCCTCCTGAACCTCATGGATCCACCAACAGGGTTTTCTGGCCCTACCAAATTTGTGCCTCACTCTTGCACAGAACCTGGCAGCCTCCTGTACCCCCTTCCTAATGATCTCCCACCTACTGTCAGCATCTATGTCTGGCCTTAACTCATCCAAATGACCCTTAAGGATCCTGCCCATCCCCCTGAAATCTGCACCCCTAAAGTGAATTGCCGCCATCTTTGTGTGGCTTTCCTCCCCCAAATGTTCAGAAAAAACAGACTATGGCATGACCACTCCCAACCTACAGGTCCCTCACCTCCAGGCCCCTGATCTGGTCACTGTCCTCCAGGACTACATCCAGGATCCGGTCCTCCTTAGTTGGCGTCCCCACCTGCTGGGTCAGGAATGCATCCTGGAAGACATCCAACAACCTCTGTTCCCTGCACACTGGGGACGTTATAGTCCCCCAGTCTGGTCCTGGCATGTTTAGGTTCCCCATCACCACTACATTTCCCTTGCCGAATCTACAGTGGCCCATAACATTTTCCACTGGACTCTCTTCCAATTCCTTCACTAGCTCTGGGGATTTATATACCACCAATATTTTTACTCTCCTACCCTCCTGCATTAGCAGAGTGACACAAATCACCTCCACACTCCCCTCTGCATCCTTCACCGCTCCCATACCAATGCAATTTTTGACTATCAGTGCAACCCCCCTCCTTCCCCCCGTCCTTCTTGAATATAGTTTAGCCTTCCAAATGTAGGTCCCATTTATGCCCTTGGGTGGCCCAGGTCTCAGTGACAGCTGCCACATCTACTGTCCCCTCAATTAGCATTGCCTGGAGCTCAGGCATCTTATTTCCTAAGCTCCTCCAGAAACAAATGATTTGATACCTTTTATTGGACCAACATGGATGTTACAGAAAAAAACAAAGCTACTTCCTAAGCTCCTGGCATTTATCAGGACCATCCTCCACCACTTTCCCCTCCTCCCATTTCCCACACTCGTGCACCCGTGTGGCTGCATGCTCTCCCCCCCGCACCCTACCTGTTGACCTTTTTTCATATCCCTCCAGCCCCTTAGATGAGTGGAACCAGAGTTCCTCTTTTATCGGTCCCCCTGCAACAGACCCTTCTTCCATTCCTCCCCCTTCACAAGTTTAAACCCCACCTTTCACTGATGAACCTAGCTATATTTAGCTTAAGAATTTCCCTCCCTTCCAAACTGAGGTGGAGCCTGTCCCTAGCATACAGCCCCTTATCCTCCCAGGTTGCATCCCAGTCCCCCACAAGCCCATACCCCCTAGCCTCTCACCATTCCATAAGCCACTGATTAACTACCCTAATATTTTGCTTGTTCTCCCCACTAGCCCTTGGCACCAGCAGGATTTCTGAGAAGGAGATCAAGCATCCTATGGTGTGTCAAACCCTGGCTAGCTCTTGGAACCTTGCCAATATCTCCAATTCACTATTCCCATTTATGTTGTTTTTGCACAGGTGCACCAGTATGTCTGGAGATCATCCACATTCCCTTGCCAGTGAATATACCTTGTGCTTGGCCTTGTACACAATCAGGCCAGGGTGACATTTGTTTTTTTTTACCAGACAGGTTTTCCCTTCCCCCTGCCCCTCCCACTGGATACCCTGATCATGGAATCCCCCAACAGGAGCACTCTAACCTCCCCCTTGCCTCCCTGCTCACCCCTCAGGTTTCCCCTCATTCCAAGCCCATCCTTGTCCCTTCTTCAAGTCTCCCTCCCATCCTGCTCCTTGCCCCATCCACAATCTGGGTGTCAAAAGTTGCCCAGTCCCCATAGTCTCTGGCCACTCCCTCTACTCTGGTCCTGGGCACCCTGTGCCCAAGAATCCTTTTTGCATTGCTGTCACCCATGCCCCCAGCCATAACTTGTCCTTCCTCCCTATCAGCTGGCATAGCCTGGCTCATACTCCTTTTCTTCCCATCCACGTTCAGCACCCCTTGCCTGTCTTGCCCCCGGTCCACACCCCAGCCCCCACTTGCTGCAGCCTCCCTTGCTCATCTTATCCTTCTATTTTCCCTTCCCCATCTCCATCCCATCAGCCCGTCCAGAGCCTCCCTGTCCCCTGCTTTCTCACACACTATGCCCCCTTACTCTTCCTGATTTCCATGCCATGCCTCTTGCCTCCTCCTCCTCCTCCCTTTTCCACCCTGTCTTCCCCTGCTGTAGCTGCATCCTCCCCCCCCAGCACTCCCCTCTTCTACTACTACTACCAGACATAGAGGGTCTTCCACCCCAACACTCCCCTCTTCTACTACCAGATGTAGAGGGTTGAACCAGTTGCTGAGCCTAAGACCAGCCCCGAGGACTTCCCCACCCAACATGCCCCCCATCTTGGTTCGCTCTGGATAACCCCAGATGCCTGCCTGCTTTTTTGTAAGTTTCCTTCTTTTGGGCCCCTTCTGCCAGGGTTGGCAATGTGCCCTCTGGGTGTCGCCCTTCACTCTTCTCCCTCTGTTCAAGGCTTCAGGCTCCAGTGCAGCTATGTAGGTGGCCCTTTCCCCTACTTCTCCACCCCATGACCCCCCCCAGATCTCTCAGCTGCCTCCTTATCCTCTCTAAGCTGTGCCAGCTGATAGCACACTGGGCAACCCCTGAACTTCCAGGTCCAGTCAAGTACCATGGCCACCCCACACCCTGTGCACCCAATCACCCTCCCAAAGATGCCCACTCTAGTGACGTGAAGTCCTTTCCCCATCATCGCAGATTTCTAGGACAAGAAGCCCCACAAGAAATGTTCCCAAAACAACCCTCTGGGTTCCTCAAGGGTCAGCTCTACAAGGCTTTACAAAGGTCAGAGCTACAAGTGGTTTCACTTAACAACCCCCCACACAGCATGCAAGGTGTCAGTCAAAAAACAGGTTTTCCTAGGACCAAGGCTACAAGCTTACTACTAGTCCAGCCCACTTCTATTTTGACTCCTCCTCCCCCACCATCTATTTAATAGAGGTCGGGGCAGGGTGTGGGGAGGGAAGGGAAACAATTACAGCTCCTTCAGGTCTGACTTGAACTATTTCAGGGGCCAGAGCAGGGGCAGCACAGGAGAGTAATAGGATATCTTTGTCTCTCCGATAGCAAAAGCCCCCATGCACCAACAAAGGCATACAACTCTGACTTTGCAAAGTGATCCTAGTGATGCTGGGGGGCCTGTGCCCCACTGCACTCCCCTGGTGGGCTGTGCCCTCCAGACTCCCCAACTATAGGATTCTAACATCACGGCACACTTAGACACAGGGATAAGTAGCTGATTCCCAATTGCTGTAATGTTCTTTTGCTGTAATTACTGATCACTGAAGTTCCTCAATTGCTATTCTGTGCTATTCATTATAATTGTAATTGTTGAATTTCATTAGCCGTATTTGAATTGTACTAATTGCATCGTGCAAATAACATGCAACCTATTATGTTTTGGTGGATTTGGTGACATTATCTTTACCCTCCAAGAAATAAACCTGGTGCAATGAATGTATGCATACTAATAACATTCAACCATTTCTTAAGCCCTTTTCCTTATTTAACAGGTCAGGAGAAAGAACACATTGAATAAAAAGATTATAAGTCTTGAAAGTCACTTTTCAACCAATCTGCACGCTGGGTGTTTGCAATGGCTGAAACTCTTGATTCAGTCTTCCTCTGTAGCTTTTTAACAAGTCCTGTGAGATCACTGACCAAGTGGGGTGGGAGGTTGTTGTCGGCTCTGGAGCACTTCCTGTGCCCTGTCATGCCATGCACTTCAGCTGGTCTTCTATGACTTCTATGTCCTGGTTTGGGCATTCGGTTTTGAGGTTTTCCAGGGTTAACAGTGCCACCAGAAGAGATGGAAAACCATTTACTCCCATCTCCAGCTGAATCCTTATTTTAGCTGGATACAGTAGTTGGGCCTTAATATTCAATTTGTCCATAAGAGTTTTAATGACCTAGCATTTGAATTGTAGAGCCAATAAAAAGTCTTGATCAAAACAGATTAGTTTGTTTTCAAAGTTCATTAATTTTGCTGTCCATGTCACTGCCAGAATGGTCTCTTTTATTTGAAAATATAACATCTTGATGATCCACGAGAGAGACTGTGCTGTAGGTTTAAAAGGTCTGAGGCCCAGTTAGCGGTGAACCTGTTCAATGGTAAGAGAGAAGTCCAGAGGGATGGAGAGAGTAGTTTTGAAAACATGTACAGTCAAGTCATTTGGCATTGCAAAATCTCCTCCACTCTTTTCCTTATGCAGTGAATTCTAAAATTGTTCCATCTTGATTTATTTTCAACATCTTCCAGATGCTCATGGTATCCCTCTCCTGGCTAAGAAGGTGCAATAATACTCAGTCGTGGACACCTACTGTGTCTGCAAGGTCATCAGTTGTCCCTCAATCTTTTATTAATTTTCTTAAGATCAACTTTGAGGTCTACTACAGCAGAATTGATTTTATTTACCATTAAAAGAATT
The DNA here is from genome assembly GCA_016271365.2 of Neoceratodus forsteri. Taxonomy (NCBI): domain Eukaryota; kingdom Metazoa; phylum Chordata; order Ceratodontiformes; family Ceratodontidae; genus Neoceratodus; species Neoceratodus forsteri. The sequence continues at coordinate 461,826,097 of CM028129.1, forward strand.
TTCTGAATTGATTGCTCTGAGGGGGATGCAGCTCCTCATCATCGAGCTTGAAGTCCTTTGATGAGATTAATAATAAGAAAGGCAAGAAACAAAAATATAAAAAAAAAAAAAATTTGACCATAGATAAGCACCACTTTGCACACCCAGTCTGCCCATTTTTTTCATACCTACATTGTTTTTTATTTATTTATTTTATTGAAAAGTTTCGCCAGGAAAGACACACTGAACAAAATAAAATTTCTCATCTTACCGAGCATCCTGGGCTTATCACTGCAGACCCTACTTGATCCACAACTCTTTCTCCCTACCACTTCCTTTCCACTACATTTCCCTTGTGCATAACAAAAGCATTCTTGAACCCCACCACTGCTTCTGCCCCCTCCACCTCTGCTGGAAAGCCATTCCAAGAATCCACCACTCTTTCTGTGAAGAAGTATTTCCTCACTTCTTTCCTGAATCTACTCCCCTCTAGCTTCATAGCATGTCCCCTTGTTCTTGAGCAACTTTTTTCCTGAAAATACATTCCTCCTATACCCTATTTACCCCCATGAGGTATTTAAATGTCTCCATCACATGTCCCCTCCCTCTTCTCTTCCAGGGTGTACACAGTGATGTTCTTTTGTCTCTCCAGGGGTTTTGATGCAGACCCTGCACCATTTTAGTTGCCCTCTTCTGGAACGCCTGTATTCTGTCTACAGCATGTCCTTCCAGAGATGTGTGGCTCAATTTTCAAAGTGAGATGCAGGGATAGTGTCAAGCCCTGCATCAACCTTGTTTCTGAGTGCAACTGTGCCAAACTCCATTGATGCAACTGCACCTGATTTTACTACATCGGCTCAGTTAAATACCCACATTTTATCAGCAGCTTGTAAATAAATATTTGGTGTAAGTCCCATAAAATGGTCCATAGAATGCCGGAGATTAGAGCAGGGGAGCTGGTCTAACTTGTGACATTTGGTGCATAGGAGTGAAAATCCCGGTTGGCACCAGGAGAATGCCGCAAGCCGTGTGCGCCATATTATCAACTCACCAGGGTCTTGTGGCATTCTCAGGACTGTTGAAAATTGAGCCCATGGTCTCCAGATGGGGTCATATCAGTGACCTCTACAGCTGCAAGACCACCTCTCTCTTTCTGTTGGAGATACCCATCCCTATGCACTTCAGCATCCTATTAGACCTCGCTACTGCCTTGTCACACTGTCTGGCCACCTTTAGGTCATAAGACATGATTACCTGCAGGTCTCTTTCCTGCCTGGTAGTCATCAATAATTATCCACTCATTTTGTACTCTGCCCCTGGGTTGCTGTGTCCTAAGTGCATGATTTTGTACCTTTTCACACTGAAACTCAGCTGTCATAACCTTGACCACTGCTCTAGTTTCCTCAGGTCTCTTGTCATCTTTTCTACCCCCATGGAGTGTCCACCCTATTGCAGATTTTGGTATCATTCACAAAGAGGCAGACCTTCTCCTTACCAGCACCTCTGCAATGTCACTTATAAAGACACTAAAGAGCACGAGTCCCAGGACTGATCCCAGAGGCACCCCACTGGTCACCCTCCCTCCCTTCCTTGGAATGAACTCCGCTGAACACCACCCTCTGTTGCCTATCACCTAATCAGTTTTGTATCCATACAGTGATCACTGATCCCCAGGTGGCCTTCCACTTTGATGTCTACAACACTGTTCCTGTTACTGAGTGCGAGGTCCCATACTGCCTCATCACAAGTAGGTTTGCTGGCTAGATGCCTGAGAAACACCCTCTGCAGAGAGTCCAGGATGTCTCTGCTTCTAGCTAAAGCCCCTGCTGAGAGGCTTCAATCTACATCCTGCAGGTTAAAGTCCACCAACAGTAGTACCTCCCCATTTTCTGCCAATTTGCCAATAGCTTCCACCAGTACCTTAACTAATTCCTCTCCCTGTGCTGGAGGTCTGTAGATCACTCCAATGAGAATAGTGGCTCCATTGCCCATCTCCAGAGTGACCCACAGTACCTCTGCCTCCCCCTGTATTCCTTGCGTCTCCATCGCTTTCCTGCATTCTTTCACATAAAACACCACACTCCCTCCTTTCCTTCCCATCCTGTCCTTCCTGAACAGTATAACTTGGTAAGGCTGTAGTTCAGTCATGGCCAGGTCCCCTAGTGCTCTGCGGCAGAATTTTATGATTTCTGTGGCAGGGCTCCTAGGCTTCTGAAGCAGCATTTTCTAATTTCTGCAGCATGATTTATTCATTTCTGTGGCAGAATGCAGCCCTGCCCTTGGCTAAAATATGAAGTGATGTCATTGAAGATATCACCTACCAAGCGTAGAGGAGAGGCTTCAGGATAAACAAGATGGGTGCGGGAGCCTGGCACACGGAAAAACTGTATATCTGAATGAAAATTCACCAAAAACAATGAATTCTCTGGCACTATATAAATTCTGTTGCATGATGCAAATTCTGTGGAAAATTCTGTAATCACAGAATCACAGAATTCCAGGGGCCTTGGTCATGATTTTCAATGCACCATGACTCAGTAATAATGGCCACAATATCCAGGCTGACCTCTGCCATGATATCCTCTAGGTTCAGAAACTTGTTTCCTAGACTTCTAGCACTCACACACAAGGCCTTCCAGATTGTGTTTTCACTCTTCTTGTTCCCCCACTTTTTCCTTTTTGTCCTCTCTCCTTCCCTCCTTCTCTTTTAATGCTCCTGTTCCCTACCACCCTGCTTCCTTTATTAATTTGCACCCTGGGGGACTCTTCTCCCCATGGGTTCTCACTGCTCCGTATTTCAGCCTCTGGGGGGACAGTTTCTGCATCACTGATCTGTTCCATCACCACCCCGGCTAGTTTACATGTTCATTGAAATAACATTTAAACCTTCATTTGAAGTAACATTTAAACCATCCACTGAGGATTGCAGTTCCCTTCCCAGATGGATGCAGGCCATCACCCCTGTATAGGTCCTTATCCTCCCAGGTGGGTTCCCAGTCCCCAATGTGACCAAACCTCTCCTCTCTGCACCATTTCGTCAGCCATGAGTTGAAGCTCCTGGCATGGAGATCCTTCTCCTCCTCCCTCCCTCTTGTTGACACACAGCACCTCAGCAGAAGCCACAGAGCATGCTACATGTCTAAGAACCATCTCCAGGTCCTTAAACTCCCCTGGTAATATTCCAGCCCCATTCTTAGCCAGATCACTAGTCCCAGGTGAAAAATGACATACAGCTGTTCCTCTGATACTGCAGCCCAAGCAGCATTCAGGATCTGATTCCTATACCTATGGGCTTCAGTACTGTGTAAGAACCTAATCTGCCTCTCCCCACTTCAATATTTAATTAGATCTTCAAAACCTGAGTTTTACAAGAAAAATTTTGTTAATAGCTGGTCTGATGTTCAGTGTTTCTGGGACAACATAAACACTTTGTCAAATTCCAGCGTTAGAGGACCCATTAAGAAACTGGTTGCTAATGGGAGGGAGCTCAGTGAACACCTTGAAATAATTGAATCCTTGAAGTGTAAGTTTACAGATTTCTCTGGTTTCAACTTAATGGGTTCATATAAATCTTCTTCTGAATCAACTGATGTTTCTGTTTCTAGTGATCAGCCAACTTTTTATTTCAAGAGAGTTACTGTAGATGAGGTTTTGAAACTTTTTTCAACTATACCTGATAAGAGTTCTAACTGTGGTGAGGGTTTAGATGGCTGATTTTTGAGGCTAGTACTCCCATATATTGCACCCCTTGTGTAGTATATGTAGCTTATTTCTTACCTTGCAATGGTTTCCCTCTTGTTGGACATGTGTCTGAGCTGTCCTGTACTCAAGAAGGCTTATGTAGTTTTGACTGAAGATTTTTAACCTATTTCGATTATAAATCCTGCTAGCAAATTACTTGAAAAAATGCTGCTAATCAACTAAATTGTTATCTTGAAAAATATAACATTGTTTGTCTTCAGTAAGATGGATTTCATAAGGGTCATGGGACAGGGACTGCCTTGATCAGGGTCATGAATCTGGTCCTAAGTGGCATGGATATCGGGCATATGACATTGGTTGTGTTTGACTTGATTGATCTTAATCATCTTTGCTTATAGATGTTGGCCTTATGACATTGAACATTTTGACAAATTGTGTTTCTTGGGTAAATGATTATTTGACCAGGAGTTCTCAATTTGTTGGGGTAGATTCTGGCTTTTCTAAATCCTATGGCACTGAGAGGGGTACATCAGTGATCAGTATTAGGGCTTCTTTTCTTTATGTTGTTTGTTTTCTTCCATCTGCCCGTAGGTTTAATGATTCGTTACTTTATGCTGATGATTTCATTCATTTCTTTCTAGTGCCAGGAACACAGCTGTTTTATCTGGTAATCTTGAGTTGGACTTTCACTGAGTTTTCTAGTCAGTTTTCTAATAATTATTTAATTTTAAATACTAAAAATATAAAGGCATATTTTTTTTTGATCCAAGGCTAGTATCTGTGGAGGTCTTTCTCTTAAGACCTGTCCACACTTGCGGTCTTTTGGAAAAACGTTTTTAAAATGTTTTGTGTTCCGTGTCCGAGCACAGTTGTTGGTGCATCCACACTGTGATCTGACAAACATGCCTGTCCACTTCAGTTCCCAGGCATGCTCGCTGCAGTACCGGGCACCGCAATGCATGCTGGGATACTCATGAATGGGCATGGTGATGGATTGGGATACAAGTTGCATCGTTGGAATCGGGAGCTCTGTGCGAGGTCAGAGATGTAAGCATATTATCCCCTTTTCTTCTGGGCAGCAAGACAAATGCCACATTATTCAGATGAGGTTGCCTTAAACCATGTTAAAACACAGTTTGCATCCACACTACAGTTATCACGGTTAAAGGCAAACATTTTGGTCTGCAACCGTGCTCAAAACCTGCTTCCATCAGGTTTCAAGCATGGTATTTGAACATGGTTGTAGCACAGTTTTACTGCACTACAGTGTGGACATGAACCGTGTTTGCTGGTCTTGTAATGTTACAGACTGCCGGTAACGTTACAAGATTGCAAGTGTGGACAGGGCCTTAGGTTACTTGATAATTCTGGACATGAAGTTAAGTAAGTACATCAATTCAAATATTTGGGAGTTCTTTTACATCCAGGGCTAAAGGTTTTTGGACACAAGAAAACTGTTGTGTCATCAAATCAAATCAAATCAAATCATCTTTATTTATAAAGCGCCTTTCGAAACCAAGGTGCTGTACAATAAAATCACATACACATATGAATTAAAATAATCATAAATTAACAGCCATAGCTAGGATATGCTAAACTAAATAAATATGTCTTTAAATACTTTTTAAATTTCTCGATGGTTGGACATTCTCTCAACCAATGAGGTAGAGAATTCCACAGGGTTGGTGTTGCAAAAGCAAAGGCACAGGATCCTGATGTTTTTAGTCGAACCCTGGGAATCTCCAGCAATCCCTCATTGGCAGAGCGGAGAGGACGGAGGGGGTAATAGGGTACCAAAAGATCTTTCAGATAGCTGGGTCCCTGATCATGTAGGGCTTTAAAAGTTAGTAAACCAACCTTATAGGTGATCCGCCACCTAACAGGCAGCCAGTGCAGTTCACGGAGCACAGGCGTAATATGGCTGGATCTAGAGATCCCAGTCAAAAGCCTTGCTGCCGCATTCTGCACCAGCTGCAGGTGATGGATATCAACCCCAAATAGCCCTAAGTAGAGGGAATTACAGTAATAAAGATGGGAGGTGATAAAGGCATGGACCAACGTTGGCAGATCACCCAGTGGGACCAGGTGTTTCACCCGGGAGAGATTCCTCAGATGAAAGAAAGAGGATTTGACTACGGCTGATACCTGAGATTTTAAGGTCAAGCCATCATCAAAAATAATGCCCAGGTTTCGTACCCGATCGGAGGTAGTGAGTGACATACCACCGAGCAATAAGCCTGATGGTTGGCCAGCCCCCAAACCCACCACCGGATGACCCGGGTCCACTACCAACACCTCAGTCTTATCAGGATTCAGTCTCAGCCAGCTAGAACTCATCCATAATCTGATTTCAGCATGGCAGTTATCTAGCATGGAGAGAGCACCATCTTGCCTGGGCGGAAAGGACAAATACAGCTGAGTATCATCTGCATAGCAGTGAAAACCCAGACTGTATCGCCTAATGATATCTCCCAAAGGCAGCATGTACACTGCAAACAACATGGGTGCTAAAATGGAACCCTGCGGTACCCTCAAGGCAGGGAGTGAGCACCAGAGGAATAAATTCCAGTGGTAACCCTCTGAAACCTGTCTGTGAGGTAGGACTGAAACCATTTGAGGACTGTTCCAGACAGTCCACAATAAATTGGCAGGCACTCCAACAGCCCACCATGGCCTACAGTGTCAAATGCTGCAGAGAGATTGAGAAGGACCAGAATGGTACATGCCTTTCAATCTCTAGTCATTAGGAGGTCATTCAACACCCGGACAAGGGCAGTCTCCATGATATGCTTCTTCCTAAAATCAGATTGGAGAGTATCATAGACATTGTAAGTTGTAAGATGATCATCCAATTGTAACGCAACCGCCTTTTCAATAACTTTACCAACAAGAGGCAGGTTAGAGATAGGCTGGTAGTTAGCTAGACAGTCTGGATCCAAGGAGGATTTTTTTAGGAGTGGTCAAACTACTGCCTCCTTGAGGGAGTCAGGAAAGACCCCTCTCTCCAAAGATTTCCAGACAATGTCAGCAAGGATCGGGCAGATAACCTCTACACATCCTACTAAGAGGGGTGTAGGACCCGGATCCAAACAACAACTGGTTGGTCGCAATGTTTGGATGATCTTCACAATGTCAAGGAACTCCAGCCGGTGAAAATCTGACCAGACAGACCGGGTGCATAACACTTCCTGTTGACAATTGCAATCCCTCAAAGGAGGAGTCGGACCGATGCCAGACCTGATGCTAGCAACCTTATCTGCAAAGAAACGAGCGAACTCCTCACATCTTAGCTGAGAAAAAGCTTCTCTGGGCTGGAGACAGATTGGATTGCACAATCTGTCAACAGTCCGGAAAAGCTGAGCCGGTTGATTCTGTGCAGCAGAAATCTCCCTGGACTGGAATTCTGCCTTCTTACGGTTGATTTCTGATTGATAGCCATCATAATGTGCCATCAACCTAAGCCTGTCAGCATCATTACCGGACTTCCGCCAGACTCTCTCCAACCTTCAGCCAGCTCTCCTTAACTCCTTCAAGGAGCCATCAAACCAGGGGCTCCTTGAATAGAGGGTGAGAGGCCGAACACGAACAGGAGCAATCTTGTCAAGAGCATCTCCCACAGCCTTATTATAGGCTAGTACGAGATCATCTGGACTCATGCATTCACCAGACACGCACGATAGATCCAGTACCGCCATCAGGTCAGTGGGACTGATACCCCTTAAAGGGTGGTACTGAACCATCTCCGTAGGGGCAGACCTATTGGGGGAGCCCTGAAACTGAACCTTATGGTGTGATGGTCAGACCAGCTGACTGGTTCCACCCTCAAGTCAGCAATCTCCATATCCAAAAGGAAGATCAGATCCAATGAATGACCTTTTATATGGGTTGAGGAGGTAACAACCTGTGTTAGGCCCAGTGAGGTCATCAACTGGAGGAGATTTTGACCAAAATAGGAGAGCTCATCGTTGACCCAGGCATTGAAGTCCCCCAGAATTAACAATCTGGAGGACCGCAATACCAGGTCGACGACGAAGTCTGCTATCTCCTGCAGGAATTCTCCATCATCTCCTGGTGGACGGTAGATGAGGAGTATTCCACAACCTACACCCTCACCCAAGATATATTCAAAGGATCTGGTACTTCCTAGAGGCACATCCACAAGGCCCAGCTCAGTCTTAAACATAATGGCTACACCACCGCCCCTATGATCCAGCCTTGGACGGTGTATCACCGAGAACCCGGCTGGTGTTGCCGAAGTCAATACCAAAAGTTGGGAGTTGTCTATAGACTGAAAAAATACTTTTCATTCAAAATCCATAAATCTATTGCTGTTGGATCTATGTTACCACATTTTGATTATATTTCTTTTTTTGTTTGGGTCAAAGGAGAGTCAACACTTCCTAGTTGTTTTCAACAATATATGTCATTTTTTTTTGTTGGCCCCACAGCACATGCACTGCTGTTTACTGTACTCTAAATTAGGCTGGTTGTCCCCCTACCTTGAGGTTTGAATATTTTTTGTGGGTGGAAAATTTTTAAAGTTGTTTTTTCTCCTGGTCCCTTTGCTTTGTTGGATTTGGTTACTGTAAGGACAAAGCTTGTTAGTCTGCATTCATTGCACGGGATCCTGCTCCAAATGAAACTTAAAAAACAAAAGTTGTGGCACGTAGCTTTTCAACTGCCACTACTAGCTATTGGAATACTTTGCCTGATTCTTTTCACAACCCTTGTTCTCTCACTGTTTTTAAAAAGCCTTTTAAGCAATATATTTTTATTTGTCACTGGAACTTTTTTGTAATGCTTGATACTTATTGTTAAATCGTCATATTTTATTGTAACTTGCTTCAACCTGTGATGAACCTGAAAAAGGACCATCAGTCCAGTGTTCTAACCCAGTTAACAAATTTTAAAATAAATGAGTATCACTATATACATTATGTGTTTCAGTGCATGATGCATTCATTTTAGTGAATATGCATTGTTCACTATCAGACGTACGTATTTTAATATATAGTTCTGTTTATATTTATCCATATATTGTGTGGTTCACTATACAGTGTATATGTTTCACTATATGATATTTGTTTTTCAGCATATGATGTGTGCATCGTACAATATAGTGTATGTGTTTTACTATAAGGTGTATATGGTTATATGGCATGAGCTATGTCCCTAACAGCATCCCATCAGAACACACTGTCTTCCAGCCACTTTAGCAGTCTACACACTGTACTGATCAGCAGTAATGTGATCCATTGTGAAGGTATGAATGACTTCAACTGCTTCTGCATAGCTATGCCAGTAGTTTGTGTTATTAAACCAACGTGCAGGCTTGGGTGGTCTGTTGGGACTGGCAGGGGAGGCAAACCATTTTAAATTATTTTGTTTACTGAATAGTGAACTGATTCAGAAATGTCTACACAGACAGGTCTTTCAGTTCTAATTTGAAGAGGCAAGAGAGATAGTAGATGCAGTTGCTATGGTGACTCTCTTACATGGTGAGATATGTAAAATGAAATATAAATAGTGAGATAGCACCTTTTACCTGATTCATTTTCTCCTACCTGTGTCAGTTGAATAAGCTTCAAAAATGTAATCTGCAGTACAGATGGGTTGAATTCCTGATCTGTAAATGAAATTACTTTAAGATGGTAGGGGTACACTAAACTGTGAGTTGCAAAAAAGCAGATGGGATGCATTTTAAAAAAAATGTTCAGGCTTTACCTGCTGGATCAAGCCAGCCAGTCTTTTCTACATTGTCAGAAACTATGGTACCATCTGTTTTAATACAAAAAAAAACCCAAAAACAAGCAGAGCATTTTTTCTGGCTCTGCTTCTAACTTCTGAGGGAAATGGGAGGACACTTGTCATCAGATGGGGTACAAGGGAGATAACAAGGGAGCTGATTCTATGTAGGTATTGGAACATCCTAGCTAGAATCAGGTAATAGAGCAACAAGGAAAAAGGGTCAAAAGAGTTTATAGGGTGGATGGAATGACTACTAGAATTCTGGGGTATGCACATATTTTAAGTGCAGTAAGACAAATAAAGTAGAGCAGATATACAGCTAAGGGGAAAGATCTTATAGGGGTAGGTTTAACTCATGGCCAAGGTATTCTGTTAACTTGTGGCTAAGATATAGTGTGGTGTGGTAGGTAGGAATAGAGGGCTGACATGGCAGAGGTTAACCAGCTGTGGGGACTGTGGGGTGACTATTACTTGGGCTACACTCTGAAGGGTTAATGTCTGCCCTATATGCAGGAAGTTTGAGGAGCTCCATGCACAGAATCTAGTAGCATGGGGAGAAATACTCCTGCTACACAAATGGCTGAGCTTGATTCCAGAACCACTACCCACTTCCCTCTAATAGGTGCCCACTGGCCCAGGGAGATGGAGGGTGCTGGGAATGGGGACAGGGAAGGAGGAAGGTTGCGGTTGTGAAGCAGTATCCTTCAGTAGTGATTGCAATTGTTTTGAATCCCTGGAGGAGGTGCAGTCTCCTGACTCTACCAGGGGAGGCTGTTTGTGAGCCAGTCACTGAGGATGAGTCGGGAACTGCAACACCCAAGGTAACCAGCAGGGTAGTGGGAATTAAATAAGTAGCTGGAAGAGTACATTAGTCAGGGTCTCTATGGTAAGCAGCATGGAGACAGTGGTGTGTTGAGATAGGTCAGTGAAATGTGGGGGAGTCAGATGCCTGCCAAGCACATCAGATATGAACAATATGGACAAGATATGGAGGATGATTAACAGGTTGGTGGAGGTGCCACATGTCCTTGTTCACATGGTATCAAAGGATCTGTCAAACCAAGGGCCAGAGGAAGTTAATCAAACTTCTGAAGGCTTGGGAAGGGCTGAAGGGGAATATAGCTTCCCTGACCTTTTCACAGATGCCACCAGTGTGAGACAGAGAGGAGAGAGGAGAGAGGGCAAATAAGGATGAGGCAGGAAGAAACTCATGCATTTAATTACTATTGAAAGGTTGTTGTCAAAAAGAGGAGAATTCATTTGTGGAAGGCTGGGGGAACTTCTGGGATAGAAAGCTATTCAAGGGAGAGGACCTTAATTTCATGAGGGAGGGGACAAGTGTGCTTGGATAGAAGCTTGATGTCTACATGGACCATCATTTAAACTGAAGGAAGGGGAGGCAGATGCTGGGAATTCCCTCATGGGGGAGGTACAGAAATGACCTAGCAGGGACTCCTCTAGAAATGGGAAAGAGTCATGGGGGTGCTAGAGTGACTGGAAATGGGAAAGAGCCATGGGTGTGCTAGTGGTGACTGGAACAGGGAACAGGAAAGGGATGGAAAGGAAGAGGAGGGTGGGGTTCACAACAAACCAGCTATTAAGAATGGAAATGGGTGGAGTAATGATGTAGCCAGGAAACAGCTAAAAGGAGAGGAAATAGGGAGGCAGTATGGAGGGCAACCAACCAGTGAGCATGTACTGTGTAATGTACATGCTCAGTGACAGTTCAGTCAGTGTCTGGCTGTGGTGGTGTGAGGAGGGCTGTGCTGGTCAGTTTGGGGGTTGGGGTGTGGGTCACTACCTGCCAGAGTGGTGGAGCCACTAGACTACCAGGGATATTTATTTCTAGTTGGGACAGTGATCGGAGACTGAGGGAGGAGAGGGGGACCACTAGGCCACTAGGAATCCATGAATTTTTCTAATACCAGGGGATCAGGGCTGGGGATGGACATTGGACCACCAGGGTAGATTTTTTTTTATGTGAATGGGGATTAGGACTGGGGAAGGACACTGGACCACCAGGGTTGATGTTTTGTTTTACATGAATGGAGATGGCTTGGGATGGACACTGGACCACCAGGGTTGCTGTTTTTTTTTTTTTACATTAACAGAGATAGGGGGTTGGGGTGGACCTGGATCAGTGCACCCGGCCATGGCACTAGCATGCAAATGAGCCCATGGGCCATGGCACAACCAGTATGCACTGCGCATTACCTCATTGGGTGGTCTTCAGCCCAACACTCTGATAGCATTGCACTGAGTATACTGACTGTTTGCTGTGCACTGCACTACCATGGTCTGATATTCAAACAGATAGTGTGCCCAGTTCAGATCATGCTATCTGCTTGAAAATGGCAACAGAGCTGAATGGCTCTATTTTTTTCATGCAATGCAACTGTTTTCATGCAGGGCCAGCTGGCTCTGTATATAGGGCCCTTAGTCTCCCCACAGTCAAATGATGATGAAATCTGTTCTAACGTTCCACTGATACAGCATCTTAAAATATTAAATTATGCCAATATCCACAGGTTGGATAAGATATATTGCGTTTGGGGTCAAAAAAACTATCTGGATGTTATGGATCTGTAGCTGTAGGTGGTCGCTGCAATTGTTCAAGAAAAAGACAGTTTTGCTGCCTGTTGCTTCAAGTCTTGAGCAAACTCCATGATCCATTCAGTAAAAAGAGTAGCCATCATTCAGGAGTTAGAGTTAGCATGGTAGGTGATTTCTCCATGTTAACCGACCAAAAGCACCACCACTTTTGACTTTTTCCAATGGCAAGTAATTTACGCTTGCAAGACTCGTCCATATTCGCAGTGTAGTATTACCATTAATGGATTTGCTTTTTAATATTAGAGTCCCATCTGGAGTGGTCCTGTAATAGCAGTGTAGTTGAACACAATCTGAGAAAGGATCTGACAAATTCATCCATCCGCAAATGTGGTGTCTGCATCCCTCTTCCCCCCATGCAACTTTTTTTAAAAACAATGTTGTGATCTATCTTGAAACAGCAAACCCAGCCATTGCTTGGTTCAAAATCCATTTTCTCCATTGCCTTGGTCGATGTGAGGTGCTGGAAACAGATAAGACTTCAAGACAGAAACTTCTCTCTGTAAAGACAACTAAATCATCTTCACTGGAGAATACATTCTGGATAACTGACTGCAAAAAAAGTGAGTGAGTGTGTGAGAGATTTTAAACATCAACACCTAATCAGCTAAGACTGGCAGCTGCTTCACAGTACTGACATCTACAGTATACTCTCAAGGGATAGGGAAAACACACTACTGTATACCCCCAGAAACTATGCATTTAAATGAGCATAATTATGCATTTATAGGGTACTTTGAACACTGAATGTATGGCAAAAAAAATCAGGACATTAAGAAAGTAGGCATTTAAGCATCAAAACTGCCATGATAGAGGCAATAGGCCTTTGTGTGAAACAGATAAAGAAAACAAAGTGGAGTAAAAAAACACTATGGTTCTCAAAAGAGGTGGCAGGGAAGGTTAAGGAGAAAAAGGCTGCATTCAAAAAGTATAAGGCATCACAGAAGGAGCACGACAGGGAACTGTAACAATTAAAGCAGAAAGAAGTGGGGAAGGCAGTCAGAATAGCAAAAGCCCTAACTGAGGAAAAAATAGCCAAGTCAGTTAAGAAGGGGGATAAAACCTTTTATAGGTAATTTTGGGAGCATAGAAAGGTTAAGAGAGGAATAGTGAAGATTAATAAGGGAGAGGAGAGGTGGGCAGAGGGAGATGGTGAAAAGGCAGAGATACTGAATGAATACTTTTGCTCAGTATTCACAAAAGAAGATGAGGAGGAGTTACCTAAACCAGACAATAGAAGCACTCTGGGTAGGGGGGTTGACACTAGTCTATTTACAGAAGAAAGAGTCCTGAAAGAACTCCTAAAACTCAAGGTGGACAAAGCAATGTGGCCTGATGGGATTCACCCCAGAATCCTAAAAGAACTAAGGGAGGACCTAGTGACACCACTGACCACACTTTTTAACAAATCATGGGAGGATGGGGTGGTACCTGAGGACTGGAGGAGGACAGATGTGATTCCCCTTCACAAAAGTGGGAGCAAGGCAGAAGCAGGAAACTACAGACCTGTAAGTTTGACCTCAGTGGTAGGGAAAATGATGGAATCACTTCTGAAAGAAAGAATTGCTGAATACCTAGAGGCCAGCAGGGCACAGGACCAAAAGCAGCTTGGATTTACAGCAGGAAGGTCATGTCAGATGAATCTAATAGATTTCTTTGACTGGGTGACCAAAGTAATAGACTAGGGAGGGGCTGAGGATATGGCCTACCTAGACTTTAGAAAGGCATTTGACACAGTCCTGCACAAAAGATTAATAATCAAGTTAGCCAGCCTGGGAGTGGGTCCCAGGGTGGTAGCCTGGGTAGCAAACTGGCTGCACAACATGACACAGAAGGTAATAGTGAATGGAACACATTCTGAAGAAAGGGGGGTTACTAGTGGAGTACCTCAGGGCTCAGTACTGGGTCCAGTCCTCTTTAACATCTTTATAGGTGACATTGCAGAGGGTCTGAAGGGAAAGGTATGCCTCTTTGAAGATGACACAAAGATCTGTAACAGAGTTGATACACAAGAGGGGGTAGAAAAGATGAGAAGGGACTTGGCAAGGTTGGAGGAATGGTCAGACATATGGCAACTTAGATTCAATGCAAAGAAGTGCAAAGTAATGCACCTGGGAAACAAAAACCCAGGAGAAGGGTACACAATAGCAGAGGAGGTACTAACAACAACAAAAATGGAACGGGACTTGGGGTAGTCATATCAGATGATCTAAAGGTGGGTAAGCAATGTGAGAAGTCAGTAAAGAGAGCCAGGGGGATACTGGAATGCATAGGAAGGGGCATCACAAGTAGAAAAAGGGAAGTGGTTATCCCTCTGTACAGACAGTTGGTGAGACCCCATCTGAGTACTGTGTGCAGTTTCGAGACCTCATCACGCAAGGACATAGACAGGATGGAAGCAGTCCAGAGGAGGGCAACTAAAATGGTGCAGGGTCTGCATCAGAAACCATATGAAGAGAAACTGAGAGAGCTTAATATGTATACCCTTGATGAAAGGAGGGACAAGGGGGACATGATAGAAACATTCAAGTACCTCAAGGGAATCAACAAAGTCCAGGAGGGTAGCATCTTTCAGAAAAAGAGATGTGTAAGAACAAGGGGACACAATTTAAAGAAAGAGGGGGGACGGCTCAGGGGTAATGTGAGGAAATATTTTTTCACAGAGAGAGTGGTGGATGCGTGGAACTGCCTTCCTGGGGAGGTTGTTGGGGCTAAAACAGTGCGGGAATTCAAACATGCATGGGACAGACACAAGGCAATTGTAGTGGGGGGTGGCAGGAAGTAGGCTGTTGGTTTACTAGAATCTGCAGCTTATCCAGTAGGTAGGAAAATGGGCAGACTGGGTGGGCCAAGTGGTCCTTATCTGCCATCAAAGTCTATGTTTCTATGTTTCTATGTTTCTTTGCATTCTTCAAGTATGTGTTGAAGTCATCTTGACTGTACCAATATTTCTCCATGAACAGTAGTCCCTCTAATTCTCACACTTTAGTAACCAGCAGCACTGCCTCTTTCAACAGGACACTGTCAAGGACCAAATCCAAGGATTAGCTTGACAGCAACAGCAGCAGATATTATACCTTTAAGACAAATCTTTTAAAGCCCAACCAAGACTATACAGCAGACAGCAGGAACCTGACTCTTTTAACCTCTTTCATTCACTGTCGCTATCAATGAGATGTATATACATACACACACACACACACATATATATGCGCACACACACATATATATATCTATATCTGTAATGATATATCTATCTATATCTGTATTGAGATATATATATATGTTATGGGGGTGGTAGCGCCCATATAGTTAGGGTTAATCAGGTACTTTAATGTTAAACCCCAAATTTTGCACGGTAATAACTTTGAAATCATTGAACGGATTTGCATGGAATTTGGAACAGATGATGTTGGGTGGTAGACTGTTTGATTTGCCAAGTTGCGTTTTGATCGGATTTGTGGATTCCATGCATCAAATTGTGAAAAAACACACTTTCGTCAATTTTTTGCCCATTTTCCTTGTTTTTCCTTATCACTCTGTGACCAGACCATTTGGAATTTTGACCTGAAACTGTCAGGGTTGACAGTGATTATCCTAAGGAACAATCCAGCATTGGTTTGGTGAAAAAATATTAATCCATTCCAAAGATAGAAAATTTTACAAATTAGTGTTCTAAGCATGCTCAGTTCAGTCTTTGGGATAGATTCACAGTTTTGATCAAGGATTCCTGGTTGTGAATGGCTCACAAACAGGGATCTATTTTCATGAGAAAATCCCTGTTCATTGGCCACCATTTTGTTTTCTCGCTTAGTGAGGGGAGAAAACAAACACTTGAACTTACCCCAAGGATGTTTTTTTTAAATAAGGCATGGTGTGGCTTAGGGGATGGCCTTGTCACTCATGCCTTTTGGTTTTGTGTATTTATTTAGAAAATGGAAGGTTTTAAATTAAAAATCTCTCTTTGTGATCCCTTTTTGCCAGCCGATCCCTTTTCGTGAGGATCAGCTGGCAAAAAGGAATCATGAAGAGGGATTTTAAATTTTAAAATTATAATTTTTTTAAATAAAGTACACAAAACCAAAGGCATGGGCAGGTACAGGATGCCCCCCTAAGCCAAACCCAAGCCTTGGTTTTATATATATATTTTATTTTAGTGCCTACTTACCATGTCTCCCTGGTGTCCAATGGTACCCCCCACCCTCCATTACCCCAGTTATTTAAATGTATGTGGCTACTTGCCACATCTTTCTGGTGTTCAGTGGTACCCTCACCCTCCATTGCCCCAGTTATCATTGGTGGCAGTGGGTCCCATCCATTTATTTCCCTTTTTGTTTTTGCTGAAATGTAGAAAACGTCCCTCTTTGTCTTTTGCAGCCGTTGTCCTGCAAGAAGAAAACTTCCATCGCTGAGTGTGCCGACACCCCAGCCTGACCCCCACTGTGCACCCACCTCCCACACCCCTGATGTCTCCCCAGACCACCACTCACCTGAGGAGATTCCTGGTTCAACACCCGCTCCCACGATTGAAGACATGTCTTGCTGCTGGAACCGTGACTGCAATCTGAACTAAGATAAATGAGGTCCTATTTATTTCAATGGGGGGGTCATCTTCTGGCCATAACTTGACCATTGTTTAAGATTTTGGTTCCAAATTTTCAACATGGAGTCCTGAGGACCCCACCTCTTGAGCAATATGTCTGTCATTGGGCAACTTTTGCTGGAGAAGTGATTTCGCAGTCGCTTGGTGAAATTACCTTTCTGGTGGGATTTGCATAACAGTCACATTGTTCATTCATCAGGTGGGGTCATAAGAAGGCTATGTTGAAAATTTGGGTACAAAATTTTGAAAAATGGCTGCATTATGGGCATTTGGTGCAATATTACTATGAACTCTCGTAACTCAGTAAATTTTCAATATTTTCACCCCATATTTTCAACATACTGTTCTTATTACTCCACCTGATGCGTGTCACAGCTGTCATTTCTGATATTCTGTCCAAGATGGAATTTTGCACCTGTGACATAGAATGGCATTGTGGTTGCACAGAATTGCATTTTGGCTGGGATTTGAAAATGTGATGTGATGGGTACATGTGGTGAGGTCATAAAAAAGACAATATTGAAAATTTGGGCTCAAATGAGGATAATGTTATACTATCTCAATGGAGGGATGGGAGCACATGGTCTGAAGAACCCTGCACTCCCACCATAACATGTGGATACTGCTGTACTACGTTAATGGAGGACTGGGAGTGCAGGGTGCAAGGGACCCAGCGCTCCCACTGTAACATATGGATACTGTTGTAGTATCTCGATGGAGGGATGGCCCATTGTAACATAAGGAAACTGTTGTACTATCTTGATGGAGGGATGGTAGCACAGGGTTCTAAGGACTCTGCACTCCCACTGTAACATATGGATACTGTTGTACTATCTTGATGGAGGGATCAGAACCTGTGCTCCCACAGTAAAATGATGATACTATTATGCTACCTCAAAAATTAAGGAAATTAGTTGCAAAAAAATTTTTAATACATTAGTTAGAGTTGGCACTAAACAAGTAGGGAAATGAGGTATTAGGGTTTCACCCTAACACCCCACTCCTGCCCTGTGAGGACCAGGAGGTGTCAAGGGGGGGTGGGGGTTGGCAATGGACATTTGTTCAGCTTTTGTCTGGGTCAGATATTTTTTCTGACTGCTGTAAGGAGCAGCAGTGTGAGATTGTATACTAAAGCTGGCAAGTTAAATGGCTGCCTGCTTAAGTATTTTTCTCTTCTTGACCCATCTCTATAGACTAGCCTGCTAGGCTGTCTCTCAGCAAGGAGAGAGAGGAAACTAAAGCATGTTGTGCAGCCTCAGTTCTTTTCTTAAAAAAGTATACCTTGCTAACAGATGCAGCTGCATATGACCTACCCTGTTTATATTTATTTATCTTACTTTTTTTTCTAACTCTCCTGAACCACTGTAAGAAGGAATGGGTTGATGATAGCTGTCTGCTAGATTTCCCTTCACCATCATTTAGTAAGAGAGAACAGGAATGAAGTGTGATCCAGTCTGTACTTCTGAGCTTTTCTGTGTTCTTTTACTTTTGCCCTTTTTTCTTTGCTGCCTAGTTTCAGACACCAGGTTATTTGTGCACCCTGTACATATGTAAATATTTCAGTAGTTGCCAATAACTTTCCTGAAACACCAGGATGCTGGTATATATGTTTGAATTCCCCTAGCTTCTCTCTGAGGCCTGTTTCTTACTAACATTCTCCATATCATCTTTACGGAAAGGCCATCAATTCACCCCTTCATTGAACAGTTAGTTTGGGTGGTTCTCAGGACTAGCTTAGGTACAATCCTAATTCAGTGAATATTTTTGTTTATTTTCTCATTATGTTTATTGTGCGAAAAGCATTTCTGTGAATGTGTGGAAAATGAAATAAGCACTGTTTTTTATTTTAAACTTTTGTAAATTTGGTGATGTCATTTGAAGAACAGTGATGTGAGTCAAGCAAGAAAACTCATGGAATGGGGGACGACTATAAAATCCCTCAGATTCTGAATGTGGGTTAGACTAGTTCAGGGCTCCAGAGAGTGCAGATCACTGTGTTCCAGTTCAGTTTAAGGTGGGCCGTATCAGCTCGGCTTAAAGTGGACAATACTGATTTGCAGTGTTGGGTAAGTTACTTTAAAAAGTAATCAATTACAGTTACTAGTTACTTTCAAATAAATGGAATCAGTTACAGTTATCTATTACTTTTAGATAAAAAGTTATTAGTAACTGTACCTGTAACACATATTGCTTTTTATATTACTTTATATTACTTTTCATAACTTGTGTAACCTCCCCCTACAAATGGTGGTTCCTAAAAGCCTTCCCGGAGCTTACCTAAGTGCTCCCTACCTAGCTGGTGTTTGGCATAATGCCACTTAAATGTGGGTGCTGTGAGTGCTTTTAGAGCCTCTGGTACTGTCTCTTTAAAAGCTGCCTGCTCGCAGGCTTAATTAGTTTGTATAGGGGGACTATGAGTTTAATGCTCGAATCCCACCAAAGCTGCTGTCTAATCGCTCCATTTCTGCAGTCACTAAGAGAGCAGAGGGAGCTAATTGAAGGAAGTAACTGTTTGTTAGAAAACATTTAGAGTAATAGAGAAAATGTAGTTTGTCTAACCTGCCTTTCTTGCAGCTGGGACTCTGTGTGTTTTGCCCCTCCATTTTGGATCTGAACTGCAGAATAGATCCAATCAGACAAGGAGGGGGCATCTAAAATGGAGTTTAAGTGGACCAACCAGGATCAGGACTCTCTTGGGAGCAGGCTGGCCATAAGAAGTATAGCTAGTTATTCTGGGAAGTGAGGTTCTGGACCTTGGCACCTATTTACGCCAATAGGGGGAGTTTTGAGTGATTGACAACTGAAGTCCACCAATTGGACCCGGTGGCACCTGAATGGAATACTCTGCCTTGTATTTGGAAAGGCAGATCCATTGTGACCATGACTGGGGAAGGAGCTCCGAGCTTCTGCGCTACAGAGTTTCGTGCGGGAAGCGTGTGTGGAGGCCTAAACTCAGACAGTGCATTGCCGTAGCAATTCAGACTGAATCCACAGCTACTGAGAAGAAGAGAGGCTGAACAACTGGGAACCAGGCTCACCCTGTAGAGGACTAGAGAAACTGCTTAATCACGCTCGGTCTGTCAGGAAAGTGAAGCTGCAGTGTGAACTCCTGGGTTAGCAGTAAGTGCAATCGGGACCTGAAAGCAGCTGCCTGGTATAGTAATTTCCTTTACATATAAATGTGTGGAATGCTTGTGAAGGACAGTTAAACGAGTCCTCTTTTCCTGTGTGTGTAGGCAGAAAGGCAATTGCATGCAGGCAGACTGAATCCGTTGCTGATTGAAGCTATGTGCCTGCTTGTAGAATTTCACCTCCCCCGCTGTGCGAGGGCATCTGGCAATCCATGACCCCCCTTGGTGCCAGTTTTCAGCATCAAGTGTGTGAGTGCAAATCAGGGTAGCTCCCTGCCATCTGTCAATTTAATTGCAAGGGTTTCATCTGATTTCGTTTCTTTCTTTCTTCATGAACTGAGCCAACTGGGTCCGGATTACAATTGGGTACTATGCAAGTGTTTTCCATCAAAGGGCCCCTACAAGCTGCACTGATCCTGGCTAGCTCCCCACCATCCTGGGTACCCAGTAAAGTGACATTTTGGGACTCTGAGTATGTGCACAGTACTGTGAGTAATAATGTGTCAAATCTAATTAACCTGATTTCCCCTTGTCCCTGTTATAGCCCCTTAAATAAATTAGATCTGTTTGTTTCAGCAAAGTTACACTGACTGAGGTATTCATTTATGTTAAAGTATTGTACTGTGGCTATGTATTGCATCATCTTGTTTTACAGGGGATCTGCAGAGTCAAGTTGATTGAACCGGTCCTGAGGGTAAGTGTGAATAGTGAAGGTACTCATGGTGCACAGTGTGGGTCACTAGTAGGAATAGAAGGGGGTCTCAGTGTCCCAGAGGGCTGTGACCAAGTTAGTCCAACTACTTCAAACCCTGACCTCTGGGTGGAGGCACTCGCCATCGAACCTAGGCCCCTCAACCTGTTAGCAGTTAAGCAGGCAGGGGTAATAGCCCTTGGGATAGCACCACCTGGGGGTTACACTTGGTTACGTACACCCAATAAACATATAGTACCTATAGTTTGCTCTTGGGAACACTCCAAAAACCTTAAAAAAGAAATACAATCTAAAGTTATGTCAGTGGTAGCTAGTGGCTGCTCCAGGAATTTGTACTGCTGGGAGGGACACAGCCAGGGTCCAAAATGATGATACGGGTCTGAAAAAATCCTTCCCTCAGCCCAGACAGGAGCAGCCCCAGCACCTGGCCCCAGAGGAATCATCTTTCCTTCAAAATCTTATCCATCTTTTTCCCCTTTCCCTCCTCCATCCCTGAGTCTTTCTAAATCCCTCATTTAAGATGGCATGGGTCTGAGAATGCTTGGCCTTTTTTTTTCAAAATAAAATTTGCCTTTATATAGACTCGCTCACTCATACAACCAGAAACTCCCTATGTTTCTTTCTCAACTACCTACATTTCCTCCTAATATATAATTTCTCTCCCACAATACTAAGGATGTTTCTCATCCCCAATACTCATACTCACATTCACACTCACTCTGTCTGACATGTCTCACATGTACAGGGTGCAGCCAACACAGAAAAGGTTCTGTCTAAGATTGTACATTCGGACTCTAAAGAAGAAAATAAGAAGTACCACTTAATCTAATTTTGTCAGTGAGTGATGCAGACAGTCTTTCACTAAAGACTGTATAGAGTTCCACAGTGTGAATAACCCACTTTAAATCTTTTACAGACCCAGATAGAACAAAGAATAAAATAAGGTGGTAATTTTCCACCATACAAATTTGCTGCTGCTCCTCACATAGAAACAGAATTTGACAGCAGATAAGGACTGCTTGGCCCACCTAGTCTGCCCATTTACCTACCTATTGTAACACCACAGACCCTATTTGATCTCCTGCTTTACCCCCCCTTACCACTAATGTTCCCTTATGCCTATCCCATGCCTTCTTGAATCCTGTTATCGGTTCTTCCATCTTCCTTTCCATGCCAGTTATGTATTCTGATATGCTTTGACAAATTAATAAAAAATCTAGTTTTGGAGTGTCCACAGATCTACACAGAGTTCCACTGGCCACGCCAGCTACTGCTTTCTTTTCAAATATTGTTAAGACATTCTATGACATCAATAACACCATTCAATGACACTCATCTGAATGGCCTGGAATGGTGTTGATTGATTTTGTAGAAGGTTCAGGAAGTATGTAGATAGACAATGGCAACTGCTGAGGAGAGAGGGATTCAGGGCAGTTACAAAGGCAACCCATTAAGATTAGTAATTTAATAGAAAGGTCAAGAACTTTTCAGGATATTGGACAGACACTGAAAGGACACCAAGAGGTCATCTAGAGTGTAAAAAAAAACTGTGTCACATCACCTTTAAGAATAGTTCTGTTCTGGGATTATATTTTACACTATAAAGTTATGGACTTGTGAATAAGCACATTTTGCAAACCACATAACTACTGTACTTAATCAAATTCACAATTTCTAGTTTTGTTCTTATTCATGTACTACTCGTTCCAAGGCAACCCCATTGTTTTCCAGGCCTATGAAGCAACACACTTCACTCTGTAAATTCTAACTTATGTAAACAGGGGTTCTGTAGCATATATAGTACTTAGTTTCACATAATGTGAGTGTATGTCCTCAAGGGATCCAGAAGCAAATGATTTGATACCTTCTGGTGGACCAACATAGATGTAACAACAAGAACAAAGTGCTCTAGCTTTCGGACCAACCAGTCCTTCATCAGAAGCCTAATGGCAGTTGTTTAGAAAAAAACAATACTTTCAACAGCTAGATCATGCAGAAAAAACAGAAAAAATACTCATTGGTTTAAAATACTCATTTAAAAAATACTGAAAATGATGTCAGAGTAATTTAACAGCACCATGCTACCTTCAGCCAAGAGTGTCCCAGGGTCAAAGGTTCTTGGTGGAACACACATACAAAGAAACCTACTGCATATAAATTTAATTGACATAAGATAACACTGCTGGAGCAGATGACTCCTAAATCAAGTTATGAGTGCCACAGCATGTATAAGGATATGATTACTGAAATGCAACCCCCCCCCCCAGATTAAAGACATACTGCGATTGTCTTAGTACTCTAAAAAGTTTCAATGCATGCATTATAGATAAGAAATTACCAGTAAAGTTGTCTTAAAAACATCAGTGCATATTCTATGATGTGTAAAACTTAGCTGGACCTGTCATCCTGCTGTACTCTCCAGCTAGATATCATGTCCCATAAATTTCAAAAAACCTCTAGTGTAATGACAGGACTTTATAAATGATAATTTAAATTTATACTTAAATTGACAGTATTAGTGTCAAGCAAAAAAACTCTAGTCATGGACCACCAAGGAATTAAGTCCATGTAGCCTGATATGTACAGATGTCAATATACACTGAGAATGTAACAACTTGATGTACTGGAACTGTCTATGGAATCTGAAAAAGAGATAAAAATGTAATTTCTCTCCTCCTCCTCTTCACACAAACAATACGCCCTACCCCACCCTACATCTTCAAAATGTGTGTGTGTGTGGGGAATAATTAGCTTTAAAGAGATCCACACACACACACACACACAACATTTCCAAGGATTCTGGATACAACTACAATTAAATAAACCTGCCACCCTCCCCAGCATAAGGTAACTAGAAGTAAATATAAAGTATGTGTGTAAGACCAGAGGTCTAACATACCAACATTTCTTCAAATCTCTACAATATTAGCCTAATGTAAAAAGATCTGTCCAGGACCCCCATGCAAATGAGATCTTGCACCCCAATATGTACAGAGTTAAAAAAATATATATGTGACAGTCTATGATAACACTCCTGTATGTACAGTAACAGGCTAGGTAATCTAAATATGGTGTAACGGAATCATCCCCACTCACGGGCAAGGATAAAAAGTAAGGAGGAATTAATATTCATTATGTGTGTGAAGTAAGAGTAGTAACACACTGTAACTCCATGTATCTAAATAGAGGCCTACCTCAATGTGATAGCAAGCCTCACACCTGTTATATCATGTACCTCACAACACATACCCACACACATACATACACACACACACACACATACCCACATTCCACATAAACTGAAGTCCTACAATATGCCAGGCTGAAGAAGAAGAGGTCTCTGGATGTCAGTTTCTGTAATGTCCCATGAAACCTAGATCAGTATTCATCCCATCTGCTACCATGTTGAAATGTAAAATAAGTTTAATCTCAAAAGCTCGTCTCTGTCATGTATTTTTTAGATTTCATTTTAAGACCATTACTGACATATCTGAAATTGAGTGATCAGGCTGGGAGAAGTGGTACCCCACTGGTTTTTCAGTTTTCTTTCCTCAAATAGTATGTCTGTGCGAGTTCATCCTAGTGTGGAGTTGTTTGCTTGACTCTCCAACATAACCTGTTTGTGGACATCTCTTACACTGAATGAAATAAAGAACATGTTGTGATGTGCATGTAGAACTCCCATCCATGTTGAATTGTCTGTTTTGTGATGTAACCACACAGTCCGAGGTGGAAATGAGCTCACAAGTCTTACAGGTGCATTGATTGCAGGGCCTTGTGCCATTGTGTGACACGTTATTCTGTTCTGGTGAAAGTTTGCTCCTAATAATTAGGCTGGCTAAATTTTGTGGTTGTTTAAAAGATAGTAGTGGGAGTTCCTTAAAAATACAATTAAGGGTTTCATCCTCACTAAATATTGGGTGGATGTCTTTAATAATCTTATGCAGAAGTTCAAGGTCTGGATGATATGTGACTATGAAGGGTATTCTGCCTGTAGCTGTCTTTTCTTTATATTGAAGTAGCTGTTGTCTTGGTACTTGCGTTGCATGTTCTGTTATCCAGTCAATTTCTGTGGAAGAGTGTCCCTGCTCAATAAAGGTGTTTTTCAACATAGCCAAATGTGTATCTCTGTCATCCTCATTTGAACAAATACTGTGAAATCAGAGTGCTTGACTCTACATGACAGATTTTTTTGCATGGTTTGGGTGATTACTTTTCTTGTGTAGGTAGCTCTGTCTGTCTGTTGGCTTCCTGTAAATACATGTATGTATGGTTCCATCCTTAATGGTGACTGTGGAGTCCAGAAAATTAACATTGGTGGTAGAATGCTCCAGGGTAAGCTTTATGGTAGGGTGGAGATTATTAAGTTTGTGATGAAAATCTTTAAGTGCATCTCTGCCCTCCATCCAGATGACAAACAAATCATCAGTGAAATGGAAATAAGTTAGTTGTTTATGGGGACATTGCCTTAAAAAATCCTCCTCCAAGTCCTCAAGGGAAGAATTACTGTTTTATTGTCACTACCCAAAGACCTAAGCTGGCCACAGAACCGAAAGACTTCAGACTGCTGACATATAATTAAATTGCTTAATTAAAAAGAATAGGTCTCAAGAACAATAATTAATTTTGCCCCACTTGCCAGGCTTGGTGGAAAACTGTACCACCCACAACAGTCATTAGTAGCATCATTCATTTTTATATTTGCTTGCACGCATGTGCAAGAAACATAGTGCCATCATCAGAGATTTCGGAGGTGTGTCACCTCCTCCTCCAATTCAGTCAGTGTGCTGGCAGGAGCGGCCCCTGTAAGCCAATGCATTTTGGAGCTGTCTATGACATGCACCAAAATGCAGTGGCATACAGTTGAAAGGGGGAGCTACGCTTGAGTGAGCAGCAATAAGATAAGGCTGCTCACACGTAGCTCCCACAGGCGCCGCGTGCCCCGCGTACCGCACATATAGCCGATGGGGTGCCCAATCCCGTCGGCTGTGCTCATTCCTCCGCCTCCCCAAATGCTTACAAAATGCCATGCTGGGTGCCCACCCCAGCGTGGCAACTAATCATATAACCGGCAGGGGTGCCCAATCCCCGTCGGCTGCACTGCCCCCCCAGTAGTGAGTGTCACGCCTGGAGCCCACCCAGCGTGGCAAGCAATTCATAGGCAGAGGGTGCCCAATCCCCGTCGGCTGAACAGCCACCCAATGTCCTTGTGCCACGCTGGGAGCCCACCCCAGTGTGGCAGCGTCCGTCATCATCAGGTTTTTTTTCACCTGTGAATTAAAAGCGGTCCCACGAGTGAGTCTCCCCCCCCTCCACAACCCGCACCTACCCAATCGCACCCAGCCTCCCCACTCCCCCACCCCATCCTTACCTCCGGACCTCACGCGATGATCTTGGGTGGACGGGAACACGTCTGCACTCTTCAAAGGCGACCGCGAACTGAGGAAATGCCGGTAAGCTGTATAATGGGCTAGATAGGGGTTTCAACTATTGCATATCTCAGGCATTTTTAAATTTTTGCACCAATTTTCAACATGGGTTTTGGGACCCCTTCTCATGATTGATGTCACTGTCATGGCGTTATTCAGGCCGAAGGGTGATTTTTGCACAGTGACTGCACAGTGACTGTGAAATCACCCTTCAGACCTGAATAACGCCACGACAGTGACATCAATCATGAGAAAGGTCTCAAAACCCATGTTGAAAATTTGCAGCCAAAATTCCCAAAATGACTGTTTTACAAGCGCGTTATGCAGTTCCTACACAGGCTCATAAGTTCGCGAATTTTCAATATTTCCACTCCAGATTTTCAACATTGCCATTTTACCACACCTTCTTATGCGTAGTACAGCTGACATTTTTCATATCTCACCCAAAATGTGTTTCCACCCATGTAGCGCACAATGGCGCAGTCGGTGTGCGAAATCAATGTACAGAACAAATTAAGAAAATCACAGTGACACTGTTCATGAGCAGAGGTCTTAAAGTGGCTATGTTGAGAATTTGGTGAAAAAATTCCTAAAAATGACTTTTACGAGCGTGCGTTGCACAGTTCCTATGCATGCTCGTAAGTTTGCAAATTTAATATTTTCACTCCAGATTTTCAACATGTCCATTTTATTAAACTTCCTTACGAACAGTACAGCTGCAATTTTTCATATGTCGCCCAAAATGTGTTTTCGCACATGTAGCGCACAATGGTGCTGTTGGTGTGCGAAAGCAATGTTTAGGACAGATTAAGAAAATCACAGTTACACTGTTCATGAGCAGAGGTCTTAAAATGGCTATGTTGAAAATTTGGTGACAAAAGTCCATAAAATGACTGTGTTATGAGTGAGCATTGCACAGTTTCCACGCACCCTCGTTAGTTCATGACTTTGTAATATTTTCAGTCCAGATTTTCACCAGTGGCATTTTTCCACGCTTCCTTATGAGCAGCACAGCTGCCATTTTTCACAACATGGCTGAAGTGTGTTTTCACACTTTCAGTGCAGAGATGCGTGGTCACTGTGGGAAATCATTGTTCGGCACAGATAAAGAAAATCACAGTGACACTGTTCATGATCGGAGGTACCAAAATGCCTGAGTTGACAATCTGCTGTAAGAAATCCCCAACCTAATTATATTATGGGTGTGCGTTGCACAGTTTCTATGTACGCTCGTGACTTCACCATTTTTTTAAATATTTTTACTACACATTTGCAACATAGCCATTTTTTACACCTCCCCATGAAAGAGTACAGCTGTCATTTTTTACATCCTGTTCGGAATATTTTTGCACCTGTGGTGCTAAATGCCGTAGTCACTGTGCATAAGCAGCTTTCGGCTAACAAACTGATATTCCCCCTGTTCATGAGGTGGGGTCACAAAACAAACATGTTGAAAATTTGGAGTGAAAATACCAACGAATGCCTGAGGTATTAGGCTTTTCAACTATAATGCCCGACCCTATAGAGAATGACAGGCATCAGGGGTGTGACTTGGGATTCTTGCCTGTGATGCTCATACCATTCCACACCTGCAGTCACTGAGAGGCATCGAGATATGCCTTGGACTCTTGACCCCCAAAGTTCACCCCATTCTCCTATCGCTTCCATCTCACGTGCTTCCTAATGGAATGGGGAATTGTGCAAAGATAAAGAGATCCCAAGGCACACCGTGACACTTGTCAGTGTCTGCAGGGTGGGTGTGGGTGAAATGTGCCATTATGCCTGATGACCCAAAGGCACACCCCAATGCCTGTCCATATCTGCAGGGTGGTGGCGGGGTTGGCTTCAGTTCAATACTTCACTGCCATTCCTATTATGCAGCTGTCTAACTCCTACACTACCAATCCCAATGCCAGCAAGCAAACATTCGGCATTGACAAATGCTTGTTTAGTTTAACTAGTGTGACCCTCGTCTGTTTACTGACATACAAATACTGTGCACTTCCCACTTAGAATATGCATCATCTAAGTACAGTTACTAAAGACAAATCCCTGCAAGTAACATTTATGCAAAAAGACATGCCAGGATGTGCATGTATATTTTTCAGCATTAATACAAAACTTAGCAGATTATGATAAACACCCACAGTGTTTGTAATAGTGAGTAAAAAAACATGATTCTTGTCAGGGACCTCTATAAAACCAATCAGTGCACCATTAAAAGAAGATATAACATTACAGTATAACCACAGGCATACGACTCATGGAATTACCATTTGAGTTAACCTACTGTATTTAAACAGAAAAAACAAACAAGAGATTCCTTTACCCTCACTCTCTGCCCTGACAAGCAGGGGCATGCCCTTCAGCCTCTCCTCATAGCCCCAGAAGACATGCCTGGTCTCCTACTTGTCCCACTGGTGGTCTTCGTTGAGGGTGTAAATCTTAACTCAGAGCTGTGTGTCTATCATCATGCCCGCTTGCCTGCATGACCACTTTTACATGCAAAAACAAGTGACTAAAACACCCAGCATGGCAAGCAAGCAAGAACAAAATCAAATAGGAGATTGAGACTCCCTTCTTTTTAATTCACTTACTGGGGTATTTTTTGTCATTGCCAAATCGACTATGGCAACAACTGTACTGAGATTTCTTTAATTTTTAAATATGTCAAAGGACTTCCCAGTGGGGAAAAATTAAGACAGGATATACAGAAAGCATTTCTGACTGCTTATATAATTTTGAACACATTCTTTATGCTCTGCAGATTAAATAGTAAATTATGCAGGCAGATGTGCGGTGACTTCTTTGTTGGTTTGATATTTGGCTTTTATGTTTTACCCCTTGTGTTAGAGTGTTCATTGTCCTTCTAACGGTTCTGCTGCTACAAAATAATGAATGGCATCAATGTTTCTAGGGTGACTCATCACACTTACGATTCCCTGTCTGGGCTTCACACTGTGACTGCACCCATTTCCTCCTAATGTGTGCACCAGCATAGGACTGATCTAGAGGTAGTGTTCAGGCCACCAGAGCACCACTCAGGGACCGCATCAGTTAAATAAAATAAAGGTTTTATCACGCAGCCAATTAGCAGCAGCCGGAAAAAAAACTCTGCACTCATATGCTAGAAAAAAAGGAAAGTAATATAGAGAATTGCATTACAGTAACACACATTACTCTCACGAAAACATAATTTGTAACTTCCCAACATTACATTCTCTTACAAGTAATCTGTTACTGTTACTAGTTACATGGAATTGTAGTTAGATTACAGTAATGTGTTACTACCCAACACTGCTGATTTGCTGCTAGACTCAAGAGTGCATATCCTCCATTGGCTCCATCCAGTTCCAGTTATGTTTGAAGAATTTTGGTGAAGTATTTTCTAGCAAAATCGGGTAAATAAAATTGAATATTTTCTTGCACCTATCATTTATTTATTTTTTTTTAATAACATACATTCAAAATTTCTGTATGTAGGATAAACTCTAGTCCATTTCAAACAGCAGAACAATATTAAGATACTACTACAGAACATGAACATCATTGCAAGCATTATGCACCATAATCATTAACATCAGGCCACATTTTAACATTACTATTAATCTTCATAACTAATTCATCACTAAGAAAGAAAAAGAAAAAGAATCAGATGGCCTGCCTATCAGCTCATTTATAATAAATGATATCATCCAGTAGAATTTATCCATCAAACCAACATTAAGCTAAGAAACCAACATAACAGTCCATCCCCACTGTGCTCAACCCACTTCATCCACACCTTCCAGCATGATTTCAGATAATTCTTTATCAGAAGAAATTGGGGACTTTCCACTTCTTGACAGATCCAACACATACTGGGCTTTCATAAACTCGACCAGCTGGTTGACCGCAAAAAAAATATATACTGCTTGCCCTTACGTTTAATTTGCACCTTTGCCAGTGCTAGTAACTGAAAAGTCCCTCCCAGCCCTAAAATGTCTTGACAGTAGTTCAAAAATGTCCTCCTTCTCTGTTGCGTTTGAATGGAGAAATCAGGGTTAACATAAAAGCGATGAGATTTATAAACTTGCCCCTTATTCAAGAGTGGACATTCCCTCTTTTAATCCTGATAAGTATCACATCTGCATTATGTTCCTTATGTCTAAGGGAGTTAGATTTACATTTTAATTCTCACCTTAGGTCTCCCTTACTCAACAAAACACAGTGGGTAATTTTATTAGCCTGTCTTTCTTTCTGTAACTGTTTTTCTATTTTTTGTTGTTTTCCCATTGTGCTTTTTATGTTTGCTTGTGCACATGCTCAAGAACCATTATGTGGCAGCCTAGGAGAGAAGCGGGTTGAGGAAGGCCAATGCTGGCACTGCATTTGTGGGCTTGGCAGTGTTCAACCAATGCAGGCCCAGCATCCTGATGATACTGGTTCTGTAGAAGTGCCACTAAACTTGAAATGATTTGGCCGCCCGCAATCAGGGGCTGCCTCATCATTGCAGCATCAACCATCCCGCTGCAATGATGGAGCGTCCCGTCATAGCAGGGCGGTACCTTGCCTGGTGTAACAGTTTCATGAATATGGTAGCGGCTATCACCATCCACCTAAAAGCCCTATGAAAGCCAATGGGGGTGCCCAATCCCCCTGTCAGCAGGCCCCCCCCCCAGTTCATTTGCCGAAGAGGGGGCCCACTACCCATCAGCATAATTCCCTCCTCCATTTGTTGTGAGCTGAAGGGGTGCCCAATCCCCCTCAGCATCATGCCCCCCAAACAGCCTTTCTTTGCTGATGGGGGACCCAATCCCCATTAGCTCCAGTCCTCCTCCCCAAAAACACAGGTGGGACACTTGGAGCCCACCCCAGTGTGACCAAAGCAAGCCTGAAAAACAAAAACCTTCCTGTGATGTCTTTTTTTAATTCTCCCTGAAACCAAGAAAATTGTCCCTTGAGGTGTCTCGTGCCCCCTCCTAATCTGTCACCCACCCTCTGTGCACCCTGTCTCCCCACACCCCCTCACCCCATACTTACCTACAGAGCCTAGTGCAACGATCTTCAGTGGACTGGGAACACGTCTGCACTCTTCAAAGCCAACCGCGAACTGAAGAAATGCCGTTAAGCTGTTTAATGGCATAAATATGGGGTTTTCAACTTATTTGGATATCCTGGCCATTTTTTTGACTTTTGGCACAAAATTTTCAACATGGGGTTATTGGGATCCCTCCTCATGAATTCAGTCACCGTCATGATGTTATTCGGTCCGGAAAGGTGATTTCGTGGTCACTGTGTGGAATCACCTTTTCAGACCTATTAACAAAATGACAGTGCCACTGTTCATGAGGTGGGCTCTCAAAAAGCCTATGTTGAAAATTTGGTGAAAATAAAACCCCAAAATGGCTTTTACGAGCGTGCATTGCGCCGTTTCCATGCACACTCATAACTTCTCGAGTTTGGAATATTTTCACTCCAGATTTTCAACACTGACATTTTTCCATACCTCCTTATGAATAATACAGCTGTCATTTTTCACATCCTGGCTGAAATGTGTTGTCGCACTTCTGGCGCAGAATAGCGTAGTCACTGTGGGAAATCAGTATTCAGGACAAATTAAGAAAATCTCAGTGACACTGTTCATGAAGAGAGGTCCTAAAATGCCTGTGTTGAAAATGTAATGACTTAAGTCCATAAAATGACTGAGTTATGAGCGTGCGTTGCACAGTTTCCATGCACCATTGTAACTTTGCAAATCTGTAATATTTTCACTCCAGATTTTCAACATTGGCATTTTTTCACAGCTCCTTAGGAACAGTACAGTTGTCATTTTTCACATTCTTGCTGAAATGTGTTTTTGTACTTTCGGCACATAATATCACGGTCGCTGTGGGAAGTCAGTGTTCGGGACAGATTAAGAAAATCACGGTGACACTGTTCATGAGCAGAGGTGCTAAAATGCCTATGTTGAAAATTGAAAATTTTGTGGCAAAAGTCCACAAAATGACTGTGTTATGAGTGTACATTGTGCAGTTTCCACGCACCCTCATAATTTCGCGCATTTGTAATATGTTCACTCCAGATTTTCAAAATTGCCATTTTTTCACACCTCCTTTTGAACAGTACAGCTGTCATTTTTTATATCCTGCCTGAAATATGTGTTTACACATCTGGTGCAGAATAGCAGGGTCGCTGGGGGAAATCAATGTTTGAGATAGATTAAGAAAATCATAGTGACAGTGTTCATGAGCAGAGGTCACAAAATGTCTATGTTGAAAATTTGGTGAAATAATTCCACTAAATGACTGTGTTATGGGCATGCGATGTGCAGTTTCCATGTACGCTTGGAAGTTCAAGCATTTTTAATATTTTCTCTACAGATTTTCAACATTGCCATCTCTTCACACCTCCCTATGAATGGTACAGCTGTCATTCTTCACATCCTGCCCGATCTATGTTTTCATGTGTCTGGCACACAATGGCACGGTCGCTGTGGAAACTCAAGGTTCAGGACACATTAACAAAATCACAGTGCCATTGTTTATGAGAAGGGTCCCAAATGCTTTTGTGAGGTGGTGAGTCACAAAAAGGCCATGCTGAAAATTTGTAGTGCAAATACCAACAAACACCCAGAATGTTAGGGTTTCTAACCATAATGTCCCACCCTGTACAGGCTTACAGGCATCAGGGGTGTGCCTTTGGATTGCTGACTGTAATGCTCATGCCATTCCACCCTCCCACCCTGCAGTCAGTGACAGGCATCGAGGTGTGCCTTGGACTCTTCAGCCCCAGAGTTCACCCCATTCTCCTATACTGCACCCATTTCAGCATATGTCCTTATGGAATGGGGTGACTGTAAAGCCGAATATCTCAAGGTACACATCAACACTTGTCGGTGTCTGCAGGATAGAGTGAGGTGAAATGGCATGAATGTTATGGGCGACGACCCAAACGCATGTCCGTCTCTGCATGGTGGAGGTGGGGTTGTCGTGAAGTTCAATACTTCACTGCCATTCCTATTCTGCATCTGTCTAACTCCTGCATTTCCAATGCTAATATCAGCAAGCAAACATTCAGCATTGACAAATGATTGTTCTTCAATGAATTGATCTTCCTTCTTGCTGTTGTCTAAACAACCAATCTTCCCAGAGCTTTTATTAAAAAGTAGAATAAATAAAAACAAAATTAAAACAAACTCAAAATATAAATCCTTGCAATGTCTTGTTGCTTTTAAGCTTCCAAGGATGATTTCAGCTGAAATGGGGAGTACAAAATGCCAGAAAGATGGCCATCAGGTGGTGTATTTTTTAGTAAAAAAAAATCTGCTTTAAAAATGTCTATAAATGACTAGGTTCATTTACATGCAGTGGTCTGCATTGTTACCTGCATTACAGACCAACTGCAACGTTACATTTTTGATGTGTGCAAGTGATCTCCTTCAAAACAGAAATGAGTGTTTACTGTTTCTGCCATCCCTGTTTTTCTTGGTTCATCGAGTCTTGTGCCTTTATACCCCACTGTGTACTTGTGCCATTCCATTCTATTCAGTCTGATGACAGATGCTCGAGAGAGAATGCAAAGCAGGCAAGGTTTCTGAGGAATAAAACCCAAAAATTTTTTCAAAAATAAAAGTTTGAATTTGAAGGCATAATTCATTTGGGGAGGAATGTCCCTAACAAATTCAGTTGAAAACATACAAAAAAATCTTCCCTGCAGTTCCAATTGTTAATTTATTTAGAATATGGCTTACTATAATTTGCAGTAATGAAGGTATCTGCATGGGGACAATTTGTCTAGTGTTTTCAACAGAATTCATTTGAGTACATCCTCCCAAACTGAATTCTGCATTGTTGTAACTTTTTGTTGCCTTCCAGGGGGAAAAAAAAGAGATTTAATTTACATGTGGAAGTGCAATCTGAATAACCTCAACCCCCACCCCACCCTCAACTTGCAAGCAAATCCCAACATGGAATGGGCCACTGAAGCAATACAGGGCAGTGCATGTGAAGGGCACTGAGAGTGAGACAGAAGTGAGTGGAGCAGAGTGCATTATGGAGTGAGATCTAAAGGTAAGCTCCATGTAAAGGAGCCTAATAAGAGAGAAGATCTCCACTTGGAAACCAACCAGATGCTGCCCTCTCACTCTTTGTTTCTCTTTAAATTTTCTCTCTCTATTTTTGTCTCTTTAACTCAGCATTGCCTCTTTCTACAATACTTGAAAATAACCAAAATCAAAGCCTGTGATTGTTTTCTTCTTCTGCTGCTCTCTTCTCAGTTGTATTTGAACCCAGTTCATTCTTTTCATCTTCTTATCCCAATCCTCTCCTAAAGACACTGTAGTGCAGGGGCCGTGGGGCACTGCACTGCTGCCTGAGCACCTCTAAAGGCATTGTAGCACAGAGTTTGTGAGCCTCTGTGCTGGTGCCTCACATATTGTGGGAGTTCAGGGTCCAAATAAAGATACTATTGCAATATCTCAAAAAGTAAGGACATAAATTGCAAAAAAACTGTGTTAATGCATCAGTTAGGGTTAAAGCAACAAAAGTAGGGAAATGTGGTGTTAGGATATTGAACACTAACACCACACCACAACCTGACCCTGCAAAGATGAAGAGGGATCAGGGAGGTGGTATTGGAGTCGTCAGACCTAATGCTCACCCCATTCTCCTATGCTGTGCCACCCAGCTTATTTCCTAATGGAATGGCGTGAGCGTTGGGGCTACAATTGTGAACATTCATTTTGGTCAGGATTTGAAAAATGACAGCAATCACATTAATGAGGTGTTGTGAAAAAAATGGCTATGTTAAAAATTTGGGGTCAGAATATTGAAAATTACCAAAGTTGTGAGCATACATTGAAAAGTTTCAATGTACACTTATAACTTTGTAGTTTTTAAATATTTTTACCCCAAATTTTCAACATTGCCTTCATATGCCCCCCCCCCCAGTAAGCAAGGGTCAAGAAAATATTCAAATGCTGCCCGACAGGTGATTTCACACCACAAATGTGAAAACATGTTGGTCAGGATTTGAAAAATGGCAGCTGTCACATTGATGAGGTGAAGGTCTGTGAACAACATATTCCTATGAAACGAAGGAGAATAAAAGCCTCTAATGCCAATTGGTACAACACAGACCTGCATGGACTTAAAAAGGATAGAGATAACACATGGCATAAGGAAAAGCTCACAGGTGCAGCTGGGGATTGGAATTCCTATAAGCAGGCCAGAAACAAATATGTTTTTGAGAAAAGATTTGCTAAGCAAAACTACTATAAGGCAGAATTAGAAACAAACAGAAATAAAAATCCAAAGATCCTTCTGAAGCACCATGGCAAATCGAATGGGCAAAACAAATAAGGTGCAGGTGAAAAGAATTGAAATAAATGGCCATTTGGCTTCCCTGAATGACGCAGTGGCAAATGCTTTTAATAACTTTTTTTGCAGCAGTTGGAACACAAGGATTAGAATCTTCTCCTCTTGGGTTAGGTCCAGTGGTTGAAACTCAAGAAAAAGAGG
The DNA here is from genome assembly GCA_016271365.2 of Neoceratodus forsteri. Lineage (NCBI taxonomy): Eukaryota > Metazoa > Chordata > Ceratodontiformes > Ceratodontidae > Neoceratodus > Neoceratodus forsteri. The sequence continues at coordinate 461,861,511 of CM028129.1, forward strand.
ATGCCCAAAAAATTATCAGGTCAGGAGTGTTTAAGTTTAAACACATTCTAATGAAATAGTAAGGGATAAGCTGTTAAAATAGATACTAAAAAGCAAGTGGATTGGAACATGCATCTCCAGGCATTGCCTATCCTTTGACCTATATTTTCAGTTTTTCACTCGTTACTGGTGGGTTTCCAAAGGGATGGAAGTCCCAGAAATAATATTGATTTTTAAGGGAGGGTAAAGACAAGAAATAAATAATTATTGTCTGATTTCCCTCCTCCTTATAGTGTCCAACATTTTTGAGAAGCTGGTATCTAGGCAATTGAAGAATGTTTTGGAATCAAATAAGATAATAAATGAATACCAGTCAGACTTTAGGTCCAAACATAGTACCCACACAGCCTTGATGAAAGTTGTGGGAGATAAACAGTGGAGTCTGGACATGAGAATGTCTGTGGGTGCTGTATTTGTGGACCTGTTTGAAGCCTTTGACAGACTGCATCATGACATTCTCCTGTCCATGCTCCATGAAATGGGGATACAAAATGAGGAAATTGACTGGTTCAAAATGTATTTAATGGGACAAGATCAAAGGGTGAAGATAGGCCCTTACAGATACAACACAGCTGATATAAAAACTGGTGTTTTTCAGGGGTCCATACTGGGCTTAATCCTGTTTAACATCTATATAAATAATTTGCAGTTTCACGACTCCTTGGTCAATTATCATATTTATGCAGATGTTACTATGATATATGTAGAGGGGAAAAGAAAATATGTGAAAGAATATAAATTACAGTAGGCTTTATTTTACTTTCAGAACTTTCTTAGGAAACAGAAGTTATGTCTAAACACAAAAAAATATAGTCAGCATTGCTTTTGCATGTTGATTAAAGTGATGCACCCTTTGTGATCTTGGCTCAGAATGGAGTACATATACAACCAGTAAAAGAATACAAGTACTTGGGAGTCTTGCTGGATGTTAAATTAAACTGGGAAGCACACCATGAGGCCTTTTTGACAAATATGGGCAAAACGCTAGGAATATTGTATAGACTATGAAGTTATATGACTCCTGAAATATGCCAAAAAATTATTAACACCATGGTGCTTCCTGTAGATTCAAGATTAAGTTTACTGTTGACAAATACAATTGTCATCACAATTAAAAAGACATTAATGAGTAAAAAATTAAAAACATACACATCATCCAATAATTTCCATTAAAAAAATTACAAATAAATAACATACAAAGAGCAAACATCATCTTATATTGCACATTAGCCTACCCTAATCTCCTTTAGGGATGTCTTTTACTGCATTCCTAAAGTCTGCCAAATCTTGTGACTTTATCCACAATGACTTTTTCTTCTGAATTCAGTAGATAATTAATTTGGTACAGTGGATCAATGTCTAGAGTGGCAAGAACATCCCCAAGGATTTGTATCCTCTCTTTGTTATATAGGGGGCAGAATAAAAGCAAGTCAGTTATATCATCTTTGTTTTTATGACAGGCACACAGTTCCAAGTCTGATTTCCCATAAAGGCTTCTCAAAGTCTGGCTGTCTATATAACCAAATCTGAGTTTGGTAAATATCTTTCTTAGATCTGGATTTTGCATGAAATGTAAGTATTTTTTTTATCCCATACACTCTTGTATTATTAACTGACTACCAACTGCTAAGTTTAAAGTTCTTATCTAAGTCCATGTCTCTCTGAGCATGAATATCTCTAATTCTGATTTTAACTTCTTGCTTAATTTCTGGGATTTGTTTCACCAAGCTGTCAGTTATGCTCTGCAGGATTCCATAAGGTTTAATGAGCTCCTGAAGTGCATATAAGCCAGGGCACTTATATCCTAGATTATTATAGTGCAGTACCTCCTCCAAACATATCATAGGTAGCCTTTTGCTGGGCATATTATATATTTTCAACCAATATGTGCATAATCTTTGTTCAATATCTTTTTTTATTGGAAGCTGTCCTATTTCAAATCTTGTTAATACAGATGCTGCACTGTTTGGCAATCCCAGTAATTTTTTATAAAATTTATTCATGCCTGATTCAAGCCCGTTCGTGTTATGCTGTCCCCATATGTTTGATCCACAGAGGATTTGTAATTTAATCTTTGCATCAAACACCCTTAAAGAACCTTTAATGGACTGGCCTCCATATTTGTAAGAGAAAAACTCAATTGATGGGGTCAGACATTTGATTTTCTGAATCAAAGTGGACATATGTTCTTACCACCCCAGATTATATTTAAACACTATACCCAAATAGCAAAAATCTCTCTACATATTCAATCTTATTATTTACACAGAATAAATTTGGTATATCGCTCGGTCTCAAATAATTTCTATTAAATATCATGAACTTTGTTTTTTCATAGTTGATTTTTAAATCAGCTTCAACACATTTTTCATGAAATGTCATCAAACATCTTTTGATACCTAGAACGCTAGTTGCCATTAAGATGACATCATCAGCATATGCCAAGTAGGGACACCGCCTGGATCCCAACCTAAGCATATGCAACCCTGGGTCATCCAGATCTTCCAATACTTTATTTAGAAAAAGGTTAAAGAGTATGGGTGACAAAACACAATCTTGTCTCAGCCCAATATTTGATGGAAAATTGGGGGCATTATCACCTTCCTTATTATATCTTATAACTGTGTGATTATCACTATATAACAGTTTAAGCAAGCAAATGATTAAATCATCTAGCTTGTACTTTTCCAAGGTTTCCCATAGTTTTTCTCTGTTAACTCTTTCAGAGGCTGATTTCAGGTCAACAAACACACAAGAAAAATGTTTGTTTCTTAATATGAATATATTTATGTACCAATTGGGACAATACAAAACACTGATCTACTGTTGAGTGTTCTGGTTGAAAACCTGTTTGTCCTTCATTCAGAATTTCCTTTTCTGTCAGCCAGGTCATCACTCTACTGTGAATTATTTTAGTAGATAATGTTTGTATTGTATCTGGTAGACTAATGGGCCTGTAGTTACTTGGGTTAGATTTTTCACCTTTTTTGTATATTGAGACAATAATGTTTTCTTGCCATGTTGGTGGCATTCTTCCTGTTTCATTTATAAGATTAAATAATCTCTTACAAACCAGAATCCAGAGATCAGGATTGTCTTTTATAATATCAACAGGAATTTCATCAGGTCCAGGGGCTTTATGTCTTTTAGCTGAATTGAAAGCACAAATAATTTCTTCTTCTGAAATTTTATTTTCCAGTGGTCTCCATTTTCTCTTAACTGGAATCTCTTTCTTAATTTCTTGAATATGAAAGAGATTTTTATAATAACTATACCACAGAGTTGGCTCCATATAATTCTCTATTGTGTAAGGTATATTATCCCATCCATAAGTTACCATCTGCCAATATTTTCTATTATCTTTTGCCCAGGCGGCCTTCTCAAACTGTTCCCATAATCTCTTCCTATAAAGATATTTCTTTTTTTACAAAAGTTTTTTGTATTCTTTCCTTAATCTGTTTGGGGTATGTCTGTTAGTTTTACTTGGGTGTTTAAGAGTGTATCTTGCATGACTATTCACCTTCCTTTTTTGACTTTTACACTCCCCTTCATACCATTTACTTCCTCTTTTTTCCCTGTATGTCAGAGTTTTGATAATAATCTTGGAGGTTCTTTCCATAACCTTTATATTTGAATCAAGGAATTGCTCCTGCAGCATGCACTGTAGGATATTCATGATTTCATTCCTTACCCCATTTTCTTTTAATAGTTCTATCGATTTATAATTCTGTATTAGATCCCATTTTATCCCTTTCTTAACCTTTCAAATACCTTTATTTTGTTTTGTGAAAACATTTTCCCTTCGTTTGGTTTCAAACTTAATCTCTAATGGATTATGTTCACTCTCCAATCATTTACCTATGGAGAAATCTACAAAGTGTTTTACTAAATCCAAAGTTATCCAACAAAAATCAATTATGGAGGCACCTTTGGCCCCCAGATATGTAAGTTCTCCAGAGCAATCTCCATTTGATCGTCCATTAATTAAAAGCATATTATTATCTTCCAGTCATGTTACCAGTCTTTTCCCTCTTTCACATCCTTTCTTGTCTTTTGTCACCCTTCTCATTTTTAAATTCTGTGACCTCAGGGCTGCACAGGCCTCCCAGATTTCTCTGGTGGACTCCAGGCTGTGTCCCACCCTCGCACTGAAGTCCCCCATAAGAATAATTCTAGCTTCTGACTCATGTGATTTCCATTGTTCTATTACAGAGATGAGTCTGTCAACATTGTTCTTATCTTCATATTTAGGTCCAGCTGGGAGGAAATAGACATTGACGATAAGAGCTCTCTTATTTTTTAGTACAGCAGTAACTGTTAATATATGATTGGAATTTACTATGTAGTCTTTGTACTTAATTTGATTTGCAATTTTTCCCCAGCTCATAAGACTTCCTGATAACCTACCAAATTTACCTATACTGCTTGCCCCTTTATTATACATCTTATAGCTGTCAATGTGTATTTCCTTATTAGTCCGGGTTTCTTGCAAACAAATGAAGTTAAATTGTTTTAAGTAATTTATGAATGTTGGATCTGCCAACCTTTCCCCTAATCCAGTAAGATTCCAAGATTTATTTATTTATTTAGTTTTTGTTGACCGGGTAAGTGCACTAGACAAATCCTGCCTATTTTCAGGCACGACCCGGGGGAAGGGGATACAGATGAATGCCAACTGACCTTGAACCTGATTAAGCTGTTGGTGGTATTTTTAGTGAATGAGGGAAATTTGGCCAGGACACCGGGGAAATTTCCCTGCTCTTTTCGATAAGTGCCATGGGATCTTTAACATCCACCTGAACTACCACCAATCCAGGCAGATGGGACCTTGGTTTAACGTCTCATCTGAAAGACGGCACCTCAGAAGTGCAGCACCCATCTCATGCTGCACTACAGTGTGAGTACTGGGATATTAACCCAAGTGGCAGATGTGGGAACTGAACCCACAGCCCTCTGATCTCCTGGCCTCAGAGGCGAGTGTGCTACCTACTGAGCCACTGACACTAGACAAGATAAGATGTTAAAGTCTGCATTTATGGTAAGGCTGGACTTATTTATTTATGGTAAGGCTGGACTTATTTCTTTCCAACTGTAAATCATCATCTATATCTTGTAGAATCTGAAACCTGTTTGTCATCTTGATTATATTTAACCATTGGGAGTTATCTTTTCTTTCTCTCTTATCCCAAGGAATCTCATTTTCTCCTTTCAAATTTATATCTATCTTATCCAGCCTTTCTGAGTTTGAAAGAAGAAACATAATCTTGCTCACTCTTTACCCAAATCGTTATTTGCCCTTGATTTTCCCAATGTTTTGCTTTAAATATTGTTTCATGTAGTTTATTACCTTTTAACAAGTTCTGTAATAAATCTACAATCTTAAGTTACAAGTTACGTGGTATTTCGTTTGTGAAATTACCAGTCCCAAAGCTAGAGATTGGATATTCCCTTTTCATTAGTGCTTTGTTCTCTGCAAAGTACTCAGGAAACATAGACTTCATAGTCACCACACTATCTATCTGAAAGCCTAGATCTTTCATTTTTTTCTTCTGGTTTTCTATTGCTTTGAGTACAAAATATTGATCAGAAAGAAGAAAAAACAATTCAGTGTCAGGCAGGGGTCTGATGGCACTCATCTTGTTTATTACATCCCCATACCTTCCATTCCCTTGTAAAACTACCTCTAGTAATTTCTTCAAATGGATATTAAGTTTACATTCAGTTTCTTCCAGGATTATTGAAACTTTATATATGGGTAGCAAGAAGTCTGTTTCCAACGTCCTCCCCAGAAAATGTTTCAGTCTGAACTCTGCCTCTGTAGGTTCCTTTGTGTTATTTTTAACCTCTGATGTCTGTCTCTTATTTTCTATATTATCCATATCATCTACTGTGATTTTTCGAATTAACTCTGTATCGACACTTTGGGCTTTGTCTTGTTCTTCTTTTTTTCTTTTTCTTTTTTATCAATTTTTCATGTTTGCTTTACTTTTTTCCCAGAGTTTTAGCCCCTTATTTCTTTATAAACTTTTTGTTATTCTGTCTATTTTTATTTTATCCTAGCTTACTTCATTTCCCCTTCTTTTCCTTTGTCTTATTATCCATATTAATTTCTACAATTGTATTACTTTGGTCTGAGTCTGAGCTTTCAGAGCAATCCCAATCATAATCTTTCCCTTTAAATTTTGCTTTCCCCTATTTTTATTGGAGTATCCCCTTTTCCCATAATTCGATGTTTTCTGCCTTCATTTCTTCCATTACACTATCTGGATCTTCATGGCCTTCTGGTAGCATGATCAATTCTGATTCCAATTCTAAAGTATATTCATTTATATTGAGAGTAGAGTGTGACACATCACCCATGTTTAAGTTAGTATTCTCATGATGCAAGGGTAAGTCACCAGTTTTCACTAATTGCCTCATGTTAATTCTAATATCATTATCTTGTTTTGAGTGTCTTACTGGGGGCATATCATCCCAAATAAGTCTCTCAAAAATAAGATCAATCCTTTTTTTATTTTCAATGCAAATTCCCTTGATAGATGATAATTCTTGTTTTGACAAGATCAGTTGTTCATAGATCATTAAATTTGCTGTCAAAGGATTTTGCAGTGCAATGACACAGTCCCTGGTCAATGTCTACATATTAGGGATGCTTTCCTCTTCTGGGCTCATATACAGTGTCTCATTCTCCCTTCCAGACCCTTCTCCCAACTGAATGCTTTTATCCCTTATCCTTGCTGGCATATATGAGCTCCTCCTTCCTGTTGTAATCAAAAGCAACCCCTTGATTATTGTTTATAGCTGCATTGTATGATCCACAGTGTCTGTGTGGCTCAGTTGGTAGCACATCCACCTCTGGACCAGAAGGTCATGGATTCTTGTCCCACACTGGGATTGGACTTGCACCTAAAAATCACTGGCATCCAAGTGCAGTATTGGGGGCTGCTGTACTGCTGGGGTGTGCCGTCTTTCAGATGAGAAATTAAACTGAGGTCCCTTCTGCTCATCCTGGTGTTGTCCTGGTGGGTGTCCAGGTGGAAGTAAAAGAACCCAGGGCACTCTTTGAAAAGAGTAGGGAACATCCCCGGTGTCCTGGCCAACATTCTCCTTCCCATAAAACTGGTTCATGCAATTATCCAGGCTGTGTGTGGGTGATGATGTGTGATATGGCTGCCACCACACACTCAGTCACTTCACTACCAGTCTAGCATTGCTTGTAAAGTGCTTTGGGATACACTGTGCATGAAAGCACTATATAAATGCTGATTCTTCTTCTTTTTCTAGATCCAGCCTAAATTTTTTTATATTACTAATTTTCTGTTTGATCCTGTTATTGATTCTAATTGTTTCACTTATATCTTCAACTGTTTTACTTACCTTGTTATTTACCAACTCAGTTAGGTCTGGTCTTTGTTTAATAAAGCTATTATTGCCTAAACATTTTGGGCATAAAATATATTTCTTTTGTTCCCCATCCTGTTCCCCATTCTGTTGTTTATGATTATGTTTCCATAAATTACTGATTATGGGTTGCAGCATAATTTTGTCTTTTTTAATTTCAAGTTCTACCACATTTTCTATGTCATCTATCTAATTTTTCCCATTCAGGTTTACATTATTCTTCTTGAGACTTATTTAGTCCTTAGATTTTTTTTTGTTTTTATTGCTTTTACCTTTACTAGGTGTATACTCAATTTCCTGAGATATTTTAACATCGAGAGTTATTTTATCCTTCTCTCTGATCATTTTTATTTCATGAACAGGTGATTTCATGCTTCTTGTTTCCATGGGCATCTTGATTCACAACCCAGATCCCTTCAGCTCTGTTAAATTAGAGTGATTAGAGAAAAATAAGAAATAATAAAAAAAAAGTAAGGACACCTAACCCAGAACCCAAACCCCACAACTCATTATCAATTATCAATTAGAGTGTGTAAACAAGATCAAACAAACACTTGACTCTTAATCAATGAGAAAGAGCATCTTTTAAGTCTTTGCTGAGTTTGACTGAGCTTAACTTTGCTTAACACCGTTTAGCACCACTCAGCTTCACTTAATTTCACTTAATTTCAGCAGTTCTTTATGAAGATTACCTTAACGTTACTATGAGTCTTGAGGAGTCTTGAGAGTCTTGCAAAATCAGTTTCAGTTCCAAATCCCAAATCCAATGTCAAGTGCCAATGACCCTTCTGCTTTTATTCTAGAGTGTTTATCAGTCCAAACCAATTCTTAGTGTTCTTTTTTATTATTGCAGCTTTGACCTCTTCCTTATTTATATCTGTAAATTTCTTTTCCTTTCCTTTTTCCTTTTTCTTTTCTTTTTCCAGCTGATCCAGATAACTTCAAGAGTCACTAAAGGGAGTGGAGGGAGGGGAAAAAATTTAAAAAATGAGAAAGAATCCCTAAAAGGAGTAAAGATATAGACAAAAATTGGAGGTACTAAATTAATAATATACCAATGAACCGGTATGCAGGTATGTTAATGTGATACGCTAATGTGCTAAAGAGCTAATGTGCTAGTGTACCCCTATACTAATTACTAAAAAAAAAAGAAATGAGAAGATCCTATTAAAATAGAGTTTGTTATATATATCGTAAAAACAACGCAATAACACACATCATTAATGTAACTAATAAAAATTTCTAGTTGGCTCCTGATAACTTACTTCTGGAAGTAAAATTCTTGTTACAAAAAACAGAAGAAGTAGGCCAGCTTCACAGCCTCACAGCTTCAGTGGACTGCACAAAGCTGAGCGAAAAGAGTTCAGCAAGTTCAACAAGTCCTCACACTTAAAAATATTGCCAAGGTATCAGTGGTGGAATTGTAAGTCAAAAAGAGACACTAACACCAAAATACCAGCACACATTGAGGTATGCTGAAATCCAAAGCTGAAGAGACTATAGCTACTACACCTCATCCTGAAGATAGTGTGTGAGTCAATGAATGGATGAGCTGAGTCACAGCATCTGAGTCTGCATATCTATAGACACCAGACCATGTGATCTTTGCAATCCAATGAAGTGGGGCTAGTTCTACTTCCTGGTTTCACCCCACATTTATTATGCTATATTATGTATATAGTGTTTTATATTTTATATATTTTCTGTTTTAAAAAATTTCATTCAGACAACAACTCACCTCTTCCACCATAGAACCACAAAACCACAAAGAAAACAAACACAAGGAATCTCAAATTCCAAAACCTCATAGGCCATACAGCGGCACAACAGGTCAGCCAAATACAAAAAAAAAACAAATAATGCAAACACAAATAGAACGTGAAATGAAAAAAACAAAACAAAAAGACACAGTCAAGAAAAAAACCCTAAAAGGGCGTTTATACTAATGTTAACTCAGCAGACACAAAAAATACAACAACATATACAAAACATGCAAGGCAAATGGTGGCTAAAAACTGTGAACTGTAAGCTCCATTAAAATCTCCACCAAAAGTGATCCTTATAGTTCCAGTAAAATTATACCCCTTCTGCTTTCTTTTTACTCTCAACATAGAGCAGATCAGAGCTGTATAACAGAGGAAAAAAGTTAACAGGGTCCAAAGGATAGGAGAGGAGGAATGAGGAGCAAGCAGGCCCTTAAACCCCCATGGGTTTTACTGGTGCTCGCTCTCTGAATAGTGTGGCTCTGCCACCACATCAGACTCCACAGCTCCCTAGGGAAAGACCAGAGGCCTGCAGCGCCTTCTCTCCCACTATGCTCCAATCCTATTTTCTTTTCTTCTCTCAGAGGCAGAAACCAAAGTCTAACTGGAAAGGTCAGTAAAAATCCTTGCTTTAGAGGCAACAGTGGCATACACTACATAAGCAAAAATAATGCTTTTGCTGACTCCTGCTGCAGATGTTCCTTCTCAGTGTCTCAGTGTCTTTTTCCATTATCCTGGTGCTTCCTGTATTGGATTACAGGGATGTTGTTTATGCTGGGGCATTGAGGACAGAGCTAGCCAAGTTGAACATAATGTACAACAGGATGGTTCACTTCATCTTTGATGATCCCAGCACCATTGTGGCCTATGTAGACCACTAAAATAGTGTAAGCCTGTAGAAAGAAGAAAATGGCATCTTCTGACATACATGTTTAAGTTACAAAAAGAAGATTTACCCTGGTACATCTTGGACATCTTTAAAGTCAGAAGTACCAGAGAGACTCTGAGATCTGGTCAAGGTGTGGAAAAGGAGATGCAAAAGGGGGAGGAAGGGGCAGACTCAATGGGCCATTGGGGTACTTTTCTGCTGTTGGATTTCTATGATTCTGTGATATGATACACAGACCCAAAATGTAATGTAGGAATCTAGAGATCATCTATATGGTTTAGAGATCCTGTACTATGTAACTCTATGCCTATTAAACTAAGAGATGTGAATACACCCATTGGCTTAGGCCCAGTAAAAACAATGGTTTTATGATAGGGCAATGACACCAACACATTGTTGCCATGAAGGCATAACCTAATTGTAAAATCTAAAGATAATGCCATGTTAGTAATGCACTTTGCTTTGGGTGTCTGGTGACTTGTATAGTGTAATTTGTTTTTGTGAGATGTATTGTGTAAATTGTCATAATATGTATAATGTTTTCTATAGGCAACTACATTTTAATTAGAAAGGATCTCCTTGAAAATGAACATATTGTTCAATGGAGCTGTAACATCTTTCCTGTTCATAATCAAATTAATAAAATGTATTACTACTACTACAAGTAAAAAATGGCTATTTTGAAAATGTGGGGTCAAAATAGTGAAAATTACCAAAGTTATAAACGTGCACTGAAAAATTTCAACATATGTTAATAACTTTGTGGTTTTGTAATATTTTTATCCCAAATTTTCAACTTAGCCTTTTTATGACCCCACATAGTCTCCATATGACCCCACCTCATGAACAAGGGTGGAGAAAATGTTCCATTCCTTCCAAAAAGGTGAATTTGTGCCACAAATGTGAAAACATATTTTGGCCAGGATTTGAAAAATGACAGCTGTCACATTCATGAGGTGGTCTAAAAGAAAATGGCTATGTTGAAAATTTGGGATCAAAATATTGAAAATTACCAAAGTTACAAGTGAGCATAGAAAAATTTCAACATAACACTGATAGCTTTTTGGTTTTTTAATATTTTTACCCCAACTTTTCAATATAGCCATCTTATGACTCCATCTCATGAACAAGGATGGATAAAACATTCAAATCCTACACAAAGGATAATTGTGTGCAGTAACTACAAAATCACCTTTTAGGATTGATTTGCATATTTTTACTGTCATTGCTCATGAGTTGGGGTCCCCAAAAGGCCATGTTGAAAATTGGGGGACAAAATGTTAAAAAATGGTCAAGTTATGAGGACAAGTTCAAAGCCCATTGAACTACTGTACATTGAACAGCATACCTGCTTTCCCCAGTTCATAGTCTGATGTTGAAGAGTGAAGATGTGACTCCAGTTCAGAGAGGATTATGGCATTGGACCCCTGGCAAGTATGTAAGGGGCGGTGGTGTGTGCTGTGGTGGGTGTTGAGTGGGAGGGCTATGGCAGCAGCAGCAACAGATATCAAAAGATGGTTTGCTTTTTTGCAGGGTGTATAGAAATAAGAAAAGACTATTAGGGACAGTTTTCTTTGATTTCAGGTATTGACACTGGGGACTAGGCACCCCAGTGTTGGTGTTATGGTTGATGGTACTGGGGTAGGCTCCCCAGTGTCACACAGTGAAAACAGGCCAGATGGGGGGAGGCAGTAGCCAGTACCAGGGACTGGACACCCCAGTGTTGGAAAATTAATGGATGATGAGTGGGATGGTTGGGGGAGGGCAATGTCAGCAACAACAGACATTGATGAATGGTTTTCTTTTTTTCATGATGTATAACAATAGAAAAAGACTATGAGGGACAGTTTTCTTTATTTTTGATACTAATATTAGGAATTGGGCACCACAGTGTTGGTGTTATGTTTGGCAGCACCAGGTGTGGGCTCCCTGGTGTGGGACAATTAAAATGGATGAGGGAGGTAGTAGCCAATACCAGGGTTGGGGCACCTCAGTATGATAAAATTCGCAAGGAATGGATGGGAGGGATTAGGGGATGATTTTCTTTGTTGTTAGTAATTTTTATTAAGAATGTTTTTTAAATATAACATCTGACAGGGCCAAGTACATACATTGCATTGTGATGAACTGAGTATACAGACTGGCTGAGTACAGTTATACAGTAAGCACAATATAGCTAGTGAAGTAAGAAAGCAGATTGTTGAGTAGGGAGACAATTAAAGTGCTATGCATTAAATTGTACTGTGGAAATAATTCAAAGAAAAGGAGAAGGGAATGAAAGACCATAAATGCCAGCCATGTCAAAATTAGCTAAGGAGAGCAATGTAATTAAAACAAGAGAGGAGTATCCTGGTACCTGGATAAGGCCAAAGGGAACACACAAACCAACTCAGTAACTAACACTAACACTAAAGTCCAGATCGTCAATCCTGTCCTATAAAGAGAGGGGTCTAGAAATATAGTAAATTTTTTCTGAGGGGGGGGTAATACTGTGGTTCTAACCTTTATACGGGTTGCCATTTAATAATAAACCAAATCAGTCTACTCGGGGAGGGTTCAGCCAATCCCTGCCCATGAGAGATAAGCCAGGTAGGGGCCACATAAGATGGTATTGTGAGAGGGTGTTGGAAGCTAAATGGGATAAGTGGTCCAGCTCGGCCACTTTAGACAGGACCTTATAGAGTTCTGAAATAAAGGGTATCACTGTAGTTCTCCACCAGCAGAGGATAGGCCTCTTAGCTTGAAGACTAAGTATTGCCAGCCATCTATGGTGCTGATGAGTAAGTGTCCTTGTCTCAGGATAAAGGCCCAGTATCCAGACCAGAAGATCAAGAGTCAAACCAGGGCCCAAGACCTGTTGAGCCAGATCTGAGACAGTCATCCAGAAAGGGAAGAGAAGTGGGCAGAGCCAGAGTATGTGCACAAGATCTTCTACTCTGGACAGGCATCTCCTGCATTGACTATTGTCCATTAGGTGCATTCTGCGGAGGACCACTGGAGCCTGGTACCAATGTGAAAAAATCTTATTTTGCATAAGCCTGCTTCTCACATCTGGGTACATCGAGTGGGCATATTTCCAACAGAGTTTCTGCTGAGCTTCCGAGTGGGGTTTTTGGAGAGCTTACTTCCATTTACATTTAGCTTGAGATGAGTGTGAGGGGAGATGACTCCTAAGGTTGGCATAAATAAGGCGAGCTTTACCACCTTTATGAGTCAGCCATTTAGCCAGAGATGAGGGCCTTGCCTTGTCCAGCGTAGGATAATGTTTAATATAAGCTAATACTGAGCTCCTAAGCTGCAGATATTGACAGAAGGCCTACTTACCTAATTGGAATTCCTGGTCTAGATTTGAGAAGGATTTTATACTGTGGCCATCTTCCATCATTAAGTCTTTCAGCCTAAGGACACCCTTACTCTGCCATAGTGACCAATGCAGAGGTCTGCCATCCACCTTTAAGGATATGTTCCCCCATATAAGGATGGCCAATAGGGGATGTAGATCTGCCTCCAATTTCTTTTGCACCAGGTGCCATATTTGGACGGAGCTTGCTATCGTGGGGCAAGAGCACAATTGTTGGGAGAGAGGGTTATAGAGTAGGACTGCCAGTGATTGGGTCTGAGCCGTAGATGCTTCCATATGCACCCATTGTGGTCTTTTGGAGGTCTATGAGAGAAACCAGTTTAGGGTTTGGGCAGTGGCAAAAGCCCACTTGTATCCCTCTAGCCAAGGAAGGCCCCACCCTGCTTGTGACCAATGTGATCTAAGTTTATTCCTATTGTATTGGGGTGTAGTGCCTTCCCAGATAAAATTAGAAAATGTCTGATCTATGATTTTGACCCATGGAGCCAGAGTGCAAGAGGAAGGTGTGAGATAACATAGAGAAGTTTAGGGGCTGCCACCATTTTAATCGCAGAGGTTTTACCTGTCAGCGTAAGCTGAAGACCACGCCAGCATGCAAACTCCATTTTGATTTCTTCAAGGAGGGGTTTAAGGTTCAAATCCCAGAGTTTGGTAAGATCTATGGTAAGGCGGATCCCTAGATATTCAAGGGAATGTGGGTCCCATTGAAGGCCAAGGTGGGTTATCTGATCAGCAGTACAGAGACTATTAAGGGACAGTACTTCGGTTTTAGACCTATTCATTTTCAAGCCAGAGTAATTTGTAAACCTGGTAAGGAGGGAGAGTAAGGCTGGGAGAGAGGTGGGGACATCTACTAGTGCAACTAGCAGATCATCCTCATACATAAACATGGAGAAGGTGATGTCACCAATAGGGAATCCTGCGATATCAGGAGAATGACGTATGGCCGTCACAAGGGGTTCCACTGCAAGTATAAATAGCAGGGGAGAAAGGGGGCAACTTTGCCTCATACCCCATCCCAAAGAAAAGGGGGCAGACAGGGTAGAATTAGTTAAGACCCTAGCCATTGGGCAAAAATATAGAGCTGCTACCCACTGTCTAAAGTTGTGGCCGATCCCCATGGCATCCAGCACCTGTTGAAGATATTGTCATTCAAGAGAATCAAAAGCCTTCTCAAAATCTATGGCTACCGCAGCTGAGGGTGAGGGGTGTTTGCCAGCCCCATAGATAATGTTTATCAATGAGCGAATGTGGTCTCTACTGAGCCACCCGGGGACAAAGCCAACCTGGGATGGATGGTTAAGGCAGGGAAGTAAGAGGTTTAGCCTGGAAGCCAAAATTTTTGAAAAGATTTTACTATCTGAGTTAATAAGGGAAATAGGGTGGTAGCTGGATGGAAGAGGGGCATCTTTCCCTTCTTTGGGGAATACGGTGATAGTCACTTCCCTACGGTATGGAGGAAGAGATCCAGTAATAAGGGCTGAGTCGAAAGCATCACTGAGCAAGGGGGCTATCAATGGTGCGACTAGGCTCCACATTTCAGGGGGGAAACCATCCCCACCAGGAGCTTTCCCATGATTTAAATTTTGAAGGGCCTCTGTGACTTCTTGGGGGGCAATGGGGCTTTCCAGGATGGCTGCTTGCTGAGGTGTTAGGTGGCAAAGAAGGATTTCATAAAGGTGCTTATCTGAGAGTCATCAGTGGTGCCAGATGAAGTATATAACTTTTTGTAGATGTCTGTCATTATTTCATTGATATGCTCTGGTTGCACTTGCATGGGGCCTCCTTGTCTCCTAAATCCGAGGATGTGGCTCTCTGCCCAGTGTTTTCAGAACTGATAGGCTAGCACTTTCCCAGACAGCTCTCCCCCCTCCCAGTATTTATGCCATAGTGTAAGGAGGGCCAGTTCAGCTTTCCTGGCAATTAAGTCATGAATTTGATGTCGTAGTTGAGTGATCTCCCTGCCTATTGGGGAATGAAGGGTAATATGGGGGCATGCTCTTAAATTTAGCCACAAGCTCTGTGAGATGAGATTCTAATGATTTGAGCTGATGATTTCTCTGTCATCTTCGATGGGTGGAGTACCCCATAATAGCTCCTCTTATAGTGGCTTTTAATGCCTCCCAGATCAGTGTCGAGGGAACCAAGGTACTGAGATGGTCTTGTAAAAAGTTAGTTAGTGACCTGTGTCCGAAGCCACTGAGGAAAGGCTGGATCCTGGGAATTAATGAGTCTAGGCACCAGCATTGAGATTGAGGGGCTGGAGGACTATGAAATAGGTGGAGTTGGACCTGAGCATGGTCCGATATAAGAACCGGGTGTATAGATGTGCAAGAAGTATGGCCGCCATGCTGGGCGAGTCATCAGTCACTAGTTTTATTTGAGCGCTAGCCGCTAGTTTTATTTGAGCATTTTATTTTGAAATAAGTTATTTTTATTTTTGTTCTGTGTAGCTTATTTACTGTTTATTTTGAAATCGTTTTTGCGTGAAATCGTTTGCCATTTGTGATCTTGATTGCCGCGTTTACTCTGTGTGCCTCGGGGGACAGTCCCCTGCCTGCCTGCATCCTTGTTTTGCCTCTCAGAGTTGGGGAGTAATATGGCACTAAATCTGCATTAGGCGGGCTACTACACGTCCAGTGTAGTCGTTGGTGCTGGCCACTTTTTCATTGTGGGCTTAGAAGAAAGCTGTCTGGTGTTGTTCCATCGTCGTTCCTTGGCAATTGGGCTGAGCTGGTTGTTTCCCCCCCTCTCCCCCTTGAGAATTCTTGTGGAGTTGGACTGCTGTTCATTGGGGAGAATGCTGGCAGAATGCTACAAATTGTCATCACCTCGAGGAACTGATAATGACTTGCTGGTGGATGTGGCTGTTTTTTGGATTTTGGGTTTGTCTGGATTTATCTCCTGGATTACTTCTGGATTGCCTATTGTGGGGAGCTAGTCTTATGAGTTTTTGAATGTCGGTCCGTGCTCATGTTCAGATCTGCAGACATTTGGAATAAAGCTCATACTTGGTACTGGAGTGCAGGCCTTGATCCCGGGGCTGGGCTGGTTGTGGTCTGCGGCTTTGCAGGGGCCCTGGATTTATTCTGCCAAGTTGTTGGTGGTGTAGCCCAGTGACCCTTAAGATCCCTCCCTGGGGACTGCTGGAGAGTGTGCCCGGGGGAGAACTGTTAGCAGGAGCCACAGAACTATACTCGTCCACCCAGAAGGGAGCTTGATGGATTCTGGAGCTGCTTACACAGATCTGAAAGTACTATATATGAACTTTATGCATCCTGGATATGTGAGCAGGAAAGACCGTGCTGTTGTTTAAATTTGTCTCTTCGCCCTATGGCTATTTCTGGGTGCTTTCTTTGTGGAGATTTACTGCCTCACGGGGGGAGCTGGGTGTTGTTACACAGCTGGGGAGTTGGCTGGTGTATCTTGCTCCCTTAGACCCTTGGAAACAGCTGCAATTGTGGCCTTTCTCGGGATCTTTTGGTGTTGGGTTTTTTTTCTCCTGAGAGCTCCTGGCAGTAAGTACAGGGGTGGTCACGAAGGATTTTTTTCCAGTAATTGGCAACACTGTATCCCGATTTAGCCCTTGGACTTTTAGTGATTCCTGGTTTTGGCTATTTTTAAATTCCGGGCCTGGACTATAAAAGACTGCTGACTTCCTCCTTTTTTGTGGATTATTTCATTTTTCTTCCTGGATGATGAGGTGGTGAGAGGACTCTGCTTCTGTGTACTTTATTTATTTATCTTTTCTGTTGGAAGTTATAGTTCCTTTCCTGGTCAGTGAAGAGGACTGTAATATTCTCTCACACCATTTGTGAGAGATCTGGAGGGGGACTTTTATAGTTTCCTTCCTCGCTTACTTGGACTGGAATAATTTAGTTTTGTTTTTTATTCATTGTTATATTATTATAATTTGGTTTAACTTGGCAGTGAGAGTGCCTTTCTATCCTCTTTCCCCAGTGGTGAGAGGACTTGGGGGGGGGGTAAATTATTCATTGTTTTTGTGTTAGGTTGGGGGGTGAGAGTCCCTAAGCTCTGTTAGTAGTTCATTTGTTTCGTGGATTATTTTTTATTAAGGGGGAGTTGTCAGGGTCTCTAATTTCAGGCTCTGAATTGTTGTTAGCTAACCTGGGAGTTGGGTGGAGTTTTTAAACTGTTTTGTTCTTTAGGGGGGTATTATTAGTTTGTTAGTTTTGTATTAGATTTTGTTTATTGTATTTCTATTCTGCAGTTTAGCTTACAGAATGTACTGGCCTTCAGCCCCTACAGTTGTGCTCTACTCATCCTCCTCTCTTCATGCCCTTCACCCTTTTTATTCTCCCCCACTTCAGTATGAGATCTACCAGCAGTGTAGAGTGCTGGGTATTGTATGTAGGCGGGGGATAAGGGTGTGGGGTTGTGAACAGGGGAGGATGATCAAGGGGGGGTCATCGTATTTGGGTGGTTGGTACCAGAAGGCGCACTGGGGTGAAATGGAATCCTGATCGTGGTTTTCCATGTTTGGTGCCCATACCCAAGGGCACCACCGATTACGGTGGACAGATGGCCTGTGCAGCCCGCGAGGTTTGTCCAACTCGGGCGGTGTTGTGCAATGCCAGGTCCATTAAAAACAAGACCACAATTATTGCTGATCTTTTTGGTAAGGTGGACCTGGCTTGCATTATCGAGACCTGGTTGGATGATAATTCTGGCCCCATTTTGGAGGGGTTGTGGTCTGTTTCAAGACCAAACTCGACCTCATGGAGGTCCTAGTGGGGGGGTTGAGTCCTTTGAGTGTATAGTTGTAGCAGGTGTGAGCTTTCAAATCACCCTCATTTACTGTCCACCCGGTGATGAGAAGCAATTCCTTCAGGAAGTGGCAGACTTCATCATCGATATGGTGTTCGAGTCACCCAGATTGATGGTTCTGGGTGACTTCAACGCCAGGGTCGATGATGAACTCTCGCAATTTGGTCAACACTTCCTCCAGTTAATGACAACGCTGGGCCTTACACAGGTGGTTTCCTCTGCTACACATAAATGTGGACACTTTTTGGACCTAATCTTCCTTCTAGGGGTTGAGGCATCTGATGTGGGGGTGGAACCGGTCGGGTGGTCAGATCATTACACCATGAGGTTTAGTTTTTCCTTCCTTTCTAGAAGGCCTACACCTAAGGAGTTGGTCAGATACGGCCCTTTGTGGGATATAGATCCCCAAGGCCTCGCAGCAGTGCTTGATATCTCATCCCCCGTGTTGGCAAGCAGTGATCCAGAGACCCTCGTGTCGGCCTATAACACAGCCATTGTAGGGGCTCTGGATTCCATTGCTCCAGTTCATGTTCGACCCCTCTCCCTTCGCCCCAAGTCCCCTTGTTTAGGTGGGTCATTGAGGGAGATGTGGAGACAGGGACAAAGGTTAGAGCGTTGCTGGCGAAAGTCCGCCCTTGATGCCGACCACCTTAGATTGATGGATCATTACTCGGTCAATCAATCTGCAATCACCCAGTAAGAAGGCAGAGTTCCTGTCCAGAGAGATTGCAGTTGCTCAGTATCGACCAGCTCAGCTGTTTCGAACTTGGACAGACTGTGCAACCCAGCCTGTCTACAAGTTCAGAAAGCCTTTTCGCAATCGGAGTGCGATGAGCTTGCTCGGTTCTTCGTAAATAAGGTGGCCGACATTAGGGCTGATCTGCTGCCATCACACTCCAGGGAGGTTGCCATGAACAGGTGTGAGATCACGGTGCATCAGTTTTCCTGGAGTTCCTTCGGTCAGCTGGAGTTCATTGATGTCATGAGGATCGTCCGGTCTATGCGCCCTATGTGCTGTAGTTTGGACCCTGGACCAACCTCCCTAATTCTGGGTTGTATTGATATCATTGGTCCAGTCCTTATGCAGATAGTCAGGTGCTCGGAATCTGGTGAGTTTCCCAGCTCCCTGAAAGAGGCAGTGGTGACACCCCTCTTGAAGAAAGCTACCTTGGACCCTGACTATCTCGCAAACTACAGATCCATCTCTAACCTTCCCTTTGTTGGGAAGGTGATTGAGAAAGTAGTCGCTGAACAACTGGAAGACCATTTGACCATCCATGACGTCTATGAAGCCATCCAGTCCGGTTTTCGTAAAAGACGTAGTACCGAGACAGCGCTGGTTCGGGTGCTCAATGATCTCCTGATGGCCAGAGATCAGAAGAGTCGGTCCATTTTGGTTCTCCTCAACTTTTCTTCAGCTTCTGATGCCATAGATCACATGGTGTTGATAGAATGCCTGAGGCTGTTCTGTGGTATATCTGGAAACGTCTTAAGATGGTTCACATCATTCCTCACTGGGAGATCACAAAGAGTTGTGTCTGGGGTTTTCTCCTCGGATTCAATGTCTTCGTTGTGTGGGATGCCTCAGGGTTCAGTATTGTCACCCATGTTATTTCCGGTGTGTATGCTACCCATCAGAGACATTGTAAGGAGGTATGGGCTGAGGTTTCACTGTTACACATTTGATACCCAGCTGTACCTTTCTTTGGCCCCCGACCAGGAGGGAGCTCTCTCAGTCTTTAATAGCTGTCTAAAAGAAATCCAGAAATGGATGAATTCTAGCTGGCTGAGATTTAACTCTGATAAGACTGAGGTACTGGTTGTGTACCCGGGTCGACAGATGGGGGGTTGGGTGATGGTGCGTCTTCCAGAATTTTTCTTGGTGGAGTTTCTCTCCCGACCTCTGAACAGGTGCGGAACCTCAGGGTAGTTCTTGATGATGGGCTGACACTGCACTCACAGGTATCAGCAGTCATCAAGACTTCCTTTTATCATTTTAGGAACACCGCCAGGGTTCAGCATCTTGTTCCGTCTGCCGACCTGCCAATGTCAGTCCAAGCCTTCCTGTCCTTGTGCCTGGATTATTGCAACTCCCTTTACCTAGGGCTTTCTGGGGTTGAAATCTGTCACCTGCAGCTAGTGCAGAATGCTGCAGCCTGGCTTTTGACAGGTTCTGGTAGGTCTTGTCACATTACTCCGGTGCTGCGCGAACTGCACTGGCTGCTAATTCGGTGGCGGATCACCTTTAAAGTCAGATTGCTGACTTTCAAAGCCCTACACGATCTGGGACCAGTCTATCTGAAAGAACTTCTGGTTCCCTATCTCCCTAATCGATCACTCCGCTCAGCCGATGAGGGGTTGCTAGAGGTACCAAGGGTGAATTCGAAATCTTTGGGTGCTCGGGCTTTTGCATATGTGGCTCCTACCCTTTGGAATTCTCTACCCCGTTGGTTGTGGAAGTGCACTTCTGTGGAGGCCTTTAAGAGAGGTTTGAAGACTTTTTTATGGAAAACTGCATTTTTGGAATATTGATTGTAAAAACTGTTTTGACAAAGTTGTATTTTTTAATGATTTATATTGTTTTAATCTGTATTTATGTACGGTGCCTTGGCAATTGAAAGGTGCCCTATAAATAAAATGATTATTATTATTATTATCACAGCATCATTGATGTCCTTCATGATTGAAGGGGATATAAGCCAATAGTCCATCTGACTAAGTGAACTGAATACCGGGAAAAAAAAGTATAATCTTTATCCCTTGGATGTAGAATACGCCAGGGGTCCAGTAGCCCCATATCTGATATCAGTTGTTTGAGATAGAGTTGGGCTTCCTGATGAAAGTCTGGGCTAAGGGAAGTATGATCTAAAAGGGGATCCAAGGGGAGATTAAAATCTCCGCCTATTACAGGGACATGCGGAGAGGCTAGAGAGCTTAAAGCTTGTGCCAGTGAATGGAAATCCTTTGACTGATCATCATTAGGGCCATACATGTTGGCTTCCACCAGGGGACCTGATGGAGTATCAAGAATAGCTACCACCCACCTGACCTCCCCATCTCATTGAACTTTAAGTTGTGTCCATTGGAGGGTTTTGTGAAGTAAAATAGCTACTCCCCGTTTGCGGGTGGGGGCAGAGGATGAAATAATCTGTCCCACCCAAGCACCTTTCAAGTGATAATGGACCAGTTGTTTCAGCTTAGTTTCTTGAAGCAGGGCTACCTGCATTCACAGTCTTTTAAGGTGGTTTAATACCTGGGAACATTTCATAGGGGTATTGAGGCCCCGGACGTTCCAGGTGACATAGCGAGTTTCAGCCATAATAAAGCATTAGTGATTCTGGTCTACTAGGAAACAAGCTATGTATAGCAGCAAAGTCTGTGAATGGCAGGCAGCCCCAGTTCCTCCTAATCAGGAGAGCTGTAAAATCTGAGGTGAACACAACCGGGCAAAATGCTCCCTATACATGGGTGACCCCCCTCTTAAGCACACAGTTATTGCATTCTGGACATCCAAATAAACTATTGCACCTTGTTTAAAACAATAATAAGTTGTAATAACATGTAAAGAACTATATACAAAATCTGGCCAATCTACAGCCATTGGGAGTCCCAGAGGTGTTAAGTCAGCATCCAAAGGCACACGACATCCTCTAATATCCATGGGGGTATGGCCTAGGGTCAAAATAAACAACTTCTAAAAGGACATCCTGCCCATACTAGTGGGGAGCAGGCCAAAATGGAGACCATCTTATCAGCCGTAAATAAGAGCACCCCTGAGACTGCAAATCTCTGGGTTGTAGGTGGTGGGACATCCCCTACCCTGTATCTCATTTATAAGGCTAGGTGAGGGGCGAAGGGATATGTGCTTAATAATTCTCAGCCATCATTATAATCTATGCTGAGGCAAGAGGTAGTAATAATAAATGCAAAAAAGAAAAGGTGGGAGAGCCCCTACCTTCCATCCCCCTCGCGGCGGTACCACCACCTAAGGCATTGGTTCAGTTTACTTATACCCAAACATTCTTACAATGTCATCAGTCCAGGGGTTCAAACCCGGGTCCAGGGAGACTCTTTACAGTGTTCATGTTGTCATCTCATGGGTCAACAGTAGATGACTTGATTGCAGTGCATGAGCCACTAGCAACTACTTGTGCCCAGGATTTACTTTGGTCCATGGTAGTCACAGGCCTTGAGGCCTCCACCCCTGCCAGTTCCTTCTTTTTCCCCTGCAGTGCATCTTGTGAGATACCAGGGTCCTGTAACTCTGTTTGTAATATCACATAAGGGTTAGGGGTAAAGAAAGTCTGTAATTCCAAGGAGTCTTGCTGGTCATGGGGTTGGTCCAGGTATTCTACCACCTGTGGCCTCGGAGATCCAGCTTGATTAGCTGGATGTTGTTGGCAGGACTGTTGATGGGAAGGATGCCATTTCCTTGACCTTGGGGGTAAAGATGCCTCAAAGACCAACACATCAGGGTCTATTGTAACTTGCTTGGGGGTAGAAGTGATTTCTGTTGCTGTCGGAGAAGGTGAGCGATGTAATGGCTCACCTTAAAAGTCTGACCCCCTAAATTCAGTGGGGTGTCTGGCCTGCAAGAAATCCATCAAACTCTCCAGGTTTCAAACAGGAGAGGAGACCCATTATAAATGACCTGCATGGCCGCTGGGTAACGCAGGGAGTAGAAGTAGTTTAGCTTTTGTAGTTGTCTCCATGCTGTGGTATATGCCTTCCAGCGGTTCAAAAGTTCTTTAGAATAGTCCTGATAAATTTGAATTAGATGTCCCTGCCAGGCAACTGTTCCTGCAGATCTGGCTGCTGCCCCATAGCATCTTTTTGCTGAAAGTCCAGAAAGTGAGCTAAGAGGGGTTGGGGCTGTTCGCCCGGCCCAGGCACCGGAGAAAGAGAATGATGGGCCCACTCTATCAGTAGATGGAGATCTGTTGGCAAGTTAAGCAACTTCAGAAATGTTGTCTGCAGAAATTCAGTGGCTGATTTCTGTTCTGGGCCTTCCGGGAACCCCATGAACCGCAAGTTATTGCGATGACTGCGGTTCTTGAGGTCGTCAACTTTGTTTTGTAGGGTATAAATGATTTTAGACTGTTCCCTCAAAGTGGCCATTATTTCTTGGAGGGCCGCATCGTGGGAGGAGAGTCGCAGCTCATTATGGAAGATCCTGACCTCAATCTCTTGCAGGGTCTGTTTCGTGGCATTAACTGCAGTTGTTAGCTGTGCCATTTGGGTCATGAGCTGGCTGAACATTAGCTCTGTTCTTGATACGTCCTCTGAGGCCTGCATAATGGAGGTCACCCTGCAGATCCACTGTAAAGAGAAAGAAACAGTTTCCAGATGTAAGCACTCGCTAGGTAAGTTCACAGACTTGTGTCCAGGGAATTTCTCTCTGCTATATATTAGATTCAGGCAGAAATAGAAGGTCGACATGTTGGATATTGAACAAATTAGTCCCTGTGTTCCAGAAACTAATACATTAGATGTCCATGTTGTGTCAGGGCCAAGCCATGCCCCTCAGGGGACAATTTTCTTATGTTCAATGGCACCAGGGGTGGGCTCCCCATATTGTACAGTGAAAATAGGTGGGGTGGGGTAGTAGCCAGCAAAGGAGTAGGGCACCTCTGTGTTAGAAAATTAACAAGGAAGGGGTGGGAGGGATTGGGGGATGGTTTTCTTATGTTTGATGACACTGGAGGTAGGCTCCCTGATATCACACAGTGAAAACAGGAGGGGGGGGTAGTAGCCAGCACTAGGGATTGGGCACCCCAGTGTCAGAAAATTAAATAGGAAAGGGTGGGAGGGATTGAGGGATGGTTTTCTTCATTTCAGGTTACATTGGGGGAGGAGGACCACAGCAGGCTGAACATAATGGACCTGCTCTGCTTGCTGGGCAGTGTAATGCAGATCAAAGGAAAGAACCACCCTGTGATTGGCTGGCTCTTTCCTTTGAACTACACAAAGTTTCCACCCAGCAAGACCAGAACAGTGTCATGATCAGTCTGGCAGATGTTTCGTCTGACACTGATGAACCTCTTGCAGACTGCCCTACATTGGACAGACAGTGACATACCTCTCAAACCTTCTATCATACCACTGTGTTTGCTTTGTGCAAGCATAAGGGCAAACATATAAAGAGGATTGTGTACAGTAAAACAGAAGCAGAAAGCCAGCAGCTCCAACTCCAGCCTGAAAAGGCATGTTCACTGTTGTCACTTTCACTCAGTGCTGGAACTCTGAACTGTTGCTAGCTCCCAGCATTGGCATTGCATGAGGAAACTGTTACAGGTTACTGTTGAAAGATTTAGGAGTAGAAAAGGAATGGAAACTGGTTAAGGGGGAGGTAACAAAGGGTTGAAGTAAGTGGCACCAAACCTGGGGATGGGGGGGTGACAAGAAACATGCCACAGGGATCAGTACTGGGACCTGTCCTATTCAATTTGCTCATTAGTGACATACAGGTCACATATCCTTCTAAAATGTTCTCGCTGGTAAACTGCAAATTAATAATCACTCTAGATCCTGTTTCATTAGATCTGCTGTAGCTGTACTACCTGAGCAGGGATGACAGTGTTTATGCAGGAGTACACCATTATACAGTTATACAGGGATTTCTGTGATGAACGTCCCAACCAAGAGTGTCTGCTTGGGGCACCATGTGTTTGGCACTAATCTGGGCAGTTTTAATTTCAAATACTGGGTCCTGACAAAAACACTGAAAGGTGGACAATGCCTAGAGCTGAAATCCTTTTAAAGCTATACAGGGATTTACTGTCATGAAGGTCCCAACCAAGAGTGTCTGCCAGGGTTACCACTTGTCCTGAACTGGTCAGGGCAGTCCTAGTTTGGATTTTTGTCTCCTGACAAAAACATAAAAAGGGAAAATATGTCCAGAGCTGAAACTAGGAAAAATAAATTCTGACTTCCATTAAAAATAAATACTGTACTTTCACTGCTTTTTGTTATAAAAGGGTCCTTACCTGTAGTTCTTCGACCTATTAGTGGCAACCATGGAGAGGACCAGGTTCCTTTCTGATTCACCTTCTGGGAACCATCACTGTTCCACTGTTAGAGTTGTACCACACAGCTGGTATTCCAGAGGACCTGAGGATTGGGTTAGCTTCTAATACTGTCTGAGGTCTTACTTTGATCCATACAGGGACTGTTGCTTTTCAAACAGATAATGAAACTTTTTAAAAAAAAAGTATGTCCATGTGTTTTTACATATAAGACAAAGTGCTGGTGAAAATCTATCTTGTGTGTGTGTGTGTGTGTGTGTGTGTGTATGAGTGTGTTTGTGTGTATCATGTTCAAATACAAATCTGAATAACAATTTTGTTTGTCAGTTAATTATTAAATATTACGTTTTCAACATTCAGTACAAAAAATAGCAGTCTAATTATACAAAACATATGCAGTGACAATACTTTCAGATTTAAACCTACACAACATCTCACAGATACAAGAGCAAACCAAGTTCTTACCTTATTTCAGTTTCATAGTTATTATATATAATTTGTTATTAATTGGCTAATTTCAGCCTGTGCAGCATCTATGTCCAACAACTACACAGCAAATACAGGCAAGCAAACATTTGGCATTGACAAGTGCTTGTTTATAATGTCATGTACTGCCTGTATTTATTGCATTACTCTGTATGTAATAATTGTTCCTTATGCTTACTGTATTTTCATTGTACCTATAATCTCCAAGGTCATGCCCGAAAATAGAAACTGGATTTTCTGTTGCACCTACTGTACCTGGTAAATGAAAACTAAATAAATACATACATTCTCAGTTACTGGGATGTGTGAATTTGGTAGAAAGACCTTTGCATTTGCAACACTTGTTACCCAGAACAAACTCCCTCTCAAGCTTAGGAATGTTCAAGCTAGCAAATGTTCATGCCCAGTCATAGAACAAAAAAGAGGTTGCACTGGGATGGGGTGCATGGATAAAAGTAAGCATGTAGTTCAGACAAATCCTGCACTCACCACCAAACAAAAATAAAGTGGACTGCTCAATGATTTCCAGGGTGCTTCATTTTATTTCGTGGAGCTGAGCACGTGGCACTTTGAAATAAAATGAAGCACCTTAGAAATCATTGAGCAGTCCACTTTATTTTTCTTTGGTGGTGAGTGCAGGATGTGTCTGAACTATATGTTCATGCCCAGTCTTGCCAGTCACCTTAGAATTCCCTGCATTTGTTTTGGCCCAGAATCCCCATCTCCCTGGCCATGATCTTGTTGCTTAGCAATGCTCATGCTCTTTGTTAGCAGTGAGCCTACTTTGTTAGCTTTCTTTTATTACTGTTGGAATGTAAGTAACTTTACAATTTTTCTTTCCTGTGTATATTTTAGCCTGTAAGTATATATATTCCTTCTAGACTATGCTAACCTTTAAACTGCAGCTATCATCCCATGGGCCCTCAGAAGCAGAGGTTGAGTAGCAGTCAGGAAACCACTGGGGTTCAGTGGCCACACTTTTTTATGGTTTGAACTGGTGTTGGAATATTTGTCCCCCATCACGTACAGTGGTTCTGAGCCTCAAACAAGCAGATTTTAGTTTGATGTGGGAAAAAGTTAAGTAAAACTTGGTGGATATAGACCAGATCAAGGGAGTCAAGGAACAGTGGTGAAAGATCAAAGGGGCAATGCTGGAGGCCACCAATGTTTGCATAAGTTCATTCACCAAAAGAAACAAACACAAAAGGCTGATCTGGTTCTCAAAGGAAGCATGGGTGGCTGTGAAGGGAAAAAAGGGCCTTCATAAGGTACAAGGGGAATAAGGAAGAGGGAAAATGGGAGTAATGCCAGACCAAGCTAAAAAAGGTGAGGGTGGCAGTCAGGAGGTTAAAGGCAGGGACAGAACTATGGATTGCTGAGGGTTTAAAGGGTGGGGGGGAATAATTATTTAGATATATTAGAGAGAAAAGGAAAGCTGTGGGATTCTCAGGCTAGATGAGTGGAGAGGATAGTAGAAGATGGCAAACAGAAGGCCAATGACCTTAACAATTACTTCTACTCAGTATTCATTGTTGAAGACAAAAGACCTCTACTCAAGAGGAGGATCAAGGCAGCCACATAGGGGTTGCAGGAAATGAGAAGGGTAATGATCATGGCTGAATGGGTGAAAAAGGGCTGGAGGCCTTCAGCATGGACAGAGCACCAGGCCCAGATGGCCTGCACCCAAGTGTACTCAAGCAACTGACTTCAGAACTATAGCTTCACTGTAGTTGTAACCTTGACACAGACAGGACAAGGATGGTTTACTTTCTACAGTTAAGGGCTGTGGTACAAGTATGGGAATAGCTATAGGCCACAAACCAAACAGCAGACAGCAAGATGTACCTGTACTCCTTACTCTAATTTTCACACTGTGCCCAACAAAGGAACTCAAGACAGTAAGTCGATAGCACCAAAAACATTGTATTTCTACCAAATGGGCCCCCTAATGAAGATACAACTGATAGAAGCGTCAAGGGATTAGGAGTCTGGTGATTATGGTTACTTTCTCCTCACCTGTCTACCAGTTATGCGACATTGTACTCAGTAACCATTTTGGAAAATTAAAATATTTTTGTTGTTACTGGCTTACAGTCTTGAGTTCCTGTGTTGGGCACAGTGTGAACACTAGAGTAAGGAGTTCACAAACCCTTGACCCAGGTGTTTAATGTCTCACTACAGTCTGGGGTAATGCCAGGAGATTGGGGTTCTGCAGACGTAGTCCCACTCCACAAGGAGGGACAGGGAGGAACTAGGCAACTACAGGCCAGTCAGTCTTACCTCCATTGTAGGTAAGCTAATGGAGACCATAGTTAAGGAAAGTCTGGTTGCCTACATAGATGGCAAGGATCTGAAGGTTGACAAGCAGCATGGGTTTGTGTCAGGAAGAAAAAATTACTCACCTTAGTAATGTTGTTTCTTCTAATGGAGTCTTGCTATATTATGACAATTGCAGTATGACCGCAGGTTAGAACTGCTCCAGAGGTGAAATAGTTAACTTTCCATGCAGGCATGGAACTTAGAGCGCGAGCTCGGTTGAAAACTCTGTCTGTTGTGCTTCAAACGCAAACTGTCAGATCTTTATGAGCTAAAACTCACTAAGGTTCTGTGTGGAAGCTGTAAACCTACACTAGCCAACTGGCTACTAACATAAACACTCATTTTGGCCTAAAACAAAGACTCAAGACAGGAGACCCAAAAATGCAAAAACACAACACCAATTCACCCAAAAAGGTAGGTGAAAAACAACAAGGTGGGCATCAAAAAAGTGCCAACCCTGTACTGCCCACCCACATCCCCAAAACAGAGGTTCTGAGAGGGGCAGGCAGGAGGAGGTCATAATATAGCAAGACTCCATTAGAAGAAACAACATCACTAAGGTGAGTAATTTTTCTTCAAACAACATGAAGTCTTGCTATATTTACTCGATCAGAACTACACAGCAGTACCCCCATGGAGGAGGGACAGAACCTACCTACGAAATAGGCTCTGGCCTTTAGCTATTGCAGACTGAGCATCACTCCTAGCCTGGATGTCCAGGGAGTAATGCTTGGTAAAAGTGTGAACTGTTTTCCAGGTAGCTGCTTGACATATTTCTAGAATAGGAATGTCTCTGGCAGCAGCCAGAGAAGCAGTGTACCTCTGGTAGAGTGAGCCCCTCAGGCCTGAGGGGAACTTACCCAACTTCTCATAGCAGAATTGGATACAAGAGACAATCCACCTGGCAATGGATCTTTTAGTGGCTGGCTTCCCTTTACCAACTCGCCATAGGTGAGGAACAGTTGGAGGGAGTCAAACCTATGACCCTTGGTATGCTCTATGTAGTAACTAAGGGCTCTCTTCACATCTAGGCTGTAGCATCCTCTCCCCAGAGGAGAAGTGGTCAGTGAAGTACACTGGAAGTGAAATAGATTGATTAAGGTGAAATCTGAAACCACCTTAGGCAGGAACTTTCTGTTAGTCGAAGGACCACCTTATCTCTGTGAAAGAGATAAACTCCTGCTCCACTGACAACGCTTGTAATTCACTTATGCGTCTGGCAGAGGTGATGGCTACCAAAAACACAGTTGTCCAAGTCAAGTACTTGAGCTCAGCTGAAGACAAGGGCTCAAAGAGGGGTTGCATAAGCTGAGCAATGCAAACATTTAGATCCCAGGCAGGGGCAGGATCCCTGAATGGAGAGTTGGTGTGAAACAACCCCTTAAAAAACTTGGAAAATACAGGATGAGCTGAAAGGGAAGAGGATTTACCTGCTGAAATTAAAGCAGACACAGCTGCCAAGTGTACCTTCAGGGTAGCTGGTCTCAGCCCCAAAGAATTCAGGGGGACCATATAATCCAGGACTGTGGGTAGATCAGCAGAGACTGGGAAATATGCTTTTCCGAGCACCATATGGAAAACCTTTTCCATTTGGAATTGTAAGTAGCCCTGGTGGAAGGCTTCCTTGCTGCCTTCAATATATCCATTACACCTTGGGAAAGGTGTAAATCAGCAAACTCTAACTCTTCAAGAACCAAGCCTTGAGATTGAGAGATTTGAGATTCAGGTACCAGACCCTTCCCTGGGCACAGGTTAACAGATTGTGATTCCTGGGAAGGGACAGGGAGGATGGATTACTAAGGACAGCAGGAGTGGATACCAGGGCTGTCTGGCTAATCCGGAGCTATCGGAATGACTTTGCATGATTGGGATCTGATTTTGACTAGCACTTTGAACAGGAGAGGAAAGGGAGGAAGGCATAGAAACTTCCCTCCCAACTGAGAGCTAAGGCATCCAGGGGTGAGCCCAACACTGGGGCCTGCAGCAAAAAGAGGAAGTTGGTGATTGTCTGGGGCTGCAAAAGATCTATCTGTGGGGTGCCCCATCTGGCAAATACTACTCCCAAGACCAGGGGATCCAGTGACCATTCGTGGTGGCCCTGGGAAATCCTGCTGAGAGCATCTGCCAGGACATTGTCCTTGCCTGGGAGGTGAACTGCCGTAAGGGAGGTGTTCAGGGGTAAGCCAGAGACCACAACTTACCTCGGGTGAACAAGGCCGTGAACCGAGTGCTGCCCTTGCTTGATGTACCACATTGTAGTGGTGTTGTCTGTCGGACCTGAATACTCTTGTTCTGAACAGATTTGGAAAAGCTTGAAGTGCTAGAAAACTGCTCTGAGCTCCAACAGGTTGATGTGGAGCAGAGATTCCTGGGGAGACCACAGACCCTGGGTGGTGAGGTCGCCCATGTGAGCTCCCAAGCCCAAGAGGGATGCATCTGTAGTAAGGATTAGAGAATGAGACTGAGTGACAGAAGGAACCCCTTGTCTCAGGTTGCTCTGATCCTGTAACCACTGTAGGGCTTGGATCAGGGTTCAGTTACTGGGATCAGCTTGGTAAGAGGATCCTTTCTTTGAGACCAAAAAGCTCTCAAATGGAACTGGATGTCCCTCATCTGAAATCTTGCTCCTTGCACAACTGCTGTGGAAGCAGCCATGTGTCTAGGAGCTGCAGAAAATGCCTTGCTGGCGGGAGACCTGCAGGGTAAATGAGGAGGCCAGGAGACTAGGGTCTTTGCCCTGTCCAGGGAGGAAGGCCCTGGCTTTCTGTGTGTTCAGTTCTGTGCCTATGAAGGTAGAAGCTGGACCGGCTCTAGAACTGACTTTGAGAGATTCAGAAGGAAACCTAGAAAGGTAAGCAGTTGCTGCGTTATCTGAAGGTGTAAATTGACCTGGTCTGGGGACTGGCCTACTAAGAGCCAATCGTCCAGGTAAAGAAAGATGGCAATCTTTTGCCTTCTTAGGTAGGCAACTGCTACAGCCAGGCATTTGGTGAATACCCTTGGGGCAGAAGTGAGGCCGAAGGGCATTGCTCTGAACTGGTAGTGGCCTGAGGGCAGCTCGAACCTGAGGTACTTTCGATGGGAGCTTCTGATGGGAATATGGAAGTAAGGCATCCTTGAGGTCCAGGGAAGCTAGCCAGTCCCTGGCCTTAGAGAGGGTAGGATAATTCCCAGAGTCACCATTTTGAACTTTGGCTTTAAAAGGTGCTTGTTTAAATATCTGTGATCCAGGATGGGCCGCCATTCTCCTGTCTTTTTTGGGGTAAGGAAGTACCTGGAGTACAAAACTTTGCCCTGGTGTAGGGAAGGAACCCTTTCCACAGCTCTGAGAGCTAGGAGGGTAGAGACCTCTGCCTCTAGGGCGAGTGCCTCTGATGGAGTTGCAGGTGGAAAAGATCTGGTTCTCAGCTTTGGAAATTTTTTGAAGCTGAGAACCAGTCCCTGGCTTACTACTTCCAGGACCCACTTGTCTGATGTTAAAAACTTCCAGTCCTGGACAAAGTAAGCCAGCCTGCCCCCTACAGGTAGAGGAGAATCGGCCCTGGCAATCCCATCAGGGTGCCTGCTTGGCAGGGGCTTTGGGCTGAGGGGTGGAAGCAGACCTGCTTGTACCCCGTCTGCCTCTCCCTCTAAAGAACCCCTTCTGAGCATAGGCGGAGGAAGAAGCTTGGGCTTGGTAAAAAGGCCTGTGAAAAGGCCTGACCCTGCCGCTAGGAAGCTGCTTTTGAGGAGTGGCCTGCCTTTCCTTGGCCTGTGCACTCCTATAGGTGGTCCTATATTCATCCATTTTCTTCATGTAATTCTCTGTTTGCTCATGAAATAGAAATTTCCACAACAGGAAAATCCATGGCCTTAGACTGGGTATCCTGAGACAGGGTAGTACATCTGAGCCAAGCCATCCTGCAGTGCCACAGATGTAGCCATGACTCTTGATGAAACATTAGAGTCCACTGCAGCATGAAATTGCACCTTGGATGCCTCAATACCATCCATAGCCACCTGTTCCAGCTCCCTGGCAAGCTGGTCAGGGACTTGTTTTGCTAGGGCCAGCACAGTATCCCATCTGGATTTCTGGTACCTAGCAGCATAAGCCATATCATTTGCTTGTCTGAGTCCCAAAGATGCTGCCATGTACTGTTTCTTTGCCATAGCATCAATCTTCCTGGAGTCCTTCTCAGGGTGGTGTGAAGCTAGGGGAATATTAGCCTTGTCACAGGCTGCAGCCTGCACTACCCCCACATGACAGCATTGCTGAGTGAGGAAATCAGTGTCGGAGCCTGATAAGGTATACCTCTTGTCCATCCTTTTATCCACAGGAGGTATAGTGTGAGGAGTTTTTAAAACTTTTACTGTCTGTTTCGAAAGATTTATGCAAAGGAATAGACAGTCTCCTAGACTCTGGAATATCCATCATTTCTACATAGTCTGGCTCCTCTTGGTCATCAACAGCTTCCTCAACAGGGAGCTGGAGAGTTTCAACAACTTTTTATAAAACATGAAATGAGAAGGGACTCAGAAAGCCTTGGAGGAGAAACCCTAGGGGTCTATCTGGAGAGATGTCCGGATCAGTGGGCACATCCAGATCTTCAAAACCATATTCACTCTCCTCATATTCCTCTTCCCCCTCCCCCGGTTCATAAAAATCCTCAAAATCATAATCTTGAACCGGTAGAACTGACTGAACCGAACGCTTACCTGAAGGTGTTGGTTCGGTCGGAACCGGAGAGAGAGACTGGACAATTTGAATTGCTTTAGCTATTTCCTCAGCAGTTGGGGAGAGAACTTTTGGCTCTACACTAGCTGACTTTCTATTCCTTTTTGCTGGAACCGGCTCCTCAGAACCGGCTCTTCATTTGCCCGAGGAAGTATCGCCCCGGTCAGAGGGCACTCCCTCCGATTCGGTTGGCACCGAACCGGGCTGGCCATCCGGGTCAGCTGACTTTTTGGCCTCCCTTTCCCTGAGCCTACCAACTCTCTTATCTATGGTGGCAGCAGGGAAATTGTGACAAATCTGGCAGTCTGAATTGAGGTGGTCAAACCCCAGACAATACACATGTGGTGTGTGGGTCAGCCTTAGCATAAGCTCCCCACAAACACTACAGTGTTGAAACCAGTGGGTCCAGTTTTTCTTTTGGGTTTCTCAGACATAATGCCAGCCTAACCAACTTGCCCGTTTATGGCAATCCACCTGGCAAGACACCCTTATCGGTTCCCAACCGTGTCACAGGTCGTGGAAAAAAATGTAATGAAATCTGTTTTTTTTAGAACTGATAAGAACCGGGAACCGCACTCTAAAAAAGGACTAGTAGATTTTAAATACAACCTGATCGGTTCAAACCGAACCGATAAAGAATTACAAGTCCCACACAGAAAAAATAAATGTAAAACCTATCTATTACTTACATTACCACAGACAGAGCTTGAACCGACCGGTTGAGGTTTAATTTTGGCTAAAAACCGAAAAATAATACTTTGAAACCAACAAAATGAACCGAGCAGAAGGAGAAATCCTCCGGAGCGGCTGTTCAGTGAGGCGGAGTAAAGAATCTGACAGTTTGCGTTTGAAGCACAACAGACAGAGTTTTCAACCGAGCTCGCGCTCTAAGTTCCATGCCTGCATGGAAAGTTAACTATTTCACCTCTGGAGCAGTTCTAACCTGCGGTCATACTGCAATTGTCATAATATAGCAAGACTTCATGTTGTTTGAAGCTCATCCCAGATCAGCTTAATGCTGTTTTTCTACTAGGTCACTCGGGCCATAGATAAAGGACAGGAGGTAGATTTGATCTAACTGGACTTCAGTTAAGCCTTCAATTCAGTGTCACAAAAGAGGCTGTTGAAAAATCTGGAAGATTTAGGAGTAGAAAAGGAATGGAAACTGGTTAAGGGGGAGGTAACAAAGGGTAGAAGCAAGTGGCACCAAACCTGGGCATGGGGGGGGGGGTGACAAGAAACATGCCACAGGGATCAGTACTGGGACCTGTCCTATTCAATTTGCTCATTAATGACATACAGGAAGGTATCCCAATCCAGGGCAAGATGTGTCTCTGTGCTGATGACACAAAGCAATGTGGCAGGGTAGACAGTGAGTAAGGAGTGAGGGAACTTCTGAAGGACCTACAGAAGCTGGAAAGTTGGTCAAAGATCTGGCTGTTGAAATTCAGTTGCAATAAGTGCAAGCTGCTGCACTTATGGATAAGGAACTCAATCATGGAATACTGGATGGAGGGTGTCAGGTAGTCCACTACAACAGAGGAGATGGATCTGGGTGTTATCATCAGTGACTCCCTCGAGCAAGCCAACTAGTGCAGTAAGGCATCAAGGATGCTGGAATGTATTGAGAGATGTTTTAGCAGGTGAAGCAAAATGACACTTCCTCTGTACAGATCTCAGGTAAGGCCTCACCTGGAATACTGTGCCCAGTTCAGGAGCCCTCACCTGAGAAAGGACATAGACAGGCTGAAGTCAATACAGAGAAGGAGACCAAAATGATACAGGATCAACAAGACAGATCCTATGAGGAATGGCTGGTTGGAATTAACCTGTACTCACTGGAAGCCAGATGTAGGGGGAGGAGAGCATGATAGAGATGTGTAACTCTTAGGGATGTAAAAAAGATTAAATGAAGAACTGTTTGTTAAAAATGGGAATGCAGTCACAAGACAGCCTGATTGGAGGTTAGTCGAGTGAAAATTAAGGAGGAATGCGAGGATATTGTATTACAGGAGCCAAGGAACACACTAACAATTGAAGTGGTGGGGGCAGGCACCCAGTGAGGGTTCAAACACATGGGGAGAGAGCAAGAATGCTCATAGTCCCACTGGGGGGATCCGGGGGGTGGTGGTTGGTGTAGGGGGACATGGTGACTTCCCCCAGGACACTAGGTACAGGGTTGAGGTAGTATAATATGGGCAGACTCAATGAATCATCAACCTTTTTCAGCCAACAGATTTTATGTTTCTCATAGCCTTCCCCCACCATCAGATGAAAGACACAATATTAAAACTGCAAGTGTTTATTACATATAATTTTTAAAGCCACCAGTTTTACTGTCAGGGTATGAATATCAGGCAACTTGTCACTGGTAGTCCGAATCATTTTGTCAAATGCTGGCGCCTTCTGTAGCAGTCGGGGGCCATGATGCCTTGATCAGTGTGACAGAACGGGACTATTTAGGAGATTCTCAAAAGACCAGCTGGGTTTCTTAAGTGATTCAACAGACTGCATCCTTACAGGAAGGAGATCACAGACTTAAGTGGTAGGTTCAAATGCTACTTGGATGAGCATTTAAATTGGCCAGGGGGAGGCTGAAAAATCAAGGGAGGCAAAAATTGCTTCCTCAGAGGATGGAACAGCAGGGAAGGATGGCATGAAGAGAGTAATGTCCCCTAAGACAGGGGCACAAAAAGACAAGGGTGGAGACAAGGCAGAGGACAAGGGGGAGTATCAGTCAAAAAAGCAAGAATAAAACAGTGAAGGAGACAGGTAATAGAGAAGGTAACAGGAAAGAGGTTGGTCAGGGTGAGCTTCAGGGAACAGCACAGGCAGGAAGAGGAGGGAAAGCAGGGAAGAAGGCAGGGAGGCAGTAAGGTATGGAGAGTCTGTGTGCCAATGCAAGGGGTTTTGAAAATAAAATTCCAGACCTGGAACCATCATGGTGGAGGCTAGCCTGAATTTGGTGGTCATAATGGATTCATGGTGTATTGACACCCACAACTGGGACATCGCCATAGTGGGCTACTCTCTTTTCATGAGAAAGAGGACAGGAAGGAGGGGAGAAGAGGTTGTACTACATGTGAGGAAGGAAAAGAATCAAGATCATGGAGCTACAGGTGAACCTGGAGGGAAAGTGAGGGCTGGAGTTGCTGTGGGTCATCGTGGAGACAGGCTCTGGAGCAGCTATCTATACCATGGTGGTAAATTGTTAATAAATTTGTACTTGGTATAAATTTTAAAAGCGCATCAACAAATCCTAGTAAATATCAACCTAGGGAGATCAGTTATGGGCAAAGACCCTGGTTTTCCATTTTTACCAGTAAAAACTGGTAAAAATCACAGACTCCTGCTTGGTTTGCAGATTTTTAATTCTTGTACCGGTGCCTCATGGAAATTGCATGTCACTGCACAGAATCCTTAAGATTTCAGCATTTTTTTTTCTTTTTGTTTTTTTCTTTCTATGCTCCCTTCTCACAGCATCAGTCTCCACTTTTCAGAGATCCCTAGGCTGGGTATCCCCTAGCTTCCCCCCATGTAATGCTCGGGAGCTCCTGTGGGCCTGCCCCTATCCTGCCTGGATTGTACCCCTCAGGTGGGAAGGGAGAGGACCCCAGGTCACCCATCCACAGCCCCTTAGTGTGTGTTGGGCAGCCCAGCGGGTCTCTCATGGAGCCTGGTTATGAAGTCTGGGGCAGCTGGGTCTCTTCTACCAGTGGCCGATGTGGGGTGATTGTTCCTGGTTTTCTGGTCTCTGTCCCTGAGGGCACCAGCATTCAAGGGGATCCAAGGAGGTAGGGCACATAGAGACATGTCACTGCTCTAGATCCTGGCTAGCGTCCTCCCCCTCCTGATCACTCTGCAGCCCCTTTGCACCACCACCCATAGTCACCCAGGTGACAGTAAATTAGCGGGACCTGCAGTCCACCCTCCCCAGAGGAGGTGAGCAGCCCCCAGGTGCTCGATTCTACTCACCTGGCCAGACCTCCAGCAACCTAAGTTTGCTTCCAACACCGGGTTGCTAGCATTGCAAGCAGTAGCACTACCGCAGTGCCAGAGGGACAGCCCAGATTTCAGCATCTTAAAACAAGCATTTGTCAATGCTGAATGTTTGCTTGCTGGCATTGGCATTGGTAGTGTAGAAGTTACAGAGCTGTATAATAGGAATGGCAGTGAAGTATTGAACTGAAGCCAACCCCACCACCACCCTGCAGAGAGAGTGACAGGCATTGGGGTGTGCCTTTGTTTCATCAGGCATAACGGCCACGCCATTTCACCACACCCTACCCTGCAGACACTGACAAGTGTCACGGTGTGCCTTGGGGTCTTTGGCCCTTATGCGCACCCGATTCCATCAGGAAATATGGTGAGATGGGTGCAGTATAGGAGAATGGGGTGAACTTTGGGGCCGAAGAGTCCAAGGCATACCTCAATGCCTCTCACTGGCTGCAGGGTGTGGAATGGTATGAGCAGTGCAAGCAAGAATCCCAAGTCACACCCCTGATGCCTGTCATTCTTTACAGGGTGGGGTGTTATGGTTGGAAACCCTAACAGCTCAGGCATTCATTGGTATTTTCACTCCAAATTTTCAACATGTTTCTTTGAGACCCCCACCTCATGAACAGTGGCAATATCAGTTTGTTAGCCGAAAGCTGCTTATGCACAGTGACTACGGCATTTAGCACCACAGGTACAAAAACACATTCCGAACAGGATGTGAAAAATGACAGCTGTACTGTTCATGGGGAGGTGGAAAAAATGGCAATGTTGCAAATCTGCAGTAAAAATATTAAAAAAACTGGTGAAGTCACGAGCATGCATAGAAACTGTGCAACGCACACCCGTAATGTAATTAGTTTGGGGATTTTTACAGCAGATTGTCAACTCAGGCATTTTGGGACCTCTGATCATGAACAGTGTCACTGTGATTTTCTTTATCTCCTAACAATGATGATTTTAGGCGACCACGCATTCTCTGCGCTGAAAGTGTGAAAACACATTTCAACCATGTTGTAATGACAACTGTACTGTTCATAAGGAAGTGTGGAAAAATGCTACTGGTGAAAATCTGGACTGAAAATATTACAAAGTCATGAACTTACGAGGGTGCGTGGAAACTGCGCAATGCTGACTCATAACACAGTCATTTTATGGACTTTTGTCACCAAATTTTCAACATAGCCATTTTAAGACCTCTGCTCATGAACAGTGTAACTGTGATTTTCTTAATCTGTCCCAAACATTGCTTTCGCACACTGACTGCACCATTGTGCGCTACATTTGCGGAAACACATTTTGGGTGACATGTGAAAAATGGCAGCTGTACTGTTCATAAGGAAGTGTAATAAAATGGCAATGTGGAAAATCTGGAGTGAAAATATAGAAAATTCGCAAACTTACGAGCGTGCGAGGAACTGCGTAACGAACGTCAGAAACAGTCATTTTAGGAATTTTTTCACCAAATTTTCAACATAGCCATTTTAAGACCTCTGCTCATGAACAGTGTCACTGTGATTTTCTTAATGTGTCCCATACATTGATTTCGCACACTGACTGCGCCATTGTGCGCTACATGGGCAGAAACATGTTTTGGGCAAGATGTGAAAAATGACAGCTGTACTGCTCATAAGGAGGTGTGGTAAAATGGCAATGTTGAAAATCTGGAGTGAAAATATTGAAAATCATGAACTTATGAGCGTGCGTAGGAACTGCGCAACGCACGCTCGTAAAACAGTCATTTTTAGGAATTTTTCCACCAAAATTTCAACATAGTCTTTTTGAGATCCCACCTTATGAACAGTGGCAGTGTCATTTCGTTACTCAGTCGCGAAAGGTGATTTTGCACAGTGACCTCGAAATCACCCTTCCGGTCCAATTAATGCCATGACAGTGCAATAATTGAAAATTTGGGCCCAAAATTCCCCAAAATGCCTGAGATATGAAACAAAGTTGAAAAAACCCTATCTATCCCATTATACAGCTTACCGGCATTTCCTCAGTTTGCGGTCGGCTTTGAAGAGTGCAGACGTATTCCCGGTCCACCGAAGATCATCGCGCTGAGCTCTGGAGGTAAGTATGGGGTGGGGGTGTGTGGGGAGGCAGGGTGCACAGTGGGTGGGTGTGGGTTGTGGGGGGGCAGGGAGACTACGAGGGACCGTTTTTGAGTTTCAGGTTTTTTTTTTGTATTTTTTTGCATGATATGTTTATACCACCTACCCCATGCTACCCTGGCCCCCACTCATTCAGGCTCAACAAGCTCCACTCGACCCCACTGACCTTTATCCAGCCCTCCTCAGGTCCTCATATATCGCAGCCTATCCCTGGGATATCCCGGCGTATCCCTATCACTGGGCGGGTCCCCTCCTCCGAGGGGGAAGGGCACCAGGGCAGAAGGGAAGACCCCAGCACACACAACATTAGGGCCCAGGGATGCTGCTGAGGAGCAGGAGGCCCTGGACAGGCACTGTAGGTACTTGGGGAATGGGAAGCCGTCATCTAGGTGGCCAGCGAGCAGTTTTTCCGGTTTTCTATGGGGGGCAGCGTGGTGACGTCAAGACATACGCCGGCGTCCGCTCCTCCCCCAGGTAACTCAGGCCATACACACTGCGATGCTCCCAGCCTCTGCTAGGAGTCAGCAGGCACCAGACCTATCCCCTGCCCTCTCCCCAGAGAAGGAGAGCTGTAGCGTGACGCTCGATCCTTCTCTCCCCCAGCTGGTCCCCCAGTGACCTGGGCCCATTCCCTAATCTGGGTCACTGGCATAGCAAGCAGGAATCCAACCACTGCACCGGTGGGCTGGCAGTTTTTTTTTTTAATGATGATGGCGCGGGGCGTTTGCCACGCTGGGGTGGTCTCCCAGTGTGGCAGAGAATAACTGGTTGGGCGTGGAGCTGATGAGGATTGGGCACCCCGTCGGCTATGACCTGTAGCCACGCTGGGTAGGCACCCAGCATGGCATATGGAACTGTGTTTGGGGGGCACAGCACAGCTGACGGGGGATTGGGCACCCCCGTCGGCTATACAGTGTGTGCGTGGGGGGGCAGCACGCAGCATGTGTGCGTGTGAGTGTGTATGTGTGTAGGGGGAGTGTGCATGAGCAGGCGATATCTTATCGATGCTCACTGAAGCGTAGCTCCCCCTTTCAACTGTACGCCACTGCATTTTGGAGCTGTCATAGACAGCTCCAGCAGGCATTGGAGAACTGTGGCCGCACCTGCAAACACACTGACTGAATTGGAAGAGGGCTGACACACCTCCGAAAACTCGGATGATGGCACTATGTTTCTTGCACATGCGTGCAAGCAAACATAATGAAAGCTGCTGTGCTTTGCATTGTTTTTGCTTTGCTGTGTATAGAATCACTAAGGAAACCACTCGCACTGCTTTGTTGTAACCATTCATTCAGTTTAACCACCCATGCTTCCCACTAAACTCTCCATCAGCTGAAGGCTGCTTTCCTTCCTGAAACCCAGTTTTCATTTAGTATGTGCCTAAACAACTTTTACTATTTATATTACACTGGATGATACAAACAAAAATACAAGTATCAGCACACATGGGCAGGGCCACTGCAAAATTGCAGGAAAAGTAACCTGGAATTGCAGAGATTTTTTGCAAAACTTGCTGGGAAATTGCAAGAGTTCTTCTATAGACCTTGAGTGTTTCACAATAAATCCTTTACTGTTTTCTGCAGCTTATATTAGTCAGCATAAACCACTAAATGAATACACTGACACTTGAATATGTTTTAAACGTGAAGAAAAACTTATGTTCCTAACATGAATCCTAAATGGATAAGATGTGTTGCCTCTCTTACAAAATGTAAAAACATCTGCCTTATACAGTGCTAAATACTTTCTATTTAGTGAACCACAGAAAATCAATATTAAATAAATCCAGAATAAACAAATGTTTATCTTTTTCTGGATGTAGGATAATGAAGCCTGATCAAAATCTATTTACAGTGCTCTGACAACTATTCCCCCACTTTGGTGTAAGCAAAAATAAGCAGATGGAGTGGCAAATAATTCAGTTTTAGTAAAATGTCATAAAGTGTTTAAAGTTCATAATTTTCACTGTAGGTGCTGTGCATTATTATTGAAATCATATATTAAAACATTATATATGGGTGTTATTATGGCTGGCAGTATAGCCTAGTGGTTAGAGTAACACACAGTGATTGAACTAGGTATATTAAGAACACTTGGGGTTGATTTCCACAACCTCCACTTGCATACTGTGTGACTCTGAGCAAGTCAGTTAACCTCCCCAGTGCTCCTGAGTCACCCTTGAAAACAAGCAGTTCTGCCTAGTGGGTCTCACCCGGTTTACAAAGAATATAAAAAAATACCAACATATGTTTACTACATCACACAGTAGTCAGGGTACCATGTAATTTATCTGAGTTTTACTCAGGCTGCAATAATTTTTGTTTAAGTAAAGATAAATGTTCAGATACATTTTATGTGTTTTATAAGCTTGTTTTTAGACTTTAGTCAGGTTTTTATTGTATTCTTTGCATGTGAGCATCTAGGTTGTAGATTGCTAAGCGCAGGATCACTGTTACTAACTAGCTTATTCAAGTTTATAATCTGCAGGACCATCCAAAATCCTCAGCTGTTTGAATGAAAACTAATCTGAATGAAAGTATGTTCACAAGGAAGAAACTGCCTTACTACTTACAAAAAGACTTCACAGTTAGAATCCCATTAAGGTGAATGGGATCATGTGCACCTTTTCTCTCACCTACTGTTTCAGTCTCTGTGACAACAAATAGTTTTCTGACAGTCTGCTTCAACAAAAGGCAAATGTTAAGTGTTTAAGTGTACTTGTGCTTGGCCAGTGGATTTTGAAAGCACATTCAATGACACACAGAAGGTAAGACCTCAGGGGCTGTATGATGCTGGTGAGCAGAGTGGTGCTCAATTCACATCTGAGCACAGACATGAAAATTGAGAGACACCCTTTTCATGGAGACCAAGTTAAAAAAAGCATCCACATGTCTGGGAGATGCATGATTTTCCATTAGACGGTCCTCCACTAATCACTTGTGGATTTTTTAGGTGAAGACACTTTATTTCAAAGAAGCAAATTCAGGCATTTTTTTTTGCTCCTCCTACCCCCTGGCCATCCACTCCTTCAGGCCTGCCAAGGTCCCCTACCAATGTTGCTGAGTTCCAACCACCATCCACTGCCCCTTATTGCTGTGCTACCAGATAACATGAAGTAACCCTTCATTGGGTGGGCCCCTACTCCTGTGGGAGGCTACCAGAGGAAGAGAATCACCCCAACAGGCTTCCTGTGTATCCCAGGCACGGCAGGGGTCAGAACAGACACATATGTCTGGGGTTTTGGGCTTATGGAGGGATCAGAAGCCATCCTCCAGTTGGCCAGTAGGTGTTTTCCCATTTTCTTGGGAGCATGACAGGTCACATGATGTCAAAGCACAAGCTGACATTCATCACATTCCCTTCCACAGTGAGGACCAATGTGTTGCCATGCCTCTGGCCTCCACCAGGGGCCAGCAAACACTGAGTCAAGAACCCACCCTCCCTCCCAGGAGAAGGTGAGTGGTTGTTGGACACTCAAGCCTTCACCCCCCCCCAAGACTGGCCCTCCAATACACAAGTCTGTTCCCGAGTCCTGGTCAGTGGTGTCACAGGCAGAAATCCAATTCAGGCAGTTAAATGAAAGACAGGAAAAAAAACAAAGGTGGTCCACCTTAGTGGTGGAGGTTCAGATTAATTCACATCCGAGTTCTAACAAGCAAAGAGGCCAAGTAATTTGTAAGTTGTGCATGTGGGGTGTGAGTGTTGAAGAAAGTGGATCATAGTGCTGTCACTACTGCCATCACCCCTGTGGGATGTGGACTGCATTGCTGCTACTGCCATCACACCTGAGGGTTGGGGGCCATAGTGCTTCTGCCATCACCACTGGTGGATGGAGAATGTAGTACTGTTGCCATTCCACCTGAGGGATGGGGTCATAGTGCTGATATTGCCATCACACCTGAGGAATGGGAAACATAGTACTGCTGCCATCACACCTAAGGGATGGAGCCGCAGTGCTGCTGCTTCCGTCACAGCTGAGGGTGGGGGCTGTAATGCTGTTGCTGCTGCCATCACACCAGAGGGATGGGGGCCATAGTTCTGTTGGTGCTGCCATCGCACCTGAGGGATGGAGGTCATAGTGCCACTTCCATCACATCTTAGAGATGGGGGCTGTAGTGCTGCTTCTGCCATCATATTTTGTACCTAAAACAACTTTAAATTGGTACAACGATAGAAGGATGTGCAACAGTGGAGGTTTAAATTGCTAAAGTGCATGTTAGCAGAGTTAAAACTTGTTAAATAAAGTACACGAAGCTAATCAACTGTAAAACTGGATTTGGGTTTAGCCAACACTGGTGACAATACTGTTTTTTACAATGTGCAAAATGAAATTTGTCTTTTCTCAATCCTTGCAAACCAGTGTCTCTGGGTTATGGGGGACATTTTCAACCAACCAAAAACCTGTACAGAGTTTGGTATGTTTTCTGTTAATTATTGGGTATCTAAAACATGGAACCAATTTGCTTTAGCAATTAGATCCCAGGGCAAGCTAAACCTCTTCAGAGATCGAATTAATGAGATATTTTGTCGTTCCTGTGATTGTTTTTGATCTCTGTTTATGCTCTGGTAGCTAGTTGTCCTAGCAATCTGATCTTTGGGTCAGAATTATTCATCAAAAAGAGAACCCATGTAATATTTATTGTATTTACTGATCTTGATTACTGTCTGTTGACTTTAATATGTTTTAGTTGATTTGTTAAGTCATAAATTGATCTGCATTGTAATGAATGCTTGGACAACAAAACCACTTTCTAAAAAAGGCCTTTGGGTCCCAACAAAGTTTTATCCTGCATACAAATACACAATTTACTATTACTACTTCTATGTATACAGATCTGCAGTACAGGGAGAACAGTTTGATAAGGCAAAGCAAATAAGTGAAGGTTCTATTGTCATTCACAAAGGACTGCCTCAGAATGATTACATCAACAATTTTG
This sequence comes from Neoceratodus forsteri, assembly GCA_016271365.2. NCBI lineage: Eukaryota > Metazoa > Chordata > Ceratodontiformes > Ceratodontidae > Neoceratodus > Neoceratodus forsteri. The sequence continues at coordinate 461,905,343 of CM028129.1, forward strand.
TGGCAGTTACTTGTTTTAGACACTCACCACAGCTATTCTTAAATTGGGTCTCAAATCCCTTCCTGTGTCATCACATTTTGGAGTGTGACTGGGCATTCAAGGGGTGGAGTCTCCATGCAAATGGTACACAGTGCAATTCAAAAGGCATGGCAATGCCAGGGTAGAGAGTACAGTACTTTTCTGACAACCTCTGCCCTAGAACTGTTTCCAGCTGGCAGTAGGCATGTCTGAATGCTTCACCTGTTGTGCAGAGTGGGCAGAGGAATGAGATCAGTGAGGGTCCAAGAAGTTAATGAGAACTGAGCAGTTAAATGGAGCTAGGGAGAGGTGCCAGTGATTTGTTTGGCTAGAGATATGTGTGTGTGGGGGCTGAACTATCCCTGAAGAATATGAGGAACTGAAAGCATTTGAATTTTCATAGCCCAAACATATGGGTCAGATGTGTGTGTGTGTGAGTGACAAACATGGTCATCACATTTGTGCATGGCACTGTGCCTTACACAGATATTACTGGGTGCAAACCTAGTACAGATAAATTTCACTGGTAAAGGGCACTTTGCCACACTTCACAAAGGTTTGGGTGAAGTGCCACATTTGCTGGCATGTTATTTTATTGATTTATTTTAGTCTTTGGTAACCGGGAAAGGCCCACTAGGCACAAGTGCCTGTTTTCAGGGGTGACCTGGGAGCACTAGGCAGTTAAGTGACTTGCTCAGAGTCACACAGTATGCAAGTGGAGGTTGTGAGAATCAAACCTAGGTCTGGTCTGCTGGATGTACCAAGCTCGTTCACAGCTCGTTACTCTAACCTCTAGGCTATACTGCCAGCCATGTTGTATGACCTTTGTGAAGGGTGAAGTTTGCCACTTCACCAAAGCTTCACCAGTGAAGTTTTAGTTTGCAGCTTCTCTGGCAAGAAGGCAAAATCTGTTATTAATTTATGACACGGACTGCAGTATTCAGGTAGTGATGCATCAGAGCTGGTGCTGTGCTTTGTTCATTTATCACCTGTTGATATTTATTTATTCATTTGAAAATTTGTGTCAGGGAAAAACATACTGAGCCGAGGTTCATTTCCAGGTGCAACTCCGGGGTAGAGAAACAATAGGAATAGCAAAACATAGTACAGTACATTACATGATACAGCAACAAAGTGCAGGCATGATTACAGCGTATAAATACTTCACAGGTACATGCCTGGAACAAATCAAAATGCAGCTTTATGGATAAGGGTCCATCTGTCCACAAGCTCAGCCCAGATGCCTCATCTTGTCTCAGATTCTGAATTATTTTTAGTGAACTTTGAGCATGCTTCCTTTTTACTAGTGAGTTTTGTCCTAAGTGGTTACAAGGTATTACATTTTTCTGGAAAGCAGATAATTGTAAGCTGTGACTAGTCACTTTAAGGAATTACCTGTTTTGATTGCCATATACTGAGACAACAGTTGAAGATGCAAAGAATTCAGTAAAGGGCTGAAAACTTACTGACTGATAATGACATATATTGCAGTGCCTATTCATGAATGCTGGGGATATACGCGCAAATTGCACGTATCCCCCTCCGCATAGCTCCCACCTGCTGGAGATCAGCATGGGGACTGCATTCATGAACAGCAGTCCCCGCCCAGCTCTGTTATGTGGCCCCACCCCTGGTGTACAGGTTTGCTGGGGCGGGCCACTGCGGGGCTGTGCACCTAGCCACACAGCCAATCGGCTGCCTGGACTGGGTCCTGTAGTGGATTCCTTGTGCCATCGGGTGCCATGTTGCCAAAGGGCATGTACACAGACTAGGCAATGCAGTGTGGGGAGACCCCTGTTGACAGTCCCCAATTCTCCCAAAATGTGCTCAAATGACAGAGGCAGCCACAGTGAGGGGTCTGTTGACCCCCACCATCCCTGTTTCAACCAGTGGTGGCATCTGTCGGGCATGCAATAGTTATGGCTGCCTTCAGAAGACATAGCCATCATCTCCCCCTGTGTAAGGCACCTGCACCATCGTGAATGGTTCAGAGTGCGAACATACCCCCCATGCCTATCTCCGGGCCACCCCCACATGGAACTGCATGTTCAGCTGGTGTGCCTGGTGCGTGGGGGGGGGGTGTAGCGGGGTTGTGAATGGTGCACAGAGGGCATAGTGTGCACGGCCAGGTGTGGGTGGACTATGCACCCGGTTTTCATGGTGCATATCCCATCTGCACTGTTAGTGAATAGAGCCAATTGTTTTTTTCAATTCTCCCTTCAGGTTTGGTTCCAATTCTCAGAAGGAAGCCAGTTTCTTAAAATACATAGTTTGTAATTGTTTCACATGGTTACTGCTTTTGACTTTTCAACTTAAACCTTTCAGCCATCCCTATTGACTTTCACAAATAATAGCTCTTCAGGGTTGTGAGAATCTTTGATAATACAGTTTGCCTGGTTATTTTGGACATGAAGACAATTATGGACCTTTTCACTAAAGTAGGATCATTTGGCACAGATGTTGTTTAAGCTGCTTATAACAGCCATGGAGTTATAATCCTTTGCTTAAGTTGTCACAGCCTGTTGCTATTGAAATGTCAGAAGCAGAATGCGACTTCAAGGCAGTAAAACCTGCAGAAAGAGATGACTACTAAGATCCAAAGAGCCATTTTTTATGAAGATAGGTTTACTACTAAAGAATGAAATGTCCTGAATTTCAGTAGTTTGGGAATGCCAAGAGATTTGAGGCCTTCCAGTTCCTACTACTGTGTAATTTATTTGAAGAGATTTGGAAAATCGGTTTAAAGAGGGACTCCGGCCAAAAGTGCTATATTACAGAATTATAATAAGCATACCCCCAATAAATCTCATACCAAAAATTAGGTTTATATGTTACTTCATTTTAAAGTTATGAGATATTTTGTAATCCTGATTTCACTATCTATTCAAAAAAGTCAGTTTCAGAGAAGAGCCACTGATGATGTCCTGTCCTGAACTCACAGTCTAGTCCACACTGTCAGCAACCTTATGGGACCTGTTTCTCCAAAGTTTAAGAAACAGTAGCTATAGAAATTATTTAAAAAAACTGGCTTAGGGTTGGATGCAGTGTTTGCATTTCCAAAATGTTCAGATGCATGGTATTGTACTTTAGAACATGTCAGGAGGTGGTTTTGGAATGCAGCACTGAACCAAGACATAGAATGTCAAGGTGGTGCACAATTTTAAAATGTTGGCGGGGGGGGGGGGGCATGCTATCTCAGAATGTGGCAGGGATGTGCCATGTCAAAATGTGGTATGACACTCACTCTGAGAATGTTACAGGGACACACATTGAGGAATTTGGTGGGGACTGGCAATTTTGGAATATAGTAGGGATGCATGTTGTTGGATTGTGACAGGACACACCATATTATTCTGAAACTGCTTGTTCCTGCCACATTCCAGAGTTGTACTCACCCACCATATTTCAAAATTGTGCATCACATCCTCACCATATTCCAACATTGTGTGTCCCAGCCACATTTTAAAATTATGCATCCCTGCCACATTTTGAAATTGTGCATCCCTGCCACATTCTGAAAATGGGCATCCCTGCCACATTTTGAAATGGCACATCCCCACCAAATTCCAAAACTGCACAGCCCTGCCACATTCTGAAGCTGTGTTGCATTGCCACATTCCAAAATTGCCACTGCCACATTCCAAGATTGTCACTGCCACATTCCTAAATTGTATGTCACTACCACATTCTGAAAATGTGCATCACCGCCACATTCCGAAATTGAGTATCATCACCACTACATTCTGAAACTGTGCATCACTGTCATATTCTGAAACTGTGTATCACCACAATATTCCAAAACTGTGTGTCATGGCCATATTCCAAAACTGTGGGTCATTGCCACATTCTGAAAGTGTGCCTCACCACCACATTCCAAAACTGTGCGTCACCACCACATTCTGAAACTGTGCACCACCACCACATTCCAAAACTGTGCACCTTCACCACATTCCAAAATGGTGTCATCGCCACATTCCAAAACTGTGCATCACTGCCACATTCCGAAACTGTGTATCACTGCCACATTCCGAACCTGTGTGTCACCACTACATTCTGAAATTGTGTGTCACTGCCACATTCAGAACCTGTGTGTCACCACTGCATTCTGAAATTGTGCATCACCACCACTTTCCAAAATTGTGCACCACCACATTCTGAAATTGTGCATCACTGCCACATTCCAAAATTATGTATCCCAGCTACTTTCTGAGATTGTGTCATTGCTGCATTCAACAACTGCAACCTGGTGACATTTCAAAATCTCATACCTGCAGTAGTCTAAAAATTGCACACAATTTTATCATTCTAAAGCCATGTTTGCTGCTGCATTCCAACCCTCTGTCACATTCTGGAATACTGTACCTTGCATTGACACATTATGGAAGTGCATGTGCTGACCAACCCAGCATCAGTTTTCCTTTTTCAGATGTTTACTACAACTGCAGTTTTAAGTAACATAAGAGAAGTAAGTCATATAAGGTAGCTTGAAGGGAAGACTAGGTTGTGAGTTCAGGTTATGACATCATCAGTAGCTCTTCTCTGAAACTGGCTTTTTTGAACAGACAGTGAATTAAGAGTTACAAATTGACTTGCAGCTTCTAAATGAAGTAACTTACAGATCTGATTTTTAGCATGAGGCTGATTGGAGCTAAGCTGATCCAAACTCTGAATTTATTGATGCCAGAAATTTTGGCCTGAGTCCCTCTTTAAAGGTAATAGGAAATTTCTACATCTCACCATGCATTCCTGTTTTCCTTTTAGTGTCTATTTAACATTCTGACATGTTTTGACATTTTTTGTAATAAATAATCTACTTATTTTTGCCTTTGTAACTTCTCTGAATCCCTTTCTTCTCAGCAGCTGCAGCTATCTCTCTCTCTCTTGCGCTTTCTCTTCATACTGTCTGAACATTCTATGACATCAGTAACACCATTCCTGGTCATTAAGATGCATAGCATAGAATGGTGTTACTGATGTCCTGGAATGTCTTAGAAATATGAAAAGAAAGAGCAGTAGCTGGTGAGGAGAGTGGAACTCTACGTAGATCTGAGGGCACCCCACATCTAGATTATCTGTGTATTACAAATTTTTCAAAGCATATCAGATTATATAACTAACGTGGAAAGGTTTACAGAAGGACATTTACCTATGTACAGACCATTTCCTATGTCCTTTAACTCTTGAGGCCAATTGGTATTATGTGGTCCTTAGCAATGCCTGCAACATTGTGACACAAAGGAGACTGATAAAGAAACAAAGCAGCTTATGGGTGGCATCCAACATGGCAGATGGGCTAAGGAACTGGTTATGGATAGGTGGCAGAAGGTGGTGATTGACAGCACTCACTCTAATGAGGGGTGCCACGGGGCTCAGTATTGGGACTGGTACCATTTAATGTCTTAAGTGACATTGCAGATAAACTGGAAGGGGAGTTATGCCTTTTTGCAGATTACACCAAAATCCGTAATAGGGTGGACACAGAGTTGGGGTGAACAGAATGCATAGGGACCTTGGGAATTTGAGAGTTGGTCAACAGCATAGCAGTTGGGGTTCAATGCCAAAACGTGCAAAATTATGCACCTAGGGCATAGGAATCTAAGAGCTGAGTAAAGTATGGGGGGGATGTACTGACAGTTGCTAAGCAGGAAAGGAACCATAGGGTTATCATATCTGATAACCTGAAAGTGGCAGGGCAGTGTGATAAAGCTGTGGGTAGGGCCAGTAGGATAATGGGATGCATAAAGAGAGGTATCTCCAGCAGGAGTTGGGAGGTGGTGTTGCCACAGTATTGCTCACTTGTTGGACCCTGCTGGGAGTGTTGTGTCCCAATCAGGAAGCCACACATCAGAAAGAACATAGACAGGGTGGAGGTAGTCCAATGGAGGGTAACTGAAATGGTACAGGGGTTGATAAATGCCCTATGAAGAGAGACTAAGGGGATCTACAGCCTGGATGAAAGGAGAGTGACAGGGGGCATGATAGAGACTTGCAAGTGTTTCACAGGGGTTAACAGGGTGCAGAAAGGGAGTCACTTTCAAATGAAAAAAAGAGCACCAGGACAAGAAGGCATGTGATGAAGCTGAAGGAGGGGGATTTAAGAGGGATATGAGGATGTATTACTTTACTTAAAGAGTGGTGAACACCTGGAAAAGACAGCCAGTGGAAGTGAAGGAGGTGAAAACAGGAGCAGGCTTCAAGCATGTGTGAAATAAATAAAGGGGAGTACTAGTAAATAGGAAGGGAGGAGGGAGGGAGGCTCTTCAGAGACCAGTTAGGGTCTGCAGAGACAGACTAGGCAGGGACCATCTTGGAAGACTGGCTGTGCCAAGCAATCCTTTTCTGCAGGCAAATTCTATGTTTCTACTGTATGTTTCTATAGTCTTGCCTCTTCAAAGGCAGCTGTGTTGTAAGAAATGTGTCTCTTGATTACTAGGTGGGTATCATTCAAGTGTTGGAATTACTGGGGAAGGGGGGGCACTAGCCCCCAAAGCTCAAAGTGTAATTCCAACACTAGTATCATTAAAACAAAAGCCAATTTACAAGGGGCATGCCACTTCAAGAACATACAGTAGGCTTTTAAGACAGGCTATAAAGCACTTCACTCCCCTTCCCCCCGCCCCATGCATGCAAGTTAAATCATTTAATTTGTGATTTAATGCGTGCATCCATCATGTGCTGCTGTTAGTAATACAACCAATGTGTCTACGAGTTTGTTTCAATCCTTTCCTTTGTCTGAGTGAAACAAAAAAATGCTTCCTCAGCTCCCCTAAGACTGACTTCTTACAAACTGACTGCTGTGCTTTATAGTAGTTTTCTAATTGTCCCTGAGACAACAGTATATATATTTCCAAGGACAGTAAAAATATATTTTTTTTAATTTGGCAAAGTCAGCTAGGGCAGCGTATAAAAAGAAACTATGTTTCCTTGCATTCTCAGTGTTACTTGTCATTGTTAGGACTGGAAAAACAGGATTTCTATGTTCCAGGAAAACAGCCATAAAATCTTTATATAGGTATGTTTGATTTTATTTGATGCACCTAAATCTCTGAGCTAGGGACTGGCTTTGTGTCTAGATCACAGGAATAAACACTTCAGAGGGGAGAGTGTCAGCTTGAGGAATGTGTTCTCTCAGCACATGGTGAATGCTAAACTGCGGAATCCTTTGTTTAACCCCATGTGTACAACAAGGAATACTGTATCTTCATTGTGCCTGCTGCCTAAATAAATAGTGTTTATTTTTTGTGAGAAAGATCTGACTGCACATTATTTTCATCTTCAAGAAGCAGAGAGGATTCAGCAATCTTTGAAGAGACACAGAGAGATAAAAATCCGGTATCAGTGTTTGGCTGCAGGGTGAAAGATAATGCCCAATACACCGTACATTCTTAGCTGAAATTACATGGCAGGTGCTAGTGGCAGCTTACTACCTAAGGACTCAAGTGCTCAAGACACTGGTGAGTACATGGGCTGTGGACAGTTAGGAAATACTCCCAGCTGAGGCTGGGCAACCAAAACTGAGATTCATGTCAGTCCTGTATTCTAAAATTAAGTCTTTTAACAGTTTATTTACTATTGTGTATACTTGGATTAGGTGTTCCCTAATTATTTGTCCCTCTTGAATGAATTGTTTTGGCTATTTCAACCTCTGCTCATAGCTCATGTCTCTCAGTACTCATACTACTTTGACTGCCCACATCTGTCCCTTCTTAATTGTTTTACTGACTTTTTATAGCTAGTTGCCCTGGTCTGACAGCAGTATAGAAACAGAAACTTAGAAGTTGATGGCAGATAAGGACCACAAGGCCCATCCAGTCTGACCATTTCTTTTTCTACCTTGTGAATGTGCCATCGGCATTTGCTCTGTCAGTGGCCTATCTATTCATACTTATCTGTATTGCTCCCTTATGCCTATCCCATGGCTGTTTGAAGCCCTGCACTGTAATCATATCCACTACTTCCTGGGGTAGGCCATTCCATGCATCCACCACCCTTTCTGTGAAAAAGAACTTCCTCACATTACCCTTTAATCAGCCTCCCTCTAATCTCATGCTGTGTCCTCTCACCCTGCTGTTTTTCTTATATTGAAACATGTTATACTCTTTCACCTTGTTAATGCCCTTAAGGTGCTTGAATGTTTGAATCACATCACATCTCTCCCTCCGTTGCTCCAGAGTATACATATTGAGTTCTGTTAATCTGTCCTCATATGTCTTCTGATGCAGTCCCTGCACCATTTTGGTTGCCCTTCTCTGAATTGCCTCAATTTGGTTAATGTCCTTGTGAAGGTGTGGCCTCCAGTACTGCACACAGTACTCCAGATGGGGCCTAACCAGTGTCTTGTAAACAGGGATTATTATCTCCCTCTTACAACTTGTGATACCCCTACTAATACACATCATCCCCCTAGCCTTACCTACTGCTTTAGTGGTCTGCTTGGATGATTTCAGGTAATCTGTGATGATGGTACCCAAGTCTCTTTCTTCCCTTGTGACTGCCAGCAACTCCCCTCCCAATCTATAAGTTGTTTCAAGGTTTCTCATCCCTATGTGCATGATCTTGCACTTCTTTGCTTTAAACCCCAGTTGCCACTCTTCCGACCACTTTGCACGTTTATCCAGATCGCTTCTCATTCTGCCCACCCCATCTGGATCATCTACTTTGTTGCAGATCTTGTTGTCACCTGCAAACAGACAAACCTTACCCTCCCGTCCATCTGCAATGTCACTGATGAAGATATTGAAGAGGACTGGCCCCAGGACTGATCCCTAAGGTACTCCACTTGTGAATTCCATCTCTTTGGACTGTATACCATTTACCACCACTCTCTGTTTTCTGATCATCAACCAGTTTGCCACCCAGTTGACCAACGTCTGACCCACCCAGAGCCTACCCGGCTTATTAATCAATCTTAACAGTATCAAAAACTTTGCTGAAGTCAAGGTAGGCAACGTCAACTGCTCCCACTTGGTCCACCATTCTGGTTATCCAGTCAAAGAAATCTATGAGATTAGTTTGACAGGACCTTCCTGTTGTAAACCCATGCTGTCTTGGATCCTGTGCTTCTATGGATTCCAGGTGTTTCACTATCCTTTCCTTAAGGAGTACCTTCATAATCTTGCCCACTACTGAGGTGAGACTGACTGGTCTGTAGTTCCCTGCTTCCTCCCTGCTACCACTCTTGTGGAGCGGGATCAGATGAGCCCTTCTCCAGTCTTCTGGGTCCTCTCCTGTGCTCAGAGACTCACTAAACAGTTCTGATAATTCTCTGCTAGTTCCACCCTTATCTCCCTTAGTACTCTGGGATGTATGCCATCAGACCCCATTGCCTTGTCCACCCTGAGCTTATCGAACTCTTGTAGGACCTTTTCTTTTGTGAAGAGACTTGTGCACATCTCCCTCCCCCCCTGTGTCCATGGTGCTGAGCTGTGGGCCCTGCTCTACCTTCTCCTCAGTAAATACTGAGCAGAAGTATCTATTTAGGATAGATGCTTTTACATGGTCCTCCTCCTCCTCCTCCTCACATGCCCCCTTATCCCCTTTGATCTTAGCAATACCCCCTCTGGACTTCTCCTTTCACTAATCTATCTATATAAAGTCTTGTCACCTTCTTTTACTGTTCATGCTAGTGTTTCCACAGTTTGAGCCTTTGCCTGCCTTGCTGTCTTCCCTGCCTCCCCATCTTTATCCCATTGCATTCCCTTATATTTCCTGAAGGTCAGCCTTTTGGCTCTGACCTTTTCTGCTACTATTTTTGAGAACCAAATTGGTTTCCTTCTTCTTTTGCACTTTCTTTTCTCTCTAACACAATGGGGTGTTGCTTCAAGTATTGTATCCTTAATACTTGCCCACTTTGCCTGTACCCATTCACCTGTATTTCTTCTTGCCAGGGCTAGCTTAACTCTGTTGGCCATCTAATCGAAGCCAGCTCCTCTGAAGTCCCATATGCTTGCCTTGGAATGGGATGATTTAATTCTAGTGGCCAAACTGAACCATACCATGTGATGGCCACTGGCCCCCAGGTGACCTTCTACCCGGAGATCTGTGATCATTTCCCTGTTAGACAGTACTAGATCTAGGATAGCCCTGTCTCTTGTGGGTTGTTGTACCAGTTGTTTGAGGCCCTCCCCCTGCAAGGACTACACTATGTGTCTAGTTCTGGCAGATGTTCCTGCTGGCATTGACCAATCTGTATCTGGCATGTTGAAGTCTCCCATTATCAGAACCTCCCCCTTAGCTGTCATGTTTTGTATATCTTCTAACAGTAATGTGTTTATATTCTGCCCCAGGTCTGGAGGCCTGTAGACAACCCCAGTTTGTATGGCTGTCCCATTTCCTGTTTCCAGGGTAACCCATAGTTCTTCTGGCTCCTTATGTGTATTCTGAATTTCTGTAGCTTTGATATTTTCATTGACATAAAGGGCCACTCCACCCCCCTTTTTGCACCTCGGTCTCTTCTGAACAGTACATAGCCAGGTATGGAAGTCTCCCAAGTGTGGTTACTGGTGAACCATGTCTCACTAATGACTACTGTGTCTAGTTTAGCCTCTGTCATTATTGCCTGCAGGTCTGGCATTTTGTTTCTCAGACTGCGAGCATTTGAGTACATGATTTTCCACTGGCCAGATTTTAGTGTGTTGGTTTTTGGGCGAGGTCTGGCATTTTCCCTGGTGTCGTATGGGGAGCCAGACTGTTTTCCTTACCTGGTGATGCAAATGAATTACAAACATGCTGAACTCCTGTTTGATCACTAGCTGATGGGGGAGGGGTGTTCTTCCCATTCAACGTATCTGGTGCTGCATCTCTCTCCCCATTTGCTAGTTTAAATATTCTGCAAAGACATCAGACTTCTGCCCCAGTGCATTGATTCCCCCCTTAGTCAGATGCAGTCCATCATATTTAAAGAACTTTTGCTTCCAAAACTGTTGCCAGTTACCTACAAATTTGTGTCCTTTCTCCTGGCACCAGCCCTGGAGCCATGTGTTTAGCACCCCTGTCTCTCCTTCTCTGACCTTCTGTCCATCTTCCCCCCTCTCCCAGACTGGCAGAATCTCAGAGAAGGAGATGCTGGATGACACGAATGATAGTTTGTCACCCAGCCTGGTCAGGTGTTCCTTGGTCTCCACAACTGTCTGGCTGGTGAGATCATTAGTCCCTATGTGTACCAGAACGTCAATGTTTTCTCCAGCTTATTGTACAATTTTAGCAATGCGATCAGTGTCTCTCCACACTGATGTCCCTGGGAGACATCGGACCATTACCCCTGGCTGGAGATCAGCATCAACTCCCGGAATCATGGAGTCTCCTATGATCAGAAGTGTTTTGGATTTCCTTTTTGCTTTTTTGGTTTTGGTTCCTGTTTTGGGTGAGTTTTGTTGTACTAGCTCCTGTGCTTCAGTGTCCTGCTCTGCAGTGTCCTCTGCCCCTTTGTTTGATTTCAGAGATAGAGGCAGATACCTGTTTGTAGTTTTTATGTGGTTTGTGGAGGTGATACGTTGGAGAGCATCGAGTGATGGAGCACCCGATTTTCCCCTCCTAACCACCTGCCAACCTACCAGACCAACTACCCTCTGTGGTCAAGGTGCTACTGTTCGATGTTGGGGAAATGGCAGGCAGTTCTTATATTTCCTCCTGAATATGTGATTTGAGGCATGTAGTCTCTGCCCATGCTGCCTGGAGCTGAGCTCTTAGATCTCCAATGGCCCAGCATGTAGGACAGTATCCTAAATCCTCTATAACTGCCCTTTGAAAAGTGTCCCACAGTACCTGCAGTTAATAATACCCATTCCACTGAGTTGCTGGGTTTATAACCTGGTCAGAGTAATTAGAAGGAGGAAAATGAAGGCAAATGTTGGATTTTGTGTTTTGTTTGTTTTTGTGTAACTTGTTATAACAAGTTAAATTACTTGTGCCCCTGTAAATGAGGTCACTGCTTGGGTACCCCTCTGATCTACCCCTTCCTGCTTTGCTACAGGGACTGCCATGACTGTGCTACCCTATAAAAGGAGTGTAGTGTGGGGTGCTTGGGGATGGGGGGTGGGTGGCAGGGCCCTTCCCCTGCTGAAAAGGAGGAACCACAGATGAAAGAAACAAGGAGATTAGAGCAGAAACAATCAGTCAGCAACAAATGCAGTAGCCCTGAAAGCTTAGCCTAATTACAGATAAAACTGTAAAGCACCACCTGTAACAATTTCACAGAAGATATACCCTGTAAGAAACACTTTACTACAGAGAAAAATAAAGCAGTAACAGAAGATATACCTTGCAAAAGACAGTTTGAATCAGAAGATTACAGCAGTAATCTGTAACCACACACCTGTAGGTATACCCTGTAATAATGCAGCAGAAGGTATACCCAGCAGCAACCATATGAATCAGAGACAATTAAAGCAATAAAATTTTAGCAACAAATAGTAACAATACCTGTGAATACAAAAGAAAATAATAACACACAGTAAATCTGCCTAGCCAAAAGAAACCTTAATCCTTTTCCTTGCTCTGGTAAGGTTCTTTGCTGTGTCTGTACAAGCAATCTAGAAGAAAAGAGCTCAGGTGAAGGTAGGTGCCTTTGCCAGCAAAACTAGACTTCAGTATTTCAGGTGTGGTTTTACCAGTTACTTGTACATTGACAAATAAAATGGTGTACCTGCCTCCTGAGAAACCACAGCGTACTGTGTACACAGAATAAGTGCTGACTTGCTCATCTAAATGAAGCCTTTATTTGCTTCATTTTCCAAAGACATACAAATGGAGTATGATAACAACATAAAACCTCAGCAACTCTGAAGAAGCTCCATCTGTTTGGAGTCAAATGTTTGTTCCTGTTTGCTACTTTTTCAACATCGCTCAACTCTGACATGGTCTATAATTTTTACTTGCCTTGTTCATGTTGTTCTTATCATCCAGTCCATTTGTGTATCTTTGGAAAATGAAATTAATGAAGACTTTATTTAGATGAGCAAGTCAATTTCTGTTTCATGTACATATTACACTGTGGTCTCTTAGGTGGTAGGTGCACCATTTTTCTTGTCAGTTTTTATCTTTTTTATATTCATCTGCAGAACATGCAAACATATTGGCATTAGTATGAGCTGAGAGAGGGTTTTTGGGGGTTGTGCCCCCTCCACCTATCACAGATTCAGAATACTGAATTTCTACCATAATCCCACCCATTCTCCACCTTTCATCTCCTTTTTCTTAAAATTTCTTGCCTAGTCACAAGGCAGAAAAACACGAATTAGAGGGGTTTCTTGTGCAGCCCTCACTGTTGCTTGAAATCTTATCCCTGCTTTTCATTCCACATATGCTACTGTTTATTACTTTCATATGTAGTGCTGTCAAGTACTTTGTTTCTCTGAGAATGGCAAAGGTGTTTCAAAACCCATATCATTTACGTAGCCATGATGTAGTGCTTGCAAGTTATGGAGTTAACGTATTTTCATACTGTGGTAAAAAACAAGTAAAACATATGTTGTAACCTATTCCTACACTCATTGATTATTTAAAGGGAAGGTCTCCTCAGCCTCAGGTTCCCTCCTGTCATGTTCTACCTCTGCCTTGTGCAGGCAGGGTTCTCAGCATAGTGGAGGGATCAGGCCCCAAGCAGACCCCTCTCCTCATCCCTCTTCCTTCCCCTCCTCCTTTCCATCCTCCTTCCATTCATCCCATTCTCTGCCTACCTACATATATGCCTCTCACCCCCTTTCCCCTCCCAACCTCCCCCTTCCCCCCTCCATTACTTAGCCCTAGATATGGCTAACCCTAATCTCTATTGTACTTGTTGACAATTTGTACTGCTGATATACCTTAGCTAACTTGTACTGTCTGTGTTACTCCTCACTAACTTGCCCTAGATCAAACTATTAGAATTATGTTCAGTCATTTTCTAGCTACACAGTTGTGTGTCACTTAATGTTTGCCTTTAAATGCTATTTTGTATTAGAAACATAGAAACATAGACTTGGATGGCAGATAAGGACCGCTAGGCCCATCTAGTCTGCCCATTTCCCTACCTACAGGATAGGCCGCAGATCCTAGTTAACCAACAGCCTATTTCTTCCTACCCCCCACAAGAATTGCCTTATGTCTGTCCCATGCATTCTTGAATTCTCCCACAGTTTTAGACCCCACAACCTCCTCAGAGGCTGTTCCATGCATCCACTACCTCTCTGTGAAATAATACTTCCTCACATTGCCCCTGAACTGCCCTCCTTCTATCTTTAAATTGTGTCCCTTGTTCTTGCAAGTCTCTTTTCTGAAAATGCTACCCTCTTGGACTTTGTTGATTCCACTGAGGTACTTAAAGTTTCTATCATGTCCCCCCTCTCCCTTCTTTCCTCAAGGGTATACATATTAAGCTCCTTTAGTCTCTCCTCATACGGCTTCTCTTGCAGACCCTGCACCATTTTAGTTGCCCTCCTCTGGACTGCCTCTATCCTGTCTATGTCCTTGCGGAGATGGGGTCTCCAGAACTGGACACAGTACTCCAGATGGGGTCTCACCAACTGTCTGTACAGAGGGATAACAACTTCCTGTTTTCTGCTGCTGATGCCTCTCCCTATACATCCCAGTATACCCCCAGCCCTCCCTACTGCCTTCTCACATTGCTTACTAACCTTAAGGTCATCTGATATGATTACCCCCAGGTCCCTTTCCTTTTTGTTGTTACTACCTCCCACCCATTGTGTATTCTTCCCTAGGTTCTTGTTTCCCAGGTGCATTATTTGCACTTCTTTGCATTGAATCCTAGCTGCCATACTTCTGACCATTCCTCAACCTTGCCAAGTCCCTTTTCATCCTTTCCACGCCTCCTTGTTATCAACCCTGTTGCAGATTTTGTGTCATCTGCAAAAGGCATACTTTCCTTCAGTCCCTCTGCAATGTCACTGATGAAGACATTAAAAGGACTGGACCCAATACTGAACCTACGGTACCCACTAGTAACCCCTTTCTTCAGAATGGACTCCATTTACAATTACCTTCTGTGTCCTGTTGTTCAGCAATGTATACCCAGGCTACCACCTGGGTCCCACTCCCAAGCTGGTTAATTTGACTAATAATCTTTTGTGGGACTGTGTCAAATGCCTTGCTTAAAGTCTAGGTAGGCCATGTCCACAGCCCCTCCCTGGTCTACTACTTTGGTCACCTAGTCAAAGAAATCCATTAGATTTGTCTGACATGACCTTCCCACTGTGAACCCATGCTGCCTTGGGTCCTGTGCTCCACTGGCCTCTGGGTACTTGACTATTCTTTCCTTCAGAAGTGACTCCATCACTTTCCCTACCACAGAGGTCAGACTGACAGGTCTGTAGTTTCCTGCCTCTGTCTTGGACCCACTTTTGTGAAGGGGAATCACATCCGTCTTCCTCCAGTCCTCGGGTACCACACCATCCTCCCATGATTTATTAAAAAGAGTAGCCAGTGGTTTCACTAGTTCCTCCCTTAATTATCTTAGAATTCTGGGGTGAATTCCATCAGGACCCATTGCTTTGTCCACCTTCAGTTTTAGGAGTTCTTGCAGAACCCTTTCTTCTGTGAAAGGACTGGGATCGACCCCCCTATCAAGAGTGCTTCTGTTAATTGGATTAGGCACTTCCTCCTCCTCTTTTGTGAATACTGAGCAGAAATGTTCATTCAGTATTCCTGCTTTTTCACTGTCCCCCTCTGCCCACCCACCGTTCATTCTATTCAGCCTCACTATCCCTCCTTTGTCTTTCTCACTAAGCTGATTGACCTATAAAGGTTTTATCCCCTTCTTAACTGAGTTGGCTATCTTTTCCTCAGTTTGGGCCTTTGCTATTCTGACTTCCTCCTGCTTCCTTATGCCTTAACTGGTACAGCTCTCTGTCCTGCTCCTTCTGTGTTTCCTTATACTTCCGGAATGCTATCTTTTTCTTCCTGACTTTCACAGCCACCTCTTTTGAGAACCATAGTGGCTTTTTCTTTCATTTGATTTGTTCATTTGTCTTACACAAAGGCTTGTTGCCCCTGTGATGGCAGTTTTGATAATTCCCCATTGTTGCTCCACACCTCCTTCTAGCCTGTTTGCTAGTGCTTTTCTGAGGCACTCCATTTGCCAAAGTCAGCCCTCTAAGGTCCAGTACCCTCACTTTTGTATGGCTTGACTCTGTAGCTGAGTTAACATGAACCACACTGTTTGATGGTCACTTGTCCCCAGATGGCAACCCACCTAGATCAGGATCCTCTCACTGCCCCCATTTGAAATGTGAGGTCTAAGATTGTTCCTTCACGAGTGGGCTCCGAAACTAGCTGTCTAATGCCTGCCACCTGTAGGGCATCAAGAATGGCCCTGCTCTTGGATGTGGCTGCAGCAAATGTGCTCCAGTTAACATCTGGCATATTCAGGTCTCCCATCAACAGTATCTCCCCTTTCTCTGCCATTCTAAGAATGCCTTCTATCATATCCTTGTCCATTCCTTCCCTGACATGGGGTCTGTACTAACCCTCTGTGCAGATTGTGGGTGCCGTTCCAGTCTCCAAGGTGACCCACAGTGCCTCCTCTCCTCCCTGTTTACTCTTTTGTTCAGTTGCTTTTATCCCTTCCTTTACATAAAGAGCTACTCCTCCCCTCTTTCTCCCTGCCTGTCTCTCCTGTAGGTTATGTACCCTGGTATGTTAACATCCCAGTCATGGTTCTCTGTGTGCCATGTTTCTGTGACTGCTACGATATCCAGGCATCCCTCTTCCATTAAGGCCATCAGCTCAGGGAGCTTGTTGCCCAGACTACGGGCATTGGTACTCATTACCCTCCATTTCCTGATGGCCTTACTCCCTTTTGCCCCATCCCTGTCCTTCTTGCCTTTGTCACTTTCTTCATTTACCCCTCCCCTTCTCCCTATCGACACCTCTATGTTGGTGTTTGCCGCACTTACTACCCTGATTATTTGGGGGGGCTAGGATTTTCCTGCTCCTTTCCAGTGCCTCCCCCCCTTGGCTAGTTTAAAAGCTTGAAAATGAAGCTATCTATCTTGTATCTATCTAGTTCTAATCTGTTAGCATTGTATCTTAGTTCAAAATTGTTAGCTTTCTGCTATTTCATTGCTTCTGTACAGTCTACTCACTTGTATCTGAATGTAATGAATTGTAAATCTTATGTTGTGTACCAAATCTCTGTATACTATCCTCATGTTCCCCTACCCCCAGGTCACACTGGGAGATGAGCAACCTGTTGATCAGTGTGCCTTCCTGGTGAAACATTTCAATAAATAAAAAATAATTTTTTTCTTGTGTAGTTTGTAGGCATGAACTATGATTGTCTCTATTGTTCCCTCCTAATTTGATCAGAACTTAAATTTAAATTAAGTTAGTTAAGTCTGGGGTGAAAACCTGCTTGACTGCATGCAAAGGACTTTACCTAAGTTATGCAAGGCATCTTAGGGTTTGATGGTGCTTTAGTGCTAAAGCCTGCAGCAGTAAATGCTGTTGATGTCTTCTGCAGTTGCTGTGTTCTTGTTCTGTGTTGCCAAATAAACTTTTCAAAGTACTGTAAGTGCTCTGCCGTTTTCTGTAGTTTAAAGTGCGTCCAAGTTGGAAGAAAATACTTTTGGACAACGTTTGCATTTGAAATGTTTTATCTCTGAATAGTTTTAAGAAACATAGAAGTTGACTGCAGATAAGGACCGCAAGGCCCATACAGTCTGCCCATTTTTTCTACCTTATGAATGTGCCATAGGCTTTCACTCTATCAATGGCCTATCTAGTGATACTCATCTGTATTTTGTGTTGCATCATCTGTGTTTTGTGTTAAGTTCTTATTTTGCAGACTGAGCATTCAGTCCATTTGTTAAAATTGTTTTACTGTGCTATATATGAAAGCAGTAATACACAACAGGGTGGGCAGTATTGGGCAATACCGTATCACACAGGGGCGTAATGAGGCCTGACGCCACAGGTGGCGGGCCTTATAGCCTCTAGAAGGTTCGGTTTTGTCCATATCACTCACCCTGGAGGGTATTATTGCACTTAGAAAATGGGCTACATGTGCCATTTTTTCTAGAATTACAAAAAAAAAACTAAAGTATTGCTATAAAAAATGACTACAATTGATATTTTAGTCCTTTTTTGGAAAAGTAGTCCCTCTACTGCTGGCATTGATAGTAGAGGGTGCTGTTGGTATAATTGCCAGTAGAGGGTGCTGATAGTCTTGAGATCCTGCTTACTTACTTACTACTTGCCAGCAGAAACAGGTCACATGGTCTCTCAAGTCTGCTCGAGTGTGCAGCTAGCATCCTACTTGCAGCTGCCCCTCCCCCCTTGACCTCCCCACTCAGATGAGTTCCAACCGACCTTGAACCAGATTAAGTTGTTGGTGGTATTTCCAGTGAATGGGGGAAATTTGGCCAGGACACCAGGAAAATTCCCCTACTCTTCCAGTAGGGAGACCACTGGCCATCTGTTCAGGATGGCCAGGCCAGCTAAGACGCCAGAAGGTATGGATGTCAAGGTAGCAGGGGAGAAGGCCTCCTCCCCTGTCCTATCCACACAAGAGGCAGTTGACTTGGTGCTTGCCGCAGCTGAGTTTTCTGATGATGGAAGTAATTCTGATGGGAAATAACAGACAGACTCCTCTGAGGATGAGTTATTGATGATGACTGGTCCAAAAGAAAGTTTGTCAGGTACAGAAACCTACCGGGATCACTTGCAATTGCTATAGGCTACCAACACTGATCTTCACTCAAGCTCCAATGCACCACAGGGTAATTCTTCTTTAAATGTTACTGATGTTGATATGTCTGAAATTGTGTCTGATGGGCCTATTGATTCTGTTCCCACTAGACAGTCTCCCCAGGTAGTTATTCCCCTAGAACTTCCTCCAGAGGATGATACACCCTCATAGGTATGTCCTAGTGAGGAACTCTTGCAAAACCATCAGGACAAGCCCAACTTAGATCCTATGTTTAAACTCTCAGATTTGTTTTCGAATAAGGGTGAGCCACCCCCTGGCATAATGCTGTTAGAGCTTTGTACAAGGAAGGCCTAGAAACTCCCCCTAGACAGTATTTATATAGCTTGAACCTTGCTGAAGCAATCCATGAGGTTCTTCTCCTCTGAGATATTTGCCCTTATTACACTAGGTAATGGTAATTATGACATTAGTTTTAAGAACGTGTCTAATTTGGACTGATTCTGGGCTCAGTATCAGTCCCTAAAAAGCACCCCCATTTGAATACCATTTCATGTCATCCCTTTGATGAAACCCCTTGTAAAACATATTACTGTGATGTTTAAAAATGAAGGGGTGAACATTGAAGACATCCTTTTCTGGCTAAGACAGCATTGTGAAATTTTGGGGAAACCAGTTTCTACACTTGATAGTGAACAGATTTGGGACGGAGGTGTCAGCATGGCTCAGTTGGTAGCACAACCACCTCTGGACCAGCAGGTCATGGGTTCTCATCCCACACTGGGATTGGACTTGTACCTAAAAATCGCTGGCATCTGAGTGCAGTATTGGGGGGTGCTGTACTGCTGGGGGGTGCCGTCCTTCAGATGAGATGTTAAACCGAGGTCCCTTCTGCCCATCCTGGTGTTGTCCTGGTGGGTATCCAGGTGGAATTAAATAACCCGGGGTACTCTTCCCAAAGAGCAGGGAACATTCCCAGTGTCCTGGCCAACATTTCCCTTCCCATAAACAGGATCATGCAATTACTCAGGCTGTGTGTGGGTGATGGTGTGCGATATGGCCGCCACCACACATTTAGTCACTTCACTACCAGTCTAACATTGCTTGTAAAGTGCTTTGGGATACTGTGTATGAAAAGCACTATGTAAATGCTGATTCTTCTTCTTCTTCTTCTTGTAAGGTTCAAGTAAAACTCTTCTCTATGAATAACAGCCCAGTGCACCTTCCTAGCTCCTTTATTTGGGGGGGGAAAAGATCGAGGTTCCATTTTTTTACAACGGCCAACCCAGATCTTGCTTCAAATGTGGACCCTGAACACACTTAAGCTCTGCATGTGATGTATCTTGTTGTAGCTGCTGTTTAGAGTATGGCCATGTAGCAACCTTTTCAAATGCAACCTTTGTGAGTGCACGAGGCATACCTATGGATGCTGCCCCTGAGCGTCTCACAACAGGATGACTGTCCTTCCTATGAAGTTTTGATTAACCAGGCATAATATCAGCAGGCTAAATGCCTTGCAGAGCAACCTATCTGGCCTGATACTTCCATCCCTAGCCCAAGTGAGACTCTTTCCATGTCAGATCCATCCACACAGGTGGGTGTAGCCCCCATTGGTGTCCCCTCCCAGTTCTCATCAAATGTCTGTCTCTGTAAACATGGAACATAGGGCTCCAAATGAGTCAGATGAAGTAAACCCAGGCCCTACAATCATGCCTCCCCCCCCCCGGAGAAAAGTATTTGCCTTCCAAAACTGTAGGGCAAAAAAAAAAGGCCCAGGCAGGGGAAAACAGTCCCTCAGAAGGTTAAAGAGACCAGACAGGACCCCAACTCTATGGCCTGGAAAAAGGGCAATAAGTATGGACAACTAGCTTCAAATAGAATGGAAGGGAATTTTGAGGATGAAGGTACAGATACCTCCTCTATCACCTCTAACACTGAGATGGAGGGTGGGGTTGGGGGATTCTATTGCTAAAAGGACCTGGCAGCATCGTACTTCTAGAACCCCATAGTTTTTTTTTTGTTTTTTTTTGCCTTTCAGCTCTGTCCTTTTATTCCCCAGCCTAAATGCATAGCCTTACAATACGTGCACTAAATATCAATGGTATTAAGAGTGGAAAAAAGAGATCAGAAGCTTTACTTTCTCTCTGTAGACTTAAGAGTGACATCATTTGTATCCAAGATACATGTTTGAAAATGTACTTAGAGCTTCAACAAGCCTCAAAGACTTGGACCTCGGGGCCATTATTTTTGTCTACAGATATTGACTCATGTGATGGGCTTGGCATTCTGTTTTCTAACCCCCAGCTCCAAGTCTCTAGATTTATTGATATTCACCCAGGTAGAGCCTTACTCTTCGATAGTGTCTATTTTTCAGAGAGGTTTCACTTAATAGCTACTTAAGCTCCTCAATCTAAGGCCCAGAGAGTAGCTTTGTTTCAGGAGATACAGTCATTTATTCATACATCCCTGTTAGTAATTTGATTAGGAAATTTCAGCTGTGGCTTAACAATGCAGATAGGGGTCGCCAGACTAAGAAATTATTTTGTGATTCCATTGCATTATGGCACATACTTAATACAGCAGGGCTTCTGGACGCCTATAGGAAACTACATCCCAAAGGTGGTTATACTGTACTTATTTTAGGGGCCCCCTAAAAACCCACATTAACTTCATTTTTATATCCCCAATACTACAGATTCCCCATATTCACACTTGCCCCAGTGAGTTTTCAGATCATGCCACCATAACGATGCAGGTTTCATGGGACAAGGCTCCCCATTGTAAGAAAAACCAATGGAGATTTAATGAATCCCTACTAGCAGACCCCAAAATACAGAAAAAATGGAAGCAAGATTGGGCTTCAAGACTATCAGTTGTTGAGTGTTATGATGACATTTTACAATGGTGGGAGGATACAAAAAAATTCCTGGAGAACCCTTTTCCAGCAGAGGTCCACTATGTTGCCAATAAAGAATATTTGAAATACTTGCAATTACGCCATCAATTACAGCACCTTATTTCTCAGTCTGACCAGATGGGGCATGATTACAGTTCATAAATTAATAACATTAAAAAACAGATGTTAAAGATACAGCATGATCAGGCAAAATTCCTTGACCAAGAACTTAGATTTGGAGCTCGAGTCCAAAAAGGTTCTCTAGACCCATACAAGGAATGTACAGTAAAAACAGGGTGGATCATAGAATTATTAGTGAACTCCTCTCCCCCACTGGACAATTGGTGCATACCCCTCAGAAGCTGCTGCAAACAGTAGAACAGCATATAGAGGGGCTACTTGGTCCCCTTCCCCTCAAACCCGATCCGCATGACCTTCTTGCAACTTTGGGTTTGCCCCAGGTTTTAGAACCTGATGCACAGTACTTGATATAATATATCTCTCTGGGTGAAGTACAATATGCCATTGCCTAGCTGTCAAACCTCTCTGCCACCATGACTGATGGTCTGGGGTCAGGTTTGTATAGGACTTTTTGTGAGGATCTAGCTCCTGTATTAGTTATACTTTTTAATTATATATTACAATCTGCCAGATACCCTGCATTGATGCAGGAAGCACTGCTGGTCTAATTACATAAAAAAAGGGCCCGGACAAGATTTTGGTAATTGGCGTCCAATCAGTCTACTCAATACCAATTAAAAAAAATTTAACATAGAAACAGACTTTGATGGCAGATAAGGACCACTTGGCCCACCCAGTCTGCCCATTTCCTTACCTACTGGATAAGCTGCAGATTCTAGTTAACCAACAGCCTACTTCCTGCCACCTCCCACTACAATTGCCTTATGTCTGTCCTATGCATGTTTGAATTCCCCCACTGTTTTAGACCCAACAACCTCCCCAGGAAGGCGGTTCTATGCAGCCACCACTCTGTCAGTGAAAAATAATGTCCTCACATTACCCCTGATCTGTCCCCCTTCTATCTTCAGACTGTGCTCCCTTGTTCTTACACATCTCTTTTTCTGAAAGATGCTACCCTCCTGGACTTTGTTGATTCCCTTGAGGTGCTTAAACATTTCTATCATGTCCCCCCGTCCCTCCTTTCAACAAGGGTATATATATTAAGCTCTCTCAGTCTCTCTTCATATGGTTTCTGATGCAGGCCCTGCACCATTTTAGTTGCCCTCCTCTGGACTGCTTCCATCCTGTCTATGTCTTTGCACAGATGAGGTCTCCAAAACTGCACACAGTATTCCATATGGGGTCTCACCAACTGTCTGTACAGAGGGATAACCACTTCCCTTTTTCTACTTGTGATGCCCCTTCCTATGCATCCCAGTATCCCTCTGGCTCTCCTTACTGACTTCTCACATTGCTTACCAACCTTTAGATAATCTGATATGACTACCCCCAGGTCCTCCAGGTCCTCCAGGTCCCCCAGGAGTAAAATACTATTAGCTAGGTTATCCAGGGTAGCCCAGTACCTTATTAGTCCTCCCAAAACTTGTGCAGTGGCAGGCCAAAAGCAAATACGATAACTTGATATTATTAAGGGAATTATTTTTTAAAGCAGAGAAAGGAGATCTTCAGGGTTATGTTCTCAGTCTGGACCAGGAAAAGGCTTTCAACAGGCTGTCCCATAAATTTATTTTTTGCACCTTAGCTGCCTTTGGGGTCCAAAACACCTTTGTAACTTGGATTCAAGCTATGCATTCAATGGCATCCATCTCCCCAAACGTCAATGGGTGGCATGGAAGAAGAATTAAGATTTGTAGGGGAGTTAGACAAGGATGCTCACTGAGTCCAATGTTGTATGTATTTGGGATAGACGTTTTGATCTGAAGGTGTTTAACGAATAGTGATTTAAAAGGAATCGTGGCAATCCCACACTCTCCACCAATAAAAATGTTAGCTTATGCTAATGATTTGGTTTTAACTTTATCTACTGCTTGTTCAACTGATGCCTTGACAGACCTATTACTGCAATTTTCTGAATTCTCTGGTTCTAGAATTAACCTTAGAAAAAGTAAAGGGGTAATTTTGGGTAGAACTACCTTACCACCCACTGGGACTTTGGCAGGGGTAGAAGTCACTGGAGACCCTGTATCAATTTTATGCATAGAATTTGGACCTGAAAACATTTCCAAAGCTAACTGGGATAAGAAAATGGTGCTGGCTAATAGCATGGTAGGCGGCTGGAAAGGACAACAGATTTCCAAGAAAAGAAGGGTAGTGCTAATTACAACCCTACTAGTTCCCATGTTTTTGTACCTGAGCTACATTTATCCTCCCCCACAAGAAGCTATAACAAGCCTGTACAGTATTTTCTTACAAGCTTTTTGGGGATCAAGATTGAATCCAATAAAAAGGGAGTTTATATATCACCCTATTTCACAAAGGGGTGTTGGTATGATACACCCATTAGCCTTTTTATTTTAGTATATTTTTTGGTTACAATCTTTGAAGCCCAGTATAAAAGGGTGGGGAAATCCGGCTGACACATGGCTCTGTCTTTGCTTCCCTTTATGGGTAGCTGAGACCTCCAGACTACTAACCAAAGCAATGCCTATCCCACAATATGGTCTAGATATTGTCAAGCTAGCAATTAAATGGGGTCTTCTCCTACACATCTTCAGATGTTAGACAGAAAACAAATTTATTTGGCTATTTTGCAAAAGAAAAGTCAGGCAGAGATAGTCTTCCCAAGTTGTCCTGCTTTGCAAGTAAAAAAAGGTTTTACAACAATTAGTAAATCCTAGAATTCCCCCCTTTGCATGGGACTATACGTGGCTCTGTAACTATGGTCATCTAAGTGTCAAGGCAAATAATAAACATAAACAGACCTCAGAGAGATACTGCCCAAGGGACACATGTTATCAAACACTAGAAACACAACAACATTTGATTTTAGAGTGTCCTTACATTCAACCTTTTTGGGCCCCTCTTGCTCAGACTTGGAAGGAACCTCTGTTTTCGAATCTTGACTATCAGACCCTCATTTATGAGCCTATGAGTGGAACTGTTGGCAAATACCAAATTGATACTGTATACATTTGTCTTGTAATCATTAGATTTGTATTTCGCAAGTCCATTGTAGGTTGGTCTTGCAATAAAAACATGTTTCTCATTTAGAGCTCCTCGCTAACATACAGATGTCTCTAACAAAAACAACGGGATATGTCACGATTTAGCAAGGAAAAAGCACATCGTTTATGGATGAATTGTGGTAACTGGCTTGTATAAGATTTGTATCTAACTTCTTTTCTTTGTCTCTGTTCAATGTGATTGTGATATAGAATTTTCAGATTTAAGTCTTGCTTTGTAAGAATGATTTATGTTGCCTTGTTATGTATATATTGTTTGTTTGCAATGAAGTCCAAACTTTCAATAAAATTCCCCTACTCTTGCACTAGGAGGCTATGCTTCCTGTGAGCAAGGATGGAGGAGCCCAGTTTGGAGCTGGACAGAGGAAGAGGAGGAATTGGAGAGGGAGAGGATTGTGGAGAAACTTTGTTCACAGATATGGACTTTTTTAGCTCTAAAGGTGAAACTTCTCATTCTGCTACTGAACAAGAACAATTGTTATTTGCTGAGAAAATTGTTACATCAGTTTTCAACACTCCAGACACTGCTTTGCAGAGCTCTGAATCAAATCTGGGGTAGGGCATTCCTGTTATAGCCCAACTGACTTCATCTACTAAAGGTAAACTACAGCTAGTGTACCAGTTGCACAAAACCATTTTTGCTACAACTCTTTAAAGAGGATGCAACATCCAAACCTTTGGATTCTTCTTTCTCAACAGCAGCAAGTATTGATTCAGCAGCCTTACCTGGCTTACAACATTCATGACACTCAAATGTAAGCTCTGATAATGTGGACCTACAAGCAGATCTTCCTTCTTCCCTACACCTCAGGGAGACTTGTCGAGATGGAACTGCAGCTGAAACTGCATGGTCACTGGAATCTGCCCTGAGGGCAGTGGGATGGAACAGAATGGCTGAGGGAGCCCCTTGGACCTCCCCATGAGCAGTTACAGTGAGAGAAATAATTGTGGGGGCACAGGAATCGAGCAGCAGAGTAGGTGTTTCTTCTGTTCATACTCAGAAAACTTTTCTTGAAGTCTTTCCTACTATGCTGCCTACAAATCCACGAGCAGACAAATCAGCTAAATGCAGGCCAGCAAGTGCAGTGCAAAATGTTGAATCTGACATGGGCCCCATCGAGAACTCTTGACCATCCACTTCCACTGAACCTTGTAATCCATAAGAAGTTTCTGCAAGTTAGAAACACTTTGGGGCTTCTACTACAGGGGAACAAACTCCTAATTCTACATTTAAGTTAAGTGACTTACTCCAGAATCTAGGGGAACCTGCTCAGCACAGGAATGCAGTTTGTTTTAAGTTTTTTGGGGATGTTGCTAATGCTTTCAACAGGAGAGCTGTGTTACATGATATGTTACAAGATCTGATTGTTCAAGTTTATTGCAGGAAAGACTCAGTTGAGCAAGCTCATTCACAAGGAGGTCCTGAGGCACATACACATATAGTTCGCAATTACATAGACGGGAGATATAGAATGTAGAACAAGAAAGAAAAAAAATATATAATACAAGAGGTATACATAATAGAAGTCCTTATGCTATATATGCAGTACATTTCAGCTTTAACATTGCCCTAAATTATGCAACACATTTCAGCTTAATAAGTAGAGGGCCAGTTGGTACCTAGGAAGTTGACTTGGCGTTGGGGGCCTAGTAGCACTTACATATGTCTTTTGCAGCATCTGAATTGTTCACATTTATTCACATTCAGGGGGAACCTTATTACGATTTAAGTTTTAAAAATGTGTTTACATTAGAAAGGTTCTGTTTAAAGTATGAACAGGTGAAAACTGTGATGCTCTGGACTTCGTTTCTGGTCATCCCCCTCGCTAAACCTACTATTTAAATCATTACTGTACTTTTTAGGAGTGAGGGGTGAGCATAGCGGACGTCCAGTACTGGCTTAAACAGCGCTGTGACATACTAGAAGTCCCTCACCCAATTTTGGACGAGGATTTAGTATGGACAGGAGGGTGGAAGGTCAAGGTCCAATTAAAACACTTGTATAAGGGTATTCTCACCTACCAGGAAGCTTCTATATAGGTAGAGATCATGGGTTATGTTTTTACCCTGGGCAGCCCTGAACATGCCACAAGTATGATCTAGGACACACTTTAGCAACACTTGCGACAAGCCATGATGCAGTCTGTGTCTTTCTTATGGGCATGTTAGCTTAGGATGTCCTAATCCTGTGAGATGCACCCTTTGCAATGAAACAAGTCACTCGTACCAGCAATGTCCTTGGACAGATCACAATAGGCTGGATCGGCCCCCGTCAGGATCAGGTTGCCCTCATTACAGAGTCCCAGGTGAAGGTTTTGCAAAGAAGAGAAGCTACCTCTCCAGCAATTACAGCCCATCCCCCTCAGCCTGTCTTGATATCTGCCCACTCAGAAAGTACAAACACTGCGCCCTCTGCTTGTCCCCCCCACCTTGTGCACCAGAGAATACCTAGGAACAGCAGGAAGTTCAAAATCCTGAACTAACCCCACAGAACACTGAACATATCCCCTTTTCCATGCCCCCCACCCACATGGCATGCAGAACCCTTTGTCACTGTCCCTCCCTCTCACCTGGGAAAGGGAAAGAGGAAATCTGATAGTCACTCCCCCAGAAAACATGTGCTTACAAGGAATAGATACCAGGCTCTGGCCAAAAGATGGCAATGGGGAGACACTGAGGTGGATGATGGAAACTCAGACTCTTTCCAGGCCTCTTCTTCAAAAATGGATTACTCTTCAGGATCTCAATATGATCCTTCTCCATCTAGGAGGAAATCTGGGTTTTTTCTCCCCCGGTCACTTGAATATGTGGGGTAATTTAGTTCTTATTTTTCCGACTATGATGTCCTTCCCTGCCATCACCCCTCACTGTATTACTTTGAACATATGCAGTATAAAATCTTTTTTGTAAACAGGTGTCTACATTGCAGTTTTTAGCAGATTTGCAGTATGATGTCCTTCTTATACAGGATACTAGGTTAAAATGAAGGTTTGAGCTCTCACAAGTGAAAGCTCGTTGGTCTAAAAGAGCTTCAATCTGGTCGCATTGCGAAGACACATGTGTTGGGGTTGGAATATTATTTTCTAATGTTCAGTTTCAGGTGTCTAGGATAGTAGAACTCTTTCCAGGTAGAGCCCTTTTGGTGGATTGTAAATACAAAACAATGAGTTTGAGAACTGTAAATGTTTATGCTCCACAATGTAGTGCCTCTAGGACAGATTTATTCAAGCAGCTTCAGCCTTTTTTGTTCACAAATAGATGTGTTCTTTTGGGAGGGGATTTTAACTGCTGTCTTGCAGTGACTGATGGGGGGAGCTACACAGAAGGTGTTTGGGGACATGGCTACTTTAAATGCAGTCATAAAAGCTACATCTCTTATAGATGGATATTGTGAAGTACATAAATGTGGAGCAAAAATGTACTACAGGGGCAAGTATGCTATCTTTATAGATTGTGTTTCTTTTTCTCAGAATGTTACTGCGCAAAAAGCTAAGGTACTTCCTCATGAGACCTCGGACCAGCTGGCGGTCTCCCTCACATGTTCATTGTCTTCTGGGTCTTATCCACTGAAACCCCACTCTAGATGGAAGTTAAATAATTAATTATTGACTTACTGACTCCAGAGTGTCTAACTTATGCTTGAATCTATTGCAAGCTATACTCTCACTCTTTGATGCATATTCTTCTCCCCTTCGATGGTGGTCAGATACAAAGGTTGATTTAAAAACATTCTTTATCCAGCAGGCTAAATATAAATCTCTAAATACATACTTGAGGTATCTAGGCCTTAGGCAGAAATTACTAGATACTATCTCTAGAGCATATGAATCCAACATAGATTACTAATTACAGATTAGGGCTTTAAAAGCTGAGATGGAACAGTACCGATAATCAGTCTGTCTCTCTCAGCTGGATGCCCAATATGGTACTCAAGGCATCAAACCTTCTTTAGATATCTTTAAGAGTTGTTCAGACAGAATTTCAACCTCACATATGGACTCCCTTAAAGACCCTGGTACCATGTCACTACATTCTTCATTATCAGACATAATTGAGGCAGTCCAGAGAAGGGCAACCTAAATGGTACAGGGACTGCATCAGAAGACATATGAAGACAGATTAATGGAGCTCAATATGTATACCCTTGAGCAAAGGAGGGAGAGAGGTGATATGATTGAAACATTCAAACACCTTAAGGGCATTAACAAGGTGAAAGAGTCTAACATGTTTAAATATAAGAAAAACAGCAGGACAAGAGAACACAGCATGAGATCAGAGGGAGGCCGATTGGGGGGAATGTGAGGGAATTCTTTTTCACAGAAAGAGTGGTGGATGCATGGAATGGCCTACCTCAGGAAGTGGTGGCTATGAATACAGTGCAGGGGTTCAAACAGGCACGGGATAGGCATAAGGGAGCAATACAGGTGAGTATGAATAGATTGGCCACTGACAGAGCAAAGGCTGATGGCACATTTATAAGGTAGAAAATGAAATGGGCAGACTGGATGGGCCTTACGGTCCTTATTTGCCGTCAACCTCTATGTTTCTATGTTTCTTTGTAAAACAGATGTTCAAACATATTTGGAAGGGTCTTTTCGTTCCTTTTCTTCTGCATCAGCATATTCCACCTTTCTTGAAGACATCCAGGTCCCAAATGTTCCCACAGATCAATTAAATTTGCTTACTGTCCCTGTCTCTCTTGAAGAAACTAGATAAGCAATTCTACATCAGAAAAAGCGTACATCTCCTGGGTGGGATGGACTCACTGCAGAGTTAGATCAAACATATACCTGTATAAATTTTTCTGCCCCTATTTTGACTTTAGTCTTTAACGCTATTTTGGATACAAACTCTAGTCCAAAGAATCTTTCAAATGCAATTATGATTCTACTCTTCAGGAAAGGAGAGCGGACAGATATATGAAATTGGAAACCTCTTAGTTTATTAAACATAGATTATAAAATATTTACTTCCATTTTGTTAAAAAGGTTAACTTCTAGAGCAGAGCAGATGATTACAGAAGTTCAAACTTGCGCAATACCGCATAGGTCTATTATTCATAATTAAATTTTACTGAGAGATCTCATATCAACCAGTTCAGGAAGCATGCCGGTCACTTTGATCTCACTTGATCAAAAGAAAGCATTTGATGGGGTGGATCACAACTTTATATTTGAAACCCTTTTATATTACTGTATACCAAAACAATTTGTATCCTGGATCAGACTGCTCCATAATACTACATGGATTCAGCCCTATACTAATGGTTCACCAGGTACCCCATTTGTTGGTAGAAAAGGTGTTTGACAAGGATGTCCTTTAAGTCTCCTCCTTTATGTACTTCAGAGTGACCCTTTCCTTAAGAAACTGCTACAACACCTGATTATCCCTAAGGTCATTTTTCCCATGGGCTTAACTGCCCCAGTGGTCTGTGCATATGCAGTCAATATTTGCATTTGCACCATTCCAGCACTTTGTGATACTGATTTGATGGATGTTATTTTGGAATTTGAACAAGCATCAGGGTCGTGACTGAATTTTGGTAAAAGCCATGCTAGTTACCTTCCAGCTTTCTCTCCGGCTCCCAGTACTGCAGTTGCTAATATTCAAGTGGCCACTGTACCTCTTATAATTTTGGATTTGTATTTTGGGAGCTCAGATGATGCTCTTTATAACTGGACCAAAGCTGCAGATAGAGCTTGCACATTATTGAACTCCTGGAGAGGTCAAATAATAGCTAAAAGGAAACGAATTTATCAAAAACTCTCATTCTTCCTCTCTTTTTACATTTAGCGGCCATTTTTCTTGTACCATTTTCATTGGAGGCATGAATAAATAATATTTTTTTTCAAGGATTTTGGGGAGCCGCTTTAATCCAGTTAAGCAGAATTTTACATACTTAGATTATTGTCATGGAGGGGTCCGTATGCTAAATCCAATAGTATTCCTTCATAGCTTTTTCACTATTCATAATATAGCCTCCTTATTGCAGCTAAACTTTCCCATATGGTTTTCGGTTTTGCATATCTCACTATCTCCTTTGTTGAATGTTTGGCAACAGCCCCCCTCTTGAGATTCCCAGGAATTTCAGGAAATTTGGGATTCCATCCTTTTTAGTCCCGACTTTTCTTACATTTCTCCAATGGAATATATCATACACTGAGGTATGATAAGTCTCTAGAAAACAACTATATCAGACCATTTTAGGTACTGCTTTTCCATATAGTCCTCTTTTTTTTGATTCCCAGGGTAGGTAACTAGATTCAGGGACATTTTTTTACAATTAACAAATTCCAGGCTGCCTACATATCTTTGGAATGTTTCTTGGCTTTCCTGCCATGGGCATTTAGGTATAGGTAATACTTTGATGCACAAATCAACGGATGAAAGAATATGCCCGAGAGCTTCATGTACACAAGTCTTGGAAACTCTGTCCCATTTCTTGATTGGCTGTCCTTATAGTCAAGTTTTCTGCAAACACCTTTTTCATAAATGGAAGGAGAAGCATATTACAAGTATCATGTATGACGTTCTGGTGTATGGAATTTATCCCTTAATTTTCAAAAATATCCCTCTAGCAGTCTAGCACTTTACGATTGCTTTTTGCACTATGCAGGTATTATCTGTGGCAAGCTAGATGCTTTTTTCTTATGCAACAGAAAAGTTATTCAGCAACTCAAGTGTTGACTCAGATTTTGGAATAAAATACAAGTCATACTGTATATGCCTGTGAAAAAAAAAATCACTGTCTCCAGCAACATTTCATAAACTGTGGAAAAACTGTGATTGGATGCTGACTGATGTAATTTAATGTTTCAAATTATCTGTTATTGTCTTGTTATTTACCTCTGTATTGTAAAAAGATGTTGTCATTTTGTTTAGCTTAATGACATTTGTGATTTTAAAGGGTGTGTAATGATTTATATCCCTCTGATATGGTTTCTTTTTCTTTAATAAAACATACCCCTACTTTTTTTGATAAGTGCCATGGGATCTTTAACATCCACCTGAACTACCACCAGAACAGGCAGATGGGACCTCGGTTTATTGTCTCATCCAAAAGATGGCACCTCAGAAGTGCAGCACCCCCCTCATGCAGCACTACAGTGTCAGTATTGGGATATTAACCCAAGTGCCAGGTGTGGCAATTAAAACCACAGCCTTCTGACAGCCCTCTGATCTCCCAGCCTCAGAGACGAGTGTGCAACCTACTGAGCCACTGCTTGACTCTCATCATACCCTAGCAAGAGCCTTGTAGTTCTCTTCCATCCCAGCAGTACTCGTGCCATCAGCAGTACTTTGTGACATTTCATTTTTCATTTCTTTTGTATTCTTTAGTGTGGAGCTGTCATCACAGTTGGGGCAGACCCACAGTATAACCTTCACCCGGACCCTTCACCTTCCACAACCCTCCAAGCACCAAGATCAGCCTCATCCCCCCCAGCTGACCATTCTCCTTGTTGCTGGATCAGCTTCTTGACCCCTGCTGAAAACCCTCCCTACAACTGGACCACCCCCACAGTCAAAGAAGTAACTACACTCTGACACCCCTAAATAAAATGAATTTTCCAACCATAAGTTAATTTACCAGTATTTATTGAAGCTTAGAGAGCATTAAAAAAACTGTTTGACAGGTTTTAAAATTCTGAAGTGGATATCGAGCATGTGGTGTATCTAGGGTGGAAAGCTTTTCTGAAGGGAGTAATTACATTGCAGATCAGTTGTGTGTGTGGGGGGGGGGGTTCTGACTCCCTGACTTCCTCATTAATAGCAAGTGGAAAAAAATTGCAGCACCTCAGTTTTCAAATTCAGACTTGCACAGGGATACCAGTCTGACACTGAGGCATTGTGGTCTGGAATTTTTATTTCCTGGGCATCTACTGAAAGTTAATGTACCCCCTCTGGAATGGGTACCAGCCAGTCAGATCCCAGGAAATAAAAAGCCCATTTTCTAATGATATATGTAGTGTCTTGTGTTTCATACATGCTAAGAATGTTCTCTCATGCTGTTGTGGGTAAGAGGACTTCAAAGTGAAGCTGAGTGGTTCTGTCAGCCAACAGCAGTACAGGGTAATGTTCTTATCATGTAAGTGTAACCCCTAGGTGGCACTATACCAAGGCCTACTACCCCTGCCTGTGTGGCTAGTAGCAGGTTAAAGGGCCTGAGTTCTGAAACAGGTGCCTCCACCCAGTGGTCAGTGTTGGTAGTGGTCAAACTAACCAGGGCACAGCCCTCCGGGACACTGCAACCCCCCTCTTTCCCTTCTAGTGGCCTGAGCAATATATGATAATCACTTTCATTGTACCCCTTGTATACCATACCAGTACACACACTGTTTGCACTTACCACCAGGGCTGGTTCCTCTGGCTCAACCCTGGGAACCCCCTGTAAAACAAGGTTATGCACAGTAAATAGCAATAGTAAAATACTCTTGGCACAAACTGAAACCACAATCAGGTTAAACACAGCAAAAAAGTCAGATCTGATTTATTCAAAGAACTTGAACAAGGAAGGAGTGTAATCAGGTTGATTGGCTTAAAGGCTATAATAATCAAACAGTTACGCATGTGCTTTAAGTCCCCACAGAGTCACCCACTCTGGGTACCCAGGTAGGAAAATAGTGGGCTAGCCAGGAACGTTGCAGCTGGTTGGGGCCCTGTGATGGAAGAAAGCAACATGCACAACACACACTACTTGTAATCTGGAACCAGAGGGCTCAGTTTGTGAAAGAAAAAGCAACAAGACAATCAGGTGACAACACTTTAGATTTAGCTGTTGTTGCAGGGAGCTAGCGTGATGTTTACTCATGATACCCAATACTGGACACAGGTAGGACGAAATCGGGACTGCAGGGTGTTGAACTGGAGTGCCCAGAGAAGCAGGGCCCACACGAATCACTGAGGCATCATTCCTGTTCAAGTGTTGAGCAGGGGGCTGATCCCCAGACAGGTCTCTCATCGATGGCTTTCTCTGTGCAGTGGGTAGTCGGGCTGGGCCAGTGTGGAAAGGCCCAGGCCCAATGGAGATGATTTTGGATTCAGTCAGTGGGGCTGGATGTGGCTTCCTGCAGGCAGAATGCAGTTCAAACCACAGTGGGGAACCAAATCGCGACCCACTAGCAGCACACAGCACATTTACACGTAAGGAAATTCTAATGCAGTTTCCAGCAAGCAGAATACAATTCAAACCACAGTGGGGAACCAAATCACAGCCCACTGAAACCACACAACACATTCACATGTAAGGAAATTCCACTGTACCATGCAAAAGGCTCTCTCGTCGCAATTACAGAGTCTCTGCTCAATCCAGGAGTTCAGAGGTGGCTGGAAGTCCAGACAGACCAATTGCATTCAGCAAATATTGGGTATTCTTCAGGTAGGAGCCTGGTCACACTTCAGTGGCTTACTTCACTCTCCAAGTTCAGATTCAGTGCAAAAAAGGCACAAGTTCTCTCTCAGGGACAGCAGGCAGGCATGCAGGCCAAAACTTAGGCCTTTCCACAGTTCTCCCATGTGAATCCACTATGGATTGCTGCTTGAACTACCTCGAGCTGTTACTTCTTCACTTCCCAACTTAGATCTAACTGAAACTGCAAGCAGTTTGGGACTTTCCCCAAGATCCAATAGGTTCGATTGGCTGATCTGTCAGTCAGTCACAACAGTGGCTCCCCCTCCAGGTTATTTTAGGTGTAAAAAAGCCCACAACTAAACTTCCTACAAGTTTTGACCCCACCAAGCCCCTGTAGGCAGGCTCCATTTTATTTATTTATTTATTTATTAAAGTTTCGGAATTACAACCTTTGAGTCAGTGACTCCTTTGCAAAGGCTCCACGTCTGGACAGACACACAGAATATGCAAGAAAAGCATGTAACAATTGCTTGGTATATACATTAGTGATTACATAAGGACATCATACATATAAAAGATAGTGACTGATCTCAATGTGGGTTGCTTAGCAGCCCAGAGTCTAAGGAACATGCAACATAGGGGTGAGACGTTAGTACTTTTGATAAATTGTAGCAACCATCGCAGTACTTAGGTAGTATCTAGGGGTTGGTTGTCAACCCTGTGTCAGGTGGTGTGGTGTGTTCAGTTGCAGTTACACATCTCTGAGTCTATGAGGTGCCTCTTGACGTCAGTTTTAAACTGGCCTAGTCTTTTGGTCAGGGAGATGGACGGCGGGAGTTCATTAAGCCAGGTAGGTGCCCGATAACTAAAGGACCTTTGGCCTAGCGTGGTCCTACGGTAGGGGACATGGATGGGTATATTTGCTACGTGCCTTGGGATGGTTCTGTATGTGTTTGGCTTTATTAGGGAGTGCAGGCCAGTGGGTCCAATTTTCAGTAGAATTTTCTTGGCCTGAAGGCAGGTGTGGTATTTGAGCCTTCCTTTAAAGGTCAGCAAGTCAGCTTTTTTGTAGAGGTCGCAGGTATGGGTAAGTTGGTCACTTTCTGTGACCAGATGGCTGGCTTTGTTGAGGGCAAGGTTGATTCGCTTTAGGGCTGTGGGGTCAGCCGTCCCATATATTATTATACCATAGTCAACCAAAGATAAGATCGAGATGGTAACTGCCAGGTGTAGGGCCTGCGGTGGGAGGCATTGTCTATGTCTATAGAGGATCCCTATTCTGGTGTTTACTGATGAGGAGAGGTGGTTGATGTGCGTGTGATAGGTAAGCGATGTGTCAAGTGTGATGCCAAGATATTTGAAGTGTGTAACCTGTTCAATTTTGGTGCCCTGGTAGTTGTAGATGTTGAGGTGGGAGCTAATATAGGGACTTTGTCGGTGCGCAAAGATCATGGATTTTGTTTTGGTATAGTTAAGAATTAACCGGTGCTTTGTGAACCAGACTTCTAGTTCCTGGAAGTGAGCTTGAAGCTTGTGTTGGAGGGAGTTTGGGGTACTATCTTTCCAGTAGACTACTGCGTCGTCTGCATAGAGCAGAAGCTTACCATTGCATGCCAGTGGGATTGCGTTAAGGAAGACGGTAAATAGTAGCGGGCCCAAGATAGATCCTTGGGGTACACCCGACTGGACATGGTTCCTGGAGGATAGGGCGCTGTTTATTTTGACTTCTTGTGTTCGGTCTGTAAGGTAGTTCTTAAACCAATGTATTGTGTCCAGGGTTATGTTGAGGGAGGGGAGTAGATGTAACAGAAGGTCATGACTGATGGTGTCAATCGCTTTGGTTAGATCTACGAAGATTGAGCCTGCTATTTCCCTCTCGTCAAGAGCCTCATGTATGAAGGACATGGGGTCGAGGAGTGCCGTGGTGGTACTATGTCCTGCTCTGAAACCGTGTTGCTATAGACAGAGCAGGGAATGTTTTGCCAGGTACTTGGTGAGTTGGTCAGACACTATTTTTTCAAGGGCTTTTGAGAGCGGGGGAAGAATAGTGATCGGCCTGTAATTGCCGGGATCAGTTGGGCTACCCTTTTTTAGGATTGGTGTGATAATTCCCCTTTTCCAGAGAGTGGAGAATTGCCCTAGGTGAAGTGAGTGGTTGAAAATTTTGGTGAGGTGTGGGAGGGTCTCGTCTAACGTTAGATGGAGTATCTTGAGGTCTATAGAGTCACTGCTATACCTTTTGTTTCTTAAGGCTATTGTAATGTAGTGTTTGGCCTTGTTGCAGGAGATTGTTTTGAGCTGGAAAGGTGGGATGTTGTGCCTGGGGAGGGGGAGATGGGGCCCAAGGGGGTGTATCAAAGAAGTTTGATGGGAGAATGTGACTAAGGTCTGTGAAAGAATTGTTCAGGATATTTGCCATTATGGTGGGGTCTTGCGTGAGGGCACCATTATAGTTTATTTGGGTTGGCGATTGGTTTGCGGTTTTCCCACATAACTCTTTGATATTACTCCAGAACTTTTTCCCTGAGCCCCAGGTTGAGGTGAGGGCTTGTTTGTGATGGTTGGCCTTAGCTAGCCGAATAGCCCTGGTGCACTTATTTCGCGCCTCTCTATAGAGTTGTCTATCATGGGGAACTTGGGAGTTGAGTGCCTTATACCAGAGATTATCTCTATGGTACATCTGGTCTAGCAGGGGCTGTGTGATCCATGGGGTGCCCCTTGATTTTATAAATTTTTTTGTGATTGGGGCGTGTGTGTCGCAGGCTGTGTTGAAGATTTTGATAAAGCATGTGAGGGCCTCGTCAGCGGATTGGGCGGTATGGACTGGTGTCCAGTCACTGGTGAGGAGGCAGTGGGTTATCTTGGTTAAGGTGCCCTTTTTGAGGTGCCTTTGGTGGGATATTTTGGGGTGGTTTGGTGAGTTCTTATTGGACCAGAGACAGGAGATGGGAGAGTGGTCGCTGAGGACATCCGGGAGGACTTTGACGTTGGATAGGTGTTTGGGGGAGTTTGTCAGGATGAGGTCAAGGAGGGTATGTGTTCCTGTCCTGGGGTGTAGTCTTGTAGGGGTCTGTACAACTTGGGTCAGATCATGCGCAGTTGCTGTGTCCTTGAAGGGGTCTGATGCCTTAGATAGCCAGTTTGTATTGAAATCACCCGTTATTATAAGATCACTTCTGGGGGGGAGCAGAGCAGTATTGGCCAGTATTGAGTCAAAGGCTAATTTTTGGTTGTTAGGTATGTAGACAGACATTACGTATAGTGGTTTCCCTTGGGAGCCAGTCGTTGCTTTGATAGTGACTGCTTGTGCCCCATGTTTCGGTGAGGGCAAGGGGACTAGTAGTGGTTGGAATTTTGTCCTGGCATAAATAGCACAGCCACCTCCCCTCTTTCCCTCTCTATCTTCTCTGAAGATTATGTAGTCATTCAGGTCCACTGCTGAGTCCAGAACGTTCCCAGCTAACCATGTTTTCGGACAGAGCCAGGATGTCCGGTGAGTGTTGTGCAACCCACCCTTGTGATAGTGTTAGTTTTTTTGGAAGGCTGCAGATATTTAGTGATGCTAGTAGCAGACCAGTATTACTCTGTTTCTTAGATCTGGCTGCCAGGACCGGCCCTGGGTTGGGGCGTATGTCTCCGGCCATGAGTAGTAGGAGTAGGAGAGCGTGTCTGAATGCTGCTAACTGTAGCCATTTGGAAAAGTTCTTGGTGCGACGTGGGCTAGGGTTGTGATTGGGCGATCTGCATGGTATGGGGAATGGATTAGGTCCATAGGGCTAGTTGTCCTTGTAGAAAGAGAGGATTGCAGTAATTCAGGAGGTGTGTGTTGGGTTGAGGTGCTTACTTTGCCTGTACAGTCCCACTTACTGTGCAGCTTAGGCTCTTGGATATGTTGGAAAAATGGTATTGGGGGTGTAGGTGCTTAAATGAGGAATTGTTGCTACAAATTTAGTGAGGGAGTGTGTGAGCAGCAAGTGCTGTGATGAAAATGAAGTGTAGAGGTGTCATTTGGCTGCTTAACATGTTGTTTAATGAGTGAAAAAATGTCTTAATTATTTTTTCTTTTAAGTGAGCCCCCTGGTGTTTACTTCGTATAACCTGCTAATGGGAAGGTGAGCTGATTGTTTTTTGCGCTCACGTGGTGCAACCCTATAAAATCAAGAGTTGACCAAGGGTGGTGGGGGCGGTGGGGGAGCCGGCGCACAGGCGCGGCTCAAGGTCTAAAACTTGCTGGCACAGTACGCCCCGAGGAGGGCAACGCTGCCTCCTGCAGACACTACAATGCTTGAAAGGCTTGGAGGGCTCACGACCACATCCTTGCTTGGGGGAAGGGCTTCCAAGAACTGGCCCTCTCGACCTCCTGGGTCCCGGTCTGTGGACAAGGAGAAAGGGTAAGTCAAGGCACTTAAGTACTGGAAAGGTTTGGGTGTTTCTGTGAGGTGATGGGCTTTTGTTTGCCAGTTGCTAGCTGGTAGTAAGGGCAGAGGATTAAATGCTGCCTTAACTCCACTTTTAGCCTTTTCCTTTTATTTTTTTTCTCTATTTTCGGCTCCTTTTTTTTAAATGATTAGCTGCAAGCCTTTAGCCTGCCTATTGTCTGTGAGGCGATGGTTTAAAAAGTGGCGCCAACAAGCTACAGTGGAGCTCTGTAATATCAGCACCCCTGTAAAAGCTTCAGGCCCCTGCCTTTTGAGTTTAAACTGGGATTATGGTGCCAGACAAGGTGTGTACATACAGTCAAATATAACAGTGAGCAAAAAACAGTTGCTGTAAGCTGTACTCCCTATCTAGTGTTAAACAGTGCAGTTTTTTCTTTTTTTGGTGCCAGAATCAGAAGGAGATAGAGAATAACTTGTTCCAGATCTTGCTGGCACAGTAGCACTCCCGAGGAGGGTAGACGCTGCCTCC
Organism: Neoceratodus forsteri; assembly: GCA_016271365.2. Classification (NCBI taxonomy): domain Eukaryota; kingdom Metazoa; phylum Chordata; order Ceratodontiformes; family Ceratodontidae; genus Neoceratodus; species Neoceratodus forsteri. The sequence goes on from CM028129.1 coordinate 461,944,318, forward strand.
TGCAGACACTTACAATGCTTGAAAGGCTTGGAGGGCTCTGCGAGCGGTCCCTCGCGACCGCGTCCTTGCTTGGGTGGAGGGCTTCTGAGAACTGGCCCTCTCAACCTCCTGGGTCCCGGCAATGCTTGAAAGGCTTGAGGGCTCTACAGCCGGTCCTCGTGGTCATGTCCTTGCTGGGGAGAGGGCTTCCAGGACTGGCCCTCTCGAGCTCCTGGGTCCTGGTAATGCTTGAAAGGCTTGGAGGGCTCATGAAGGTCCTCAAGGACTGCATGTTTCTGCTTGGGGAGGGCTTCCGGAGAACTGTCCCTCTCGACCTCCTGGGTCCCAGTAATGCTTGAAAGGCTTGGAGGGCTCTGTGAGCGGTCCCTCATGACCACGTCCTTGCTTGGAGGGAGGGCTTCAGAGAACTAGCCCTCTCGACCTCCTGGGTCCCGGTAATGCTTGAAAGGCTTGGAGGGCTTTGCGAGCAGTCCCTCATGACCGCGTCCTTGCTTGGGGGGAGGGCTTCCAAGAACTAGCCCTCTCGACCTCCTGGGTCCCGGTCTTTGAACCCAGAGTCCAAAATGTACTGATTGGCCCATTTCAGCAGTCCAGAACCAAGATGATGGAAACAAACAGAACTGTCCATGCTGCAAAGAAGGCAGGTTAGAACAAACTGCAATATTATTACTACTCTAACAAATGATCAATAAACAACCACATCTTCTAACAGAGCTCCCCTTTAGATTAATTATGACTGCAATCCAGGCAGCTCTTAAAGAGACAGTACACAGAGGCTATATAGGCTCTCTCTGGCAATCACATTTAAACTGCAAAAACACAGGACACCAGCCTGGCAGTGAGCATTTAGACAAGCTCAAGGAAGACTTTTTGGAAACCCCCATTTGTAGGTGGGTTACACCCTTCCCTGCCTGGAGAAAACTTGGTGTCCATGTCAAGTCTGTACCATCACAATATCAAAGATGCAATATAAATGAGACATATATATATATATATATAAGATATGTATTTCATTAGCTTGTTACATTACTATACCTTTCAATATACTTCACATTACTACATCCATATAGACAATAGAAACATAGCAACATAGAATTTGATGGCAGATAAGGACCGCTTGGCCCACCCAGTCTGCCCATTTCCCTACCTACTGGATAAGCTGCCGATCTTAGTTAACCAGCAGCCTACTTCTTCCTATCCCCACCCCTTACAATTGCCTTATGACTGTCCCATGCATGCTTGAATTCCACCACTGATTTTGACTCCACAACCTCCTCTGGAAGGCCGTTCCATGCATCCATAACCCTCTCTGTGAAAAAATACTTCCTTAAATTACCTCTGGGCCGCCCCCCCTCTATCTTCAAATTGTGCCCTCTTGTTCTTGCACATCTCTTTTTTTGAAAGATGTTACCCTCTTGGACTTTGTTGATTCCCTTGAGGTACTTGAACGTTTCTATCATGTCCCCCCTCTCCCTCCTTTCCTCGAGGCTATACATATTAAGCTCCTTTAGTCTCTCTTCATATATCTTCCGGTGCAGATCCTGCACCATTTTAGTTGCCCTCCTCTGGACAGCTTCCATCCTGTCTATGTCTTCTGCGAGATTGGGTCTCCAGAACTGCACACAGTACTCCAGATGGGGTCTCACCAGCTGTCTGTACAGAGGGATAATAACTTCCTGTTTTCTACTGGTGATGCCTCTCCCTATGCATCCCAGTATCCCCCAACCCTTCTTGCTGCCCTCTCACATTGCTTGCCACCTTTAGGTCATCTGATATGACTACCCCCAGGTCCCTTTCCATTTTTTGTTGTCAGTATCTCACCCCCATTGTTACTCTTCCCTGGGTTTTGTTTCCCAGGTGCATTACCTGCACTTCTTAGCATTGAATCTAAGCTGCCATACATTTGACCATTCCTCTAACCTTGCAAGTCCCTTCTCATCCTTTCCACCCCACCTTGTGCATCAACTCTGTTGCAGATCTGTGTGTCATCTGCAAAGAGACATACTTTTCCTTCCAGTCCTTCTGCAATGTCGCTTATAAAGACATTGAAGAGGACCGGTCCTAATACTGAACCCTGCGGTACCCCACCAGTAACCCTCCTTTCTTCTGAGTGGACTCCATTTACTATTCCTCTCTGTGTCCTATTCTCCAGCCAATTCTTTACCCAGGCTGTCATCTTGGGACCCACTCCCAGGCTGGCTAACTTGTATATTAATCTTTTGTGTGGGACTGTGTCAAATGCCTTGCTAAAGTCTAGGTAGGCCATGTCAAGCCCCTCCTGATCTACTACTTTTTGTCACCCAGTCAAAGAAATCTATCAGATTTGTCTGGCATGACCTTTCCACTGTGAAGCCATGCTGCCTAGGGTCCTGTGCCCCTCTGGCCTCTAGATACTCGACAATTCTTTCCTTCAGAAGTGATTCCATCATTTTCCCTATCACTGAGGTTAAACTAACAGGTCTGTAGTTTCCTGCTTCTGCCTTGCTCCCACTTTTGTGAAGGGGAATCACATCTGCCCTCCTCCAGTCCTCGGGTACCACCCCATCCTCCCATGATTTGTTAAAAAGGGTAGTCAGTGGTGTCACTAGTTCTACCCTTAGTTCTTTTAGAATTCTGGGATGAATCCCATCAGGCCCCATTGCTTTGTCCACCTTCAGTTTTAAGAGTTCTTTCAGAACCCTTTCTTCTGTAAATGGACTGGTATCAACTTCTGTATCCAGAGTGTTTCTACATGCATGTTTCATACAAGTAATACTGATTCATTTAATAACTTCTTGCACATTAAACAATGTAAGAGGGGGCCCTTCCCTATCAGCTAACTTGGGACTGGATGGCACAGGGGCACCATGGTGAGGGGGAAGAACAAGTAACCTGGAGTTGGCCGTCAAGATTAATTTGGGCAGTGAGCTTGGTGAAACATAAACCCTTTGTGAACCACATTAAGAGGCAAATCCACTGGCCTCCCAGGGGAATCATAACTAAAGCATAGCACTGGCTTGACAGCTCAGCCAGACTTTCTGGGGTAGTGGCCACAGTCTCTGTACTTTCATCACTAACTTTGGAGCTTTCATCACTTGTGAAGGGTGCCTCTGCATGGATGGGAATATCCAAACTTGGAGCACTGTAGGCTTCTTGCTCTGTAGGCTATGTTTCCACAACACTTTGCTCATTATCTTCTGATGGAGGCCCAGGTTGCTCATTTAGAGGAGGATCTGGCACAATTAGGCTTTGCAGCACTGAAGGGGTGCTGACAACACTCTCACATTGTTCTTCATGTTCTGGTATGTCACCAGAGAGGCTCAGACCACCAGCCCCTTCTTCAGGCAATTCACATACTTCCACAAAACACAGAGAGTCTGCAACCTCAGATGTAATACTTTGCACTTCACTTTCAGGATGCATTGGCTCCAAGGATGAAGCTGGGGGGTTAGGCAGTCCAGAATACCCCACTTCATCCCCACAATTAGTCATAGGGTTACCTTGAAACAGCTGACTCAATTCATAGGAGGAATAATAGGCATTGTCACACTCACTTTCGTCAGAGGTAGACTGACAGTTACTATCATTCTGGGCCTGCTGCAGGGGAAATCTTAAATCTGTAACTACTGGGGTAGGTTGACTCTGTCTCTTTTTTGAAGCAGCATTTGTCACCGGCCCAGGGGATTCAATCTCTGATGGTTCAGCCTCAATCATGACTTGGCCAATAGGTAGCAAGTGGGTATCAAAATCATACAAACATCAGACATCAATTCAGTTAAAATCACATAACAATAAATCAGAAAAAAACAAAACATTCAATTGGTTGAGAAGGCTTGGTGCCACAGAAAGGTTTTTAAGCCCTCTTAAATCCCTCCACAGTTGTGCACTCCCATAACCGACGGGGAAGAGAATTCCAAAGGGTGGGGGCTGCATAAGCAAAAGCTCTTGCACCAGATGATTTCAAATTCACCCTCAGGATCTCTAACAACCCCTAGTTGGCCAAGCGGAGTGATCGACCAGGGCAGTAAGGGACCAGGAGCTCTTTCAGATAGTCTGGGCCCTGTCCATGTAGGACTTTGAAAGTCAGTAAACTGACTTTAAAGGTGATCTGCCACTGTACTGGCAGCCAGTGCAGTTTGTGCAGCACTGGGTTAATATGATAGGATTGAGTAGATCCTGTCAAAAGCCAGCCGCCGCGTTCTGCACCAGCTGCAAGCATAACAACACATGGTCTCCAGGCTGAAGCTCTCGAGCCTTTACTTTTTTATCATGCCTCTCTTTGTTGGCGAGATTTCTTTTGGTGGCCATTGTCTGGGCCAGTTGATAGGCATGGTTCAATTGAGCTTTCAGTTTCTGTACATACTGTAGGTAATTTTTGGTTCAGACTCCATCTGGAGAGACCCCAAAGCAAACATCAGCAGGTAGTCAAGTCTCCCTCCCAAACATGAGGCTGTAGGGGAAGAACTCAGTAGCATAATTTTTTGTGCAATTGTATGCGTGGACCAAGGTGCTAATCTGCTGGCTCCATTTAGGCTTGTCTTTGGGATGGAGGGTGCCCGGCATTGTCTAGAAGGGTGTGGCTAAAACATTCTTGTTGAGGGTCCCCTTGTGGATGATAAGGGGTGGTTCTTGACTTCCGCACTCCCCCATAGAGAGAGCATTTCTTTGATTAGCTGACTTTCAAAATCTCTGCCTTGGTCAGAGTGGATCCGCTGAGGGGCATCATAGTGGATGAAGAAATTTTCCACTAGCACCTTGGCCGCGGTAGAGGTCTTTTGATCTTTAGTTGGAAAAGCTTGTGCATACCATGTGAAATGATCCATAACCACTAACACATTGCCAATATTCCACTGATCAGTTTCTAAACACAAAAAGTCTATGCAGACCAGTTCCATGGGTGTGCTGGTAGTAATATTGACATGGGGACAGCTCTCTTAGGTAGGGCTTTCCTTTGCAGGCAATGCCTGCAGGTCTTTACATGGTGCTCAACATCATCCCCCATCTTGGGCCAGTAGAATTGAGATCATACCAAGTCGAGAGTTCTGTCAATACCAAGGTGCCCCATGTGATTGTGAAGGGACCTCAGAACCAAATCTTTAAAGGCCATGGGCAGGACCGATTGCTGCCTGCCTACTTGACTGCCATGATCCACTGTCTTTCTGTACAACAACTGATTGAGTAGCTTCAATCTGTAGCCTACTTTAAAAAACAGAGCAGTTCGCAAGTCAGGAGAACACAACTTGGACACATCTTTCCCTGCTCACAGGGCATGAAGTGTGGGCTGAAACATAGGAACTTGGAACTGAGCCCACTGAATGCTGTCATTGTCACATCATAGTAGTTCACTAATATCTAGAGCAGAAAAGTGGCAATAAGCAGCCGGTATGCAGGTATCAGGAGGGCCCAAGCAATCTACTAAACAGTCCACTGTGTCCACAGACGTCTGTTCATCTTGCTCAAATTTTTGGCACAAAGCTCAGATGTCAGGTTCAGACAGCCTGACCCAATCATTCTTGGAAGCTGGCCTTCATGACAAGGAGTCAGCATCAATATGGTTTAGTCCTGGCCTGGATTCAACAGCATAATCATAGGTTGATAAGGCGGAAAGCCACCGGTGCCCAGTAGCATCTAACTTAGCTGAAGTCTGTACACAGGTTAATGGGTTATTGTCAGTCTTCACCAATAACTTTGCCTCATAGAGGTATTCATGAAACTGGTTGACGATGGCCCATTTTAGTGCAAGAAACTCCAGCTTGTGCACAGGGTAATTTTGCTCTGACGGGGTCAAGCTCCTACTGGCAAAGACCACTGGTCTCAAATCATCCTCATGGACCTAATACAGCACAGCTCCTAGACCCTGAAGACTGGCATCTGTATGCAGCACATAGGGCTTGGTGGGGTCAGCATAGGCAAGGATGGGAGTGTAGGTGAGCTGGTATATGACTTCGTGAAAGGCTGCTTCACATTTGGGTATCCAGCAGGGCCCAAAAAGTTCACCTGTGTGGAAGTACACTTTCTCTGATTCTTTGACAGCCCCTTTTTTATATTTATGGTTGGTAGGAGGGTAACCCTGGGTAAGATTCAAGAGCGGGCGAATCACCTTTGAATAGTCTTTTATGAACCTGCGGTAGTAGCCACAGAACCCCAGGAAACATTGTAGTTCTTTCAAATTATGGGGCTGGGGCCAGGTAGTCAGTGATTCCACCTCACTGGATCAGTCTCTATCCTTTCTGCAGATACTATGTGCCCTACATACTTCATGAAGGTTTGAAAAAACTGGCACTTGTCAATGGACAGCTTGAGGCCAAAGTCTTCCAAATGGTCTAGGACTTTAAAACAGTTGGGTCTCATGTTTCTCTAATGTTTGCCCGAACACAATGACATTGTCTAGGTACACTAGACATTCCAGCAAGTTCATATCTCCCACCGCACATTCCATCAGTCACAGAAAGGTGGCAGGGGTGACTGAAATTCCCTGTGGCATTCTCAGGAATTAGTATAATCTCAAAGGACAGATGAAGGCTGTTTTCTCGTGGTCCTCTGGGGCCATCTGGAGCTGGTAGTATCTGCTGCGAACATCCAATACCGAAAACCATTTGTTTCCATTCAAACAATCCAGGGTATCTTGTATATGGGGCATGGTGTATTGATTGGGGATGGTCCACCAGTTCAGGGTTCATTAACCAACACACATCCTTACTGACCCATTCTTCTTATGCACAACCACAATGGGAGTGGCATATGGGCTCCTTGATTCTTGTATCACACCAGCAGTGAGCATTTCCTGCATGCATCTCCTCACATCATCTATGTCTGCTGGGGCGAGACATCGAGATCTCTCTTGAAATGGCCAGTCATCATGCAGGTGTATGTGATGCTTTGCACCCTGGACACACCCCATGTCCCATTCTTTAATGAAAACACTTCGTCCCTCTAAGTGAGTTTCTTGCTAATTCTAGCCTTCCATTTATCTGGCAATGGGGAGTCACCAAAGTCAAATATGTCCGGGTCAGTCTCTCCTTCTCACCAGTGCACTTGTTGCTGGGCAACACAGCAGTGTCGGCACAGTGTACTGTAGCTAGGGTGCACCCTCTGTTCACCCGAATCTCCTGATCTGACAGATTCTGAATCTGGACCATCACTCGTGTTTATTGGCGTGGGTACGAGCAGGCAAGTTGCTGGGTTTGACCAATAATACCTCTGCCAACTTTCCATCTCCTGGTGCATCCAATATTAATATTTTGTTCTTTACGTTTCTCTTTAGGTGGACTTCTCCATGAATTGTGCACTGGGAGTTGAGGGCCAATACCAAGGAGACAGGTTCCTTTTTCCACACTATCCCCACTGGCTCATTTGGGTCCACTTCATTGGGTCTCTGTTGCCAGTCATAAGCCCTTTTTACTAAGGCTAGAATTCTTAGGGCCCATCCAGTTAGCTGTCCTTGTTTCTCATGGCAGAGTTGTGCTAGTCTCCCAAACATGTGGGTATTTGTTCCAATTAACAGGGGAATCCCATCACACAGTCTGGTGGGGGGACACACTAGGGCCAGTGTCTCTACTTGCTCCTCTATGCCAGTGACAGTTGCAGAAAAAGACAACCAGAGGTGGGCATATCCTAGATATGGATACGACTTGTTGCTCAGCCCCTACATGTGTAGGTCTTCCAGGGATTGTAAGGGCACATCAGATAAGTGTTTATCATACCAATCCTGAAACACAATGGTCACTTGCGACCCACTGTCAAGCACAGCCCAAGTAGGAATACCATTCACAGCCACATTGGTCTTCATTGAAGGGCCCACTATCTTGGACCAGTCTGGAGGAACAGTAGCAGGGGCTGGTACAGGTGACTTAGTCACAAAGAAGTTGGGGTTTGGATTTCCTGAGCCTTCACTGCGGTCATTTTCAGCACCCCTCAGTCATGGTTTTGCTTTCTGGAGCTCCCCTTGAAGTCTGTATACAACCTTATCTAAGTCTTTTGGGGACCATCATTCTTTCTTCATATGTCCCTTCTTCTCACAATTATGACAGAGTATGCTTTCTATAGTCTGGCATGGCCAAGGCATCACACTGGGGGCTGAGGCGGGGGTACCACCAACAGAAAATCATGATTCAACCTCTGTCTGATTTGTGGTGAGCATGGGGAGATGCCTCAGTAATTCCCTCACTTCCATAGTCAATTCATCAATCATTGAGCTGCTGTAAACAGGGGATGCCTGGGAGTGCACCCTCACTCCCATAGAGGACATGCTTTGAGAGGGGTTTTGGCCCATTGTATGTCTGGAATGGGCTTGTAGAGAAATGGTAGCCCTCATTTCTCGGACCTCTTGCAGTATCTCATCCCAGGGCAGAGTGTCCTTGCTAGCCTCCCAATGTTCAACTGGCACTGTATTTCACCCCTGCGCATCACTCTCATATGCATTCTCAGTCATCTGGGCAGCAGTAGCAACAGCAGATACAGGAGGGGCCACCCCACATGGCTGCCTCCTCTCAATCTTCTGAATTTCCTTTATCAATCCATCATAGGTAGGAGGCGCATCCAAATGAGCAGCAAGACATAGTTGGAGAAGCAATAATTCAGAGAATGGGGCTGACTTGAGAAGTTGGTCCAACCTATTCCAATCTAACTTAGTTGGGGCCATGCCACCTTTCTTTAGGCACTCCTGTAACACCACTTTGAGTCGAGTCATGTACACGGATAAGGGCTTCCCTGGGTATTGCTGAGTGTTTTTGACCCTACCCAACAGGTCCTTATCCAAATCGGGACTCCCATACACATTTTCCAATGCATTCAAAAAATCTTGAGCACTTGCTTCTGGATTACTAGCCTGTGTAGCGTGGATAGTAAGTTGGGTGGGGCCTCTGAGGCTTTCAACCACCCTTCTTCTCTTCTCTGGTTTGGGGGATTGCCATTCTCGGATTTGAGGAGCAAATTCCTCAGCCGGCGATACAAGTCATGACTAATGGCGGGTACAGATATAGGGGCCAGCGTTGGCATGGGAACAGAAGGTGGGGCAGTAACAGGTGCTGGAGTGGGAGGGGGTGTTGGGGAAGGAACACTCCCAAGTGGCAGGAATAGTTTCTTAAAGTCCTCTACAGTTTTCCCTTCCTCCAGCAACAACTTAGCAAATTTTCTTCTCAAAAGTTTCAGATAATGGTGGGAGCTCATCCTCCTCAGAGTATTTACTGTCTTTTGTTATCGCTCTCCAGGCGGCTAGAACCCCTTCTGAGACAATAGTCTGTGGTACTTTAGAGCTATTCATGAGGTCACTACACTCTACCAAGGCTATGAAAGTTTGGGAGATCAAATCAGCCTGTCGACCCACCACCACAGGGTTTTTAAAACATTCAGCTTTAGAAAGTGCATCCTATTCAGTGTCCTTACTGGTACCAAGGGGAATAGCCAGTATAAGCAGAGCATTTTGGGGTCAATCCCCTGCCTAGTACGCCACCCCACCAACTGGTGTACAGTCATTTCTACTGGGGTAGCCATTAATGTTTAACAATAATTCATAATTTTTGGCCACTAGAAGTTACAAAATTCCAGCGGTGAGCCTCCAAGATGTAACCACTAGGTGGCGCTATGCCAAGGGTTACTACCCCTGCCTGCGCGGCTAGTAGCAGGTTAAGGGGCCTGAGTTCTGAAATGGGTTCCTCCACTCAGAGGTCAGGGTTGGTAATGGTCAAACTAACCTGGGCACAGCCCTCCAGGACACTGTAACCCCCACTCTTTCCCTTCTAGTGGCCTGAGCAATATACGATAATCACTTTCACAGTACCCCTTGTACACCATACCAGTACCCACACTGTTTGCACTTACCACCAGGGCTGGTTCCTCTGGCTCGACCCTAGGGACCCCCTGTAAAACAAGGTTATGCACTGTAAATAGCAACAGTACAGTACTCTTGGCACAAACTGGAACCACAGACAGGCTAAATGCAGCAAAAAAGTCAGATCTGATTTATTCAGAGGACTTGAACAAGAAAAGGGCATAATCAGGTTGATTGGCTTAAAGGCTATATTAATCAAACAGTTATGCATGCGCTTTATGTCCCCACACAGTCACACACTCTGGGTACCCAGGTAGGAAAATGGTGGGCTAGCCAGGAATGTTGCAGCTGGTTGGGGCCATGTGATGGAAAAAAGCAACATGCACAACACACACTACTTGTAATCTGGAGACGGAGGGCTCAGTTCATGAAAGAAAAAGCAACAAGACAATCAGATGACAACACTTTAGATTTAGCTGTTGTTGCAGGGAGCTACCCTGATGTTTACTCACAATACCCAATACTGGACACAGGTAGGAAGAAATCGAGACTGTAGGTTGTTGAGCTGGAGTGCCTGGAGAAGAGGGGCCCACAAGAATTACTCAGGCATCATTCCTGTTTAAGTGTTGAGCAGGGGCTGATCCTCAGGCAGGTCTCTCGTCGATGGCTTTCTCTGTGCAGCTGGTAGTCAGGCTGGGCCAGTATGGCAAAGTTCAGGCCCAATTGAGATGATTTGGGATTCAGTCCATGGGGCTGGATGCTGCTTCCAGCAAGCAGAATACAGTTCAAACCACAGTGGGGAACCAATTCACGACCCACTAGCAGAATACAGCACATTTACACATAAGGAAATTCTAATGCAACTTCCAGCAAACAGAATACAATTCAAACCACAGTGGGGAAGCAAATCACGACCCACTATAAGCACACAACACATTCACATGTAAGGAAATGCCACTGTACCAGGCAAAAGTCTCTCTGGTCGCAATTACAGAGTCTCTGCACAATCCGGGAGTTCAGAGGTGACTGGAAGTCCAGACAGGCTGATCGCATTCAGCAAATCTTCTGTCTTCTTCAGGTAGGAGCCAGGTCACAATTCAGTGGCTTACTTCGCTCTCCAAGTTCAGATTCAGTCCGATAAAGGCACAAGTTCCCTCTCAGGGACAGCAGGCAGGCATGCAGGCCAAAACTTAGACCTTTCCACAGTTCTCCCATGTGAATCCACTATGGATTGCTGCTCAAACTACTTTGAGCTGTTACTTCTTCACTTCCCAACTTAGATCTAGCTGAAACTGCAAGCAGTTTAGGACTTTCCCCAAGACTCAAAAGGTTTGGTTGGCTGATCTGTCTGTCAATCACAACAAGGACTCACCCTCCAGGTTATTTTAGGAGCAAAAAGCCCAAAACTACAATTCCTACATGTTTTGACCCCACCAAGCCCCTGTAGGCAGGTTCCATTTTAGATTCCCAAATGTACTGATTGGCCCATTTCAGCAGTCCAGGACCAAGATGATGGAAACAAACAGAACTGTCCATGCTGCAAAGAAGGCAGGTTAGAACAAACTGCAATATTATTACTACTCTAACAAATGATCAGCAAACAAGCACATATTCTAACAGAGCTCCCTTTTAGATTAATTATGACTGCAATCCAGGCAGCTCTTAAAAAGACAGTACACAGAGGCTATATAGGCACTCTCTGGCAATCACATTTAAACTGCAAAAACGCAGGACACCAGCCTGGCAGTGAACACTTAGACAAGCTCAAGGAAGACTTTTTGGGAACCCCCATTTGTAGGGGGGCTAAATAAGAGACACAGGACACTATACATATTAATATATTATGAAGCAGTGTAACTTCCTGTAGTGAAGAAATCAGTCACGCACTGTCACTGAAGTTAAACAATTAAATTTATTTACATTCAGGTTTGTGCTTCCCCCTTTGACAACACTTAGCCAGATCAAGCCATGGGGGGCCTGGGACACTCACAACTTGGGTGGCCATGTAAAACTCCCAACTTTCCATACCAAAATGTTTTATTTTGCGCAACATTTACTGAGCACGTTGTTTATTAACCATAACAACCACCATATGGGGAGACTACCTCCATTATTCACAGGAGAAAAAAGTAACTTGAAGTACAACACCCTGTCATGTTGTCATAGTCTGTAATGTTATATTTATTGTACTGTACAAGACATGAAGGCCGCCAGGCTCAGATGCTCTGGGGGTCTAGATGCTCTGTGGTGAGTTTTGGGGCTTTTATTGAAATCGCTCTCCTCTAGACCCTGTTCAGAAAAGCAAAGTAATCTTTAAGTAACCTCTTTAATCACAAGTTTATTTTAAGGAAATAAATGAAACAAAATAAACAGTGCTTTACTAAGAGGTATGCATCCTACTCAAACAACAGTAAGTTACTGTATGTACCCATTGTACAGAAGTGTCAGTTCAATGTACAAATGCTATGACTCAAATAAACAGACTGATGTCATACCTTCATCTGCTCATAGGATATCAAAGGAATGATTAATTCCATTTATTTCAGAGTTAGAGGATCCATGCATGTATACACACACACCCACGTCCCTTTATCTCTTCTTTGAACAAGCTCAGATCAATCATCTCAGCATAAAAATAAAATACAGATATCAACTTTCTAAACCACTTACTGAACTCAAGCTGTCTGCTGTTGCTTGGCTCCCTTTGAAACTCCTTAGTTTAGCAGCAGCAGGCAGTTTAAGTTCAGTGCATCGATTAATCATGCTGCTAGCGATAGAGTGGCCGTGGTGTACAGATAGATAGCGTGCAGGTGCTGCCGCTGGCAAAGTGCATGCTTGAGCCTCAAAACCACCAAGAAAGAGTGGTTTAAAAATGCTGCCCAGATGGATTGTATGCAAAGCTCCTGGTCCTGGCGCCATTCCTCGTGATTATGCAGCGGCAGCCCAGGTCTGGTCAGAACTTGCACCGGTCCAGGTCAGTCCCAGACTCAAAAAAGTGGAAAACCTGTCAGTATCCTAAGGAAGTAGATCACGGTGCTTAAATAGTTAGCCTTCTTCACTTCTTGTGCCTCACAGTGCCAGTTTGTTTTCTAGCAAGTCACCTGACCCTAGCTGCAGGCTGCAAATAATGGAGGAGGAGGGTGGGGGACAGAAATCTTCTGCAATGTTGGCTTGCCGGGGGCCTATCTGTAGCAGGAGGGTCCGGGGGCTTGTGTTTTGTTTTCTTTTAATTAAAGAAATCCTCTCCCAAAGTCATTTTTTGTTTGTGTTGTTTTATGGAGCAAGCTGGGGGTTGATTCACTCTGACTGATGTGGGGGAGGCATGATTTATTACAAATCCTTACCAGTACTGTATCACCTGAGGAAGGGGAACAAGAGAAATCTGCAATGTAGGCTTGCCGAGGAGCTATCTGTGGCAGGGGCTTCTGTGTTTTTTATTTTATTTAACAAATGTGCTTCTTCCGAAGTCAGGCTGCTTTCACAGCATTTTTAAGGGAGCAAGCTGCTGGGGGCCTATGGGGGGAGGTTGACTCGCGCTTAACTCGCGCTGCGGCGAGGAGGGGGAGGTAGCATGATTTACAAACCACCAGTCCACCTACTAAAAGTGTCTCTTGCTTCTGACTACTGGGGGGGCCAGTCTATGGCAGGGGGCCTGGGGCATTTGCCCCATTTGTACCCCCCTTAATCCGGCCCTGACTTCACTGTACATTTCACAACTGAACAAAATGGAGGATGTACTGATGCTGCTTACAGCGGTTAATGGGTGTGTGGAATGGATACTGAAATTAACTGGTTCCATTTTTTAAACTGTCTACTGTCACTTCAGGAACCGAAACATTTCTAGTTTCTCTTTTACAGCTGAAGCTGCAGTGCTTCTGACAGAGAGGAGTGTCAGAAGATAGCATCAATGCAGCAGGAATTAGCTGAGCAGAGGAGTGCAAAGCACCGACTGTACACTGCATAAGAGGTATGGTAATCAAGCACTCTCATTGGCTAAGGCAGTTACACTGCTTTATAATGACTATTAAACAAATAGTAGTAGTAGTAGCAGAGTTTATTTATTTTGGGCACCCTTCCCCGTAGGCTCAGGGTGCCTTTACAACAAAATATACACATACAGGGGGAGGAGCTGGCCACTGGAGCGAGAGGACGTGTTTTGTTGCAGACTATTATTTCTCCTATATTTAACCTTGTACACCAGTTTGAGAGGCTTATATTTTATAGATTTGCATTCCTGACCTTTAATTTATAACAGCATTGGGGGAAACTCGTTCTGCAGCAACTCATCCACCAGCTTCTGACTTATTTAAACAGAAACCACCTCCAACTGCGCCATTACCATCAGGCCTACCACTGCCAGAATCTACTTCCATGATGGAGCTTACAGAAATCAGGAATTCTTTAAAAACACTCCATTCAAACAGTGGAAAAGAAAATAGATGACTTCAAAGACCATCTGATGAAAGCAGAATACTCTGTTTCTGGAATGCAAGATAAGTTGGGAGAGGCGGTTGGTCACGTGGAGAAGGCTATGACTTCAGCAGCAATGCTGATCCAGGATAACTCTCATTTAAAATTGCACTTGGAGCACACAGAAAATTCCCTCAGGGAACTCAATGTACAAATTGTTGGTATGCCAAAGGATTTCAAGACAGAGGACCCAATGTCTTTTCTGGAGACTTGGCTTCCAGCTTTGTTTAAATGGAGCTCTGTTCCACAACCAGGTTACATCAACAGAGCATACCGAATGAACCTACATTGAGTGACCGCAGAAAACACCCCAAGGACTTTATTGCTCATCTTTACCACAGTAAGCCTGAAAGACTGAGTGCTTAACAGTGTGAAATGCCTCAGAGAAATTAGGGCAGGCAAGACACCCATTAACTTTTATCCAGACTTTTCCTGTGTCACTCGGCAGAGACATAAAGAATTTGATGGGGGTAAGCGGAGGATGTGGGCCCTCTCCCTAATGTTTGCTCTGTTATTTCCATCCAGATTGTGAGTGGAGGTGGGTGGCAGAGTTCATATTTACATTAAACCTCAGGACATACACAAACTGCTTGATAAAATTGAGCATGAGCAAGCTTGCCTTTCTGCAGCTTCCACACACCCAGAAAGTCTGCAGTTCTCAGACGATGAACCTACACCTTGAATCCAGACCCCATTAACTTTCTGTACACTTTGGAGATTTTCAGAATGTGAACTTTCGTTTTCAGAACAGGATCCCCATTGTTTATTTTTCCTTCCTGGCGTCCTGCCTTTAGAGGGCATGAAACTGAGTTATATTCTGGGAGGGTAGTTTTCAATGTTGTTACTGTTACAACAAGTATTTTTCATACTCATTGTCAAGTTTCTGAGCATATTTCTATTTAGAGCTAGCAGTTTTCAGTTTATTATGTAGCTTCTCATGCTAAGTGTTTACATTTACTGCATGATTTTGGCCTGTTGTTGGGGCACTGTCACATCTTTATAGTGTCTCTATTTTATAGCTATATAGCTACAAGATTATATAGCTATTGTGCATTATGCACCTGGGGCTCAACTGTATATTAATTGCTTTATTGTAGCCAAGACCATTGTGGTATAGCATATTCCTATTCCTTTGTTGAGACACGTGATTGTTATACATCTAAGTAAACTTTATGGATACCCCCTCATGAGTCACATAGGCAGGAATTCAATTTATACTCTGTTTAATGACTGTTTAGGTCTTTATATGTTCTGTACCAGTAAATGTAATGACCTGCTCAGTGAATTTATTTGTATCATTTACTTTACATGTATAAATAAAAAATTTAAAAAAATATATAGAGAGATAGAGCAACAAGGAACATTCAGCATACAATATATAAAATAGTCACACAAACCCAATTAAAAATCTAAAACAGACTGATTCTCAAGCTGTTTGATGGTCCCAAAATAAATTCCTCAAGTCCCAAAGGCCTGCTCAAACAGAAAGGTCTTAAGATGTTTTTTAAAAAACTCTACAGATGGTGCCTTCCAGAGGTACCCTGGCAGTGAAATTCCAGAGGACAGAGGCTGCCACTTCATATGTCCGGTCCCTGGAAGATTTTAGCCTAGCCCTGGAGACCTCCAGGAGGGCCTCTCCATCCAATCTAAGAGACTGAGATGGGGTGTAGGGATGCAAAAGCTCCTTGAGGTGGCCCAGACCCAACCTGTATGGACTTGTAGGTCAAAAGACCTACTTTAAAGGCCAATGCAGTTCATGCAGCACCAGTAAAATGTGACTGAACTTCAAGTGTCCAGTCAACAACCAGGTCACTGTGTTCTGCAAAAGCTGCAGGTACCACACTGCACCTCTTCTGACTCTGAGGTAGAATGCATTACAGTAATCAAGCCTTGAGGTGAAAAATGCATTTACCAGCATGGCCAAGTCACTGGAGGGGATAAGGGATTTAATTTGGGTGATATTCTGGAGATGGTAAAACTTGGTCTGGAGAAAAGTTGACACCTGAACTTCAAGTCAGCTCATTGTTCAGAGCAACACCCAAATTCTTCATCTTTGGGAAGGCCTTCAGTTTGGTTGGACCAATAAAAAGCCCCATGGGCCCTCACTCCTCCACTTTGACCCAGCTCAATCACCAGCATCTCAGTCTTCCCTGGGTTAAGTCCCAGCCAGTTCGATGATGTCCAAGCCCGGATCTCTGCCAAGTACTCATTCAGCACGTCGACCGCATCAGATCTCCCAGGTGCAAAGGACAGGTAGAGCTGAGTATCATCAGCATAACAATGAAAACTCAGCTCATACCACCTTATAGCCTCACCCAAGGGCAGCATGCACACTACAAACATGTAACCATGTAATATTTGTCTTATTGTAATGTTTGCCTAGTAAGCAATGTACAATTTGTCTCTAAGTGATGTTCTGTTTGTATTGACATGGAGCCTTTGCAAAGGAGTCTTCAACCCAAAGGATTGTAATTCCTAAATTTCAATAAATAAAAAAAAAAAAACAACAACATGGGAGAGAGGACAGAGCCATGGGGTATTCCACAGGACAGGTCAGTTGGGTCTGAGGAATAATTCCCCAGTATCACACTCTGAGACTTTTCCCTGGATGAAGGACTCAAACCAGCTAATGACCTTGCCAGTGAGTCCTACATGCTGCCTCAGCCTGTCCAAGAACACCCGCTGGTCCACAGTGTCAAACACTGATAAGAGATTAAGGAAGATGAGAATCATTCACTCTTATATCCCTCACCCAGAGCAGGTCATTCAGCAAGCTAACCATTGCAGTCTACATACTTTGCAAAGCCCAAAATCCAGACTGGAATGGTTCGTAAATTTGGAAGTCCATGAAGTGACTCTCATGCTGTTCCGTAACCACCTTCTCAAGAACCTTCCCCAGAAAGGGAAGGTTCAAGATAGGCTGGTAATTCACCAAGATGTTAGGGTCCAGAGATGTTTTATTCAGCAGGGGCTTAACCAGATCCTGCTTGAGGGACTCTGGAAAAAAAACCACCAACAAGGAATGCCCGACAATCTCAACAAAAACTAGACCCAGGACTTTGACACAGTCAACTAGTAGTCACGTCAGGCCCAGGGCAGGGTTGCAGAACATTGGCTTAAGCCCAGAGATCACCCCACAGACCTCCACCATTGTCACCAGCTGGAACTCTCCCCAGGGCAACCAAGTGCAACTGCCCACTCAGGGACCACCACTGTTGGAGAATGGTATTCTGCTTGGAGAAATCCCAGCCCTCATGGAGGACACTCTGTCTGAAAAGAATTTAGTGAACTCCTCAGACTTGTGAGCAGAAAAAGCTCTCATGGGTTCCAGACAGGCAGGATGTAATAGCCTGTCTACAACCCAAAAAGCTGATCCAGTCAGTTCTTCCCAGCTACAATCATCCTAGATATAAAAGCTGCCTTTTTTGGATGATTGTACTCTGATACTCATCATAATGAGTAATCAGAATCAGCCTGTTCTCTAGAGACCTGGTCTTCCTCCAATGCCTCTCCAACCTCCGCCCCCTGGTTTTTGACGTTCTCGGCACACAATCAGACCATGGTGAGTTGAAACGTGATACCAGCGAATGTACACGGATTGGCGCCACTAACAAGGTTGATGGGCAGCCCAAGACAAGAACACAGGGACAGCAGAAGACATCAGGAGTACTAACTAATACAGTAAAGCTACAGGCTTTAGCAGTAAGTATCATCAAACCCCATGATACCTTGATGAGTTGGATCATGACCTTTTGTAATGGTGTCAAGCACGTTTTCACACCAGACTGAAGTAACTTCATTTAAATTTCCAATTTGATGAACTTAAGAATGTGCAGAGAAGGCAATCATTCTTCATAGCTACAAACTACACCAGTATACAGAAAAAAAGGATGGAGGGATCTTCCCTTTAAGTTAAGCTAGTGCTACTCTGCTTGCCTGTGTTTTGAATGCTAAAACTCAAGCATTTTGGTCATTACAACATAAACAAACAAGGCTCAGCAGGTGTAACCCAGGTAACATTTTCCAAGGAATCAAGCTTATAATGTTTGCTTGTATAGCATGTGAATTAATTGGTATCTATCTGAACTGTGAGAAGATTTTGGGGACATGACCCTGCTTCACCTATCACAGGATCAGAATACTGAATTTGTTCTCTAATTCTGTCCACTCTCTGCCTTTCTTCCCATTTTCACTTTGAAGTGCTTGCCCAATCACAAGGCCTACAAGTCACAATCTAAGAAAGCAACAGCCTCTTGATTTACAAATCATGACAATTTTCAGTTTTACAACTCATGTTATTAATGTATTACTTTTACCTGCTGCACTATCAATGCCCAACAACTACACAGCAAATACCAGCAAGCAAACATTTGGCATTCACCAAATGCTTGTTTTTGATTGCACCACCATAGCTTTTGTGGTATGACTGTTGTTTTTGTGCTTTTTACCTTTATTTTGGAATTATTTCTTCTCATATTCAGCTTATGACATTTTAGTTTAAAACCCAAGAATCTTTTACAATGGCAATTTTTATGTTTGCTTGCATGCATGTGCAAGAAACATAGTGCCATCATCCAAATTTTCGGAGGTGTGGCAGCCCTCTTCCAATTCAGTCAGTGTGTTTGCAGGCACAGCTGCAGTTCTCCAATGCCTGCTGGAGCTGTCTATGATAGCAGTCCAAAATGCAGTGGAGTACAGTTGAAAGGGGGAGCTATGCTTCAGTAAGCAGTGATAAGATATTGCCTGCTCATGCGTGCTCCCCCTACACACACACACGCATGCATACTGCGTGCTCACCTCCTCCCCACGCACACACTGTGTAGCTGATGGGGGTGCCCAATCCCCTGTCAGCTGTGCTGCACCCCCCCAAAACAGTGTTCCATATGCCACGCTGGGTGCCCACTCCAGCATGGCCACACATCGTATAGCCGACGGGGGTGCCCAATCCCTGTCGGCTCCACTGGTTCCCCCCAGAGTACAGGTGCCATGCTGGGAGCCCACCCCAGCATGGCAACATATGCTATTGCCAACAGGGTAATCCCCCTTTGGCTCCATGCCCCTCCCATCAGGCCGCCCTGTGCTATGCTGGGGAACCCACCCCAGTGTGGCAACCGCCCCGCATCGCCATTAAAAAACCTGAAACTGAAAACGGTCCCTCGCTGTCTCTGCCCCCACCCGCCCACCCACTGAGCACCCCACCTCCCACACCCTCACCCCATACTCTACCTCTGACTCCAGCGCCGATGATCTTCGTGGACCAGGAACATGTCTGCAAATTTCAAAGCCGACCATGAACTGAGAGAGGAAATGTCAAGCTGTATAATGGGATAGATAGGGTTTTTTCAACTTTGTTGCATATCTCAGGCATTTTTGGAATTTTTGCACCAAATTTTCAACATGGGTTTTTTGGGACCCCTTCTCATGAATGCTTTCACTGTCATGGCGTTAATCGGGCCCAAAGGGTGATTTCACAGTCACTGCACAAAATCACCTTTTGGGCAGAGTAATGAAATGACACTGCACTGTTCATAAGGTGGGCTCTCAAAAAGCCTATGTTGAAAATTTGGGGGAAAAATTCCTAAAAATGACTGTTTTACGAGCGTGCGTTGCGCAGTTCCTACACACGCTTGTAAGTTCGTGAATTTTCAATATTTTCACTCCAGATTTTCAACATTGCCAATTTACCACACCTCCTTATGAGCAGTACAGCTGTCATTTTTCACACCATGCCCAAAACATGTTTCCGCCCATGTAGCGCATAATGGCGCAGTTGGTGTGCGAAATCAATGTATGCGACACATTAAGAAAATCACAGTGACACTGTTAATAAGCAGAGGTCTTAAAATGGCTATGTTGAAAATTTGGTAAAAAAATTCCTAAAAATTACTGTTTTATGAGTGCACGTTGCGCAGTTCCTACGCACGCTTGTACATTTGTGAATTTTCAATATTTTCACTCCAAATTTTCAAAATTGCCATTTTATGACACTTCTTTCTGAGCAGTACAGCTGTAATTTTTCACATCTTGCCCAAAACGTGTTTCCGCCCATGTAGCGCACAATGGCGCAGTCGGTGTGCGAAATCAATGTATGGGACACATTAAGAAAATCACAGTTACACTGTTCATGAGCAGAGGTCTTAAAATGGCTATGTTGGAAAACTGGTGAAAAATTCCTAAAATTACTGTTGTACGAGGTGTGCATTATGCACCTTCGCAGCTCGTAAGTTTGCGAATTTTCTATATTTCACCCAGATTTTCCACATTACCATTTTATTACACTTCCTTATGAACAGTACAGCAGCCATTTTTCACATGTCACCCCAAATGTGTTTCTGCACATGTAGCGCACAATGGTGCAGTCAGTGTGCGAAAGCAATGTTTGGGACAGATTAAGAAAATCACAGTTACACTGTTCATGAGCAGAGGTCTTAAAATGGCTATGTTGAAAAACTGGTGAAAAAATTCCTAAAAATTACTGTTTTATGAGTGTGCATTGCGCAATTCCTTTGCAAGCTCGTAAGTTTGCGAATTTTCTATATTTTCACTCCAGATTTTCCACATTACCATTTTATTACACTTCCTTATGAACAGTACAGCAGCCATTTTTCACATGTCACCCCAAATGTGTTTCTGCACATGTAGCGCACAATGGTGCAGTCGGTGTACGAAAGCAATGTTTGGGACAGATTAAGAAAATCACAGTTACACTGTTCATGAGCAGAGGTCTTAAAATGGCTATGTTGAAAATTTGGTAACAAAGGTCCATAAAATGACTGTGTTACAAGTGAACATTGTGCAGTTTCCAAGCACCCTCGTAAGTTCATGACTTTGTAATATTTTCAGTCCAGATTTTCACCAGTGACATTTTTCCACACTTCCTTATGAACAGTACAGCTGTCATTTTTCACAACATAGCCAAAATGTGTTTTCACACTTTCAGCACAGAGATGCGTGGTCGCTGTGGGAAATCATTGTTCTGGACAGATAAAGAAAATCAAAGTGACACTGTTCATGATTGGAGGTCCCGAAATGCCTGTGTTGACAATCTGCTGTAAAATATCCCCAAACTAATTACATTACGGGTGTGCGTTGCACAGTTTCTATGCACGCTCATGACTTCACCAGTTTTTTTAACATTTTTACTGCAGATTTGCAACATTGCCATTTTTTACACCTCCCCATGAACAGTACAGCTGTCATTTTTCACATCCGGTTCGGAATGTGTTTTTGCACCTGTGGTGCTAAATGCCATAGTCGCTGTGCATAAGCAGCTTTCGGCTAACAAACTGATATTGCCACTGTTCATGAGGTGGGGGTCACAAAAAAAACATGTTGAAAATTTGGAGTGAGAATACCAATGAATGTCTGAGGTGTTAGGGTTTCCAACCATAATGCCCTCAACCTGTAGAGAATGACAGGCATCAGGGGTGTGATTTGGGATTCTTGCCTGTAATGCTCATACCATTCCATACCCTGCAGCCAGTGAGAGGCATCGAGGTATGCCTTGGGCTCTTCGGCCCCAAAGTTCACCCTATTCTCCTATACCACACCCATCTCACCGTATTTCCTGATGGAATGGGGTGCGCATAAGGGCCAAAGACCCCAAGGCACACCGTGACACTTGTCAGTGCCTGCAGGGTAGGGTGTGGTGAAATGGTGTGGCCGTTATGCCTGATGACCCAAAGGCACACCCCAATGCCTGTCACTCTCTGCAGGGTGGTGGTGGGGTTGGCTTCAGTTCAATACTTCACTGCCATTTCTATTATGCAGCTCTGTAACTTCTACACTACCAATGCCAATGCCAGCAATCAAACATTCGGCATTGACAAATGCTTGTTTCTTATGCTCTGCTGATAAGATACTAATTAACACCCAGGAAACTTTTCTCTCTGTTTAGCTACCTGCTCACATGATGCTTCAGGCTTTAGACTGTTTATATTGATGACACTTACAGTAGATCCTTATATTGCTCTGTTTCCATAGTTGTCCTAGCTATATAGTAATGACCCCTTTTATTACTTTTACCTAGGTGCATGATCATGTATTTTCCACACTGAATTTCATTTTCCACATGGTGGCCTCCTTACAATTATTTTCAAGTCCCCCTGATCCTGTGTTTCCATCATTACTGCAGTTGTTTTTATCTGCTAATGTTGCAATCAATCCTGCTAACCTTTCTTCTATGTCAGTATATTCCATATAACAGTACACTGAACAATGTTTTTATTTTATTTAGTTTTTGTTAACCGGGTAGGTGCACTAGCCATAAAATGCCTATTTTCAGGCTTGACCCAGGAGAGTACAACAAAAAAGAGAACAGTGGAACAACAGCAACATAGTTACAGTAATACAAATAGAGGAACAGTACAGCAATGCTACAACAATACAATGAGTAGAAACAACCAAAAATAATGGCATGCATTATACAAATAATGACAGTAAGATATTTAATAAATGCAGAAACCATGGACCCAACCTGGGGAGTGAAAGGGTTAATAAGACAGTAAGGTTATATATAGAGAGAATGTGAGGAATGTTCAAACATAACAAGAAGGACTGATAGAAGGAAGGTCAGGGGTGGTAACTGGCAAAACAACAGCGGATGGATGGTAAGCAACAAAGTTTGAGAAGGAAGAGAGCTAGTAGTCAAGAAGATATTTACATAGAGAAGGAAATATGGGGAGTGGAAGAGGAGCCAGTCTTGAAGCTGTATTAGAGGAGGGGTGACATTATTGGTAAGTCTCAGGAGCTTCAGGTTGGGTCAAAGCATATACAAGCATCAGCTAATGATCGATAACGATGATATTCACTTTTAAATCTAAAGTGAGACTGAGACAGCCAGAGGTTGAGTGGAAGAGCATTCCATAGCCTTGTAGCAGATAATTGGAAGGCCCCTGTGCCTTTAGTTGTCCAACATCTTGGAACATAGAGCAAGAATTTGTCAGCTGATCGCAGGCCATGGGAATGTGGTTGAGGGACCAGGAATGCTGCCAGCCGAGATGGTTTTTTTCCCCCATGATCAAGTCCATTAGTGATCCAAGGTAGTATTGTCTACTGGCAGAGGGTGAGAGCCAATTCAGATCCTTATAAAGAAGGCAGTGATGTTTGAGTCGAGGCCACGAAGCCGCAAATCGGCATATATTGTTATAAGTTATGTCTCATTTTAGTAGAGAGGTTTTATGGGCAGAGGGAAGAATAGAGGCACCATAAGTAAGGGTTGGGAACAGAATACCTTGGGCAATTGCTAATTTCACAGAGGGTGTAAGAATGTAACTCATTTTGTAAGCTACTCCCAGTTTCAAGTTTACAGCTTTGCATGAGGACTGAATGTAAAGATTAAAATCCAGGGATTGGTCCAGCAGGATCCCAAGGCACTTGAAGGAAGTAACATTTTCAGGTGGCATTCCTCCTGGATGAAGAACCTCCAACAAACTAGAACAGGTCTTAATCTTCAGTGCAGAACCTAGGAACATAGCTTTCGTTTTCTTTTCATTTAGTACAAACTTACAGTAGAGTAGCCAGTCTACGACCTTATTGAAGTCTGAGGTAAGTGATGTGTTTATTTTATTATTATTTAGTTTTTGTTGACTGGGTAAGTGCACTAGACAAATCCTGCCTATTTTCAGGCACGACCCGGGGGAGGGGGGGAACAGATGAATGCCAACTGACCTTGAACCAGATTAAGCTGTTAGTGGTATGTTCAGTAAATGAGGGAAATTTGGCCAGGACACCAGGGGAATTCCCCTATTCTTTTTCAATAAGTGCCATGGGATCTTTAACATCCACCTGAACTACCACCAATCCAGGAAAATGGGACCTCAGATTAATGTCTCATCTGAAAGACGGCACCTCAGAAGTGCAACACCCCTCTCATGCTGCACTACAGTGTCAGTACTGGGATATTAACCAAAGTGCCAGATGTGGGAACTGAACCCACAGCTCTCTGATCTCCCAGACTCAGAGGTGAGTGGGCTACTTACTGAACCACTGACACTGACCCAGGTAGGCAATACTAGCAGAACTAGTATAGATGATCAGGTCATCAGTGTAGAGAATAGCTGAGCAGGATTCCAGGACCTCAGCTGTATTGTTGATAAAAATTAAGAATAGAAGGGGCCCAAAGATAGAGCCCTGGGAGACCCCAAGGTTGATAGTAGGCATGTTGGACAGGAAGGAGTTAAATTTGACAGTTTGACAGGTGGCTACAGAACCAGTCCACAACAGGGTTAGAGAAATTGAATTTATGGAGAGTGGAGAGAAGCAGGGGACTGTCTATAAGGTCGAAAGCCTTAGTGAGGTCAATGAACATGGCACCTGTGAGTTTTTCAGAATCCATGTTGGACAGAATATCAGTAGTTATTTGACGAAGAGCCATGGTGGTGCTATGTCCTTTTCTGAAACCATGCTGGGTGTCCTAGAGGAGATTGTAGTGTGTAAGATAGTCAGTGATCTGTGATGCAACTATTTTCTCTAGGAACTTGCTAAGGACAGAGAGAATTGCAATAGGTCTGTAATTGGCCATGTCCTTTGGGTCACCATTTTTAAAGACAGGCGTTACTCTTGCAGATTTCCACAGGTCCGGCATGGTGCTATGGATAAGGGATAGAGTGTAGATTCTGGCAATCGGAGAGGCAATGAGTGGAGCAGCCAGCTTAAGCAGACAAGGTTCCAATGAGTCAGAATCAGAGCTGGTATTGGCAGATATGGATCTCAGTAATTTCAGAACTTCCACTCTTGATATAGCCTTGAAATGGAATGATGGAGCTGGAGGAGCATCATACGACAGGGCAGTATGATTGTCTAATGGTAGCGTGGTAGACAGATTGGAATGCAATCCACTAGGTTGTAAAGCCAATGCATAGTGGGACAGATCAGAGAAAACATTGTTAAAACTGTTTGAGATGGTTCTAGGGTCATTACAATGTGCCCCATTTATGATTATTTCATCAGGAGTGACCGACTGTGAGGTACCCAGCAATGTTTTGAGATAGGCCAAGAATTTCCTCAGGTCACAGGCTGAGTTTTGTAGAAGGACCTTGCAGTAGTTGCTTTTAGCAGCTGTAACTTGTCTCTTACATCTGTTCCTTAGTTCACAATAGACAATAAGGTCTGACTGCAGGCCAGTTTGTTTGTAGTGAATCCAGAGCTTGTCCCTCTGGTGCAGATTAGCAAGGAGCTCTTTATGTAGCCACCTCGTCTGTTTTTCTCTGACCATCCTAGTAATCTTGGGGGCATGTTTACATTGAATGGCAAGAAATTTGTTTATGAGTATCTGTAGATCAACCTCCACAGCCTTTGTTTGACAGATACCTGTCCACTCAATATTGGGGACATCATAGAGAAATGCATCCTGGTCAGTATGAGCTAGATGTGTAAACTTGATTAGTCTTGATGGAGGAGATGGAGTTGCAACCATATATAGGATACAGAAAATGGGTGAGTGGTCTGTTAGTGCATCCATAAGGATTCCTGCTTTTGACACATGTTCCATATGGTTAACCATCACCCAGGCTAGGAGTGTACCTGTTTGCTGAGATGACATGGCCCTAGTTGCTTCAGAGATCAACTGGTGAAAATTATAACTAAGCGTGAGTGTTTGCAAGGAGATTTAAACTGACTCTAACCAATTGAGGTTAAGATCACCTAGGATGACAGCCTCATTATGATTTATAGTCCTGGAGGTGATGTCAAGGAGTTCTTGAAGATCTACTATGCCCCCAGCAGGGGGATTATAGGCACAGATATTATGAAGCTTCTTTTCCCCCTATACAATAGTTGCCTGAATTAATTTGCACACTGCAGGAGAGGCAGATGCTGGGACAATAGAGATGTTGAGGTGGTTTTTGAAGAACAGGGCAACACCACCTCCATGCTTGGATGAGGATCTATCCCACCGGAACAGGGAATAGTTAGGCAAGGAGCATACGTCATCAGGTAAACTGGGTTTTAGCCAAGTTTCTGTGAGGCAGAGTACATCAGGATTGTAGAGTTTCACCCAGGCCTCGAGTTCTGCATGGTGACAGGCAAGACTTCTGATATTGATATGGCAATTAATAACCCTTTCTTGGACATGCCAGATAACTCAGTTGGGGAAAAGAAACAGGTAGGTGGACCTGGATTTAGTTTGATGTCCCCAGATAGCAGAATAATGATCATGTCTAGGAACCAGACCCTTGCGCAGTGGCAGGTTAGGGTGAAAGCATGTCTCCATGGCAGCTTCCTCCTGGCATATAGAAGGTAATAGATGCTGTCTCTAACAAGAAGAATAGTGTTAGGTTGAAGATCAAGCTTTTTCTCCTCAATCAAGTTAGAGAAACTATAGTTGCAGTAAGCCTCTGAGGAGTCTTTTGACATTTGGATACATGGGAGAGCCCACGTGGCAGTATCCAGGCTGAGTAAAAGGAAAAATGACAGGAGTGCCCACAGCAGACTATACTTCGCCATAGTGTCACTATTTGACTTGGGTAGGAAGGCTAGTGGTATACTGAGACAGAGGATTAGATCTCTGGGATAAAGAGATAATGTGTGTAAAACTAAGACTGCCAAGGGTGACTGTGTTACACCATTTTAACCCTTTGCTGAAATTAGAGATAGAGCAAAAACAACGAAGTGTTTCCTGCTAGCGTAGCAATTATTTAGAAGAAGTGGATCAGAGAAGCAGAAAGTAAAGCCCCGCAAAGGTTAATTAGGAAAGCAGACCAGCCGGAGGCTCTACTTGTGGTAAAGATTACAGTGAGGAAATGAAGACCTTTTCAAGATATGTTAGAAAACACTCCTAGTGGAGGAATTTTATAAGGAACCAATGCGAGACTAGACAGATAGCGGTAATGTTCGGCAAAAGGTAATGCAAGGCAGAGGGTGCCGAAGCCCAGAGACTGATAATCTGACAGAGAAAAGGCAGGGCCAAACAGTGGCTGAGGAGAAAGCAGCAATCCAATTAGAGGCGGGTGGCAGCAGGTGCAGCCTATCAAACCCGCACAGTGCTACCCTGGAGCAGCCTGGACACTGAACTGGATTTGAAGGTGTCCTGGTCATCAGAAGGATGGAGGTGTGGGTGGCCGACAGGATTAGCTGCGGCCTCTTGCTGGGAGCCCGATTGGGGCAGTGGATCTAGTTTAAGATATAAAACATAGGTTAAAATAGGGCATTTTAGCTAGGACAGGCAACTTGAAAATTATTGGGTCTATGTTGAGGGTAGCAAGGGAGGAAGCTCAGGTATGGAACTGTACAGTAGATAGCAAAGCAGGCGCTAAGCAAAGCTGATGGGCAAGCGGATTGCAAAAATAGGAAGATGTCTTTAAAAAGAAGACAGGACAAGTGTTAGGCCTAATAGCTGCACTCTGTATCTTTAAGAGGAGTTGCAATATTAGTGAGAGGAGAGGATGAACATTGCTAGGGGTGGTGCCGAGGGGGAGGGAGAGTATTTAATAAAGGCTGAAAGTGGCGGATGGGAGGGTGGGCACAAAAATTCAAGCAGCAAGGAGACAGAAGGACAGAAAGTGAAAGAGAAATTGGATTATTTCCAGGGCAAAGCTTACAACTATGACCCAAATGGAATCTAGTCTAAACAGAAAAAACTGTATCACTTTAAACTTAGTTTCTGATCCAGGGTAGCGTATCACTGGACCTTAAAACAAAGAGAGCTGTAATATTTTACAGTCTACAAACCTGCAGCCTAAATGAACTTGAACTTCAAACTGCCCTTGGAGTGCAAAATTGCTGTAAACAGGCTTAGGTGCACGTTTAAGTTACGATTTACAGGACAATTTGGAGTGACTTAACCAGTACCACAATCAGAATGTAGCATTAGCTTAAGGTCCAGAAGAAACGGCAGTAGCAAAGAATTAAAGAACTGCAGCAGCCCATCAGTAAGCAGAGTCGATGGTTCTGGACAGTCAAGTTTCTGTAGCGTTCCTTCGGTCTGGTGATCGATGGGCAGTACAGCTCCCAGTCCAGATCCTTGTGCTGCCCAAAAGATCTGATGTCTCCAATCAGAAGTTTATCTATTTACTGTTACCATCCTGGCTCCTGCCTAATATCCAGCACTTAGAAAAGCTTGGAACTCTTCATTGTAGTCTGTTCTTCATTACTGTTCTAGCTTCTTTTGTATGCAGTACAATAGCAAATGCTTTGTTGAAGTCTTGATACATTATGTCAACAGATTTGCCCATATCTAGATTATGACTCACTGTCAAAAAAGCTAAATAGATTTGGCAAACATGAATGCCCCGGTATACCATTGCTGACATTTATCTGTTCAATTTTTCTACACTGAGTGGTCCTCATTCTCCACTATTATTTTCAATACCATGATCTTCCTATCACTGAAGTCAGCCTCACTGTCTATAATTACTTCTGTCTCCCTCACTCCCCTACTTATGAATTGGTATTACTGTCACATTTTACCAGTTATCAGGAACTTTTCCCTCTTCAAGGAAATAATTGAATGTGTGTGTTAACAAACCTGCTAAATCCTTTGCCAGCTCCCTCAGTAGTACCCTTGGGTGCAGCTTATCTAGGCCAGCTGCTTTAGAGATGCCAAGTTTACCGAATTTCTCCTTAGTTAATTCTGTCCTTCTGTCATCCATGTTTACTTCCTTGTCTGCCAACTCTGTCTTCCCCTCCAAATGCATTAACTTCTTCATGGCTGTCCTTACTGAATATTGAGCAGAAGCATGTATTAAATACATGGGTTGTTTAAATGCATAATGTTTATTATTATCCCCCTCTCGTTCCCTTATGTAACTTAGCAACATAACAGCAACAGCAACATTGATGGGCTTTGATTGGTATATTTTTGTTACTGGATAGAGCCCATGACATATTGATTGTCAGTGCTTCCATATACTGACACCATGTATCTTAAAATGGCTGAAGCTGGATGGCAGCCAGGCAGAGGTATGCAACAATTTAATCATGCAGTGCTTTCTTTCTTTTTAGATATACTGTGCTTGGCTGATGTATTAGCCACTGCATTAACTAGCCACTGAATTTCATATATGCAATGAAAATGAAATTTTCAGTTATGTGCTCTGTCTGAACTAATTAGTTGTTCAGTGGGTCATTACTAATAAAAAAAAAGACATATTTGTAGGGGTAGGGATAAAGGACTTTAGGTCCCTATATTCATAATGCCTCCCCATTATTACAGTGCCTATGATTACATTAAAAAAATCCCATTATTTTAAACTTGAATGAGATTACTTTTCTGGACACTAAACAGCAGTAATCATTTTAAACAATGACTACGAAACATATGTATTTTTCTGAAGAAGCTCTCTAACTGAATAATTGTCTGGTTTTAAGCTTTTTAATATGCTATGTCTGCAGGAGAAAACCTCCAAAAAGTTGCTTATGTTTTGTAGACATGATACCTTTATTAGGTTAAGAAAAAGTGTAAGATACAAGCCTTGGAGGTCTCTGGTGCTGCTTCTTCATCAAGTATACCTGATTAAGAGACATCAAAACTTGCAACTCAAAGCAGCAGTGCAATTTCCCCCCCAAAGGTAAGTTTTATCTATAATTAATAAAAATAGCATACCTGTCAAATCTACTTTTCTTTATACCACCTATGCTGCTCACCATGAGTTTTTTATGTTATCAATCCTAACCCTTGCCAGGACTATAGTGCTATTTCTAGAGTAAGTCAAATGGGGCAACCATCCTTTTTTTCTTGAGGAAAAAAAATGAAATTAAAACATTTAATGTATAAAATATTCCAATTTTGATGGAACTAGAACATTTACCGTGGAACAAAACTTGAAGATGCCTAGCATCTTTCATAGTTAAAAATAGGTAGGGTCCAATTGTTTGCCCCATTTCATTGCACTGCTATTTTAAATGTTTCATTTGCTAGCTTAATAAATGTGCCCTATATACCAGACTATAAATATTTTTTAATTGTTCTTTTTGTTTGGGCTAACATGGGGTACTCAGATTTTTTAGTCTAATATAATCATAGAAATATAGACTTTGATGGCAGATAAGGACCACTTGGTCCACCCAGTCTGCCCATTTCCCTACCTACTGGATAAGCTGCAGATTCTAGTTAACCAACAGCCTACTTCCTGCAACCCCCCACTATAATTGCCTTATGTCTGTCCCATGCATGTTTGAATTCCCCCACTGTTTTAGACCCAACAACCTCCCCAGGAAGACAGTTCCATGTAGCCACCAGTCTCTCTGTGAAAAAAAAATCCTCACATTACCCCTGAGCCATCCCCCATCTATCTTTAAATTGTGCCCCCTTGTTCTTACACATCTCTTTTTCTGAAAGATGCTACCTTCCTGGACTTTGTTGATTCCCTTGAGGTACTTGAAAGTTTCTATCATGTCCCCCTGTCCCTGCTTTCATCAAGGGTATACATATTAAGCTCTCCCAGTCTCTCTTCATATGGTTTCTGCTGCAGACCCTACACCATTTTAGTTGCCCTCCTCTGGACTGCTTCCATCCTGTCTATGTCCTTGCGTAGATGAGGTCTCCAAAACTGCACACAGTACTCCAAATGGGGTCTCACCAACTGTCTGTATAGAGGGATAACCACTTCCCTTTTTCTACTTGTGATGCCCCTTCCTATGCATCCCAGTATCCACCTGGCTCTCCTTACCGACTTCTCACATTGCTTACCCACTTTAGGTCATCTGATATGACTACCCCCAGGTCCCTTTCCATTTATGCTGTTGTTAGTACCTCCCCTGCTATTGTGTACCCTTCTCCTGGGTTTTTGTTTCCCAGGTGCATTACTTTGCACTTCTTTGCATTGAATCTAAGTTGCCATATGTCTGACCATTCCTCCAACCTTGCCAAGTCCCTTCTCATCTTTTCTACCCCCTCTTGTGTATCAACTCTGTTTCAGATCTTTGTGTCATCTTCAAAGAGGCATACCTTTCCCTCCAGACCCTCTGCAATGTCACCTGTAAAGATGTTAAAGAGGACTGGACCCAGTACTGAGTCCTGAGGTACTCCACTAGTAACCCCCCTTTCTTCAGAATGTGTTCCATTCACTATTACCTTCTGTGTCCTGTTGTGCAGCCAGTTTGCTACCCAGACTACCACCCTGGGACCCACTCACAGGCTGGCTAACTTGATTATTAATCTTTTGTGCGGGACTGTGTCAAATGCCTTTCTAAAGTCTGGGTAGGCCATATCCTCAGCCCCTCCCTAGTCTATTACTTTGGTCACCCAGTCAAAGAAATCAATTAGATTCATCTGACATGACCTTCCTGCTGTAAATCCATGCTGCTTTGGGTCCTGTGCCCTGCTGGCCTCTAGGTACTTAACAATTCTTTCTTTCAGAAGTGATTCCATCATTTTCCCTACTGCTGAGGTCAAACTTACAGGTCTGTAGTTTTCTGCTTCTGCCTTGCTCCCACTTTTGTGAAGGGGAATCACATCTGCCCTCCTCCAGTCCTCAGGTACCACCCCATCCTCCCATGATTTGTTAAAAAGTGTGGTCAGTGGTGTCACTAGGTCCTCCCTTAGTTCTTTTAGGATTCTGGGGTGAATCCCATCAGGCCCCATTGCTTTGTCCACCTTGAGTTTTAGGAGTTCTTTGAGGACTCTTTCTTCTGTGAATGGACTGATGCCAACCCCCCTACCCAGAGTGCTTCTATTGTCTGGTTTAGGTAACTCATCCTCATCTTCTTTTGTGAATACTGAGCAAAAGTATTCATTCAGTATCTCTGCCTTTTCACTGTCGCCCTCTGCCCACCTCCCCTCTCCTTTATTAATCTTCACTATCCCTCCCTTAACTTTTCTATGCTCCCTAATGTACCTATAAAAGGTTTTA
The DNA here is from genome assembly GCA_016271365.2 of Neoceratodus forsteri. Lineage (NCBI taxonomy): Eukaryota > Metazoa > Chordata > Ceratodontiformes > Ceratodontidae > Neoceratodus > Neoceratodus forsteri. The sequence goes on from CM028129.1 coordinate 461,976,325, forward strand.
TCCCCCTTTTTAACTGAGTTGGCTATTTTTTCCTCGGTTTGGGCCTTTGCTATTCTGACTGCCTTCCCCACTTCTTTCTGCTTTAATTGATACAGTTCCCTGTTGTGCTCCTTCTGTGATTCCTTATACTTTTTGAATGCAGCCTTTTTCTCCTTAACCTTCCCTGACATCTCTTTTGAGAACCGTAGTGGTTTTTTACTCTGCTTTGTTTTCTTTATTTGTTTCACACAAAGGCTTGTTGCCTCTATGATGGCAGTTTTGATTTTTCTCCATTGTTCTTCCACCCCTCCTTTTTGGCCATTTGCTAGTTCATTCTTCAGGTATTCACTCATTTTGACAAAGTCAGCCCTTCTAAAGTCCAGTATCCTTGTTTTTGTATGGCTTATCTCCATGGTTGTGCTCATTGTGAAGCACACTGTGCAGTGGTCACTTGTTTCCAGATGTCTACTGACTTCTAAATTTGTGATCCTCTCTCCATTTGAGACTACCAGGTCTAGTATTGCTCCCTCCCCAGTGGGTTCCAGTACTAGCTGTATAATGCCTGCCCCCTGCAGGGCATCGAGAGCGACCCTGCTCTTGGATGTGGTTGCAGTACATGTCATCCAGTTAACATCTGGCATATTCAGGTCCCCCATAAACAGTGTCTCCCCTTTTTCATCCATTTTGAGAATGTCCTCTATCATTTTCTTGTCCATTTCCTCCCCTTGAGACGGGGGTCTGTATACAACCCCTGTGTGGATTGTGATGCCATTCCCTGTCTCCAAGGTCACCCAGAGTGCCTCTTGTCCTCCCCCTTTACTTTTTAGTTCTGTAGCTTTGATCCCTTCCTTTATGTATAGAGCTACTCCACCTCCTCTTTTACCTTCCCTGTCCCTTCTATAGATTGTGTACCCTGGTATGTTGACATCCCAGTCATGGTTCTCCGTGTACCATGTTTCCGTGACTGCCACAATATCCAATTGTTCATCTTCCATCAGGGCTGCAAGCTCAGGAAGCTTGTTTCCCAGACTACGGGCATTGGTACTCATTGCTCTCCATTTAATGTTGGCTTTATCCTTTTTTCTCCCCCATCCTTGCTCTTATTGCCCTAGTCTATTTTTCCATTTACCCCTGTCCTGCCCTGTATTGAGCTCTGTGCCTCAGTGTTTACCTTACTACCTGCCATGTTTTGTGGGGGGAGGCTTGACATTTTTTGCATCTTATCAGCACCTCCCCCCTTGGCTAGTTTAAAAGCTTGCCAAGGAAGCATTTAAACGTGTCACATAGGAGCTTGGTTCCCCTTCATGGACAGATGCAGACAATCGTGCCAGTATAGACCTTTATCTCTCCAGGTGGACCCCCAGTCCCCAATGAAGCCAAAGCCCTATGCTCTGCACCAGTTTTGCAACCATTCATTAAACTGCATGGTGTGCAGTACCCTAACCTCACCCCTGCAATCAATATGTCTTTGATTACTGCTTTTATGCTTACTGTATTACATAAATGAATGGTGATCCCTTACTGGACCTCTACCATATTAAAGGGACACTGTCAACCTGTTTTTCATCATATTATTTCTAGTGGAAATCTCACATTTTATGATTGCTTACCCTCTCTAAAATTCACTGGTGTTGCTGTTTGTTTTGTCTGTCTCCTTGTTTATTAGAACTGAAATGCATGACAATGTATATTTATAAACAACCTTGTTTTTGTTTACAATCTTGGTTCTGTTCTTACAGCATGCTTCCTGAGCATAAGAAACACACCCAAACTGTTTAGTCAATCATAAGGCAGTAGCCGCTTTAACTCCCACTGCATCATGAGGGGGCTAGGCTGTTTTGTGGTTATTCCCAAGTCCAGGAAAGTTGTATTTAGAGCTGATCAAGGAATGTAAACAAACCTGTTTTGGTGTGATAACACCAGTATGTTGGGAGTTCCTTTTTTCCTTTTTTAAAGAAAATACCAGTCAGAATCAAACTACCAGCTACATCAACAATCTTTACAGAATTTTGGCAATCATAAAATATGTTTTTTAAACTAGGGACACTTTAAGACCTAAAGGGGTTGACAGTGTCCCTTTAACACAAGACATAATGTTGGAACTTTTTCTACTTTATGTTTAACTTTAGGTATGGGTTCTCTTAAAGCAAAACTGACTTTAACCTGAACGCTGTATTTTCTATATATTTTTTTACTTGTATTTCACATTTTGTTATTGTTACATCTTTATTGGAATGTTCTGGAGTTCTCCTGTGTTTCTGTTTTATACACTGATGGAAAAGACCATATCTAGAAGTGTATGATGTAGTTTATGCCCTCTATTATCTCTTACACTTTTATCAGAATGCATTTATATTCGACTACAGAATGTTGAAGAGACATAAACCATATGACAGAGTTCCTAATGGTACTTATTTCAGGTGTTTAAATCAGAAATCCACATTAGCCTGGATATTCAAAGGGGTTGCGCCTGGCGCAACCTCGCACTGCACCCCAGCAGGATATTGAGAAGGCTGCCTGGCACAGCGCAAAACCCGATGTACCGGAGTGCAATAATAATGTATGCGGTGCAGATGCAGGGGGCATGCCCATGCATATGCAGCACATCCCGATATACATCCCGGGATGTGCAGCACATATGCTGGTGCAACCCTGCACTGCGCCACATGGGGGGCTCAAAGTTGAGCCCCTGCAGAGTAGGAGCAAATCCTGGCCACCCACAGGCAGGCTGCTGTATTGCAGTGTGCAACACAGCAGCCCAGCTGTGGATGGCCAGCCACCCACCCAGAACACCATCCCAAGCACACACAACCCTGGTGATCTAGTGGAACCCCCGCCTGTAGCCGTGATCACCATGGTATATGTCTAAAATGACATCCCTGGTAGTCTAGTGGCCCCCCAGTCCACGATACCCCAATGTGCAGGAAACAAGACTATCTCTGGTGGTATAGTGGCCCCCCCGAGTCCCCGAATCCCTGACAATTGGTGATATGAGGTCCCTGGTGGTCTAATGGAAGCCCCCCCCCGCCTGTTGCCATGATCGCAGTACAATCCCGTATCGTAATGCCCTGGTGACCCAGTGGTAACCCCATCCACACAGAACCCCATGCCCACCCCACTCCCCCCCATGTCATCAGTGGCAACTGCATCCCGCCCGCACACCGCCCAGCCGCCCACTGAATGACAGGTACAATTGGGCTGTAAGCCCATTGGTCCCCAGTGAGGACCAATGGGCTTGCAGAGCATGCTGTACTAGACAATCCCAATTATTTGAATGATTCCAGGCATCTTCCAGTTCTATTTGGTGATAATGGAACCGATTCACAAAGGTCACTACAAGCTGTGCTAAAAGCAGATTGCACCAATTGCTGGTGCACCAGGGACCCTGCACCTGATTCCCTATCAGGTAGGGGTCCAGTGGCAAAGTCCCAAAGTGTGTGGCAACTGTGGCTGTGCACCAAACAGATGGCACATCTGCAAGGTTTGCCACAAGCTGCAGGGTGGTTGGATGGCAGCTGCACCCATGGACAGCAACTGTGCCTAGTGGTCCCCCCATCCCCAACATCCCCCATATATTATTAAATATCTTTCAATGGTGGTCTAGTAGACCCCCTCCTTATACCCAATGCCCCCTACATTTCCCTAGTGGTTTAGCACCCCCCCATCCCTGATGTCCCCAATAAATATTTATATATCTTTCCCTGTGGTCTAGTGGACCTCCCTCCTTATCGTGGATGTTCCCCATATTTCTCTGGTGGACCAGCAGACCCCCTCCCTATCCATGATGTCCCCCCTAAATATTAATGTACCTCAACCCTGACAGGCAGTGCTCCACCATCCCTCTCCCCATCCCATCCCTGAGATGGCGACTAGCACAGCACTCTGCTCTCCACCAGGGCTGGCTGCCAACTGAGCTGTCAATGAACGTATACTGTATATAGTGTTGGCAACCCAGTCAGTGGCTAGCTATGGTGGAGAGTGGAGGGCTATACCAGTCACTGGCTCAGGGATGGGTTGGGGGAGTGGGGTGGTGGGGCACTGCCTTCTGAGGTTGGGGGTAGGGATCCACTAGACCACCAGGGAAAGAAATATAAACATTTATTGTGGACATTGGGGATAGGGCGAGGGGTCCGCTAGACCACCAGGGAATGATATATAAATATTTATGCAGGACATCAGGGATAGGGAGGGAGGTCCACTAGACCATGAGAGACATACGAAATTTAACTAAAAGGGGATTGGGGCTTGAGGGGACCATGGTACAAGTTCCCTTCCAGCCAGGGAGGGCTCCAGGGGTGGCACATGGTCTCTTATCCTCCCAGAGGACACACTTCTAAGTACTCATAGATTATGCCTAGCTGATTTAATGGTTCTTGAAATTTTCCCTTTCTGAGAGTTTTGTGAATCCCAAATCAGAGAATATGGCAGCCTGCATCTGCCGCAAGCCCTCTTGAGCCATGTCACAGCCCATTGTGTGCCACAAGGATGGTGCAACCCCCCTTTGGCACATGCAGCTCATTTGATGCAGGCTGCATTTGTGAATTGTTCCCAGCATATCTTTTAGAGCAAGTCGCACCTTGCACCATCCCTTGTGTCAGTGGCTCAGCAGGTTGCACACTCACCTCTGAGGCTGGAAGATCAGAACACTGTGGGTTCTTGCCCCACACCAGGCACTTGGGTTAAATCCCAATACTGACACTGTGGTGCAGCATGAGGTGGGTGCTGCGCTCCTGAGGTGCCGTCTTTTGGATGATACGTTAAACCAAGGTCCCATCTGCATGTTCTGGTGGTAGTTCCGGTGGATGTTAAAGATCACTTGGCACTTCTTGAAAAGAGTAGGGGTGTTTTTATTGAAAATATCCGCAAAATAATCACACAAACTATCTTAGTACAACATCACATTAATACATACAGGCTCCTTTTTTCTTCCTCTTCCAGATCCATCCCCTGAGTATCTAATTCCCCTCCTTTATTTCCCCTCTCTCTTATATGATCTTTATGCATATTTTTTTAATAAACAAACAGCCCCTCCACCACACCATCACACGTGCTCTTGCATGAAATCTTAAATCCATTCTGTAAACCTCTTGCAATGCATTCTCAACTATAGTGTACAATACAGGGTATGGCATAACTTTTTGTTGAAATAAAAACTGGCATCTTCCCTGCCATAAAAAATATTTTAAACATGCACACAAAACATTTAACATTCTGATGTCATATTGTCTTCCTATCTGTGCAAAATTCCCCAAGACTATCCACACTGTCATCCAAGGAATCTTCCACATTTTTGCCAGATAATTCCATAAGCCTACTGTACATGTACATTCTAATAGAAAATGTTCTTGGGGTTTCCAACTCCTCTTCACAGTCAGGATACAAACAATTCCTGTCCTCCACTGCTTTATGCTTGTGGTTCGCTCTCACCCCTATCCTTCCATGTACACATAGCCATTGCACATCCCACATTCATTTCCGAATTCTGGGGTTCGTTATGACTTGACATACCAAATTATTCTGTCCTATCTCACAGTGTTTAAACAGAGGCTCTATTGGTCCTATATTTGCTAGCATCTGATGGTACAGTTGTCTCGTTTTTTGCAACATCTTTTGTTTTGTAATACCCCACTTACACATTTTTTGAAATGTGACTTTCAAAGCGTTCTTCAACTTTATTGCTCCTGCAATCTGCACTGGGGCATTATTCCATCTCCCCAATATACCGTGAAAGGTATTTCTCTACCATTCTCTAACTAGTACTGCTTTTGCTGCAAAGATAGGCATTATATTTGCTTTGCAAGTATATATTTCCAATGCTTTATTGTAGTTGCCGCAGCCAAAAATTAGCACAGCTGCCCATGCAGTTCAGGCTCCCAATCTCAACTAGTTTCACACTACAAGTGCTTCATCAGGAGGATGAAGACCCACATTCCCACACCCTTTAAAAAGGACACACTTAAAGAAATAGCAACAAGTACAAGAAAAATAGGTGTATAATACAAATTAGCAATTGATTTGCTATGTAAAACAAACTGCTCTTTATCTACAGTGATCAAAACCCATTTTCTTATTGGCTTATGATTGATTCAGCATATGATAATGCAAACATATATATTATAACAATTATAAAAAATCAATCCTTCAGCAAAGCTGTATTGAGGATTTAGTGCAAATATATAAAATACACTATAACCATGTAATGGGTTAGGGGTTGGAAAGGGTTTGGAACAGGAAGGGGGAGGAGAGGCATCTCACATGTACAAATCATTTTGGTACCTGGTTGACATAGCAATTAACTGTACTTTTAACCATAATGTCCAGGTACAACTTACTAGACAGAATCCATAGTCCTGAATTGTACTGCTTAATAATATTGTAATAAGCACCATCTAGAGGAAAAAGAAGAAAAAGCAATAATTAGCACAAATGCCATTATTTCAACAAATTATGAAGCCTAAGTACAGATTAATTATTTCCTTCTCATATTAATCAAAGGCATGACATTGAATTTGTCATTTAATCCTGGTGGCCATAGGTCCCCCAGTGTATAGATCCAAAATGCCTCTCTGTTTAATAATAAATCATTAATATTACCACCACGTGGACCTAACTTGACTACTTCAATTGCACAGAATTTGAATTCATGCTTTTTGTTATCTGTCTTATGCTTACAGCAATGAATAGCCAATGCACTTCTATCATCGCCTTTTAATATGCTACGCATATGCTCACCTATCCTAACTTTAAGTTGCCTTGATGTTTTACCAATATAGAAGGCCCCACATATGCATGTAGCCAAATATATCAGATTTTCAGTAACACAACTACAGAAGGCTCTCATGGTGAAAGTTCTAGTTATATTAACTGTTGTAAAAGTTGTACTTTTCATGATTGTTGAACAATATTTACAGTTACCACACATGAATGTACCACTTGGCTTTCATGGTAACCACATACTCTTGCCTCTTTTCACCTTTTGAACAGGCTGATAACTATTCGTAACCATGTCTCCTATATTTTTACCACAACGATATACAATTTGTGGTGAATTTTTTCCAATTTCTCTCAATTTTGGTTCTAACTCTAGAAGTGGCCAATGTTTTTTAATGATATCAACCAAACATTTAGATTGCCTACAAAAAGTGGTGACTAAATGTATTTGGCCATCAGGCTCATGGTGTTTAGTTTTTGGTCTCATAACCTCTTCTCAGCTAGTATTAATGACCTCATCCATGGCATCTTCCACCAATTTTCTGCTGTAACCTCTATCTAAAAATCTATTACACATGTCAACACCATGTGTTATAAAGTCACTGTCAGAGGTACAATTTCTCCATGCTCTAAGTAATTGGGCTCTAATATATAAATTTGCATTATCATATGCTGAATCAATCATGATCCAATTAGAAAATGGGTTTTGATCACTGTAGATAAAGAGTAGTTTGTTTTACACAGCAAATTAATTGCTAGTTTGTATTATACACCTATTTTTCTCGTACTTGTTGCTATTTCTTTAAGTGTGTCCTTTTTGAAGGGTGTGGGCATGTGGATCTTCATCCTCCTGATGATGCACTTGTAGTACAAAACTAGTCGAAGTTGGCAGCCTGAACTGCATGGGTGGCTGTGCCAATTTTTGGCTGTGGCAACTACAATAAAGCATTGGAAATATATGCCTGCAGTGCTATTGTTTCTTTGTTTGCACTGCGGATTACTTTGAAGCATCCGTGTGTGGAGCTGAGGATTTATTCTTACACACAATTATATTTGCTTTCCAGAATACAATGAAAAAACACACAGGTTTTATCATCCCTAACCTGCCCCTATCTATAGGTAGGTATATAAGCTCTCTCTTCACTGGGTTCAGGCGACTGTCCCATAGCATTTGAAAAAACACTCAATATACCCTGGTCTCTAAAGCCAGCAGTAAGGGAAACACCCCATGTACATATAAAAACATAGGGAGCATAAACTGCCTAATAATATGTACAGTTTTTAGTTTATTTTTATTTTATTTTTTTATTTTATTTATTGAGGTTTTGGAAAAGTACATTTGAGTCAGAGACTTCTTTACAAAGTCACAGAAATCAGATACAAAACAGACATTACATGGCAATTCACCTTCACCAGGGCACAAAGCAAGCTATGTACATAGAACAGGGAAAAGGCTAACAGATTGATACTAGGAATAATAAGCACAGTTTTTAAACAATACACTGATAATACTCAGAAATCAAGCTGAACCTGATAGACTTAGGCTGGAGACTCAACGGGGGTGGGAAATAAGCCGGCCAGAGGCCTTAGTCAGGGAAGGAAAGGTGATCAGTGGCAATCACAGTAATTAGAAGACTAGAGATGTTCCTTATGCTGAGTTTTGAAGGTGCCAATTCGGTTTTCGTTAGCAAGAGAGGTGGGTAGGCCATTCATCCAAGATGGGGCTCTGTAGCTAAAGAACCTTTGGAATTTGGAGATATGGCAGTGGGGTACTGTGAGTAGCTACTTAACAGACCTTTGAGTGTGCTTAAGTGCCAGGGCCGAGTGGATTAGAGGTGTGAGCCCAGGGGGTGAGGCCAAGGATAACCTTGTTTATCATGAGGCAGGCGTGGTACCTGATTCTGTTTTCGAGGTTGAGTCAGTTGGTGGTATTGTATAGTGAGCAAGTGTGGGTGAGATGGTCACAACCCAGGGTAAGGGGGAAGGCTTTATTAAGGGCAAGGTGGAGTCTGGAAAGGGATGATGTGCTCTCCGCACCATAGATAAGTAAGCCATAGTCAAGTAGGGAGAGGACCGAAAAGGAGACAGCGAGCCTAAGGGCGTCTTGAGTAAGACAGTGTTTGAAGCGATGCAGTATCCCAAGACGAGTGTTGAGAGCCATGGATAGGAGGTGTATATGTTGATGGAAGTTTAGTACTGGGTCTAAGGTAATGCCCAGGTATTCAAAGGAGTCCACTAGTTCAAGAGAGGAACGATTGACAGTTAGTAGAGAGGGGCAGTGCTCCCTCTGGGAGTTCTGTGGGTGGGAGATCATAACTTTTGTCTTCTTATAGTTCAGTATGAGGCACTGTGAGGAGAACCAGTTTTCACCAGCACTAAAGTAGGTTTGAAGGGAGTGATGGAGTTGAATGGGGTCAGAATTGGAGGAGTATAGGACTGCATCATCCGCATATAATAGCAGGTTGCCTGTGCAGGACATGGGGAGGTAGTTAAGGAAGAGGCTGAACAGCAGTGGCCCAAGAATGGACCCCTGGGGAACGCGGGAGAGAATGGGCAGTCTGCTGGATAAGGTGTTACCTATTTTGACCTGCTGGAATCGGTTTGAGAGGTAGTCAGTGAACCAGCAGAGGGCATCCAGGGAGAAACCGAAGTTGGAAAGTGTGGTTAGTAAGAGATAGTGGTTGACGGTGTCAATCGCCTTAGTGAGATCAATGATGACAGCACCTGCGATTTGGCCCCTGTCTAAGGCAGAGTGAACAAGGGCAGTGAACTCCAGGAGGGCAGTAGTGGTACTGTGCCCCTTGCGGAAGCCATGTTGCTGTTTGCAGAGAAGGTTGTATTTGTTGAGGTGGTCGGTGAGCTGATCAGAGAAAATCCACTCTAGGGTCTTGAAGAGGGGAGGAAGAATGGAGATGGGGCGATAGTTGTTGGTGCTGATGTGGTCCCCGCTTTTAAATATCGGTGTAATGGAGGCAGATTTCCACCAGGAGGGGAATTTTCCCTGACACAAGGAGCGATTTAGAATATGTGTGAGGGGGTTGAGTACTCCTGTAGGGTGAGTCGTAGGAGTTTCAGATCTAAGGAGTCACTGATATAGTGGGAGTGGCTGAGGTAAGGCTCTGCAGACTTTGGTGTAATGTAGTATAGATGAAAGGGGGGCTTCTGTGGGGGAAAAGGGGGGGCTAGTTGAGGGTTGGTCAAAGAAATTAGGAGGTAGGACCTGGCTGAGGTTTTTGAAAGTGTCATTGAAGGCTGTAGCTATACGTGTAGGATCAGTGGTCAGACATCCGTCAACTAAGATCTGGTTTGGAACAGTGTTAGGGACTTTGCCACAGATATTCTTTATGTTGTTCCAGAAATTCTGCCCTGAGCCCCAGGTGGAGGTAAGGGAGGATTTAAAATACTCGGCTTTTGCTCTGCGCAATGCCCATGTGCATTTATTTTGGGCCTCCCTGTACTTCTGTCTGTCAGTCGGCAGGCAGAACTCATTGTAGAGGTGCCAGAGAGAGTCTGTAGTCTGCATCAGTGCCAGGAGGTGGTTCAAGATACAAGGCGCGGGGTTCCCTTTGACCATCCTTTTAGTGAGTGGGGCAAACTTGTCACATATAGTATTAAAGGAATGAATGAAGAGGTCGAGGGCTCTGTCAGGGTCAGGGGTATTCATTATGAAGGACCAGTCCATATTACTGAGATGAGCTTTAGGGAGGGAAAGCTTGCCAGGGCCAAGTTGGTGAAGATGTATTGTTGTGGGTAGATATTTTGGTGCTTTGCTGGCCCAGGTGCAGAGCACTGGGGAGTGGTCACTAAGGGCATTTAGGAGAGCAGTAGTGCTAGTGACTTTGTGAGGTCGGTTGGTGAAAACCAGGTCCAGCAGCAAGGAAGACCCTGTGCTCTGGTTCAGTTGGGTGGGGGATGTGACTACTAGCGTTAGATCATGGGCAGTGGCAGCATCGATGAAAGGTGTGGCGACTTTACCTAGCCAATTAATATTGAAGTCCCCAAGTATGATCTTTTCCATTTGAGATGGGAGGGTGGCCAGGTAGGACAGTACCAAGTGGAAGGCCACCTTCTGGTCCCTAGGAGGTATGTATACAGCATTGATGAGTGGGGGGGGTTTGTGAGCATCCCAGGGTGAGTTTTAGTGTGAGGGCCTGGGGTCCTGGTTCCATCTGAGGGGGTGGAAGTAGCTCTCTGTGTAGTGTGACCTTGGTGTAAATGGTGCGGCCACCCCCGCACTTACCCTTTCTGTCAGCTCGGTGAATGTTGTAGCCAGGGAGGGTTATTGACGAGTCTGGAATCAGGAGGGAGAGCCAGGTTTCACCCACAGCAATGACATCGGGCTGATGTTGCAGGACCCATCCCTAGAAAGAGTCCCACTTTTTTAATAGGCTGCAGATATTAAGGGAGGCAATGTGCAGTCCACCGGTAGGGGAGTGTGTTGGAGTAGTGGGAGTGAATGGTCCGCGGTGAGGGTGTATGTTACCAGACATGAGAAGGAGGAGGAGGCACCTGAGATCTGGGTTCCAGGTCAACTTTTTGAGTAGGCAGGATTTGCGGGCAATATGCTCTTTAGGGGTTAAGAATGTAGGAATGGGGAGGTTTAGTATAAGGGGAGTAGCCAGAAGAAGGATCTGAGGTGTGTGGGGGGCATGACTGTAGCAGGTTTTTTAGGTGATGAGGTTTATAGTGGTAGTAGTGAGCACACAGGGTGGCACTACTAGGACAGTGGACATTTGGAGCGATTGTAGGGAGGAATGCCGGAGTTGCAATAGGGGGTAGCTGATAGGCAGCTAAGTGGTAGTCAGTGTCATAGGTGGGGTGAAGACTTGGGAAGAGTATCAGGGAGGGAGTCAGTACAGGGAGGAACAGAGAGGATAGAGAGAGGGGTTAAGAGAAGCATGGTGAAATATAATATCATATACAGAGTACCAAAGGACAGGCAAGAACTTGCTGAGGCTGGCTCAATGGCTCTCTAGTGGCAAAAGGATATAGGCTGCCAATGGAGAAGTGGGATGATTGGTTCAGCCGTGTTTCTCAGCCCCTATATAAGGGACAACACACAAAGGGTGGTGGTGGGGGCGGTGGGGAGCTGACGCCTTAGCGTCTGTGGGGCCAGAACACAGACAGTCTAATGCGAATCAAGATGGAGCTTTTCCATGTGGCTCTGGCTCCAGTGCTGTATCTGATGGTTTCAGGGGGTGGGGGGAGGGCGACTAGTCCAGGCCATCACGACCTCCACTGCAAACTGTTGATAACTCCCACCTTTTCCACCGTGCCACTTTCTGTTTTCCCACTTAAATAGCCTTTTCCCAGTTGAGACTTGCCACCTCCCCTTTACCAGACTGTACCCCTAAAACTTTAGAGGCTCTATCACTAAGAAAATCCCCTCCCACTTCCTCCTCCTGCCCATATCCTTGTCCTAGTGACATCCCCTTACTTTTCTGTACATTCAGACGGGACCCTGACATTTTCCCATACTTCTCCATTTCCCTTACCACAATGTCTACACTCCTTTCATCAGCTGCCCACACACACATACATATCATCTGCATAAGCTAAAATCTGTACCTCATGTCTTCTATTTATATCTGCTATCCCCCAAAAGTCTGCATGTACCATTGTTGTTCTAACTAAAGGATCCAAAGAAAACATATACAACAGGGGGCTTAACAGGCATCCCTGCCTCACCCCCTTCCCTATGCGAAACTTCCTACCTTCTATCCCTGTCAAGGAAGATGCTATCACGGCATTACCATACAACTGTATGCACCTCAGTACTGTAGATGGTACCCCATATCTCGCCAATACCTTAAATAAAAACTCATTATTTACTTGATCAAATGCCATATATTGATCTAAAGAGAGTAAAAACCCAGGAATTCTTTTGTTTCTCATAATAATATATCAAATTTCTGGTTAACCATGAATTTTTTTGTATATCTCCCCCACCCCCGGCAACCCGCGCGTCTGTACCAGATGCATAACATTCATTGCAAACTTTTTGAGTCTTTTTTGTACTAAAAATATCAGTATCTTGAAATCTGAATTTAACAAACATATCGGCCTCCAGTTTGCCATGCTTGTTTTATCTCCTCCCTTATGTAAGAAGGTCACTAATCCTTGGGTAAACACAGTTGGTAATTGTTCTGAAGATAACAAAAATCTATAAACCTTTACTAAAATTACTGCCATAATCTCTGGAAAGGCTTTATAGAACTCATTCAACAGTCCATCTTCCCCCAGTGTTACTCCTGTCTTTAAAGTTTTTATAACCTCTAACATTTCTACTTCCTGTAACTCTACTCCTATCTTCCTTACTATCTCCCTTTCTACCTGTGGTACCTGTACTGTATATTCTCCAAATAATGTTCCATTTTTTCTCCATATAACTTTACTTCTCTTGAGAAGTCTTCAAAATACTCGTCTACTACCTTCTGTACCTCTTCTTTTCCTGTCTGCAAGCTCCCTGCTTTACCTAACAATTCAGATGTCAACAAATGTGAAGCATTTTTCCTTTCTTTGCACACTACACAAGAGTCTGCAAAAGGGGTTTTATTTACTCCAAAGCTCAGTTCTGTTTGCAAAGTACGAGCCCTATCATATTAAACCTGCTTTAGGTTTAGTATCTGCTTGAGTTTAATATGTTGCTGTCAATACCTTATACAATTGTCTTCTTAACCCTAAATATTTCATCTTATTATCATTAGCATTTTTTTTCCAAATGTCTGCAGCATTTCAGCCATCTCTTTTTTAGTTTGTTGCCACCACTCACCTACATCCTCATACATACTGAAGGTAATGCTGATGCTGTCCTAATTATCACATCTAATACCCTTAACTTCACCTCCGGCAATACTAGGCTCTCTGTATTAATTTTCCACCTCTGTTTAGGGGTTCCTTCCTCTTTTTCAGGCCCAAACCGTACCAATACCACCATATGGTCTGTGTATTCTATCAGAACTACTTTAACTCTATCTACAGACAATCTTTTGGATATAAAGTCATAATCAATTTTAGAAACTAACTTCTCTTTTACACAACTAAATTTTATTCCTGGCTGTGCCTGTTCACTACAGTCTTTTAATTCTGTCATTTCAATGCATTTTTTCAATGCCATTGTATTACAATATACTTTCTTCCATTGTACTTGTCATTTCTGTATATCTAGGGAACAATTAAAATCCCCTCCAAAATATACTCTTCTGGCAGTCGCAAAATGTGGCTGTACCATCTCCAGCAATTCTATCCTCTCTGACTTTACCTGCAGCCCATACACCACTACAAATCTGCATGGGTAATTTTGCCAAATTCCATCTAATATCAGTGTTCAACCAGGTGTCACATCTATAATTTTTTGAAATGTGAATCCTGCCCCAACAAACAGTATACCCACCTCATCTGCTTTATCCCCCCGATGGACCAATAAGATAGCCCCCATATCCATTCCTGTTTTACAGCATCTACTCGATGTAATGAATTAAACCATGCCTCCTGAATGAATAGTTTATCCACTGCTTGATTGTACAACGGTGAGAATACCACCTTCCTTTTCTCCCCATTCATAATACTACGTATATTTACAGTTAATAGAGAAAAGGTATTCATGAGTTATACACAATCATTTATGTCATTCCTGTTTCTTTTTTTTATTCTTTTTGCCTTTTTTTCTCCTCTTTTCCTTTGTTTTTTTTGTCTTGGGGGCACGGATGTGTGGAAGATGTATCTGACTCATCCCCAAGCTCCGAATTTCCCCTGCTGGCACTTGCTAGTGCCTCATAAGAATTATTCACTTCCGCCCCTTCTGGGGCTGTTTCTTGTTGCCTCACACTCCGTCACCTAGGCAGGGGGATTCCATTCAAGGGAAGCAGGTTTTTTTGTGGTTCCTGAGATGTCATGACCTCTGGTTCAAGGTCACTGGGTGCTTGAGTATTGCCATCCTCCCACTCATTTATATCCTCTGTCTCCATGGCCATTTCCTGTTCCTCTGAAGGAATTGCACAATGATCTCCCTCCCTCTCTCAGATCACCCTTTTCCTGGGACTCTGGTGCCTCTGTATCCTTTTCCCTTGACCTTGCCAGTCATTTCTCTTTCATCTGGGCCTTTTTAATTAACTCATCCTGATTCACAGGGCATGGCCTGTTATGCGCTGCTAATGGGCAGCCATGAAAATTGTGACCAAAAGCATCACACAAATTACACCAACTATGATTCACACATTGTAACCTTATGTGCCCCAACTCCCCACACAGGCCACACTTTAGTTTATGACACACATTTGCCAAATGTGTATGAGCGCCACATCTGTGGTACGCCTTTGACTGTCCAGAGTAGAACCATGCACCTCTATCTCTCCCTAGGAAAAAAACTGTTAGGTAAATGTACCATTCCTTCCATTGACTGTCTTAATTTCACCTTAAATTTCAGGGCCCCAGTCCAGAAATTTTCCTCATCCAGAACTGTTTCTGGAGCATCCAGAATCTGACATCTCTGTTGTAGCCAGTACACAGTATTGTTAATATGTACCCCATCATTCCTGAACATGATCATCACATATTTTATTGTAGGTTTTGCTAATGGTATGCAAAAGAAAGTCCACAAAGGTGAAAACTTCAACTGATCATATTTCATCCAAAACTTCTCTAAACCATGTGAGGATCAAAAACTTACATCAAAGTTACGTTCCCAAAGACATGTATAAGAGCATATACATCTGAGGCCATAAATCTCATTAATTCTTTTAGTAGTATTTTCCCCACATATAGCCTGTCTGGCCTTTGGTCTAATCCTCCCTTATACCTAATTCGCACCACATTCCTCCTTGGTGCTGGCTCTGAAGTATTGAAAAAATCAGCATTCCTAGGCTTTGCCCTTGGGAGGGGGGGATCCATTTGTTTGCCTATCTGTTGTGGGAGAGTTATGTTCCCCTTGGGGTCCTTCTGTTTCTCCACTCTGCCCATATTCACCCTCTTAAGCATTTCTCCTGCTGTCTTGACTTCCTGCAACTGGGGCATCCTGATCCTCTTGTCTCACCTTGTCTTCCCCCCATACTCTTTCTTGTTAAGGTTCATGTTTATCACTAGGTGCAGCACCCTCACTCTGCTCCCCTGCATCCTGTGCAGCACCTTGTCTATTCACCTCCACTGTCCCCTGCTCCCCTTGCTGCCCAGAACCTCCTTTAACATTTATGTCCTGCACACCCTGTTGTTTCCCAAGTCCTGGTTTCCTTTACCCCCTCATGTTGCTCCAGTACCTTCACATCAACTCGGGTGTCTCCTAGTGATGACTCCACCACCAAGAACTCAACCTCCATGTCTGGAACCAACACACCATCTGTGCCACATTTCTACCCTGTGTCCTATAAGGCTTGCTCCAGAGAACAATCCTTCACTGCTTGGACCTCTCCTTTAGTCTGAAAAGCTTTTTTTAATTAGCTCTCTTGCCAATATTAATCAATCTTTGGTCCTTTCAGGATCTTTCACTCCTGTAGATGTCTCCCTTATTCCTGCTTTCCCTTCTGGCATCCTGTCACTGGTTCCTGGTGTGCCACTCAAGTCTCCTCCATGCCCATCTTCCAGTGTCCACCGTGCAGAAATCTTGAATTTTAGATACCATTCTTCATCCTCCACAAGTAGTTTGAAAAGTACCATCCATCATTTATCCAATCTCTTTTGCAGTTGTTCCTCCACCATCCCAATATCTTCCTCTGTCATCCACAGCTGTGCCTCTTTGTCACTTCTCCTCTCTGAACTTTCTGGATGATATTCTCCCACACCATTCTCCTCAAGATCCTCAAACTTGTCTTCCTCACTGCTTGCCATCTCTTCCCTACTTTCTCTCTCTTTGTCCTCCTTTGCAACTCTGGCTGGGGTGGATGACATACAGTCTGATGCTCTTCCATGCTCCTCTCTGCCATTGCATCCTCCATCAAGGTTGGTCACCAGTGCCATCCACTGATAGAGTTGGGGAATTTCCCCGGTGTCCTGGCCAAATTTTCCCCATTCATTAAAAATACCACCAACAGCTTAACCTGGTTCAGTGTCAGTCGGCATCTATCTGTAGCCCCCTTCCTGGGGATGAGGCTGACAATAGGCAGAATTGTCTAGTCCTCCTTTCCTGGTCAACAAAATCTAAATAAATAAAAATAAATAAATAAGCCCCATTCATGGGGGATTTGTCTACTTATTTGATTACTGTACTTTATAAATGTTTTTTTTTTCAATAAAAGAGATGGCCACAACATTTGGCTTAGAAAAAACATTGAAGATCTTGCTAGGTTTGGAACATAAAAAAAACATACTCATGATGTGCTGCATAGGAGGTACCTAAAAAAGTAGATTTGAATGGTGTGCTAATATTTTTATTAATTGTAGCAGAAACTAGATTTTTGGAAAACATTTTTGTTGCACTGCTGCTTTTAAGAAACCAAGAAAAAACATCAATACATATTCATAAACAAGCACTGACTACATAAAAAGGCAAAAAAAAAAAAGCAGGCTAACATCTCTCAGAAAAATTGGGACTTGTAAAGGCAAGTCATGTGTACAAAAGGTAATGCACTCAAACAGAAAAGATACCAAAAATATTGGACTTTAGATGGCGCATACAGGAGACACCAATTTATATTTGATAACCACTATAAAGAGACATAAAACTGGAGATCAATAAGAGAGACATGCAGAAGTGGTGGTGGTGGTTGGGGGAGATAAAGTAGTACATAAGTTGACAAAAGGGATGACTGGCCAGACTGGAAATGCTGAAAAGTGGGATAAAGAAATGAAGTGGAGGGGGGGGGTGCAAAGGAAGAAGGCAAAGTACATGTCTGCAATACATTATGCTACTAGAACTACGACAAGCAGATTGCTATAAATGAAAAAAATAATTAAGACAGACAGTATAGCCTAGAAGTTAAGGTAAAGTGCTATGAATGAGCTTAGCACATCCAGCAGGACTAGGTTTGATTCCCACAAACTCCACTTGCATACTATGTGGCACTGAGCAATTCACTCAACCTCCCCTGTGCTTCCCGGTTGCCACTGAAAGCAAATTCTGCATCTCATGGGCCTTAAATGGTCACCAGCAGAATAAAAAATGTCACTGGATGATATCCAAAATAAATATTTATTTATTTATAAAAGGCAGTTGATTAATCTCTTACAGATGTAGAACTGAAGAAAGAAAAAGAAAAAAAAAAAAAAGAAAAACAACCATGTAGGAGATAGGCAAAAAATTAGACAAGATTAAGGCAACATGTTTTCACAAATACATTAATGTTACTATAGTGAGCTTGCAAAAAAAAAATACATTTACAGAAAAACAATTAGATCAGTTTGTTCATTTAGACCTGGTGGATAAGGGTGCTTAAACTATATATCGATTTACATTCTTTTTGCAAGAGTGTCCTCACTCTGTCTCCCCCCCTCTTATTGCCATGGGGACATGCTCCAACCCCACAAACCTAAGAAAATGGGTATTTTTTTCAATGGTACCTTTTAAAATGTGATCCCAAAGGGGTATTAGGGGTGGCTGTTCATACAGAGCTGACATGCTCTTGGATGCATTTGCACAATGGTCTTACAGGTCTCCCAATGTATACTTTTGGGCAGATGCATACAATTGCATAGACAACAAATGGAGTTGCTCATGAAAATAATGCCTTAATAGTTACTACATTAGAGCTGCTAGGGTGCACAAAACATCTGTCTTTATTAAAATATATGCATATATTATATTTACTGCACCTATGGTTGCCTACAGGGGATTGGGGGAAGCCGAAAATGTGTAATTCCTTTTCTGGAGTCTTATATAGGCTGTGTGTTACTATTTTGCTTATATTTCCCAAGTCTGTTGCTCACAGAATTGACTAATGCTAATGCCCCATCCCCCTGTAAATCATGCCACTGTTTTTGGCAGTTATTCATTGGGACAAACTATTAAACTCTGTTATCACAATAACCCCTTGTGGTGGGACTTTAGAGCAAGTAGGTGACTATAGACGTTGAGCTCTATCTAGATTCTGAGCCCTATTCCATGCCCTCTCAATGGATTTCAGTTGTATTGTCACTGAAGAAAACATGCTGTTAGTTCTTCTGTTTGTTGGTCAGATAAAGTAAGAATGGAACAGTTGTCTTGCATGCATACAAACTGGCTGTAGGGAACACCATTTATTGTACAATAAGGGTCTACACATTATGTCTGAAGCAATATTTTGCCAGGTGATGGTTTTCAATGTGTTTTGGTTAGAGTCGACTCACCATGCTTTGCTGTTATGTGTAAATCTAGACATGTGATTTAACACTCATTGACCATAGTAGTGAAATGAAGATTTACATCATTATGATTAAAGAAATCAATAACCTCTGTTGTAGAATGAACATCCTGTCCCATATGACAATAATGTCATCAATGTACCTGTCCCAGAACTTAGGGAAGGTATGAGTTGCTGTCATTGGCAAACACCATCACCTCATCCCACCAACCTAAGAACAGGTTGACCTAGGAGGAGACCATAGTGGTGCCCATGACAATACCACAAATCTGTAAGGAAAATTCTTTGTTGCATAAGAGGTAGTTTGAAGTCAAAATAAGCTCAATGGCTTCCACAATGAACTCTGAAGGAGTTTAATGTAGTAGGAGATTTGTATCTAAAATGATGTTCACTTGCCCTCAACCCACAAATATGATGTACAGATATATACAGACTTGTATCATCAATTGATAGCCACACATATTTAGAGGACCATACAACACCCCCGCCAACCAAGTTTGGATAAAACATCCATGTATCCCAGATGTATGCTGGTAATGTACTAACAAGTTGTTGCAAAAAGAAATCAACAAAAGTTTACATGTTCTCCATCAGGACATTGGTGAGGGGCCTGACTACCAGCTATGATTCAATTTATGCACTGAGCACCATTTGTACCTAATACAGCTTTGCACTGCATTTGGAATTGGTCATGTTTATAATGCTGTTATGATGACAACACTTTATTTCTGAGGCATTTTATGCTGATACTCTGTGACTTTGATGTTAAAATTAAATCGACAGTATCCTACAATATCAAAACTGACCTGCAGAAAACTGAAGCAACGTACTGTGTTTTTCTTGGTACTGAATAGTGAGCTCCATGCTTGCAATACTGTAAAGATCAATGCTAGTCATCCATTGTGCAAGCTCCCCCTGCATTAGAAACCCTGACTGGAAATAATAGGACATCTGAGGGGGGGGTATGTAGTCCTTGTGTTTCAGTAAGACATATATTGTCACTTTTACTGGATGTTTCACCACAATGAAGACATGTTCTGGTATGGTAATTGTCCAGAGTCACAGACATAATGCAGGAAGCCATGAATGTGGCATTAAAATTCTCTTGTTGAATCTTATCCTAAAGCTCTGTAACTATTTGCATTGGACAATCGTCTGTATATTTCAAATGCATACCTGTTCATCTCCATCACTACAATAAGGCTTCTCATATTGGCCATTTTTATTTCCAGTTCAGTATTGTTCTGTAATTCTTCCAAAGCAATTGCCTCTTATGGTGATACAGTTTTCTTGTGATGGGTCCATTTAGAATGTAACAATTGTTCTATTTCTTTCATCACCAGCTCCTGATACGTTTGTAGTGCTGCTGAACTTCAGGTATGTGCATGTAGACAAAAAGTGGATTGCATGCTGTAAATGGTCCTCCTTTTGTTAACCAGTGTTATTACATTGTCTGTTTCACCCAGTTCTATGACTGCATTCTCAATTCCTAATGTTTGTTGTACCTGTGGATTGTTTTCTTCAAAGATAACAATTGAGGCCTGCAGATCCAGGTCCTAAGTTAATTCATTTTCCACTGTTCATGCTTGAAGATCCAAGTACCCATGTTTGTGTCTTTATTGTCAAACATTTTTAAGCTCAATTTATAGAAAAAAATTCCTGATGTCTGTACAGAAATTGAATGGATTTATTACTGGAATTGGCACAAAGATAATGTTCAGCTGAAGATCTTATATTGATCATCACTCAACTGTGCTTAAGAAAGGTTTAGGATCAAAAAATAAATTGGGAAACATCCTGTTTCCCTCTATTGGGGTGGAACTGATATTACCACTTCTATATGTTGATCATCATACTTTCTCCATGAGGTTTAAGGCTCCCAATTGATACCCCATAAAAATGGACACTGGGATGGCTCCATGGTTCTGAGCAATGGGGGATCACTCTGGCATGCTGGCAACCCAGGTTCCTGTTCTGTACCCAGCATGTCAGGAGTGGAGGCTGGCTAGGAGGGTTAAGAGTTTCCTTTAGATGCTTTCTTCTTGGGGGGGAGAGAACTCACAGTGCCAACTTGAAGCAGCTCCTGGTGGTGACTTATGGAGGGGCTGATGATGTTCTCATTGATTGAGCACCAA
The DNA here is from genome assembly GCA_016271365.2 of Neoceratodus forsteri. NCBI lineage: Eukaryota > Metazoa > Chordata > Ceratodontiformes > Ceratodontidae > Neoceratodus > Neoceratodus forsteri. The sequence goes on from CM028129.1 coordinate 461,997,416, forward strand.
CAGGCACCCCCAGGCCAACTACATGCATGCTCAAGTAAGGGGAAGGAGGATGGTTGGGGGCACAAGAACAGGGAAAATGCCACACCAGTACACCAGAACACTGCCTCTCTACCCTTCCCCATGCGTAGACTCTTCTCTGGGCACTCAACAGGCACACTTCTTCAGAATAACATGCAGCAATCCTACACTAAGTCATGGTATGGCCCCAGGAAGGGACAGGCTGGCAAATTGGAGAGATGTATTCAGAGATGTATTCAGATGCTCTCAGGAGATGCCAGAGTGATCCCCCATTGCTCAGCGCCATGGAGCCAGCCCAGTGTCCATTTTTATGGGGTATCAATTGGGAGCCTGGATGACAAACAGTATGGTTTTGTCCCGGTGAGATTGTGTCAGACCAACCTCATAGATTTTTATGACTGGGTGACGGGGACCCTGGACCGACAAAGACCAGTGGGTGTCCTATATCTGGACTTCAGTAAGACATTTGACTCGGTACCCCACATTGGGTTATTGATAAAGTTGGGGGGATGGGGTGGGAGGACAGTTGCTTAGATGGGTGAAAAATTGGCTAACGGAAAGAAGTCACAGGGTAGTGGTTGGCAGGATAGTCTCCTCTCTTTGGAAGTTCTTCAGTGGGGTTCCCCAAGGTTCGGTACTGGGTCCACTCCTGTTCAATGCCCATGTATCCGATATTGGGAGGGGGGTTAGGAGTAGGCTGAGTCTCTTTGCGGATGACTCCAAACTGAGAGCACAGATGGGTAGGGAAGAAGTGAGAGAGACAGTCCAGGGGGACTTGGATACCCTGGAGGGTTAGGAGTAGGATGAGCCTCTTTACAGATGACTCAAAACTGGGAGCACTGGCAGATGGGGAGGAAATGAGAAAGACAGTCCAGAGGGATCTGGATACCCTAGAGGGTTGGTCAAGAAGCTGGGGACTGAGGTTTAATCCAGGGAAAAGTAGGGTGCTGCATCAGGGGGTCAGAAATCCAGGTCATGTATACACCCTGAGAGGGGTCTCACTGCAAGCCACAATGAGTGAAAGGGACCTGGGGGTGGTGGTAGACACCAAAATGAATAATATTAAAAACTGCATAAGATCTGTGGCAAAGGCAAACAGGATTCTGGGCTGCATACATCCAGGAGGAGGGAGGTGATCCTCCCTCTCTATAATGCCTTAGTCAGGCCCCATCTTGAGTACTGCATGCAGTTCTGGAGACCTCACCTTAGGAAGGACATAGCATTGCTGGAGAGGGTTCAGAGGAGGGCAACCAGGATGATTCAGGGCATGAGTGAAAGGACCTATGAGGAAAGGTTGGAAGTCCTTGGCCTGTACTCACTGGAGGAGAGGAGAGACGGGGGGGAATGATAGAGGTCTTCAAATATGTGATTAATAGGGGCAGAGCCAAAGAAATGTTCAGGCTAAAGAAAGGGGGCACAACCATCGGGAATGAGTGGAAGCTGGAGGTGGGAAATTACAGGGGAGAACGTAGAAGACATTACTTCACTGAGAGGGTGGTGGGACCATGAAATGCACTGCCCAGGAGTCTAGTGGAGGAGGGCACAATGGAGGGCTTTAAGAGGGGGTGGGATAGGTGCATGGATATACTGAAGCCAAAGATGACCCTCTCGGGGGCTAGGGGTGGTGGAGGAGTGAGCGCCCGATAGGGGCTGGCTACTAAGCAGACACGAAAGACCATTAGGCCTATTCTGCTGTCTTTTAGTATGTTAGTATGAGATGAATCATAATGATGATGGCTGGGGGAGGCCCCCACCAGGGACAAGCCAACCCTCATGGCTGTGGAGGTGTGGGTGGGAACGTGCACCAGAGGAGTCTTCCAAGATGGGTGACTCTGGTGGGATAAGAATGGTGGTGTGGGGCCCGAAGGAGTGGGGAGCTGGCGAGCATGTTGAAAAAAAAATGAAACTATCCAGGACTGTTCAAGATGCTTACTGCAAACTACAAATCTGAAAACTTATTAGACATCTCTTTAAGTTGCTACATACAGTAAAATGTCAGCTTTAAAAGCCCTTGATGACAATCCCCTTGAGACAGTCCCATGCTTCAAATATCTTGGTGTGTGGCTTCACAGCCATCTTGACTTCTTAGTACACATTTATGCCATCATCAGAAAATTACTTCCCAAACTTGGCACTCTCTACAGGAATAAATCCTATCTTCTACTCCCAGTTCAGTGTGAGATCATTCTAAAATGTTTGACTTTGCAAACATAGTCTATGATGGTGCCTCCAAATCTACCTTAGTCAGATTGAACCCTGTCCCCCCTCCACTTTGTCCACTTTGTTATTGGTTCTCCTCCTCTTACCCATCACTGTTCCATGTACCAGCTTCTCTCCCTTCCTTCTTTATGTATCACTCATGTGAGATGTATATTAACCTAAAAAGGTTGCCCTTCTATGACCAAGAACCCTTCCAATTAGCACTGTTGCAAAAAGACTGTACTACGATTCATGCCAATCAGCATTCAAAAATGATTTACCTTTTTAATCAATGGTTTACACTACAGCTGCAGTGTGTGGTGGCAGGCTCCAAAGACTATTGAGGAGGACTGTCCTTGGGCAGCAGTCTTTCCTGTACATAGCCAACAAATTATGGAGCTCACTACCTACTGACTTTTGTGAAATTCCTTTCCAATTTTCCTTTGAAAAACATGCAAGGACTTACTTTTATGACAAAATGTTGTGTAGGTGTAATTAACCTGAGCTTGTCTCATTATCACTATATATATTTTTTTAAATTTATTTAAAAGTTTAACCCTGGAAACACATACTGAACTATTTAGTAGTCTTGTACACTACTGCATGGGTCTAGGTCAATATAACCCGAGCAAAAAGGTGCAGTCAATTATCACACTACAAAATGGGGAGAGCAAACACCAAGTGTCAGCTATACAGTGCGAAGTGATGACTGTGCATCCAGGGGGTGGAACTTGGGGATGGTATTTACTATTACAAATTCTGAGGGGGAGTCACAGGGGGAGGATTTACTATTACAAACTTCAGAGGGGCAGAACTTAGGGGAGAAAGTTGGTGTGTGGGGGTGATTTACTATAAGTAACCCCAGGAGGATGACTGTCGGGGGGGGGGGCATGATAACATCCTGATGCTGTTTTATCCCATTCTATGTTATTCCTGACACTATTTTCACTGCACAGTTTTTGCGGTATGATTATTGCCACGCTAAATTGACCAGATACCACTCCTCGTTACTTATACACTGTCCGTTGTTAAACCACTGGTTGTTATTTATTGTATTGCATTGTGTATTATCTTCTATGACTTCGACTCCTTTGAGAAAGGGTTCTGACCTCAAAGGCTTTCCCAAATATGAACAAAACGAAAAATGGCACCTATCCAATTGTTCCTCCTTTCTCTCTAAATACTGATTTACATCCCTTCCTTCTTATCTCTGTGACCTGGTTTCCTCCTCTACTCCCTGCACTTTTTTTCTTTACTCTTCTAGCTCTCATTCCTTACTATTCCTCAATACTCTACATCTAATGGTTAATCTTTTTTCTTAGCTCAGCTGTTTGCATTCTAGAACTCTCTCTCTCGCCTCCTCTTTTAAGCTTCCCCCTCCCACCTCTCCAGTAAGTCACTTCTGCAGTCCCACTTTTCACCTGCTTAATCCTGCCCTGACATAGCTGTCACCTGATCTAGTTTGCTCTGCTTATAGCTCCACCTGTGAGAACCAGGTTTGCTCTGTGTCCTTATTTTGTAAGTGTTTCTTTATATTTTTTGTTCAGCCACTGGATTGTATTCTGCTTTCCCTTTGCCCCATTAATGGGTCATGTTATACTTATTAATTTATTGTCATACTGATTAGTGCCCTACTACAGTTGTCAGTAGTAGTTTTCAGCTATTACGTTTGATTGTCTACATCCTCTTTGAACTATTATCTCAACAGTTGCGATCCAACTGGAGAGCCATTTGACAATCCATAGTATATACGAACCTCTCCAATCTGGTTTTCATAAGAGGCATAGTACTGAGACAGCTCTGGTTCGGGTGCTCAGTGATCTTCTGATGGCGGGAGATTGGAGAAACCACTCCATCTTGGTACTCCTTGATCTCTTTTCAGCTTTCGACACTGTAGACCGTGGGGTACTGCTCGGGCACCTGAGGTCCATCTGTGGACTGACTGGCACTGTGCTCAGATGGTTTTCATCTTTCCTCACCGGTAGAACTCAGAGAGTTGTCTCGGGAATTTTTTCTTCTGAGTCTTTCTCTCTGCTTTGTGGGGTTCCCCAGGGCTCAGTACTGTCCCCCATGTTGTTTGCAGTGTATATGCTGCCCCTCTGAGACATAGTAAGATGGTATAGGCTAAGGTTTCACTGCTATGCTGATGATACCGAGCTCTACCTGGCTTTTGCCCCCGACCAGGCTAGTGGTCTCTCAGCATTCAACAGCTGCCTCACTGAAATCCAAGACTGGATGAATTCGAGCAGGTTAAAGTTGAATGCAGGTAAAACTGAGGTTTTGGTGGTGGACCCAATATGTAGGATAGAGGGGTTGAGGACTGATCGGCCCTCCGGCTTATTTCTGGGGGGTGCTCAGATCCTTACCTTCGAATGGGTGCATGACCTGGGAAAGGTACTTCACGATGGGCTGCCCCTCCATCATCAGGTGTCAGCAGTCATGAAGACAGCCTTCTACCATCTTAGAAACATTGTCAGGATCAAGCACCTTGTTCCATCCAGTGATCTGCCCGTACTGGTCCATGCCTTTGTGACCTCGCACCTTGACTATTGCAACTCCCTTTACTTAGGACTTCCTGGGGTTGACATCTGCCTCTTGCAGCTAGTGCAGAATGCTGCTGCTTGCTTATTGACTGGGGTATCTATGAGATCTCATATTACCCCAGTGCTGCATGATCTGCACTGACTGCCGGTTCAGTGTCGGATCACATTTAAGGTAGGTTTATTAACCTACAAAGTCCTACATGGACTTGGTCCTGACTACTTGAAAGAGCTTCTGATTCCTTACTCCCCTGTGCAACAGCTCCGCTCATCTGATGAGGGGTTGCTGGAGATTCTGACGGTTAGTTTGAATTCCTCTGGGGCACATACCTTTATGTTCGCTGCCCCAACCCTCTGGAATTCTCTGCCCCATCAGCTTTGGGAATCCAGGACTGTGGGCAGCTTTAAGCAGGCACTGAAAACGTTTTTATGGACTAAGGCATTTCCTGATCTATTGTGATTTTAACAATGTTTTAATGTGCTGTTTGTAATTGTGTGAAATGCCTTGATAATTTCAAAGGCGCTCAACAAATAAAGATATTATTATTAACATGCTTGTATCTGTTAGAGTTTCTCCTCTGTTCCCTTCCCCCAGTTATAACTGGAAATGAGTTCCAGCTCAATGTGCCTTTCCTAGGTACTCATTTTTAATAAATAAATTAATAAATACACAAACTTATTATTGCCTTGGGTTCTGGTAGTACAGTTGCAATAATGACATCGTGGGCCAGCTTCATACTTATTCTGTGATAATCAATCACAAAGAATTATTGTTTTATTATGAACTTTGTTTACTGAAAACACAAGGCAGAAAACTTAAATGCAAATTAGAGATCTGGTTGCTTCTGTGACAGACTTGTCCTATTGGAACAAGTTTTAGTAACAGATATTAAGTTCAATTACACATTAGAAAAATCTAAATATCTCTTTGGGATATTGTTTCACAAAAAGGACTAATCAACTATTCTTTTTCACAGTAGATAATATCTTGCAGTCAATATATATGGCTTAGAGAACCATCCTCAGCTGAGGAATGTGAAGAATTTGCTTCTTGTTTCAAAGAAAAAATTGTGGTCATCAGGTCCAGCATCTTGTCCATTTACTCCAATATCTCTAAATATGGTGAAATTGAAATACACTAACTTAAATACAAAATGATATAAGAACATGTCAGCCTTGGAGACAGTATAGCGTGGTGGTTAAGGGCACCGAGCAACAAACTTGGAGACCTGTGTTTGAATCTCATCTGCCCCCACTTGCATACTGTGTGACCATGAGCAAGTCACTTAACTTCCTTGTACTCCCAAGTCACACCTGGAAACAAGCTCTGGCTGAGTGTGCCTTTCTGGTTAAACAATTTCCCCTTTCCCTTAATCTTGAGAAATTTAGGCAGTTTGAGCGACAGAAGGTGACTAGTGGCAAACTTAATTCTGCTTTGATTAGAGCCCATTTTCCTTACTTTGGCTCTGAAGAATTCATCCAAGAACACTCAGCTTACAATTTGTTAATTGGAACAGAGGTGATGGAAACTTCAAATAGAGGGTTATAAAAGGTTTAAGCAATAAATCTTTAATCCTCAAGCTTCCTTATTGCAGATGGTGTTAGTGTGGCAGTGCTGGGGACTGCTGTGCATGTGGTAGTATGGCAGAGTCTGCAACCAATTAAGGCCATGTCCCACCAAACTAGTTATAGACTTTCACTGCTGGCCTCAAAACCTACATCCATCCTAGTCTGCTTTACATACATGCCAGTTACTACTCTACATTCTCTCCGGCCCCATTGTTTTTTTTTTTTTTTTATATAATACCCCCATTAAAGCATGCATCAACAAGCCAAACAAATTAAAACACATTTCATGTGAAGCATATATGGTGTAGCACTCTCCTACATAGTATTTATATGACAATCACTTACTAAGGTTGTATTGTAGTATTCATTCAATACATATTTTGTATACTTGTGTACATAATATTTTAAAAACATAGAAAAACATGGACAGAAAAAAGATTACAAAATGTCTAGCCTGCCTTGTAACCCAATGGTGCATTACTCTGGCATAACCTCCCCCTTTCTCATGTTTGCTTGTGATAACCCTTTGCAAGATGTCCCATTATGTGTTGAACCCTTATTTAGTCCCACATAATTAACCATGTTTTTGGGCAGTCTATTCCAGCCATCCACCACCTGCTCAGTGAAAAAAATATTTCCTGATGTCTTTTCTCCCCCAGCATGAGCTTGTGCTCCTGGTGGATGTTCTAATCTGCAACTTGAATAGCTCTAAGAAACTCAATGTGTATTGGTATCGTTCTATCATATCTCCTCTCCAATTATCTAGAGAATATATTTTTAGACTTCCAGGCTCTCCTCATACTACCTACTGTACACTGCTGCTCTTGTATCATTTTGCCACCCATCACTGTATAGTTCCCAACCTATTTTTGACCTTTCATAGACGAGGGCTCCAGAACTGCACACACTATTTCATGTGATGTATAACCAGTGATATGTACTGTACAGTGCCAGAATTACCATTGCTCTGTGACTGGTGAACCTCGCCTGATCCACCCCAGCACATAAAATAATGCATGAAGAGGTGTATGTAAGATGTTTCTTAGATACCCAAGGTGTGGGATACCCAATAAACAGCTCAAATGCATTTTTATGATGTCCCACACAAAGGACGTGTAAAAAAATGAATTACCACACCTTCCCATGTATTTTTTTTTGTTAGAATAACTTATTATTTTTGATTACAGTTTGAAATGAATGCAGGTACTTACTTTACCTGTTTTAGTTGATGCTTTTAATCAGCTTTGGTGGCAAAGTAAATATTTGGGCTTGTACACTTAATGGGCAGCTGACATGTAACTGGCAAGCAACTCATACCAAGGAGTTGCCAGCCAAAGGAGCTAATTTCACCATAATTAGAATTATTTTGGTCCACTAGGAAAAGAAAGCTTTACCTTAATATACTCAGCTCATAATTTCCATGTACAGACTGAGTGGCTGAACAACGCTGCAGATCCACCCCTAAAATAAGCTTTTTGATGATGCAAAGTAGGGAACAGGGCTGCAGGTGCCCAATACACATTTTATAACAGAATCTCAACATATACACCATGGAAGAGAGGAGGAAAAGTGGTGACATGATAAAGATCTACAAGTATCAAAAAGGGGGGAGCAGGTTTAGATGGGGCATCTCTTGCAAATGAAAACATGTACCAGGAGCAGTGTCATGCAATGAAGCTGGAGGAGGGAAGTTCAAAAGAGATATGAGGAAATATTTCCTCACTGACAGGGTGGTAAATGCCTGGAATAAGCTGCCAGTGGAAGTGGTAGAGGCTAAAATTGGGGGGGGGGGGCCTCAAGCATGCACGCAAAAGACAAAGGTATATTAGGTAGGAGGCAACATGGTGGGAGCGTCACGGGAGACCAGAGATGGGCTGCAGAGACAGAATAGGCATAGACTATCTTGGCAGACTGAATGGGCCAAGTTGTCCTTTTCTGCTTTACAATTATATGTTTCTGCATTAATAGGATAGAGGGAAGGGGCTATCTAAAGGTACATATAGTATCTTTGCAGGCAAGTCTACATGTATGGTGCTATAATATGTATTATATATTTGCTATGATTCATAATACATTTTATGTACTTTATTAGCATTTCAATAGTTTCTGTAGCTGTCTAACCTCTAACAATACAGTGGAGCATTCCACTGCTAACACTTCTGCATGAAAGACCACTGTATAGATGATAAGAAGTACAGTGGATCATTGCACTAACTGGCTAAAATCAAGTAAGTGATTTAGAATTTACATTTGTGGCATTGAATTTCAGTTTCAAAATACTGGGCCACTTTTACTGTCACTCTATATTCTTTTTCACACTGCCAATTCCCTCCTTACTATCCACCCTCCCATAGAGATTTGCACTTTCTGCAAACAATATCACTGTTTCTGTAGCCCTTCCCTGATGTCACTTACAGTATATGCATGTTTTTTTAAATGTATTTATTGAAATCTTGGATGATACCTGTGAGCGGATGCTCATTGAAAGGTTCCAGGTCAATACATTAACACAAAAAGTCACAGTAATAAGGGACAATTTACAGAAATTATATATGCAGAGTACAAAATACAAGAAATACATAGGCTGAACTGTCCAACAATTCACTAATTGTGCTAAGGCGTTGTACATGGTATGCCTGCATCCTGGGGGAAGAGAGAGACAGAGGAGGAAGATAGGGTGAGGGAGAGGAGGTGCAGGGAAGGTTGGCAGTGGAAGCTGGCTTCTGGAGTGGGCAGAGGTAAAGAAGTGAACCAAGGGGTAGGGGAGGTGGTTGGCAAAGTGCTGAAGTAGGACTATCTTGGCAGGATAGGACTTGGAAGTGCTATGGCAGACAAATGCTGCGGGAGAGGGCTTAGGGGCGCACATGCAAGTACTACTATTGGTGAGGTGCTGACAGAGCCTGCATTTAAAGGAGCCAAGTGTAGTGATGCCAGAGTTGTCAGAAGGTAGTCCATTTGTCCACAGAGGGGCCTGGTAAGCAAAGGATTACTGAGCCATAGATGAGCTCCTGGTGTGCCTGGCATTTATAGGTGGGGATAGAAGGCTCTGGACACATGGAGGAAGTAGGTTTAGAGTGACCTTTTTTGCAAGGAGGCAGGTTTGATAACGGATTCTGTCACTCAGTTGGAGCCAGCCAGACCGAGTACAAAGCTCACCAGTGTGAGTGAGTTTTGGGGCATTAGTGAGCAGGCAGCAGGCTTTGTTTAGAGCTGTTGAGAGGCGTTGGAGGACTGTGTCAGTTGCGGAGCCGTAGATAGCCAGACCATAGTCAATAAGGGTTATGAGTGCGCTGTTAATTGCCAGGTTCAGAGCATCATAAGTTAGACAAAGTCTGTGTCAGTAGAGGATAGCGATACTGGTGTTAAAGGCTTTAGCCATGTTATCGATATGTTGGGTGTAAGACAGGGCGGAGTCCAATGTGATCCCCAGGTATTTGAAGTGGGGGACTAGCTCCAGGGTGTTGCTAGTGTCATTTCAAATTGCCAGGGGGTAGCGTTTTAGCTTATTTTGGGCAGAGGAGATGAGCATAGTCTTGGTCTTTTTATAGTTCATTACCAATTTTTTTTCTTTGAACCATTTTTCAGCTGCTGCGAAGTCACTCTGGAGGTTGAATTCAAGAAGTGTGGGGTCGGGGTTGCTTGCAAAGATCACAGCATCATCTGAGTAGAGAAGCATGTGGCTTTGGCAAGCTGCTGGGAGCTTGTTTAGGAAGACACTGAAAAGTAACAGTTCGAGTATGGATCCTTGTGGTACTCCAAATCTGACAGGTCAACTTTCAGATAGGACGTTACCAATCTTTATTTGCTGAGATTGCAGGCTCAGGTAACTACTAAACCAGGTTACAGTTTCTAGGGCTAGCCCTATGTCCATGAGCTGTTCGAGGAGGAGGGCATGATGAACCATATCAAATGCCTTTGATTGGTCAATGAGGGCTGTCCCTGCAATGTGCCCTTTGTCAAGAGTGCTATGTATGAATCCAATAAATTCCAGTAGAGCTATGATGGTGCTGTGGCCAACTAAGAACTCATGCTGTTCTGGGCATAGGAGCTGATACTGAATGAAATATTCCACCATTTGGTCAGCCACAATCCACTCAAAGGCCTTGGAGAGTGGCGGGAGTATAGAGATCGACCTGTAGTTGTTGTGGAGAGACTGGTCTCCACTGTTGTGTACCAGGTTGACTATGGCAGACTTCCAGAGTTGAGGGAATTTGAAGTGGCAAAGGGGTAGATTTATTATCTTTGTAAGGGGACCAAGTACTTTATCCAATGCTAGCCAAACAAATTTGGGGTTCAGGGAGTCCCCACTGTGTCTTCTTGACTTGCTGAGGGCTTTTTCAAAGTATTTTCTTGCATCTGCTTTGACAATTAGCTTGAAGCAGAAGAGCAGCTGGTTAGGTAGTGCTGGTTTCTTCATGCTGTCCCTAGGGGGTGGGGGTATTGAAAAAGTCCATCAAGAGCACACTACTGAGGTCCAAGAATGCAAGATTCAGTGAGTTGGCAATGAGCAGTGGGTCCAGGGTAGGAACGCCCTCTACATTTAGCATAGCTGGAGCTGTTTTTGGGTCTTTCCCAGTGATGTCATTTAAGTTTGCCCAGAAAGACTTGCTGCTGTTTCAGGTGTTAGTGAGTGCTTCTTTATAGAATTTGCTTTTTGCATCTCGGACTGCTTTTGTACACTTGTTGTGGGCATTTCTATACCATTGGATGTTAGCCGCTGTGGCATGTGCTCGCTCCATTAGCCAGAGTTGGTCTCTTGCTTCTAGCTATGCCAGAAGTTTTGGAGTAATCCAGTGATTATGAGGTCCTCTGACTTTTATAATTTTGATAGGAGCATATTTGTCACAGACAGCATTGAATTTTGATATAAAGAGGTCTAGTGCAGTGTCCACATCTGAGGTTCCTTACAGATCCAACCAGTCATGTTGTTTTAGGTTGGCCTTTAGCTGTGGGAGGTATCCCTTTAGGAGTAGATGATTTTTTTATGGTTCTGGTTGGAGATTTACAGTAGTTATTCCAGAGGCATTTGACTAGGCAGTGGTTACTCAAAGAATCGGGGAGCACAGTGAGACTGGAGATGTGGGATGAGCGGTTTGTGAGTACCCAGTCCAGGGGTGTACTGGTACCAGTCTTGTAGTTGGTTCGAGTCGGCGTGTCCAAAAGTTGGGAGAAATGGATTGCGGCAAGGGTATCTTTGATAGTGGTAGCAGCTGGTGAGAGCTAATTGATATTGAAGTCTCCCAACGGCACAGTTTCAGTGTTTAGGCTCAATGTGTTATAAACACATGAACATATGAAGAAGCCAGCAGAAGAAGGCTATTTGGTGTACCAAGTCTACTCATATTTGCAGGGTCCACAGCTTGAGCTAATGTCCCTGCCCTGCTTCCCCACTCCTCCCATCCTCCCCACCCAGGATTTTTACCTTCCCCCTATGACTATCCCAGCCTCTCTTAAAGCTGGCCACTGTCTTTAATGAGATGACCTCTTTCAGCAGCGTATTCCAAGTGTCCACCACCCTCTCTGTGAAGAAGTGCTTCCTGACCTCCCTCCTAAACCTCCCACTCTCCAGCTTAAGACTGTGCCCCCTTGTGTTATGGTTGCCACTCAGCTTAAAGAGACCCTCCTTATCAACATAATTTATCCCTTTCAAGTACTTGAAGGTCCCAATCATGTCCCCTCTCTCTCCTGTATTCCAGGGAGAACATGTTCAGTGCCCTCAACCTCTCCTCATATGTCTTACCCTGCTGACTGCCAATCATCTTTGTAGCCCTCCTCTGGACCGTCTACAACAAGTTAATGTCATTTTTGAGATGTGGGCACCAGTAGTGAACACCATACTCTAGATGCAGCTTTACCAGTGACCTGTACAAGGGCAGTTTAACCATCTCTCTCTCTCTCTCTCTCTCTCTCTCTCTCTCTCTCTCTCTCCTCTACTACTGATCCCCCTAGATATGCATCCCAGAATCTTGTTTGCCCTTGCTGCTGCTTTCTTGCACTGCATGGAGTGATTCAGGTCACCAGTGATCATCACTCTGAGGTCCTTCTCCTCCTCTGATGCAGATACTCAGACTCCACCCAGGTAGTACTCTGTCATGGAATTTTTGGCTCCAATATGCATAACTTTGCATTTATTGGCACTGAAGCCAAGTTGCCAGATCTGGGACCACCTCCCCAGATTTTCCAGATCTTCCTGTAGGTCCTATATCCCTTCAGCTGTGTCCACTCTCCCACAGAGCTTGGTGTCATCCATGAATAGGCACATTTTGCCCATAATGCCATCCCCAATGTCATTGATGAAGAAGTTGAACAACATGGGCTCCAGAACCAAGCCCTGTGGGACCCCCACTGGTTACCTCCCTGGTGCCATATAACTCTCCCCTCACAAACACCCTCTGGTTTCTGTCCCTCAGCCAGTTTTCTACCCATCTGGCCATCTTTTCCCAAACCCTGAGTTCCACCAACTTCCTAATCAACCTTTTGTGGGGCGCAGAGTCAAAGGCCTTGCTGAAATCAAGATAGAGGATGTCTGCCGCTTGACCCCTGTCTACTGTCTTAGTGATACAGTCAAAAAAGTCAATCAGATTTGTTTGACACAATCTCCCCCATGAACCCATGCTGCCTTGTATCCTGGTGACCATGCTCTTCTAGATATTCCACCAACCTATCCTTTAGTATGGTCTCCATGAGCTTGCCCACAATGGAGGTGAGACTGACTGGTCTGTAATTCCCTGGGTCATCCTTGGGACCACCATTGTGGAGGGGCACTACATGTGCTATTCTCCAGTCCTGCGGTACCACTCCTGACTCTAGTGAACTATTAAATAGGTCTGCCAGTGGCCCTGCCAGCTACTCATCCAGTTCCTTTAGTACCCTTGGATGTACTCTGTCCGGGCCTGGTGATTTGTCCACCTTAAATGCCAGAAGCCTCACATTACTCTATCTTCCTCTATCACTACATCTGTGTTCCCTTCCCCCCGCTCCTCTTTTCCCTCCTGAAGGCACTGGTCCATCCTTCTCCCTGGTGAAGACGGAACAGAAGCATTCCTTTAGTACCTCTGCTTTTCCCTCATTATCCTCCACCAACTCCATCCCTTTCTTAAGCCTAACAATCCTTTCCTTCTTGTCCCTTTTCTCACTTATATAGCAAAAGAAAGCCTTATACCCTTTCTTAATCCTTCAGCTATCTGCAGCTCCTTCTGTGCCTTTGCTCACTGGACTTCCTTACTTGCCTTATTAGCCAACCTTAGGTATTTTTACCTATCCACCTCTCTCTTGGTCTTCCTGAATTTTCTATAGGCCAACCTCTTTTTCCTTACTGCCTGGACTACCCCAGAACTGAACCAGCTTGGTACTTTGGCCCTTGAGTTCTTCCCATGGAGCCTAATGCACTCATCTGTGGCAACCAGTATTCCTTCCTTAATGATGGACCACCTTTGATCCACTGACATATCTGCCCTGATGCCCACCAGATGGCTCCTTAGCACTTCACCCATTTTCCTGAAGTCAGCCCTGAAATCCAAGATTTTGGTCTTAGTCAGGATGCTTTCCCTGCCCATATCCACCTGGAACCACACTGTGCAATGGTCACTTCCACTCAGTGGCTCCCTGACCATTATTTCCTGTACATGCTCCCCATTTGTGAGCACCAGATCAAGAATTGTCTCAGCTCTTGTTGGTTCAGTGATGCCCTGAGTCAGGTTGAATGTTGATGTATTCCAATAGATTGTTGATGCCAGGCGTGGTCTGTTTAGGCAGGATGTAAATGGATAGGAAGGTGAGCACTCTGTTGTCTGCCCCTAGCAGTAGCTTGATGGCTAGGACCTGAAAGTTGTCACATCTGGATGGTGGTGGTATTATGTATCCCTGAAGTGTATCTTTAGTGTAAATGACACTTCCTCCACCTCTTTTCGAGTGACGGTCCTGTCTGTACAAGGTGTAGTCAGGCAGAGAAATGGTGATGTCTGAAATTTTCAGGGATAGTCATGTTTCCTTGATGGATAACACATCTGGGTGGTGTTGAAAGACCCAAACCTTAAGACTGTCCATTTTTGGGAGGAGGCTGCAGGTGTTTAAAGATGTGAACACAAGACCTGTGGTTTTACATGGTCTAGCATTGTGGGTGGAGGACCAGGGTTTGGATGCACATTGCCAGACATCAGAAGTAGCGGTAGCAGTAGTAGTCTGTGGAGCTGTTCCTGAATTCATTTTTTATGTTGTTGCCATAGTCATTTACTGGGCACCTGGGTTTTCATGTTGTTAGTGTGGATTTCTAAGCCTTTGAGTAGTGGCACCAGTGCTGGGTCATAAGGTATGTTCCATTTTCCAGCAGCTTTGGAGGGTCACAGCCTGTGTAAGCCAGTGTCATCATGGAGGGAAGAGGTCACAGGACCATACACATTTAGTACTACCATTTCAAAGGTAGTCTGAGGGGGTATGGTGGGATCATTGCAGTTGTCCAAGTAGACGGTAATGGTAAAAACAATGAGTCCTTGGACTGTAAGAGAAACAATGGGAGCCCTTGTACAGTAGGAATAGCAAGGGTCTGTATTTTCACCATCATAATAGGCAGCAGGCAGTGCTTTCTTTGCTTAGTTAGAGATCTGTTCAGTAAAGGTTAGTTTTACTGGGACCTGAGAACAGGGTAAGGAAGAAGGTTCTAAAGGATGAACACCCCTAGCAGTTGCGGAGTATAGGATGCTGATAGGGAAGTCGACACTTAGTAAATTACAAGAGAGACACATGACCCTATGTATATAAGTAAATGTCCAGATAGAGTGGGCGAGGGTTGGGTGGGGAGCCAGCATGCAGCACCGGCGGGGCTTTTGCTGAAGCTTGAAGTTCTTCTTAGGGGAGATCCTAGTCAGGGCTTTCCCTGGGAGCTCACAGGTTGTGGTGGCCAATGCTGGCAGTGACCATGCTACAGGAGTGCTCAGTTAGTCCAACCAAGGACTCGGGCAGGAGGGTCCAGAAGGGGGGAGCTGAATCAATGCTGCCCCATTGAGCTTGTGGCAAGAGGGGGAGGCCGTTCTGCTTGAGAACCCAAGCATGCTGCAGAAATCTGAAGAAGGAAGGGAAAAGAAAGTGTTAAGTAGGGTTGGAGGGGGATGAGCAGTAGTGGTTCCAGGACAGACTGCTAAAATGCTTCAATAGTCACCTCCCTGACATCAGAGTACTTGCCATTTAGGGGTATTCTCTGAGTTCTGTCTGTCAGACAATTCATAATCTAACTAGATAACTCATTCCATAGTCCAAGGTCAGGTAACTTCTTCACTAGCCTCCTACAGTATGTGGCCATGAATCAAAAGCTTTGCTGAAAGCCAAGTAAATTATGTTGACTGCCTGCCCTCTATCAACCATTTGTGTCACAGAATTGAAAATATCAATGAGGTTTTTAATAGATTTTTTATTTTATTTAGAGTATATAAAATAGATTGGTAATGGAGAAGGTACCCTTACAGAAATATAAGTGTGCTGTGTACATGCAGAATGCATGCCACATGCTTAACTGTGCAAAGTCTGCATGCAGTTCATATACACAAAGTGAACCTAAGTAAACCAGGTCTGAAAAGCAAATCAGGTTTGCATGCTGCAAGCTTGACATGTGTGCAGGGTTTACCTATAGTGCTGCGACAGCACAGGTACCAACAGCCCTCACAGCAACAGACACAATGCTGAGTGTCGGCATTGTTCTGTCAGGGATGACAGTATGTTTTCAATGGGGGGCTGTGCCCCTGAACCCCACATCAGGGGAGCTCTGTCACTCCACAGCCCCGGTCCCTATATATAAAACTCCGAGTCGGAGTTGTCTCAGGGTGGGGGCACAACACTGGGAGATGCACCGCTGATGTCTGCAGGGATCAGCACAGTGACCAATGATTTCAGGTGAAATCTGTTGTTGTGCTGGTCTTCGAGGTCACGGTGACACTCTCCGGTTGGTACACCTATGTACAGCAGGTAAGCTGGTGTGAACATCTTCTAAAAATCACATTAGGGTTGCGTGTTGCATGCTTGACATGAGTGCAGCAGTTAACCTGGTGTGAACATCATTTAAAAATCACATCAGGTTCACATGTTGCACACTTGCCATGTGTGCAGCAACTCAGCTGGTGCAAATCTCATCTAAAAAAACACATCAATTTCTATTTCTCATACTATTGCTAGCAATCAGAGCCATTAAAATACCCTCTTCATTAATTTCCCATTAATATTAGATAAACTCTTTAATTCTGATCCTTTTGTAAGTTGTTTAATGGCTTTTGATTTGTGTCATTAAATTGTAAAGTATTGTTTGCTTACTGCACTTAAATATCTAGGATATAGTTAGTCAACATCCCTCATTCTAGATGTGGGAAGAGGGGCCTCTGTGTTGTGAAGCCTAACCTTTTTGTTTTGGGCTATACAAATCCCCTTATTCATATTGAGTGCTACAAATGTGTTTCCCCATGACTGTTTCAGCTCACTTACTTTCCCTTTGTCATTTTGTATGGAGCATATACAGTATGGCCATTCTCAGCACTCTTTGTGCTGAGTAGGGTCTTGGAAGCATGCACCATATCTCACATTTTGTCACTGAAATGAAGGACATGGACACTCAAAATGTAAGACAATGAGGGACACTAACTCTCACGATAATCAGGACACATCCTGAAACATGGAGATACAGTACCTCAGAACACAGTGGAAATCATTGTTTTTACTTGAGGCAGTATAACACAGTGGTTTAAGGCTCTGAGCTGCAAACTTGGAGACCTGGGTTTGAATACCACAGCCCCCACTTGCATATTGTATGATCCTGAGCAAGTCACTTAACTTCCTTGTGCTCCCAGGTCACACCTGTAAACAAACTTCAGCTTAGTATGTCTCTACTGGTTAAAAAAAGATAATATACTTGTACCGATAATAGAACCTGAGAATGAATTTCTACCATAAAGCAGGGGTGCCATTTAAGTAGGGCAGAGGGGGGCAGTTGCACCCCTGCATTTGTGCCTAGGTTGTTCTCATGGTGCGGTAATAATGGCATTAAATTTGGATTTAATCTTTCGCACAAATGGTGTGATACTGAGCAAGTCACTTAACTTTTACATGTGCAGTTATCAGTGACCACTTGCTTTCTGCATGCATGCCTCATGCATGCAGTCTGTTCCAATTTAACATAAAAAGTATGCTTTCCACACTTGCTTGCTGCACGCATGCATGCAATCAGTTCCATTTTAGCATTTAAATCATGCTTGCAGCACGCATATCACATGGGTAGTTTTATGTGCGCAACATGAAAACTTTTCATATAATTATTTCTGTAAGGGTATACTGGCAGTAATAGTGATAAATAGTCTAGAACTATTGCATCTTATGATTTGAATTGGGCACCTTATTTATGCAGTAGGTCCACTTCCCTGATGCTGATGAACCCCTCCCCCCAAAAAAACCTCTTTGACCCCAGTCAGATAGCAGCTGGCACAAACTTTCCTCTTACCTCCTTAGCAGGCCACTATCTGAATTAAATTATCACAAAATGTGTACTATGAAAAAATGTAGATGCACACTGCATCTATTTCAGAAATTGCATTTTGCAATCATTTCATTTAGATGTCTGAGGAGGTGAGTAGAGGGTTTGTGTTTACTGCTGTTTGTATGGATGTGTGTTTCAGGGCATTAGGGTCACTGGACACCAGGGACAGCTTGTGGCTAGGTGACAGGGAGGTCACTAGATGCCAGCCACTATATGACCTTGACAGGGTGTGGGAAGGGAGGGGAGTGCCAGTGGATACCAGGGACTATTTGGCTTGGGAAACGGTGAGGGAAGGGGTGCCAGTGGATGCCAGAGGCAGGGTGCTTTTCTGCTTTGTTTGAGGCAGGATTTATTGAGTGGGTGCCTCTGGATGCCAGTGACTGCTTGACTAGGGGCATGGTGTGGGAGGGGGTGCCACTGGATCTCGAGTAGGATTGACCAAGGACTGGTTTTGGGATTGGGAGGTGGTATCACTGAACACCAGGGATGGCTTCACTAGGGGCAGGGAGGGGTGTTACTGGATGCCAGGGATTGGTTAGTTTGGGGAAGGGTGCTGGAGATGGTGCCAGAGGGTACAAAACATTGCTTGGCTTGGGGCAGGGTGAGGACATGGGTGCCACTGGACATCTGTAACTACTATTCTTGGGTTGGAGTAAGGGGGGATACTGAACACAAAGTACTGCTTGTCCAATGGTAAGGTGAAGGAGGAGATACCACTGGACCCCAGGTATTAGTTAGCAGAGGGGCGGCATGAGGGAAGGGCTGCCACTGGATGCCATGGACTGCTTGGCATGGGGCAAGGTGAAGATGGGGAGTGCCACTGCCAACCAGAAACTACCTGGCACAAAAGGTATTAACAATACAGGACAGAATGTGGTGTTGTCAATGCAGATTACTGTGCATTTGTTTTTAAATATCCTTTTTTAAAAAATATACTGTATATACAGTATATATATATATATATATATATATATATATATATATATTTAGGGTTGGAGGCAAAGTACAAAGCCAGAAAAGTAGGGAAATGCAAAGGTCGGAATTATAATCACTTGAGTCTTGGTGATTGTGTGATATGGTGTTTCTTGGTGGCTGGATGATTGTTTTAAGTAGCATTGGCATTATCGAGCTTCACCACACTCTCTTAAAGATTTGGGGTGCAAGTAAATTTCTGTGTCGTGCCAGAATGTGCAAAGGTTAGGGTGCCAATGCTCCTTAGTTTATTGGTTATGCCAGAGGTCCTCTTATGGCTACAAAAGTGTCACTTCATGCATTCTTCAGACAGGAGAAGTGTGAACCAAAGGTGAGCAGTTCAGACATCCTATTAACACAAGAGGCATAACCACTAAACTTATTATAGATCACTGCATTATTATAATGTTTTTTTCTTGTTTAGGCAGTATGTTAGTTATGGTTTTTACCTTTAGTTTACATCATCTGTGAGTGCTGTTCGAATGAGTTCTGTTAGAACAGAGCATTGTGATCCAAATTGATGAATGTTTACTGGTCAGGAGCATGCACACCTCTGTGGATGAAAGACATGACTCAATAATTAATTGATATGATGATGAATGTGCAAGGAAGGCTGGTGGGGTGCTGCTTTCTGTTTTCAGACTCAGAGTGTGGGGAAGCTGAATTCATTTTTTTTAAACTCAGGATATGCTGCTAGAAATAAAGGTTATAAAAGAAAGATATTGTGTCACAATCCATTATTTGAAGAGTCACTTCCATCAATTAGAATACTGGTTCCTGACAGACAAACTTGTACTCAGTGTTAACAAAATCTGGTCAAATCCACCACGGCTGCATAATGAAGTTAATGAGGTTGTGTGGAATTGCAAAGGAGGCATGTAGAAACAACACAATGGTTTGTAAGTAGTAAGATTTGTTTTATTTTCTATTCTAAGGAAGGCATAAACATTATTAGGAAAATATATGGAGGTGTACATTTCAATGGAAGGAATGGTAAGCAGTATAGGTTTGACAGGTACAATAGGTGGCAGTACATGGAAGAGTAATGGCTGACATATGTTCAGCCTTGGGATTATTTACACAGTTTTATAGAGGAAGAGGGGTTTTGTCCATGAGATGATGTAAGTTATATTTAAGCAATGTGTTGATGTCAGGCAGTCAGGTGTAATGATGGACTCTGTTAGGACAGAAAATGTGATAGTAACTTTCAGAAGCGGTCACTGTTGATAAGATAAAGGTAGTTATGCTTGTGATAACTGGAATATCAGAACAGTATAAGGTGCATGCAGGAGAGGAGTACAAATATGCACTGTATGGCAAGTATGTTCTCAGAGTGCAGGCAAATGTGATATGCAGGTTTGTTTTACAAATAGATAAAAATAGTAATAGATGCAATTGGTAGAAAGATAGATAATTACATGACAGGCAGACAAATAGAGGGAGAAGTCATAGTCTTGACAGTCTTTGGTGAGGCAACTGCCCCTCGAGTCTCAGTCATGTTCACTAATTTGGGGTGAAAAACTTTTCAAGCAGCACTATTTTGCTGTCAGTAGTTGTCTATGTGTTTAAGCATGTATTTGAACCCCTTAAAATAGTTATAGTGCAAGAAAAACAATGAAAGCAATTGTGTTATAGTTTAACACTGAAACATACATGTTGCTCCTTGCTCCAATGAGCACCGTCCCCCAAGCAGAGGGCCATTCTAAATTTTAACAAGCATTTGTCAATGCCAAATGTTGTCTTGCTGGCATTGGCATTAGTAGTGTAGGAGTTAGAGAGATGCATAATAGGAATGGCAGTGAAGTATGGAACCAATGTCAACCCCACCCCACCCTGCAGAGACTGACAGACATTGTGGTGTGTCTTTGGGTTGTCGGCCATAACACTGATGCCATTTTACCTCACCCTACCCTGCAGACTCTGACAAGTGTTGCGTTGCGCCTTGGGTTCATCGGACCTTATGCTCACCCTATTCCACAAGGAAATACATTGAGATGAGTGCAGAATAGGAGAATGGGGTGAACTGTGGGGAAGAACAGTCCAAGAGTCCACACCTTGATGCCTGTCAGTGGCTGCAGGGTGGGGGTGGGGGTGGAATGGCATGTGCAGTACAGACGACAATCCAAAGGCACACCCCCTGATGCCTGTTAGTCTGTACAAGGTGGGATGTTATGGTTAGAAACTGTAATGCCCTGGGCATTTGTTGGTATTTGCACTCTAAATTTTCAACATGGCCTTTATGTGACCCCATCTAATGAAAGCATTTGGGACCTCTGCTCATGAACAGTGGCTCTGAGATCTTGTTAATCTGTCCCGAACGATTTCCCACAGTGACCACACCATTCTGCGTCACATTTGAGAAAGCACAGTTCAGGCCAGATGTGAAAAATGACAGCTGCACCATTCATAAGGAGGTGTGAAGAGATAGCAGTGTTGAAAATCTGCAGTGATAATATTAAAAATTCTCAAAGTTATGAGTGTGCATGAAAACTGTGCAATGCATGCTCATAACAGTCATTCTTTTGAATTCTTTCACCAAATTTTTAACATTGGCATTTTAGGATCTCTGCTCATGAACAGTGGCACTATGATTTTCTTAATCTGTGCTGAACGTTGATTTCACATAGCGACCGCGCCATTGTGCGCCAGATGTGTGAAACCACATTTCGGGCAGAATGTGAAAAATGACAGCTGTACTGTTCATAAGGACATGTGCAAAAATGGCAATGTTGAAAATCTGGAGTGAAAATATAAAAAATTCTCGAAGTTACGATTGTGCATGAATACTGCGCAATGCAAGCTTGTAACATAATAATTTTGTGGAATTATGTCACCAGATTTTCAACATAGGCGTTTTGGGACCTCTGCTCATGAACAGTGTCACTGTGATTTTCTCAATCTGTCCCAGACATTGTTTTCCTACAGTGACTGCACCATTGTGTGCTGGATGTGTGAAAACACATTTTGGGCAGGATGTGGAAAATGACAGCTATACTGTTCATAAGGAGTAGTGAAAAAATGGCAATGTTGAAAATCTGGATTAAAAATATTAAAAATTCTCAAAGTTATGAGCGTGCATGGAAACTGTGCAACGCATGCTCGCAACAGTCATGTTTCTAAATTTTTTCATAAAATTTGTAACATAGGCTTTTTGGGAGCCCACCTCATGAACAGTGACACTGTCATTTCATTAATCAGTCCCAAAAGGTGATTCCACGCAGTGACCATGAAATCACCTTTCAGGACTGAATAATGAGATGACAGTGACTGAATTCATGAGGTGGGGTCCCAAGAACCCCATGATGAAAATGTGGTGCCAAAAGTCATAAAAATGGCTGAGATATGCATCTAAGTTGAAAAGCCCCCCTTGATGCCATTATACAGCTTACCAGCATTTCTTCACTTCGCAGTTGGCTTTGAAGAGTGCAGACGTGTTCCTGCTCCACGGAAGATTGTCTCATCAGGCTCCTGAGGTAAGTGTGGAGTGAGGTAGGGTGTGGGGAGGTGGGGTATGCAGAGGGTGGGTGCAGTTTGGGGAAGGGGCACCACACACGTCGAGGGACCGTTTTCTTATTTTTCAGGGTGAAAAAAAAAAAAACAAAGACAAGCATGAGGTCAGTTTTTTTTTGCAGATGTGTTTTGGCACACTGGGATGGACTCCCAGTGTACCACTTGCATTTTTGGGGAGGGGGACTGAAGCCGATGGGGACTGGGCCCCCTCATTGGCACAGAAATATGTCTCTTTTGGGAGGGCATGATGCTGAGGGATATTGGACACCCCCTCAGCACACAAATATAATTAGTAGGGGGCCATTATGCCAATGGGGATTGGACTCCCCTGTCGGCAAATTGAGCTGGGATGGAGGCATGCTGACAGGGGGATTGGGCACCCTGACATTGGCTTGTTGGGGACTGTGAGAGGCAGACAGCGACAGCTGCCATGTTTTATTGAAATGTTACACAAGGGAAGGCACACCCTGCAATGAGGGGTCACTCTCTCATTGTAGGGGAGAATTGGTTTCAAGTTGGTGACATGCCTTTCAATTGCTTTCAGAGACAGCATGCAATCTAATTCATGCCATAGAGCCCAGCCCAAAAAAACAGTGGCACCATTGGCCACAACATGACTGCACCTCCAAAACCTGCTATTCCAAGCTACCACAATATGTTTCTTGCATGTGCGCAAGACAACATAAAAAGGAGAGCTAAAAAATGTGTCTCCAAGTAAGTGCAGAATAATTTTTATTAAGTCTGTTTCAAGATATTAGGCCTTTCCTCTTTTTTTTATTTAAAGAGCTCCTGACACAGTTGAGACAACTTTGAGAAATGTTTATATTTGGGCATAACTATAGCTTATATTTTGCATTTTATTCTGTAATTCTTATCCTTATTTCCTTATTACTAAGGATATTTACATGATCTCTGCCCTTTTAGCTCTGGTTGTCTGCCTACAGCTGAAATTATAATTCTGTTTATGACATTAAAATATGTTGCTGTGGATATAATTATGATGTCATAAACAGGGGACTGTGATGTCATGTGTAGGGAAGCAGCCAGAGTGGATATAGTTTAGGGGGACTGCAAGCTTGTTTTCATGCAACTATTTTAAGTCATTAAGAAAATGGGGAATTAATTACTGAAAACATATGAAGTAATAAAGAAAATGGGACAGAGCTGAACATACATCTTACTTTTTTTCAAAGTTTTCCTAATGCTGTCAGGGGCTCTTCAATTATAAAGTTATAAAAAGAAGTAGCACCTTACTTCAGACTGGACTAATATAAATGATGACAGTATGTATTTTTGTGATGTGGTAGATGTCCCCAGGAGCAAGGTGTGCTCCTTTGCTGGCTACAGAGTAGGCTGTTCAAAAAATAACAAACATACAGATCAGGCATTCTACCAATGAGACACATTATAGTGCAGCCTGTTGGAAGAGGATGGGCAACACTGGATTCCTGTGGGATCTGGGAAGGTGGAGTGGTTCACCAGATGATCTTTGTTATTTACTGATTAGAAAAAAAATGGGCATCTTTCTCCCAAGTGTACTGATGCAAATGATACTGTCAGGAGATGAAGAGCTGTCCGTAGGAGCAAGGTGTGCTCTGTGTTCCTTTGCTGGCCTAGAGTGCAAGCTATTATAAAAAATACAAAAAAGAAATGTTGGGAGAAGAAGACTGAAACTTGGTTCCAGTTGAACCTCAAATAGCCCCTGACACTGTTAGAAACACTTGGGAAAAAATGTGAGATTTATATAGTTCAGTTTATATTTCATGCATTTTCTATAATTATTTACCTTTTTTCTTTATTACTGAGGACGGCTGTGTGAAAGAGGTGTACTGTCCCTTAAACTTTATCTGCTCTTTCTGCTGTCCTACATATGACATCATAATCCGGGTTGCACCTGGAAACGAGCTTCTGATCATGGTGCTTTTCACGGTTATCAACTTTAAATAAATTAAATAAATAATCCCCCTTTTAGGGCATCGTAATTATCCCCACTGCAACAGAATGTAATGTCATGAACAGAACTGTGATGTCATATGTAGGCAAGCAGCCAGAACAGATTGGGTAGTGATCCTGTTTATATGCAAATGTTCTCAGTAATAAAGAAGAATGAGAAATACAGAAACAATATTAAAATACAAGCGCTGAACATTATATTTTCTTAAAGTTGTCACAATGGTGTCAGGGGCTCTTTAAGGGGATAGAGGAGCTCTCCAGTTGTTAATTTTATTTATAAAGGGAAAAAAGTGATTTTATTTATAAAAGGAAAAAAGGTAGAATCTTTCTCACAGTCAGACTGATGTAAATTATGCTGGTTGTGAGATGCAGAGGAGTCCCCAGGAGCCAGGTGTGCTCTTTTAGTGGCCAGTGAGCAAGCTATATACTCAATGTCTTGAATTCATGAGTTGTTAAATCATAGGTAGTACTCAGTAACAACTACATCTCTAACACTCTATACTTGTTCAGCCTGCACACACCACAAGCCATGGTGTCAGTGTGTTTGTGATTATTTCTGCTTGGCCAATTTGGGGGTTGGGGGGGTACTAGTAAAAGGTCACTGGCTTTAGCAAAATGGATTTTTTTATTAATTTTTTTTGTTTCTTTGTTTTTCATTTTTGTTAAATTTGCCTGACGAGTTTATTTGTTTGTCTTACATACTGCAGTTATAAATAATGGCATATATTTATGCCATTGTAGTATCTAAATGTTACTAGTTGTAGTTAATTGATGACATCCATAAACCAGAAGGATCATTTTTTTATTAGATAGGTTGAACATAATAGTCTGTTTTTACTGGCTGTTTGAAATCACCATTGTAAGATAACATCACACAGCTTTAAAATATTGTTAGAGCATATACATCTTTGTGGTGTATACCCTCCTTTCTATGGTACAAAAGGAGACAGTTTCTAAACAGCCCACATGCTTCCAGTGAGTCTGCCAAGTGTGTATCACACCAGGACAATCACTTTTCTGCTCACTCCAAGACAACTGCAGTCCCATAATACAATATTATTAGTGAGAAGGCATAATATTGTATTAGGGGATTGCAATTGTCTTTGGGTGACCTGAGAGGTGTTTGTCCTGGTCTGATACCTGCTTGACAGACCCACTGGCAGCTTATGAGCTTTTTTAATACTGTCTCCTTTTTTGCCTAAGAAAGGAAGGCATACACCATTATTATCATTATTATTACTTTGTATCATGTATGTACAATATGAACTCTATCGTGTTACTTTGTATATATACCCTTCTTACAC
Organism: Neoceratodus forsteri; assembly: GCA_016271365.2. Lineage (NCBI taxonomy): Eukaryota > Metazoa > Chordata > Ceratodontiformes > Ceratodontidae > Neoceratodus > Neoceratodus forsteri. The sequence goes on from CM028129.1 coordinate 462,022,990, forward strand.
ATTTTTGCACATTTGAATCCATTATTATTACTTTGCATCATAAATGTAGATGGTGATAAACTTTTGAAACAAGCTAAACGTATTATATAACATTATATAAATCTAAGCATATTGTTTAACTGAGTAATTTTCAGAAACATAACACCAGTGAAAGCAGCTGGTGTCAAGAGCTCAGGACAACAGGTAACCACCATCTTCATCACTCACAAAAGAAATTGCTGACAACTACATTTATACCTGTTATGAAACTGGGGTATATTTCATAAGTTGGCAGGTGGCAAAATGAACAAAAAAACTACAGCTAGAAAACATTTTATTCTTATACTACAATGTAAAAGTAAAATAAAAAACATATATATTTACCGTACTTTATAATATGAAGTTTCAACAAGTACCCTTAACTGAGTTGGCCTCTTTGAGACAGCTAAGTGCATCTGCCCTTGACACTAACAGGAGAGGGCCTACAGAATTGGAAATCAGAATTTAAATAAATCAAGCATTTCTTTACATTTACATTTACATTTTTATGTCTGTCAGGCATATGCACTAAAGCAGCTGTGGAAATCCGGCACATCCAAGGGGAAATATTACCTAAAAATCTTCCATTACTAAAATCTACACTCTCCTCATTGAGCAATGGTTGAATCAGTCTGTACTTATTCCTTAAAATCCACAACACAATGTGAATTTACATGCTAAAAAATCAAACCTCATGTCACTTCACAAGACAGTGCTAAACTTCTTCTCACAAGAGCTCCAAGCTAAAGCTTCCAATAATACACATCACCTTATAGTAACATGTAGGTGACAAATACAATTTACATGCAGACAACCATCACTTAGGCAACAAGTTGGCTTTCTGAGCTATGTATGTTATCCACCATAAAACACAGCCTACATTTACTGCTGAATAGAAGAATTTCTTCCATTACTTGTAACATTCCCACAGCAATAAATGTTGACTCTATCAGCAGCAAATGGCCTAATATACTATCTATGCAAGATGTGTTTGAATGGCTACTGCATTACTGCTAAATGTATTTCATGACAAGAATATTTCAATTCAAAAGCTAGTAACAGAAAATAGGAGCATCTTCTTGGATTTCATAACAACACCTTCAGAAGACCTTTCATTTCAAATACTTCATTTATGGGTGTACCATTTCCATGTACATGCCTAATTCCATAAGTTTTCTTTCCCTGGCATTTATTTACTTTAGGGGACACACCCTGGAAGTGAGCGTGCTGAGTGAGAAATACAGCCACATGCGCAATGCACATTGCAGTCACTGATATGTCACGCCCTCACAGAACAAACATAATGATATTGCAAACTAAAGTAATCTAAAACGAAATGTGTTGTTATTTAATTATTTTATTAGTGGCAGCATAATTTATCGCTGTCATAATAATATATTACTGGACCCGGGGGGTGTGGGGGGTGGAGCACCCCCACAGAACAAACATAAGGCAGTCGCTACTCGAAAACTAAATGTGTAGTTATTTAATAATTTATTAATAACAGCATAATTTACCGTGGAGCGCCCCCACCGAGCGCAGTTAGGTACTGCTGCGATTGTTCTTCTATTTACAAACAATGCCCATTACAGATGTCTAATATAGCCCTTTCCTTTGCATCAGAGCCTTGTCAGTGACACTATCCCTCTACTTTCCCAGAGGTTGTAGTTGGTTGGCATGGACAAAACTGTGTTTAAATGACTGTTTTTGCAATTGAGGCAGTTCAATAACACGTTCAAACCATATCTACTAATATAGCCCTTTCCTTTGCATCAGAGCCTTGGCAGTGACGCTGTCCCACTACTTTCCCAGAGGTTGTAGTTGGTTTGCACAGAGAAAACTGTGTTTTAATGACTGCTTTTGCAACTGAGTCAGTTAAATAATGCGTTCAAACCATAAAAAAAATAAATACATTTAATGGGCATGGAGAAATCGGATTTGGCTGATTGCAAAACGCATGTTTGGGGGAGGGGCTAACTGTCGCCATTTGGAGGACCTAGTACCGTAATCCACTGAATTCCAAAACAGGGGCACTATGTGTCCCCTAATCTAAATAATCGTCCTTTCCCCTTCTAATATATGCCAGACATTACATACAATGCTGTTATGTGAATCAATATGACACAATTGTACAGCTTTCTGAACATTTTTTTCAACCACTGTGTAATTAACACAATTTAAGATATGCTTTTAAGTTAACACATTTTACATCACTGCAAAATGTGCATATGGCTCTGCTGTTTTAATAAGCAGTAAAGGGAAAAAACCTAGCATTTACCATTTTATTTATTTATTATTTCAGTTAAATAGCAGCTCTTACTTTACAGGGAGGGTATTACATCACTGCATAAAGCATGTTAACGTTTGCCAGCTGTACAATACACTAGATATGTATGTATTAACCATTTCAGATTATATGAATTACAAGTCCAGTTGGTATCATTGATAAAAAAAAATATTTCACTTATTATTCTGCTGGTAATAATTGTCCCTGTACTAAAATCAGATTGCCTTTGATCCAGTGTTTACATCCAGGTGGATATGTTGCCAAAATGAGGATGGGGAAAAACTTATATTTTCTGATTATCCTGTAAGGGTCATGTGCTACTGATTGCAGTCCTACAAGTAGAATTCATCTCTGTCTGCTAGATGTACAGAGCTCATTCACAGCTCCTTATTATAACCAACAGGCAATATGCCATGCTATCAGCCCCAGTGTTGCAGTGTCAGTGGACAGAGTAAAGTGTATCACAAAATATATTGTAATTTGAATGCAGACCATATTCATTTATTTTTTTATAAATGTCAGAGCATCAAAACTCAGCACTTACCAGAATGCTCCAAGATTCACAAGGTCTTTCTGCTGTTATCTTAAGGTGTATTATTTGACAAAACCCTTGATATTCTCTCTGAGACTGCTCTTGCAACCTATGAAAGGGAGAAATGAGGAGGTATCTCCTCCCTATCCCTGGCTGCAAGTTCCCTCCCCCCGGGAACACCTGCCCTAGGAGGTGGCACCTGCTTGCCCTCCTCATCCAAACCAGTCCATCCAGATGCCCTGGTCATGCCCCTAGACAAAGTCCTGCCTCCTTTGATGCCTTGCAGGGAGGGAAAATTAACTTCTCAAGCCAGAGGAAAAATAGTGCTTTCTAGATCCCACACACAGGCAGTGTAGTAATGAGGCTTCAGTGGATGATACTAGTTTTAACACTCCAGCATGTTGTTTGGAAGGTAATTTATGCTGGGAGTCCTCTTCTAAAGTGAACTGTCTGCAGGGTTACACCCACTGCAGCTGTAAAAAGACCAAAGTCATGCTCTTTGAAAAAAGGAGGCTAAGCACTGAGCGGCAACACTCTCAAGTTATTAGCCAGTGGTAAAATAGCACTCATCTCGAAGTGGTGGAGTCACTTACATACCGTGGGGTGGTGCTAAGCAAAAACATGACCTTTGCACCTCATGTTGACACCATAATCAAAATGATGTATCGGAAGCATGGACTCCTCTACATGCATATCTCATATCTTTCTAAAGAGGTTTGGCTAGCCATTGCTAGAAGCACCTTAATGTCTTCACTCTTCTAAGGCACCCCTGTATAACAGTCCATTTGTGACTCTGAACTGTGCAGGTTAAAAAAACACTATATTTATTTATTTATTTTATTTATTTAAGAGATTTACCAGATAAGCATTCTGAGCGGGGCCCGCTCGTTTCCAGATGCGACCTGGGGTTACATAGGTCAAAGAATAGATACAGTAAAGTCACAGTACAGTAGTGTTACATAGGTCTAGAGTAGTTAGCAGTAGTCACAGTACACAGTGTGATTAGACGCCCGGCATCAGGTATAAGACCTTATTATATATGTAGGCTAAATCTGCGGGTGGCAGTTACATGCAACAGAGTAGTGGGACCTCAGACATGGTTTGAGGGCCCAGTGGGAGTCTGAGAGCCTGATGTCTGCAGGTAGCTCATTCCATAGTTTCGGCAGCCGATGCATAAAGGCCATTTGGCCCTTAGAGTTGCGCATGAAGGGTACTTGGAGTTGTTTAGGATCAGAAGCTCTGAGGGGGTAGACGGGGAGTGGTTGGGTTGATAGGGCACATCTGAGGTACAGGGGAAGGGTATTCGACCAGTATCTGTAAATAAGACTAGTACAGTGTAATTTACGTCGAGATTCTAAAGATGGGAAGGAGAGGGCTCTGTATAGGTCACAGTGATGGGTGGAGGGAGGGCAGTCAAGTACGTAGTGACAGAACGAATGATAGAGGGGGTCCAGTCTGGCCAGGGAAGATGGAGGGGCAGTGCTGTAGACCACGTCGCCGTAGTCAAAAATGGGGAGGATCATTTTGAGGACTAGCTCCCTCCTAATAGAGGTGGGAAGGGATCCTTTGTGTCGGTGCAGTGCACCTAATTTAGGGTGGAGTTTTTTCTGTAGAGATTCGATGTGGGCATGGAAATTAAGGTGTTGATCGGGCAAACCCGAGTACCGGAAGGAGGTGCAGGAGTCAAGGTTGGAGCCATCCAGGTGTGGAAGATGGGGGCAGCCAGCCGATAGCTTGGGATGGGTGCGAAGGTTATGGAGACGCTTTTCTTGGCGTTTAGGACCAGCTGGTTGGACCTGAGCCAAGTTTGAGATAACATCGAAATCACGTTGGAGAGATAGCATTGTGTCAGTGGTGGGGGCCAGAGGTGTACAGCACTGTGTCATCCACGTACATTTGCTGAGTTGGCACAGACTAGTGGCAGATCATTTAAGAGAATAGAGAGAGCAGGGGGGCCCAGGACCGAGCCTAGGGTACCCCATGTTCACTGGGAGTGGGATGAGATGTGGGCCAATTTTACAGCCTGCTCTGCCTGACAGGTAGGCTTGGAACCAGTTCAAGGTGGGTGGGGAGAGGCCTGCTTGTTGCAGTTTTGAGAGGAGATTAGAATGGGACACAGTGTCAAAGGCTTTGGCCAAGTCAATAAAAATAGCAGAGGTGACAAGGCCCTTGTCCATGCCCAAAGAGATATCGTTAGTGAGTCTTAGCAGAGCTGTGACGGTGGAATGATTTTAGCGAAAGCCCAACTGGAATGGAGTGAAGAAGGAGGTGGAGTAGAGGAATTGTGTTAGTTGGGTGAGTACGAGCTGCTCTTGCAGCTTGGCCAGTGCCGGTAGGAGAGAGATAGGGCGGTAGTTGCCCGGCACTGATAGGTCACCCCCTTTAGGTAGGGGGATGATTACAGCTTCCTTCCAGGTGGCTGGAATTTGTGCCATGGTGAAAAAGTGGTTTAGTAGGTCAGCTAGGGGGGAGGTTATCGCAGGGGCTGATAGGAAGAGGAGTTTGGTGTCCAGGCCTTGAGGGCACTTGCCTTTGTTAGGGTCAAGGGAGCATAGTGCAGAAAGAACTTCTGCTGGGGAGACCGGCCGGAAGGAGAAAGTGGGTGTGCTTGAGGATGGCGGGGATGTGGCAGAGAGAGTGGGTGTGTTTGAAGACGTCGAGGGAATGGCACGGTGGTTGTTGGCTGGTGCGCAAGGTTGTTGGTTGTCTATGAGAGATTTAGCACTAGTCGAGAAAAAGGAGTTGAATGCTGATGCAACTTCACTAGGGGTTGATAAGACATTGCCCAGGAGGTTTAGGGTAGGGGTAGGGGGTTGGGCCAGTGGAGAGAACAAGGTTTTGATGGTTTTCCAGAATTTGGTGGGATGATTAAGATTTTTGGTGAAGGCGTCACGGAAATAGTGTTTTTTTGCCTGTCTTATGGCTTTGGTGCAATTGTTTCGGAGGGTCCGGTAGTGCTGCAGAGATGAGGGGATTGTAGTTTTCTGACTTTTCGGGCCTGATCCCTAGCTATGCATTTGCTAATTATATCGGCAGATATCCAGGGAGGTGTAAGCCCTAACTCTTTTTTTCCTTAGTGGGGCGTGATAGTGCCATATGCGAAGGAGTTGCTTACTGAACTTATCAAAGACGTGGTCAATTGAGGGCGCTAGATTGATAAAGGACCAGTCAGCAAGCGCTATATCGTTTAAGAGTGATTGGAGGCAGAGAGATTTGTAAGCTCTCATAAGGATCTGCCTAGGAGGGAGGTGGTTTGTAGGTCTGTGCACTTTCCTAGATATATAGATCATGTGGTGATCACTCAGGGAGTCTGGAAGGATGCCCGCCGAGATTATTCTGTGAGGGTGTGAGGTGAGAGCCCAGTCCAGGAGGGAGTGGTTACTTGTTGCGGGGTTTAGACGTGTGGGCTGATCAATTAGTTGGGAAAGGTTGAGGGCTTTGACACTACTACGTATTTTCACGCAAGCGGGTGCAAGCCAGTTGTGGTTTACATCGCCTAGGATGTGGAGTTCACCTGAGGCAGCCAGGGTTTTTAGGGCAGCTAGATGATTGATGACGGTGTCGCCAGGAGTAGCTGGTGAATAGTGCCAGCCACATATAACCGGGGAGGAGTGTGGCAGCAGAAGTTTAATCAGCTTAGTTTCAATTTGGGGGGGCGGGCCATTGATATGGACAGGGGTGTAATTAAGGCTGGATGACATGTACATGGCTATGCCTCCTCCTTTCTTAGGGACTAGGCGGTTCTGCCTGATTACAGTATACCCCGGGATAGCTATTGCGGCATCCGCATGGTGAGGTTTAAGCCAGGTCTCAGATATGATGCAGATGTCAGGCTTGAGAGTTTGAATGGTGACTTGCAGCTCAGATATTTTTTTTAGGAGGCTGCAGATGTTCAGATGGAGTAGGCTAAGTCCCTTCTGAGGAAGTGCATGGTTGTGATTTGATAGAAGGCCAGGGTTAGCTTCAATGTCCCCTGACAAGAGAAACAGCAGGGTGAGAAATCTAGTAGCATTGCGCCATGGACTTGGTTTGAGGCGGGATCTGGGCAGGTGTTTGGCTTGGTAAGGGGTGCCAGCACCTAGCTCAATTAGGGCTGGTAATCCCATGGAGAAGGACAGGGGAATGACTGAGGCACTTATGATCCACAAAGTGGTAGATTTGTGGAATTGGCAGTCCTTGGGAGTTGGCAGGGAGGGGGAGGTGAGGCGAAGACTAAAGCAAGGAGCAGGGTTGTATAAGGCAGGTTTGTAGGGAAGAGAGTGAGGGGCATAACGTGGCAAGCACTGCTATTAGAAGAAAGTACATGTTTGAAAGTAGAGGTATGCTTTGCAGAATGGCAGGATTGTGTTAGCGGCCTCTGCTGGTGAGCGGTGATAACCTGAAAACCTGAAACTAGGCTGATAGGTTTTGTCTGCGTCACCTGACCTTCCAACTGCCTATAAATGTAAGAGCCGACCAAGGGTGGTGGTGGGGGCGGCGGGGCAAGAGCCACGACACAGCAGTACAGCGCACACCACAGGGGCTAAGCTTAGGCAGAGAAAGGTGCCAAAATTCAAATGATGGGACTGATTCCACACTCCCTGTGAACCTCGTACCTTCTGGCCTCGGGGGGTGGGGTGGGGGTTCCGCCGATCCATGCTGGGAGGCGCTGCAGGCTCCGCGACCTCGTGGAGGCTTAGGGGAGAGCAGGTCATCCAGTGCCTCACTGACCCGCTTCTGGCTGTGGAGGGAGAAGAAAGGCGAAGGTTAGATATACAGTGGAGCAGCAGGAGGGGCTTTGCAGGTAAGACCAATGTGCTTCAGGTTACAAAATCTAGCAGCGATTGGGGGGTTGCTCAGGCAGTTCTGTAAGGAGTCTGGTTTCAATGGAGTGAACACGCTCAGCGCTTTGTTCCGAATTTAGTGCCTAAGGTCTGTGCCAATATTCTGTGCCTGCTTTACTATGGATTACATTTAGTCGCTTATAGAACTGGATGATTTGCAGCTTGTGCCCACTCCAGAGACCACCACTGCAGGGTGTTCGCTGCACGTGGCTGACTCACTTTTGATTAAAGACTTCTTTACCCACTTACCTTCAAACTGCTGAATCTCACTTCTCCCCCCAAGCCTTAACGGTAAAATCAGACTTAAGCAGCATGCAAGGCACCTAAGGTTCACTGCTAATCCATCATTACATGTTCCAAGAATACAAACAGCATCTGGTAGGAGATCCTTTTCATTTGTTGCCCCTTCTCTTTGGAACTCATTCCCATATGAGATCCTTAACTGCCCCACTCTTGCACAATTTAAAAAGAGGCTCAAAACTTTCTCCAGTGGAGTGATGCTGTGCAAGTGCAGTTAATGGCCAGTGCCATCCTCTGCTGAATGATCTCTCTGGGCCAGGCCTGCATGTTCACAATCCTACTGATGGATCCTGGACATTGCCAATCTTTCCTGTTTTATCCTGAGACCTATTTAAGTATGTATATTTCTTGATTCTCCTGATTGTAACTAATATGCTGTACTTTGTATGTGTGACATATTTTATGTTTATTTTTCTGCTCTGTAAAGAGTGTGTATTTGCTTCTCACTTGATGTTTGTAACTAATTCTGGGTCACCGTTGAAAAAGGGACAGTCCTGTCTCAGTGTGTCTGCTTAGTCATCAAACTTCGAATAAATAAATAAATAAATAAATAAATAATAAATAAATGCACACATGCATACATACATACATAAACACATACATACATACATATATACATACATACATATTTGTTTGCAGGACTGAACTTATTTTTACAGTGGATTCCTTTGCTGGGGTGGGGAAGGCAATGACAAAGGCAGCCTAACACAGTTTAAAACAAGAAAGGAGCTCAATGTGCAGTATTACCAAATTTTATTACATTCACACACCAGAAGATCACACTTGCTAACAGACACAGCTAAAGTCTGTAGAGCCAGTGTAACCCCTAGGTAGCACTATCCATAGTGTTACACCCCTGCCTACTACCCTGGACAATCGGCTAAGGGGTTTGGGTTCTCTAACTGATAAGCAATGTGCAGTGCCTCCACTCAGAGTGTGCTTTATGTGGGCTAGCTGTTACCAGGTATAACCCCCTGAGATGTTATACCACCCACAAATACCAGTTACCACCCCCAGACATGTCCCAATAGATATTTTCCCACAATTCAGCATTTCACATTTAAAGACTCTCTCTAATAATATGCTGACACACAAGATGATGATTTTCAAAACAGTAACAACAGATTTATTTAGGGAACATGGGAGTTAGGAAAGGGGAATGGACTAGAGGTTATGCTGACTGGTTATTTACATATGTACAAAGTTTGATTAGCTTTTGCTGGTGAACCCTTCAGCTGGGTGACTACTATACTAATAGAAAGGCAATTACATTCTCAATTCAACACTGATATCCAGAGCCCTGGCCATCTAAGATGCTAGTTAGAATCAGATGTTACATAACAATTATTTTCCCTACACTGGTACCAGTCCCAGAACAGTATGAAACACCGCAATCCCACACTACATACTGGTACCCAGATACCAAAGTCCTGGATGTTGCAGGCCTGGTGGAAGTTGCAGCTGGTTGAGTTGGCCAGCTTTTGATTTAAAGGGAGGGGCAAACCTAGAACACTATACTCCTACAGTGACTGTAGATCCTAAGGAAGAAGTAGGCAGGGATTGCCCTGCATTTGGCAGAAGTAGCAGACTTGGCCTTGCTGGTCACAGTCAGGCATGGATTGCCCTGCGTGTCACAGAAACTGAATATTCCAGGACAAGCAACTTGGCTAGATCTTTGATTTCACATTCTGAACATTCAGCACAATACAAAACTGAAGTCACATCCGGTCAAGTTTGATATCAATACTTCTATCAAGCATTCTTATTCATTAGAATGAACTCACATCCAGTACATGTAAATACCAAACAAAGGCATCTTTACTATAGGTGAAGTCCCATCCAGTACCTTCAGATATTAAACACTTTTATCAAGCATTCTTATTCTCAGATGAAATCCGGCAAAGTCAGAAATAGGTTATTTCCAAGCATAATACAGGCACGATGAGCTCTAGGGCCTAGTGTCTCATGAAGCACAAATGCGACTTTGGCTGGCAACTCCAAGAGGGCGGAAACTTACCCATAGGGTACAGACAAATATCAGCACATTTATATGATTATCTATAAAACATCTTAAATCACCTGCACTAAGCCATTTGGGCAGCAGGCAAGATACAGTCAAACAATCTAAAAACAACGCAGTCTCTTGGGGCTTGGCGGCCCAGACTGAAAGCTTCTCAGGTCTCATTAAATGATTTAAAAGATTAGCATATTCAGTACTATGGGCTTAAGGCCCAAACATCACTAGTAGAACTTCTCCCTTGCACCGGGGGGTACAAAGGTACTCACGCAGGTTGTCCATGGGTGGTATCCACAACAGAAGGCTTCCTGGTGTCTTTAGTCATCTGGAATAACTGAGGATTGATGTCATCTGGTTTTTGGTCCACATCTTTCCCCAACATGGGAGGGAAGGCTAGCACCTGGAGGACAATTCTGGCAACCTTACACTAGCAGTTACAAACTAAATTACTTCACTTCAACTATAAATAAAATAACAATACCCACTTCAGGCTGGAGGGGCACATGTGAGAATGCTCTGTAATGGTGCTGGTGTGAAGTTAAGTGGCATTCTTTCCCCTCACTCTGAAGGTTCTGACGAGAAATAAAATTTTATTTTGAACAATTGTCGGCTACCAGAAAAAAAAAAATAATGGCTTGCGGCAACTTAGAAATATGTCTCAGTTGACTAAAAGTTTGGAACTAACATGGAATTAACTTACTAGGAGTAGTGTAAAAGCAGTAGTAAAGTATGTCTGGACACATGGCTAGTGATACAGAAAATCAGTCAAGTCAGTTAACGGCTCCAGAAACACACCACCGGAAAACACGGAGACATAAAGGAGAGTTAGATCCAGATCCAGAAGCAACCATTAAGGGAAATAAAAATAACTGCAGAGCTAAAGAGGGAAAGAACAGCAGAATAAGACTGCATCAACAGAAAGTAAGCAATTTTTCCCCCTAGGCACCATTTTCTCTGGAAAATCTCTCTCTCCCCCCTGCCACACTCCCGCCAGGCAAATACAATGGAGAATATCCCAGCACTTGAAAATGAAGAACCTGGGTACACTACAGCAGATGAAACAAATAAAGTGGAATTGCTGGAAATGGCATCGAGTTTGCAGTCTAGCAATTCTATTAAACAGGTTGGTACATGCAGCATGAATGAAACCGGTGCAGGAAATGAAAAGTTAGCAAGTTTAAAATCTCAAAATGTGCTAACTTTGGAAATAAAACAGATGGATCAGTTTGGGGTAGGAGCTGATGAAAATAAAGATGTAATCACCCAAGCAGAAGCAGAGATATGTAAAAACAGTAGAGGGAGGAAAGTGAACGGTGGGCCCAGGGCCTGAATGTGGTAACAGAAGAGAATTTGGGCCAGTTTCAAAATGAAAAAAAAAAATGAAATAAAGTCTGATTTTGCTACTTTAACTTCTGCTATATCAGATCTGTCTGGGACACTTGCAATAATTCAAACCCAATTGGGTTCCTTAACTATTAGGACAAATGAGGCTGAAAGTAGGATTAATGCCTTAGAAGAAAAAAATAACCCAGTCTCGAATAATCAATAGCAAATAGAGAAAGAACTAAAGGAACTACACAATAAAATCTCAGATCTTGAAGTTAGATCACATCATGCAAACATTAAATTAAGAGGAATCCCAGAAGAGAAGGAAGGACGGGGAGATCCACTTCCCTTCTTTGAAAAACTGGTTACAGAAGCAGTAGGCAAGAAATATCCAGAGGAACGTATCATTTTGGACTGAACTCATCAGGGTTTTGGTGCTGCAGCTACTGCCTCTACAACCTGCTCTGCTAGACCTATATATATATATATATTAGACCGCATTATTTCCAGGACAGAGAGCCAATATTGAGGCAAGCAAGACTGAAGGGTTTACAGGCAGAACAAATTCATTTCTCGGCATTTCCACACATCTCAAAAGCTACAATTCAGACCAGAAAATGTTTTGAAAGAATTAAAACAATCTTAAATGAACATGGGATTGTTTTTCACTTTCTACACCCAGCACAGATCTGCTTTTATCTGCATGCCAAAATTCAGATCTTTTCCAACTCAAAGGATGCAGAACAATATTTGAATTCACAAACTTGGTAAACTGTTGAAATAATGTAAGAAGTAGTCTAAGAAAGTATAATAACTGGGGAAGTGATGTATGGTGGATGGAGGGGATGGAGGGAGGGGCAGAGAGGGAGAGAGGAGGGAGGGAGGGAGGTATTACTTATCCTTTCTCCTTTCCCCTCTTTCTGTTTTCACATTTATATTATTGCAGCTGAAAAAAGTTGGTGAAAAATTATAAACCTTTTCTTCAGTGGACTGTGGGGGTGGAGGGAGCACAGTGAGATCCACCCAACCATCAATGGAACATGGAACGTAAAGGGAATGGGGGGAGAGAGAAGGGATGGATGTGATATATTGCAAAAAAAAAATATCTTTTTTGTGTGGACTTTTGGCAAAATGAATGAAGAAAAATGTATAAGTGGCCCTAATGGCTATAGGAAAGTGAGCATTACCACACAAATAAAGTTGGGGTGGGTGGTTGATATAAAGGTATTTGTACACAATAGTTGTGATACAAGATTTAAGAAATGTTTTAGTACCAGTGAACAGATGGAATGCCTGCTGGAAATTAGTTTGATTGGCTCTAAAAGAGAAACCCTATTCTTAGTAATCAAGCATGGCAGTCACACTTAAGATACTGTCATGGACTGTTTGGGGGTGTAGTAATAGGATGAAAGTCAAAAATGTTTTTAATTATGTTGATAGAATAGGGGCTAATTGTATTTTCTTGCATGAATCGCATCTGGATTTAAGTGAATTTACATTCCTTTCTAGGAGGTGGGGAGCAGGTATTAACGCGCCATTTAATAATTGTTCTCGTGGTGTAACTTTTTTTCAAAAAGTCTTTGGATGTGAAAATTACAAGGTATATAACAGATCCCACTGGGCATTTCATTATAGCCCAAATTTTGATTGCCGGTAATAGTTGCACTCTTGTGAATTTATATGGGCCTAATGAGAATACTCCACAATTTTTTTATCACATTGTTTTGGAAATGGACAATTTTGCATCCCCCTATATTATTGATGGAGACTTTAATGTTGTATTAAACCCTAATATGGATAAGTCAGGGGTCATCTTAGATGATCCTACATCAGCTGCTAGAACAATTAAAAATTTTATGAAGGATTATGGGCTAATTGATCCATAGCATCAGAGAAATAGGCTGACATGGCAATATTCTTTCTTTTCAGCTCCCCATCAATCGTATTCGCACATAGATTTTTTTTCTTATTTCACAGAGTTTGGAATATCAGACTTCAGAGGTTAAATATTGTAATGATTAATCTCTGGTCATGCGCTGATATTATTTACTATACAAATAGCAGTTAGTAAAAATATTCCTTTTTTTTAAATTAGATTCTATTTTATTAAAGGAGAAGCCGTTTATTGAATTTATAAAAAAAAGAAATAGAACTCTTTTTTGTAATAAATACAGTAGCAAACACCAATATGATAATGATCTGTGAAGCTTTTAAAGCATCCATATGGGGTTCAATTACTTCATATTAAATAGCACATAGAAATAAGAGGGGGGTCAAATTGAGAGAGCTGGAAAAATCAGTTATGGAATTAGAACATGCTCATATGGCTCACAATAGCCAGCAAGTGTTTCAGCAATTAGTCTCTGTTAAAGAGGAATATAATAGCTTAACAACATAGATTGCTGAGAAACAAGTTTTGGGTATCAGAGGCAAATACTATTCAATTGGAGAATGATTTAAAAAATAATGGCTTGGCAATTAAAGTCTGAAAGCTAGAAAAATATCATAAAACAGGTTTCAGATATAAATGGACAAAACTATATAGATCCTAAAGAAATTAATAGAATTTTTGCTGAATATTATCAGAATTTATATTCTTCAAAAAACTCTGTTTTTTATATACTGAAATAGAATTCATCTCTAATAATATAATATCCATTGTATCAGAACAGCAGATGGGAGAAATGGATCAAGATATTTCAATGGAAGTAATTATTAATGCAACTTCAAAATTACCAAGGGGAAAAACACCGAGACCGGATGGAATACCTACCGATTTCTATAAAAGCTTTAGTAAACAACTGGCCCCATATCTTAAAAAATTGTTTGACTATCTGTTGAGCTATAACTCATTGGCCCCCTCCTTTAAGGAGGCCATTATTTCAGTATTGAAGAAAGATAAAAATCCGAATGATCCAGTGTCGTATAGACCTATATCTTTGCTTAATTCAGATTAAAAGATTCTGACCCGGACCCTGGCTACCAGACTCAAGAAAATGCTACCAGAGTTGATAAATCCTGATCAGAATGACTTTATAAAAGGCAGAAATATAAGATCTAATATACATTGGGTAATAAACATAATGGATTATTGTCAGAATTCAGATTTGTCAATGGTATTGATTGACACGGAAAAAGCCTCCGATAGAGTAGAATGGCAATATATTAATTTGATAATTAAAAAATATGGATTTGAGCCTAAATTCTGCAGTTGGATTAGTATTTTATACTTGGGTCTGGTAGCCAGGGTCAAAACAAATTGGGTTCCTTCATCGAATATGTGTCTACAGCGTGGCAATCATCAAGGATGTCCGCTATAATTTGCACTGGCCACTGAGCCATTGGCAAATGTATTAAGATTATCTTCAGATAAGGTCCAATTATAGGTAATCAGGAGCAGGATGTGAGTCTATATGAGGATGACATGTTGATTTTTGTTAAAGATCTTAATAAAGTGTTCCCATATATCCTTCAATTAACAAATCAGTTTGGTCATATTTCTGGCTATAAGGTTAATTGGCTTAAAATGGAAATTTTAGTATCACCATGCCATACTAATCCTTTCCCCCCCTTTCACAATTTAACATAAAGAAAGTATCAGAAATAACATATTTGTGGTGTTAAATTAGATGATAAGCTTCATTGTCTTCATAAGTTAAATTTTCATCCATTAATGGAGTAGGTTAAAGGACAATTGAAACATTGGGAGACCCTCCCAAATGCATTGATGGGAAGGGTCAATGTAATTAAAATGTTCACCCTCCCAAAATTCATGTTTCTGTTTCAGGTTTTGCCTATAATTATTACAGATGATTTCTTTAAGGAGTTAGAAGTGGTGATTAAAAAAAATTTATGGAAAGGGAAAAGGCCGAGGCTGAAATTGGAGAAACTAATGTACCCCATTACTCGGGGTGGGGGGCTGGCATTTCCACATTTAAGGTTGCATTATTTATCAGCTAATTTATCTATTATGACTACATGGTTTAAAAAAAAGTTATAAAGATGACTCAATTATTATTGCATTAGTCCAGACCCCTTATTATAGTATGAAACATGTATTATAAACAGTCACTAGAAAGGCAGGTTTGAAACTGGCATTCACCACAAGAACTAAAATTTATGCATGGAATAAGGTAATGGGGCATAGGTGGTATCAAGACTCATTTTCAGAACATGCGTCCATATTGTCTAACATTAGCTTTTGTCCTTCATTAAATAACTGTATATTTAAATCATGGTATGGTAAAGTATTTAGGGAGATGGGGCAATGTATAGAAAAAGGGGTGGTGATGGAATTAGATGTTTTAAGTAAAAAATATGATATATCTAATTCCCAATTCTGTTTTTTTATAATTATGTAGTTATATCAATACAAATCTGAATAAATGGAATGATAGATTAGATCAGTTATTAAATTTGTTCAGTCAACCAGTGCAACAGAAACTGATTTCAAAAATTTATGTAAATCTTCTTCCGTTATTTTAAGGAAATAGTTATAATCATGCATTAAAGGTTAAGTGGGAAGAGAAATTGAATGAAAAGATATCATCAAAGGACTGGGAAAAAGCAATCAATATCAGGGCATGGGGATTAAAATCTATTAGAATGCAACAGATATTATTTAATATCTTGCATCGAACATACTATACTCCCCATTTTCTGCATACAATTAATACCACCATCCCCTCTTTTTGTCCCAGATGTCAGATAGACAATGCAACCTTGGAGCATATGTTTATTCAATGTCCCAAATTTGACGAATGGTGGGAATCAATCTTAACATTTATTTCACAGGCTATAAATACTACATTAGATAACAAACCCACATGGATGTTATTGAGAGTTGGGTCACCGTATAATACTTTATCGTTATTCAAACAAATTTTGGTGAATGTCAGTTTGACCCAAGCCTACAAACAGATTCTCTTAAAATGGAAGGACTCAGATCCACCTCATTTTAGAAATTGGTTAAATGCTATCTCAAATGTACATGCGTTAGAATGGATACATTATATATCTATTAAACAAATAGGAGAAAATATGGCAACCTTTAAAGAAGAAGTTTGAAGCCATGAAACTTTAAAACATCTTTATATTAACTTGTGTTATAGCTAGCTTGGCTTGATGAAGATTAAGCAGGTACAAGTATAGGAATGAGATATTAAAAGTATATGGTTATAAAATCTGAACCACTGAAATGTGTAAAATACAATGCTAATTGTGCACAAAGCTTTATAATGATGGGGTTTTCTGTGCTTTCTTGGGTATTTTTAGTTGTATAATCAAATGTATATGAATTTGTATTCAAAAGGAAAAAAAAATATTTGATATATCTTACATATGGAAATATTGTAAATGATAAATAAAAATAAAACAAAAACAACTAGAATGCCCAGGCCAGGAGGCATGGCAGGGGCCTGAGCCCCCACCTCCTTGGAGGGCTCCCAGCAGACTGGAATCTGCTCTATCTGTCTCAATATGAATCTATGCTAGCAGACAATGTCTTTTATAGGGTTCTTTTCCAAACTCCTGATTGGCTGTGAAGGTGGAGTGATGGGCCTCGGAATGGCTGGAGGACCTGTCACTCACTAAACTTGAGGCACAGTTGGTCTGGTGAATTGGTGCCTAAAATGATGTCCCTGTAAGTCTCCATGAGCCCCTGGTGTTTACCCATGAGGTGTTGAGAATGTCCCACAAGTCCTGGCTTTGTTTTCCTAGCTTTCCAATTGGCCGTGGCTGCTTGCAATGGCTACTTAACCCACTGTCCCTTCTGGCAGAATAGATATAGTCCTGAATAAAGTTCTGGTGCAGCCAGGAAGAAATAAATATTTGCCCCAATGTCCCACAGTTCTGTAGCCCAGATGGTGTCCTTGCTGTCACTGCACAGATGAAAGGTGTGGCTCTGCTGATATTCCTGCTGCTACTGCACATATTTAAGCTCCCCTGCAGCAGCAGACAGACACAGAGTCCCAAAATAGTTCTGGTTCAGCTAGAAAAAGCATTTTATTTATTTATTTAAACACTCCCCCCAGAAATGCACTTTTCCAACATACAGCAGCAGCTATTATTTAAATGCTTTCTTTTTCCTTTTTTCAGCCACAGCCAAGATACATGCTGCCCTAGGGGCAGCCAGACGCAAACTAAATTATTCAGAGGACCGGAGCTCAGCTCATGAATATTTAAATGAGCCTCAATCCAGTACCTTTCAAAACTCGTTTTATTTTTTAACCACAGTAGCCCCCAGTAGGTTGTCCATGGTCACTGGGGCCCAAATGGGTGGACAGGATCCTGGGACCGATAACACAGTCCCTGAGGTGACTGCAAAACAGCACAGTTCAAGATCAAAGATGCTTTTCATGCCTATGCGATTGCCACTGCCCTGGAGGCAGCATTATTGCAGCGGGAGATCATGAGGAGCTGGATTCTACTTCAGGCTAAAGGCTGGGGCACCGGAAAAGAAGAACAAGACCTAGGGACAAAAAAACTTGCTGGCAGTAATCGGGAGAAGCCTAGAAGAAACAGCAGGAAGAAACAGAGAATGGCAGGGCTAAGGTGACAGGTAAGCCCAAGCAGGCTTTTCTGGAACCCCCATTTGCAGGGGCATTACACCAGTAACTGTGAGAGTGTTTTCATAGTAGCTATCACAGTCATGACTCCTAATTATAAGAAAGAAATAAGGTATTCAGCACACAAATATTACTAGGTGAGCAGGATGTGTGTGAAGTACTCTTATGGATATAAAAGTGCTTCCTGCAACCTTGAATCCTTTTGTCTGATTGGCTATGACATTACAGTTGATCTATAATTGTAATCATTGAAACCAGGAGGAACACACAGTGCACAAATACAACGATACAGGGCGCTTTTTACACTTACATTGTATTTCTCTAACTTTGTGACTTTGTGCTTCAGTCCTAACTAATGCCTGAATGTAGTTTTTTGCAGTTACTGTATTTAATATTGATGTGGGCATTTTTCTTACCTCATTTTTACGTTGGCTTGCGCACATATGCACAAGCAACATTTTGTGGTCATAGTACTGTAGTAGCACTTTCAAAGGTGTGTCAGTGTTGTGGCCAATCCAAGAAATGCTTTAGCCGGTGTGTCCCTCAGTTGACAACCAGTGAGCATGCTGCCGATGACAACAGTTTCAGAGATTGCCACCAACTTGAAAGAAATCCACTGCTGCAATGAGAGACGGGCTCACCTTTGCAGTGGCAGATCTGACACACCTCCCCTACATGCCTTGCCTTGTGAAACATTTAATTAAACATGGTCGTGGTTTTCGCCATCCACCTCTCACAATCCCTAGGAAGCTGGCTTCAGGGGTGCCCAATCCTTCTGTCTGCATGCCCCCTCCCCAGTTCAATTTGTTTGCCAATGGGGTGCCCAATCACTGTCAGCATAATGTCCCCCTAGTTTAATTTGTCTGCCGAGGGGGGTGCCCAATCCCCCTCGACATCATGCCCCCAAACACAGACATGCTTTCTTTGCTGATGGGGTGCTGAATCCCCAGTGGTTCCAGTCCCACCACAAAAAAACCAGGTGACACACTGGGAGCCCACCCCAGTATGCCCAATGTACTACCTGAAAAAAAGAAAACCTTCCCCAAAGTTTTTTTTTAATTATTTTGACCTGTAAACAACAAAATAGTCCCTCAGTGTCTGTCGTGCCCCCTAACCCAACCCACACCCTCCCTCTGTGCACCCCACCTTCCCACAACCCCCTCACCCCATACTTACCTCCAGAGGGCAGCATGGCGATCTTTGGTGGAGCGGGAACATGTTAGCACTCTCCAAAGCCGATCGTGAACTGAAGAAATGCTGGTAAGCTGTGTAATGGCTCATATGTGGGTTTTTCAACTTAGGTGGATATCTCAGCCATTTTCTTGACTTTTGGCTCTAAATTTTCAACATGGAGTTCTCGGGACCCCACCTCATGAAATCAGTCACTGCCATTTTGTTATTCAGTCCTGAAAGATGATTTTGCAGTCACTGCATAGAATCACCTTTTGGGACACCTTTTTGCACATGTGGTGCACAATGGCATGACTGCTGTGGGAAATCAATGTTCAGGACAGATTAAGAAAATCACAGTGACACTGTTCATGAGCAGAGGTCCCAAAATGCCTATGTTGAAAATTTGGTGAAAAAATTCCCAAAAATGACTGCGTCACGAATGTGCATTGCACAATTTCCATCCATGCTCATAACTTCAAGAATTTTTTATATTTTCACGCCAGATTTTCAACATTGCCTTTTTTCACACCTCCTTATAAACAGTACAGCTGTCATTTTTCACATCCTGCCCAAAACATGTTTTTGCAGCTGTGGCACACAACGGGTGTGGTTGCTGTGCGAAATCAACTTTTGGGACAGAGTAACAAATAAACAGTGCCACTGTTCATGGGGAGAGGTCAGAAAATGCCCTTGTTGAAAATTTAGTAAAAAATTCCCTAAAATGACTGCATTATGGGCATGCGTTGCACAGTATCTATGCATGCTCTTAAGTTTGCAAATTTTTCATATTTTCTCTACAGATTTTCAACATTGCCATTTTTTGACACCTCCTCATGAACAGTGCAGCCGTCATTTTTTTGCATCCTGCTCAAAATGTGTTTCTGCACCTGTGGTTCCCAATGCTGCAGTTGCTGTGAGAAATCACCTTACAGGATTGAGTAACAAAATTATAGTGCCACTGTTCATGAGGTGGGGTCCCAGAAAGCCGCTGTTGAAAATTTGGAGTGAAAATACCAACAAACACCCAGGGCATTAAGGTTTCCAACCATATACCCACCCTGTAGAGGGACATAAGGGTTCGTCAGTCAAAATGTTCACAGAATTCTACCACCATCCCCCACCCTACAGTTACTGACAGGCATTGAAGTGTGCCTTGGGTTCTGTCACTCTAACATTCACCCCCCATTCTTCTATTTTGCACCCATCTCAGCTTATTTTCTTATGGAATGGGGTGAGCATAAGGGCCGAAGACCCCAATGCACACCGCATCACCTGTCACTCTCTACAGGGTGGGGTGAGGTGGAATGGTGTAAGCGTTATGGCCAACCCAAAGCCACACTCCCAATGCCTTTCAGTCTCCATGGGGGGGGGGGGTGTTGGTGTTACTTCAATATTTCACTGCCATTCCTATTTTGCATTTCTAACTCCTGCATCACCAGTGCCAGTGTCAGTGCCAACAAGCCAACATTCAGAATTGACAAATGCTTGTTTCAAATGTTATCAAATGTAAATATTAATTTTGATAGCCTCCTCTAGCTCCCTGGATGTAAATGTATTTAACTTATCCGTAGTTGCTTACAATAGTATTCTAATTTTTTTTTTATTATTTGTCAAAGGCTTCCAATTTTACTCACTACCTATCAGAAATCTGCTCAGGATCTGGGTCCAGGTTACAAGCGCTAAGGGTGTACCAATGCCAAGTTTGTATTTAGTGCATGTTTCAAAATTTGGCACTTGTATCTTCAGTTCGGACCAGTTACAATATTTAGGCCATTTTGGAAATACTTCAGCCTTTGGCCATTTAGCCCTTCTGAGGTGGCCAGGGCTCATCTCATAACTACCCCTTTACCCTTCCTGGTGATTTCCCACTCTTCTCCTAGCTCTCTGTACTTTTGGTTTTTTCATTAAAAAACATTTCCAGCTCTTGCCACTGTGCAGGGAGTTAAAGGTTTTTTGTTTTTTAAATATGACTGAAGGAACAGGGGAGGATGGAAGAGGCTGGGATTGATGGGGATGGGTGTGGGTGGAGGGCGTGCCAGTACAGTACTCCTATCTGTAGTCTATTAAACCCTAATACCAAGTTTCCAAAGTGTCTTTGTCTGAAGGGTTGAAGCCAAACTGAAGACAGAGATTCTGAATCAAAGCCTAGCTAAAGTTGTCAATTTCCTCATATGACCAAAAGGGGGAAGGGCAGGGGTAAATGGAGAAAGTGACAAAGGCAAGAAGGACAGGGATGGGGCAAAAGGGAGTAAGGCCATCAGGAAGTGGAGGGTAATGAGTACCAATGACCGTAGTCTGGGCAACACGCTCTTGAGCTGGTGGCCTTGATGGAAGAGGGATGCCTGGATATTGTAGCAGTCACAGAAACATGGTACACAGAGAACCATGACTGGGATGTTAACATACCAGGGTACATAACCTACAGGAGAGACAGGCAGGGGAGAAGAGGGGGAGGAGTAGCTCTCTATGTAAAGGAAGGGATAAAAGCAACTGAACAAAAGAGTAAACAGGGAAGAGGAGGCACTGTGGGTCACCTTGGAGACTGGAAAGGGCACCACAATCCACACAGGGGTTGTGTACAGACCCCCATGTCAGGGGGAGGGAATGGATGAGGATATGATAGAAGGCATTCTTAGAATGGCAGAGAAAGGGGAGATACTGTTGATGGGAGACCTGAATATGCCAGATGTTAACTGGAGCACATTTGCTGCAGCCACATCCAAGAGCAGGGCCATTCTTGATGCCCTACAGGTGGCAGGCATTAGACAGCTGTTTCAGAACCCACTCATGAGGAGCAATCTTAGACCTTGTACTCTCAAACGGGGCAGTGAGAGGATCTCTGATCTAGAAGTGGGTTGCCATCTGGGGACAAGTGACCATCAAACAGTGTGGTTCATTAAACTCAGCTACAGAGTCAAGCCATACAAAAGTGAGGGTACTGGACTTTAGGAGGGCTGACTTTGGCAAGATGGGAGAGTGCCTCAGAAAGCACTAGCAAACAGGCTAGAAGGAAGTGTGGAGCAACAATGGGAATCATCAAAACTGCCATCACAGAGGCAACAAGCCTTTGTGTGAAGCAAATAAACAAATCAAAATGAAAGAAAAGTCACTATGGTTCTCAAAAAGGTGGCTGTGAAAGTCAGGAAGAAAAAGATAGCATTCCGGAGTATAAGGAAACACAGAAGGAGCAGGACAGAGAGCTGTGCCAGTTAAGGCAGAAGGAAGCAGGAGGGAAGTCAGAATAGCAAAGGCCCAAACTGAGGAAAAGATCGCCAACTCAGTTAAGAAGGGGGATAAAACCTTTTATAGGTACATCAGCGAGCGTAGAAAGACAAAGTGAGGGATAGTGAGGCTGAATAGAATGCACGGTGGGTGGGCAGAGGGGGACAGTGAAAAAGCAGGAATACTGAATGAATATTTCTGCTCAGTATTCTCAAAAGAGGAGGGGGAAGTGCCTAATCCAATTAACAGAAGCACTCTTGATAGGAGAATTAGATCCCAGTCCTTTCACAGAAGAAAGGGTTCTGCAAGAACTCTAAAACTGAAAGTGGACAAAGCAATGGGTCCTGATGGAATTCACCCAGAATTCTAAAAGAATTAAGGAGGAACTAGTGAAACCACTGGCTACTCTTTTTAATAAATCATGGGAGGATGGTGTGGTACCCAAGGACTGGAGGAAGGTGGATGTGATTCCCCTTCACAAAAGTGGGACCAAGACAGAGGCAGGAAACTACAGACCTGTCAGTCTGACCTCTGTGGTAGGGAAAGTGATGTAGTCACTTCTGAAGGAAAGAATAGTTGAGTACCTATAGGCCAGTGGAGCACAGGACCCAAGGCAGCATGGGTTCACAGCGGGAAGGTCATGTCAGACAAATCTAATAGATTTCTTTGACTGGGTGACCAAAGTAGTAGACCAGGGAGGGCTGTGGACATGGCCTACATAGACTTTAGCAAGGCATTTGACACAGTCCACACAAAGATTAATAGTCAAATTAACCAGCCTGGGAGTGGGGCCCAGGGTGATAGCCTGGGTAAAACATTGGCTGCACAACAGGACACAGAAGGTAATTGTAAATGGAGTCCACTCTGAAGAAAGAGGGGTTACTAGTGGGGTACCATGAGGGTTCCTATGGGTCCAGTCCTTTTAATGTCTTCATCAGTGACATTGCGAGGGACTGGAAGGAAAAGTATGCCTTTGCAGATGACACAAAGATCTGCAACAGGGTTGATACACAAGGAGGCGTGGAAAGGATGAGAAGGGACTTGGCAAGGTTGGAGGAATGGACAGAAGTATGGCAGCTAGGATTCAATGCAAAGTGCAAAATAATGCACCTGAGAAACAAGAACCCAGGGGAAGAATACACAATGGGTGGGGAGGTAGTAACAACAACAAAAAAGTAAAGGGACCTGGGGTAATCATATCAGATGACCTTAAGGTTAGCAATCAATGTGAGAAGGCAGTAGGGAGGACTGGGGTATACTGGGATGTACAGAGAGGCATCAGCAGCAGAAAACAGGAAGTTGTTATCCCTCTGTACAGACAGTTGGTGAGACCCATCTGGTGTACTGTGTCCAGTTCTGGAGACCTCATCTCCGCAGGGACATAGACAGGATAGAGGTGAGTCAGAGGAGGGCAACTAAAATGGTGCAGGGTCTGCAGAGAAGCCATATGAGGAGAGACTAAAGGAGCTTAATATATACCCTTGAGGAAAGAAGGAGAGGGGACATGATAGAAACTTTAAGTACCTCAGTGGAATCAACAAAGTCAAGAGGTAGCATCTTTCAGAAAAGAGACTTACAAGAACAAGGGACACAATTTAAAAGATAGAAGGAGGGCGGTTCCAGGGGCAATGTGAGAGTATTATTTCACAGAGAGGTAGTGGACGCATGGAACAGCCTTCCTGAGGAGTTGTGGGGTCTAAAACTGTGGGAGATTTCAAGAATGCATGGGACAGACATAGAGCAATTCTTGTGAGGAGTAGGAAGAAATAGGCCGTTAGTTAACTAGGATCTGCGGCCTATCCTGTGGGTAAGGGAAATGGGCAGACTAGATGGCCTAGGTCCTTATCTGCCGTCCAAAGTCTATGTTTCTATGTTTATGCTCATAGAAACATAAAACATAAATTTGACTGTGAATAAGACTACTTGTTCACCTAATGTATCCATTCTGTAGAATTAAGCTGCAGATTCTTGCCTAACCAACAGCTTACTTCCTCCTACTCCTCACTAGAATTGCTTTATGCCTGTCCTATGCATTCCTGAATTTCCCCACAGTTTCTGACTTCATGAGCTCCTCAGGAAGGCCATTCCATGCATCCACTACCCTGTCTATGAAACATACTTCCTCACTTTACCTCTGAGCCATCCCCTCTATCTTCAAATTGTGCTCCCTTGTTCTTGCACATCTCTTTTTCTGAAAGATGCTATCCTCTTGGACTTTGTTGAGTCTTTGAGCTTGAAAGCTTTACTATGTTCTCTCCTCCTTTCCTCAAGTTTATAAGCATATTAAGCTCCTTTAGTTTCTCTTTCAGAGGGCTTGTGGGTGCAGACCCTGTACCATTTTAGTTGCCTCCTCTGGACAGCCTCCATCCTGTCTATGTCTTACAGAGATGGGGTCTCAGAATTGCATGCAGTACTCTCAGATGGGGTCTTACCAACTGTCTGTACAAAGGGATAACAACTTCCTGTTTTCATTGGTGATGCCTCTTCCTATCCATCCAAGTATTCCCCCAGCCCTCCTTACTGCCTTTCTCATATTGCTTACCCACCTTTAGGTTGTCTGATATGACTATCCTCGGGTCCCTTTCCATTTTTGTTGTTGTTAGTATCTCATCCCCAACTGTATAGTCTTATTCTGGGTTTTGTTTCCAGGTGCATTACTTTACTTCTTTGCATTGAATCTAAGCTGCCATATATTTGACCATTCTTCAACCTTGCCAAGTCCCTTCTCATCCTTTCCACCCCCTCGTGTATCAATCCTCACCCTTAGCAAGCATCAGTACTGTTTAAGGTTCACACAGACCTGCAGTGGCCTGCAGGGAAATATGGAAATCCCCTGTGGACGCCAGGCTAAGTGGACTCACTTGAGTAGCTAGGCCCTTTTTTCTGAAGGGAGGGACTGGCAAAGAGAGGGAATGAAATGACATGAGATCAGGGCATTAACAAAGGGCCACAGGGCAGTTAAAAGAAAAAAAATGGTAACAGAATGTAGGAAAAATGTTGAATTATTTACAGGGATAGTTAGAAATCAATAGAATGAGTGTTTATAAGGGGATGACAAATAATGGACGAAACATAGAAACATAGACTTTGGCAGATAAGGACCACTTGGCCCCAGTCTGCCCATTTCCTACTGGATAAGCTGCAGATTTTAGTTAAACAGCCTACTTCCTGCCACCCCACTATAATTGCCTTATGTCTGTCCCATGCATGTTTGAATTCCTCCACTGTTTTAGACCCCACAGCCTCTCCAGGAGAGCGGTTCCATGCGTCTACCACTCTCCCTGAAAAAATTATCTCACATTACCCTGAACCGTCCCCTCTATCTTTAAATTGTGCCTCTTGTTCTTATGCATCTCTTTCTGAAAGATTCTACCCTCCTGGACTTTTTGATTCCTTGAGGAACTTGAATGTTTTATTATGTCCCCGTCCCTCCTTTCATCAGGGTATCGTATAAAGCTCTCTCAATCTCTCTTCATATGGTTTCTGATGCAGACCCTGCACCATTTTAGTTGCCCTCCTCTGGACTGATTCCATCCTGTCTATGTCCTTGCATAGATGAGGTCTCCAGAACTGCACACAGTACTCCAGATGGGGTCTCACCAACTGTCTGTACAGAGGGATAACCACTTCCCTTTTTCTACTTGTGATGCCCCTTCCTATGCTTCCTAGTATCCCCCTGGCTCTCCTTACTGATTTCTCACATTGCTTACCCACCTTTAGATCATCTGATATGCCTACCCCAGGTCCCTTTCCATTTTGTTGTTGTTAAGTACCTCCTGCTATTGTACTCTTCTCCTGGGTTTTGTTTCCCAGGTGCATTGCTTGCACTT
This sequence comes from Neoceratodus forsteri, assembly GCA_016271365.2. Lineage (NCBI taxonomy): Eukaryota > Metazoa > Chordata > Ceratodontiformes > Ceratodontidae > Neoceratodus > Neoceratodus forsteri. Next base: position 462,049,084 of record CM028129.1, read on the forward strand.
CTTTGTTGAATCTAAGTTGCCTTATGTCTGACCATTCCTCTAACCTTGCCAAGTCCCTTCCCATCCTTTCTACCCCCTTGTGTATCAACTCTGTTACAGATCTTTGTGTCATCTGCAAAGGGCATACCTTTCCCTACAAACCCTCTGCAATGTCACCTATACAGATGTTAAAGAGGACTGGACCTAGTACTGAGCCCTGAGGTACTCCACTGGTGACCCCCCTTTCTTCAGAATGTGTTCCATTCACTATCACCTTCTGTGTCCTGTTGTACAGCCAGTTTGCTACCCAGGCTACCACCCTGGGACCCACTCCCAGGCTGGCTAACTTGATTATCAATCTTTTGTGCAGAACTGTGGCAAATGCCTTGCTAACGTCTAGGTAGACACAGTCCCTCCCTGGTCTATTACTTTGGACACCCGGTCAAAGAAATCTATTAGATTCATCTGACATGACCTTCCTGCTGTAAATCCATGCTGCTTTTCGTCCTGTGCCCCGCTAGCCTCTAGGTACTCAACAATTCTTTGTTTCAGATGTGATTCCATCATTTCCCTACCACTGAGGTCTAACTACAGGTCTGTAGTTTCCTGCTTCTACCTTGCTCCCACTTTTGTGAAGGAATTACATCTGCCCTCCTCCAGTCCTCAGGTACCACCCCATCCTCCCATGATTTGTTAAAAAGTGTGGTCAGTGGTGTCACTAGGTCTTCCTTAGTTCTTTTGTGATTCTGGGGTGACAGCCATGCTAGATGTGCATAGGGAAGGATGTGTTTCTGCTGTGGATTTCAATTGGACATCCAAGGATATTTCTCCTTTAGTACACGCAGTCCAACCCTGGGTACACATGCCTCATAATTAACTAATTACAGTTTGCGTATTTCTCTGAAAAATGAATTTTTCCTCAATAAAAACATCTAATGAAGAAAATGGTGTGCCTTTGATTTGTTTCCTGGCAGGAAGACTGCAGTCAATAAGATACACTCAGTGCTCTGTCTACAGCCCTGCTCTAAAGCAGTTCATGAAAAATTATTTTCATTTTGACTTACTTGCACATTGGAGCTTCTCTTACCGTAAATTCCCTTTCAGAAGATTTATGTCAAAGTCTCAGAAATGCTTGTGGCAGATGAATCAATAGATTATCTTTGGCAAAAATCTGAGTTACTAAAAGGATTAAATTTGTTTTATGAGATGATTGAGAAGTTGAAATCCACACAGCTTATGAATGTAATAAATTCATATTTCTGTTTGAAAATATTAGGAAATGTGACAAATATTTTTATTGTTTGAATTTGTCAACATTGCAGGAAAATGTGCAGGTATCTCAAAACATTTATAACTTTACTTGATCTTATGCCTTTCTGCTGAGTTTTCATTTCATTACATTGTTTAGCCATGCCAGTCATACCAAAATATTAAAAAAGATTTATAGAGACGCCAACAACTTGCTTTTATCTCTGGAATATTCTTTTTGTAAACAGAATATTTTTTCGAATTTCTTTATCTGACCAAATCCAACTGAGTTGAAACATCACATTCAGTCAGCAGCACAAAATTAATAATTTGCATCCACTAATTTGTGCTGTGATCTAAACTAGCAAAGCCAACCACACACCCTAGGGTGAGTAGTCCCCAGTGTGAGTGCAGAGCAATGCAGACTGCTGGTCCAGATGTACTAATGCCAACTAACATCACAACATGCACCCACAGGTATGGTGCAATGAGTCAGTGCATGTCATACTGCTACAATGTAGAGGTCCTGGCCACAAGTACATCAGAGTAGTTCTTGATGCCTAGAGGTACCCTAATCATTCTAGTCATTCCCTGCTGTAGAATGCCCCCACACACATACACATGTTCTCTTTGTGTCTAGCAATTCTTGTTAGTAGCACTTTCTCCACCAGGTGACGCTGCCCCTCCATGTTATGTTGAATCCACTAGTAGCACTTGCTCCATGTTTGGATCCAACCCTGTTCTCTACACTCATCTTAGGATGGTCATAGCAGTCCCCATTTCTCCAGCTGAGAGGCTGGCATGTGGTCGAATGCTTTTGCTTGTTTATGGAACAGAAAGTACATGGATGCTGGGCAGCGCAAGTGTGGGATTTTCATTGGTTAGGAGATGAAGTGTGCTTCGATATTGGGCATCTCTGATGTGGGATTTTGTGGTTTGTAGATGAACCCTGGTCTCCTATCTGGAACTGTAATGTGATATTGCCCTATTAATGCATCAGCAAGCAACTGACAATTCTTTATAACACAGTGGTGCTACAGTGCTTTAAATTGTGATTACTACCATAGGCTGGCCCCGTGGCAGGCAGCGTCATATTGTCTTACAACTTTAATGACCTGGAGCTCATTTGTGAGCCCTAGAATCCCACACTGGAGCATGCAATTGTTTATTTTATTTATTTATTCAAGTCTTGGATTACAACCTTTGAGCTATAAGCTTATTTAGAAAGGTTCCACGCCAATAACATTCCAATACTGGACTAACAAACAAATATGTAATCAGGAATATGAATTGTAACAACAGCAGAGTAAGCATCTTTGAAACAGAGTATATACAACATCAAAGTAAAACAACTTTGTGCAGAATATATATAGTAGAGTCAATAAGAGGGGAGATTAGACAGCAGACACAATACTAAGTCAGGATTTCAGAGAGGAAAAAAGATGAAGATTCGAGGCCGGTAACGAGGATATCCAAGATTCTCTTTGTCAGGGGCAATTGAAGGGGTGGAGGTTAGAAGTCCAGGTGAGTAGTTTGAGATGGGTTAGGGCAGAGAGGAGAGGATGGTTGAGAAGGGAAGATGAGGTGGAGGGGAGGATTATGAGGAGAGGTAGTGTAAGGTGAAGGATTATGGTAGAGAAATGGGGACAAAGGGGAGTGGGAAAAGGTGGAAGGAGACAGTAGGGGAGGATGGGGGTTGAAGAGGTAGAACAGGGTAGGTAAGAATATAGGGAGGGTAGCAGAAGGGGAGTGAAGGGAGCAGGCGTGATCAGTACAGGGCTAAGGCTACTTTAATTGGGAGCAGAAGCAAGTCTTTTGACTACAGAGGAGGGAGCAGAGTTTAGCTTTGAAAGGCCCTAATTTGGACTCGACTTGTAGGTTGCAGGGAGTGAGTTGAGCCATTTTGGGGCACGACAACCAAAAGAAGGCCAAGTTATGAATATGAAGTACTTGCCTCTGCGCAGAAGGGTGATTTGTGCTCCCTGCTGAATGATGCAAATGTGGCATTGTTAACTGTGAAAGAGGTTACTTGCTCACCCTCTCATTGGGGAAGGAAGTAACTGTGGCAACCCTTCTCATCAGGTTGGGTGACAATTGAAAAGGGGCTAAAGGGTGGGGGATAATATTATATTTAAGGTTGCTAAGGTACATAAGTTAGCCAGATTCCTGAGAAACTGTAAAATTTCAAACTGTAACTCATCCTAGTTTATGAAATACCATTCTGCAAAAAGTGGAATTTTAACAATGCTCAGCCCGTTCAATCTCAAAAACCATGGGCAGGATTCACAAAACTCTTCAAATTCCCACAGCTGTGGGTTGCTACTCACAAGTGGGGTACAAGAGGGGGAGGTATTTGAAGAAGTGTTAGCAAAGAGAGTGGCTTTTTGGATCCATCAGTTGGGGCACCAAATTAGTCTGGTATAAATGATTATGTTGAACTTGCCAAACTTGTGTGATTTGCAATTTTGGATGAGTTGGAAGCCATATTAGCTATTATCTAGATATGTCTTTTGTTCTTTTTGAAATATAGTTTCCATGCAATTGATATTTTATTGCTGGATATACAGTATATGGCCATAATTTGGGCTGGCAGTATAGCCTAGAGGCTAAAGGAATGAGGTGTGAATGAGCTTGGTACATCCAGCAGCCCAGACCTGAGTTTGATTCTCACAACCTCCACTTGCATACTGTGTGACTCTGAGCAAGTCACTTGACCACCCAGTGTTCCCAGGTCGCCTCTGAGAACAGGCACTTGTGCCTAGTGGGCCTTACCTGGTTACCAAAGACTGAAATATAAATAATTAGGTACTTGTATATTTTATACTACCCTGAGAATAAATTAAAGAGTTCAAAGGTAGCATTTTACTATCCTTGGCTTACTTGTGGGTTGCTATTTTTTTTTATTTTGGCTATTGCAAAAGTTGGCATCATATTTACTGAAGAATGATTAGCTATGTGTGATAATTTAGCCATAAGTACTATGGGTGGATTGACATTTGCATTAATTAATGATGGTATGTTTTAAGTTGTTTGATTCACATTTGCACATTTTCTTGCTTTTCTCGATTATATGGACTATATATATCATAGTGGTCCACTAGCAGGTGCAAAGGTACATTGACAAATCACCTGGGAAGTGGATGTGAAATATTGGGCTGTTTGTGGGTACTCCATCATAAGACTAGCTGTAATGTATTGTCCTTTTTTATTTTAAAACTGTAAAATAAACAGTTCACTTACTGCACTGAACTACAGTGTATAGTGCCTTCTTTGTAAACTGATACTGAGTTCTGCCATAATTACTTCAAGGCCTGCTACTATGCAAGCACCAGTAGTTGTAACATTCACTGCCACACAAGGACATCTGTGCTTCTAACAGCTGCTGCCAAATTCTTCAGTAATTTAACACCCACTACCACATAAGCTGATCAGTGGTTCTAATGCCCACTATCAAACAGGCCACCAGTGGTAATAATGCCCTCTGTCAATGTAGTTCACCAGTGATTCTAACACCCACTGTCATGTTAATTCTTCAGTAGTTCTAATGCCAACTGCCATGCAAGGCCATTAGTAGTTCTAACACCCACTGCCATTCATAGGGAGGCAGTATAGCGCAGTGGTTTAAGGCTCTGAGCTGCAAATCTGGTAATATCCAGCAGACCAGACCTGGGTTTGAATCCCACAGCTTCCATTTGCATACTGTGTGACCCTCAAGCAAGTCACTTAACTTCCCTGTGCTCCCAGGTCACTCTAGTCAAAAAACTTTCAGCTTAGTGTGCTACTCCTTGTTAAAATAACTAAATAAAAAAAAATATTCCTTAGTGATTCTAATGGCCACTTGTGCAGATGTTTTTAGTTGTTACAGTGCCCACTGCCACACATTGCAATCAGTGGTTCTAATGCCCACTGTGACTCAAGCCCTTCAGTGGTTCTAATGCCCTCTGCCACAAGGCCATCAGTATTTCTAACACCTGCTGTCATGCAAGTACTTCAATGGTGCTAATTCCCACTGTCATGTAAGGCCATTAGTGATTCTAATGCCTGCTTCTAAAAAATATCACCAGGGGCCAAACACCTGCTGCTTTTCAAATTCTTCCTTGGTTCTATTGCCTTCTGTCATACAAAACATCAGTGGTTATAACTCCACTACCACTAAAGTTCTTCAGTAGTCCAGGAACATGCTACCACAATTTGTGTATACTGTATCTTAGAATGAATCCTCTCAGTTCTGTGCCCTACAACATCTGGTTATGATATATGCCTATATGGATTTACTTGTAGCATTAACAGTATACTGCAATCATCTAAACAATTCATACAACATTAAAACAACACTTTCTCTGCATCAGCTCTGTGCTTCAAGTCATTTAAGGTACTGTAGCCCAACTGCAGCTGCTTTAAGGTCATATCTAACCTAAGACCGCAAACAACCATTCTGAAACAAAGGCAATGCTGCTACTTATTTACCTTTCCTGCTAAATTGGCAGCAGGTCTAAACATAAATCTACTAATCATCACGTTAAGCCAGTATAATCTATTCATATAAAGTTCTGGATTGCCTCTCACTCAAAAGACAGAACTTCTATTAATTGGTTAGCTCTGCAGCATCTCCTTCAGCCAACTGGTAACAGAACTGCCTGAACAAGTCTCATTCCTTAAGACAGTCTTAACTTCACTAATACTCTAATGGTGTGGTCCTTTTTAAAACATTTTATTTTCTGAAGTTTTTTTTTAAAGTAAATTGTACAGGAAGTATCTTATAATTGATACAATGGCAGAGGAAAATACTAAAACATCTTAGCATATTCAGTACATTGCAATATTGTTTCTTAAGAAAATGCATATGTATTGTGTGAAAAATAAACAACTATTTAAAAGTCAAAAGTTTGTCTGACACTTCATGTCATTACAAAACATATAAATAAATAAGAATGTTAAAATATCAATAAATTCCTACACAAGCCATAAAATCTTTTTATTGTAAACAGTCAGAGAAGAGGCATAATTACAAACTTCATTCAGTCACATATAATACTTAAAACAACCCTATTTAAAACTCATTCAAAATACAAATTGTTTAAGCATTTGTTTCAGCTTTAGCTTCTTGGACATTCATATGCAATTTGAGCTTATCAATAATGTTCAAAAATGAAATTACAGGCTCCTAGACCTCTCTTGAGTGTTGTTTTAACAAACATGTGGCCAAGTCTCCATGTTCAAATTCAACAGTCTTTAAAATATTACCCAATAATTGGCTCCTATGGTGCTCATATAATGAACATAGAATCAATAGGTGTATTAAATCATCCAGTGATTTACAAATTAGAACTTATACTAATTATGTGTGAGAAGGGCAAGATTATATAATGATCATTATTATTCTCACTGCATGTGTGCCTGTATGTTTCATTTTACAATTATGCTACAGAATGATTCTCTAAACCAAAAAGCTCACACCTGTCCTATAAGAATACAAACCAAGCAGTACAATGTTAGGAAAATTACTGGAATCTATCCAGCTTTCAAATCCTAATGGTACTGTAAGTCCTTCCATAGAGCAACAACATACTTCTGTGTGATTGCACCATCACCTAGAACTGTACAAGTTAGTAAGGGTTTCCATGGTGACATGCCTTCTCCTATGCATGTAACCAGCACCTAACCCTTATTTCAGAGAAAAAAAAAACTTTCTAGCTTTACAAACCTCTCACAAATTTTGCACAAAGAAAAACCGATTGGCACTGCAATCCATAAGAAAAACTTGATTTCCGTTTTCCCAGACACAGATTCTACAGAAGAGGCTATACATATTATCAGTTAGGTAAATTAACTAAAAAGAATTAAAAAAACATTTCCCTGATAATAAAGAACAAAACATCCCCTATATCAGATTATGACTCTGGTAAGATTAAAGGTCTAATTATTAAGGTATTATCTGATAACTTATATCAGTCCTTTCAGTTCTTTAAACAAAGTTATTTTTTCCCCCAGTTTTAAAATTGCAACTGTGGCATGTCAGAATCGGTTAATTGAGATTGTGTGGGTCAGATACGCAACTTACTGCTATGGGACATCAAGTCCTAATTCAAAGTTAAACATTCATCTGCTGTAGGTTCTTTTTGTAAATAATTTCTTGTGAAAGTGGAAAGCTGGTGTGTATCAAAGAAAATGTTGGTCTTCCCACAAATTTCAGTTCTACATTTAGCTGGATCCATGATCAAGAAACTCCCCCAGTTCTTGTATTTCAGAACTGAATGTTAGAAACCATATTTTTCTCTGTTGTGAAGTGAAACAAACATCAGTGAAAATGTTTAGTTTGATATGTTCATAATAAATAGCATCCCATAGACTCATTTATTTTAAAGCATGTCTCAACTGAAATCAAAAGCAACTGTGTAAAGAATAGTAGTAATTCTCCTTGTTTGAATTTGATTGTTGTCTTCAGGTGCAGTATTTAAATCACTTTGCAGTACATTTTATTGAGACCGAGGTATTTTATTCAAACTGAAAACCAACTTTTAATCTCTAGTCCGATATACTTCAATAATTTAAAGTAAGTTTTTGGTGGGAGCTAAGTGTATTATTAAAAATATACTTTAAAAGCTTCCTAATGTCTGGAAGTTGGTGTTGTACTCCTCATGGATTCCAACGAGTACACCAACAGCTTTGGTGGTTCTACCACCCACTAGTAATGCAAACCATGGTTCTAATGTCCATGACTACAGTGGTTCTAATCCCCACTAGCAATCAAAAGTCATCATGTTAACATCAACCACTTCAGCAGCATCTGCTAGTAATTCAAAGCAGTGATTCTAATGCCCACAGCTTCAATAGTTTTAACCACCAGCAATAGTTCAAGTCATAGTCTACTCTCATGACTACAGTAGTTTTAAAACTTGCTATCACTCAAAAGCTGTCATTCTAGTACCCAGAGCTCAGATACTTTTGCTGCCACTACTCAAGTTCACTATGGCTCATCCATTTTTGTCCCATACTGCTAAACAAGCTAATAGCATGTGAGCCTCTATGTGAACCTATTCATCACCTAGCTGTCATTTCTCAGTTCATCTAGTTTACATTCCGAAATGCAAATCTGGCAGCAGAGCCATCATCTTAATTTAGTTGTCAGGTTTCAAGGTCTTCTGGAAGTTGCTTTCTTCCTTTCTTTTGTTGTTTACTATTCATTTATAGCATGTGTCTTTAATTTCAGAAATATACATCAATTTTAGAAATAACAACAGTAGGTTACCCCATCTAAATTATGGGAAAAACATAAATTTATAAAAAATCTGAGATACTGCCAGACTAAAGCATAGAGGGTTTCATGATAAAAAAAAAATCCAAATAAGTAATTTAAACTTGAATAGATGTAAATAATGGTAACATTACCTATTTGGGCCAACTATTTCTTTCCTTTTTAATATGGCATATGCTAATTATTAGTATTGCAGCCATGGGATTTTATATGTTAATTTTAGTTTTATAAATTGTTTTGTTAATTTTGTACAGGCACCTTAGTTTCGAAAGGCGCTTTTTATAAATAAAGATGACATTGACATTGACTTTTCACTATGATATTCCACCTTCAAGTAATTAAATGTTTACTCTGTTCCTTTTCAAAACCCACCTATATCACCACAACTGTTAATAACTGTTATCCTCTATAACTTCACAATTTATACTAGATTATTTCATTGTTTCATTATGACATTGTTATTATATACACAGATCACTTATGAGGAAAATCATTAAAGTTCCAGATTGTCCATTAAGTTCACCTTTTCTTTTCTGAGCTGGTGGGGAATCAGATTACTCTGGGTCAGCAGCCTGAGTAAAACTCTCTTAAATAATTAGCCAGTAGGTCCACAGCATTGAAAATGTTAACCTTGCCATCTTTAATGATTTTACTTTGGCAGGGGCAACAAATAAAACTGATCACTAGTTTGAGTACATCTTGCTTATAGTCAAGAAATTTCCTACTTCTTTGTTGTGTCTTGGAGCAATAATCAGGAAACAAATAACGGTGATCATTTTTATACTCCAATGCTCCCTTAAAAAGCAGGTGCCTTGTAAGTGTGCGTACCTTAAAGAATGAAGGTTTGGAGCCTTTAGATGCCTCTGCATTCAGTCAGTTTGCTTTTATTTGTTTATGTGCTTACCTGTTCATCATTTTATTTGCATTTTGCCAACTGCTAGTAAAAAAAGAGTCCAATGGAATTCCTATGTGATGATGTCATAAAATTTGTACTAGGAAGGCTGATAGTGTATTTCAATGGGAAACTACAAATCTGTTTTGGGATTTTTATGGAGAAATAACACTTCCTGCCACTAAATATAATATATTTAATAGAAATATGTGATGTTTGATAACATGTGATCTGATCCAGTGGGTGGGTCGACTATGGTGTGTGGCTGAGCAGGGGGTCCTGCTTCTGTTTTGCCAGGTAGCTGGTGATTTAGGCTGGTGCTCCCTTAGGCTTCCTGGGGTATGCTAATAAGTTGACCTTGGCAGGGGCCTGTGGCATTGGCTGTGGGCTTGTGGTTTGGCCTTCCAGTGGATTTGTCAGGGCCCGCTCCAACCCCAGAGCAATTAAGATCTGTGGCGGACTACCTAGGACTTGTCTTCTGCACATACGGTCAGACTATTTATATTTTCATTTACAATCTGGTAGAAGGCAGTGAGAGTGCCTTCCTTCGTTTTGTTTCTGGGATAGTAAGAGTGTACCATATTAACAAACGTACTTGGACATAATTTCAGTAATCCCTCCTTTAGTAGTGAGAGTACTTTGTGGTTTAGGGAAATTACTGTGATTTCCTTTTATTTTACCAGCCTCCTTTGGTGGTGTGAGGGACCATAGGGGCTGGAAATCTTGAGTTTATATGCTATCTGACTGGTTCCAGAGCATTGGGGAGGAGAGTTTACTTGTGCAGTGCTGGAGATCTTCTGAACTATGTCCTGTATGTTGCGTGTCCATTATTTGTATTAAAGTTTGATATCTATTGACAGCTGGGGATCATCCTTTTTTAAATGGAGATCTATGGGATTTATTTGTTTATTCTGATATTTTGATTTTGGGTTTCTTTCATTTTTTTTTGGACTTCAAAATTTTTAAGTGATTATTGCTATTTTATGTTTATATGGTTTCAAGTCTTATAAGTTAAAGTTAGTGTATTGTTAATGGGGGTTTTAGTTAAGTTGATCTGGGGTTATTTTTCCTTAGTTGCACCAGTCTGTAGGTCAGTTTAAGAGTTGAGATGTGCTAGAGGCCTACCCCCACAGTCGTGCACTATTCATCCTCTGCCCTTCATGCCCTCAACCCTTTTTTTCCTCCTCCATTGCGCTCTACAACTTACCAGCACAGTCGGGCACTCGGTATTGCTGGTAGGGGGAGGTGAAGGGTGTGGGGTGGTGAACAGCGGAAGATGAATGAGCAGGGCCACCACATCAGGGTCATGAGATCCAGGAGATGCCCTGGGGTGAAATGGAACCTGGAACGTGGTTCGTCTTGTCTGGTTTCCATACCCAAGGGCACCACCAATATTGGTGGGCAGGTGGCCTGGACTGCCCTGGAAGTCTGTCCAACTCAGGCAGTGTTATGCAATGCCAGGTCCATCATAAATAAGACTGCAATTATTGCAGATTTTGTAGAAAAGGTGGCTCTGTCTTGCATTACTGAGACCTTACTGGATGAAAATTCTGGCCCCATTTTGGAAGCTATAACTCCAGCTGGGTACTCAGTGTTTCACCTCCGAGATTGTATCACAGGGGGTTTGCAATATGTTTTAAGACTGAACTTAACCTCATGAGTGTACCAGTTGAGGATGCTAAGTCAATCAGGTGTACTGTGGTAGCAGGTGTAGGCTGCAGGATCGTCCTCATCTACCGTCCACCCAGAGATGAGAAGAGATTCCTTCAGGATGTGGTGGATTTTGTCACCAACATGGCATTTGAATCACGAGACTAATGGTTCTCTGTGATTTTAATGCCTGTATCGATGACGAACTCTCGCAGTTTGGACAGCACTTCCTCCAGCTGATGTCATCTCTGGGCCTTTCTCAGAGAGTTACCACTGCTACCCATAAACATGGTCACTCCCTTAACTTAGATTTTCTCCTGGGGATCAAGGCCTCTGATTTGGGGGTGGAACCAGTTGAATGGTCTGACCACTACACCGTGGGGTTTAGTTTTAGTGCCCCCCTTTGTAGGCCTACCCCTGTGGAGATGGTCAGGTATTGCCCTTTTCGAGATGTTAGCTCTGATGGCCTGGTGGCGGTACTTGACCTGTCATCCTTTCCAGTGGCAAACAATGACCCAGATGCCCTCAGTGGCCTATGATAGGGCCATCTCGGCAGCTCTGGCTCTCATTGCTCCTGTTCGTGTTCGCCCTCTCTCCCTTCACCCTCGGTCCCCATGGTTTGATGGGACCTTGAGGGAGATGCAGTGACTAGGTTGAAGGTAAGAGCATTGCTGGTGGAGATCATCTCTTGATGCTGACCACCTTAGATTGATGGAGCATTATCAAGCCTATCAATCTGCAGTAACCCGTAAGAAGGCAGAGTTCCTGTCTGGGGAGATTGCAGCTGCTCAGAATTGACCAGCTCAGCTTTTTCACACCATGGACAGGAGATGCAACCCAGCTTGTCTACAGGTCCAAAGGGCTTTTACACAATGGGAGTCTGATGAACTTGCTCGATTCTTTTCTTACTAAGGTGGCTGACATCAGGGTGACTCCAACCAGCACACTCTAAGGATGTTGTTGTGGATCAGCATGAGGATGCCGCCTCTCAGTTTTCCTGGAGTGCCTTTGACTGACTGGAATTTGTGGATATCATGTGGATTGTCCAGGGTGCATGCCCTATGTGCTGTAGTTTGGATCCAGGGCCAACTTCCCTGATTTTGGGTTGTATCAATTCTATTGGTCCAGTCCTAGCACGGATAGTCTGGTGCTCCCTGGAAACAGATGAATTTCTGAGCTCCCTTAAGGAGGCTATGGTAACACCACTCCTGAAGAAAGCTTCTTTGGACCCAGACTGCCATGCAAACTACAGCCCAATCTCTAATCTTCCCTTTCTAGGGAAGGGGATTGAGAAGGTAGTGGCTGTACAACTGGAGAACCATTTGACCATCCATGATATCTATGAACCCCTCCAGTCCGGTTTTTGAAAAAGGCATAGTACTGAGACAGCGCTGGTTCGGGTGCTTAATGATCTCCTGATGGCTATGGATCAGAGGAACTATTCCATTCTGGTCCTCCTTGATCTCTCATCAGCTTTTGACACTGTGGACCATGGGGTTCTGCTTGAGCATCTGAGGTTCATCTGTGGACTATTGGATGTAGTCCTCAGGTGGTTCACTTCTTACCTTACTGGAAGAACTCAGAGAGTGGTGTCTGGGGTTTATTCCTGGGACCCAGTTTCTTTGTCCTGTGGGGTTCCTCAGGGCTTGGTATTGTCCCCAATGTTGTTCACAGTGTATATGCTGCCCCTCAGAGAGATTGTAAGAAGGTATAGGCTGAGGTTTCACTGCTATGCTGATGATACCCAGCTCTACCTTTCTTTTGCACCCAATCAGGATGGAGCTATCTCAGTCTTCAATAACTGCCTTAGTGAAATTCAGGAGTGGATGGATTCAAGTTGGTTGAAGTTGAACTCGGAAAAGACGGAGGTGTTGTTAGTGGACTCAGTGCACTGGATAGGGGGGTCGGGAGCTGGCTCACCCTCAGGACTTTATCTTGGGGGTGTTTCACTCCTGACCTCTGAATGGGTGTGTAACCTAGGGGTAATACTTGATGACAGTTTGACTATGCATTTGCAGGTCTCTGCTGTCATCAAGTTCACATTCTACCATCTCAGGAATATCTCCAGGATTAGGCACCTTGTTCCTTCCAGCGATCTCCCTACTCTGATCAATGCCTTTCTGTCCTTGTGTCTGGACTACTGCAACTCCCTTTACCTAGGGTTTCCTGGGGTTGAAATCTGCCACTTGCAGCTAGTGCAGAATGCAGCAGTCTGGTTTTTGACTGGTACTTCTCGATCCAACCATATTTCACTGGTGTTGTGCAGACTGCATTGGCTATCAGTACAGTGGCGGATCACCTTTAAAGTCGGTCTTCTGACTTACAAAGCCCTACATGGACTTGGCCCTGACTGCCTGAAAGAGCTCCTGGTCCCCTTACTGCCCTAGGTGATCACTCTACTCAGTTGGCAAGGGGTTGCTAGAGATCCTGAGGGTGTCCTTGAAACCTTCTGGGGCTCGTACATTTATGTACTCGGCCCCAACCCTCTGGAATTCTCTACCCCACAAGATGAGGGAGTGCGTGACCATGGAAGGGTTTAAAAAGGCCCTAAAAACATATCTGTGGACCCAAGTATTTGGTGTCTGATCGTATTTATTTGATTAATTGTTTTTACTGTAATGATTAGAATTTCTATCTATGTATTTTGTACAGCGCCTTGATTTTTTGAAAGGCGCTATAAAAATAAAGTTTTATTATTATTATTATTTATTTATTTATCTTTTGTTATAATTTAGCAGATGACATTTTCTTCATAACCAGATTTTATTTGGAAAGAAGTAAAGAGAATCTAATTATTGTATTCAGAAACATAACATCATACATGTGGAACACTACGGTGCACACATATAAAAGGCAAAGTTTGTTGATGAAAAAAGTATCAATTTCTTTTGAAAAAGATAGAAAAATATATTCAGTTTCTCATTGACATACAGTGGCGTGAAAAAGTATTTGCCCCTTCCTGATTTCTCTATTATTGCATATTTGTCACACTGGATGTTTTCAGGTCTTTAGAAAATGTAATATTAGATAAAGGAACCTGAGTGAACAAATAACACTTGTTTTTTTTTTTAATTTCACTTATTTAATGAAAAAAAGTTAACCAACACCAACTGGCACTGTGTGAAAAAGTAATTGCCCCCTTACACTTAATAACTGGTTATGCCACATTTAGCTGCAATGACTGCAACCAAACACTTCCTATAATTCAATATCAGTCTTTCACATCGCTGTGGAGGACTTTTAACCCACTCTTCCTCGCAGAACTGCTTTAATTCAGTAACATTTGGTAGGTTTTCGAGCATGAACTGCTCGTTTCAGGTCCTGCCACAGCATCTCTATTAGGTTTCAGTCTGGACTTTGACTAGGCCACTCCAAAACTTTAATTTTACTTCTTTTTAGCCATTCTGATGTGGACTTGCTTTTGTGTTTTGGATCATTGTCTTGCTGCATGACCAACTACGCTTCAGCTTCAGCTGACGGAAGGATGACTGGACATTCTCCTTAAGAATTTTCTGTACAGAGCAGAATTCATGGTTCCTTTAATTATGGCAAGTCATCCAGGTCCTTAGGGCAGCAAAGATCCCCACACCATCACACTACCACCACCATGTTTGACTGTTGGTATGGTGTTCTTACTGTGAATGCTGTGTTTGCTTTACGTGAGACATTATGGGATCCATGTTGTCCAAAAGTTCCACTTTGGACTCATCTGTCCATAGAACATTTTCCCAAAAGGCTTGTGGATCATCCAGGTGCTTCTTGGCAAATGAGAGATGAGCATTTATGTTCTTCTTGGTTAGCAGTGGTTTCGCCTTCTACTCTCACATGAAGCCCATTTTGCCCAGTCTCTTTCTGATTGTGGAGTCATGAACACTGACCTTAGCTGAGGCAAGAGTAGCCTGCAGTTCTTTGGATGTTGTTTTAGGATCCTTTGAGACTTCTTGGATGATTTTACACTGTGCCCTTGGAGTAATTTTGGCAGGCCGCCCACTCCTGGAAGGTTCACTACTGTTCCAAGTGTTCTCCATTTGAGATTATGGCTCTCACTGTGGTTCGATGGAGTCCCAGAGCCTTAGAAATAGTTTTGTAACCCTTTCCAGACTGACAGAGGGCAACAAATTTTTTTCTGATCTTTTCAGGAACTTCCTTTGATCATGGCATAATGTGCTTGTTGAATCTTTGTGCTGGCAACATGACTCTGATGGTGAGGCCAAAATAAGTGAGGTTTATATTGAGCAGGGCTGGCTGTAATCAAGCCTGGCTGTGTTCAATCAGCT
This sequence comes from Neoceratodus forsteri, assembly GCA_016271365.2. NCBI lineage: Eukaryota > Metazoa > Chordata > Ceratodontiformes > Ceratodontidae > Neoceratodus > Neoceratodus forsteri. The sequence goes on from CM028129.1 coordinate 462,064,385, forward strand.
GACTCTAATTATCCCTTTAATTGGTTGATTTAACTAGGGGCAATTACTTTTCACACAGTGCCAGTTGGTGTTGGTTAACTTTTTCATTAAATAAATGAAATAAGTAAAAAAAAGTGTTATTTGTTCACTCAGGTTCCTTTATCTAATATTATATTTTGTCTAAAGACCTGAAAACATCCAGTGTGACAAATATGCAATAATAGAGAAAATCAGGAAGGGGGCAAATACTTTTTCACGCCATTGTACATTGGGCTCTTAAATAGCTGGCAGTTTCTGAGATCATAATATCGCATTCCACTGAATTCTTTTTATGTTTGCTTGCGCGCATGCGCAAGGAACTTTTTGGGAGAGTAGCACACTTTGGAGGTGTGCCTCTCCCTTGCAATCCACTGCTCTGCTGAGCAGGCATGGTGGTCCTGCACCAATGTGTGCGGGAGCTGTGTATGACAGCGGTGGTCTTCGCTTCAAAGAAAACCACCGCTGTCATACAGAGCAACGCGTCACGCGGCCCCCCCCTGCATCACGCCGCCCAAGCTTTTGGTGCCATGCTGGGAGCCCACCCCAGCGTGGCAATGTCCCGCATTGTTTGCTCATTAGGTGCCTAATCCCCGGTCAGCTCCTTGGCCCACCCAGCCATCCTTCTGCCATGCTGGGAGCTCATCCCAGCGTGGCATACGTCCCACTTAGTCTTTTTTTTAAACCTGTAAATCAAAAACGGTCCCACGGCACTTCTCCCAGTCCCCCCTCCAACAACCCACACCCACCCACTGCGCTCCCAGCCTCCCCACACCCCCCTCACCCCATACTTACCTCTGGAGCTCGGTGCGATGATCTTCGGTGGACCTGGAACACGTCTGCACTCTTCAAAGCCGACCGAGGAAATGCCAGTAAGCTGTATAATGGGCTAGATAGGGGGTTTTCAACTTTTTGCATATCTCAGGCATTTTGGAATTTTGCAAATTTCAAAATGGGGTTTATGGACCTTTTCATGAATGATGTCACTGTCATGGCATTATTTCGAGCCTGGGGTGATTTTGCAGTCACTGCACAGTCACTGCATGAAATCACCTTCGGCCTGAATAATGCCATGACAGTGACATCATTCATGAGAAGTGGTCCCAAAACCCCATGTTGAAAATTTGGTGCAAAAATTCCTAAAAATGACTGTTTTACGAGCGTGCGTTGCGCAGTTCCTACACAGGCTCGTAAGTTCATGAATTTTCAATATTTTCACTCCAGATTTTCAACATTACAATTTTACCACACCTCCTTATGAGCAGTACAGCTGTCATTTTTCACATCCTGCTCAAAATGTGCTTCCGCCCATGTAGTGCACAATGGCGCAGTCGGTGTGCGAAATCAATGTATGGGACACATTAAGAAAATCATGGTGACACTGTTCATTAGCAGAGGTCTTAAAATGGCTATGTTGAAAATTTGGTGAAAAAATTCACAAATGACTGTTTTACAGTGTGCGTTGATTCTATGCACGCTTTATCGCTTATGCAATTTTCAATATTTGCACCCAGATTTTCAACATTGCCATTTTACCAATAATCTCCTCATGAGCAGTACAGCTGTCATTTTTCACATCCTGCCCAAAACGTGTTTCCGCCCATGTAGCGCACAATGGCGCAGTCGGTGTGCGAACTCAATGTATGGGACACATTAAGAAAATCACAGTGTCACTGTTCATGAGCAGAGATCTTACAATGGCTATGTTGAAAATTTGGTGAAAAAATTCCTACAAATAACTGTTTTACAAGTGTGCGTTGTGCAGTTCCTACGCACGCTCATAAGTTTGCAAATTTTCAATATTTTCACTCCAGATTTTCAACATTGCCATTTTACCACACCTCCTCATGAGCAGTACAGCTGTCATTTTTCACATCATGCCCAAAATGTGTTTCCACCCATGTAGCGCACAATGGCGCAGTCGGTGTGCGAACTCAATGTATGGGACACATTAAGAAAATCACAGTGACACCGTTCATGAGCAGATGTCTTAAAATGGCTGTGTTGAAAATTTGGTGACAGAATTCCTAAAAATGACTGTTTTACGAGTGTTCATTGCGCAGTTCCTATGCACGCTCGTAAGTTTGCGAATTTTCAATATTTTCACTCCAGATTTTCAAATATGACATTTTACCACACCTCATCAGCAGCGCAGCTGTCATTTTCACATCTTGCCCAAAATGTGTTTCTGCCCATGAAGCGCATAATGGCACAGTCGCTGTAGCAACTCGGTGTATGGGACACATTAAGAAAATCACAGTATCACTGTTCATGAGCAGAGATCTTAAAATGGCTATGTTGAAAATTTGGTGAACAAATTCCTAAAAATAACTGTTTTACGACCGTGCATTGTGCAGTTCCTACGCACGCTCGTAAGTTTGCGAATTTTCAATATTTTCACTCCAGATTTTCAACATTGCCATTTTACCACACCTCCTTATGAGCAGTACAGCTGTCATTTTTCATATCCTTCCCAAAACGTGTTTCCGCCCATGTAGTGCACAATGGCGCAGTCGGTGTGCAAAATCAATGTATGAGACACAGTAAGACAATCACAGTGACACTGTTCATTAACAGAGGTTTTAAAATGGCAATGTTGAAAATTTGGTGAAAAAATTCCTAACAATGACTGTTTTATGAGCGTGTGTTGCACAGTTCCCACGCACGCTTGTAGGTTTGTGAATTTTCAATATTTCCACTCCAGATTTTCAACATTGCCATTTTACCACACTTCCTTATGAGCAGTACAGCTGTCATTTTTCACATCCTGCCCAAAACGTGTTTCCGCCTATGTAGCGCACAATGGGGGTAACAAAAAGGTTATGCTGAAAATTTATTGTGCAAATACCAGCAATCTCACAGGCATTAGGGTAAAAGCACCATCACGTGCCTCAACACCACTGCAAATTCCTGCAAGCGAACGTTCGGCATTGACAAATGCTTGTTTACTAGTAGTATGAAAAGCCAAGGTAAACATCCACTTGTTTCACTACACTAACAAATATTGTATTATAAAAGTAGAAAGTAATTACTAACACATCAAAATGCAAGAAATTACAAAGTCAGTTTTCTACTTATTAGAAGTAAACACCTGCTTATTAAGAGCCCAGTGTCTTTCAATGAGAAACTAAATATATTTTTCTTTTTAAAAAGAAATTGATACTTATTTCATCAACAAACGTTGCCTTTTATATGTTTGCACTATAGAGCTCCATCTGTATGATGTTACATTTTTGAATACAATAATTAGATTCTCTTTACATTTTTCCAAGTAAAATCTGGTTATGAAGAAACTGTCACCTGCTAAATTGTAATAAAAGATCATATGTTATTAAAAATCACATATTTCTATTAAATATATAATATTTTGGTGGCAGGAATGTTATTTCTCCATAAAAATCTGAAAACAGATTTGTAGTTTTCCATTGGGATACACTGGCAGCCTTGCTAGTAAGGATTTTATGACATCATCACACAGGGATTCTATTGGACTCTTTTTTCACTAGAAGTTGGCATAATACAAATATAAAGATTGAAAAGTACATAAATAAATAAAAGCAAACTGGATGATTGCAGAAGGATTTAAAGGCCCTAAACCTTCATTTTTTAAGATATGTACCCTTACTAAGTGCCTGCTCTTTAACTTAAATAAGTGTAAAATAAAATCTTGATCAGATTCAAAAGCAAGAGTTGCCAATATCATGGATTTAAGAGAAGTGTCTTTCTTTTTAACTCTGAATGCTTTCCCAAGTAAAGGAAGGTTATATGTGGGGCAAGTAAAAGTAGAAATAGACACATCTTTTACTTATTTTTTATGTTTGCTTGTACGCATGTACAAGAAACATAGTGCCATCGTCCGAGTTTTCGGAGGTGTGGCACCCATCTTCCAATTCAGTCAGTGTGTTTGCAGGTGCAGCCGCAGTTCTTCAATGAATGCTGCAGCTGTCTATAACAGCAGTTGAAATGCAGTGCTGTACAGGTGAAAAGGAGAGTTCCGCTTCAGTGAGCAGCGCTCCCCTCCCCACATGCACGCATGCATATTGCATGCTCATACACTTCTGCCCCCCATGCACACACTGTATGGCTGACGGGGGTGCCCAATCCCCCGTCGGTGCCACCCCCCCAAAAAAGCTTTCTAGGTGCCACACTGGGAGCCCACCCCAGCGTGGCATATACTGTTATGGTCGATGGGGATGCCCAATCCCCTGTCACCTACAGGCTCCCCAAACAGCCTTCCAGTTGCCATGCTGGGAGCCCACCCCAGCGTGGCAAACATCCCGCATCGCCTTCCAAAAAAAAAAAATAATAATCTGTAAACAAAAAGTTCCCTTGGCAATCTTTCCTGCCCACCCTTTGTGCATTCTACCTCCCTACATCCCTCACCCAATACTTACCTCTGAGGCCAGCGAGATGATCTTGCGTGGACCGGGAACACGTCTGTACACTTCAAAGCCAACCGCGAACTGAGGAAATGCCGGTAAGCTGTATAATGCAATAAATAGGGTTTTTTCAACTTTAATGCATATCTCAGGCATTTTTTTTAATTTTGGCACCAAATTTTCAACATGGGGTTTTTGGGGCCCCCTCCTCATGAATTCTGGAACTGTCATAGCGTTAATCAGTTCAGAAGGGTGATTTCGCAGTCACTGCGTGAAATCACCTTCCGGGGCCGATTAACAAAATGACAGTGTCAGTGTTCATAAGGTGGGCTCTTAAAAAGCCTATGTTACAAATTTGGTGAAAAAGTTCCTAAAAATGACTGTTTTATGAGTGTGCGTTGCACAGTTCCTAAGCACGCTCACAAGCTTGCGAATTTTTAATATTTGCAAGCCAGATTTTCAACACTGCCATTTTATTACACTTCTTTATGAGCAGTACAGCTGCCATTTTTCACATCTTGAACAAAATGTGTTTCCGCACATGTAGTGCACAATGGTGCAGTCGGTGTGCGAAAGCAATGTTTGGGACAGATTAAGAAAATCACAGTGACACTGTTCATGAGCAGAGGTCTTAAAATGGATATGTTGAAAATTTGGTGACAAAAGTCCATAAAATGACTGTGTTATGAGTGAGCATTGCGCAGTTTCCACGCACCCTCGTAAGTTCATGAATTTGTAATATTTTCAGTCCAAATTTTCACCAGTGGCATTTTTCCACACTTCCTTATGAACAGTACAGCTGTCATTTTTCACAACATGGCCGAAATGTGTTTTCACACTTTCAGGGCAGAAATGCGTGGTCGCTGTGGGAAATCATTGTTCGGGACAGATAAAGAAAATCATAGTGACACTGTTCATGATCAGAGGTCCCAAAATGCCTGTGTTGACAATCTGCTGTAAAAAAATCCCCAAACTAATTACATTACGGGTGTGTGTTGCACAGTTTCTACGCACGCTCGTGACTTCACCGGTTTTTTTAATACTTTCACTGCAGATTTTCAACAATGCCATTTTTTACACCTCCCCATGAACAGTACAGCTGTCACTTTTCACATCCTGTTCCGAATGCATTTTTGCACCTGTGGTGCTAAATGCTGTAGTCACTGTGCAAAAGCAGCTTTCAGCTAACAAACTGATATTGCCACTGTTAATGAGGTTGGGGTCACAAAAAAAACATGTTGAAGATTTGGAGTGAAAATACCAATGAATACCTGAGGCGTTAGGGTTTCGACCATAACGTCCCACCCTGTAGAGAATGACAGGCATCAGGGGTGTGACTTGGGATTCTTGCCTGTAATGCTCATACCATTCCACGCCCTGCAGCCAGTGAGAGGCATCGAGGTATGCCTTGGACTCTTCGGCCCCAATGTTCACCCCATTCTCCTATACCACACCCATCTCACCATATTTCCTGATGGAATGGGGTGAGCATAAGGGCCAAAGACCCCCAAGGCACACCGTGACACTTGTTGGTGTCTGCAGGGTAGGATGTAGTGAAATGGCATGGCCGTTATGCCTGGCAACCCAAAGGCACACCCCAATGCCTGTCAGTCTCTGCAGGTTGGTGGTGGGGTTGGCTTCAGTTCAATACTTCGCTGCCATTCCTATTATGCAGCTCTGTAACTCCCTACACTACCAATGCCAATGCCAGCAATCAAACATTCGGCATTGACAAATGCTTGTTATTTATTTTGTTTTTGTTGACCAGGTAGGCACACTACACAGCATAGCTGCCTATTTTAAGGTACGACCTGGGAAGTTACAACAGAAGGCATGAAGACAACAGTATATACAAGGAAAATCAAGTTAACAAGAATCAGTACAGAAACAGGCCAGAGATCAGTCATAATTACAGCTATACAAACCTATACAGCACTGACAATACAGTTGCAAGAACAATATGTTATAATAAGATACAAGATGCAAGTGCAAATAACTTCATAGTCTTTGAATCAACAACAAGTGAGTAAGTGTTGGGGAAGGGGAGCAAGACACCCCAGACAGATTTGAGAGAGCAGAGAGAGGGTTTGTTAATCAGCTAGAAGGAACCAACAAATGAGTGGTTAGACCCACAGCAGCAGGGTTCAGAGTGTAAGAGAGCCTCGTGAAGGTCCTGCTTGAAACTGCATGGAGAGGGGGAGTTTCTGAGATTCACTGGGAGGGAACTCCATAATTTTGGAGCATAGATAAACAAGGCATTTTCACCCATTCTAGTTTTACATCTCAGTTGGATGAGTAGGGATTTGTCTGCTGACCTTAGGGGGTAGGTAGAGGTCGCAGGTTTGAGCAGTAGAGCCAGTTTGTCAGGTATCTGGGAGGAGATTATATTCTTTATAAAACAGGAGGAGGTAAACTGCTGGAAAGCAGAGGGGATAAGCCAACCTAGGCTGGAATATAATGAGCATCAGTGAGTAAGCTTAGGTAGTGACAGAGCAAAATGGCAGATGTTGTAGCAGACTTCCCACTTTCGGAGGAGCCCTCCAGTAGTTCCCAGAAAGGCTATTAACCCATACACCAGTTTGGGACTCAAGATCCCTTGTGCAATGGCTAGCCTTTCCCCAGATGTAAGGCTATGTCTGTTCTTATATGCCAGTCCCAGTTGTATATTGACAGATTTGATGACTGTAGCTAGGTGTGGGTCAACGTCCAAGGTGGGATCAAGGGTGACTCCTAGGTATTTAAAGGAGGTTACTGTGGTGAGGGGAGCACCATCTAGCACTCTGATGCTTAAAGGGTGGGTGCAGGACCAAATTTTTGAACCCGAGCCAAAGAGCATAGTCATAGTTTTATTTTTATTGAGGACAAGCTTGTTCTGCAATAGCCAGATCTGAAAGGTATTGAAATTATGATTGGGGTTCTGGTTGATGTCTGAGAGGTTTGGAGAGGAGGAGTAAAGAACCAGATTATCAGCATATAACAGGGCTGAGCAAGGTCCAGTTAATGGTGGGAGGTCATTTATGAAGATTGGAAACAGGAAAGGGCCAAGAATCGAACCTTGGGGCACTCCAAACCAGGTAGGAGTGAGGGAGGACTTAGAACCTCCAATCTGGACAAATTGCTGATGCTCCAAAATATAATTATGGAACCAGGCAGTAGCCAAGGTGGAGAAGCCAAGAGACGACAGCTTTGATAGGAGCAGCGGGTGGCTAACTAAATTGAATGCTTTTGTAAAATCAACAAAAGTAGCTCCTGTGAGAGAGCCATTGTCTATTGCAAGTCTGACCTCATTTGTAAACTGTATGAGTGCAGTGGATGTACTATACTGTCATCAAAAACCATGTTGATCTGGGGTGACGAGGCTGAATGAGTGAAGGTGATCCGAGATCTTGATGGCTATGATTTTCTCCAAGATTTTAGAGAGGGTGGAGAGAATAGCAATAGGGTGGTAGTTATCCAGGTTTGTGGTGTCCCCCTTTTTGCAAACAAGGACTACTCGAGCAGTCTTTCAGAGGCAAGGGACATGTCCTGTGAGCAGGGATAGGTTGAAAAGCTGAGCCACTGGAGAGAATGTGCAATGTTTTTTAGGAATTTCTGTAGGATTCCATCCATCCCTGCCGACCCAGCAGGAGAGATGGACTTAAGTAAACTTAGGATTTTGGACTCTGAGACAGGGCAAAGGTTGAAAGGAGGGTTAGATGGTTTAGAGTTGCCCTGCGGAGACTCAGGTAAAGGTGCTGGAGGAGCGTTAAAGGAGGAGATGTCAGTGAACCTGGAGTTTAGAGCATCAGCTATAGTGAGCAGGTTATTGCAGCTACAACCATCTGCGACCATATCAGAAATAGCACAGAATTAGTTTTTTTCCCAGAATGGTGTTAACATGGCTTCAAAAACCATGAGAGTCACTGACAGAGGTACTAACAAGCATTTGTCAATGTTGTCGCGCTGGCATTGGCAGTGGGAGTGGCATAGCTAGAGACGCATAGTCCTGTGATTTTGTGAATGTGTCTCAAAAGGTGATTTTGCACAGCGAGCATGCCATTGTGCACCACAGCTGCAGAAACACATTTTGGGCAGGCTGTGAAAAATGACAGCTGAACTGTTGATAAGGAGACGTGCACAAATGCCAGTGGTGAAAATGTGGCATGAAAATATTGCAGATTGACGAAGTTACAAGGGTGCATGGAAACTGTGCAGTGCACGCTTGCAACACAGTCATTGTATGGAGTTTCGGCACCAAATGTTAACATAGGCATTTTAGGACCTCTGCTCATGAATAGTGTCACCATCATTTCCTCAAACTGTCCCAAAACTGATTTACGCTGTGACTGTGCAATTCTGTGCTGAACCGTCTGAAAAGCACATTTCAGGCAGCTGGAGTGTTCATAAGGAGGTATGGAAAAATGCCAATGATGAACAGCTGGAGTGAAAGTATTACAAATTCAGAAAGTCATGAGCGTGCATGCAAACTGTGCAACGCACACTCATAAAACACTCATTTTATTGACTTTCGTTCCCAAATTTTCAACATAGGCATTTTATGGCATCTGCTAATGAACAGTGTCACTGTCATTTTCATCATGTGTCTCAAACACAGACTTTCCACAGCGACCACACTATTCTGCGCTGGAACTGCAAAAACAGATTTTGGTCAGGATGTGAAAAATGACAGCTGTATTGTTCATTAGGAGGTGCAGAACAATGGCACTGTAGAAAATCTGGAGTGAGAATATTAGAAGTTTCGCGAACGCACGCGACGCGCAAACTGCACAACGACGCAGAACACAATCATTTTATGGAGCATTGTCACCAAATTTTCAACACAGGCATTTTAGGACCTCTGCTCATGAACAGTGTCACTGTCATTTTCGTAATGTGTCCTGAACACTGATTTCGCATAGCTAACACGCTATTGTGTGCGAAAGTGTGAAAACACATTTTGGCAAGGATGTAAAAAATGACAGCTGTACAGTTCACAAGAAGGTGGTAAAATGCCAATGTTGAGAATGTGGCGTGAAATATTGCAAATGCACTATCTACAAGCGCGTGCTGCACAGTTCTATGCATGCTCAGAAACAGTCATTTTATGGAGTATTGTCACCAAATTTTCAATACAGGCATTTTAGGTCCTCTGCTCATGAACAGTGTCACTGTCATTTTCATAATGTGTTCTGAACACTGATTTCGTGACAGTGACCACGCTGTTCTGTGCGGAAGTGCGAAAACACATTTTGGGCAGGATGTAAAGATGACAGCTATACAGTTCACAAGAAGGTGTGGTAAAATGCCAATGTTGAGAATCTGGCATGAAAATGGTGCGAATACACTAACTTATGAGCGTGCGTTGTGCAGTTGCTACGCACGCTCGTAAAACAGTCATATTTTGGATTTTTCCCACCAAACTTGCAACATAGGCTTTTTGAGAGCCCCTGTCCTGAACAGTGGCACTGTCATTTCATTACTCAGTCCTGAAAGGTGATTCCACACAGTAACTGCGAAATCACCTTTCAGGACCAAATAATGCCATGGCAGTGCAAGAATTCATGAAAAGGGGTCCCAAAACCCCATGTTGAAAATTTGGGGCCAAAATTCCCAAAAAATCCCGAGATATGCATTAAAGTTGAAAAACCCCTATTCATTCCATTATACAGCTTACCGGCATTTCCTCAGTTCGCGCTTGGCTTTGAAGAGTGCAGACGTGTTCCAGGTCCACAGAAGATCATCACACCGGACTCCGGAGGCAAGTTGGGGTGAAGGGATGAGGGAGGCAGGGTGCGCAGTGGGTGGGTGCGGTGGGGAGGGAGCATCGAGACTATGAAGGATCGTTTTCATTTTACAGGTTAAAAAACAAAAAAACATTACGGACAGTTTTCATTTTGCAGGGCATTTGCTTGCGCTGGGGTGGGCTCCAAGCGTGCCACCTATATTTGGGTGTCAGTAGCTAGAGGGATTGGACACCCCAGGCATTCAACAATTGGGGTTGGTCGACGGGAGTGGGCCCTCTGCCGGCACACAAAGACAGTGGAAGGAGTGAGCAGAGGAGGATTGGGCACCCCCCGCGGCATTCAACAATTGGGGAGGTTTATGCCGACGGGAAGTAGCCTCCTCTGTCAGCACACAAAGACAGTGGGGGGTTAACCGACAGGGGGATTGGGCACCCCAAAGTGGGAGGCGTTAGAAGCTGCTACCCGCTGCCGGGCTATGCACATAATGGCGGCGAATGGGTAAAGAAAAGGACCGCTGCATCTGACGAGCTTTGCTTGGATTGCAGTGGACCTTTTCTTAGATGTGCTTGCACCATTATGTATGAATGGCGTGGCTCCAGCATGCAGGCTGATTGGGGAATGCGGGACGCACCTGCTGGTGCGTGCCCTGCATTCGCTGAACAGTGACCACGCCTCTAAAGTTGCACTGTCCCACTATGTTGGCTGCGCAAGAGCGCCAACATAAAAAGCTATCAGTGAAAATTTTCCTTTGCAGCTCTGATGGAAACCTTACATATGTTTCAGAGACATCTTTAATTATATCTCTAACAGATGTGAATTCCGCATCCAAAGATTCAAGCAAATCCAGAGTATGAAAATTATTTTACCTCAATTGATTTTCAGCTTACTAAAGTTTCCGATTAATATTGAAGTTGTCTTTTGATACTGCCATCACAGTTGCTTCCAACGCTAATAACTTTGAATCGTGCTGCTGTATCTAACCTTGTGATCTTCAACAGCTTTCTCAGTTGAAGAGAAAGTCTCCCAAATTGCAAACCATCCACTTTAAACCACAATCCCACAACACAGTGATTGTAACCACCAATCCAAGCAATCATTCTGTCCATAACTCTGTCAAGTCAATTCTAGGTATGTTCCTTTTTCCCTTTTGGCTCCCTTTACCAAAACCTGGTCAGCTGTAGCTTGATTGAGAGCTCATCGTTGAGTATTCAGTGAAGCAACCATAGTATTGTGTTTAACATTATACACAAAGGTTATATATTAGTTGCATGAAAGGCAAATGTTTTCCAGGGCTACCAGGCTTACTCCATACACCCAGCTGCTCAAAATGGGATGAGACCATTGATTTAGAGGCGCAGCTTTTAGGTGACGCGATTTTGCTCGTAATAGGCTGTTGAAGCCAACGTTGCCTACTCTTTCTTTGCTTTTACCAGATCCGTTTCATATCACTGAATTAAAGGGTGTAGCAAGCAGAGAATTCCATTTTTTTCACACTAAAGCATCGGAGCTCAGAACTCAGCATCTATTCAGGTAGCCATCTTAATCCCCCCTAGAGGTTACTTTCTGCAGTTAAACTCTTAGTGAGACAGCTGCCTGCATTCCATTTGCTCATAATTTAATGTTCTACCTTCAATGCTTATGACTACTTTTGAACTTTCCTAGGCAGAACACCATTTTATACATGCTGCAAGCCATACTTTTGATTCCTGCTTCCATTATACTACTGCGTTTATTTGCAGCATACTACCAACATTTAAAGAGTTTAAGTCACACTACAATAAAACAATATTTTCAGGCATTACATTCATTATTCATCTTTTATTCACCAGAGAACCCATACTTTAGGACCTAATCATCCATTAAACTGCTTCATGAGGTGTAAAGTGAAAGAACCCAAAAAGAAACCAATAAATGTTTCAATAATCAACAAATAATTTCTTCCATGCAGAACTGACCATCTCTTTTGCGTGGCCATAACATTAACCTTTTTCAGATTTTTATGACATTGAGAATACACAGCCATTCCAGACAAATATGTACCTCTTCCTAGGCAGACAGAAATGCTACAGGAACTTACAGCACATTCATCATATTGCACTGCAGAATAACATGGTGTACTCTTTCATTGTTACATGAATAATGTGCAAGAAAATGATAGCCCTTCTCAACTGCTATTCAAAATGGATTCCAATTCAATTATGGCAACTACAGGGATCATGTCTCACATTCATATTCTGCTGTTCTAGGTTCAACCCTATTGGAATACTCAGGTCACACCTTCTGAATAAAAGCTGCAACATCTGCCATCAAAAGAGCATCCCTATATTGAGTACTTTCACTTTACACCTGTCTATAATAAGCAAGACTGTAGCCTGTTGTGTGGCTGACTGTTTGTGTTTGTCTCTGTCAGTAGTTTAGTTTTGTGGAGTTTCATGTGTTTCTGCTTGGAGGAACTGGACCATTCTTGGACATAACATCTATGAACATTTCCTGGACTTAGAAACTGCAAACGTCACTGCCAGGTATTGGCATTCTCATCAGAAATCAACTTTTTGGAAGCCATCAAAAGCAAAACTAAAGTCAGTAAATCTGTCATACAAGCTCTTGAGTTGTGAAGTGCTGCATTGAATCCACATTACCGTCTGACTTGTTCTTAATGGATGTCTGCTTGTCTTTGAGGTCTATTCACAACCATTTTGGAGAAAAAAGAGATGATACTAACAAAGGATTTTTACATCCTGCATATGCCCCAGGTCAATGTTCATCACCTTCAGGAATTTAACACATTCTGGGTCTTTGATCTACAGTAACAACAGTTTTCTGGTCCCCAGTAGTTCACCATTTCCTATGGATTTGATTACTTTTTATCATCTGACTCCTGGTGCCTTGGACACGTTTACTATACTACATATCCCTGGACATAACTATCTGCATGGTTTAATATTACTACATCAAGAATGCAACCTAACCTGTTCCTGCTGCACCTGCTCCTTCTGACCCTACTGGCATCCCACTATCAATATATTTAAATGCCCATTGTAACCAACCTCTGATTGCCTGGTTGATAGCTCCTTGCACAGAAGTGGAATGGTTACCGGTAGTCTCAGCTGCAACAACACTCATCTCTTCTCCCAAATACTAGGATACATGAACATGCTACTATGCCCACGGTCGACCCTACCATCAAACTATTTCTCCCTGTTCATACTATCGGGAGTCAGGTCACTACAGATACAACTAAGAATAAGCATAAGGGAAAAAGTGCATGGTCACTGCCGATATCTAAAGGAACTTCTAAAAAGACTAATACTGCTACTCCTGCTAATATCAGACAACATTCACCCCAACCCTGGACCAACCCTAGCTACCCCCAGGAAGCAACGTAGAACCGGAAGCCTCTCTCTAGCTAGCATTAACATCTGCAGCCTTACCAAAACATTAGATGCCCTCACTGCCTGGACAGTAGAACATAACCCAGATGTACTATATGTAGTTGAAACTTAGTTGTCTCCAATTGTCCCTGACACTGCTGTGGCAATACCTGGGTATACTATCTTTTGGCAGGATCGACTATCCAAAAAAGGGGGGCAGCTGTGTCCTTTATCTTAAAGATTCTAGGACAGGGCATGCCCTGATCCTACCCATTAATGGAGATGAGCTTCAGGTCCTTGCTATTAAAGTCATTCTTGGGGTCCATAACAAAGCTCTGGCAATAGCCTCTGTACATATATTCCACCCAAACGTACAACAACAAGCCTGAGCCCATTCCTTACCTGCATCAGTAGTCTAAAGCTTAACTCAGAAGTTATATTGCTAGGGGATTTTAATGTCAACTGGCTTGTCCCCAATGCAAGCAACTACAAGGATGCATTAGCAGCTGCAAATTTTACATAGCTAGTTACCTCACCCACTAGGATCAGCTATAGAACAGGAACCAGTACTTTACTGGACTGGGTTCTCTCAAATCGCCCTGACCATATTAGCCACACTACAGTTCTCCCTGATGCCATTAGTGACCATTCCTCAGTCCAGTGCATATGGTCAAATAAATTCAATAACACCACCCCACAAAAACTATCAACAGTCGGATGCTAATCAAGGGATACCTTGCAGCACTTAAGGCACTCCTGCAACAACAAGACTGGTCTCTGATTGACACCGCTCTGGATGTTGATGCTGCACTTCAATACTTCATCTCAAAGTTCAATGCAGCATGTGATATCCATGCCACCTTTAAGAAATGCAAAATTAAAGGCCTTGACAACCCTTGGATCTCAGGCAAACTCCTAGACCAACTAAAAGCTTGGGACCTGCTATGGGCTTGTGCTACACCCTCTGGCAACCAAGCAGACTTTCAGGCACACAGGGCTACCAGGAATGTCTGTACCAGAGCTATCCGCACTGAAAAAGCCAACTACTACAGGAGTGCCCTTTCAAACTCATGGTTGAATGGAAGCAAATTCTGGCAAATCTCTCTAGTGATAGGAAAAAGTCCAAAGCAACTCCTAATATCCCTAAGGTTGAAAAGCAACACCCTGGACCCCACCACAATTGCCAATACTTTCAATCTGGCATTCACTGACCTGAGCCATGTGCTTCCTCTACTTTGACTCCAACCAAACCACGGCCTCCCAATATCAACAGACTCAGGATACAACTAATCCATTTCTATTTCAAGGCAGTTACCAAAGGGATGCCAAAAATACCTCCTCAAGGTGCTTGGAAAATCCAGATCAAGTGGGGACACACTTGACTTGAAGCTCATTGCCTTCACCCTTGATGATGTCCTGCACCCTCTACAAGATTATTAACTGGTCCTCATGCACTCACAGTTCCCACTCAAATGAAAGTCCACCCTGGGACCCTCAATACAAGTCTGGGGATAGGACATTACACTGTAACTACAGGCCCATCTCCATCCTACCCCTTTATCCAAAGCTTGAAAGAATCAGTCAGACCAATTGGTGGAGTACTGGAAAATACAACTTGCAATGCCCACAACAACATGGCTTTCAAGGACATAGCACCACCACTGCCCTCCTTGAATTTACAGGCCACATTCATCTAGAACTAGACCAAGGACAACTTGCTGGTACCACCTTTTATAGACCTCTCAAGGCCTTGATACAGTCAACCATCCATTACTACTGGAACAACTTGACAACTTAGGGCTTTCTCATGACACTTTACAATGGTTCAACAGTTATCTCTCCAACCGGTCACACCAAGTTAAGATTGGTGACTCCCTCTCCTCCAAACTACCTGTCCGGGCTGGTGTTCCCCAAGGGTCAGTTTTGGGTCCCCTTCTTTTCAGCATCTTCCTGAACAATCTCCCTTCTGCCTGTGATGAAAACAGTATTCTGTATGCTGATGATGCAGTAATTTTCTCTAAGAATTCTGACCCCTCCCTCTTGGAAACAACTGCAGCAAAGTTTCAAGCAAGTTTAGGGAGGCACTATAGCGCGGTGGTTTAAGGCTCTGAGCTGCAAATCTGGAGACCTGGGTTTGAATCCAACAGCCCCTACTTGCATACTGTGTGACCCTGAGCAAGTCACTTAACCTCCCTGTGCTCCCAGGTTACACCTGTAAACAAGCTTTCAGCTTAGTGTGTCTCACTTGGTTAAACTATTGGAAAAAAAAAAAGTTGAGGTCTGGTTCGTCTCACAGAAACTAGTGCTAAATTACAAGAAAACAAAGAATATGCTGTTCCATGGCACACATAACAAACATAAACACCAACAGTTGGCTATCAAAACAGCTCATGTGAACCTGGACCAGACACAGACTTTCAAATACCTTGGTATAACCCTGGACCCTACTCTGTCCTTCTCCAGCCATATCGATTCAGTAGCAAAATCTGTAAATATCCGTTATAGGCCTTCTCTATAAACATAGACACTACCTGACACTGGATGCCCTTAAGCTAGCAATACACAGCTCTATTGTCTCCATCATTGATTATAGGCTTGTTATCTATGGAGCAGCCACAGCTACATCACTATGGCAAATTCTTACAGCGCTGAATAGGGCCTGGAGACTGCTTACTGGTGCTGACCACTGCACGCATACCTGCAACATCTATGAACAGTCAAACTGGCTACAACTTCAGGGAAGGATTACTTTCCAGACCTGCCTACTAGCAAAAAAGTCATTAATGGGACTTATGCCCCCTGGGGTTCAGTCTCTCTTAAGCCCAGACAACCACCCCTGTTACACAAGTAGCTCTGACAACTATTCTCTGGCTATTCCCCGCTGTCACACCGCTCAAGGCCAGCGGTCTTTTGCAGGTAGAGCCCCTAAGAAGTTTAACTCCCTGGGCAGCGAACTCACCAACTTAGGCACCCTCTGCCCGTTCAAACACAAGCTACTTCAAATGCTTGTGTCCAGAGCCATCTGTGACTGTTTCTCCTAACCTCCTAGGTAATCACTTCTGTTCTTCGCACCTCTCTACTATCACCACCTCTGCCTGCCTTCACCCTTCCCATATCTACCCCTGCCTCTCTCCCTTGCCCAGGCCCATCACCTTCCTCTCTTACCCTCCTTCAACTCCCTTCCTCTCCCTTTTCTAATCTGCTCACCCCACTCAATGTTGCAATTGTTCCCCGATCCTTGCCTCCACCCACCTCTCCTTCTACCTTCCTCCCTGTTACCTCTCTACCCTCTCTACTTTCCCTCACTACATGGCACAATTGGCAGCAACTCAGTTTTTCCACTCTACCTTTCCTTTGACAATGCCCTTCTGGCAGCATTAATTCACGTAAATATTATTTGTTGTGACTCATCATTCTTAAATGTATGCATAATTATGTTGTGCTAACTGTTATTTATATCACCTGTAGCTTTAGACCATGTAAACCCCGTAGTGAATTTTGTATTCAAACTGCTTGCCTGCTAATTTCACACAAACTGTACTTCTATTCTTTGTATACTGATGTGGAATCTTTGTAAAAGAGCCATTGGCTCAAAGGTATTTATCCAAAATTCTAATAAATAAATAAAATATAATTATCATTAAATGGCTCAAAAGATAATCATCTTCATGCTGTGAGTCCTACATTCATAATCCCCTGTCTGAACTCTGAACTGTTCACAAAGCCTGTTTTAACAGTTTGGAGGGAAGGCTAACTGAGGCCTAGGATCCCAGATGTTTTCTCCTTACATCCCTTTTTTTCCCTCTCCTCCATGCTGAGGCTATTCATTTAAAGATTTTGACGTTTTTCTTTCCAAATATTTTGTACTGCCCTGTTTGTTTTATTTAGCCCAGGTCCATATATCTGGGCAATTCCTGCAAGGTGGAAACATGCAATCAGTTTGCCAAGTAACATGCCACACCAGACATCCTTGTGGGATGTCTTACTGAATGGTGGGGCTGAAAGTCTATAGCTCATTGGGGCAGCCCATGATAGGCTCCTCCTACTTGAACCACTATTTAAACAGTGATTTTTCCTGCCCCCAGGGATGGTCATGTGACATTGTCCTGCTCCACCCCTTCTCCTCCTCTCCAACTCATCTCACTGGAGGTGTTGGCTCTATTTTCTTTAGCGCAGTTCCATAGACCTGGACACTGCCTGTAGGTTTGAAACATACAATTGTCCATCAAAACACACATCACACAAGCATTCAGGCATCCTCATAGGCCACCCCAGTGAACAACTGTACAAGTCCCTGCTGTATGTGTGATGCAGAGATTACAATTCATTCTGCATTTCCTATGTTTCTACAGGCAATTCCTCTTTCAAAGTCTTTCAGTTTCTGCTCCTCTTTCAGACCTATATTATACATTCCACCCCTCTTTCAGAGTAGAGCTAAGTCAAGTTCCAGTCTTAGGGTCCAAGGCTAACTCCTAGCCTCATTCCCATGTGGGTCTCACCCAAGTCAATATCTGAACAGAGCATCTTGCTTAGACACATTGTCACCTTTGTTCGTCCAAGCAATTATCACTTTCTTTGCACTGCAGAAGTTGCACTTTTCACTTTGATACCTTGATTCACCCTGCACTATCTTTAGTAACACAAGTAATAATCATGACAGTTCATTTCCTCCAACTTCTCTATCCATATATAGTAGACTCTTAACATTTCCCATCATCCACTGTCCTTACAGGATATTTACAAAAAGGTTACAGTGCACAATAGAAAATTGTTATTTGAGAAGGGAAGTCCATGGCAGCTGTTGTTTACCCCCAGGTCCTACTTAGGGGGCCCATGAAGTTTCACCAAAGTGTCTGTCGATGTTTTCCCCAGCATCAGATTAAGGTCCAAGAAAGACTAACGTGTCTGCAACTGAGGGGGACTTTTATTTTGCCACAGAATTGGCTGTTCTTTTACCCCTTGTTCTTGCAGGGTGATGGTGCCCATGAAGTGCAACAGTGGAAAACTGATTTAGAAAAAGATTAAATTTCACTCTAGATTCTCCCAGTCTCAACCAGACCCTCACATAGAAGCATAATGCAAACCTCCCCAGCCCCATTTTGCTGCTGCAGCAGTTATCTCCTTCATTCATATACCACTTTGAAAAGTTCAGATTTCCCTCTCCCTCTCCCTCCATAGCCTCCTGCTGCTATCCTCTCCTTCCTCCTCTACCATCCCAATTCTCTGATCTAGAAATCCCACCTTGCTCTTTGATGCAGTCAGCTTAGCCTATGTTGTCTTGCCTCTGAGTCCTGCCTTGGTCCTCACCCACCAGTTCAGTGCAGCAGGAAGTAACAGTGCTTAGGAGTACCAGCAAGTAGGATAGAATTACGACCACACAGAAAGTTGAGAACATGGCTACATGGGCAGTAGTGGCCAGAAGTTTTTACTCCTGAGTTCTTGGCAGTTACAACTGATCATGGGGGTTGTCTCCTGCATTTGATCCATACAGATGGTACCAGGCTAGGTTGGAGGTGGAGATTCTAGGGTGGGAATCAGTTCTGGTTGTGAGAGATGTATGGCTGGTTTGGTCAACAGCAATGGCAACATAAGCACAGTGTCCAGAACAGTAATGGTTCTCCTTCCTGCTGCCTGGTTCATACTTTGCCTCACATGCAACTAAAGTGCCCCACTTCCCAAAAACCATGAGACCAGAGAGCAGGGAAGCACATACCACCACATGCAGTGTGATGGATCCAGTTTACATTTCCTCAAATCAAGGCTACTTAAAGGATACCTAAACAACATTTTGGCAACAAACTATTCAAACATCTGACTCTGTAGGTAACTAAAAGAAAGGCTGCTGTATTCATTAACGTTAAAACTACATTTACATAATTTACCTAAATGTGGTTCCAGAGCATTTGAAAATTGTAAAATCAGCCTTCCAATTTCAAAAAAACTGTCTTACCTGCTTCCTAAAATGTTCACCAAATGTGTTATGTGATGACATCATTGGAGCCAAAGTCAGAGATATATAGCTCTCTATAGCTTGCTATCTAGTTCTTTTTTTCCCTTTGTATAGAATTGTTTCACTCAAATGGTACAAAACTATGTGCATTATTTTGTATAATGCACATGTTAGGCTATGGTTCTGCTCATTTTGTTTATTTTAACATGCTGAAAATGTGTTTTAATTCAATCGACTTTCTCTGTGGCAAACCACAGTTCAGTACAAATCTTGAATAACCTGGTGGTCTAGTAGTTATGGTGGATCCAGGATGCTACAATGGGGGTGCTGTAGTGGTGTGCGTACTTAATATGCACTTTTTAACATTTTTATTAAACCTTTATATTTTCTCCTATTATTCTTTTCTAGAACGTTTTTGACAGAACCTACAAATGTAATCCATAGTTTGAATGTAAACATTTGTACAATCAATAAATCAGACTTCTTCAACAAAGTGAAATGCAGCAGCAGCAAGCAAGTATGTTACTTTGTGTGTGTGTGTGTGTGGGTGGGGTTGAAGCCACATACTTTACCACCACCTAGAACCACCACTTTTTGTAGCAAAGTTCTTGTGCAGCCCAATGTTAGGTTCATACTTTCTCAAAACTCAAATATATGCTTGTCTTGTCTTCTTTTCCCATGGGAAATAATAATAATAATAATAATAATAATAATAAGAAAACAGCATTTATATAGTGGTTTCATACACATTGTATTCCAATGTGCTTTACAAGAAATACTAGACTGGTAGTGAAGTGACTGAATGTGTAGTGGCAGCCATTTCATACATTAATATCCACACACAGCCTTGGACAATTGAATGAATTGGTTTTATGGGAAGGGGAACGTTGGACAGGACAATGGGGTCAAGTAGTGATCAAGGTGCTGGCAGCCTCACGTCTTATTTCTCACAGTAATCTGCTCATATTTCTCTCCTTCTGTCTTCCCCTTCCCTGAATATAGCAGTACCATGCAAGAGTGGCCTTCTCAGCCCCCCTCTGGTATTCATTCTTCACTATTCCTCCTCACACCGAAAACTGGTGAGCTTATCACCCTTCTGCATCATGAATGCAAGTAGTACAGTCCCTGTTTTATTTTGACATATCCGATATAAACATATCTTTCTAGTAAGTTAGGCTCATAGCAGCAGGGAACAAAGGGAAGGATGGGCTTTCCTATCCTTAAAAGATCTAGGATACCTTTGATCAGGCACTATTAAATGATGGGTGTGCATGCAAATCATTATGCACGTCATTTAATAGTGCCTAATCATAAGTGGCTTAGATCTTATATGGGTAGGAAAGTCTATTTTTGCGATTGTGCCATGCTGCTATGAACCTGGCTACCAGAAGATCATTTTTATGATTAATATGTAAATATAACACGGGAGACTGTACTAACCACATTCATGATGTGGAAGGGCAGTGAACTCACCAGTTTTTGGTGTGGGGAGCAGGTGAGAAGAATGAATGCCAGAGAGGGACTGAAGAGGACATTCCAGGAGGGTACAGCTATATTCAGGTTAGTTGAAGACATGAAGGAGGACGCTGAGCAGATCACTGTGAGATCTGAAATGTGGGGCTGCCAGCATCATGATCACTACCTGACTGTGGATGAGAGCAGCCAGCGATGACAAATACTCAGAGTGGCAGGGCTGCACCTAAACTGTTACTTGAATTCAGTGTAGGGAGATTACCCTTGGGTATGGGGTGTGGGGTGTTGACGTTTGTTAGGACAGTATTGATGGAGTTGTGTATAGTTCATTCAAGATTTGGAAGGGTGGTAACCAACCAACTCACATTGTGGAGTAGAGCACAGAAAAGTACTGGAGAAGAACTGCTGAGAACTGTCCTACAGGGTTCTGCAGATCACAGGTAAAGGAGTAGACTGACACTTAAAGTCAGGTGGATTTGCTTAAGGTATTAGTATACCTCTCCTGCTAATAATATTGTTATCCATTATAAGTGCAGGTCTTATGAGGGCATGAACAGCAGTTTTTCTGGTGGGTCATGATGCTTATTGCTTGGCCCACCATGAAGACCTAGTTGTTGGTTAATAAGGTGGGAAAAAACACAACAGGGAACTGTACATATTACCTTCACTGTGCAGAAGGGTGGTGATCCACTCAAGGTTTACTGTGGGAACAGAAGTCAAACATTGAGAATGTGGACTGGAGAGTGATTTGGGAGGCATTTTTAACAGTGCCAGCTGATGATGCATATCAGCACATGTGTGCACAACTCTCTGAGGTACAAGATTATAATCTAAGGTGTGATAATTCTCTTCATGAGACTGCAAGCTCATATGCAGCCCCAAGCAGTACTAAGGACAGGACATGGATGGTGGGGTGCTCAACAGAAGGCAGGCTAGGTACGGGGGTTCATATGGAAAAAGAAAGCCTTATTTGTGGATTAACAAGAGAGCATGAGCTTTGGAACTGAACAAGACTGGTACTTTGCTGTGTGACCCACTAGTCACTAAACTTCCTTGTGCTCCCAGGCCACACCTGTAAACAAGTTTTCAACTTAGTGTGTCTCTCCTGGTTAACAAAAAAACAAAATTCAGTGCATCATATAACCATTAGATCATCAGGTATTTGAAGTGCTGTACTGTAATGCAGTTTGCCAAAGAAAAAGTCAGCTGGACTGCAAAACATTTTCTGCAAGTTAAAGTAAACAACATGAACAAAATCATAGCCTAACATGTGCACTGATCAAAATAATCCACAAGGTAATACATAGTGTTGATCATTCTGGTACAACAATTCAAAATAAAGAATGAAAGAAGAACTAGTTAGCACTATAGAAATATATGTGGATCTCTGTCTCTGGCTCCTATGATGTCATAATGACTCATCACTTAACATACTTGGCAGACATCTTATGGAGAAACCAAGGCTATTTTTGAAAGTGAAAGGCTGATGTTTACATTTTTCAAAAGCTCTGAAACTGCATTTATGTTATTTACATAAATGCAGTTTTTGCATAAATGTAAACAGCAGCCTTTACTTTACCTCAGTATGAAGCCAGATTCTGGAGTTTGCAGTTTTAAAAAACTGCTTGTTTAGGTACCCTTTAAGTCAGCAGTTGTTAGCTTCTGCCAACACTTGACATGTCATTGCTGTTTTACTGCCTACTTGGAATTCTATCTGCTGATGCCACCAGAAGGACCCTTTTGTAATTGAGATGCTACATCACAATGGGTAGGAGTAGAACTGCACATCAGCAAATAAATCTTGGCAAACAATAATCAGTAACTTTGTTAGCACAAAAATTGAAATACTCCCTCCCCCCATAAATATAGGGAGGGATTACTAAGTGGCTGATAATTACAGCATAGGTTTGCACTACATGGTTAATTGTTCTAGCCCATGTCAGCGCTGTAAGTATTTATTTTCTGTTAATTGCAATGTTGTGCCCCAGTAATAGGAAACTATCCTTGTTCTGTGTACATCCTGTGCTCATTGATTCAGCACTTTCTTAGGTTTTTCCACCCACCCAATTTAGGGCATATAAATGTGGCCCCAGTCCCTTCAAAAGGAATGGAGGTTCTATTGTTACATGGGGTCAGTAGTTGACCTGATTGTTCAGAGATTAAGGGGCTCCAGCACCTCTAGGGTGCACACTCGGGCTGCAACTGGCCAGGGGAGATTCACTGACCCAGGATGGTGGCAGGATCCTGAATCTGGAGTGGTACTGATGCCACCTGATTGGATCTCCAGAGACTCAAACCAGGGATGGGGTCTGAGTTTGGGGACACACCTTTATGTCTCATGCACCTGAAGGTAACCAGCTGTTTCTTTTACCTTATCCTGGCCCACAAGACTGGGAGCACAACTTGAAATGAAACAGAGAACTGAGAAGGTGGTGCTGAGACATCGAGACCTGGGGAAAGATGTGATAAGCCTATCATGTCTCAGTTTTACCAACTTGGTGCTATGTAATCAAGACCTGAGAAAAGTGGGTAAGATGCAGTAAGCCCATTTACTAACTGATAATTTCTAGGTGCCCATAATCAGGTGCCAATGGGTTTGCTAACTAGGAGGGTCTACCTCTCACCCAGTTAATAGATTTCTGTACTGTAATAAACTTGCCATGCCTTTAAATGGAGTGGGAGGTACATTCCATGGCTCAGCCCCCTTGCTGCTATAAGGGGACAAGCGTGAACTGTAAATACTGTGGGCCTAGTTCCAGAAGGAGTGAGAAGGACGTAAGACACCTGCGTCCTGAACAAATGATGTAAATTGCAAGTTATGCCAGTGATTCTGACCTGTCGGCGCAGCAGTTGGATTTCCGCTTGCGATGCCAGTGGCCCAGGTTCGGGAATGGACATGGGTCACTGGAGGCCAGCCGGGGAAGGATGAGCATCCTATGGACTGCTCTCATTCTCTGGGGAGGTGGGGAAGTGCAAGGTATGAGACAGACCCTTGCGGAGGTCAGAGTCACACAGGCACGGCGATGCATGTAATGGAGTGGGGCAGATGCTGGACATCATTGCACATCCCGCCTCCGGAGGAAAGATGGAAAAAGGAGGTGGGTCCTCCATCTGCATGAAGCCCTCCCAGGCTTCAATTAGCCACTATCACCAGCACTCCCAACTAGTTACTGGTTCACATCACTAGGAATTAGGAGAAACCAGTGCAGCAGCCCCACCCCTCCCAGGGGGCAATCCGGGGTGACCGGAGAATGCAGGCAATTGATGGTTGGTGGAGTCCGGGGCCATGACCAGGGCAGAGCCTGATGTAGGATATGCCAGGAAAAAGAAGTAAAAAAAAAAGTTACACCAGTGACTTGCGACATGCAGTATTCTAAAAGGAGGCTTATGTCCATAGATGGAATGGCTGTGCAAACATGAGTTACGACCTACTTACGCCAAGAACATTGTGCAAATGAGTAATGGGACTTGTGAAATATGTAAAATACCAGTTATGACCCTGAAGATATTCTATGAGCTGTGTAACAAGACATTGTGTCAAACCAAGCAGGTGTAAGTTAGACCAGGGTGGAGGTGGTCTAAGCAGACAGCAGCATGTAGAAGCCCCCAGCCAGGTAAGCCATTGTTAAGGCAGAAGTGTAGAGAGACACACAGCAACAGAGACAACGTCAGTACCACTAGCCCTACTGGGCTTCATGATGGTGGTACGATGCAATCAGAGGCATGCCAGGCAGTGTGGCAGTGTGGCAGGATCCAGGGGAATGGTGGACCACAGGTGCAGGGGAAAGTGGCAAGGAGAATGGTGCCACGTCTGATCCACACACAAAAATCATTTGAGGAGCTCACTAATGAGCAATGCATTGTCCACTATTGCCTGAAAAAGACCACCATAAGGGAGCTGTGCCAGGAATTGTGGGAGAACCTACATAGTGCTACAAACAGGGGACATCCACTACCAGTGGAGGTAAGAGTAAGTGCAGCATGGTGTTTCCTAGCCACAGGGATCTTCCAAACCCCCACAGGTGGTATAGCCCAGCCTGCTGTGTCCCAGTGCCTGAGGAAGTTCCTTACAGCACTGATACTCCACACCTTCAAGTACATATGCTTCCCACATGAAGCAACACAACAGCTGCATGTGAAGCAGGCTACTTCGCCATAGCACAACTCTCATATGTGCTAGGGTGATCGACTGCACACGCGCTCCATTAGAGCACCAACATCAGATGGCGTATATATATATATATATATATATGTATGTCAGCTGCAAGGGTACCACTCATAAACATACAGGTAGTATGTGTGACAGTGACTGTTGCATACTGGATATGGTTGCCAAGTACCGGGATCCTGCCACAACTCCCATGTATTCTGCCACTGTGGCCTATATGAGGCCTTTGAGAGAGGGGAGATCACTAGGTGGATGGCTGATTGGTAGGTATTAGTGTCAGCAATACTGCTTACACTGGAAAATGTGATCACATCTAAAGGGACATGCAGACACAGTGTGGACATGGGTGTATGCAGAGTGCAGTACAACATGACCACAAGATGCCCAGGAAAATATGATGCAGTGAAGGGACAGCAGGACAGACAAGTGGAAAAGCTCAGAAGGGACACAAACTGGTCCACCATGAAGGGGAAAAGACTGCAGCCTGTGCACCACCCATGGACATGTGTCACCCCCATATGGCCACATGACTACCATGTTGTAGAGGCACATGGGTCACAATGTGTGTGTGTGTGTGTGTGTGTGTGTGTGTGAACAGACAACAAGTGTGTTACAGAGCACAACCGACTGGGCAAGTACACTATAATATTCACCACCCCAACAGGTGACAGTGGATACCAGCAACTACCATGGCTGATGACACCTTTGCGACATCCACAGACTGCAACAGAGGAGCGATACAATGAGGCCCTTACCAGCACTAAATCTGTGATTGAGAGGACGTCTGGACTCCTAAAGGCCCAATTCAGATGCCCTGACCGCTTTGGTGGGGTCTTGCAGTACAGCCCAGAGATGGTCTGCAGGATCATGCTTGCATGCTGCATATTACACATCATTGCACTGTTGCGGTGTGTGCCACTGCCTGACACAGACCTGGTGGAAGGCATTGCACAGGAAGGGGACTTTGAGCCTGACAGCACAGCAGCTGAAGCCAGACATGGAGGTGTCCAATGGTAGCAGACAGGTCAAGGCTGCTAGGGATGCATAGGTACAGGTATGAGTTGCAACAGTGTTGTGATGGCGTTGCCATTGTACAAATACACACATAGGAGCCTCAACAGTGTACTGTGTGCAGTGCAGGCCATGTCTCTGTGTGGACATTGGTAATGTGTAGGTGGTCCAGAGCACGGCAAATAGGCTGGTGCATTCAGTGATTTCAAGAGGGTAGCATCTTTCAGAAAAAGAGATGTGCAAGAATAAGGGGACACAATTTGAAGATAGAGGGGGGACGGCTCAAAGGTAATGTGAGGAAGTATTTCTTCACAGAGAGGGTTGTAGATGCATGGAACAGCCTTCCTGAGGAGGTCGTAGAGTCCAAAACAGTGGGGGAATTCAAGAATGCATGGGACAGACATAAGGCAATTCTAGTGGGTGGTAGAAGGAAGTAGGCTGTTAGTTAACTAGGATCTGCAGCGTATCTGTTAGGTAGGGAAATGGGCAGATTAGGTGGGCCAAGCAGTCTTTATTTGCCATCAAATTCTATGTTTCTATGCTTCTGTCAAGCCACTACACTTGTTGAGGGACCACAGGGCAACAGTATGTAGTCACTGGTGATTGGGGGGATGGTGGGACCTGCTAGGCACAGTCAAGTACCCCCATGGCATAGGCAAGTATACAGTGTGGTGGAAGTACATCTATTGTAATAGATGCACAGGAACAAGGGGGCATGACACAACAGTGAATGGTGGCAGACCAAGGGGCTGTGTGGAGAAGTTACTCCACACAGAGTGTGTAGTGGCAGCATGGCATTCTCTGCCACAGGGGTTTGTTATGGCATGCACAGGGGATGTGCTCTCCACACGCATGGGACAGGCATCTGGGTACATATCTGTGGGGACTGAGAGTGGAACTGGCTCAAACAGGGTGGGGTCAGGTGAACAGAGAATGTGCATGATACCTGCAACTGTGTATGGGTGTTGTACTGCACAGCTGTACACACTATCCCTGTGACCAACACACTATGCCAATAGAGCATTCTTGGTAGGCATGCAGCTGCATGATCCCATGTTAAAGGTGTGCTTGTTGTGATGCCCTTAGCTTACATTGCCCACATCTCTGTATCAATGCCTGCAGCATGTTGTGTGCCACAGTACTGCAAGTGCCCACAGCGCCTCACTGCACATTGGCCAGAATCAAGCTGCCAGAGGTGACAGCAGCTGCACAGTGTAACAGGTCCTGGATGCAGAGTCACGTGTGGTCTGCCAGGTGTGAGTCCACTTGACCTGTGGAACAGCACATTGGAGGTGGTGGAATACCACCACCACAGTGGATGAGACATAGAAACATAGACTTTGATGGCAGATAAGGACCGCTTGGCCCACCTAGTCTGCTCATTTCCCTACCTGCTGGATAAGCTGCAGATCCTTGTTAACCAACAGCCTATTTCTTCCTACCCCCCACAAGAACTGCCTTATGTCTGTTCCATGCATTCTTGAATTCCCCCACAGTTTTAGACCCCACAACCTCCTCAGGAAGGTGGTTCCATGCGGCCACCACCACAGTCTCTGTGAAAAAATACTTCCTTACATTGCCCCTGAGCTGTCCCCCTCTTCTTCAAATTGTGTCCCCTTGTTATTGCACATCTCTTTTTCTGAAAGATGCTACCCTCTTGGACTTTGTTGATTCCACTGAGGTACTTAAAAGTTTCTATCATATCCTCCTTCTTCCTCCTTTCCTCAAGGGTATGCATATTAAGCTCTTTAGTCTCTCCTCATGGCTTCTCTTGCGGACACTGCACCATTTTTAGTTGCCCTCCTCTGGACTGCCTCCATCCTGTCTATGTCCTTGCAGAGATGGATCTCTAGAACTCGAAGCAGTGCTCCAGATGGGGTCTCACCAACTGTCTGTACAGAGGGATAACAACTTCCTGTTTTTGCTGGTGATGCCTCTTCCTATATATCCCAGTATCCCCCAGCCCTCACTGGTGCTATGCTGCAATACTGTTGCACATCTGTCCATGGATACATGGTCATATGAAGTTTGTACTGACAGACAAGGCCCGTGTTGTATACAGATCACATCATGCCACCCCCGCCCCCTGAGTCTCCCCACACTCACCTGCAGATTTTCTTGCGAGTGTCCAAGGCCTTTCTGAAACCATCCACTGTACTGGCCCTCACCAACCCCTCCTGCAGTCTCATACAGTGCAAAACCACATGGCACCCAGGACAGTAGCACCACAAATTGTTGCTGCAGCTACCAGGCACTATGCACCAGCCATGGCCACTAGATCATGTTTACAGTGTCATCACGACAGGTGTGCAGCACCGGGCAGCACATCTCTGTTGTTGGATGGTGGGCAGACCCACCATGCCCAAGTGCTACCGGTGCCACCTGGAGGGCCCTGTATGCCCTCAGGTGGAGTGGTGCCACAGGCCCACGATACAACCCAGTGATGTGGGTGACCTAGTGACACAGCACGTGTACATAGCACACCACAGAACCCTGCTGCCATAGCAGTGCCCCATGATGTCACGCACCATGTGCTGGAACATCAGTTAGTGTACAGCTGTCACACATGGGCCATGTGTTGCTTCCCAACACACATACAACAGCACGATAGTGCTGTATGTATGTGACTGCATGTGCACAATGTCAGTCACACATGCACAACACACAGGTACCACCATACAGACAGAAATCAGGGACATGGTCAATGTACTAAACAACAAACGTTTATTCAGCAAACAACAGGAAATCGATACCCCCCCATTAGGTCAAAAACAACAACAACATGAAGAAGCAATACTATTTAGAGTACCCCCCAGCATGACAACATAACATATGACAAAGTAACATACACCCAGCAATCTACAGTGAAATCCACTCCTGCAACGACAATAAAACAAACAGTTATACCCTCCCTGGTGAAAACAACACTTGAACATATGTACAGTTCCTTCCCACCCGGAATGCAACTAAACTATGTACAGAGTCTACACACAGTCCCTAACAGTCCCACAGGGCAGACAGGAGGGCCCTGAGGGAACCATGGAATTGGGCCATGTCTCCCATGACGGCCTCAACTAGGGTGTACATGTCTATGGTCCCTCTCATCCTGCTGTTGGTTGTGGGCCTGAAGCACGCCATCCTCTGCTGTTCCTTGCCTTGGTCAGCAGCTACCTGATGCACCCTGGGTTTCTACTTGTGGCACAGCATCCAACTCTGCCATGGTGACCTTTCCGCCACTGCCCTCCAGTACCTCCACCACCGGCTCCTCATGCCCTCCATGTGGCCTTGTGCCACTATCCCTCCCCTGCTTGGCTGCCTCATCAGTCTCAGCAGCATCTGTGCCACCTTGCTGGCTGTCCTGCTGTGTGCTGGCAGTGTCCACGCCCCCGTGGTGTCCTGGACATCCTCCCATGTGGGTTGTGCTGGCTCCTCCATGGTGGTGTCCTCAATATCCTCCCCTGTTCCACTGTGTTGGCCTCCTCCTCCATTTTTGGTGGCAGTGGGTGTGCCCTCCTCCTCTGTGCAGGGTGTGTAGCGCATATGCCCTGGCATCCTTCTCATTCAGATCTGCCATGGCCCTAAGCAGTGCCCTGTGGCATGGGTGACATGGGACATCCACCTATAACAGGATTGACACATGTCAGTGTGCATTTTTGGCATTGCACAAACCACAGTACAGGTGTTTGACCGGGTTGTGCCCATGTTTCACACATGACACCCCACAGTTACCAAAACTGCCAAAAGCTGCACCCTAGGCAACCCTTTGCCACCTAGTCTATGTGTACCCTAACATAATCTGTCATAACACACCATTTGCCACATATGCACCTACCTTGCCTGTGCTGTCTGTGCACATCATCTTGTCATACACCACTCAGGTCAGCCGCCTTGTGATGCCTACTTGGCCCTCTGTTGTGACTGCTCTGACCTGTTAGGACAGATAGCACATTGTTATATGTGATGTGCCCACGGGCATGCTGTCTTTAGGTTGGACTACCTGGTGACATACTCACCTTTAACAGGTTGCTGCCCAGTTCTGATCTCTGCATCCTGTCTTGTTGCCATGGACATCAGGTTGGTCAGGATGGCGGGTCCCACCTGGTCATGTCCTGCCATTTGTGTTTGAGTTGTTTGGGTGTGCGCATCACTCCAGGCAGATCGCACAAGTGGGCCCCAATGGCTCTCCACACCCTGTCCCTAACTGTGGGTGGGTGGTTCCTGCACCCAGTTGGCAGCAATGTGGTGTGCCATTGCTGCACCAGGTTGAGAAGTTGGGCTGCTTCAGCAGCCATGAAACTGGGTGCCCTCCCACTTAGGCTGGTCATTGCTGCCCTCTCCTTCATGTTGGGCAGTGTTTTCAGGCCTTTACCAGCAGTTTGCTGCTTGCCTGTCTTGTCATGAGGACTGTGGCATTGTTCTGTTGTGATGCGTGTGTCTTGCATGGAGACACGTGCAGGCCGCATGTGTGACATTCATCGCCGCATGCTGCATATGCACTCATTATTGCTACATAATGTACAGTTTATGCCGCATGTTGCATGTGCGTATAGTTCACATTTTTGTAGAATGTGGTTTCCTGGTTGACATGTGATGCTCCTGTGGTAAGAATACATGCATATGCGCATGC
This sequence comes from Neoceratodus forsteri, assembly GCA_016271365.2. Taxonomy (NCBI): domain Eukaryota; kingdom Metazoa; phylum Chordata; order Ceratodontiformes; family Ceratodontidae; genus Neoceratodus; species Neoceratodus forsteri. Next base: position 462,095,102 of record CM028129.1, read on the forward strand.
GCATGTGATCCTGTCCATTTACTATCACAGACACCTGTGACACAGGGCTCCACCCCCTTGTACAGCAGCCAGACACACACCATGACACCCACACTTGGTGCACTGCTTGATGTAGTTGGACATACCTTGGGGGACACAATTTGTCAGCACAGGATGATGCTATTGACCACCCTGTGTCTGCCACCCCTCATCCACGTCCCCACCAATCATGTACTGACCCTGCTCACATACGGATTACACTACTGGTCACCCACTCATCTGTGGTGGACCATGTCAGAGGCCTTAATGTTGTCCAAGTAGGCCACAGCCATGATCACACCATGGAAGACCACCCATGTCTCCCCAGTAGGGGCATCGGTCCAGGCTAGGGCATGACTGCCCACAGGGGTAGCCATATGGATGTGTGTCTTGCAACCCATACCCAACTTCCGCATGTGTGCCCATGTACCCTGTGTCTGTGCCATGCATGAGAGTGTGGTGGCCATGTTGTCTGCAGGGGCATGTCACCACTGGGGGCACAGGTGTGTGGCAGGCATACCGCAGGCATATGCACCATTGCCATGTCGGTACTGTCCCAACATGTGTCTGTTACTCTGGGGTGCATGCAGTCTGCCATCAGTGGTGTCCTGTAACTCTGACTGCACACTGTTGTGGTCCAGTGACTGTCACTAGTGTGTAGCTATAGCCAGTCATTCTCTGGCCATGCACAGCCCACTATGGGGACATATTCCATGACATGCCCTTCACTTGCCAGAGTGTCAGCCTGTGTCAGACAATTGCACTACACACATGGCCTGTTGTGTCACCATTATTATAAACATGTGTAGTACTTGCGCTACACTGTTCTGTCAAAGCCTGTGATGACACCCACCCACCCACACAGTCATATACCCTGTGACTCACACCCCATACACTGTGATGATACACACCCACATAGTCATACATCCCTCACCCAGTGAGCATCACACACCATTCTCTTATACACTGCCCCTCCCCCAGGGGTGACAGTTCAGTCCCATGTATTCTTCTGTGTCCATTTTATCATGGCTTGACACTATCACTTTCTCTTTGTTGTTGAAAGTCCTGTGTCTCCAGCTTGCTGCTGTGTCCATTTATCTCCTCTGGTGCCTGCGTCCCCTGCATCCTTTGACACCATTGGTGTACTTGTCCCAGCCACCGCTGTGTCCTGCACAGCAGCTGCATGTGGCTTCATGCCTCATTTCTTGGCACCTGTTTTTGGGGCAGGCTCATCATGTGGCTGCAGTGTGTCTCATGTGTCTCCTGGTTGTTGTCCCATGACAGGCATGGCAGTGGGAATGCCTTGCTGGCCTCCAGTTGTGTTTGCCACATCCAGTTGCTGTGTCGTATCTTGCTTTGCAACACTGCTTTTGTCGGTGGCCATGGATCGTGTGCCTGCTGCCTGTCTCCGTCCCCTCTGACCCTTTCCACTGGTGCTGGGGATGTTGGCTTGTACATCCTGGCCATGTGCCTGTGTTGTTGGCTACTGCATGGTATCCTGTGGCTGTGTGGTGTCCTCATGCTCCTGCTGTGCAGTTGGAGGCCTCACACACTGTGTTGCTGCTATGGTCTGCCACACCATTGCAATCATCCCTGTTTGTCTGTGCTGCTGCTCAACCGATTTCTCCATAGCCATTGCCAGTCTAGTTATTGCCTGCATATGCTCCTGGACACTTACATGTGGCTTGCAGGGCCTCCCACAAGGGTGTTTGGGATGCTTGGGTGCCAGTCATGGCCACCTTGTTGCTGTAACTAGGTCTGCCATGCGTTTATCCATATTTTTATGGTGCTCTTCCAAGTATAGCCTAATGCTATCAAGCATCTCTGTTTGCTCCTCCTGCCTGTCCACCACTAACTGGCAGTAGATGTTGTAATCTGTTGGTGACTGTTCCCTTTGCTCCTGTAGGGACTGTGTAGCCTCATCCAGTCTAGCCTCCAGCTCCTCAATGGTGTTTGGACTGAGGTGTTGGCAATGTTTGCAGCTATGCTTTGCACACTGCCTACATCACAGTCCTCCAGTGTGAGATCCTCTAGTGTCCCTTCTGTCATTATCTGGTTCTCATCCTTGGCTGTCACATCAGTTTCCAACAGTGCCGTGTCCTGTGCACTCAGTGCCTGTGATGGCCCTATCTGTTGTGTACCTGTTTCTATGATGCAAGTCCCATCTTCTGATTCACTGCCATCATCACTGCTGTCTCCATTCTTTCCATCTTCCCCTGCTGTGCCTGTAGGATTTTAACACCCTGTCAGTGTCTTCATGCAACACTATTCCTATTGCATGCTGCTATGGCAGCACTGGTTGCATGTATTGTCTTGCACAATGATATATTGCACTATGCTGTACAGTTTGTAATCATGCTCCTGTGTGTGCTGCATGTGTCACTTTCAGTAGAACTGTGCCTGAGCATGTGTGACCTTTTCTCCTGTTGCCTTGTGGGTTTGTTACACCTCTGCATGGGTTATACACCTTTGTTGCTAATGTGTGTGTTCTGTGTGCACCTCCCCTAACCCCTGCACCCCTGCCTGCCCCCTACAGTCAGACACCCTGGCACACCACACATTCCTGTTTCTGTATGTGCCTGAGGCCTACCTGTACTGCTCTGCATCCTTGTTGTGTCGAGGTCAGTATCCCCGTGCACATTGTGCCTGCTGAAGAAGGCCAGCACTCTCTGTTACTTGCTAGTGAGGGGTATTGCCTGGCGTGGGCCACTGCCAGTGACTGTGGCACACCTCTTGTTGTGAGCCTCCTTCTTCTTGCTGTGGTGCTTCAGGTCATTGGTGCATTTTTGTAGGTCCTGACTATACCTGGCTCAGCCATGTTCATCTTTTGGCCACTGCATTCCGGCATTCCTGTGCTCTTTGCGCAGTTCCCTGTCCCCCCTGCCCAGCAGGAGTTTTGTCTGGGCCTAACCTCATTGAGGAGGACATCAGTCTCCTCATTAATGAAGTTCTTCTTCCCGGTTCTTTTTTTGGCAGCCTGCGACTCTGCTCTGGTGTTGTCCAGCATTCTACCCCCACACTCTGCTTTCGTTCTGCGTTCTGCGGTATTGGTCATTATTTTGCGACATACGGAACTCTGTATGTCTTCTTTTTGTGGTTTGTCTTTTATCTTGGGTGTATCTTGTGACATGCATAATTCCAGGCACTTCTGACATAATGTGGCCTCCTTCTGGAATATGATGAAGGTCGCATGTTGCAGTGTCTTGGGCACAGTTTTCTGTCTGGATGTAACTTGCAACTTGCTCTTGCAGGCCTTTTGGAATCTGGCCCTGTATGTTTCAACATATAAATACAATAGTTGCTAACTGTGGTTCCCTCTGCTCATGGGCTCAGGATCTATATACATTGATTGCTATGGGCCATTAGCAGGGTTGCAGTCAGCTCTGCTATGTATTCCCATTCTCCGTACTGGTATTATGTGCAGTGCTCTAAATAAATTGTTGGTGTCTCAAAGTAAGCTTATATCTTAAGTGTGGTGCCCTGTGTCCTATGACTGTAAGAAATATTTATTTATTTATTTATTCAAATCACTAATTATAACGTTTGAGCTAGAAGCTCATTTACAACAAAGGTTCCACATCAATAATGCACAATAGGAAAGAAACAGACAGTTATACACAGTATTGTGCACATACATAGAATAACAGAAACAAAACTAGAACACACACAATTCAGTATCTAAATAAAGAATCAAGGATCAGGGTAAAGAGAAGAGGGTATTGGAGGAGGAAGTATGAGGGTGAGGGGCGACAGTGCAGGGAGAAGCCAGTTCCCTTTGCCTGAGCAGGGGGAGAGGAGGGGATGCTAGGGAGGAAGTGCAGGAAGACCATTAAATTAATGTTGGAGATGGAAGAAGGATGAAGGAAGGGAAGGGGTTACAGGGGTGTGGTGGTGTAGGGATGGGGTCTGGGAAGGGAATAGAACAGGAGAGAGAGAGAGAGGAGAGAGGGGTAGCAGAAGGGGTGGTCAGGGGCAGAAGGGGTTAGGGGTAGTCTAAAGGGGAGGGATATGTAACGGAAGGGGAGGACTTAGGTGAAAATAGGGGGACTGGGGAAGATGTAGAGCTGGGGTAGTAACGGTCAGCTCAGTAGGGAGATTAAGTGCTAGTAGGAACTTGCCTGGCCTGGGCAATGGTAGTTATTATAGGGAGCAGCATCATGACATTTGACTTGAGAGGAGTGCATGGAGTTTGCATTTGAAAGGTCCAATTTTTGGTTCAGCAGGAAGGACACTCAGTAAGGAATTTAGCCAGTTTTATAATAATATAATAAATATAAAGTAAAGAGAGACCGTAGTAAAAATAACTAGAAGAATGCCTAGGTGATATTACCATTAGGTGGACTGTTGCTGTTTTCCCAGGTTGCATCACTGGGATCTGTATTCAGTGAGGTGTAAATAAATTCTATCTTTAACCAGACCAAAGGGGTCTGAGGAGTTGTTGCCACCGTCAAGGTCTGATGGCAAGTGAGGAAGAGAGATGCTCAGGATTAGCACTGCTGGTTCCTTACCTGGAGTGGGATTGGCACCTTCCACTCACCTAGACTCCTTGCATTCAAATGGGAAGAAAATGGTGATTCTGCTGGGGTGTCACACGGACTTTGGAAGAGATGTTAAACCAAGGTCCCATCTGCCTATCTCTGGTCACTGTCCAGTAAGAGTGCATGGATATGCTGAAAGCTGATTCAATAGAACTATTTAGGACTTTTGTCGCATCTGAATCCAATTCTGATCCAATTCCATTTGGCTGGTCAGACATGGAATCAGATACTAAAATCCAAGAATCCTAATCCTAAACCTAGATTAAAACAGTCTACCAACAACCTAAAGAAAAAACTAAGGCAATACATTAATTAAATCAATGTTTAGCCTTGCAATTTACAGTTGTGCTGTTATGCTGTATAATCCATGACAGACCTCACACCCATGACATGCCATGACATACCTCTGGAAGAAAATGGAAACTTAGTACCCTATGTGTGCTGGTTCACTGTTGGAGATGCTCAATGAAGGCCTCAGCTATAACCTGGTGCAGGAGAAGGCTGATTGGTGTTGTCATGTCAATGGTTACACATACACTGTGTGGCGAGTGACCTAAAAATCTTCATTATCAAGGCAGCTAACAAGTCTGTATTCATGTGATGATTAATTCTGCAGCCAGGGGTCATCTTATGATAATGCACGAAATGAAATAATAGCTATGCACAGTATCTAGAAGCAGACCCTGAGTAGCAGCCAAAGGCACAAATGTGCTGTTTTGTTGGTTGTCTGCAATGCTTCCTCAAGATTCTTCTAATGTGAGTTCATAGTAGCTATCAGTGGTGTGTTTGGAGAGTTAATAACCTGTCCTGTAGCTTCTGATGAGATGTTGTCATTGGTGCTTGACTTTTGTGTTGCTATCTTTCTTGATCTTGTTGTGATGTTTGTTGATGATGCTGCTATAGCAATGCTGGTGTTGTTGATACTTTCATCATTTGGATGAATTGTTCATGATAGAGAGATAATGGCTACTGCTGTTATGCAGAATAAGCTAATCCACATTTCTGGAGTAGGATGAGCCATCCTTTTTTTTCAACAGTCAAGGCAAGGCAATTTGTGATGAGATGATCCGTTCTTTTTTCCACTTTTGATAAAGCTACAGCGGGAGACACAAAAGGCATTTTTGAGATAATCAGCGCCACTGCAGCAGACGAAGGCTCCCTTCAGGGAACAGAGGAGGCTTTCATACAAGAGGAGGAGGAGGAGGCTTTTGTGCTGTAAGAGGAAGCTTTTCTGGATGAAGACACCCTTCAGGGTATACCCTAGTGCTGGAGGAGGCTGGCTGTGCTGCTAACTATGTTGGTAGAAGGGGCTCGGTTTTGAAGTGCTGAAGGATTGAGTTTGGTGCTGAGGAGGAGGCATTTATGCTGGAGGTAGAGGTTTCCATGTTGGAGGAGGCTTGGTGCTGGAGTTCTGCTGTCAATGGCTGTACCTGCAGGACAAGGAGACACCGAGCAGGAGGACTGGATTGTTAGCTGGTATTTAACGATGTTCTATGGTTTGTAAGAGCTTTAATTGTTTATTATGATGTTATCTTTAAATATTATTTTTTGGATGAGTTGTTTTATTTCATTGTTATGGCACCCAAGGCCTCCGGGAAAGAACACCAAAAACAAATGAAACTATTACTACTACTAATAGGAGATGACAGTTGTAGTCACGGGGCACTAACAGCCTGGAGGACTGCCATGACATACCTCTGGAAGGAAATGGAAACTTAGTACCCTATGTGTGCTGGTTCACTGTTGGAGATGCTCAATGAAGGCCTCAGCTATAACCTGGTGCAGAGAAGGCTGATTGGTGTTGTCACTGTCAATGGTTACACATACAGGGAGGAGACACAAGGACAAGAAAAGACAGTTTTAGTTAAGGAGCACCAACAGCCTGGAGTACCTGTGGAGGAAACAAACTTTTAGTAATAATGTGTGCTGGTACTATGAAACACCCTCACCATCACAGCAGATGAAGAATGCCTTCAGAAAACACCCTACAGTGCTGGAGGATGATCTGGTTCTTGCTTGCTAACTCCAGTAGCTATGATAGCCCAAGAGATCACATTGCTGGAGGGAGGTTCATTTTGGTTGGCTGGCTGGTGGCAACTAGTTCTATGCTCGCAGAAGACAGCGGGTTCCTGGAGGTGGCTTGCTGGATAGTGCTGGCTGGCTGGGTCGTATTGGCTGGTGCTGGGAGGCCATTGATGCTGGATGGCTGCTTGTTGGCAATGGGTTCTGTGCTGTTGCCAGAGTCTGGATTCGAAGAAGACTTTGGCCAGCTGGTGGCTGCTTGCTGGTAGCTGGCATTGACTGGCTGTTATGTTGGTCCAAAAGTCTGAGTTAGAGGAGGACTTTGGCTGGCTAGTGGCTGCTGGCCAGCACTGACCTGCTGCTATGCTGGCCCAAGAGTCAAAGTTAGAGGAAGATTTTGGTTGGCTGGTGGTTGTTGCTGGTGACTGATGCCTTCAGCTTTTGGTGCTGGCTGCTGGCTTGTCAGCCATGTGTTCTATGCTGGCACCTGAGTCCAAATTAGAGGAGAACTTTGGTTGAGTGGTGGATGGTGGCTGTTTGCTGGTGGCTACTGGCTGTTTCCACCACTTGATGTAGTCTGCAGTGCTACCAACATCCCCGACAGCGACAGGAACAATGCTGACTTTCGACATTGCTCCCATCTTTAGAAAGTCTTTTCTGCGGGGTGCTTCACCCGTGCACCTCCATCTCTAAATATACAACTCTGAGTCAGAGTTGTTTCCAGTGATGGGTGGAATACTGGGAGTTGTGGTGCCCTTGTATAGTGCACCACAGTGACCTGATGGGATTCGGCACTGTGGTGGTGTTTCACTGTTAAAATGTCACTGTTGTGGGGTGATACCCTGCTGGCTTTGGCTTTGAGTGCTGGCTGGTGGATGCTTGCTGCTGGCTGATGACTGGTATTGACCAGCTGCTACACTGGTCCAAGAGTCCAGGTTAGAGAAGGACTTTGACTGGTTGGTGGCTGGTTGCTGCTGGCTTTGGATTTTGGTACTGGCTTTTAGCTTGCTGCAGAGGTTAGTGCTGCTGCCAGAATCTGGGTTTCAAGAGGAGATTGATTGATTGGCTGGTGGCTGTTGCTTGGTGACTGCTGGATTGTGGCTAGCTGTGGTTTGGCTTTTTGGTGCTGGCTTCTGGCTTGTTCACCACAGTATCTGCTCAGGTGACAGAGTTGAAGTAAGAGTAAGACTTTGGCTGGTGGCTGGTTTCTGGTGGTTTTGGTTTTGGTGCTGGCTGGTGGCTTGTTGACCACAGGTTCTACATTAGTACCAGAGTGCAGGTTCGAAGAGGAGTAAACTAGTGGCTGGTGGCTGCTGGCTGGCAGCTTGTTGGCCACTAGAGCTGTGCAGAATGGTAACATTCTGAATCCATGGAATTTAAGCAAAATTTCACAAAATTCCATCAAATTTGCGGAACTTCGCCAACATTTTGCAGAATTTTAAAAAAGTAGTAATTTGGTTATAACTCAATAATTGTTAAAGCTAGAGGTCTGACGTTTGGAATATTTACTTTTTGGGACAATGTCTACAAATGTTCCAAATATCAGTCAATTTGGTTGGACAGTTCCCAAATTATAGGGGCTTGAATAGTGTCATTTTATTGTTTGTCTAAATTTAATGAACATTTTTATCTGCATATACCTTAACGTCTATTGGGTTAGGGATCTTAAATTTTTTATGATTTCTTGATTGCAGGTATTCTAACAATGTGCCAGATTTCATGACAATATGATGCATCGTCTCAAAATTATATGTGCTCAAAATTTGTCATTTTATTTTTTTTCAGGAAATTTCATGAACAAATTTTGTCTATGTATAACTCAGGCACCTTTGGTGCTAGAGATGTGTAAATTAGTATGGATAACCTTTTTATAATCCTTCTAAAATTATCTAAATATGGAGTGAATTATATAAGAGATTTTTTAAGTTACAGGGGTTCAAAACTTTACTATGTAAATATTTGCAAAACATTCTGAAAATTATCAAAAATGTGAATGTTTGTAACTTCTCTGCTCATATATGAATAGAGTTAACATTTGATATGCATATCCATAGTCCGTGTATCCTGGTGTCTAACACAACCTGATAAATTGGTTAAGCAGTTTTAATTTTGCAGAAGAAAAAAAATGATTAGTAACATTTTCTCACATATTTATGTTAGCTTATTCTGTAGATGAAGCATCCACAATTTTTTATGGACTTTAACATTAACAATGCACATATAACTACTTAATTTGATAAGCTAGGTTGTGCTTTTGCAGTCCTGCTGTTCCTCACTGGTGACTATCCATCCCTCTCTTTGGCATAGCCAGAGTGACTCAGCAGAACTAATGATCCAACTGACATCCTTTTTGTTATTTACAGTGACAAACCTCCTTAAAACTTGAGTCACCTACTCCCTTTCCTATCAACCTGCTCTGTTGGAATAGCCAGAATTCTTTCTTCCTGCTGCCCAAGACATTGTCTTCCCCTACTACATGTTTTTGAGTACCTCTAAGTCCTAGACTTGCATGTACACCAGACTCCCTGGATCATGAATTTACTGGATGTTATCCTTAAATATCCTGCATTCAGGTTGGAACTGCTGACACTCTGTGCTTTCTTGCTCCAATCTGGGGGCCTGCCACTGTTGTGCTACCCAGCTCAGCTGTCCATTTCTTGGTGAAACTGTGCATCTAACTGCTGAACCTGGTGACCCCCATGTTACCTGCCTCGTATACCCTTATCCTTTAATTAACCCCCCCCCCCAGATAAGGCTGAGTGAAAATAGAAAATTCTAGTTTTATGGAATTTTTCATTAAATGCTACAATTTTCACAAAGACTCATGGAATTTGGCTTTAAGTAAAGATGTTATTTTTGCAGTTTCTCACAGCAAGCAATTAATAAAATTGGCACACACAGTCCCCTTGTAAGGTCTACAGACCTGACAAATTTAATGGTATTGCATTCTCTAGTTTTAAAGTTTCAGGGGTTTATAAATTTGTAGTTTACATTCTTGCAAAATTAACTTTTTAAATGTTGTGAAAGTTTGACTACTTTTCATTTAATCCCATTTAAAGCTGAAAATATGAACTTTTTCAGAAATGACCATGTGGTATAGTAGTTTAAATGTTTAAACTTTGGTTAAATTTGGATATGTAGTTTTAAAATTAGAGGGAATTAACCGGAATTTAAATTTTAGCAACATGTTTTCAGGCTATAACGCAGTCCCTTTTAAAGCTAGAAATCTGAAACTATGTGCATATACAAATGTAGTGTGAACCTGTATACCTGGTATTTTTTGTAATATTTCAATGAATACTATCAAAGTTATACTAAAATTGCAGAAATCCAAATTTTGGCAGAATATTTGACTACTTATAACTCAGCTCCCATTGAAGCTTGAGACTTAAAACATGGTGCCTATATGGATTCTATATGCTTCTCTAAATCCTGATATTGTGGATACATTTGGAGAAGAAATTTTAAAACGATCTCAAAATAACTGAAAATTAAATTTTGATTAAATGTTTGGCAACCCATAACTCTGCCACCTTTTAATTTAGAACTCTAAAATTTGGCACACATTAGTAAGCCATCGGATACTGCTTACATTCCAAATGTGGTGTTATGTGGATGTGAACTTTTAAAATTGTATTGCAATAACTGAAATTAAAAATTTTGTGAAATTCCACAGAATTTTCATGAAAATTACATGGAGTTCTGTGGAATTTTAATGGTCATTCTGTGTGCATTCTGTGGGTGGAATGTCATATTCCATACATCTCTATTGGCCACAGGTTCTATGCAGGTGCCAGAGTCCAGGTTAGAGGAGGACTTTGGCTGGCTGGTTACTGGTGGCTGGTTGCTGGTGGCTGCTGGATTTGGTTTTGGTGCTGGCTTGTGGCTGCTTGCTAGTGGCTGGTGGTTAGTATTGACTGGCTGCTACACTGGCCCAAGAGCCCAGGTTAGAGGAAAACTTTGGCTGGCTGTTGGCTGTGTCTGCTTGATGGTGACTTTAGGTGCTTGTTTGTGGCTTGTTGGCCAAGGGATTTATGCTCTGGGGTTGCTGGTGGTTTCTTATGGCTTTGGCTGGTGGTGCTGGATGGTGAATAATTGGTCATGGGCCCTACACTGGTCCAAGAATATATGTTATTGGAGATTGATGCTACCTTTAGCTGGCTGAATTTGGCTGATGGTGCTGGATGGTGGCTAGTCAGCCAGGGGTTCAGTGCTGACTCAAGAGACAAGGTGGCTGGAGGTTGCTGCTAGCTTTGGCTAGCTGTCTTTAGCTGATGGTTCTCGATGGTGGCTACCTCACCATGGCCCCTACAAAACTGAACAATTCAAAAACATTATGGAAGTTTAAAAGTGCTATGAACTTGAAAGATTGTGTGATGAGTACAACTGGCACACTCACCTTTACAGCCTGGAGGGATGACAGTGTTCCACTTGTAAGGTAATGAGAACTGTGCAGGATTTAAGAAGTAAAACCTAATGAACTGTTGTTCACTTACCAGTTGATATGGAATCTGAAAAATCACTAGCACTTTATGCATTGCAGTAGCCTTAATACCTATCAGGCCAAAAAGATATTAAAAAACAAAAGCATCACTACCAGATTGTACACCAATGTAAAGAGATGTAGCGAATTCTAAATCCGCTGGTGAAGGGGATGCAAAATGGCCACTTCGCATTGGTGGAGCACAATGCAAAGTGGGCACCACAAAGTGTTCACTTCGCATTCTCATTATTACTTCACATTGTCATTATGCCTTAACGTAAAGTAAGGTGAAGTGACAAGTAAATCAGCAGCCCCCCATGCATCACATGGCTTACAGTACTGTAAGTCACATGCTTTAGCCAGGCAGGAAGGAAGTGAGTCAGAGAAGCAGTTTCACTTTCTCCTTTGCAGTTGTAGAGGGAGAAGGCTTTTTGGAGAGGAGAGCAGTTTGTGTGTCAGAAAATGCTTTATTGCTTTTGTGCTGGAAAAAAAACCCAGCTTTTTTAAAAGTTACATCTTTATTTAGTTTTTGTATTGTATTTGTGATTGTTTTTTTGGTAGTGAATTTTTTTCTAAGTTTTGTTTGTGTGTGTGTGTGTGTGTGTGACTATGTGTGTCAGTGTGTGTGTGTGTCTGAGAGTGTGAGAGTGAGTGCAGTTGCCGGGTGAAGGTTAGGCATTGACTGTGGACTCATTTATAGTCAGGGTCGGGGACTTGTGTGGGATGGACCCTGGACAAGGACAGTCTCTGGCCTGAGGGCACGGGCAGAGGAGGGGAGTGTGCCTATGTGGGGGTGGTTGTGTGTTGCTCGACCAGTCCCAACTCTTGGGTGTTGCTTCTCCCCCGTGGAAGCAGCAGCAGCACCAGTGCCACCAGTTGCTGCTGCACATCCACCTACTCTGCCACTACCACCACCACCGGTAGCAGCTGTAGGGGCTCTAGCATCACCCCTTCCTTCCACCACTTCCACAGCTGCAGGAGGTGCCCCAGGAAAATGTAGGTGGTGCCAGGACTGTACCTGGTCCCCCCCTTCAGCTCCCCAGTCTGGGAGATTTTTAACTGTGTAGGGGGAGACAGCACAGTCATAGTGTGCCATCTGTGCAGTGTGCTGGCGTGCTGTGGCCCCCGGGGAACACATCTGGGGACCGGTAGCCAGCACACCCACATGTTGAACCACCACAAGGTGGAGTGGCAGGCTGCCACGGAAGGGGCCAGGTGTCCACCTACTGGCTCTTCAGTGGCAGTGGCCGAGGCTGCTGCTGGGGTTGAAGTTGTGTCTCACTGCCACAGCAGGAGGAGGGCAACTGCAGCATCTGTTTCACCACCACCATTACCACCACAGCGACCAGCACCACCCTCTCCACCACCACCACTACTTGGGTTTCCACCTGCAGTGGACCCCACCACAGTGCCTGCAACACAGGCTGACCTTGCTCTGGTGTGGGTGGCCCTGGAGGAGAACAGTGAGAGGGTAGATGCTGCACAGCAGCAGGTAGATACAATCCATCAACAGCAGCTGCAAATAGTCACAATGCTGCACCTGCTACTGGAACACCACAGCATCCCACGTTAAGGGATTGTTTTCTGGACCATCCCCACTACTGTGCTGTACTGCTTTTGTGTGTTTTTTTTGTTGTTTAATAATACACATTTTCCCTTCTGTAGTTTCAGTGCCTCAGTAATGTTTACTTTTTGTTTTGGAGTGCTTGTGGACAAGCTGTTGAGAGCAGTGCAAGTATGATATGTCAAATTGCATGTGCAGTCAGTGTTGTTTCCTCTGTGTGTGTGTGTGTGTGTGTGTGTGTGTGTGTGTGTGTGTGACATCAGACATTGTGCAGCATGTTGAAACATATATTGCTGTTGCTGACTTGTTGCAGACAGTGTTTATGCTATAAAGAATAGCGAACAGAATACGGTATAGTTTATTGTCACCATCATCATCAGTGGACTAAGTGATATGATACTTTTTAGAGGGGTCTGGCCAGACTGCACCTTAGTCACATTATATATAACTCGCACACATAACTTTTAGGAGAGCATGTGTTTTTGGTGCTATGATCTCCTCAAAGTCATGTGTGCACTATGAGTGACTGAGGTGCACAGTGACCCGATACCTCTGAAAAAATATCATTTCACTTAGTCAGCTGGCGCTGATGGTACCAATAAAATATACATCAGGTATTCTTTGTTATCTTTATTCTTGATAATGCAAAAGTCTTACCATATATATGTTTGCATGAAGCTGTATAATGTATGCACACACCAGAAAGAACAGTGACGGCATACATGCAGTTTAGCACACCATACTCACATTGCTCAGTCTTCATGCTGTTTGTGAAACACTTAAAATCTGATTCATGAGTCCTGACACAAAGTAAACATTACTGAGGCTCTATAACTACTTTGCTTGTGAAATAGGCATGAAAGAGATTCACCAAGTTACAGCATTGCACCCGATATATGGGAGCCTTACTTCCCGGGGAATCTTTCTTGCTCCACAACGTGTAATACATTTCTGTGGAAACCACCCATAATATCATTACAGTGTGTTACATCACAGAGGAATTCCCATTCATAAAAGCCACCCAAATTCTGCCCTTTCTCAGCAACATTAGGACATGATGCCAGGGAGAGACGGGTGCGTGCTCCATAATAGTGAATGTCCGATTGTCCAGCAGCTTTCCGAATATTTCTTTATTTTATAATGGTCAGTTTTAGATGAAACGTGTAGGGAAAGTTTCCAGTAAGAAGAGCCTTGTTAGTGGAAATGTGCCCACATTTCACCACAAAGTGAACCTTATAACATAAAGAAACGTTCAGATAGCTGCCGGACATTCACTATAGTGGAGCACGCACCTGCGCTCGCCCTGGCATCACGTCCTAACGTTGCTGAGAAAGGGGGCAGAATGTGGGTAGCTTTTCTGAATGGGAATTCCTCTGTGACGTGACACACTGTAATGAAATTATGGGCGGTTTTCACAGAAATGTATTGCACTATGTGGAGCAAGAAAGATTCCCCTGGAAGTAAGGTGCCCACATATTAGGTTATGTGCAACACCATAACTATGCAACATGGTGAACCTCTGTAAAGCAGCAGCGCAACAATCTGTTGTGAACTCTGAGCTATATTTTTTAATGCTATGTTACAACTTCCTTTACTTACATCCTGACTGGAATATACAAGAATTTCCAGTAGTTGAGTCTGCTGTACTACCTTTTTTCATGTGTGAAATAATGAAAGGAGCAGTCCTTTTAAATTGGTGCTGACCAGGTCTTTGTCATTGTTTTCCTCTGCTTTTCTCCATCACATCAGTTAGTTGTTATATATCACTTGTTGTAAATTAACAGTTATGCAGCAGACAGTGTTTTATGACTCACAGAACAATATTTATTGAAAAGCAGCTGCAAATAAATACAAACTTGGTCAGAACAATATTGAAAGGTTTTGCTCATTTTTTCATACATGAAAAAAGTAGTCACCTAATTAAAGCAGATAGGAATTGTGAAAAGAAGCGTATCATTCAAGTCACGACTCGGAGGTAACTAGTGGCTGTGGCAATGTAAAGTAGCATAAAAAAGTACAGTTCAAAATTTTCACTACATTCTTGCAATGCTGCTTTACTTGATAATGTCAGTATGACATCATGAGCTCACAATCACACAGCACTCAAAATGCATCCTCCTTGTGTGCAGAAAATTGGCAAGTGGTAACAAAGTGAAATGGGAGTGTTTCTTTTTATTTAGTTGTTTAACCCGGAGTAGCACACTAAGCTGAAAGATTTTTTTACAGGAGTGACCTGGGAGAACAGAGAAGTTAAGTGACTTGCTCAAGGTCACACAGTATGCAAATGGAAACTGTGGGATTCAAACCCAGGTCTGGCCTGGTGAATGTCACCAGATTTGCAGCTGAGAGCCTTAAACCACTGCACTATACTGCCACCCTTTCAGCACATACAAAGTCTCCCAGAATTAATGGCACACTCAGTCATGGCGCAGTGGTGGTGCAGAGTCCACAGATTTTTCTGCATGGCCACAATGCATCCGCCTTTGTGTGCAAAAAATTGACAAGTGATAACAAAGTGAAATGGGAGTGTTTCAGCATATACAAAGTCCCCCAGAATTAATGGTGCACTCAGTCATGTGTGCGGTGGTGGCAAGTCCCCAGATTTTTTCTGCATGCCCAAAATGCATCCCTCTTGTGTGCAGAAAATTGACAAGTGGTAACAAAATGAAATGGAGCATTTCAGCACATACAAAGTCCCCAGAATAAAATGATGACTGTGATGAACTGTTGCTGGTCCAATGTGTTCTCTGAGGCGATTCGACCAAATGCATGTGATCATCTCAACTGAATGGAAGGGTGCCCTTTGTCTGTACACTAATTGTAGCCTTGTGAGTTGATATATATAGATATATGTTTGTGTATTTTGTAGGTAAGCAGGGGTTGACATGGACATGCACTCATGGTATTGTTCTGTATCACAGGTCACAGAAACTGCTGGTGTGCTTACATTCAGTGCTTGATGAGAAATTGTTTGCATTGAAATTGAAATGGATAACTCTCAAGCACATGAAGCTAAGTATTTCTTTTTCTTTTTGGAGGGTTGGGGAAGCATACTTGCAGGTTTATCTGTAATGGTTTCTTATTTTGTTAATTCTTCACAGATTTCATCTGCTTCCTTCTGGACTCTGGTTGTTAATGATGGTCATGGTCATCTAATGAAACGACTTTCGTGTTGCATGTGTGCCCCAGCCGGGGAGGGGGCCTGATGTTGAAGAACTTGTTTGTATAAGGCTACTTTGACAAAACAACAAAGCATCTGGAAGTTTCCTAAAAAAAGAAATGAATGATTTCTTACAACTTAATTGTAATTTGTGTCTCCCGAGTTCCCAATCTCAAGTCAAGTTTCATTTCAAACCCACATCTTGTCAAGTTACAAGTAACACAACCTGTGTGCAACCTTTTCAACACTGTCATGGTCAAGGCTGCACAGCTGCAAGTTCAGAATACAGTGCATGAGTGATATCTTACAGAAATAGTTTTGGTGACGTGCACATGTCACTTAGTTTATGAATCATACTCAGTCACATTTGCTGCAGTCTTTCCAAAACAATGAAAGGGATGAAATAAAATCTTCATACTTACCAGAATGGATTTCACATGGATATTCCATAGGTTCCTCTGTATGGTACAGCTGCAGTACCATTCCCACTGAGTTTCAGCGAAAGAGACTTTTTGTTAACCTATAAAAAAAAAAAAAAATAAGTGTACTGTATGTGTTTGACCATTGCGGCTCTGAAAAGCTACAGAACACAAAACATACAACTGAAGGACGTGAAATAGCATAACAAACATGACTACACTACTCACTTTATGGTTTAAGTATTAAGAAGCTTTGTGTGTGTGGCTGATGGATGTGGTGGTCCAGACAGACTCATGCTCCAGTGGTGGCAGTGACTAACATCAGTTCCAGTGGTGCTGGTGGTGGTGGTGGTCAGGGGTGGACAGACTCATGCTCAGTGATGGCAGTGGCTAACATCAGTCCGGTGGTGGTGGTGATGGTCCGGGGGCAGACAGACTCATGCTCAGTGGTGGCAATGGCTAATGTCAGTACCAGTGGTGGTGGTAGTGGTCTGGGGGGGCAGACAGACTCATGCTTAGTGGTGGCAGTGGCTAACATCAGTCCCGGTGGTGGTGGTGGTCCGGGGGGCAGCCAGACTCATACTCAGTGGTGGCAGTGGCTAACATCAGTCCCAGTGGTGGTGGTGGTCCAGGGGTGGACAGAGTCATGCTCAGTGGTGGCAGTGGCTAACATCAGTCCCAGTGGTGGTGGTGGTGGTGGTGATCCAGGGCTCAGACAGACTCATGCTCAGTGGTGGCAGTGGCTAACATCTGTCCCGGTGGTGGTGGTAGTGGTCCGGGGGGCAGACAGACTCATGCTTAGTGGTGGCAGTGGCTAACGTTAGTCCCAGTGGTGGTGGTGGTGGTCCGGGGGCAGACAGACTCATGCTCAGTGGTGGCAGTGGCTAACATCATTCCCGGTGGTGGTGGTGGTGCTGGTCTGGGGTGACACACCGCCTTTTAACAACTTCAGTTATAACCTGCCAACATTAGCCACATCATCATCCTGATAAAGAAAGCTTCCCTCACAGTCATCTATGTCTGAATTCTGACCACTGGGAAATTCTTTCTCCATTGTGTCATCATCTACGTCCCTGGTGTGCCTTTTCAGGCAGCCACTGCCAGTGCCACCAGGACAGTCCATTTCCACATTACCAAAACCACCATGACTAGGCTGGGGTATGAATACTGAGGTTGCAGTCTGTGCTGATATGTGCCTCTCATTCATTTTAACGAATGTCCACAAACTAACATCTGCAGGACACAGGTTTGTCTGATGATCCCTGACTGTTGCACCTGCTGAGCTGGAATACCCTCTCAACACTTACACTGGAGGGTGGGCATGTAAGGTGCTTCAGTGCCACTGTAGTCAGCTCTGGCCATTCACTGACCCTTTCCACTCCAGTACAAAGAGGATCTTCAGTTATTGTCAGATGCCTGTTTTCAGACAAATATGACTCAACCATTCTCTGTGCCACACTAAGTCCAGTTTTTGATGCATTGTCCTTTTCTCCCAACTCATTTATTTCACAAATACCCACTTGGGACAAAGCCTACCAAAGCGGGTTGACGCCAGCCACTTGGATGACAGACCATCTGGAACTGCAGTCCCCTTCCCCTTGCAGGATATGCTTGACGGTCCTCCAGGTACACCTTCAGCTGGATTATGCTGCTGAGGTTTGCCGACCTTGGCACGTGACTTCTGTGCCCCATGAACCAAGTGCACCAGTTGACCACTGATATTTTTACCTGTTCAGGCCCTCCCTCCAGTACTGACGCAATTCCACGTTTGTATCGTGGGTCCAGCATTGTTGCTATGGCAAAGTTGTCACTACACTGAATGCTCACAATTTGATGATTCTGGTCGAATACTGTCGGCATGTGTTGCAGCAACATACTGCTACCACCATCTCTGGCAACATCACGGCCATGCTGTACATTCACCAATTCAGATGATCCAACAAAATCTCCTATAAATAGCAGTTTTGTTTTTAATAGACCTGGCATTGCATAACACCACCCGAGTAAGATGAGAATCTGAGGATGACCATGCTACGTGCCGACTACAAGCAGAACCCTTGGGTATGGGAACCAGACAGGGCGGACCCCTTTCCTGGACCCATTTCGCCCTTGGGTGTATCATTGTCCCCACTATCCCTATCTACCCACTCCTTTCCATTTCCTCTCCAGGCCCAACCCTCATCCTCCTCCTCTTTCTAACAATCCCCAGAGCCCTACACCGTCTGTACACCTCTGGTGATAGGGGAGGACAAAAAAAAGGACAGAGGTCCCTGAGCCTGGATGGGGAATAATACCCGACCGTCCTTATACCTTCCCAACACATATTTACCACACTAAACAAATACCAGTAAATAAACAACCCCAAAATACAGATTTAACCCACACCCAAACAAACAATACTCAAATACTCTAATAAACGTCCACAAAAACTAAACAAATACAACACCCTATATAACAATTTAACAACAGAATATAACAGAGAATCTTTCATAGATCCAAGTCCAGTGCACAGAAAGAGGCAAAAAACTGCCAGTTCCCAATGAGAAATACAGAGTAAAAAACTGAGAGTCACAGATTAATCAAAGCGCAGGGTCGGCCAAAAGGTAATTCACCCCCTCTCACAGGTGAAAAACAAAGTCAACAGATAGTAAATGACAGGCCTCATAGAAACATAGAATTTGATGGCAGATAAGGACCGCTTGGCCCACCCAGTCTGCCTATTTCCCTACCTACTGGATAAGCTGCAGATCCTAGTTAACCAGCAGCCTACTTCTTCCTACCCCCACCCCCTAGAATTGCCTTATGACTGTCCCATGCATGCTTGAATTCCACCACTGTTTTTGACTCCACAACCTCCTCGAAGTCGTTCCATGCATCCACAACCCTCTCTGTGAAAAAATACTTCCTTAAATTACCTCTGAGCAGCCCCCCATCTCTTCAAATTGTGCCCCTTGTTCTTGCAGACAACTTTTTTGAAAGATGCTACCCTTTTTGGACTTTGTTGATTCCCTTGAGGTACTTGAAAGTTTCTATCATGTCCCCCCTCCTCCTTTCCTCGAGGCTATACATATTAAGCTCCTTAAGTCTCTCTTCATATGTCTTCCGGTGCAGACTGCACCATTTTAGTGCCCTCCTCTGGACAGCTTCCATCCTGTCTATGTCTTTGCGAGATTGGGTCTCCAGAACTGCGCGAGTACTCCAGATGGGGTCTCACCAGCTGTCTGTACAGAGAGGATAATAACGTCCTGTTTTCTACTGGTGATGCCTCTCCCTATGCATCCCAGTATCCCCCAACCCTCCTTCCTGCCCTCTCACATTGCTTAGCCCACCTTTAGGTCATCTGATATGACTACCCCTAGTTCCATTCCATTTTGTTGTTGTTAGTATCTCACCCCCCCATTGTGTACTCTTCCCTGGGTTTTGTTTCCCAGGTGCATTACCTCACACTTCTTAGCATTGAATCTAAGCTGCCATACATTTGACCATTCCTCTAACCTTGCCAAGTCCCTTCTCATCCTTTCCACCCCACCTTGTGCATCAACTCTGTTGCAGATCTTTGTGTCATCTGCAAAGAGACATACTTTTCCTTCCAGTCCCTCTGCAATGTTGCTTATAAAGACATTGAAGAGGACCGGTCCTAATACTGAATACTGAACCCTGCGGTACCCCACTAGTAACCTCCCTTTCTTCAGAGTGGACTCCATTTACTATTACTCTCTGTGTCCTATTCTCCAGCCAATTCTTTACCCAGGCTGTCATCTTGGGACCCACTCCCAGGCTGGCTAACTTGTATATTAATCTTCTGTGTGGGACTGTGTCAAATGCCTTGCTAAAATCTAGGTAGACCATGTCCACAGCCCCTCCCTGATCTACTACTTTGGTCACCCAGTCAAAGAAATCTATCAGATTCATCTGGCATGACCTTTTGCCTTTGTATGGCTTGACTCTATTGCTGTGTTTATTGTGAACCATACTGTTCGATGGTCGCTAGTTCCCAGATGGCTACCCACTTCTACATCTCTGATCCTCTCTCCATCTCCATTTCAGAGTACCAGGTCTAAGATTGTTCCCTCTCGAGTGGGCTCCAATACTAGTTGTCTAAGGCATGCCCCCTGTAGGGCATCTAGAATAACCCCACTCTTCGAAGTGGCTGCTGCAACTGCACTCCAGTTAACATCTGGCATATTCAGATCACCCATCAGCAATATCTCCCCTTTTTCTGCCATTCTAAGTATACTTTCTATCATTTCCTTGTCCATTTCCTCCCTCTGAGAAGGTGGTCTGTATGCAACCCCTGTGTGGATTGTGGTGCCATTGCCTGTCTCCAAATTTACCCACGGTGCTTCTTCTTCTCCCTGTTTACCCTTTTGTTCTGTTGCTTTGATTCCTTCCCTTATGTAAAGAGCTACTCCTCCTCCTTTTTTACCCTCCCTGTCCCTCCTGTAGATAGTGTATCCTGGTATGTTTACATCCCAGTCATGGTTGAGTGTGTACCATGTTTCTGTGACTGCCACGATATCCAGATGTTCCTCCTCCATCAAGGCCACTAATTCAGGAAGCTTGTTACCCAGACTACGGGCATTGGTACTCATTGTTCTCCATTTTTTGATGGCTTTACCTTCTGTTGCAGCATCCCCCACTGACCTTTCTACCTCGGTCTTTTTCTCATTTAGTACCCTGTTTTGTAGGGAGAGGCTGGGATTTTCCTGCTGCTTATCAGTGCCTCCCCTTGACTAGTTTAAAAGCTTGCCAATGAAGCATTTAAACCGATTGCTCAAAGACTTGTTCCTTCCTGGACAGATGCAGACCATCCTGCCAGTATAGGCTGGTGTCCCTCAGATGGAACCCCAGTCCCCAATGAAGCCAAACCCCTGTGCTCACACCATTTTTCCAACCATTCATTAAACTGCATGGTGCAAAGTACCCTGCCTCCCCATGCCATTGACAGGCAGCACCTCTGGAAGGATCACATGTGTCTACTTGTCTTAGGCCCCTCCTCAACTCAACAAAGTCCTCCTGCACTGCTCTAATCTCATGATGAGCCGAGTCATTTGTCCCTAGGTGGACAATGATGTCAGCTCAGACTCCGTGCAGCTGTTGTCATGATCCTGAGGTGCGCTTCCTGTTCCTCCAAGTCCATGGCACCAGGCAGGCACCTTACTTCAGTTTTCCTGCTCCCCAGTTCTATCCCCAACAATTGGTCCCCACAGGGCTGCTTCCCTTTCCTGTGGTGTCCTCTGCCTCCTTCCTGTGGGCCTCCCTTGTGACAGTTGTCCTCAGTCTCCTTAGTCTCCTCTGTAGGTGCATCCATAGGGAAGCTATGCTCCCCAGAATGGTGTATGGATTGTGGAGTGGAACAACTGACTGGGTGTGCCTCTATTCCACCATCCTCACCCTCCCTGAACCCACTGTGGTCCAACTGCTGTGCTTTCTTTGCAACCTCTGAGGAAGTGGTGGTGGCTCTGGTGCTCACTGGATGGGGGAGGTTCCCTTCCTACTGTCCAGTGTGGCCTGGGGGAAGGTTCCCTTACTACTGTCCAGTGTGGTCTGAAGATGGGCAACTTCCTCCCTCAGAGCAGAGAGTTGTCTGCAAATAGGACAGCATATCAGCCTCCAGAAAGACTCCCGGAAGACTGCTGCCCCACAACCATTACATTGCACTACTCCCCACTCTTTACTGGTCACGGAATATACCCTGGAGCTCTCACCTCCAAAGAAAGGTAGCACTGTTTAGACTCCCTCATGGACTCTCACTTCCACTTGAGAGTCAAAGAAGACCCAAATAATGATCATAAATCCCAGGAAAAGTACATATAGTTTACAGCTGAAAACAAAACTCACTGTGAGATCCAGGTCAGAGAGCAAGGAAAACTAGTAAGGGCACCCAGGAATCCGACGACTGTCTCTAGACAGTAGACAGGCCGGGCATCCAGTGACAGAAACCAAGTTTCCTCTGTAAACATAAATTTTGTCATTTCTTGACTTTTGTCCTCCAAGTTCAAAGTAAAACTGCATCTTTGTCCACACAGGTAGGATTACTCAGATCTTTAGTAGAAATACAGACATCACTGATGTCCTCATATGAATCTCCATTCAAAAGGTCCTTTTCTTGCTTTTTAGCCTGTGGCATGTCCATGAAAGGAGAGAAGTCCTGCTCTCCCTTCACATCATCGCTTCCTCCTCCTCCTGTGTCCGGCTGTGAACTGGGTCCCTCCATCCCACCGGCAGGAAGTGACAGCACCCCTGCAGGCAGAGTAGGGGAATTTCCTCGGTGCCCAGGCCAAATTTCCCCTCATTCACTAAAAATACCACCAACATCATAATCTGGTTCAGGTCCGTCGGCATGCATCTGTATCCCCCATCCCCTGGGTTGTGCCTGAAAATAGGCAAGAATTTGTCTAGTGCACTTACCCAGTCAACAAAAACTAAATAAAGAAATGTTAACATGTAGTGTAAAAATGTTCATACCTCAGTAAACAAGCATTTGTCAATGCCGAATGTTGCTTGCTTATATGTTTTGTTTGGGTATTTGGAAGTGAAAGTACCATGCCTAAGAACTGTCAGCAAGGGTCAGAAGCTCATGCTGCCTGACCGTAGACCATTTTCCACTTTTCTCCCCTTTGCGGAGTGCAGATGAGCAATGACACTTAGGCACAGCGTGCCAATGTCTGACACACTCTGCTCCCTTTACTACACCACTCTAGTAGCACCCCTGGTCATTACCAGGGGCTGTTACAGAGCAGTGGGTCCTTGGATCCCACCCTAGGATAGGAGAGGAGTTCTCCGGATGCTAAATCCTATCCCTCTCCTGCTGACCCCATGCGGGCTGGGCTCACAATGGAACCCAGTTTGCCAGCGTGGCGCGAGGTGTGGCATCCAGCACCCCAACCCTCAGCTCCAGTGGGCCAGCAGTAATGCTGCCTTTAATACTCCCCTTCCCTTCCTGTTCCAGTGTACCCTGTCCCCCGCGTACAAGTCACTATTCCCCCCAGACCCTACCCAGTTAGTTACTAACCCATAATGTTTGGTGTGGCACCAATTCCTCAGCCACTCATTGAACTCCTCAAGCCTACCCTTCCTCCCCATGCTTGCACATGATACCGGAAGTACCTCAAAGAATGCCGACTTCCCCACCGCTTCACACTGCCTGTCCAACTACTCGAACCTCCCCCTCACTACTTCCACAGTGTCCCCTGCCAAGTCATTCATATGCACATGCAACAGTAAATGAGGTTTCTTCCTCCCCCTCACTGCACGCTAGAGCAGTGCCTGCCCTTCCCCTATTGCAGTCAACCTGGGGACAGCTTCAACCCAAATACGACTGTGCCTTTCCCCCTCTCTGCCCCATCTCACCCATTTCAGTATAGAATCCCACAGGAAAAGTACCCCCCATCCCTTACCCCCTTTCCCTTCTAATGCCCCTTCCACCACCCCAGTGTTAATTCTTCCCTGCCTCTTACCCCACCAGATGCACCCTCTGTGACTTCTGTATCTGTACCCCCTACTTCTGCCTCACCCCTTTTCCCTGCCTTATTCCTCCCATTCCCCTGGAACCCCTTCCTAGCCTGACTACTTTCTACTGTGCTTCCCATGTTGACCTCTCCTCCTCCACTGCTGATTTTAAACCCCTTTCCTATCCACGCTGTTGTCGATTTAGAGCTCCCATTCCCTTCTACCCCAATAGTGATGCCCCTCGCATCCTTCCCCTTCCCATAGCCTTCTCTTCTCTAGTCACCACCCCTCCTTCCTTAATAGCTCCCTTCTACCCTTTCATCCTCACTATCTCTTCCCCTAGCTGTTGCCATCCCTCTCATGCCCCGCTTGTCCTCCCCCCTTCAGTATGTTCCTGCTCCCCTCTCTCTCCCATAGCAGGAAGTTTGAATCTATTTCTAGTCAATACCCCTCTACATCTCTTCCCTATCAGTTCCCCCTCCTACTTGTTCCCCTCCATGCCATCCCCGGTCCCTCCCTACCGCAACCATCTGCTCTCTCCTGGTACTCCTTGTGGTCTCTTCCTCCCCATCAGGGGCCCCCCTTGCCTCAGGCACCCCTCCCTTCTTCTGTCTTTTCTCTCAGTCCCTCTGATACTGGCAGTCAGTTTCCTCCAAGTTGTTCTTCACCACCTCTTTTGCCATCCCCTATCCCCCCCAGGATGCCTACCAAACTCATCTGCCCTGCCACTTAGACTCCTCCTAACCTCCACAGTTCCTCCTCAAACTAGCTGAGTTATCTACAGACCATACACCTCCCATCCTCCGAGCCCAGTCCAGGATCATGGTGGACCCACACCCTGTACAGCCCACCACCCTTCCAAAGATGCCCACCCTATTGACATGTGACACCTGCATCATTTGGCCCCCATCTTATGTTATGGGCTCTTGCTACCCGGTTCTGTACCCTACTACAACTATTAGGCCCTATTTACTCAAATTCCTGGCCCCCCCACACTGGTCCCCTACTGCCCTTGCCGACCGGTGAATTCAGATCTCAAATCTCATCCACTAAATACTAGCCAATACTGTAGCAATCCTAAAAGACTCATGTCCATTTTTCACCCTCAGCTACCATAATTTTGTTCTCAGCTCTCATAGGTTTCACTTAGCCCAGTTAGAAACCTATTGCACTCCAAGTATTACTCAGCTCAGTTAGAAAAACAGAACAAATAAATATGTATTATTACAGCAATTATAACTGGTATAGCTCAGTTAGAGAAATAAACAGAACTAAATCTGTATCATTACAGCAATCCTAAAAGTATCCAATCATTGCTTGTCTCCACTCCAGAGACCCTGCTGTAATATAGGACCACAGAGACCCTGGGTGGGAGGGTGGGCAACTCTAAAGTCCTGGCAGGCTACATTGAGCTCGCTCACTCCCCCTCTCTCACTCACTACTTCCTGTTTCTCCAGTGCTGCAGGCTGCCCTTTTGTACTAGGCTCCTGCCTGCTTTGGCTCCTTTTTCTGCCCACAAAGAAATCCACAGCAGTCCCAACAGAGCTCCATTAAGCTTGCTCACTCCCCCTCTCACTCATCCGTTCTATTTCTCCCAGCACTGCAGGCTGCCCTTTTGTACTAAGGCTCCTGCCTGCATTGGTGCCTTTCTGCTCTACAAATAAATCCACAGCAGTTCATGACAGGCTCCGTTGAGCTTACCCACTCCCCTCTCTCACTTGCTTATTCTGTTTCTCCTGGTGCTGCAGGCTGCCCCTTTTGTACCGGACTCCTGCCTGTGTTGGCGCCTTTTACCTGCTCACCAAAGAAATCCAGCAGCAGTCCTGACAGAGTTCCATTGAGCTCGACTCAGTCACTCCTCCTCCCTCACTCACTCGTTCTGTTTCTCCTGGCACTGCAGGATGCCCTTTTGTCCTGGACTCCTGCCTGTGTTGCTGCCTTTTTCTGCCCACAGAGAAATCTGCAGCAGTCCCAACAGAGCTCCATTGAGCTCACTCTCTCCTCCTCCTCTGTCACTTACTCGTTCTGTTTCTCTTAGCACTGCAGGCTGCCCTTTTGTACTGGGCTCCTGCCTGTATTGGTGCCTTTTCTGCCACAGAGAAATCCACACGCAGTCCTGGCAGAGCTCAGTTGAGCTCGTTCATGCCCCTCTCCTAAGCTTGATCTTATCTGTCTCAAACACTGATTTCCCACAGCGACCACACTATTCTGTGCCAGAAGTGAAGAAAAACATTTAGGGCAGGATGTGAAAAATGAAGTTATACTGTTCATGAGGAGATGAGAAAAATGGCAGTGTTGAAAATCCAGCATGAAAATATTACAAATCTGCAAAGTTACAAAGTGCGTGGAAACTGCCATAATACACTTGTAACACAGTCATTATGGACTTTCGTCACAAATTTTCAGCAAGAGCATTTTAGGACCTCTTCTCATGAACAGTGTCACTGTCATTTCTTAATCTATCCCGAACACTGATTTCCCACCAGTACTGTAGGAAGGGTGGTGCGGGTGGTGCACCCACCCTGGGCGCATGCTTCTGAGGGGCGCAATCCCTGCTGTAAAAAACATTTTTGTTTCAAAATCTAATACAGTTACTAATACTTGCCAGCAGAGACACCACTAAGCATCCCAGCAAGTTGCGGGGGGGTGTCACATGGTCCGCTGTCTCAGCAAAAGTCAAAAATCATGTGGTGGAGAGTGCCTGACGGTATAAATGGTAAAAGCGTGGGAGACTACTTGGAAGTGGGTTCCAGAGAAAGCGATAGAGAGAGTCAGGCAGATATCAGAGAAAAAAACCCCACAAAGGAAGCGAGTCAGTAGGCAAGCAACACTTCAATATTATTAGAGTAGCAGTAGTAGACTAGAGTCAGAGTGGTAGTAAAGTGAGGAGGTTGTCAGTCAGATAAGACAGAAGAATGTGCAGCTTTTGAGAGGCTAGGAGAGGAGAGTCAACAGTCAGATCAGATTAATGTTTGTGTAGTAACCTCCTTGTCTTATTATTTTGGGCAGAGTCAGTGAGTCGACTCAAGAACCGTTATCAGTAGTGCTTTGTTTTGCTGCCACTGATATTTAATTTATTTTGGAAATTGCAATGCTTGTTTAAGGCAGCCTTTGGTACTGGCAGCCAAGCTCGCGGCGGTGCCCCACCATCCATCTCACCCTCCATCAGTCCACAGTTCTATGCTCCAACTGAGTCCACGGCTCTCCTTCCTGTTCCGATTCCCCGACCCCAACCTGGCAGTGACGGCCCATTCTTCGACGAGTCCGGAGTCCCATCCACAATTCAGTCCTACACCCAGGTTTTACTTTGGCTGCATAAATTCATTACTGCCTGCAAGTTTGGATATCCCGTGAATATGAAAGTTCGCATCACCTCTTACCTTGTCTAGTGTCTCTCCCAAGTTCCCAGAGACCTATAGGTCCTAGTGGAAATGAAGATGAAAATACAATTTTAATATTATAACTGTTTTGGACAGTCTTATCTCTAGGACTTGGGCTGCTTCAAAAGATGTGAGGTTTAGGGCAGTACCTTTAAGTATTTAAGAGCCATCTGTATGGACATTATCCTGGAGTTTTCTCTGAGGGGAGAACTTTAAGTTTAAAGTTTCTGATGGCACCACAGCCTTCAGATGTATTTATTTTGTAACTGTTTTGGTTAAATTCATTTATTATTTGAGTGAGTCAGTCAGTGAATGATGGGTAGAATTTGTTGCATAGAATGTTGTTGGTGTATGTTGGTGTGATTGTATGGTTGAGGGAGGAAGTTTGTAACAAAAGGAGGAAAGGAGGTAAGGTAGGGCAAGGGGAGTTGACAGTGGGGGCTTGGGTGTAGAACTAGTTATACAGTACTGGTAATGTATCACCCTGTGTAGACCCCTAGGCTCAGTTACTCTCCATCTCTGTTCTGGGTAATGATGCTGGTCTGATTTGGGAAGCAGCCATCCCAGCTGCGTTTACCATGGTGCACTCGGAGGCTGGCAGCAGCAGTGACTGTGAGCCTAGGCAGCTCTTTTTAATGTTGAATATGTGAGTGTGGGGCCACACTGAGTCTGTGATGAGGAGGCTATGCCCCAGCAGTGGCCAGGGCAAGGGCATGATTCTTTTATTCTTTTCTTTAATCTTGACTCACCCTCCCTGCCTCTGGCCTCTCTCAGACTGCTGAGGACTCTTGACAGCGCAGGTTGGAGGCTGGGTCAGAAGCTTAGTTAGCACTGTGGTCACTGCTGTGCTAGACTAGTTGTCAGAGACAGTCAAGAGTCTTGAGTCCATACAGGGCATGAGGGTGGATGGCGGCAGCATAACCTCCCTCCCTCCCTTCATAACACAAAAATCTGAATAATTGAGTGATGACTGATGAGTACTTGTGACTGAAAAGTTTGAAACAATCGAGTACAAATTGTACTAGAAAAATTAACATCAAACAGACAAACTACTTATAATTTATCTCAGTCTGAATCTAATAGCATGTTTAGAAAGATGCTATTAGACTCAGACTGAGAAAAAAAAATATAAATAGTTCTTTTATCACTATTCATTTTACTCGTCTCATATTCATATATATATATATATATATATATATATATATATATATATATATATACACTTTTATATGCAGCAGGGCTCTTTTGAGGTGGGGGGGACTAGGGCACAGATGGATCCGGATGAGCAGTCCCTGATTTTAAAGGAGGGGGGGCTCAAGTTACAGCAATTGGTAGTGGCATTAGGGCATAGGGCAGGCAGGGCATACAAGCATAGCAGAGCAAAAAAAAAATAAAAAAACAGTAAGCACAAGCACACAGAACTCAAGAACCAACTGGCAAACACCGCTGTAATTTCCTTGTTGATGTAATAGAAATGCCCTTCCCTTTGAGAGTCTATATGATTTCAACTTGAGTCTAAGTTGTTTAAATGTAGTAAAGGAAAGGGAAGTTGCATTGTTATTATACTTTGATAACAAATTACAGTGGCTTTGCACTACTCTAGCCTTTCTAGTCCTGTCATAAAAATGTATTTCTAGTTTACATATCCATACCAAGGATACCATGGCTGATCATTGATCATGGTACAGCAACCCTTACCAGGGAGTACTGCAATAAAGGTGTTGTGAAGGACATTACGGTGACCTGCTGTGAAATGCAAAGCCACAACACCCCCACCAAAGAGAGACATCCTACAACTATATGCCTGTGTTGGGAATAAAGATACGTGCTTGTGATGATTCTTGCAATTGTGAAACTCCTATCCCCACCCCCTGTCATTCCATCAATAATTACAAAATATCTGTTGATTGAGGGTTGTGGAAAGATCCCCACATTACAAAATATCATTAACAGCAACGATATTCCATATAATTGGGGCTGACGGATCCTCCTCATCAATACAACAGATATTTCATAATGTGATGGAATGAAAGAGGTAAAGCGAGACCCAATTCAAAATTAAATTTATAAGAGACTACGACACTACCCCTATACAAACGCTGCAATAATTATAACTGGTCCAACACCCCTTCAAAACGCTGCAGTTGCCCTGTTACATTGACAATCGTACCTGTAGTACATTCACAGCAATGCTTTTAGTTTTTAATGGTTTCTGGTCTTATGTTTTGTTATTCTTGATACTATGTACTATCCATGGAGGTGCTCCACCACTTGGCCCACACCTCCCATGTGCACCAATGAGTTGTATTTTTTTACCTGTGGGATGGGGGCAGAGCACTTACAAGCATAATATGGAATTGGGAATAACAAAACATAAACCTCACAACTAGTTAGGCAGGCAGTTAAATTATTGTGGATCCTCATTCTTTTCTGCCTGGTTGACAGCCTGGCACACTGGAATTAAGCAATAATACGACAGGGTGTGTGTCATGTAGGGATAACCTCATGCCTGGGGTGGTTGGGCATGGGGCCACAGGCCAGTGCATCCAATGACCCCATAAGTGAGGTTATCCCAGCACCGACACAATTCCTGGTGTGCATTATTGGTATTATACAATGGCTCACTGTTATACAATTAAAATAATAATGTTTTGGGTAGCTTTTAATGTGGCAATATATCTCTGTTTCTTAAGAGTATGGCACAAGGGGCATCCTAGTCATCCAGATCAATACAGTGAGGTTGTGCTCTGAGACTCGACCCGTGATGTTGTACTGGGATAACATCATGGGTCCGGTCCCAGACTGACCAATCAGAGGCAAGCATTCTTTCTTGCCATCGTATAATTACATGATAATACTACACATCCTCTTTTTCCCCTATGACCTCTGTTAGCTGGGATACAATAATTGCAGGGCATTTGTGAGGATGTTGGACTAGTGGCATGCTTTTTTTGGAAACTCCACACACTACAGTGGAGACATGATCACGTTGTGGGCGTGCTCCTCCTGTTGCAAAGTCCAATGTCCTCTGCAATAGCTGAAAACTAGCAATCAGGGAACTCATAATTATTGTGGGGGTGTGGGGACGGAGTCCCAATTACAAGAATTACATTTACAATAAGAGTCTGCTTGTTTAACCTCCAACTGACAACTTGCTGGATCACATTATACAATGGCAAGAAAGAATGCTTGCCTCTGATTGGTCAGTCTGAGTGGGCCCATGATGTTATCCTAGTACAACACCATGGGTTTAGTCTCTGAGCACAATAACCTCGCTGTATTGATTTGGATGCTTAGGATGCCCCTTGTGCAATACTCTTAAGAAACAGAGATATATGCTACTCTAAAAATCTACCAAAAACATGTTTTAATTTTATTTTTATCTTGTATAACAACAAACCATTGCATAATAGCAATAATGCACTCCAGGGTGTGTGCCATGCTGGAATAACTTCACTTCTGTGGTCATTGGACGCACTCAGCCTGCGACCGCATGCCCAACCACCCCAGGCGTGAGGTTATCACAGCACGACACACACCCTGTCAAGCATTATTGCTTAATTATATTGTAAGGGGTTGGGGCAGATGTGTCATCATGTCAGCCAGACACTGCTCTGCTGCTCACTCTGTTGTCCACTTTTTTCACAGAATCAAGCATCTTTTGATATTTACTGGTGTCTCGATTCTCTGATACATCACGTTCAGTCTATTAGACTGAACATAGGTACTAGTGTTGCCAGTAAATATTAAAGATGCAAATCCTGACTCCAGTATCTGACTGTTTATATCAGCCTAGAGAGTAGCAGCAGCCAGCAGTACTAATGGTACTATACTTCCTAGGTAGGGTGGGTCCAGTTACTTGTGACTCACTCCCAAACAAAACCGGATGGACCCACCCAACTAGGGAAGTACAGTACCAGTACCACTACTACCACTGATGCTGCTACCCTACTAGGCTGATGATAAACAGATAGCCAGTGGCCACTGCCAGCAGCCAGCTTGCAGACAGCCATGCACTGGGTACTGGATGGGTAGCATGCAGGCAGCACTTAGGTACAATGAGGTTACAGGATTTTCATACCCCATTGTATAATCTGTTAATCACCCTAGTGTAATGTGCCAATGCCATTGCATGAGGTGTAGCCAAGACAATGTTGCCCCTAGTGTGTAATTAACTGATTTAATCTAATTCGATGATAGTACCTTATTGCTATTATTTATAAAAAAATTGTTTCAAAAGAAAAGTGGTAAAAGTTAATACTTTAGCATGTTTTCCTCATGAAGAGGATTTTTATTAAAATAGTTATTCCACCAACAGTTTAAGAATGTTGGTTCTAAATATGAATGTAGCATTCCAGTCATTCAACAGTGCTGGAGGATGGAATGCTGACAGGATGAAATAAATCCATATCCTATCCCGTCCCACCACCATTGAGTGATTTAACCAGAGTATACTCCTTTAGTCTCTCTTATCCTCGTATGGGTTATGATGCAGACCCTAGTGCATCGTTTAGTTGCCCTCCTCTGGACTGCCTCCATCCATACCTCTCAACTGCTATGAATTCCACATAGCCTATGATTTTCACAGTATATTTCAAAATACTTATAGCACTCTGATGCCAGCCAGCCAGAGTCTCCCACATCTCTTATTCCATGGGAGCAAAATATTCTTTGAAATCAGGGTAGGGAACATATAACAAAAGCATGTTTTTTTCTTCAGAAAAGCCCCAAAACTCACCACAGAGCATATAAACCCCTCAGAGCTTCTAGGGCATAGGAAATACAGACCCCCGGCTCTTTTCTAGGGGGGGCCCAACATTTGTCTATTGCCCAGGGCACCAAAATGCCTTCTTACTGTACTGTTTCCCACAGCGATCACGCTATTCTGTGCCAGAAGTGCGAAAACGCATTTCAGCCAGGATGTGAAAAAACAACAGCTGTACTGTACTGTTCATAAGGAGATATGAAAAAATGCCAGTGTTGAAAATCTGGGTTGAAAATATTACAGATTCACGAAGTTACAAGTATGCATGGAAAATGCACAATGCACACTCTAAAACAGTCATTTTGGGGATATTTTTTACCAAATTTGCAACATAGGCCTTTTCAGAGCCCACCTCATGAACAGTGGCACTGTCATTTCATTAATCAGTCCTGAAAGGTGATTCCATGCAGTGACCAAGAAATCACCTATTGGGACGGAATAATGCAATGATAGTGACTGCATTCATGATGAGAGGACCCAAGAACCCTGTGTTGAAAATTTGGTGCCAAAATTCCCAAAAATGCCCGAGATATGCACCAAAGTTTTAAAAAAAACTATTTATGCCATTATACAGTTTACCAGCATTTCTTCAGTTTGTGGTCGGCCTTGAAGAGTGCAAACGCATTCCCAATCCACCAAAGATTGTCACGCTGGGCTCAGGAGGTAAGTATGGGGTGAGGGGAGGTTGTGGGAGGCGGGGTCCACAGAGGGTGGGCGTGGGTTGGAGGAGGGTTGCTGAAATCTGAGGGACGTTTCTTATTTACAGGTGTTGGAAAAACAAAAAACTTTGTGGGACTGTTTTTTCAAGGAACTTTGGCATGCTGGGATGGGCTCCCAGCATGCCACTGAGTGCTTTATTTTGGGGGCTGTAGCTGATGGGGATTGGGCACCCCATCAGCACATATCAGGTAGGTGAGAGGTGAGGATTGGGCACCCCCTTGGCAGACAACAAATTG
The DNA here is from genome assembly GCA_016271365.2 of Neoceratodus forsteri. Taxonomy (NCBI): domain Eukaryota; kingdom Metazoa; phylum Chordata; order Ceratodontiformes; family Ceratodontidae; genus Neoceratodus; species Neoceratodus forsteri. Next base: position 462,127,859 of record CM028129.1, read on the forward strand.
GAGACATTATGCTGATGGGAGTGGACTCCCCCGTCCAGCAAATCTAACTGGAAGGGGGGACTAGCCAACAGGGATTGGGCACTCCATCAGCAAAGAAAGCAGGGGGTAGGATACCAAGGGGGATAGCGCACCACCTTGGCATACAATAGAAACTTGGGTGAGGTGTGGGGACATTATGCCGATGGGGACTGGGCTCCCCATTGGCATACTGGGTCAGGGGCATGCAAGGTATTGCCCTGCAATAATGGGTCACTGCCTTATTGCAGTGGAATGGCTGACGCTGCAATGATGAGGTGGTCCCTGATTGCAGCAGCTAAAACATTTCAAGGTGGTGGCATGCTGGCTGAACTAGTGTCAACAGCAGCGTGCCACCCCATTGGGGAAAGAGGGCCAAGCCTCAAAAGGCAGTGGGGGCATTGGCCATAACAGTGCAGAACCTCCACAACTTGCTTCTGCAGCAAGCTGCCACAACATGTTTCTTGTGCATGTGCACAAGCAACATAAAAATGATCTGGACAATAGTTTTCTGCATGATTACTTGTCCTTTAAAGTTTGTTAGTGTGTTTAAAAATATATATTATCTGAGGTGAAAGAAGTAAGGTACTGCTGTTTTTACACTTGGGAGACACAGTGAGTGGTGGTGCACTTGCCATCTATTATGTCATAACCTGTGTTTTGAATTGCAGTCATCTACTATGGATGCTGATTTGAGTGACACCTGTCCAACAGGCTAAAATTTGTAGTGGCTATGTACAGGTTCATTGTGACAATCAGATTTACTTACATTTGTACATGTTGTGTAAGTGCTAGTAATAAACACTGCTCTTTGTAAATCAGTCCTATGTTGATGTCATATGTCCTTAAATCACTAACCACGCTAGCACAGCACCAACTACATAGCTATATGCCCCAGAGAAAAATTACCATTAAAAAAAACTTCCCAGTGAGTCAAGCTTTGCATCTCTTTGCTTGTTGTCACTGACAGATCACAGCCTGGACACACCGCTCCAGAAATTAGAGAGGAAGTGATGTCAGACAACCACAAGATTGAATTCTTAGTAAAAGGCTAGAGAAATGACACGATCCAAGAGATTAATGTAAATCATTGTAAAAACTAAAAGCATTATGAGGGTGCTAAGCCCAGACAGACATCTTTGTTACCTGACTTTTTGGCAAATGAAATGTCATGATGTAAGGTAGTACAAAAGTGGTTGACAACATTGATAGCTGAAATTTTATGACTCCAGAAAATACATTATATAATAGTAGGGTTGCACTATGTGACACAGCTGTCATTTGTTAAGCGATAGCTGTGTCATGTAGTTCAATTACATATATGGCACTAAGCTTTATTGTTCAGTTTGCGGTTTGGCTTTGAAAATTGCATATGTGTCTTGGTCTACAGAAGATGACAGAATAAGACCTCTGGAGGTAAGAATAGGGTAAGGGAAGGGGTTGGGTGGTGGGTGGTGATGGGGCTCAGCAGAAGGGTCCGGATGGGGGAGGGAACAGCAGTGATGACAATGGACTGTGTTCTTTATGTCAGGTTTAAATAAAGAATAAAACAAAGACATCAGGGATGGTTTCTTTTTATGGGTATACATATACAAAAATCTATTTCTGGACACTGGGGTGGGCTGCCCAGTGTTCCACTGTACTGGAAGGAGGAGGTTAATTCTAACTGCAGACATACAGAATATTTTAAAACTACTGTACTTAACAGCGGGACCTAAAAACCACAAAAGCACACACCTTGGACCAACCTCTATCAAGCCTGAAAGTTTCAGGTTTCAATGCCTCCTATTTTTTTTAGTTATTGGGTGGCAAAAAAGTCTTAACATTTACAAAAATGGAGACTTTTACTTTTCTTGCACTTCTGTAACTTTGCTCCCACTGAGCTCATCTACTTGAAATTTACATGATCAAGAATGTCATGTAAATCAGTTGAACAGCGGCAAAGTTATTGATGCAAAAAATTGAGTCTAACAAAAAAGTGCTTACTCAACCTAATCTATCTTTTTATATATATATATATATATATATATACACACACACACACACACACACACACACACACATGCAGTATATATATATATATATATATATATATATATATAAGACAAAGAACCTCTGTGCATAAACACTGAAGCAAGGGTTACCCTAAAGGGCATTTGGCTGGGAAGCAAAGTTTCAAGAAAATACAAAATCACACATGCCCCCATCATGGGCTGCATATGCAGATCACCACAGAATGTTATGCTGGTCCAACTTTAAGCAGAATTGCATGACTGTGAAAGGCCTCACACAGTTTGCAAAGGGGTACTAACAGAAGACATAGACACATGTTTGGGTTCCTACCAGGACTCATCAGTATGCCTCTGTCTGTTTGACACCCCAGTGGAATGGACCAGCTACCCCTAAGGCAGTGTGCCTGGGATATATGTGGTGAACCCATTAAATAAAAAACTATTTAAAGACAAAGAACCTCTGTGCATAAACACTGAGGCAAGGTTACCCTAAAGGGCATTTGGCTGGGAAGCCAAGTTTCAAGAAAATACAAAATCACACATGCCCCCACAATGCAAAGCATCATGGGCTGCATATGCAAATCACCACAGAATGTTATGCTGGTCCAACTTTAAGCAGAACTTTAAGAATCTTTGATCATGAGGAATTCTTTAATTGTGATGGCCGCCATCTTGTTTTCAGTTTTCAGTTGGAAAAATTCAAATATCTCGGCTCAGGGGTGACTCCTGAAGTAAAACTTGGATGGGTTTTGCTCAGGGGGATTCACTCTATCAAGCTATGGCTGTGATTTCTTTCAAAATGGTCAAAAAATATAATTGTTATATTTTTTATTCTTTGATCATGGCTCACTAACGATCTTTGATCGCGAGCCTGCAAATTCTTTGACCGCGAGATTCTTTGACTGTGATCTTTGATTGTGAGGGCACGACTAGGTGGCCACTTGAAAATATAAATTTTCTCAGCTCAAGGGGAAAATGAAGGTGGGTTTTACTCAGGGGGCTTCGTTCTATTGAGGCATGGCTTTGGTTTCAAGTATTTGCGCCTAAAAATGTTGTTGTTTTTTTTGGATTATTTATTTATCACCCCCTGCATCCGACCAGCCTCTCTTTCAGGCCTTCTGCCAAGGAATTTCCCCGTATCTCCACTCTGAACCCACCCTGACACCAGCTTCCCTTGACCCCAGATTGCAGCCTGCCAGGGTTGCCAGACGTAACCCTTTGTCGAATGGATCCCCTCCTTCTGGAGAGAAATTGCCTTCAGGCATTCTTTCTCTCAGCCCTGGTGCTGCTGGAATTGGCTTCTGGATCTTTGGGAGCTCCATGGAGGTGGGGTATCCAGGTGGCCATCATCCAGTTGCTTGGATGCCATTTTTCCGCTTTTCTAGGTTTCCCTCTACACGCCACTCCTGCAGTGCTTCCAGTCTCCATTGGGGGCCACTGCTTGAACGAGGCGAACCCCGATACCACCCCAGAATATGAGTGCAGTTCTATAGATGCTCGATCCTATCCTCCCCCTGCCAACCCCTGGCATCCCGAGTCCGTTCCCGAACCGGGGTCACCGGCATGGTTTGAGGTAGGGCACCAGCACCTCAGCCCTCTGTGCCACTGGGTTGGCCTAAAAATTGAGTTTTAAAATGTTTTTATTCTTTGTTCACGAGCTCGTAATTTTTTATCATGATTTCTTTGATCGCGAGTATTTGATCGTGGAGGGAGGGACTAGATGGCTGAGATTTGGAGGGGACCAGATAGCCCTATTTTAACAATTTTTAAATTTAAATATCTCAGAAACGGTTTAGTCTTTACACTTGAAATTGGGAGGGTGTTGACGGGATGTCTTGTAGATTTGAATTATGGTGATTAAATGTCAGACAATACATTTTTTGTAGAGACATTGCATGGCACAATTTACATTTTGCGGACAGCATTTTCCATTCTGGTACTGGCTTGAAATTTATATGGTAGCTACCCTTACTGCCATGGATGTACTTTTCAGTTGTTAGGTGTCTAACATGTAAACAGGTGCAGAATTCTGTAGAAATCTGCAAGTTGGTGGGAGCGCAGGGCCCAAAGGGCCCACACTACCTATAGGTTCTGCGACTTTCTACTTTTCTATTTTTTCTTAAAAAGTAAGGAAATTATATGCAAAAAACTTTGTTAATGCATCATTTAGGGTTAAAACACACAAAGTCAGGAAATGGTATGTCATTGGGGTTGTGAGGCCTAAATGTCACCCCATTCTTCTTTACTGTGGCTTGCTAATATGATTACATGGAATGGGGTGACATTTGGACATAAATCCAATGGATACACCTACCAATGTCCTCGGGTGATGGGCAGGTCCACGGGTCAGGAAGGCAACCCTAAACATCTCACTTCCTGACTTTTTGTGTTTTAACCCTAAATGATGCATTAACAAAGTTTTCTTGCATAGAATATATACTGAAAAGTAATCCTTGTAACACTTATTTGGCAATATCTCAGTAACCATAGCAAGTATGGGAAAAATTCCACTGTGGTTGTAATCATGACTTCAAATCCTCCATGCATGCTTAGTCCACCTAAAGAGAGACTAAGTTGCAGGTAGCAAAAAATCTGTATCTTAAATAATTTTTGGGATACGGTGTTGAAAGGCACCACGCATGCTGCAGTGTTATCCTATGGGAAATTTCTCAACTTCATAAAGCTGTGCCATGTGGTCATCAGGTCCAACTGTCACCTCATTCCATGTGTAAACAAGCTGAAATGCTACAGTACAGGAAAATGGGGTGAGAGTTATGTCTGATGACCCTCTTGTCACATCCCAATACCTGTTGGTGCCTGTAGGGTGGGGGTTTAGGGTAGGGCGGTAGGGTGGTAACCCTGACATCAATTTCCAAACTTTTGTCACTGTGACATCAACCCTAAGTGATGCATTAACGGAGTTTTTTAGAATGAATTTCCTCTTTTGAGAAAGTGTAATTAAGTAGTTATTGGTATGCATTTGTGGGAGTGGGCCCTCTGGGCCCTGCGTTCCTTCTACATTGTCCATTTTTGTGTAATAGTATGTGATGTGGGAGTGCAGGCCTCTTTGCCCTGTGCTCCACTCTTCCACATAAATACAGAGCCATACAGCAGCCCCATAGTACTAAAAGGAACCTTGTAACATTAATTTGCCAGTATCTCAGTAATCAAGTGTCTGCAGTCATAAGACTTCCTTTTAGCATCTTATTAACATCACCAGGGTTCGGCATCTTGTTCCGTCTGGTGACCTGCCTACTCTAGTCCTTGTCTTCATGTCTTCGCACCTAGATTATTGCAACTCTCTCTGTCTAGGGCTGTCTGGGGTTGAAATCCGTCGTGCAGCTAATGCAGCTAATGCAGAACACTGCAGCCTGGCTTTTGATGGATTCTAGTAGATCTTGTCATATTACTCAGGTGCTGCGCGACCTGCACTGGCTGCCAATTCGGTGGCAGATCACAATTAATGTCGGCTTGCTGACTTTCAAAGCCCTACACGATCTGGGCCCAGCCTATCTGAAAGAACTTCTGGTTCCCTATCACCCTGATCGATCTCTCCACTCAGCCAACGAGGGTTGCTAGAGGTTCCAAGGGTGAAATTCTGGCACTGCCTTTCTTGTATGTTGCTCCACCCTTTGGAACTCTCTACCCTGTCAGTTGTGGGAGGTGCACCCTCTGTGGAGGGTTTTAAGAGGGTCTGAAAACCTTTCTGTGGGAAACTGCTTTTCCTGAATATTGATTGTTTTAATTGTTTTGGTCTGTGATTTTTAATGATGTTAACTGTTTTAATTATTATGTATGGTGCCTTGACAATTGAAAGGCACCCTATAAATAAAAATTATTATTATCTTATTTTTATTGCCATAATTTGTGGAGTGTAATCTTGTGTGGGCGTATTAGTTCGGTATACAAATGTTGTAGCTGTTGCTGAAGAGATAAATATTTTAAAAATTATTATTGCCTCGTAATTTGCCAAACCGTATACACAATCCTTAATGTCTTTTTTGTATCAGCCTACCAGTACCCTTCTTAGCAGTATATAAAATTCTACTGACAGTCTATCTGATATAAAGACAGACAGATTTTGAAAACTTTTGGATCCAATAAAACAGAAGTATTGAGTTTCCACCTACCAGGCCGGGCTGGATGGTTAATTTCATGAGTAAAGGATATTTTAGCATAAGGTGGTCTGAAAATTCAACCGGATAATGGATAAAACTCCTTTCGGAAGATTTGGGGAGATAAAATGTAATCAATAGTAGATGTATATTTATTTTTATAAACGTAAATTTAGGACCACTTGTATGATACTCAAAACAATTAATGAAGCCAGCTGTGCCAACCAATAATGTAATAATGTTATTATGTCATGTTTCTCTTTAAGCAAACTGTGTTTGAATTTTGTTTTGTACTGCTCCATATTTTTCCACACTGTTACCAAAACATCCTTGTTTTTAGCTAATTCCTTGCAACCTACTTGTAAACTAGTGTAATGATTTTGTTGTTGTACTTGTATTTGGAATGTCATCCCTGTATTTGTTGTTTTGTATCCTCCTGAGTCATGCCTGAAAATAGTCATGACTATGGCTAGCGCACCTACCTGGTAAGCAAAAACTAAATAAATAAAAATGAATAAAAACCAAGTGTGCTAAGTCGTTAGAATCGCAATATACTTTCTGTCCTTCTTCCCCTTTCCAATTTTTGTTATGAAAAATACTACAATTGAAGTTCCCACAAAGGAAAACTTTATAAGTAGTAACTAAAAAAGGCTGAATTGGTTGCATATGATGAACTTTTCCTGCTTTTTTTTGCGAGTTGTAAACATTAACAAAACGACAATTAATTCCTTTCCAGATACCATCCAAAATAACTCCCCCCCCAGAACCAAATCTATTAATTTACGTAATGTAAAAGAAAAAGGATGGAACAAAATTCCCACCCCATCAGCAACTTCTAAACCAAAAGACCAATATGAAGGTCCCCAAACCCATTCTTTTTGAAAATTCCAAGCATGATCATTTGTGCTCATCCAAGTCTCTTGTAAGAGAGAAATATCTAATTTTGTATCATGCAGATACTGAAAAACTGTCTGTCTTTTAACTGGATTCAATAAACTATGAACATTCACTGATCCTAAAACACCAAAAGCCATTCATGTAAGTGTCAGAGTAGACAAAATCAACTATTTTTTTTCCTTTTTTTCTTTTTTTCTTCTTTGTAAACCCCTTGCTCTATATCACAAGTCTCCTGTTCTACTAAGGATTTTGGGAGTCAGAATCTCCTGTCTCCATTTCAGAATCTCCCAGGATGTAAACAAGGCAGAGTATGAATTTTAGTTTCCACCGAGGAAGGAGATAGTGGAGGAGGTTGGGATTGGAGATGAGGGTTGTGGGGAGGTGGGATAGGGGTCAGGAGGTAAAGACTTCTGAAACCGAGGAGACCTCCTAGGAGGTAATGGTTCCTGGTAGGTTAGACCATCCTTTTCATTATCTCTCTTCATTGGATCAGAATAACAGACAGGGGCCAAAAATTCAGGGTTCAAAAGTGAAGTTGAATTTAAAGGTGGCATGTCTGATAGTACAGATAGGTCCTCCGGGGGGCAAGGTAAGCTCAACAACCTTGGGTACAATAGAAGAAGAAGGAGGGGAGGAGAAGGGTAGGTTCTGAGGGAAGAGCTAACTGATTTGCAACCGCTGTAGTTGCTAAGTCTTGTGCTTCTTTCGAGCTGCCCATGGGCATTCCCCAAACACATGGCCATAATCCTCGCAAAGATCACACTTTGTGTGATTAGCACACTGTATAGTAATGTGGCCTATTTTTCCCGCAGTTATTGCATCTAGGTTTATCACAGGAACTCGAAAGATGAGTCCGACAGCCACATTTATAGCATGCTCGAGGTTGACACGTGTAAAAACATACCCCCTGGTCTCTGCCTAACAAGAAGGAATTTGGAATGTGTTCAATTCCGGTTTCATTTTGTCGGAGCTTAATCTTGTACTTCCAACCCCCTGTCCAAAAACATTCACTGTCTAGTATGGCCTCAGGCTCCTCCAACACCTCACTCCTTTGTGAAATCAAGTAAGTGATGTCATCAACATGTACACCCTCATTTCGAAACATCACCATGACATATTTTACCAGAGGCTTTGCCAGGGGGATTACCACAAAAGGAGTCCATAGAGGGGGAGAAAATGTCACCTGCTCATATCACTCCCAGAATAAATCTAGTGCATATGCAGTTCTAAAACTGACATCAAAGTTATCCTCCCCAGAAATATTTATAAAGGCAAAATCATCTCAAGGAGTAAACTGTAATGAATCTTTCAAGAGAAGCTTCCCAACATAATGCCTATCAGGCCTGTCTGTCAACCCTCCTTTATAACGAATGCGCACTGCATTCCCTATGGGTGCAGCCTCCTTTTTAACTTTAGAAAACAACTCTGATAACAAGGGTTTAGAGTCTGAGTCATTATTTATGGTGTCTTGTTTTAGTAAAGGTTTGTCCCCAACACAAGGCTCCTGAATTTTTAACGGTGGAAAGTCATGTAAAAATTTTCCTTAGACCTCTTCCCCGGGAGGGGTTTTGGAGGGAGTTGAAGCAGTAGATTTAATGAGTACTTCCTTTTTAAACTGAGGCAAGTCTGAAGTAGTATACTGTCCCGAAACATGTGGTTTCCATTCAGGAGAGGTTTGTGAAAAGGGAAAAGGGGAATCCCAGTTAGGATCAGGCACCCAGTTTCCTTTTAAAGTTTGCCAACCAGACCCTTGCAAGGCTTTCTGTGGAGTCCATGAGTCACCTGAGAAAATTTCTCAGTTCGGGCAGTAGGTGGCGCTAAAACAGAAGACTCCATACCCTGTGTAGCACTTAGTTTGTCAATACCATCTAAAACAGTCTGATTTAATGGAGCTTTAGAAGAAAGAATCTGCTTCTGGGTGTTATTAGTGAAGGTAAATTCAGTAGTACCTAACTGACAATTCGATTTGGACTGATACATCACAGGGTGAGAAAGATTTATGCTTTGTGTTGGTTTAAAGACAAAACCAGCCGTATGGGAAAGTGTATCTGCAGGAGCACTTTTCTCAGGCTCCGCTGATGCAGTTTGCTCTAAATGCACATTCTGCTTTGTCTGAGAGTTATCACAGTTTGTAGATACAGCTACTTTGGGAATTTCAGAGAGTTTAGGCTGTTGGCACACACTGCTGTCAATGTTTCTACTGCCAGCCTGCAATGGGAAATCTTTTGAATGCTTTAAATCTGACTCACCTAGCCCAGTCAGGGTGTTGACTGCTGCAGTTCCCTCTAGACAGTTGACAGGCTGGGCCTCAGAAGTGACAGGGAAAGCCAAGTTTGCAGTGCGTGCTGTAAGGCACTCGCTTCCATCCCATTACTCATTTCCTCTGTAAACATTAATTTTGTCATTTCTTGACGTTTGTCCTACAAGTTCAGAAGCAAAACCGCATCTTTGTCCACACAGGTAGGATTACTGAGATCTTCAGTAGAAATACAAACATCACCGATGTCCTCATATGAATCTCCATTCAAAAGGTATTTTTCTTGCTTTTTAGCCTCTGGCATGTCCATGAAAGGAGAGGAGGCCTACTCTCCCTTCACATTATCGCTTCCTCTTCCTCCTGTGTCCGGCTGTGAACTGGGTCCCTCCATCCCACTGGCAGGAAGTGACAGCACCCCTGCAGGCAGAGTAGGGGAATTTCCTCGATGCCCAGGCCACATTTCCCTCCATTCACTAAAAATACCACCAACAGCATAATCTGGTTCAGGTCAGTCAGCATGCATCTGTATCACCCTCCCCCTTGGTCGTGCCTGAAAATAGGCAAGAATTTGTCTAGTGCACTTACCCGGTCAACAAAAACTAAATAAAGAAATGTTAACATGTAGTGTAAAAATGTTCATACCTCAATAAACAAGCATTTGTTAATGCCGAATGTTGCTTGATTATATATGCTGTTTAGGTATTTGGAAGTGAAAGTACCATACCTAAGAACTGTCAGCGGGGGTCGGAAGCTCATGCTGCCTGACCGTAGACCATTTTCCACTTTTCTCCCCTTTGCGGAGTGCAGACGAGCAATGACAGTTAGGCACAGCATGCCAATGTCTGCCACACTCTGCTCCCTTTACTACACCACTCTCGTAGCACCTCTGGTCATTACCAGGGGCTGTTACAGAGCAGTGGGTCCTTGGATCCCACCCCAGGATAGGAGAGGAGTCCTCCAGATGCTCAATCCTATCCCTCCCCTGCTGACCCCATGCAGGCTAGGCTCACATCGGAACCCAGTTTGCCAGTGTGGCACGAGGTGTGGCATCCAGCGCCTCAACCCTCAGCGCCAGTGGGCCAGCAGCAATGCTGCCTTTAATACTCCCCTTCCCTTCCTGTTCCAGTGTACCCTGTCCCCAGCGTCAAGTCACTATTTCCTCCAGACCCTACCCCAGTTAGTCACTAACCCATAATGTTTGGTGTGCACCAATTCCTCAGCCACTCATTGAACTCCTCAAGCCTACCCTTCCTCCCCATGCTTGCACATGATGCGGAGTACCTCAAAGAATGTACGACTTCCCCACCGCTTCACACTGCCTGTCCAACTACTCAAACCTCCCTTCACTACTTCCACAGTGTCCCCTGCCAAGTCATTCATTACTACATGCAACAGTAAATGAGGTTTCTTCCTCCCCCTCACTGCATGCTGCAGCAGTGCCTGCCCTTCCCTATTGCAGTCAACCTGGGACAGCTTCAACCCAAACCGACTGTGCCTTTCCCCTCTCTGCCCCATCTCACCCATTTCAGTATAGAATCTCACAGGACAAGTACCCCCATCCCTTACCCCTTTCCTTCTAATGCCCTTCCACCACCCCAGTGTTAATTCTTCCCTGCCTCTTACCCCACCAGATGCACCTCTGTGACTTCTGTATCTGTACCCCCTACTTGCCTCACCCCTTTCCCTGCATTATTCCTCCTTTCCCTGGAACCCCTTCCCAGCCTGACTACTTCCTACTGGGCTTCCCATTTTGACCTCTCCTCCTCCACTGCTGATTTCCAGCCCCTTTCCTATCCATGCTGTTGTCGATTTAGAGCCCCATTCCCTTCTACCCCGATAGTGATGCTCCTCCCATCCTTTCCCTTCCCTAGCCTTCTCTCTCCAGTTACCACCCATCCTTCCTTAATAGCCCCCTTCTACCCTTTCATCCTCACTATCTCTTCCCTAGCTGTTGCCATCCCTCTCATGCCCCGCTTGTCCTCCCCCTTCAGTATGTTCCTGCTGCCCCTCTCTCTCCCATAACAGAAGTTTGAATCTATTCTAGTCAATACCTCCTACTTCTCTTCCCTATCGTTTCCCCTCCTGCTTGTTCCCCTCCATGCCACCCCTGGTCCCTCCCAACCCACAGCCATCTGCTCTCTCCTAGTACTCCTTGTGGTCTCTTCCTCCCCATCAAGGGCCCCCCTTGCCTCGGGCACCCCTCCGTTCTCCTGTCTTTTCTCTTAGTCCCTCTGATACTGAGGTCCAGTTTCACTCCCTAGTTGTTCTTCCTGCATCCCCTTTTGCCATCCACTATTCCTCCCCCAGGATGCCTACCATACTCATCTGCCCTGCCACTTAGACTCCTCCCTAACCTCCACAGTTCCTCCCTCAAACTAGCCAGTTATCTACAGATCATACACCCCCTCATCCTCCGAGCCCAGTCCAGGATCATGGCAGACCCACACCCTGTACAGCCCACCACCCTTCCAAAGATGCCCACCTTAATGACATGTGGCACCTGCCCCATTTTGGCCCCCATCTTATGTTATGGGCTCTTACTCCCAGGTTTTGTACCCTACTACAACTGCTAGGCCCCTATTTACACAAATTCCTGGCCCCCCACACTAGTCCCCCTACTGCCCCCTTGCCGACCCGGTGAATTCAGTCTCAAATCTCATCCACTAAATACTGTATTACTGTAGCAATCCTAAAGCCTCCATGTCCATTTTTCACCCCTCAGCTACCATACTTTTTGTTCTCAGCTCTCATATAGTTTCACTTAGCCCAGTTAAAAATCCTATTGCACTCCAAGTATTACTCAGCTCAGTTAGAGAAATAAACAGAACAAATAAATATGTATTATTACGGCAATCATAGTATAGCTCAGTTAGAAATAAACAGAACAACTAAATCTGTATTATTACAGCAATCCTAAAAGTATCCAGTCATTGCTTTGTCTCCTCCAGAAGACCCTGCTGTAATATAGGACCACAGAGGACAATGGGGGAGGGTGGGCAACTCTAAATTCCTGGCAGAGCCCCATTGAGCCTACTCACTCCTCCTCTCTCACTAGCTCATTCTATTTCTCCCGAGCTGCAGACTACCCTTTTGTACTGGACTCCTGCTCTGTGCTGGCACCTTTTCTGCCCCTCAAAGAAGTTCACAGCTGTCCCAACAGATCTCCATTGGGCTTGCTCACTCCCCCCTCTCACTCACTCCTTCTATTTCTCCCAGCACTGCAGGCTGCCCTTTGTATTGTGCTCCTGCCTGCATTGGTGCTCTTTCTGCTCACAAATAAATCACAGCAGTTGGCAGAGCTCCGTTGGCTTGCTCACTCCCCTCTCTCACTCACTCATTCTGTTTCTCCCGGTGCTGCAGGCTGCCCTTTTGTACTGGGTTCCTGCTTGCGTTGGCACCTTTTTCTGCCCACAAAGAAATCAGCAGCAATCCTGACAGAGCTCCATTGAGCTTGCTCACTCCCCATCTCTCACTTGCTTGTTTTGTTTCTCCTGGTGCTGCAGGCTGCCCTTTTGTACTGGGTTCCTGCTTGCGTTGGCACCTTTTTCTGCCCACAAAGAAATCAGCAGCAATCCTGACAGAGCTCCATTGAGCTTGCTCACTCCCCATCTCTCACTTGCTTGTTTGTTTCTCCTGGTGCTGCAGGCTGCCCTTTTGTGCTGGGTTCCTGCTTGTTGGCACCTTCTTTCTGCTTCACAAAGAAATCCAGCAGCAATCCTGACAGAGCTCCATTGAGCTTGCTCACTCCCCATCTCTCACTTGCTTGTTTTGTTTCTCCTGGTGCTGCAGGCTGCCCTTTTGTACTGGGCCCCTGCCTGCATCGATGCCTTTTCGGCCCACAAGAAATCCACAGCAGTCCCGACAAGCTCCGTTGAGGCTCATTCAGTCCACTTCCCTCCCTCACTTTCGCTCGTTCTGTTTTCGCGGTACTGCAGGCTGCCCTTTTGTGCTGGACTCCTGCCTGTGTTGGTGCCTTTTTCTGCCCACAAAGAAATCTGCAGCAGTCCCGACAGAGCTCCATTGAGCTCGCTCACTCCTCCTCTCTCACTTGCGCGTTCCTGTTACTCCAGGTGCTGCAGGCTGCCCTTTTGTACTGGGCTCCTGCCTGCAGTGGCACCTTTTTCTGCCCATGGAAGAAATCCACAGCAGTCCTGACAGAGCTCAATTGGGCTTGTTCACTCCCCTTCTCTTACTCGCTTCGTCTTAATCTGCTCCCAGACTTTAGATTTCCCAGTGACCACATATTCTGTCCCAGAATTGCAAAACATATTTTGTCAGAATGTGAAAAATGACAGCTGTACTGTTCATAGGAGGTGTGAAAAATGTCAGTATTGAAGGCTGGCATGAAAATATTACAAATCTGCTAGAAGTTACAGGGTGCATGAGGCTTCATAATGCACTTAATAACAGAGTCATTTTGTGGACTTTCGTCACCAAATTAAGTTCAGCATGGGCATTTTAGGACCTCTTCTCATGGGTTAGTGTCACTGTCATTTTCTTAAAAGAGGAGAAGTGACCTAATCCAATTAACAGAAGCATCTCTTGATAGAGGAATCGATCCAGTCCTTTCACAGAAGAAAGGGTTCTGCAAGAACTCCTAAAACTGAAAGTGGACAAAGCAATGGGTCCTGATGGAATTCACCCAGAATTCTAAAAGAATTAAAGGAGGAACTAGTGAAACCACTGGCTACTCTTTTAATAAATCATGGGAGGATGGTGTGGTACCCAAGGACTGGAGGAAGGTGGATGTGATTCCCCTTCACAAAAGTGGGACAAGACAGAGGCAGGAAACTACAGACCTGTCAGTCTGACCTCTGTGGTAGGGAAAGTGATGTAGTCACTTCTGAAGGAAGAATAGTTGAGTACCTATAGGCCAGTGGAGCACAGGACCCAAGGCAGCATGGGTTCACAGCGGGAAGGTCATGTCAGACAAATCTAATAGATTTCTTTGACTGGGTGACCAAAGTAGTAGACCAGGGAGGGGCTGTGGACATGGCCTACATAGACTTTAACAAGGCATTTGACACAGTCCCACACAAAAGATTAATAGTCAAATTAACCAGCCTGGGAGTGGGGCCCAGGGTGATAGCCTGGGTAAAACATTGGCTGCACAACAGGACACAGAAAGGTAATTGTAAATGGGTCCACTCTGAAGAAGAAAGAGGGGTTACTAGTGGGGTACCACTTGGGGTTCATATTGGGTCCAGTCCTTTTAATGTCTTCATCAGTGACATTGGAGGGACTGGAAGGAAAATATGCCTTTTGCAGATGACACAAAGATCTGCAACAGGGTTGATACACAAAGAGGCGTGGAAAGGATGAAAGGGACTTGGCAAGGTTGGAGGAATGGACAGAAGTATGGCAGCTAGATTCAATGCAAAGTGCAAAATAATGCACCTGGAAACAAGAACCCAGGGAAAGAATACACAATGGGTGGAGAGGTAGTAACAACAACAAAAAAGTAAAGGGACCTGGGGTAATCATATCAGATGACCTTAAGGTTAGCAATCAATGTGAGAAGGCAGTAGGGAGGACTGGGGGTATACTGGGATGTACAGAGAGGCATCAGCAGCAGAAAACAGGAAGTTGTTATCCTCTGTACAGACAGTTGGTGAGACCCATCTGAGTACTGTGTCCAGTTCTGGAGACCTCATCTCCGCAAGGACATAGACAGGATAGAGGTGGTCAGAGGAGGGCAACTAAAATGGTGCAGGGTCTGCAGAGAAGCCATATGAGGAGAGACTAAAGGAGCTTAATATGTATACCCTTGAGGAAAGAAGGAGAGGGGACATGATAGAAACTTTAAGTACCTCAGTGGAATCAACAAAGTCAAGAGGGTAGCATCTTTCAGAAAAAGAGACTTACAAGAACAAGGGACACAATTTAAAAGATAGAAGGAGGGCGGTTCAGGGGCAATGTGAGGAAGTATTATTTCACAGAGAGGGTAGTGGACGCATGGAACAGCCTTCCTGAGGAGATTGTGGGGTCTAAAACTGTGGGAGATTTCAAGAATGCATGGGACAGACATAAGGCAATTCTTGTGGGGAGTAGGAAGAAATAGGCCGTTGGTTAACTAGGATCTGCGGCCTATCCTGTGAGTAAGGGAAATGGGCAGACTAGATGGGCCTAGGTCCTTATCTGCCGTCCAAAGTCTATGTTTCTATGTTTATGCTCATAGAAACATAAAACATAAATTTGACTGTGAATAAGGACTATCTTGCACCTATCTGTCCATTCTATAATAATGATAAGCTGCAGTTCTTGCTAACCAGCTTACTTCCTCCTACTCCTCACTAGAATTGCTTTATACTAGTCCCATGCATTCTAATTCCCACAGTTTCTGACTCCATGAGCTCCTCAGGAAGGCATTCCATCATCCACTACCCTGCTATGAAACATACTTCCTCACTTTACTCTGAGCCATCCCTTATCTTCAAGGTGTGCTCCTTGTTCTTGCACATCTTTCTTGAGATGCTATCCTGGACTTTGTTGATCCTGAGTTACTTGAGAGTCTCTGTCATGTTCCCCTCTCCCTCCTCTCAAGTTGACATGTAAGCTCATTAATTTCTATTGACCGCAACTGATGCTAGCCCTCCTCTGGACAACCTCATCTGTCTGTGTCACACCACAGATAAAGACTCCATACAATACTCACAGTGGGGTCTCACTGTCGCAACCTGAGGATAACAACTCCTATTTCTACTGGTGATGCCTCTTCATCAGCGTATTCCCCAGCCCTGCTGTAACCTGTCTCATATTACTTACCACCTTTGGGTTGTCTGATATGAGCTATCCCCAGGTCCTTTCCATTTTGTTGTTGTTAGTATCTCATCCCCCCAACTGTATAGTCTTATTCTGGGTTTTGTTTCCCAGGTGCATTACTTTGCATTTCTTTGCATTGAATCTAAGCTGCCATATATTTGACCATTCCTTCAACCTTGCCAAGTCCCTTCTCATCCTTTCCACCCCACCTCGTGTATCAATCCTCACCCTTAGCAAGCATCAGTACTGTTTAAGGTTCACACAGACCTGCAGTGGCCTGCAGGGAAATATGGAAATCCCCTGTGGACGCCAGGCTAAGTGGACTCACTTGAGTAGCTAGGCCCTTTTTTCTGAAGGGAGGGACTGGCAAAGAGAGGGAATGAAATGACATGAGATCAGGGCATTAACAAAGGGCCACAGGGCAGTTAAAAGAAAAAAAATGGTAACAGAATGTAGGAAAAATGTTGAATTATTTACAGGGATAGTTAGAAATCAATAGAATGAGTGTTTATAAGGGGATGACAAATAATGGACAGAAACATAGAAACATAGACTTTGACGGCAGATAAGGACCACTTGGCCCACCCAGTCTGCCCATTTCCCTACCTACTGGATAAGCTGCAGATTTTAGTTAAACAGCCTACTTCCTGCCACCCCCCACTATAATTGCCTTATGTCTGTCCCATGCATGTTTGAATTCCTCCACTGTTTTAGACCCCACAGCCTCTCCAGGAAGGCGGTTCCATGCGTCTACCACTCTCTCCCTGAAAAAAAATTATCTCACATTACCCCTGAACCGTCCCCCCTCTATCTTTAAATTGTGCCCCCTTGTTCTTATGCATCTCTTTTTCTGAAAGATTCTACCCTCCTGGACTTTTTTGATTCCTTGAGGAACTTGAATGTTTTATTATGTCCCCCGTCCCTCCTTTCATCAAGGGTATCGTATAAAACTCTCTCAATCTCTCTTCATATGGTTTCTGATGCAGACCTGCACCATTTTAGTTGCCCTCCTCTGGACTGATTCCATCCTGTCTATGTCCTTGCATAGATGAGGTCTCCAGAACTGCACACAGTACTCCAGATGGGGTCTCACCAACTGTCTGTACAGAGGGATAACCACTTCCCTTTTTCTACTTGTGATGCCCCTTCCTATGCTTCCTAGTATCCCCCTGGCTCTCCTTACTGATTTCTCACATTGCTTACCCACCTTTAGATCATCTGATATGCCTACCCAGGTCCCTTTCCATTTTGTTGTTGTTAGTACCTCCTGCTATTGTACTCTTCTCCTGGGTTTTGTTTCCCAGGTGCATTACTTGCACTTCTTTCGTTGAATCTAAGTTGCCATATGTCTGACCATTCCTCTAACCTTGCCAAGTCCCTTCCCATCCTTTCTACCCCCCCCTTGTGTATCAACTCTGTTTACAGATCTTTGTGTCATCTGCAAAGAGGCATACCTTTCCCTACAAACCCTCTGCAATGTCACCTATACAGATGTTAAAGAGGACTGGACCTAGTACTGAGCCCTGAGGTACTCCACTGGTGACCCCCCTTTCTTCAGAATGTGTTCCATTCACTATCACCTTCTGTGTCCTGTTGTACAGCCAGTTTGCTACCCAGGCTACCACCCTGGGACCCACTCCCAGGCTGGCTAACTTGATTATCAATCTTTTGTGCAGAACTGTGGCAAATGCCTTGCTAACGTCTAGGTAGACACAGTCCCTCCCTGGTCTATTACTTTGGACACCCGGTCAAAGAAATCTATTAGATTCATCTGACATGACCTTCCTGCTGTAAATCCATGCTGCTTTTCGTCCTGTGCCCCGCTAGCCTCTAGGTACTCAACAATTCTTTGTTTCAGATGTGATTCCATCATTTTCCCTACCACTGAGGTCTAACTTACAGGTCTGTAGTTTCCTGCTTCTACCTTGCTCCCACTTTTGTGAAGGGGAATTACATCTGCCCTCCTCCAGTCCTCAGGTACCACCCCATCCTCCCATGATTTGTTAAAAAGTGTGGTCAGTGGTGTCACTAGGTCTTCCCTTAGTTCTTTTGTGATTCTGGGGTGACAGCCATGCTAGATGTGCATAGGGAAGGATGTGTTTCTGCTGTGGATTTCAATTGGACATCCAAGGATATTTCTCCTTTAGTACCGCAGTCCAACCCTGGGTACACATGCCTCATAATTAACTAATTACAGTTTGCGTATTTCTCTGAAAAATGAATTTTTCCTCAATAAAAAACATCTAATGAAGAAAATGGTGTGCCCTTTGATTTGTTTCCTGGCAGGAAGACTGCAGTCAATAAGATACACTCAGTGCTCTGTCTACAGCCCTGCTCTAAAAGCAGTTCATGAAAAATTATTTTCATTTTGACTTACTTGCACATTGGAGCTTCTCTTACCGTAAATTCCCTTTCAGAAGATTTATGTCAAAGTCTCAGAAATGCTTGTGGCAGATGAATCAATAGATTATCTTTGGCAAAAATCTGAGTTACTAAAAGGATTAAATTTGTTTTTATGAGATGATTGAGAAGTTGAAATCCACACAGCTTATGAATGTAATAAATTCATATTTCTGTTTGAAAATATTAGGAAATGTGACAAATATTTTTATTGTTTGAATTTGTCAGCATTGCAGGAAAATGTGCAGGTATCTCAAAACATTTATAACTTTACTTGATCTTATGCCTTTCTGCTGAGTTTTTCATTTCATTACATTGTTTAGCCATGCCAGTCATACCAAAATATTAAAAAAAAAAGATTTATAGAGACGCCAACAACTTGCTTTATCTCTGGAATATTCTTTTTGTAAACAGAATATTTTTTTCCGAATTTCTTTATCTGACCAAATCCAACTGAGTTGAAACATCACATTCAGTCAGCAGCACAAAATTAATAATTTGCATCCACTAATTTGTGCTGTGATCTAAACTTGCAAAGCCCACCACACACCCTAGGGTGAGTAGTCCCCAGTGTGAGTGCAGAGCAATGCAGACTGCTGGTCCAGATGTACTAATGCCAACTAACATCACAACATGCACCCACAGGTATGGTGCAATGAGTCAGTGCATGTCATACTGCTACAATGTAGAGGTCCCAGCCACAAGTACATCAAAAGAGTTCTTGATGCCTGAAAGTACCTAATCATTCTAGTCATTCCTGCTGTAGAATGCCCCACACACACTACATGTTCTCTTTGTGTCTAGCAATTCTTGTTAGTAGCACTTTCTCCACCAGGTGGCGCTGCCCCTCCATGTTATGTTGAATCCACTAGTAGCACTTGCTCCATGTTTGGATCCAACCCTGTTCTCTACACTCATCTTAGGATGGTCATAGCAGTCCCCATTTCTCCAGCTGAGAGGCTGGCATGTGGTCGAATGCTTTTGCTTGTTTATGGAACAGAAAGTACATGGATGCTGGGCAGCGCAAGTGTGGGATTTTCATTGGTTAGGAGATGAAGTGTGCTTCGATATTGGGCATCTCTGATGTGGGATTTTGTGGTTTGTAGATGAACCCTGGTCTCCTATCTGGAACTGTAATGTGATATTGCCCTATTAATGCATCAGCAAGCAACTGACAATTCTTTATAACACAGTGGTGCTACAGTGCTTTAAATTGTGATTACTACCATAGGCTGGCCGTGGCGAGCAGCGTCATATTGTCTTACAACTTTAATGACCTGGAGCTCATTTGTGAGCCCTAGAATCCCACACTGGAGCATGCAATTGTTTATTTTATTTATTTATTCAGAGTCTTGGATTACAACCTTTGAGCTATAAGCTTATTTAGAAAGGTTCCACGCCAATAACATTCCAATACTGGACTAACAAACAAATATGTAATCAGGAATATGAATTGTAACAACAGCAGAGTAAGCATCTTTGAAACAGAGTATATACAACATCAAAGTAAAACAACTTTGTGCAGAATATATATAGTAGAGTCAATAAGAGGGGAGATTAGACAGCAGACACAATACTAAGTCAGGATTTCAGAGAGGAAAAAAGATGAAGATTCGAGGCCGGTAACGAGGATATCCAAGATTCTCTTTGTCAGGGGCAATTGAAGGGGTGGAGGTTAGAAGTCCAGGTGAGTAGTTTGAGATGGGTTAGGGCAGAGAGGAGAGGATGGTTGAGAAGGGAAGATGAGGTGGAGGGGAGGATTATGAGGAGAGGTAGTGTAAGGTGAAGGATTATGGTAGAAAATGGGGACAAGGGAGTGGGAAAAGGTGGAAGGAGACAGTAGGGAGGATGGGGTTGAAGAGGTAGAACAGGGTAGGTAAGAATAGAGGAGGTAGCAGAAGGGAGTGAAGGGAGCAGGCGTGATCAGTACAGGGCTAAGGCTACTTTAATTGGGAGCAGAAGCAAGTCTTTTGACTACAGAGGAGGGAGCAGAGTTTAGCTTTGAAAGGCCCTAATTTGGACTCGACTTGTAGGTTGCAGGGAGTGAGTTGAGCCATTTTGGGGCACGACAACCAAAAGAAGGCCAAGTTATGAATATGAAGTACTTGCCTCTGCGCAGAAGGGTGATTTGTGCTCCCTGCTGAATGATGCAAATGTGGCATTGTTAACTGTGAAAGAGGTTACTTGCTCACCCTCTCATTGAGAGGAAGGAAGTAACTGTGGCAACCCTTCTCATCAGGTTGGGTGACAATTGAAAAGGGGCTAAAGGGTGGGGGATAATATTATATTTAAGGTTGCTAAGGTACATAAGTTAGCCAGATTCCTGAGAAACTGTAAAATTTCAAACTGTAACTCATCCTAGTTTATGAAATACCATTCTGCAAAAAGTGGAATTTTAACAATGCTCAGCCCGTTCAATCTCAAAAACCATGGGCAGGATTCACAAAACTCTTCAAATTCCCACAGCTGTGGGTTGCTACTCACAAAGTGGGGTACAAGAGGGGGAGGTATTTGAAGAAGTGTTAGCAAAGAGAGTGGCTTTTTGGATCTATCAGTTGGGGGCACCAAATTAGTCTGGTATAAATGATTATGTTGAACTTGCCAAACTTGTGTGATTTGCAATTTTGGATGAGTTGGAAGCCATATTAGCTATTATCTAGATATGTCTTTTGTTCTTTTTGAAATATAGTTTCCATGCAATTGATATTTTATTGCTGGATATACAGTATATGGCCATAATTTGGGCTGGCAGTATAGCCTAGAGGCTAAAGGAATGAGGTGTGAATGAGCTTGGTACATCAGCAGCCCAGACCTGAGTTTGATTCTCACAACCTCCACTTGCATACTGTGTGACTCTGAGCAAGTCACTTGACCACCCAGTGTTCCCAGGTCGCCTCTGAGAACAGGCACTTGTGCCTAGTGGGCCTACCTGGTTACCAAAGACTGAAATATAAATAATTAGGTACTTGTATATTTTATACTACCCTGAGAATAAATTAAAGAGTTCAAAGGTAGCATTTTACTATCCTTGGCTTACTTGTGGGTTGCTATTTTTTTTTATTTTGGCTATTGCAAAAGTTGGCATCATATTTACTGAAGAATGATTAGCTATGTGTGATAATTTAGCCATAAGTACTATGGAGTGGATTGACATTTGCATTAATTAATGATGGTATGTTTTAAGTTGTTTGATTCACATTTGCACATTTTTCTTGCTTTTCTCGATTATATGGACTATATATATCATAGTGGTCCACTAGCAGGTGCAAGGTACATTGACAAATCACCTGGGAAGTGGATGTGAAATATTGGGCTGTTTGTGGGTACTCCATCATAAGACTAGCTGTAATGTATTGTCCTTTTTTATTTTTAAAACTGTAAAAATAAACAGTTCACTTACTGCACTGAACTACAGTGTATAGTGCCTTCTTTGGTAAACTGATACTGAGTTCTGCCCGCAATTACTTCCAAGGCCTGCTACTATGCAAGCACCAGTAGTTGTAACATTCACTGCCACACAAGGACATCTGTGCTTCTAACAGCTGCTGCCAAATTCTTCAGTAATTTAACACCCACTACCACATAAGCTGATCAGTGGTTCTAATGCCCACTATCAAACAGGCCACCAGTGGTAATAATGCCCTCTGTCAATGTAGTTCACCAGTGATTCTAACACCCACTGTCATGTTAATTCTTCAGTAGTTCTAATGCCAACTGCCATGCAAGGCCATTAGTAGTTCTAACACCCACTGCCATTCATAGGGAGGCAGTATAGCGCAGTGGTTTAAGGCTCTGAGCTGCAAATCTGGTAATATCCAGCAGACCAGACCTGGGTTTGAATCCCACAGCTTCCATTTGCATACTGTGTGACCCTCAAGCAAGTCCTTAACTTCCCTGTGCTCCCAGGTCACTCTAGTCAAAAAACTTTCAAGCATGATGTGCTACTCCTTGTTAAAATAACTAAATAAAAAAAAATATTCCTTAGTGATTCCTAATGACCACTTGTGCAGATGTTTTTAGTTGTTACAGTGCCCACTGCCACACATTGCAATCAGTGGTTCTAATGCCCACTGTGACTCAAGCCCTTCAGTGGTTCTAATGCCCTCTGCCACAAGGCCATCAGTATTTCTAACACCTGCTGTCATGCAAGTACTTCAATGGTGCTAATTCCCACTGTCATGTAAGGCCATTAGTGATTCTAATGCCTGCTTCTAAAAAATATCACCAGGGGGCCAAACACCTGCTGCTTTTCAAATTCTTCCTTGGTTCTATTGCCCTCTGTCATACAAAACATCAGTGGTTATAACTCCCACTACCACTAAAGTTCTTCAGTAGTCCAGGAACATGCTACCACAATTTGTGTATACTGTATCTTAGAATGAATCCTCTCAGTTCTGTGCCCTACAACATCTGGTTATGATATATGCCTATATGGATTTACTTGTAGCATTAACAGTATACTGCAATCATCTAAACAATTCATACAACATTAAAACAACACTTTCTCTGCATCAGCTCTGTGCTTCAAGTCATTTAAGGTACTGTAGCCCAACTGCAGCTGCTTTAAGGTCATATCTAACCTTAAGACCACCAAACAACCATTCTGAAACAAAGGCAATGCTGCTACTTATTTACCTTTCCTGCTAAATTGGCAGCAGGTCTAAACATGAAGTCTACTAATCATCACGTTAAGCCAGTATAATCTATTCATATAAAGTTCTGGATTGCCTCTCACTCAAAAGACAGAACTTCTATTAATTGGGTTAGCTCTGCAGCATCTCCTTCAGCCAACTGGTAACAGAACTGCCTGAACAAGTCTCATTCCTTAAGACAGTCTTAACTTCACTAATACTCTAATGGTGTGGTCCTTTTTTAAAACATTTTATTTTCTGAAGTTTTTTTTTTTTAAAGTAAATTGTACAGGAAGTATCTTATAATTGATACAATGGCAGAGGAAAATACTAAAACATCTTAGCATATTCAGTACATTGCAATATTGTTTCTTAAGAAAATGCATATGTATTGTGTGAAAAATAAACAACTATTTAAAGTCAAAAAGTTTGTCTGACACTTCATGTCATTACAAAACATATAAATAAATAAGAATGTTAAAATATCACATAATTCCTACACAAGCCATAAAATCTTTTTATTGTAAACAGTCAGAGAAAGAGGCATAATTACAAACTTCATTCAGTCACATATAATACTTAAAACAACCCTATTTAAAACTCATTCAAAATACAAATTGTTTAAGCATTTGTTTCAGCTTTAGCTTCTTGGACATTCATATGCAATTTGAGCTTATCAATAATGTTCAAAAATGAAATTACAGGCTCCTAGACCTCTCTTGAGTGTTGTTTTAACAAACATGTGGCCAAGTCTCCATGTTCAAATTCAACAGTCTTTAAAATATTACCCAATAATTGGCTCCTATGGTGCTCATATAATGAACATAGAATCAATAGGTGTATTAAATCATCCAGTGATTTACAAATTAGAACTTATACTAATTATGTGTGAGAAGGGCAAGATTATATAATGATCATTATTATTCTCACTGCATGTGTGCCTGTATGTTTCATTTTACAATTATGCTACAGAATGATTCTCTAAACCAAAAAGCTCACACCTGTCCTATAAGAATACAAACCAAGCAGTACAATGTTAGGAAAATTACTGGAATCTATCCAGCTTTCAAATCCTAATGGTACTGTAAGTCCTTCCATAGAGCAACAACATACTTCTGTGTGATTGCACCATCACCTAGAACTGTACAAGTTAGTAAGGGTTTCCATGGTGACATGCCTTCTCCTATGCATGTAACCAGCACCTAACCCTTATTTCAGAGAAAAAAAAAACTTTCTAGCTTTACAAACCTCTCACAAATTTTGCACAAAGAAAAACCGATTGGCACTGCAATCCATAAGAAAAACTTGATTTCCGTTTTCCCAGACACAGATTCTACAGAAGAGGCTATACATATTATCAGTTAGGTAAATTAACTAAAAGAATTAAAAACATTTCCCTGATAATAAAGAACAAAACATCCCCTATATCAGATTATGACTCTGGTAAGATTAAAGGTCTAATTATTAAGGTATTATCTGATAACTATATCAGTCCTTTCAGTTCTTTAAACAAAGTTATTTTTCCCCAGTTTTAAAATTGCAACTGTGGCATGTCAGAATCGGTTAATTGAGATTGTGTGGGTCAGATACGCAACTTACTGCTATGGGACATCAAGTCCTAATTCAAAGTTAAACATTCATCTGCTGTAGGTTCTTTTTGTAAATAATTTCTTGTGAAAGTGGAAAGCTGGTGTGTATCAAAGAAAATGTTGGTCTTCCCACAAATTTCAGTTCTACATTTAGCTGGATCCATGATCAAGAAACTCCCCCAGTTCTTGTATTTCAGAACTGAATGTTAGAAACCATATTTTTCTCTGTTGTGAAGTGAAACAAACATCAGTGAAAATGTTTAGTTTGATATGTTCATAATAAATAGCCCATAGACTCATTTATTTTAAAGCATGTCTCAACTGAAATCAAAAGCAACTGTGTAAAGAATAGTAGTAATTCTCCTTGTTTGAATTTGATTGTTGTCTTCAGGTGCAGTATTTAAATCACTTTGCAGTACATTTTATTGAGACCGAGGTATTTTATTCAAACTGAAAACCAACTTTTAATCTCTAGTCCGATATACTTCAATAATTTAAAGTAAGTTTTTGGTGGGAGCTAAAGTGTATTATTAAAAATATACTTTAAAAGCTTCCTAATGTCTGGAAGTTGGTGTTGTACTCCTCATGGATTCCAACGAGTACACCAACAGCTTTGGTGGTTCTACCACCCACTAGTAATGCAAACCATGGTTCTAATGTCCATGACTACAGTGGTTCTAATCCCCACTAGCAATCAAAAGTCATCATGTTAACATCAACCACTTCAGCAGCATCTGCTAGTAATTCAAAGCAGTGATTCTAATGCCCACAGCTTCAATAGTTTTAACCACCAGCAATAGTTCAAGTCATAGTCTACTCTCATGACTACAGTAGTTTTAAAACTTGCTATCACTCAAAAGCTGTCATTCTAGTACCCAGAGCTCAGATACTTTTGCTGCCACTACTCAAGTTCACTATGGCTCATCCATTTTTGTCCCATACTGCTAAACAAGCTAATAGCATGTGAGCCTCTATGTGAACCTATTCATCACCTAGCTGTCATTTCTCAGTTCATCTAGTTTACATTCCGAGAAATGCAAATCTGGCAGCAGAGCCATCATCTTAATTTAGTTGTCAGGTTTCAAGGTCTTCTGGAAGTTGCTTTCTTCCTTTCTTTTTGTTGTTTACTATTCATTTATAGCATGTGTCTTTAATTTCAGAAATATACATCAATTTTAGAAATAACAACAGTAGGTTACCCCATCTAAATTATGGGAAAAACATAAATTTATAAAAAATCTGAGATACCGCCAGACTAAAGCATAGAGGGTTTCATGATAAAAAAAAAATCCAAATAAGTAATTTAAACTTGAATAGATGTAAATAATGGTAACATTACCTATTTGGGCCAACTATTTCTTTCCTTTTTAATATGGCATATGCTAATTATTAGTATTGCAGCCATGGGATTTTATATGTTAATTTTAGTTTTATAAATTGTTTTGTTAATTTTGTACAGGCACCTTAGTTTCGAAAGGCGCTTTTTATAAATAAAGATGACATTGACATTGACTTTTCACTATGATATTCCACCTTCAAGTAATTAAATGTTTACTCTGTTCCTTTTCAAAACCCACCTATATCACCACAACTGTTAATAACTGTTATCCTCTATAACTTCACAATTTATACTAGATTATTTCATTGTTTCATTATGACATTGTTATTATATACACAGATCACTTATAGAGGAAAATCATTAAAGTTCCAGATTGTCCATTAAGTTCACCTTTTCTTTTTCTGAGCTGGTGGGGGAATCAGATTACTCTGGGTCAGCAGCCTGAGTAAAACTCTCTTAAATAATTAGCCAGTAGGTCCACAGCATTGAAAATGTTAACCTTGCCATCTTTAATGATTTTTACTTTGGCAGGGGGCAACAAATAAAACTGATCACTAGTTTCGAGTACATCTTGCTTATAGTCAAGAAATTTCCTACTTCTTTGTTGTGTCTTGGAGCAATAATCAGGAAACAAATAACGGTGATCATTTTTATACTCCAATGCTCCCTTAAAAAGCAGGTGCCTTGTAAGTGTGCGTACCTTAAAGAATGAAGGTTTGGAGCCTTTAGATGCCTCTGCATTCAGTCAGTTTGCTTTTATTTGTTTATGTGCTTACCTGTTCATCATTTTATTTGCATTTTGCCAACTGCTAGTAAAAAAGAGTCCAATGGAATTCCTATGTGATGATGTCATAAAATTTGTACTAGGAAGGCTGATAGTGTATTTCAATGGAAACTACAAATCTGTTTTGGGATTTTTATGGAGAAATAACACTTCCTGCCACTAAATATAATATATTTAATAGAAATATGTGATGTTTGATAACATGTGATCTGATCCAGTGGGTGGGTCGACTATGGTGTGTGGCTGAGCAGG
The DNA here is from genome assembly GCA_016271365.2 of Neoceratodus forsteri. Classification (NCBI taxonomy): domain Eukaryota; kingdom Metazoa; phylum Chordata; order Ceratodontiformes; family Ceratodontidae; genus Neoceratodus; species Neoceratodus forsteri. The sequence goes on from CM028129.1 coordinate 462,154,912, forward strand.
GGGTCCTGCTTCTGTTTTGCCAGGTAGCTGGTGATTTAGGCTGGTGCTCCCTTAGGCTTCCCATGGGGTATGCTAATAAGTTGACCTTGGCAGGGGCCTGTGGCATTGGCTGTGGGCTTGTGGTTTGGCCTTCCAGTGGATTTGTCAGGGCCCGCTCCAACCCCAGAGCAATTAAGATCTGTGGCGGACTACCTAGGACTTGTCTTCTGCACATACGGTCAGACTATTTATATTTTCATTTACAATCTGGTAGAAGGCAGTGAGAGTGCCTTCCTTCGTTTTGTTTCTGGGATAGTAAGAGTGTACCATATTAACAAACGTACTTGGACATAATTTCAGTAATCCCTCCTTTAGTAGTGAGAGTACTTTGTGGTTTAGGGAAATTACTGTGATTTCCTTTTTATTTTTACCAGCCTCCTTTGGTGGTGTGAGGACCATAGGGGGCTGGAAATCTTTGAGTTTATATGCTATCTGACTGGTTCCAGAGCATTGGGGAGGAGAGGTTTACTTGTGCAGTGCTGGAGATCTTCTGAACTATGTCCTGTATGTTGCGTGTCCATTATTTGTATTAAAGTTTGATATCTATTGACAGCTGGGGATCATCCTTTTTTAAATGGAGATCTATGGGATTTATTTGTTTATTCTGATATTTTGATTTTGGGTTTCTTTCATTTTTTTTTGGACTTCAAAATTTTAAGTGATTATTGCTATTTTATGTTTATATGGTTTCAAGTCTTATAAGTTAAAGTTAGTGTATTGTTAATGGGGTTTTAGTTAAGTTGATCTGGGGTTATTTTTCCTTAGTTGCACCAGTCTGTAGGTCAGTTTAAGAGTTGAGATGTGCTAGAGGCCTACCCCCACAGTCGTGCACTATTCATCCTCTGCCCTTCATGCCCTCAACCCTTTTTTCCTCCTCCATTCGCTCTACAACTACCAGCACAGTCGGGCACTCGTATTGCTGGTAGGGGAGGTGAAGGGTGTGGGGTGGTGAACAGCGAAGATGAATGAGCAGGGCCACCACATCAGGGTCATGAGATCCAGGAGATGCCCTGGGGTGAAATGGAACCTGGAACGTGGTTCGTCTTGTCTGGTTTCCATACCCAAGGGCACCACCAATATTGGTGGGCAGGTGGCCTGGACTGCCCTGGAAGTCTGTCCAACTCAGGCAGTGTTATGCAATGCCAGGTCCATCATAAATAAGACTGCAATTATTGCAGATTTTGTAGAAAGGGTGGCTCTGTCTTGCATTACTGAGACCTTACTGGATGAAAATTCTGGCCCCATTTTGGAAGCTATAACTCCAGCTGGGTACTCAGTGTTTCACCTCCCGAGATTGTATCACAGGGGGGTTTGCAATATGTTTTAAGACTGAACTTAACCTCATGAGTGTACCAGTTGAGGATGCTAAGTCAATCGAGTGTACTGTGGTAGCAGGTGTAGGCTGCAGGATCGTCCTCATCTACCGTCCACCCAGAGATGAGAAGAGATTCCTTCAGGATGTGGTGGATTTTGTCACCAACATGGCATTTGAATCACCGAGACTAATGGTTCTCTGTGATTTTAATGCCTGTATCGATGACGAACTCTCGCAGTTTGGACAGCACTTCCTCCAGCTGATGTCATCTCTGGGCCTTTCTCAGAGAGTTACCACTGCTACCCATAAACATGGTCACTCCCTTAACTTAGATTTTCTCCTGGGGATCAAGGCCTCTGATTTGGGGGTGGAACCAGTTGAATGGTCTGACCACTACACCGTGGGGTTTAGTTTTAGTGCCCCCCTTTGTAGGCCTACCCCTGTGGAGATGGTCAGGTATTGCCCTTTACGAGATGTTAGCTCTGATGGCCTGGTGGCGGTACTTGACCTGTCATCCTTTCCAGTGGCAAACAATGACCCAGATGCCCTCAGTGGCCTATGATAGGGCCATCTCGGCAGCTCTGGCTCTCATTGCTCCTGTTATGTTCGCCCTCTCTCCTTCACCTCGGTCCCCATGGTTTGATGGGACCTTGAGGAGATGCAGTGACTAGGTTGAAGGTAAGAGCATTGCTGGTGGAGATCATCTCTTGATGCTGACCACCTTAGATTGATGGAGCATTATCAAGCCTATCAATCTGCAGTAACCCGTAAGAAGGCAGAGTTCCTGTCTGGGGAGATTGCAGCTGCTCAGAATTGACCAGCTCAGCTTTTTCACACCATGGACAGGAGATGCAACCCAGCTTGTCTACAGGTCCAAAGGGCTTTTACACAATGGGAGTCTGATGAACTTGCTCGATTCTTTTCTTACTAAGGTGGCTGACATCAGGGTGACTCCAACCAGCACACTCTAAGGATGTTGTTGTGGATCAGCATGAGGATGCCGCCTCCTCAATTTCCTGGAGTGCCTTTGACTGACTGGAATTTGTGGATATCATGTGGATTGTCCAGGGTGCATGCCCTATGTGCTGTAGTTGGATCCAGGGCCAACTTCCCTGATTTTGGGTTGTATCAATTCTATTGGTCCAGTCCTAGCACGGATAGTCTGGTGCTCCTGAAACAGATGAATTTCTGAGCTCCCTTAAGGAGGCTATGGTAACACCACTCCTGAAGAAAGCTTCTTTGGACCCAGACTGCCATGCAAACTACAGCCCAATCTCTAATCTTCCCTTTCTAGGGAAGGGGATTGAGAAGGTAGTGGCTGTACAACTGGAGAACCATTTGACCATCCATGATATCTATGAACCCCTCCAGTCCGGTTTTTGAAAAAGGCATAGTACTGAGACAGCGCTGGTTCGGGTGCTTAATGATCTCCTGATGGCTATGGATCAGAGGAACTATTCCATTCTGGTCCTCCTTGATCTCTCATCAGCTTTTGACACTGTGGACCATGGGGTTCTGCTTGAGCATCTGAGGTTCATCTGTGGACTATTGGATGTAGTCCTCAGGTGGTTCACTTCTTACCTTACTGGAAGAACTCAGAGAGTGGTGTCTGGGGTTTATTCCTGGGACCCAGTTTCTTTGTCCTGTGGGGTTCCTCAGGGCTTGGTATTGTCTCAATGTTGTTCTAGTGTATATGCTGCCCCTCAGAGAGATTGTAAGAAGGTATAGGCTGAGGTTTCACTGCTATGCTGATGATACCCAGCTCTACCTTTCTTTGCACCCAATCAGGATGGAGCTATCTCAGTCTTCAATAACTGCCTTAGTGAAATTCAGGGTGGATGGATTCAAGTTGGTTGAAGTTGAACTCGGAAAGACGGAGGTGTTGTTAGTGGACTCAGTGCACTGGATAGGGGGGGGAGCTGGCTCACCCTCAGGACTTTATCTTGGGGTGTTTCTCCTGACCTCTGAATGGGTGTGTAACCTAGGGTAATACTTGATGACAGTTTGACTATGCATTTGCAGGTCTCTGCTGTCATCAAGTTCACATTCTACCATCTCAGGAATATCTCCAGGATTAGGCACCTTGTTCCTTCCAGCGATCTCCCTACTCTGATCAATGCCTTTCTGTCCTTGTGTCTGGACTACTGCAACTCCCTTTACCTAGGGTTTCCTGGGGTTGAAATCTGCCACTTGCAGCTAGTGCAGAATGCAGCAGTCTGGTTTTGACTGGTACTTCTCGATCCAACCATATTTCACTGGTGTTGTGCAGACTGCATTGGCTATCAGTACAGTGGCGATCACCTTTAAAGTCGGTCTTCTGACTTACAAAGCCCTACATGGACTTGGCCCTGACTGCCTGAAAGAGCTCCTGGTCCCCTACTGCCTAGGTGATCACTCTACTCAGTTGGCAGGGGTTGCTAGAGATCCTGAGGGTGTCCTTGAAACCTTCTGGGGCTCGACATTTATGTACTCGGCCCCAACCCTCTGGAATTCTCTACCCCACAAGATGAGGAGTGCGTGACCATGGAAGGGTTTAAAAGGCCCTAAAACATATCTGTGGACCCAAGTATTTGGTGTCTGATCGTATTTATTTGATTAATTGTTTTTACTGTAATGATTAGAATTTCTATCTATGTATTTTGTACAGCGCCTTGATTTTTGAAAGGCGCTATAAAAATAAAGTTTTATTATTATTATTATTTATTTATTTATCTTTTGTTATAATTTAGCAGATGACATTTTCTTCATAACCAGATTTTATTTGGAAAGAAGTAAAGAGAATCTAATTATTGTATTCAGAAACATAACATCATACATGTGGAACACTACGGTGCACACATATAAAAGGCAAAGTTTGTTGATGAAAAAAGTATCAATTTCTTTTGAAAAAGATAGAAAAATATATTCAGTTTCTCATTGACATACAGTGGCGTGAAAAAGTATTTGCCCCCTTCCTGATTTTCTCTATTATTGCATATTTGTCACACTGGATGTTTTCAGGTCTTTAGAGAAAATGTAATATTAGATAAAGGGAACCTGAGTGAACAAATAACACTTGTTTTTTTTTTTAATTTCACTTATTTAATGAAAAAAAGTTAACCAACACCAACTGGCACTGTGTGAAAAAGTAATTGCCCCCTTACACTTAATAACTGGTTATGCCACATTTAGCTGCAATGACTGCAACCAAACACTTCCTATAATTCAATATCAGTCTTTCACATCGCTGTGGAGGACTTTTAACCCACTCTTCCTCGCAGAACTGCTTTAATTCAGTAACATTTGGTAGGTTTTCGAGCATGAACTGCTCGTTTCAGGTCCTGCCACAGCATCTCTATTAGGTTTCAGTCTGGACTTTGACTAGGCCACTCCAAAACTTTAATTTTACTTCTTTTTAGCCATTCTGATGTGGACTTGCTTTTGTGTTTTGGATCATTGTCTTGCTGCATGACCCAACTACGCTTCAGCTTCAGCTGACGGAAGGATGACTGGACATTCTCCTTAAGAATTTTCTGGTACAGAGCAGAATTCATGGTTCCTTTAATTATGGCAAGTCATCCAGGTCCTTAGGCAAAAGCATCCCCACACATCACACTACCACCACCATGTTTGACTGTTGGTATGGTGTTCTTACTGTGGAATGCTGTGTTTGCTCGTGAGACATTATGGGATCCATGTTGTCCAAAAGTTCCACTTTGGACTCATCTGTCCATAGAACATTTTCCCAAAAGGCTTGTGGATCATCCAGGTGCTTCTTGGCAAATGAGAGATGAGCATTTATGTTCTTCTTGGTTAGCAGTGGTTTCACGCTTACTACTCTCACATGAAGCCCATTTTGCCCAGTCTCTTTCTGATTGTGGAGTCATGAACACTGACCTTAGCTGAGGCAAGAGTAGCCTGCAGTTCTTTGGATGTTGTTTTAGGATCCTTTGAGACTTCTTGGATGATTTTACACTGTGCCCTTGGAGTAATTTTGGCAGGCCGCCACTCCTGGAAGGTTCACTACTGTTCCAAGTGTTCTCCATTTGGAGATTATGGCTCTCACTGTGGTTCGATGGAGTCCCAGAGCCTTAGAAATAGTTTTGTAACCCTTCCAGACTGACAGAGGGCAACAAATTTTTTCTGATCTTTTCAGGAACTTCCTTTGATCATGGCATAATGTGCTTGTTGAATCTTTGTGCTGGCAACATGACTCTGATGGTAAGGGCCAAAATAAGTGAGGTTTATATTGAGCAGGGCTGGCTGTAATCAAGCCTGGCTGTGTTCAATCAGCTGACTCTAATTATCCCTTTAATTGGGTTGATTTAACTAGGGGGCAATTACTTTTTCACACAGTGCCAGTTGGTGTTGGTTAACTTTTTTCATTAAATAAATGAAATAAGTAAAAAAAAAAAGTGTTATTTGTTCACTCAGGTTCCCTTTATCTAATATTATATTTTGTCTAAAGACCTGAAAACATCCAGTGTGACAAATATGCAATAATAGAGAAAATCAGGAAGGGGGCAAATACTTTTTCACGCCATTGTACATTGGGCTCTTAAATAGCTGGCAGTTTCTGAGATCATAATATCGCATTCCACTGAATTCTTTTTATGTTTGCTTGCGCGCATGCGCAAGGAACTTTTTGGGAGAGTAGCACACTTTGGAGGTGTGCCTCTCCCTTGCAATCCACTGCTCTGCTGAGCAGGCATGGTGGTCCTGCACCAATGTGTGCGGGAGCTGTGTATGACAGCGGTGGTCTTCGCTTCAGAAAACCACCGCTGTCATACAAACACCATCACCCGCCCCCCTGCATCACGCCCCCAAAGCTTTTGGTGCCATGCTGGAGCCCACCCCAGCGTGGCAAATGTCCCGCATTGTTTGCCGACAGGGGTGCCCAATCCCCCGTCAGCTCCTTGGCCCACCCAGCCATCCTTCTGCCATGCTGGGAGCTCATCCCAGCGTGGCATACGTCCCACTTAGTCTTTTTTTTAAACCTGTAAATCAAAAACGGTCCCACGGCACTTCTCCCAGTCCCCCCTCCAACAACCCACACCCACCCACTGCGCTCCCAGCCTCCCCACACCCCCCTCACCCCATACTTACCTCTGGAGCTCGGTGCGATGATCTTCGGTGGACCTGGAACACGTCTGCACTCTTCAAAGCCGACCGAGGAAATGCCAGTAAGCTGTATAATGGGCTAGATAGGGGGTTTTCAACTTTATTGCATATCTCAGGCATTTTTTGGAATTTTTGCACCAAATTTTCAAAATGGGGTTTTTGGGACCTTCTCATGAATGATGTCACTGTCATGGCATTATTGGGCCCGAGGTGATTTTGCAGTCACTGCACAGTCACTGCGTAAATCACTTGCCGGCCTGGTATGCATGACAGTGACATCATTCATGAAATGGTCTAAAAACCCATGTTGAGGTTTGGTGAAAACCTAAAAAAAACTGTTTCTGGCGTCGTTCGCAGTTCTACACAGGCTCGTAAGTTCATGAATTTTCAATATTTTCCTCCAGATTTTCAACATTACAATTTTACCACACCTCCTTATGAGCAGTACAGCTGTCATTTTCACATCCTGCTCAAAATGTGCTTCCGCCCATGTAGTGCACAATGGCGCAGTCGATTGTCGAAATCAATGTATGGGACACATTAAGAAAATCATGGTGACACTGTTCATTAGCAGAGGTCTTAAAATGGCTATGTTGAAAATTTGGTGAAAAAATTCTAAAAATGACTGTTTTACAGTGTGCGTTGCATTCGTTGCAGCACCTTATCGCTTATTGCAATTTTCAATATTTGCACTCCAGATTTTCAACATTGCCATTTTACCAATAATCTCCTCATGAGCAGTACAGCTGTCGGCTTTTTCACATCCTGCCCAAAACGTGTTTCCGCCCATGGCGCATAATGGCGCAGTCGGTGCGCGAACTCAATGTATGGGACACATTAAGAAAATCACAGTGTCACTGTTCATGAGCAGAGATCTTACAATGGCTATGTTGAAAATTTGGTGAAAAAATTCCTACAAATAACTGTTTTACAAGTGTGCGTTGTGCAGTTCCTATGCACGCTCATAAGTTTGCAAATTTTCAATATTTTCACTCCAGATTTTCAACATTGCCATTTTACCACACCTCCTCATGAGCAGTACAGCTGTCATTTTTCACATCATGCCCAAAATGTGTTTCCACCCATGTAGCGCACAATGGCGCAGTCGGTGTGCGAACTCAATGTATGGGACACATTAAGAAAATCACAGTGACACCGTTCATGAGCAGATGTCTTAAAATGGCTGTGTTGAAAATTTGGTGACAGAATTCCTAAAAATGACTGTTTTACGAGTGTTCATTGCGCAGTTCCTATGCACGCTCGTAAGTTTGCGAATTTTCAATATTTTCACTCCAGATTTTCAACATTGACATTTTACCACACCTCATCAGCAGCGCAGCTGTCATTTTTCACATCTTGCCCAAAATGTGTTTCTGCCCATGTAGCGCACAATGGCACAGTCGCTGTGCGAACTCGGTGTATGGGACACATTAAGAAAATCACAGTATCACTGTTCATGAGCAGAGATCTTAAATGGCATGTTGAAAATTTGGTGAACAAATTCCTAAATAACTGTTTCACGACCGTGCATTGTGCAGTTCCTCACGCGCGCTCGTGGTTCTTGTTCAATATTTTCACTCCAGATTTTCAACATTGCCATTTACCACACCTCCTTATGAGCAGTACAGCTGTCATTTTTCATATCCTTCCCAAAACGTTCCGCCCATGTAGTGCACAATGGCGCAGTCGGTGTGCAAAATCAATGTATGAGACACAGTAAGACAATCACAGTGACACTGTTCATTAACAGAGGTTTTAAAATGGCAATGTTGAAAATTTGGTGAAAAAATTCCTAACAATGACTGTTTTATGAGCGTGTGTTGCACAGTTCCCACGCACGCTCGTAGGTTTGCGAATTTTCAATATTTCCACTCCAGATTTTCAACATTGCCATTTTACCACACTTCCTTATGAGCAGTACAGCTGTCATTTTTCACATCCTGCCCAAAACGTGTTTCCGCCTATGTAGCGCACAATGGGGGTAACAAAAAGGTTATGCTGAAAATTTATTGTGCAAATACCAGCAATCGCACAGGGCATTAGGGTAAAGCACCATACGTGCCCAACACCACTGCAAATTCCTGCAAGCGAACGTTCGGCATTGACAAATGCTTGTTTACTAGTAGTATGAAAAGCAAAGGTAAACATCCACTTGTTTCACTACACTAACAAATATTGTATTATAAAAGTAGAAAGTAATTACTAACACATCAAAATGCAAGAAATTACAAAGTCAGTTTTCTACTTATTAGAAGTAAACACCTGCTTATTAAGAGCCCAGTGTCTTTCAATGAGAAACTAAATATATTTTTCTTTTTAAAAAGAAATTGATACTTATTTCATCAACAAACGTTGCCTTTTATATGTTTGCACTATAGAGCTCCATCTGTATGATGTTACATTTTTGAATACAATAATTAGATTCTCTTTACATTTTTCCAAGTAAAATCTGGTTATGAAGAAACTGTCACCTGCTAAATTGTAATAAAAGATCATATGTTATTAAAAATCACATATTTCTATTAAATATATAATATTTTGGTGGCAGGAATGTTATTTCTCCATAAAAATCTGAAAACAGATTTGTAGTTTTCCATTGGGATACACTGGCAGCCTTGCTAGTAAGGATTTTATGACATCATCACACAGGGATTCTATTGGACTCTTTTTTTCACTAGAAGTTGGCATAATACAAATATAAAGATTGAAAAGTACATAAATAAATAAAAGCAAACTGGATGATTGCAGAAGGATTTAAAGGCCCTAAACCTTCATTTTTTAAGATATGTACCCTTACTAAGTGCCTGCTCTTTAACTTAAATAAGTGTAAAATAAAATCTTGATCAGATTCAAAAGCAAGAGTTGCCAATATCATGGATTTAAGAGAAGTGTCTTTCTTTTTAACTCTGAATGCTTTCCCAAGTAAAGGAAGGTTATATGGGGCAAGTAAAGTAGAAATAGACACATCTTTACTTATTTTTATGTTTGCTTATGCGCATGTACAGAAACATAGTGCCATCGTCCGAGTTTTCGGGTGTGGCACCCATCTTCAATTCAGTCAGTGTGTTTGCAGGTGCAGCCGCAGTTCTTCAATGAATGCTGCAGCTGTCTATAACAGCAGTTGAAATGCAGTGCTGTACAGGTGAAAAAGGAGAGTTCGCTTCAGTGAGCAGCGCTCCCCTCCCACATGCCGCATGCATGTGCATGCTCATACGCTTCTGCCCCCATGCACACACTGTATGGCTGACGAGTGCCCAATCCCCGTGGTGACCCCCAAAAAGCTTTCTAGGTGCCACACTGGGAGCCCACCCCAGCGTGGCATATACTGTTATGGTCGATGGGGATGCCCAATCCCCTGTCACCTACAGGCTCCCCCAAACAGCCTTCCAGTTGCCATGCTGGGAGCCCACCCCAGCGTGGCAAACATCCCGCATCGTCTTCCTTAAAAAAAAAAAAAATAATAATCTGTAAACAAAAAAAGTTCCCTTGGCAATCTTCCTGCCCACCCTTTGTGCATTCTACCTCCCTACATCCCCCTCACCCAATACTTACCTCTGGAGGCCAGCGAGATGATCTTCGGTGGACCGGGAACACGTCTGTACACTTCAAAGCCAACCGCGAACTGAGGAAATGCCGGTAAGCTGTATAATGCAATAAATAGGGTTTTTTCAACTTTAATGCATATCTCAGGCATTTTTTTTAATTTTGGCACCAAATTTTCAACATGGGGTTTTTGGGGCCCCCTCCTCATGAATTCTGGAACTGTCATAGCGTTAATCAGTTCAGAAGGGTGATTTCGCAGTCACTGCGTGAAATCACCTTTCCGGGCCGATTAACAAAATGACAGTGTCAGTGTTCATAAGGTGGGCTCTTAAAAAGCCTATGTTACAAATTTGGTGAAAAAGTTCCTTAAAATGACTGTTTTATGAGTGTGCGTTGCACAGTTCCTAAGCACGCTCACAAGCTTGCGAATTTTTAATATTTGCAAGCCAGATTTTCAACACTGCCATTTTATTACACTTCTTTATGAGCAGTACAGCTGCCATTTTTCACATCTTGAACAAAATGTGTTTCCGCACATGTAGTGCACAATGGTGCAGTCGGTGTGCGAAAGCAATGTTTGGGACAGATTAAGAAAATCACAGTGACACTGTTCATGAGCAGAGGTCTTAAAATGGATATGTTGAAAATTTGGTGACAAAAGTCCATAAAATGACTGTGTTATGAGTGAGCATTGCGCAGTTTCCACGCACCCTCGTAAGTTCATGAATTTGTAATATTTTCAGTCCAAATTTTCACCAGTGGCATTTTTCCACACTTCCTTATGAACAGTACAGCTGTCATTTTTCACAACATGGCCGAAATGTGTTTTCACACTTTCAGGGCAGAAATGCGTGGTCGCTGTGGGAAATCATTGTTCGGGACAGATAAAGAAAATCATAGTGACACTGTTCATGATCAGAGGTCCCAAAATGCCTGTGTTGACAATCTGCTGTAAAAAAATCCCCAAACTAATTACATTACGGGTGTGTGTTGCACAGTTTCTCATGCCTTTCGTGACTTCACCGGTTTTTAATACTTTCCTGCAGATTTTCAACAATGCCATTTTTTACACCTCCCCATGAACAGTACAGCTGTCACTTTTCACATCCTGTTCCGAATGCATTTTTGCACCTGTGGTGCTAAATGCTGTAGTCACTGAGCAAAAGCAGCTTTCAGCTAACAAACTGATATTGCCACTGTTAATGAGGTTGGGGTCACAAAAAAAACATGTTGAAGATTTGGAGTGAAAATACCAATGAATACCTGAGGCGTTAGGGTTTCGACCATAACGTCCCACCCTGTAAAGAATGACAGGCATCAGGGGTGTGACTTGGGATTCTTGCCTGTAATGCTCATACCATTCCACGCCCTGCAGCCAGTGAGAGGCATCGAGGTATGCCTTGGACTCTTCGGCCCCAATGTTCACCCCATTCTCCTATACCACACCCATCTCACCATATTTCCTGATGGAATGGGGTGAGCATAAGGGCCAAAGACCCCAAGGCACACCGTGACACTTGTTGGTGTCTGCAGGGTAGGATGTAGTGAAATGGCATGGCCGTTATGCCTAGCAACCCAAAGGCACACCCCAATGCCTGTCAGTCTCTGCAGGTTGGTGGTGGGGTTGGCTTCAGTTCAATACTTCGCTGCCATTCCTATTATGCAGCTCTGTAACTCCTACACTACCAATGCCAATGCCAGCAATCAAACATTCGGCATTGACAAATGCTTGTTATTTATTTTGTTTTTGTTGACCAGGTAGGCACACTACACAGCATAGCTGCCTATTTTAAGGTACGACCTGGGAAGTTACAACAGAAGGCATGAAGACAACAGTATATACAAGGAAAATCAAGTTAACAAGAATCAGTACAGAAACAGGCCAGAGATCAGTCATAATTACAGCTATACAAACCTATACAGCACTGACAATACAGTTGCAAGAACAATATGTTATAATAAGATACAAGATGCAAGTGCAAATAACTTCATAGTCTTTGAATCAACAACAAGTGAGTAAGTGCTGGGGGGAAGGGGGGAGCAAGACACCCCAGACAGATTTGAGAGAGCAGAGAGAGGGTTTGGTTAATCAGCTAGAAGGAACCAACAAATGAGTGGTTAGACCCACAGCAGCAGGGTTCAGAGTGTAAGAGAGCCTCGTGAAGGTCCTGCTTGAAACTGCATGGAGAGGGGGAGTTTCTGAGATTCACTGGGAGGGAACTCCATAATTTTGGAGCATAGATAAACAAGGCATTTTCACCCATTCTAGTTTTACATCTCAGTTGGATGAGTAGGGATTTGTCTGCTGACCTTAGGGGTAGGTAGAGTCTGAGGTTTGAGCAGTAGAGCCAGTTTGTCAGGTATCTGGGAGGAGATTATATTCTTTATAAAACAGGAGGGTAAACTGCTGGAAAGCAGAGGGGATAAGCCAACCTAGGCTGGAATATAATGAGCATCAGTGAGTAAGCTTAGGTAGTGACAGAGCAAAATGGCAGATGTTGTAGCAGACTTCCCACTTTCGGAGGAGCCTCAGTAGTTCCCAGAAAGGCTATTAACCCATACACCAGTTTGGGACTCAAGATCCCTTGTGCAATGGCTAGCCTTTCCCCAGATGTAAGGCTATGTCTGTTCTTATATGCCAGTCCCAGTTGTATATTGACAGATTTGATGACTGTAGCTAGGTGTGGGTCAACGTCCAAGGTGGGATCAAGGGTGACTCCTAGGTATTTAAAGGAGGTTACTGTGGTGAGGGGAGCACCATCTAGCACTCTGATGCTTAAAGGGTGGGTGCAGGACCAAATTTTTGAACCCGAGCCAAAGAGCATAGTCATAGTTTTATTTTTATTGAGGACAAGCTTGTTCTGCAATAGCCAGATCTGAAAGGTATTGAAATTATGATTGGGGTTCTGGTTGATGTCTGAGAGGTTTGGAGAGGAGGAGTAAAGAACCAGATTATCAGCATATAACAGGGCTGAGCAAGGTCCAGTTAATGGTGGGAGGTCATTTATGAAGATTGGAAACAGGAAAGGGCCAAGAATCGAACCTTGGGGCACTCCAAACCAGGTAGGAGTGAGGAGGACTTAGAACCTCCAATCTGGACAAATTGCTGATGCTCCAAAATATAATTATGGAACCAGGCAGTAGCCAAGGTGGAGAAGCCAAGAGCGACAAGCTTTGATAGGAGCAGCGGGTGGCTAACTAAATTGAATGCTTTTGTAAAATCAACAAAAGTAGCTCCTGTGGAGAGCCATTGTCTATTGCAAGTCTGACCTCATTTGTAAACTGTATGAGTGCAGTGGATGTACTATACTGTCATCAAAACCATGTTGATCTGGGGTGACGAGGCTGAATGAGTGAAGGTGATCCGAGATCTTGATGGCTATGATTTTCTCCAAGATTTTAGAGAGGTTGGAGGAATAGCAATAGGTGGTAGTTATCCAGGTTTGTGGTGTCCCCTTTTTGCAAACAAGGACTACTAGAGCAGTCTTTCAGAGGCAAGGGACATGTCCTGTGAGCAGGGATAGGTTGAAAAGCTGAGCCACTGGAGAGAATGTGCAATGTTTTTAGGAATTTCTGTAAGATTCCATCCATCCCTGCCGACCCAGCAGGAGAGATGGACTTAAGTAAACTTAGGATTTTGGACTCTGAGACAGGGCAAAGGTTGAAAGGAGGTTAGATGGTTTAGAGTTGCCTAGGAGACTCAGGTAAGGTGCTGGAGGGCGTTAAAGGAGGAGATGTCAGTGAACCTGGAGTTTAGAGCATCAGCTATAGTGAGCAGGTTATTGCAGCTACAACCATCTGCGACCATATCAGAAATAGCACAGAATTAGTTTTTCCCAGAATGGTGTTAACATGGCTTCAAAACCATGAGAGTCACTGACAGAGGTACTAACAAGCATTTGTCAATGTTGTCGCTGGCATTGGCAGTGGGAGTAGGCATAGCTAGAGGCGCATAGTCCTGTGATTTTGTGAATGTGTCTCAAAGGTGATTTTGCACAGCGAGCATGCCATTGTGCACCACAGCTGCAGAAACACATTTTGGGCAGGCTGTGAAAATGACAGCTGAACTGTTGATAAGGAGGCGTGCACAAATGCCAGTGGTGAAAATGTGGCATGAAAATATTGCAGATTGGCCCGAAGTTACAAGGGTGCATGGAAACTGTGCAGTGCGCTAACAACTTACAGTCATTATGGAGTTTGACCAAATGTTAACATAGGCATTTTAGGACCTCTGCTCATGAATAGTGTCACCATCATTTCCTCAAACTGTCCCAAAACTGATTTCACACAGCGGCTGTGCAATTCTGTGCTGGACGTGCGAAAGCACATTTCAGGCAGCTGGAGTGTTCATAAGGAGGTATGGAAAAATGCCAATGATGAACAGCTGGAGTGAAAGTATTACAAATTCAGAAAGTCATGAGCGTGCATGCAAACTGTGCAACGCACACTCATAAAACACTCATTTTATTGACTTTCGTTCCCAAATTTTCAACATAGGCATTTTATGGCATCTGCTAATGAACAGTGTCACTGTCATTTTCATCATGTGTCTCAAACACAGACTTTCCACAGCGACCACACTATTCTGCGCTGGAACTGCAAAAACAGATTTTGGTCAGGATGTGAAAAATGACAGCTGTATTGTTCATTAGGAGGTGCAGAACAATGGCACTGTAGAAAATCTGGAGTGAGAATATTAGAAGTTTGCGAACGTACGAGCATGCGTGCAAACTGCACAACGCACGCTCAGAACACAATCATTTTATGGAGCATTGTCACCAAATTTTCAACACAGGCATTTTAGGACCTCTGCTCATGAACAGTGTCACTGTCATTTTCGTAATGTGTCCTGAACACTGATTTCGCACAGCGAACACGCTATTGTGTGCCGAAAGTGTGAAAACACATTTTGGCAAGGATGTAAAAAATGACAGCTGTACAGTTCACAAGAAGGTGTGGTAAAATGCCAATGTTGAGAATGTGGCGTGAAAATATTGCAAATGCACTATCTTACAAGCGTGCGTTGCACAGTTGCTATGCATGCTCATAAAACAGTCATTTTATGGAGTATTGTCACCAAATTTTCAATACAGGCATTTTAGGTCCTCTGCTCATGAACAGTGTCACTGTCATTTTCATAATGTGTTCTGAACACTGATTTCGTACAGTGACCACGCTGTTCTGTGCCGGAAGTGCGAAAACACATTTTGGGCAGGATGTAAAAGATGACAGCTATACAGTTCACAAGAAGGTGTGGTAAAATGCCAATGTTGAGAATCTGGCATGAAAATGGTGCGAATACACTAACTTATGAGCGTGCGTTGTGCAGTTGCTACGCACGCTAAAACAGTCATATTTTGGATTTTTCCCACCAAACTTGCAACATAGGCTTTTGAGAGCCCTGTCCTGAACAGTGGCACTGTCATTTCATTACTCAGTCCTGAAAGGTGATTCCACACAGTAACTGCGAAATCACCTTTCAGGACCAAATAATCTCATGGCAGTGCAGAATTCATGAAAGGGGTCCCAAAACCCCATGTTGAAAATTTGGGAGCAAAATTCCCAAAAATCCCGAGATATGCATTAAAGTTGAAAAACCCTATTCATTCCATTATACAGCTTACCGGCATTTCCTCAGTTCGCATTGGCTTTGAAGAGTGCAGACGTGTTCCAGGTCCACAGAAGATCATCACACGGACTCCGGAGTAAGTATGGGGTGAAGGGATGAGGGAGGCAGGTGCGCAGTGGGTGGAGTGCGGGTGGGGAGGGAGCATCGAGACTATGAAGGATCGTTTTCATTTTACAGGTTAAAAAAACAGAAAAAAACATTACGGGACAGTTTTCATTTTGCAGGGCATTTGGCACGCTGGGGTGGGCTCCCAGCGTGCCACCTAACTGTTTTGGGGTGTCAGTAGCTGAGGGGGATTGGACACCCCCCCAGGCATTCAACAATTGGGGGGGTTTATGTCGACGGGGAGTGGGCTCCCCCGTCGGCACACAAAGACAGTGGAAGGGGAGTGAGCAGAGGAGGATTGGGCACCCCCCCCTCGGCATTCAACAATTGGGGGAGGTTTATGCCGACGGGAAGTGGCCTCCTCTGTCAGCACACAAAGACAGTGGGGGGTTAACCGACAGGGGATTAGGCACCCCCAAAGTCGGCCAGGCGTTAAGCGGCCACCCGCTGCCGGGCTATGCACATAATGGCGGCGAATGGGTAAAGAAAAGGGACCGCCGCATCTGACGAGCTTTGCTTGGATTGCAGTGGACCTTTCTTAGATGTGCTTGCACCATTATGTATGAATGGCGCGGGCTCCAGCATGCAGGTTGATTGGGGAATGCGGACGACCTGCTGGTGCGGCTCTGCATTCGCGCTGAACAGTGACCACGCCTCTAAAGTTGCACTGTCCCACTATGTTGGCTGCGCAAGAGCGCCAACATAAAAGCTATCAGTGAAAATTTTCCTTTGCAGCTCTGATGGAAACCTTACATATGTTTCAGAGACATCTTTAATTATATCTCTAACAGATGTGAATTCGCATCCAAAGATTCAAGCAAATCCAGAGTATGAAAATTATTTTACCTCAATTGATTTTCAGCTTACTAAAGTTTCCGATTAATATTGAAGTTGTCTTTTGATACTGCCATCACAGTTGCTTCCAACGCTAATAACTTTGAATCGATGCTGCTGTATCTAACCTTGTGATCTTCAACAGCTTTCTCAGTTGAAGAAAGTCTCCCAAATTGCAAACCATCCACTTTAAACCACAATCCCACAACACAGTGATTGTAACCACCAATCCAAGCAATCATTCTGTCCATAACTCTGTCAAGTCAATTCTAGGTATGTTCCTTTTTCCCTTTTGGCTCCCTTTACCAAAACCTGGTCAGCTGTAGCTTGATTGAGAGCTCATCGTTGAGTATTCAGTGAAGCAACCATAGTATTGTGTTTAACATTAATACACAAAGGTTATATATTAGTTGCATGAAAGGCAAATGTTTTTCCAGGGCTACCAGGCTTACCTCCATACACCCAGCTGCTCAAAATGGGATGAGACCATTGATTTAGAGGCGCAGCTTTAGGTGACGTTATTTGCTCGTAATAGGCTGCTGAAGCCAACGTTGCCTACTCTTTCTTTGCTTTTACCAGATCCGTTTCATATCACTGAATTAAAGGGTGTAGCAAGCAGAGAATTCCATTTTTTTCACACTAAAGCATCGGAGCTCAGAACTCAGCATCTATTCAGGTAGCCATCTTAATCCCCCCTAGAGGTTACTTTCTGCAGTTAAACTCTTAGTGAGACAGCTGCCTGCATTCCATTTGCTCATAATTTAATGTTCTACCTTCAATGCTTATGACTACTTTTGAACTTTCCTAGGCAGAACACCATTTTATACATGCTGCAAGCCATACTTTTGATTCCTGCTTCCATTATACTACTGCGTTTATTTGCAGCATACTACCAACATTTAAAGAGTTTAAGTCACACTACAATAAAACAATATTTTTCAGGCATTACATTCATTATTCATCTTTATTCACCAGAGAACCCATACTTTAGGACCTAATCATCCATTAAACTGCTTCATGAGGTGTAAAGTGAAAGAACCCAAAAAGAAACCAATAAATGTTTCAATAATCAACAAATAATTTCTTCCATGCAGAACTGACCATCTCTTTTGCGTGGCCATAACATTAACCTTTTTCAGATTTTTATGACATTGAGAATACACAGCCATTCCAGACAAATATGTACCTCTTCCTAGGCAGACAGAAATGCTACAGGAACTTACAGCACATTCATCATATTGCACTGCAGAATAACATGGTGTACTCTTTCATTGTTACATGAATAATGTGCAAGAAAATGATAGCCCTTCTCAACTGCTATTCAAAATGGATTCCAATTCAATTATGGCAACTACAGGGATCATGTCTCACATTCATATTCTGCTGTTCTAGGTTCAACCTATTGGAATACTCAGGTCACACCTTCTGAATAAAAGCTGCAACATCTGCCATCAAAAAGAGCATCCCTATATTGAGTACTTTCACTTTACACCTGTCTATAATAAGCAAGACTGTAGCCTGTTGTGTGGCTGACTGTTTGTGTTTGTCTCTGTCAGTAGTTTAGTTTTTGTGGAGTTTCATGTGTTTCTGCTTGGAGGAACTGGACCATTCTTGGACATAACATCTATGAACATTTCCTGGACTTAGAAACTGCAAAACGTCACTGCCAGGTATTGGCATTCTCATCAGAAATCAACTTTTTTGGAAGCCATCAAAAGCAAAACTAAAGTCAGTAAATCTGTCATACAAGCTCTTGAGTTGTGAAGTGCTGCATTGAATCCACATTACCGTCTGACTTGTTCTTAATGGATGTCTGCTTGTCTTTGAGGTCTATTCACAACCATTTTGGAGAAAAAAGAGATGATACTAACAAAGGATTTTACATCCTGCATATACTCAGGTCAATGTTCATCACCTTCAGGAATTTAACATTCTGGGTCTTTGATCTACAGTAACAACAGTTTTCTGGTCCCCAGTAGTTCACCATTTCCTATGGATTTGATTACTTTTTATCATCTGACTCCTGGTGCCTTGGACACGTTTACTATACTACATATCCCTGGACATAACTATCTGCATGGTTTAATATTACTACATCAAGAATGCAACCTAACCTGTTCCTGCTGCACCTGCTCCTTCTGACCCTACTGGCATCCCACACTATCAATATATTTAAATGCCCATTGTAACCAACCTCTGATTGCCTGGTTGATAGCTCCTTGCACAGAAGTGGAATGGTTACCGGTAGTCTCAGCTGCAACAACACTCATCTCTTCTCCCAAATACTAGGATACATGAACATGCTACTATGCCCACGGTCGACCCTACCATCAAACTATTTCTCCCTGTTCATACTATCGGGAGTCAGGTCACTACAGATACAACTAAGAATAAGCATAAGGGAAAAAGTGCATGGTCACTGCCGATATCTAAAGGAACTACTAAAAGACTAATACTGCTACTCCTGCTAATATCAGACAACATTCACCCAACCCTGGACCAACCCTAGCTACCCCAGGAAGCAACGTGAGACCGAAGCCTCTCTAGCTAGCATTAACATCTGCAGCCTTACTAAAACATTAGATGCCCCTCACTGCCTGGACAGTAGAACATAACCCAGATGTACTATATGTAGTTGAAACTTAGTTGTCTCCAATTGTCCCTGACACTGCTGTGGCAATACCTGGGTATACTATCTTTTGGCAGGATCGACTATCCAAAAAAGGGGGGCAGCTGTGTCCTTTATCTTAAAGATTCTAGGACAGGGCATGCCCTGATCCTACCCATTAATGGAGATGAGCTTCAGGTCCTTGCTATTAAAGTCATTCTTGGGGTCCATAACAAAGCTCTGGCAATAGCCTCTGTACATATATTCCACCCAAACGTACAACAACAAGCCTGAGCCCATTCCTTACCTGCATCAGTAGTCTAAAGCTTAACTCAGAAGTTATATTGCTAGGGGATTTTAATGTCAACTGGCTTGTCCCCAATGCAAGCAACTACAAGGATGCATTAGCAGCTGCAAATTTTACATAGCTAGTTACCTCACCCACTAGGATCAGCTATAGAACAGGAACCAGTACTTTACTGGACTGGGTTCTCCAAATCGCCCTGACCATATTAGCTACACTACAGTTCTCCCTGATGCCATTAGTGACCATTCCTCAGTCCAGTGCATATGGTCAAATAAATTCAATAACACCCCACAAAACTATCAACAGTCGGATGCTAATCAAGGGATACCTTGCAGCACTTAAGGCACTCCTGCAACAACAAGACTGGTCTCTGATTGACACCGCTCTGGATGTTGATGCTGCACTTCAATACTTCATCTCAAAGTTCAATGCAGCATGTGATATCCATGCCACCTTTAAGAAATGCAAAATTAAAGGCCTTGACAACCCTTGGATCTCAGGCAAACTCCTAGACCAACTAAAAGCTTGGGACCTGCTATGGGCTTGTGCTACACCCTCTGGCAACCAAGCAGACTTTCAGGCACACAGGGCTACCAGGAATGTCTGTACCAGAGCTATCCGCACTGAAAAAGCCAACTACTACAGGAGTGCCCTTTCAAACTCATGGTTGAATGGAAGCAAATTCTGGCAAAGTCTCTCTGAAGTGATAGGGAAAAAGTCCAAAGCAACTCCTAATATCCTAAAGGTTGAAAGCAGCAACACCCTGGACCCCACCACAATTGCCAATACTTTCAATCTGGCATTCACTGACCTGAGCCATGTGCTTCCCTCTAACTTCTTTGACACCAACCAAACCACGGCCTCCCAATATCAACAGACTCAGGATACAAATCATCCACATTTCTATTTCAAGGCAGTTACCAAAAGGGATGCCAAAAAATACCTCCTCAAGGTGCTTGGAAAATCCAGATCAAGTGGGGACACACTTGACTTGAAGCTCATTGCCTTCACCCTTGACGATGTCCTGCACCCTCTTACCAAGATTATTAACTGGTCCCTCATGCACTCACAGTTCCCACTCAAATGAAAGTCCACCCTGGGACCCCAATACACAAGTCTGGGGATAGGACATTACACTGTAACTACAGGCCCATCTCCATCCTACCCCCTTTATCCAAAGCTCTTGAAAGAATCGTTGCAGACCAATTGGTGGAGTACTTGGAAAAATACAACTTGCAATGCCCACAACAACATGGCTTTCACAAAGGACATAGCACCACCACTGCCCTCCTTGAATTTACAGGCCACATTCATCTAGAACTAGACCAAGGACAACTTGCTGGTACCACCTTTATAGACCTCTCGAAGGCCTTCGATACAGTCAACCATCCATTACTACTGGAACAACTTGACAACTTAGGGCTTTCTCATGACACTTTACAATGGTTCAACAGTTATCTCTCCAACCGGTCACACCAAGTTAAGATTGGTGACTCCCTCTCCTCCAAACTACCTGTCCGGGCTGGTGTTCCCCAAGGGTCAGTTTTGGGTCCCCTTCTTTTCAGCATCTTCCTGAACAATCTCCCTTCTGCCTGTGATGAAAACAGTATTCTGTATGCTGATGATGCAGTAATTTTCTCTAAATTCTGACCCTCCCTCTTGGAAACAACTGCAGCAAAGTTTCAAGCAAGTTTAGGGAGGCACTATAGCGGTGGTTTAAGGCTCTGAGCTGCAAATCTGGAGACCTGGGTTTGAACCAACAGCCCCTACTTGCATACTGTGTGACCCTGAGCAAGTCACTTAACCTCCCTGTGCTCCCAGGTTACACCTGTAAACAAGCTTTCAGCTTAGTGTGTCTCACTTGGTTAAACTATTGGAAAAAAAAAAAGTTGAGGTCTGGTTCGTCTCACAGAAACTAGTGCTAAATTACAAGAAAACAAAGAATATGCTGTTCCATGGCACACATAACAAACATAAACACCAACAGTTGGCTATCAAAAACAGCTCATGTGTGAACCTGGACCAGACACAGACTTTCAAATACCTTGGTATAACCCTGGACCCTACTCTGTCCTTCTCCAGCCATATCGATTCAGTAGCAAAATCTGTAAATATCCGTATAGGCCTTCTCTATAAACATAGACACTACCTGACACTGGATGCCCTTAAGCTAGCAATACACAGCTCTATTGTCTCCATCATTGATTATAGGCTTGTTATCTATGGAGCAGCCACAGCTACATCACTATGGCAAATTCTTACAGCGCTGAATAGGGCCTGGAGACTGCTTACTGGTGCTGACCACTGCACGCATACCTGCAACATCTATGAACAGTCAAACTAGCTACAACTTCAGGGAAGGATTACTTTCCAGACCTGCCTACTAGCAAAAAGTCATTAATGGGACTTATGCCCCTGGGGTTCAGTCTCTTAAGCCCAGACAACCACCCCTGTTACACAAGTAGCTCTGACAACTATTCTCTGGCTATTCTCACTGGTTTACATCATTCAGCGGTCTTTGCAGGTAGAGCCCCTAAGAAGTTTAACTCCTGGCAGCGAACTCACCAACTTAGGCACCCTCTGTCTGTTCAAACACAAGCTACTTCAAATGCTTGTGTCCAGAGCCATCTGTGACTGTTTCTCCTAACCTCCTAGGTAATCACTTCTGTTCTTCGCACCTCTCTACTATCACCACCTCTGCCTGCCTTCACCCTTCCCATATCTACCCCTGCCTCTCTCCCTTGCCCAGGCCCATCACCTTCCTCTCTTACCCTCCTTCAACTCCCTTCCTCTCTCCCTTTTCTAATCTGCTCACCCCACTCAATGTTGCAATTGTTCCCCGATCCTTGCCTCCCACCCACCTCTCCTTCTACCTTCCTCCCTGTTACCTCTCTACACCCACTCTCTCTTCTACTTTCCTACACTACATGGCACAATTGGCAGCAACTCAGTTTTTTCCACTCTACCTTTCCCTTTGACAATGCCCTTCTGGCAGCATTAATTCACGTAAATATTATTTGTTGTGACTCATCATTCTTAAATGTATGCATAATTATGTTGTGCTAACTGTTATTTATATCACCTGTAGCTTTAGACCATGTAAACCCCGTAGTGAATTTTGTATTCAAACTGCTTGCTCTGCTAATTTCACACAAACTGTACTTCTATTCTTTGTATACTGATGTGGAATCTTTGTAAAAGAGCCATTGGCTCAAAGGTATTTATCCAAAATTCTAATAAATAAATAAAATATAATTATCATTAAATGGCTCAAAAGATAATCATCTTCATGCTGTGAGTCCTACATTCATAATCCCCTGTCTGAACTCTGAACTGTTCACAAAAAGCCTGTTTTAACAGTTTGGAGGGAAGGCTAACTGAGGCCTAGGATCCCCAGATGTTTTCTCCTTACATCCCTTTTTTTCCCTCTCCTCCATGCTGAGGCTATTCATTTAAAGATTTTGACGTTTTTCTTTCCAAATATTTTGTACTGCCCTGTTTGTTTTATTTAGCCCAGGTCCATATATCTGGGCAATTCCTGCAAGGTGGAAACATGCAATCAGTTTGCCAAGTAACATGCCACACCAGACATCCTTGTGGGATGTCTTACTGAAAATGTGGGCTGAAAGTCTATAGCTCATTGGGGCAGCCCATGATAGGCTCCTCCTACTTGAACCACTATTTAAACAGTGATTTTCCTGCCCCCAGGGATGGTCATGTGACATTGTCCTGCTCCACCTTCTCCTCCTCTCAACTCATCTCACTGGAGGTGTTGGCTCTATTTTCTTTAGCGCAGTTCCATAGACCTGGACACTGCCTGTAGGTTTGAAACATACAATTGTCCATCAAAACACACATCACACAAGCATTCAGGCATCCTCATAGGCCACCCCAGTGAACAACTGTACAAGTCCCTGCTGTATGTGTGATGCAGAGATTACAATTCATTCTGCATTTCCTATGTTTCTACAGGCAATTCCTCTTTCAAAGTCTTTCAGTTTCTGCTCCTCTTTCAGACCTATATTATACATTCCACCCCTCTTTCAGAGTAGAGCTAAGTCAAGTTCCAGTCTTAGGGTCCAAGGCTAACTCCTAGCCTCATTCCCATGTGGGTCTCACCCAAGTCAATATCTGAACAGAGCATCTTGCTTAGACACATTGTCACCTTGTCTTGTCCAAGCAATTATCACTTTCTTTGCACTGCAGAAGTTGCACTTTTCACTTTGATACCTTGATTCACCCTGCACTATCTTTAGTAACACAAGTAATAATCATGACAGTTCATTTCCTCCAACTTCTCTATCCATATATAGTAGACTCTTTAACATTTCCCATCATCCACTGTCCTTACAGGATATTTACAAAAAGGTTACAGTGCACAATAGAAAATTGTTATTTGAGAAGGGAAGTCCATGGCAGCTGTTGTTTACCCCCAGGTCCTACTTAGGGGGCCCATGAAGTTTCACCAAAGTGTCTGTCGATGTTTTCCCCAGCATCAGATTAAGGTCCAAGAAAGACTAACGTGTCTGCAACTGAGGGGGACTTTTATTTTGCCACAGAATTGGCTGTTCTTTTACCCCTTGTTCTTGCAGGGTGATGGTGCCCATGAAGTGCAACAGTGGAAAACTGATTTAGAAAAAGATTAAATTTCACTCTAGATTCTCCCAGTCTCAACCAGACCCTCACATAGAAGCATAATGCAAACCTCCCCAGCCCCATTTTGCTGCTGCAGCAGTTATCTCCTTCATTCATATACCACTTTGAAAAGTTCAGATTTCCCTCTCCCTCTCCTCCATAGCCTCCTGCTGCTATCCTCTCCTTCCTCCTCTACCATCCCAATTCTCTGATCTAGAAATCCCACTTGCTCTTTGATGCAGTCAGCTTAGCCTATGTTGTCTTGCCTCTGAGTCCTGCCTTGGTCCTCACCCACCAGTTCAGTGCAGCAGGAAGTAACAGTGCTTAGGAGTACCAGCAAGTAGGATAGAATTACGACCACACAGAAAGTTGAGAACATGGCTACATGGGCAGTAGTGGCCAGAAGTTTTTACTCCTGAGTTCTTGGCAGTTACAACTGATCATGGGGGTTGTCTCCTGCATTTGATCCATACAGATGGTACCAGGCTAGGTTGGAGGGTGGAGATTCTAGGGTGGGAATCAGTTCTGGTTGTGAGAGATGTATGGCGGGTTTGGTCAACAGCAATGGCAACATAAGCACAGTGTCCAGAACAGTAATGGTTCTCCTTCCTGCTGCCTGGTTCATACTTTGCCTCACATGCAACTAAAGTGCCCCACTTCCCAAAAACCATGAGACCAGAGAGCAGGGAAGCACATACCACCACATGCAGTGTGATGGATCCAGTTTACATTTCCTCAAATCAAGGCTACTTAAAGGATACCTAAACAACATTTTGGCAACAAACTATTCAAACATCTGACTCTGTAGGTAACTAAAAGAAAGGCTGCTGTATTCATTAACGTTAAAACTACATTTACATAATTTACCTAAATGTGGTTCCAGAGCATTTGAAAATTGTAAAATCAGCCTTCCAATTTCAAAAAAACTGTCTTACCTGCTTCCTAAAATGTTCACCAAATGTGTTATGTGATGACATCATTGGAGCCAAAGTCAGAGAGATATATGGCTCTCTATAGCGCTATCTAGTTCTTTTTTCCCTTTGTATAGAATTGTTTCACTCAAATGGTCAAAACTATGTGCATTATTTTGTATAATGCACATGTTAGGCTATGGTTCTGCTCATTTTGTTTATTTTAACATGCTGAAAATGTGTTTTAATTCAATCGACTTTCTCTGTGGCAAACCACAGTTCAGTACAAATCTTGAATAACCTGGTGGTCTAGTAGTTATGGTGGATCCAGGATGCTACAATGGGGGTGCTGTAGTGGTGTGCGTAATTAATATGCACTTTTTAACATTTTTATTAAACCTTTATATTTTCTCCTATTATTCTTTTCTAGAACGTTTTTGACAGAACCTACAAATGTAATCCATAGTTTGAATGTAAACATTTGTACAATCAATAAATCAGACTTCTTCAACAAAGTGAAATGCAGCAGCAGCAAGCAAGTATGTTACTTTGTGTGTGTGTGTGTGTGGGTGGGGTTGAAGCCACATACTTTACCACCACCTAGAACCACCACTTTTTTGTAGCAAAGTTCTTGTGCAGCCCAATGTTAGGTTCATACTTTCTCAAAACTCAAATATATGCTTGTCTTGTCTTCTTTTTCCCATGGGAAATAATAATAATAATAATAATAATAATAATAATAAGAAAAAACAGCATTTATATAGTGGTTTTCATACACATTGTATTCCAATGTGCTTTACAAGAAATACTAGACTGGTAGTGAAGTGACTGAATGTGTAGTGGCAGCCATTTCATACATTAATATCCACACACAGCCTTGGACAATTGAATGAATTGGTTTTATGGGAAGGGGAACGTTGGACAGGACAATGGGGTCAAGTAGTGATCAAGGTGCTGGCAGCCTCACGTCTTATTTCTCACAGTAATCTGCTCATATTTCTCTCCTTCTGTCTTCCCTTCCTGAATATAGCAGTACCATGCAGAGTGGCCTTCTCAGCCCCCTCTGGTATTCATTCTTCACTATTCCTCCTCACACCGAAAACTGGTGAGCTTATCACCCTTCTGCATCATGAATGCAAGTAGTACAGTCCCTGTTTTATTTTGACATATCAGATATAAACATATCTTTCCAGTAAGTCAGGCTCATAGCAGCAGGGAACAAGGGGAAGGATGGGCTTTCCTATCCTTAAAGATCTAGGATACCTTTGATCAGGCACTATTAAATGATGGGTGTGCATGCAAATCATTATGCGATCATTTTAATAGTGCCTAATCATAAGTGGCTTAGATCTTATATGAGTAGGAAAGTCTATTTTTCGCGATTGTGCCATGCTGCTATGGAACCTGGCTACTAGAAGATCATTTTATGATTAATATGTAAATATACACGGAGACTGTACTAACCATATCTCATGATGTGAAGGGCATGAACTCACCAGTTTTTGTGTGTGGGAGCAGGTGAGAAGA
Organism: Neoceratodus forsteri; assembly: GCA_016271365.2. Lineage (NCBI taxonomy): Eukaryota > Metazoa > Chordata > Ceratodontiformes > Ceratodontidae > Neoceratodus > Neoceratodus forsteri. The sequence continues at coordinate 462,181,465 of CM028129.1, forward strand.
ATGAATGCCAGAGAGGGACTGAAGAGGACATTCCAGGAGGGTACAGCTATATTCAGGTTAGTTGAAGACATGAAGGAGGACGCTGAGCAGATCACTGTAGATCTGAAATGTGGGCTGCCAGCATCATGATCACTACCTGACTGTGGATGAGAGCAGCCAGCGATGACAAATACTCAGAGTGGCAGGGCTGCACCTAAACTGTTACTTGAATTCAGTGTAGGGAGATTACCCTTGGGTATGGGGTGTGGGGTGTTGACGTTTGTTAGGACAGTATTGATGGAGTTGTGTATAGTTCATTCAAGATTTGGAAGGGTGGTAACCAACCAACTCACATTGTGGAGTAGAGCACAGAAAAGTACTGGAGAAGAACTGCTGAGAACTGTCCTACAGGGTTCTGCAGATCACAGGTAAAGGAGTAGACTGACACTTAAAGTCAGGTGGATTTGCTTAAGGTATTAGTATACCTCTCCTGCTAATAATATTGTTATCCATTATAAGTGCAGGTCTTATGAGGGCATGAACAGCAGTTTTCTGGTGGGTCATGATGCTTATTGCTTGGCCCCCATGAAGACCTAGTTGTTGGTTAATAAGGTGGAAAAACACAACAGGGAACTGTACATATTACCTTCACTGTGCAGAAGGGTGGTGATCCTCAAGGTTTACTGTGGGAACAGAAGTCAAACATTGAGAATGTGGACTGGAGAGTGATTTGGGAGGCATTTTAACAGTGCCAGCTGATGATGCATATCAGCACATGTGTGCACAACTCTCTGAGGTACAAGATTATAATCTAAGGTGTGATAATTCTCTTCATGAGACTGCAAGCTCATATGCAGCCCCAAGCAGTACTAAGGACAGGACATGGATGGTGGGGTGCTCAACAGAAGGCAGGCTAGGTACGGGGGTTCATATGGAAAAAGAAAGCCTTATTTGTGGATTAACAAGAGAGCATGAGCTTTGGAACTGAACAAGACTGGTACTTTGCTGTGTGACCCACTAGTCACTAAACTTCCTTGTGCTCCCAGGCCACACCTGTAAACAAGTTTTCAACTTAGTGTGTCTCTCCTGGTTAACAAAAAAACAAAATTCAGTGCATCATATAACCATTAGATCATCAGGTATTTGAAGTGCTGTACTGTAATGCAGTTGCCAAAGAAAAAGTCAGCTGGACTGCAAAACATTTTCTGCAAGTTAAAGTAAACAACATGAACAAAATCATAGCCTAACATGTGCACTGATCAAAATAATCCACAAGGTAATACATAGTGTTGATCATTCTGGTACAACAATTCAAAATAAAGAATGAAAGAAGAACTAGTTAGCACTATAGAAATATATGTGGATCTCTGTCTCTCTGGCTCCTATGATGTCATAATGACTCATCACTTAACATACTTGGCAGACATCTTATGGAGAAACCAAGGCTATTTTGAAAGTGAAAGGCTGATGTTTACATTTTCAAAAGCTCTGAAACTGCATTTATGTTATTTACATAAATGCAGTTTTATATGTAAACAGCAGCCTTTACTTTACCTCAGTATGAAACCAGATTCTGGAGTTGCAGTTTTAAAACTGCTTGTTTGAAGTACCCTTTAAGTCAGCAGTTGTTAGCTTCTGCCAACACTTGACATGTCATTGCTGTTTTACTGCCTACTTGGAATTCTATCTGCTGATGCCACCAGAAGGACCCTTTTGTAATTGAGATGCTACATCACAATGGGTAGGAGTAGAACTGCACATCAGCAAATAAATCTTGGCAAACAATAATCAGTAACTTTGGTTAGCACAAAAATTGAAATACTCCCTCCCCCCATAAATATAGGGAGGGATTACTAAGTGGCTGATAATTACAGCATAGGTTTGCACTACATGGTTAATTGTTCTAGCCCATGTCAGCGCTGTAAGTATTTATTTTCTGTTAATTGCAATGTTGTGCCCCAGTAATAGGAAACTATCCTTGTTCTGTGTACATCCTGTGCTCATTGATTCCAGCACTTTCTTAGGTTTCCACCCACCCAATTTAGGGCATATAAATGTAGCCCCAGTCCCTTCAAAAGGAATGGAGGTTCTATTGTTACATGGGGTCAGTAGTTGACCTGATTGTTCAGAGATTAAGGGGCTCCAGCACCTCTAGGGGTGCACACTCGGGCTGCAACTGGCCAGGGGAGATTCACTGACCCAGGATGGTGGCAGGATCCTGAATCTGGAGTGGTACTGATGCCACCTGATTGGATCTCCAGAGACTCAAACCAGGGATGGGGTCTGAGTTTGGGGACACACCTTTATGTCTCATGCACCTGAAGGTAACCAGCTGTTTCTTTTACCTTATCCTGGCCCACAAGACTGGGAGCACAACTTGAAATGAAACAGAGAACTGAGAAGGTGGTGCTGAGACATCGAGACCTGGGGGAAAGATGTGATAAGCCCTATCATGTCTCAGTTTTACCAACTTGGTGCTATGTAATCAAGACCTGAGAAAAGTGGGTAAGATGCAGTAAGCCCATTTACTAACTGATAATTTCTAGGTGCCCATAATCAGGTGCCAATGGGTTGCTAACTAGGAGGGTCTACCTCTCACCCAGTTAATAGATTTCTGTACTGTAATAAACTTGCCATGCCTTTAAATGGAGTGGGAGGTACATTCCATGGCTCAGCCCCCTTGCTGCTATAAGGGGACAAGCGTGAACTGTAAATACTGTGGGCCTAGTTCCAGAAGGAGTGAGAAGGACGTAAGACACCTGCGTCCTGAACAAATGATGTAAATTGCAAGTTATGCCAGTGATTCTGACCTGTCGGCGCAGCAGTTGGATTTCCGCTTGCGATGCCAGTGGCCCAGGTTCGGGAATGGACATGGGTCACTGGAGGGCCAGCCGGGGGGGAAGGATAGAGCATCCTATGGACTGCTCTCATTCTCTGGGGGGAGGGTGGGGAAGTGCAAGGTATGAGACAGACCCCTGGCGGAGGTCAGGAGTCACACAGGCACCGGCGATTGCATGTAATGGAGGTGGGGCAGATGCTGGACATCATTGCACATCCCCGCCTCCCGGAGGAAAGATGGAAAAAGGAGGGGTGGGTCCTCCATCTACATGAAGCCCTCCCCGGGCTTCAATTAGCCACTGTCACCAGCACTCCCAACTAGTTACTGGTTCCACATCATAGGAATTAGGAGAACCAGTGCAGCAGCCCCACCCTCCCAGGGGGCAATCCGGGGGTGACCGGGAGAATGCAGGCAATTGATGGTTGGTGGGAGTCCGGGGGCCATGACCAGGGCAGAGCCTGATGTAGGATATGCCAGGAAAAAGAGTAAAAAAAAAAAAAAGTTACACCAGTGACTTGCGACATGCAGTATTCTAAAAGGAGGCTTATGTCCATAGATGGAATGGCTGTGCCAAACATGAGTTACGACCTACTTACGCTCAATGAACATTGTGCAAATGAGTAATGGGACTTGCGAAATATGTAAAATACCAGTTATGACCCTGAAGATATTCTATGAGCTGTGTAACAAGACATTGTGTCAAACCAAGCAGGTGTAAGTTAGACCAGGGTGGAGGTGGTCTAAGCAGACAGCAGCATGTAGAAGCCCCCCCCCCCAGCCAGGTAAGCCATTGTTAAGGCAGAAGTGTATAGAGAGACACACAGCAACAGAGACAACGTCAGTACCACTAGCCCTACTGGGCTTCATGATGGTGGTACGATGCAATCAGAGGCATGCCAGGCAGTGTGGCAGTGTGGCAGGATCCAGGGGAATGGTGGACCACAGGTGCAGGGGAAAGTGGCAAGGAGAATGGTGCCACGTCTGATCCACACACAAAAATCATTTGAGGAGCTCACTAATGAGCAATGCATTGTCCACTATTGCCTGAAAAAGACCACCATAGGGAGCTGTGCCAGGGTGTGGGAGAACCTCATAGTGCTACAAACAGGGGACATCCACTACCAGTGGAGGTAAGAGTAAGTGCAGCATGGTGTTTCCTAGCCACAGGGATCTTCCAAACCCCCACAGGTGGTATAGCCCAGCCTGCTGTGTCCCAGTGCCTGAGGAAGTTCCTTACAGCACTGATACTCCACACCTTCAAGTACATATGCTTCCCACATGAAGCAACACAACAGCTGCATGTGAAGCAGGCATACTACGCCATAGCACAACTCTCATATGTGCTAGGGGTGATCGACTGCACACGTGCCCATTAGAGCACCAACATCAGATGGCGATATATATATATATATATATGTATGTCAGCTGCAAGGGGTACCACTCCATAAACATACAGGTAGTATGTGACAGTGACTGTTGCATACTGGATATGGTTGCCAAGTACCCGGGATCCTGCCACAACTCCCATGTATTCTGCCACTGTGGCCTATATGAGGCCTTTGAGAGAGGGGAGATCACTAGTGGATGGCTGATTGGTAGGTATTAGTGTCAGCAATACCGTTTACACTGGAAATGTGATCACATCTAAAGGGACATGCAGACACAGTGTGGACATGGGTGTATGCAGAGTGCAGTACAACATGACCACAAGATGCCCAGGAAAATATGATGCAGTGAAGGGACAGCAGGACAGACAAGTGGAAAAGCTCAGAAGGGACACAAACTGGTCCACCATGAAGGGGAAAAGACTGCAGCCTGTGCACCACCCATGGACATGTGTCACCCCCATATGGCCACATGACTACCATGTTGTAGAGGCACATGGGTCACAATGTGTGTGTGTGTGTGTGTGTGTGTGTGTGTGTGTGAACAGACAACAAGTGTGTTACAGAGCACAACCGACTGGGCAAGTACACTATAATATTCACCACCCCAACAGGTGACAGTGGATACCAGCAACTACCATGGCTGATGACACCTTGCGACATCCACAGACTGCAACAGAGGAGCGATACAATGAGGCCCACCAGCACTAAATCTGTGATTGAGAGGGACGTCTGGACCCTAAAGGCCCAATTCAGATGCCCTGACCGCTTTGGTGGGGTCTTGCAGTACAACCCAGAGATGGTCTGCAGGATCATGCTTGCATGCTGCATATTACACATCATTGCACTGTTGCGGTGTGTGCCACTGCCTGACACAGACCTGGTGGAAGGCATTGCACAGGAAGGGGACTTTGAGCCTGACAGCACAGCAGCTGAAGCCAGACATGGAGGTGTCCAATGGTAGCAGACAGGTCAAGGCGCATGCTGGGATGCATAGGTACAGGTATGAGTTGCAACAGTGTTGTGATGGCGTTGCCATTGTACAATGCACACATGAGGCCTCAACAGTGTACTGTGTGCAGTGCTGCAGGCCATGTCTCTGTGTGGACATTGGTAATGTGTAGGTGGTCCAGAGCACGGCAAATAGGCTGGTGCATTCAGTGATTTCAAGAGGGTAGCATCTTTCAGAAAAAGAGATGTGCAAGAATAAGGGGACACAATTTGAAGATAGAGGGGGGACGGCTCAAAGGTAATGTGAGGAAGTATTTCTTCACAGAGAGGTTGTAGATGCATGGAACAGCCTTCCTGAGGAGGTCGTAGAGTCCAAAACAGTGGGGGAATTCAAGAATGCATGGGACAGACATAAGGCAATTCTAGTGGGTGGTAGAAGGAAGTAGGCTGTTAGTTAACTAGGATCTGCAGCGTATCTGTTAGGTAGGGAAATGGGCAGATTAGGTGGGCCAAGCAGTCTTTAGTTGCCATCAAATTCTATGTTTCTATGCTTCTGTCAAGCCACTACACTTGTTGAGGGACCACAGGGCAACAGTATGTAGTCACTGGTGATTGGGGGGATGGTGGGACCTGCTAGGCACAGTCAAGTACCCCCATGGCATAGGCAAGTATACAGTGTGGTGGAAGTACATCTATTGTAATAGATGCACAGGAACAAGGGGGCATGACACAACAGTGAATGGTGGCAGACCAAGGGCTGTGTGAAGTTACTCCACACAGAGTGTGTAGTGGCAGCATGGCATTCTCTGCCACAGGGGGTTTGTTATGGCATGCACAGGGGATGTGCTCTCCACACGCATGGGACAGGCATCTGGGTACATATCTGTGGGGACTGAGAGTGGAACTGGCTCAAACAGGGTGGGGTCAGGTGAACAGAGAATGTGCATGATACCTGCAACTGTGTATGGGTGTTGTACTGCACAGCTGTACACACTATCCCTGTGACCAACACACTATGCCAATAGAGCATTCTTGGTAGGCATGCAGCTGCATGATCCCATGTTAAAGGTGTGCTTGTTGTGATGCCCTTAGCTTACATTGCCCACATCTCTGTATCAATGCCTGCAGCATGTTGTGTGCCACAGTACTGCAAGTGCCCACAGCGCCTCACTGCACATTGGCCAGAATCAAGCTGCCAGAGGTGACAGCAGCTGCACAGTGTAACAGGTCCTGGATGCAGAGTCACGTGTGGTCTGCCAGGTGTGAGTCCACTTGACCTGTGGAACAGCAGCACATTGGAGGTGGTGGAATACCACCACCACAGTGGATGAGACATAGAAACATAGACTTTGATGGCAGATAAGGACCGCTTGGCCCACCTAGTCTGCTCATTTCCCTACCTGCTGGATAAGCTGCAGATCCTTGTTAACCAACAGCCTATTTCTTCCTACCCCCACAAGAACTGCCTTATGTCTGTTCCATGCATTCTTGAATTCCCCACAGTTTTAGACCCCACAACCTCCCTCAGGAAGGTGGTTCCATGCGCCACCACCACAGTCTCTGTGAAAAATACTTCCTTACATTGCCCCTGAGCTGTCCCCTCTTCTTCAAATTGTGTCCCCTTGTTATTGCACATCTCTTTTCTGAAAGATGCTACCCTCTTGGACTTTGTTGATTCCACTGAGGTACTTAAAAGTTTCTATCATATCCCCTCTTCCTCCTTTCCTCAAGGGTATGCATATTAAGCTCCTTTAGTCTCTCCTCGTATAGCTTCTCTTGCGGACACTGCACCATTTTAGTTGCCCTCCTCTGGACTGCCTCCATCCTGTCTATGTCCTTGCAGAGATGGATCTCTAGAACTCGAAGCAGTGCTCCAGATGGGGTCTCACCAACTGTCTGTACAGAGGGATAACAACTTCCTGTTTTTGCTGGTGATGCCTCTTCCTATATATCCCAGTATCCCCCAGCCCTCACTGGTGCTATGCTGCAATACTGTTGCACATCTGTCCATGGATACATGGTCATATGAAGTTTGTACTGACAGACAAGGCCCGTGTTGTATACAGATCACATCATGCCACCCCCGCCCCCCTGAGTCTCCCCACACTCACCTGCAGATTTTCTTGCGAGTGTCCAAGGCCTTTCTGAAACCATCCACTGTACTGGCCCTCACCAACCCCTCCTGCAGTCTCATACAGTGCAAAACCACATGGCACCCAGGACAGTAGCACCACAAATTGTTGCTGCAGCTACCAGGCACTATGCACCAGCCATGGCCACTAGATCATGTTTACAGTGTCATCACGACAGGTGTGCAGCACCGGGCAGCACATCTCTGTTGTTGGATGGTGGGCAGACCCACCATGCCCAAGTGCTACCGGTGCCACCTGGAGGGCCCTGTATGCCCTCAGGTGGGAGTGGTGCCATACAGGCCCACGTACAACCCAGTGATGTGGGTGACCTAGTGACACAGCACGTGTACATAGCACACCACAGAACCCTGCTGCCATAGCAGTGCCCCATGATGTCACGCACCATGTGCTGGAACATCAGTTAGTGTACAGCTGTCACACATGGGCCATGTGTTGCTTCCCAACACACATACAACAGCACGATAGTGCTGTATGTATGTGACTGCATGCACAATGTCAGTCACACATGCACAACACACAGGTACCACCATACAGACAGAAATCAGGGACATGGTCAATGTACTAAACAACAAACGCTTATTCAGCAAACAACAGGAAATCGATACCCCCCATTAGGTCAAAAACAACAACAACATGAAGAAGCAATACTATTTAGAGTACCCCCCAGCATGACAACATACATATGACAAAGTAACATACACCCAGCAATCTACAGTGAAATCCACTCCTGCAACGACAATAAAACAAACAGTTATACCCCTCCCCCTGGTGAAAACAACACTTGAACATATGTACAGTTCCTTCCCACCCCGGAATGCAACTAAACTATGTACAGAGTCTACACAACAGTCCCTAACAGTCCCACAGGGCAGACAGGAGGGCCCTGAGGGAACCATGGAATTGGGCCATGTCTCCCATGACGGCCTCAATTAGGTGTACATGTCTATGGTCCCTCTCATCCTGCTGTTGGTTGTGGGCCTGAAGCACGCCATCCTCTGCTGTTCCTTGCCTTGGTCAGCAGCTACCTGATGCACCTCTGGGGTTTCTACTTGTGGCACAGCATCCAACTCTGCCATGGTGACCTTTCCGCCACTGCCCTCCAGTACCTCCACCACCGGCTCCTCATGCCCCTCCATGTGGCCTTGTGCCACTATCCCCTCCTGCTTGGCTGCCTCATCAGTCTCAGCAGCATCTGTGCCACCTTGCTGGCTGTCCTGCTGTGTGCTGGCAGTGTCCACGGCCCCCCCGTGGTGTCCTGGACATCCTCCCATGTGGGTTGTACTAGCTCCTCCATGGTGGTGTTTTCAATATCCTCCCCCTGTTCCACCGTGTTGGCCTCCTCCTCCATTTCAGGTGGCAGTGGGTGTGCCCTCCTCTGTCTGTGCAGGGTGTGTAGCGCATATGCCCTGGCATCCTTCTCATTCAGATCTGCCATGGCCCTAAGCAGTGCCCTGTGGCATGGAGTGACATGGGGACATCCACCTATAACAGGGGATTGACACATGTCAGTGTGCATTTTTGGCATTGCACAAACCACAGTACAGGTGTTTGACCGGGTTGTGCCCATGTTTCACACATGACACCCCACAGTTACCAAAACTGCCAAAAGCTGCACCCTAGGCAACCCTTTGCCACCTAGTCTATGTGTACCCTAACATAATCTGTCATAACACACCATTTGCCACATATGCACCTACCTTGCCTGTGCTGTCTGTGACATCATCTTGTCATACACCACTCAGGTCAGCCTTGTGATGCCTACTTGGCCTCTGTTGTGACTGCTCTGACCTGTTAGGACAGATAGCACATTGTTATATGTGATGTGCCCACGGGCATGCTGTCTTTAGGTTGGACTACCTGGTGACATACTCACCTTTAACAGGTTGCTGCCCAGTTCTGATCTCTGCATCCTGTCTTGTTGCCATGGACATCAGGTTGGTCAGGATGGCGGGTCCCACCTGGTCATGTCCTGCCATTTGTGTTTGAGTTGTTTGGGTGTGCGCATCACTCCAGGCAGATCGCACAAGTGGGCCCCAATGGCTCTCCACACCCTGTCCCTAACTGTGGGTGGGTGGTTCCTGCACCCAGTTGGCAGCAATGTGGTGTGCCATTGCTGCACCAGGTTGAGAAGTTGGGCTGCTTCAGCAGCCATGAAACTGGGTGCCCTCCCACTTAGGCTGGTCATTGCTGCCCTCTCCTTCATGTTGGGCAGTGTTTTCAGGCCTTTACCAGCAGTTTGCTGCTTGCCTGTCTTGTCATGAGGACTGTGGCATTGTTCTGTTGTGATGGCGTGTGCTTGCGCATGAGACACGTGCAGGCCGCATGTGTGACATTCATCGCCGCATGCTGCATATGCACTCATTATTGCTACATAATTGTACAGTTTATGCCGCATGTTGCATGTGCGTAATAGTTCACATTTTGTAGAATGTGGTTTCCCTGGTTGACATGTGATGCTCCTGTGGTAAGAATACATGCATATGCGGCATGCGGCATGTGATCCTGTCCATTTACTATCACAGACACCTGTGACACAGGGCTCCACCCCCTTGTACAGCAGCCAGACACACACCATGACACCCACACTTGGTGCACTGCTTGATGTAGTTGGACATACCTTGGGGGACACAATTTGTCAGCACAGGATGATGCTATTGACCACCCTGTGTCTGCCACCCCTCATCCACGTCCCCACCAATCATGTACTGACCCTGCTCACATACGGATTACACTACTGGTCACCCACTCATCTGTGGTGGACCATGTCAGAAACCTTAATGTTGTCCAAGTAGGCCACAGCCATGATCACACCATGGAAGACCACCCATGTCTCCCAGTAGGGGCATCGGTCCAGGCTAGGGGCATGACTGCCACAGGGGTAGCCATATGGATGTGTGTCTTGCAACCCATACCCAACTTCCGCATGTGTGCCCATGTACCCTGTGTCTGTGCCATGCATGAGAGTGTGGTGGCCATGTTGTCTGCAGGGGCATGTCACCACTGGGGGCACAGGTGTGTGGCAGGCATACCGCAGGCATATGCACCATTGCCATGTCGGTACTGTCCCAACATGTGTCTGTTACTCTGGGGTGCATGCAGTCTGCCATCAGTGGTGTCCTGTAACTCTGACTGCACACTGTTGTGGTCCAGTGACTGTCACTAGTGTGTAGCTATAGCCAGTCATTCTCTGGCCATGCACAGCCCACTATGGGGACATATTCCATGACATGCCCTTCACTTGCCAGAGTGTCAGCCTGTGTCAGACAATTGCACTACACACATGGCCTGTTGTGTCACCATTATTATAAACATGTGTAGTACTTGCGCTACACTGTTCTGTCAAAGCCTGTGATGACACCCACCCACCCACACAGTCATATACCCTGTGGCTACACAACCCATACACTTACACCCTGTGATAACACACACCCCCCACATAGTCATACGTCCCTCACCCAGTGAGCATCACACACCATTCCCCTTTATACACTGCCCTCCCCCCCAGGGTGACAGTTCAGCCCCATGTATTCTTCTGTGTCCATTTTATCATGGCTTCTTGACACTATCACTTTCTCTTTTGTTATTGAAAGTCCTGTGTCTCTCCAGCTTGCTGCTGTGTCCATTTATCTCCTCTGGTGCCTGCGTCCCCTGCATCCTTTGACACCATTGGTGTACTTGTCCCAGCCACCGCTGTGTCCTGCACAGCAGCTGCATGTGGCTTCATGCCTCATTTCTTGGCACCTGTTTTTGGGGCAGGCTCATCATGTGGCTGCAGTGTGTCTCATGTGTCTCCTGGTTGTTGTCCCATGACAGGCATGGCAGTGGGAATGCCTTGCTGCCTCCAGTTGTGTTTACACATTCTGCTGCTGTGTGGTGGCTTGCTGTGCAACACTGCTTTTGTCGGTGGCCATGGGTCATGTGCCTGCTGCCTGTCTCTGGCCCTCCGACCCTTTCCACTGGTGCTGGGGATGTTGGCTTGTACATCCTGGCCATGTGCCTGTGTTGTTGGCTACTGCATGGTATCCTGTGGCTGTGTGGTGTCCTCATGCTCCTGCTGTGCAGTTGGAGGCCTCACACACTGTGTTGCTGCTATGGTCTGCCACACCATTGCAATCATCCCTGTTTGTCTGTGCTGCTGCTCAACCGATTTCTCCATAGCCATTGCCAGTCTAGTTATTGCCTGCATATGCTCCTGGACACTTACACGTGTGGCTTGCAGGGCCCCCACAAGGGTGTTTTGGGATGCTTGGGTGCCAGTCATGGCCACCTTTGTTGCTGTAACTAGGTCTGCCATACGTTTATCCATATTTTTATGGTGCTCTTCCAAGTATAGCCTAATGCTATCAAGCATCTCTGTTTGCTCCTCCTGCCTGTCCACCACTAACTGGCAGTAGATGTTGTAATCTGTTGGTGACTGTTCCCTTTGCTCCTGTAGGGACTGTGTAGCCTCATCCAGTCTAGCCTCCAGCTCCTCAATGGTGTTTGGACTGAGGTGTTGGCAATGTTTCAGCTATGCTTTGCACACTGCCTACATCACAGTCCTCCAGTGTGAGATCCTCTAGTGTCCCTTCTGTCATTATCTGGTTCTCATCCTTGGCTGTCACATCAGTTTCCAACAGTGCCGTGTCCTGTGCACTCAGTGCCTGTGATGGCCCTATCTGTTGTGTACCTGTTTCTATGATGCAAGTCCCATCTTCTGATTCACTGCCATCATCACTGCTGTCTCCATTCTTTCCATCTTCCCCTGCTGTGCCTGTAGGATTTTAACACCCTGTCAGTGTCTTCATGCAACACTATTCCTATTGCATGCTGCTATGGCAGCACTGGTTGCATGTATTGTCTTGCACAATGATATATTGCACTATGCTGTACAGTTTGTAATCATGCTCCTGTGTGTGCTGCATGTGTCACTTTCAGTAGAACTGTGCCTGAGCATGTGTGACCTTTTCTCCTGTTGCCTTGTGGGTTTGTGTCACCTCTGCATGGGAGATAAACCTTTGTTGATACAGTGTGTGTCCTGTGTGCACCTCCCCAGCCCTTCAACCCCCACCTGCCCCCCATAGTCAGATACCCTGGCACCACACATTCCTTTTCTGTATGTGTCTGAGGCCTACCTGTACTGCTCTGCATCCTTGTTGTGTCGAGGTCAGTATCCCCGTGCACATTGTGCCTGCTGAAGAAGGCCAGCACTCTCTGTTACTTGCTAGTGAGGGGTATTGCCTGGCGTGGGCCACTGCCAGTGACTGTGGCACACCTCTTGTTGTGAGCCTCCTTCTTCTTGCTGTGGTGCTTCAGGTCATTGGTGCATTTTTGTAGGTCCTTGACCATATACCTGGCATTGGCCGCCATGTTCATCTTTTTGGCCACTGCATTCCGGCATTCCTGTGCTCTTTGCGCAGTTCCCTGTCCCCCCTGCCCAGCAGGAGTTTTGTCTGGGCCTAACCTCATTGAGGAGGACATCAGTCTCCTCATTAATGAAGTTCTTCTTCCCGGTTCTTTTTTTGGCAGCCTGCGACTCTGCTCTGGTGTTGTCCAGCATTCTACCCCCACACTCTGCTTGCGTTCTGCGTTCTGCGGTATTGGTCATTATTTTGCGACATACGGAACTCTGTATGTCTTCTTTTTGTGGTTTGTCTTTTATCTTGGGTGTATCTTGTGACATGCATAATTCCAGGCACTTCTGACATAATGTGGCCTCCTTCTGGAATATGATGAAGGTCGCATGTTGCAGTGTCTTGGGCACAGTTTTCTGTCTGGATGTAACTTGCAACTTGCTCTTGCAGGCCTTTTGGAATCTGGCCCTGTATGTTTCAACATATAAATACAATAGTTGCTAACTGTGGTTCCCTCTGCTCATGGGCTCAGGATCTATATACATTGATTGCTATGGGCCATTAGCAGGGTTGCAGTCAGCTCCGGCTATGTATTCCCATTCTCCGTACTGGTATTATGTGCAGTGCTCTGTAAATAAATTGTTGGTGTCTACAAGTAAGCTTATATCTTAAGTGTGGTGCCCTGTGTCCTATGACTGTAAGAAATATTTATTTATTTATTTATTCAAATCACGAATTATAACGTTTGAGCTAGAAGCTCATTTACAACAAAGGTTCCACATCAATAATGCACAATAGGAAAGAAACAGACAGTTATACACAGTATTGTGCACATAACATAGAATAACAGAAACAAAACTAGAACACACACAATTCAGTATCTAAATAAAGAATCAAGGATCAGGGTAAAGAGAAGAGGGTATTGGAGGAGGAAGTATGAGGGTGAGGGGCGACAGTGCAGGGAGAAGCCAGTTCCCTTTGCCTGAGCAGGGGGAGAAGAGGGGATGCTAGGGAGGAAGTGCAGGAAGACCATTAAATTAATGTTGGAGATGGAAGAAGGATGGAAGGAAGGAAGGGGTTACAGGGTGTGGTGGTGTGAGGGATTAGGGTCTGGGAAGGGAATAGAACAGGAGAGAGAGAGAGAGGAATTGCTTGAAGAAATTGGTCAGGGCAGAAGGGGTTAGGGGTAGTCTAAAGGGGAGGGATATGTAAAGGGAGGGGAGGACTTAGGTGAAAAATAGGGGGGACTGTAGGGGAAGATGTAGAGCTGGGGTAGTAACGGTCAGCTCAGTAGGGAGATTAAGTGCTAGTAGGAACTTGCCTGGCCTGGGCAATGGTAGTTATTATAGGGAGCAGCATCATGACATTTGACTTGAGAGGAGTGCATGGAGTTTGCATTTGAAAGGTCCAATTTTTGGTTCAGCAGGAAGGACACTCAGTAAGGAATTTAGCCAGTTTTATAATAATATAATAAATATAAAGTAAAGAGAGACCGTAGTAAAAAATAACTAGAAGAATGCCTAGGTGATATTACCATTAGGTGGACTGTTGCTGTTTTCCCAGGTTGCATCACTGGGATCTGTATTCAGTGAGGTGTAAATAAATTCTATCTTTAACCAGACCAAAGGGGCTCTGAGGAGTTGTTGCCACCGTCAAGGTCTGATGGCAAGTGAGGAAGAGAGATGCTCAGGATTAGCACTGCTGGTTCCTTACCTGGAGTGGGATTGGCACCTTCCACTCACCTAGACTCCTTGCATTCAAATGGGAAGAAAATGGTGATTCTGCTGGGGTGTCACACGGACTTTGGAAGAGATGTTAAACCAAGGTCCCATCTGCCTATCTCTGGTCACTGTCCAGTAAGAGTGCATGGATATGCTGAAAGCTGATTCAATAGAACTATTTAGGACTTTTGTCGCATCTGAATCCAATTCTGATCCAATTCCATTTGGCTGGTCAGACATGGAATCAGATACTAAAATCCAAGAATCCTAATCCTAAACCTAGATTAAAACAGTCTACCAACAACCTAAAGAAAAAACTAAGGCAATACATTAATTAAATCAATGTTTAGCCTTGCAATTTACAGTTGTGCTGTTATGCTGTATAATCCATGACAGACCTCACACCCATGACATGCCATGACATACCTCTGGAAGAAAATGGAAACTTAGTACCCTATGTGTGCTGGTTCACTGTTGGAGATGCTCAATGAAGGCCTCAGCTATAACCTGGTGCAGGAGAAGGCTGATTGGTGTTGTCACTGTCAATGGTTACACATACACTGTGTGGCCGAGTGACCTAAAAAATCTTCATTATCGAAGGCAGCTAACAAGTCTGTATTCATGTGATGATTAATTCTGCAGCCAGGGGTCATCTTATGATAATGCACGGAAATGAAATAATAGCTATGCACAGTATCTAGAAGCAGACCCTGGCAGCAGCCAAAGGCACAAATGTGCTGTTTTGTTGGTTGTCTGCAATGCTTCCTCAAGATTCTTCTAATGTGAGTTCATAGTAGCTATCAGTGGTGTGTTTGGAGAGTTAATAACCTGTCCTGTAGCTTCTGATGAGATGTTGTCATTGGTGCTTGACTTTTGTGTTGCTATCTTTCTTGATCTTGTTGTGATGTTTGTTGATGATGCTGCTATAGCAATGCTGGTGTTGTTGATACTTTCATCATTTGGATGAATTGTTCATGATAGAGAGATAATGGCTACTGCTGTTATGCAGAATAAGCTAATCCACATTTCTGGAGTAGGATGAGCCATCCTTTTTTCAACAGTCAGAGGCAAGGCAATTTGTGATGAGATGATCCGTTCTTTTTCCACTTTTGATAAAGCTACAGCGGGAGACACAAAGGCATTTTGAGATAATCAGCGCCACTGCAGCAGACGAAGGCTCCCTTCAGGGAACAGAGGAGGCTTTCATACAAGAGGAGGAGGAGGAGGCTTTTGTGCTGTAAGAGGAAGCTTTTCTGGATGAAGACACCCTTCAGGGTATACCCTAGTGCTGGAGGAGGCTGGCTGTGCTGCTAACTATGTTGGTAGAAGGGGCTCGGTTTTGAAGTGCTGAAGGATTGGAGTTTGGTGCTGGAGGAGGAGGCATTTATGCTGGAGGTAGAGGTTTCCATGTTGGAGGAGGCTTGGTGCTGGAGTTCTGCTGTCAATGGCTGTACCTGCAGGACAAGGAGACACGCGACAGGAGTGACTGGATTGTTAGCTGGTATTTAACGATGTTCTATGGTTTGTAAGAGCTTTAATTGTTTATTATGATGTTATCTTTAAATATTATTTTTTGGATGAGTTGTTTTATTTCATTGTTATGGCACCCAAGGCCTCCGGGAAAGAACACCAAAAACAAATGAAACTATTACTACTACTAATAGGAGATGACAGTTGTAGTCACGGGGCACTAACAGCCTGGAGGACTGCCATGACATACCTCTGGAAGGAAATGGAAACTTAGTACCCTATGTGTGCTGGTTCACTGTTGGAGATGCTCAATGAAGGCCTCAGCTATAACCTGGTGCAGGAGAAGGCTGATTGGTGTTGTCACTGTCAATGGTTACACATACAGGGAGGGAGACACAAAGGGACAAGAAAAGACAGTTTTAGTTAAGGAGCACCAACAGCCTGGAGTACCTGTGGAGGGAAACAAACTTTTAGTAATAATGTGTGCTGGTACTATGAAAGCCACCCTCACCATCACAGCAGATGAAGAATGCCTTCAGAAAACACCCTACAGTGCTGGAGGATGATCTGGTTCTTGCTTGCTAACTCCAGTAGCTATGATAGCCCAAGAGATCACATTGCTGGAGGGAGGTTCATTTTGGTTGGCTGGCTGGTGGCAACTAGTTCTATGCTCGCAGAAGACAGCGGGTTCCTGGAGGTGGCTTGCTGGATAGTGCTGGCTGGCTGGGTCGTATTGGCTGGTGCTGGGAGGCCATTGATGCTGGATGGCTGCTTGTTGGCAATGGGTTCTGTGCTGTTGCCAGAGTCTGGATTCGAAGAAGACTTTGGCCAGCTGGTGGCTGCTTGCTGGTAGCTGGCATTGACTGGCTGTTATGTTGGTCCAAAAGTCTGAGTTAGAGGAGGACTTTGGCTGGCTAGTGGCTGCTGGCCAGCACTGACCTGCTGCTATGCTGGCCCAAGAGTCAAAGTTAGAGGAAGATTTTGGTTGGCTGGTGGCTTGTTGCTGGTGACTGATGCCTTCAGCTTTTGGTGCTGGCTGCTGGCTTGTCAGCCATGTGTTCTATGCTGGCACCTGAGTCCAAATTAGAGGAGAACTTTGGTTGAGTGGTGGATGGTGGCTGTTTGCTGGTGGCTACTGGCTGTTTCCACCACTTGACGTAGTCTGCAGTGCTACCAACATCCCCGACAGCGACAGGAACAATGCTGACTTTCGACATTGCTCCCATCTTTAGAAAGTCTTTTTCTGCGAGGTGCTTCACCCCGTGCACCTCCATCTCTAAATATACAACTCTGAGTCAGAGTTGTTTCAGTGGTGGGGTGGAATACTGGGAGTTGTGGTGCCCTTGTACAGTGCACGACCACAGTGACCTGATGGGATTCGGCACTGTGGTGGTGTTCACTGTTAAAATGTCACTGTTGTGGGGTGATACCCTGCTGGCTTTGGCTTTGAGTGCTGGCTGGTGGATGCTTGCTGCTGGCTGATGACTGGTATTGACCAGCTGCTACACTGGTCCAAGAGTCCAGGTTAGAGAAGGACTTTGACTGGTTGGTGGCTGGTTGCTGCTGGCTTTGGATTTTGGTACTGGCTTTTAGCTTGCTGGCCAGAGGTTATGTGCTGCTGCCAGAATCTGGGTTTCAAGAGGAGATTGATTGATTGGCTGGTGGCTGTTGCTTGGTGACTGCTGGATTGTGGCTAGCTGCTGGGTTTGGCTTTTGGTGCTGGCTTCTGGCTTGTTCACCACAGTATCTGCTCAGGTGACAGAGTTGAAGTAAGAGTAAGACTTTGGCTGGTGGCTGGTTTCTGGTGGTTTTGGTTTTTGGTGCTGGCTGGTGGCTTGTTGACCACAGGTTCTACATTAGTACCAGAGTGCAGGTTCGAAGAGGAGTAAACTAGTGGCTGGTGGCTGCTGGCTGGCAGCTTGTTGGCCACTAGAGCTGTGCAGAATGGTAACATTCTGAATCCATGGAATTTAAGCAAAATTTCACAAAATTCCATCAAATTTGAGGAACTTCGCCAACATTTTGCAGAATTTTAAAAAAGTAGTAATTTGGTTATAACTCAATAATTGTTAAAGCTAGAGGTCTGACGTTTGGAATATTTACTTTTTGGGACAATGTCTACAAATGTTCCAAATATCGTCAATTTGGTTGGACAGTTCCCAAATTATAGGGGCTTGAATAGTGTCATTTTATTGTTTGTGCGAAATTTAATGAACATTTTTTATCTGCATATACCTTAACCGTCTATTGGGTTAGGGATCTTAAATTTTTTATGATTTCTTGATTGCAGGTATTCTAACAATGTGCCAGATTTCATGACAATATGATGCATCGTCTCAAAATTATATGTGCTCAAAATTTGTCATTTTATTTTTTTTCAGGAAAT
The DNA here is from genome assembly GCA_016271365.2 of Neoceratodus forsteri. Taxonomy (NCBI): domain Eukaryota; kingdom Metazoa; phylum Chordata; order Ceratodontiformes; family Ceratodontidae; genus Neoceratodus; species Neoceratodus forsteri. The sequence continues at coordinate 462,199,682 of CM028129.1, forward strand.
TTCATGAACAAATTTTGTCTATGTATAACTCAGGCACCTTTGGTGCTAGAGATGTGTAAATTAGTATGGATAACCTTTTTATAATCCTTCTAAAATTATCTAAATATGGAGTGAATTATATAAGAGATTTTTTAAGTTACAGGGGTTCAAAACTTTACTATGTAAATATTTGCAAAACATTCTGAAAATTATCAAAAATGTGAATGTTTGTAACTTCTCTGCTCATATATGAATAGAGTTAACATTTGATATGCATATCCATAGTCCGTGTATCCTGGTGTCTAACACAACCTGATAAATTGGTTAAGCAGTTTTAATTTTGCAGAAGAAAAAAAATGATTAGTAACATTTTCTCACATATTTATGTTAGCTTATTCTGTAGATGAAGCATCCACAATTTTTTTTATGGACTTTAACATTAACAATGCACATATAACTACTTAATTTGATAAGCTGGGTTGCGCTTTTTGCAGTCCTGCTGTTCCTCACTGGGTGACTATCCATCCCTTCTCTTTTGGCATAGCCAGAGTGACTCAGCAGAACTAATGATCCAACTGACATCCTTTTTGTTATTTACAGTGACAAACCTCCTTAAAACTTGAGTCACCTACTCCCTTTCCTATCAACCTGCTCTGTTGGAATAGCCAGAATTCTTTCTTCCTGCTGCCCAAGACATTGTCTTCCCCTACTACATGTTTTTGAGTACCTCTAAGTCCTAGACTTGCATGTACACCAGACTCCCTGGATCATGAATTTACTGGATGTTATCCTTAAATATCCTGCATTCAGGTTGGAACTGCTGACACTCTGTGCTTTCTTGCTCCAATCTGGGGGCCTGCCACTGTTGTGCTACCCAGCTCAGCTGTCCATTTCTTGGTGAAACTGTGCATCTAACTGCTGAACCTGGTGACCCCCATGTTACCTGCCTCGTATACCCTTATCCTTTAATTAACCCCCCCCCCCAGATAAGGCTGAGTGAAAATAGAAAATTCTAGTTTTATGGAATTTTTCATTAAATGCTACAATTTTCACAAGACTCATGGAATTTGGCTTTAAGTAAAGATGTTATTTTGCAGTTTCTCACAGCAAGCAATTAATAAAATTGGCACACAGTCCCCTTGTAAGGTCTACAGACCTGACAAATTTAATGGTATTGCATTCTCTAGTTTTAAAGTTTCAGGGTTTATAAATTTGTAGTTTACATTCTTGCAAAATTAACTTTTTAAATGTTGTGAAAGTTTGACTACTTTTCATTTAATCCATTTAAAGCTGAAAATATGAACTTTTCAGAAATGACCATGTGGTATAGTAGTTTAAATGTTTAAACTTTGGTTAAATTTGGATATGTAGTTTTAAAATTAGAGAATTAACGAATTTAAATTTTAGCAACATGTTTTCAGGCTATAACGCATGTCCTTTTAAAGCTAGAAATCTGAAACTATGTGCATATACAAATGTAGTGTGAACCTGTATACCTGGTATTTTTGTAATATTTCAATGAATACTATCAAAGTTATACTAAAATTGCAGAAATCCAAATTTTGGCAGAATATTTGACTACTTATAACTCAGCTCCCATTGAAGCTTGAGACTTAAAACATGGTGCCTATATGGATTCTATATGCTTCTCTAAATCCTGATATTGTGGATACATTTGGAGAAGAAATTTTAAAACGATCTCAAAATAACTGAAAATTAAATTTTGATTAAATGTTTGGCAACCCATAACTCTGCCACCTTTTAATTTAGAACTCTAAAATTTGGCACACATTAGTAAGCCATCGGATACTGCTTACATTCCAAATGTGGTGTTATGTGGATGTGAACTTTTAAAATTGTATTACAATAACTGAAATTAAAATTTTATGAAATTCCACAAATTTTCATAGAAAATTACATGGAGTTCTGTGGAATTTTAATGGTCATTCTGTGTGCATTCTGTGGGTGGAATGTCATATTCCATACATCTCTATTGCCACAGGTTCTATGCAGGTGCCAGAGTCCAGGTTAGAGGAGGACTTTGGCTGGCTGGTTACTGGTGGCTGGTTGCTGGTGGCTGCTGGATTTGGTTTTGGTGCTGGCTTGTGGCTGCTTGCTAGTGGCTGGTGGTTAGTATTGACTGGCTGCTACACTGGCCCAAGAGCCCAGGTTAGAGGAAAACTTTGGCTGGCTGTTGGCTGGTGTCTGCTTGATGGTGACTTTAGGTGCTTGTTTGTGGCTTGTTGGCCAAGGGATTTATGCTCTGGGGTTGCTGGTGGTTTCTTATGGCTTTGGCTGGTGGTGCTGGATGGTGAATAATTGGTCATGGGCCCTACACTGGTCCAAGAATATATGTTATTGGAGATTGATGCTACCTTTAGCTGGCTGAATTTGGCTGATGGTGCTGGATGGTGGCTAGTCAGCCAGGGGTTCAGTGCTGACTCAAGAGACAAGGTGGCTGGAGGTTGCTGCTAGCTTTGGCTAGCTGTCTTTATGATGGTTCTCGATGGTGGCTACCTCACCATGGCCCCTAAAAACTGAACAATTCAAAAACATTATGGAAGTTTAAAGTGCTATGAACTTGAAAGATTGTGTGATGAGTACAACTGGCACACTCACCTTTACAGCCTGGAGGGATGACAGTGTTCACTTGTAAGGTAATGAGAACTGTGCAGGATTTAAAAGTAAAACCTAATGAACTGTTGTTCACTTACCAGTTGATATGGAATCTGAAAAATCACTAGCACTTTATGCATTGCAGTAGCCTTAATACCTATCAGGCCAAAAGATATTAAAAACAAAAGCATCACTACCAGATTGTACACCAATGTAAAGAGATGTAGAATTCTAAATCCGCTGGTGAAGGGGATGCAAAATGGCCACTCGCATTGGTGGAGCACAATGCAAAGTGGGCACCACAAAGTGTTCACTTAGCATTCTCATTATTACTTCACATTGTCATTATGCCTTAACGTAAAGTAAGGTGAAGTGACAAGTAAATCAGCAGCCCCCATGCATCACATGGCTTACAGTACTGTAAGTCACATGCTTTAGCCAGGCAGGAAGGAAGTGAGTCAGAGAAGCAGTTTCACTTTCTCCTTTGCAGTTGTAGAGGGAGAAGGCTTTTGGAGAGGAGAGCAGTTTGTGTCAGAAAATGCTTTATTGCTTTTGTGCTGAAAAAAACCCAGCTTTTTAAAAGTTACATCTTTATTTAGTTTTTGTATTGTATTTGTGATTGTTTTTGGTAGTGAATTTTTTCTAAGTTTTGTTTGTGTGTGTGTGTGTGTGTGTGACTATGTGTCAGTGTGTGTGTGTGTCTGAGTGTGAGTGAGTGCAGTTGCGGGTGAAGGTTAGGCATTGACTGTGGACTCATTTATAGTCAGGGTCGGGGACTTGTGGGATGGACCCTGGACAAGGACAGTCTCTGGCCTGAGGGCACAGGCAGAGGAGGAGTGTGCCTATGTGGGGTGGTTGTGTGTTGCTCGACCAGTCCCAACTCTTGGTGTTGCTTCTCCCCGTGGAAGCAGCAGCAGCACCAGTGCCACCAGTTGCTGCTGCACATCCACCTACTCTGCCACTACCACCCCACGGTAGCAGCTGTAGGGGCTCTAGCATCACCCCTTCCTTCCACCACTTCCACAGCTGCAGGAGGTGCCCCAGGAAAATGTAGGTGGTGCCAGGACTGTACCTGGTCCCCCCCTTCAGCTCCCCAGTCTGGGAGATTTTTAACTGTGTAGGGGGAGACAGCACAGTCATAGTGTGCCATCTGTGCAGTGTGCTGGCGTGCTGTGGCCCCCGGGGAACACATCTGGGGACCGGTAGCCAGCACACCCACATGTTGAACCACCACAAGGTGGAGTGGCAGGCTGCCACGGAAGGGGCCAGGTGTCCACCTACTGGCTCTTCAGTGGCAGTGGCCGAGGCTGCTGCTGGGGTTGAAGTTGTGTCTCACTGCCACAGCAGGAGGAGGGCAACTGCAGCATCTGTTTCACCACCACCATTACCATCACAGCGACCAGCACCACCCTCTCCACCACCACCACTACTTGGGTTTCCACCTGCAGTGGACCCCACCACAGTGCCTGCAACACAGGCTGACCTTGCTCTGGTGTGGGTGGCCCTGGAGGAGAACAGTGAGGAGGTAGATGCTGCACAGCAGCAGGTAGATACAATCCATCAACAGCAGCTGCAAATGTCACAATGCTGCACCTGCTACTGGACACCACAGCATCCACGTTAAGGGATTGTTTTCTGGACCATCCCACTACTGTGCTGTACTGCTTTTGTGTGTTTTTGTTGTTTAATAATACACATTTTCCCTTCTGTAGTTTCAGTGCCTCAGTAATGTTTACTTTTTGTTTTGGAGTGCTTGTGGACAAGCTGTTGAGAGCAGTGCAAGTATGATATGTCAAATTGCATGTGTGCAGTCAGTGTTGTTTCCTCTGTGTGTGTGTGTGTGTGTGTGTGTGTGTGTGTGTGTGTGTGTGTGACATCAGACATTGTGCAGCATGTTGGAAACATATATTGCTGTTGCTGACTTGTTGCAGACAGTGTTTATGCTATAAAGAATAGCGAACAGAATACGGTATAGTTTATTGTCACCATCATCATCAGTGGACTAAGTGATATGATACTTTTTTAGAGGGGTCTGGCCAGACTGCACCTTAGTCACATTATATACTATACTGCACACATAACTTTTAGGAGAGCATGTGTTTTTGGTGCTATGATCTCCTCAAAGTCATGTGTGCACTATGAGTGACTGAGGTGCACAGTGACCCGATACCTCTGAAAAAATATCATTTCACTTAGTCCGATGGCGCTGATGGTACCAATAAAATATACATCAGGTATTCTTTGTTATCTTTATTCTTGATAATGCAAAAGTCTTACCATATATATGTTTGCATGAAGCTGTATAATGTATGCACACACCAGAAAGAACAGTGACGGCATACATGCAGTTTAGCACACCATACTCACATTGCTCAGTCTTCATGCTGTTTGTGAAACACTTAAAATCTGATTCATGAGTCCTGACACAAGTAAACATTACTGAGGCTCTATAACTACTTTGCTTGTGAAATAGGCATGAAAGAGATTCACCAAGTTACAGCATTGCACCCGATATATGGGAGCCTTACTTCCCGGGGAATCTTTCTTGCTCCATAACGTGTAATACATTTCTGTGGAAACCACCCATAATATCATTACAGTGTGTTACATCACAGAGGAATTCCCATTCATAAAAGCCACCCAAATTCTGCCCCCCTTTCTCAGCAACATTAGGACATGATGCCAGGGAGAGCACGGGTGCGTGCTCCATAATAGTGAATGTCCGATTGTCCAGCAGCTTTCCGAATATTTCTTTATTTTATAATGGTCAGTTTGTGATGAAACGTGTGGGAAAGTTTCCAGTAAAAAGAGCCTTGTTAGTGGAAATGTGCCCACATTTCACCACAAAGTGAACCTTATAACATAAAGAAACGTTCAGATAGCTGCCGGACATTCACTATAGTGGAGCACGCACCTGCGCTCGCCCTGGCATCACGTCCTAACGTTGCTGAGAAAGGGGGGCAGAATGTGGGTAGCTTTTCTGAATGGGAATTCCTCTGTGACGTGACACACTGTAATGAAATTATGGGCGGTTTTCACAGAAATGTATTGCACTATGTGGAGCAAGAAAGATTCCCCTTGAAGTAAGGTGCCCACATATTAGGTTATGTGCAACACCATAACTATGCAACATGGTGAACCTCTGTAAAGCAGCAGCGCAACAATCTGTTGTGAACTCTGAGCTATATTTTTTAATGCTATGTTACAACTTCCTTTACTTACATCCTGACTGGAATATACAAGAATTTCCAGTAGTTGAGTCTGCTGTACTACCTTTTTTCATGTGTGAAATAATGAAAGGAGCAGTCCTTTTAAATTGGTGCTGACCAGGTCTTTGTCATTGTTTTCCTCTGCTTTTCTCCATCACATCAGTTAGTTGTTATATATCACTTCTGTTGTAAATTAACAGTTATGCAGCAGACAGTGTTTTATGACGCCACAGAACAATATTTATTGAAAAGCAGCTGCAAATAAATACAAACTTGGTCAGAACAATATTGAAAGGTTTGCTCATTTTTTTTTCATACATGAAAAAAAGTAGTCACCTAATTAAAGCAGATAGGAATTGTGAAAAGAAGCGTATCATTCAAGTCACGACTCGGAGGTAACTAGTGGCTGTGGCAATGTAAAGTAGCATAAAAAAGTACAGTTCAAAATTTTCACTACATTCTTGCAATGCTGCTTTACTTGATAATGTCAGTATGACATCATGAGCTCACAATCACACAGCACTCAAAATGCATCCTCCTTGTGTGCAGAAAATTGGCAAGTGGTAACAAAGTGAAATGGGAGTGTTTCTTTTATTTAGTTGTTTAACCGGAGTAGCACACTAAGCTGAAAGATTTTTTACAGGAGTGACCTGGGAGAACAGAGAGTTAAGTGACTTGCTCAAGGTCACACAGTATGCAAATGGAAACTGTGGGATTCAAACCCAGGTCTGGCCTGGTGAATGTCACCAGATTTGCAGCTGAGAGCCTTAAACCACTGCACTATACTGCCACCCTTTCAGCACATACAAAGTCTCCCAGAATTAATGGCACACTCAGTCATGAGCGCAGTGGTGGTGCAGAGTCCACAGATTTTTTCTGCATGGCCACAATGCATCCGCCTTGTGTGCAAAAAAATTGACAAGTGATAACAAAGTGAAATGGGAGTGTTTCAGCATATACAAAGTCCCCCAGAATTAATGGTGCACTCAGTCATGTGTGCGGTGGTGGCACAGAGTCCCCAGATTTTTTCTGCATGCCCAAAATGCATCCGCCTTGTGTGCAGAAAATTGACAAGTGGTAACAAAATGAAATGGGAGCATTTCAGCACATACAAAGTCCCCCAGAATAAAATGATGACTGTGAGTGAACTGTTGCTGGTCCAATGTGTTCTGCGAGGCGATTCGACCAAATGCAATGTGATCATCTCAACTGAATGGAAGGGTGCCCTTTGTCTGTACACTAATTGTAGCCTTGGTGAGTTGATATATATAGATATATGTTTGTGTATTTTGTAGGTAAGCAGGGGGTTGACATGGACATGCACTCATGGTATTGTTCTGTATCACAGGTCACAGAAACTGCTGGTGTGCACATTCCAGTGCTCGATGAGAAATTGTTTGCATTGAAATTGGAAATGGATAACTCTCAAGCACATGAAGCTAAGTATTTCTTTTCTCTTTTTTTGGAGGGGTTGGGGGGAAGCATACTTGCAGGTTTATCTGTAATGGTTTCTTATTTTGTTAATTCTTCACAGATTTCATCTGCTTCCTTCTGGACTCTGGTTGTTAATGATGGTCATGGTCATCTAATGAAACGACTTCTGCGTGTTGCATGTGTGCCCCAGCCCGGGGGAGGGGGGGGCCTGATGTTGAAGAACTTGTTTGTATAAGGCTACTTTGACAAAACAACAAAGCATCTGGAAGTTTCCTAAAAAAAGGAATGAATGATTTCTTACAACTTAATTGTAATTTGTGTCTCCCGAGTTCCCAATCTCAAGTCAAGTTTCATTTCAAACCCACATCTTGTCAAGTTACAAGTAACACAACCTGTGTGCAACCTTTTCAACACTGTCATGGTCAAGGCTGCACAGCTGCAAGTTCAGAATACAGTGCATGAGTGATATCTTACAGAAATAGTTTTGGTGACGTGCACATGTCACTTAGTTTATGAATCATACTCAGTCACATTTGCTGCAGTCTTTCCAAAACAATGAAAGGGATGAAATAAAATCTTCATACTTACCAGAATGGATTTCACATGGATATTCCATAGGTTCCTCTGTATGGTACAGCTGCAGTACCATTCCCACTGAGTTTCAGCGAAAGAGACTTTTTTTGTTAACCTATAAAAAAAAAAAAAAAATAAGTGTACTGTATGTGTTTGACCATTGCGGCTCTGAAAAGCTACAGAACACAAAACATACAACTGAAGGACGTGAAATAGCATAACAAACATGACTACACATACTCACTTTATGGTTTAAGTATTAAGAAGCTTTGTGTGTGTGGCTGATGGATGTGGTGGTCCAGACAGACTCATGCTCAGTGGTGGCAGTGACTAACATCAGTTCCAGTGGTGCTGGTGGTGGTGGTGGTCCGGGGGGTGGACAGACTCATGCTCAGTGATGGCAGTGGCTAACATCAGTCCCGGTGGTGGTGGTGATGGTCCGGGGAGCAGACAGACTCATGCTCAGTGGTGGCAATGGCTAATGTCAGTACCAGTGGTGGTGGTAGTGGTCTGGGGGGGCAGACAGACTCATGCTTAGTGGTGGCAGTGGCTAACATCAGTCCCCGTGGTGGTGGTGGTCCGGGGGGCAGCCAGACTCATACTCAGTGGTGGCAGTGGCTAACATCAGTCCCAGTGGTGGTGGTGGTCCAGGGGTGGACAGAGTCATGCTCAGTGGTGGCAGTGGCTAACATCAGTCCCAGTGGTGGTGGTGGTGGTGGTGATCCAGGGCTCAGACAGACTCATGCTCAGTGGTGGCAGTGGCTAACATCTGTCCCGGTGGTGGTGGTAGTGGTCCGGGGGGCAGACAGACTCATGCTTAGTGGTGGCAGTGGCTAACGTTAGTCCCAGTGGTGGTGGTGGTGGTCCGGGGGCAGACAGACTCATGCTCAGTGGTGGCAGTGGCTAACATCATTCCCGGTGGTGGTGGTGGTGCTGGTCTGGGGTGACACACCGCCTTTTAACAACTTCAGTTATAACCTGCCAACAGTAGCCACATCATCATCCTGATAAAGCTTCCCTCACAGTCATCTATGTCGAATTCTGACCACTGGGAAATTCTTTCTCCATTGTGTCATCATCTACGTCCCTGGTGTGCCTTTTCAGGCAGCCACTGCCAGTGCCACCAGGACAGTCCATTTCCACATTACCAAAACCACCATGACTAGGCTGGGGTATGAATACTGAGGTTGCAGTCTGTGCTGATATGTGCCTCTCATTCATTTTAACGAATGTCCACAAACTAACATCTGCAGGACACAGGTTTGTCTGATGATCCCTGACTGTTGCACCTGCTGAGCTGAATACCCTCTCAACACTTACACTGGAGGGTGGGCATGTAAGGTACTTCAGTGCCACTGTAGTCAGCTCTGGCCATTCACTGACCTTTCCACTCCAGTACAAAAGAGGATCTTCAGTTATTGTCAGATGCCTGTTTTCAGACAAATATGACTCAACCATTCTCTGTGCCACACTAAGTCCAGTTTTTGATGCATTGTCCTTTTCTCCCAACTCATTTATTTCACAAATACCCACTTGGGACAAAGCCTACCAAAGCGGGTTGACGCCAGCCACTTGGATGACAGACCATCTGGAACTGCAGTCCCCTTCCCCTTGCAGGATATGCTTGACGGTCCTCCAGGTACACCTTCAGCTGGATTATGCTGCTGAGGTTTGCCGACCTTGGCACGTGACTTCTGTGCCCCATGAACCAAGTGCACCAGTTGACCACTGATATTTTTTACCTGTTCAGGCCCTCCCTCCAGTACTGACGCAATTCCACGTTTGTATCGTGGGTCCAGCATTGTTGCTATGGCAAAGTTGTCACTACACTGAATGCTCACAATTTGATGATTCTGGTCGAATACTGTCGGCATGTGTTGCAGCAACATACTGCTACCACCATCTCTGGCAACATCACGGCCATGCTGTACATTCACCAATGTCTGCCTCAGCATCCACAGCAGTGGAACTGATTGGCAAATGGAGGCAGACTCGCCACTCACTGCCTGTGTGGCATGTTCAAAAGGCCGCAAAATTGTTATTACATAGTCCATGAGGCACCACCGTTCAGTCGTCATAGACATGGAGGCCCCAGAACTGTCACGGCTAGTGTGCATCACAAGATATTCTGAGATGGCATTGTATTATTCATAGAACCTCTCTACTATGTATAAAGTGGAGTTCCATCGGGTGACAACTTCCAGCTTCAAGCGATGCTGAGGCAGGCTGTTTTGTATCCACAACTGCCGCAGCTGGTCACAGGCCTTTCCAGATTGTGAAAAGTGAGAGCAGATACATCGTGCAATGGTCAGCATTTCCTTTACATCAGGGTGCTGCAGAAACTACTGCACCACAAGATTGAAACAATGATCCATGCATGGAACGCAGAAAAAAAAAACACCATTTGTGATGCATTTCACCACATTTGACCCATTGTCACTTGCTATGAACCCAGCTCTCAAGAACAGGGGGTTTGGCCATTTGTCAGTTTCAGTTAGTACCACGTCCAACATGTCCTCACCAGTGTGTGAATAGGTCACATTGCACATAGCAATCGTTGCATGCTGCTGAATTCCTGGAAGATTGCTACCGCGACAATCCACCTGATTATTCACACTACCAACATCACAAACAACCCCAGCACCTGCATCCAGTGTGCAGTTATACACAAATATGAACTCTCTGCTGTTCTGCCACTTGTCCACATATCGATACTTAAATGGATGAATGGAGAGGAGGAATGTTGAAGGGCATGTCTTACCGAGTCAGACACAGTGCGGAACAACTCGAGGACAGCACGTGTAGAAAAGTATGTCCTAAATGGGACTTTCCATTTTGGACAGGCACATGAAGTAAACCATTGGAACCCAGAATTCACTACAAAGGAGAAGGGCAAAAGATCAATTGTCAGCATTTCAGCTACAGCAGCATTAAGTTCACATGACACTGTATGATTGGGAGGGGGGGTACTTCAGCTTCTGCACAAAAACACTCTGTGATGTGGGCTGACTTAAACGTTTTACAAGAGATGTGATCACAAATGGTTGTGCTCTGTGATGAATGGCATTGGCAGGGGGGTGGAGTGTAGACGTTTGATGAAGATGGTTGCACAGGTGATGATGACAAACCCAGAAATGCAGTTATTTTGCCAGATTTGCCAACCAGGGTTGATGTACCACTTGCACTAGACATATTGAATTCACCACCACCACCACCACCAAAACTGCTACTCTCACCAGCATTGGACAACATTTCAAAGTCATTATGGTCCTCCACCTCATCATGTCTGTAGTAATCCTCTGCTCTTATTACCTCACTACTACACATGTTTAATTTACTACTGGACTTAACAGTCATGGAAGGTGATAACATGCTCATTATGGTTGCTGGTCACGAGGGTGAACACCCCACTGTGGTATTAGCTACCAGCTTGTGCTGGGTCCACTGTGCCATGTGCCTATTCTTAAGATGCGTATGCTCTCCTCCTGTGCCCAGATGGTGCCCCTTTTTACCTCGACTCACATGCACATGTGTCGCGAGGGCAGACAGCAAGCAGCCCTCCCCAGCCAGCAGCCAGCTATCTCGAGGACACATCCCCACCACCATCGAAGTGGACCCAAAGTCGGGGTCATGAGGGCAGACAGCAAGCAGCCCTCCCCAGCCAGCAGCCAGCTATCTTGAGGACGCCCCCCCCCACCACCATCGAGGTGGACCCAAAAGTACCAATGCTCCGCTGAATTCGGAGCCTGTGTTTTGAGTTGGAGCCAAAATCTGAATTCAAAAAGCCGGACAAAGAAAGGACTCCAAAGCTGTAGCCTTAAGGACTCTTTATATTTATGTCACCACAGGCTTACAGGTAGAATATTTGCAAGGCTTTAAATTGATTTAATGCACTTTAATACCCAGTTGTAGAGTTCACTTAAGGTGTTGCACTGCATTTACTTTAATACCCTTTCTGTGGGACCAACAGCATAGAGACATAGACTTAATTAAGGTGTTGCATTACCTGTTTAGAACTGCTCCTTCCTCACTCTCAGTCAGCTATTTAAACCGCTGTCTTTCCATTCACAGTCGGGGTCGCGAGGGCAGACAGCAAGCAGCCCTCCCCAGCCAGCAGCCAGCTATCTCGAGGATGCCCCCCACCACCATCGAAGCGGACCCAAAGGTACCAACACTCCACTGAATTCGGAGCCTGTGTTTCAGCCCCGACACCCCCACCGCCCTTGGTGAGCTCCTCGTTTTATAACACACAGTCACGTGAGTCGTGAGCTCCAGAACCTATCAGCTCACTCTCCCATTTACAGCTTATCAGCTGCTACCACTAGTGGCCGCTATACCTATTCCAAAGCTTTTCTCCTATCTCTACCAATTATGCTACCTTTTCTACTCCTGCTATTTCTCTCACTTGCTCCTCTGGCATCCCTTCCCCCAGTGAACCTCCCAAAAAGGGAACCACCCCTGCCTATGACCCCCTGCTTCATCCCCCAGCCCATCTTTACATACCCTCTCCAGCAGCAAAACTGCACTAAAGTGCACAATTGGCCCATTAGCGCCACCATCCTGCCCCTCTCTTTTTATCCGGGTCACACTATTCTCCACATCAAAGCCCTCCGCTGCCCTCCACCCACAGCCTCAGATCCCACCCCTACCACCAGGCCCAAATACCTTTGGCACAAATGCAAACAGTTTTTCACACTGCTACTCCTCCTGGCTGGAGATATTGAGGCCAACCCTGGACCTACCACACCAAGCACTCACTCCCCATTTTCATTCCCCAAGGGTCTCAGACTCCTGCACCTCAACATCTGCAGCTTACTAAACAAGATAACTGTGCTGCAACCAATCACCCTATCCCATCGCCCTGATATCCTGATCATATCTGAAACCTGGTTAAAGCCACATCACACAGATGTTGAAGTATCCATCCCTGGCTACTCAAATATCAGACATGATCATTCAGGGAATAAGAGAGGCAGTGGAACAGCCATGTACATCTCCTCTAAGCTGCAGTTCACCATAATACAAATTCCCTCACTCCCAGCCCACATTGACTCTTTCCTAATCAAACTCTTGCTCCCGTGCTCCACCCCTGTGTACGTTGCAGGCACCTACTGCCCCCCCCCGACACACCCCTACCTGACGTCCTAGCACACCTGGGCATGCTAAAGTCATTAACCTCGGGAGGCGAGCTTCACGCCATTGGCAATTTTAACCACAACTGGCTAGCCGCAGATAAGGCCCACCTCAAGACCAAGATCAAGGCTCTAAATCTCACACAACTGATAGAACACCCCCCCGGCTAAACCACAAGACGCAAAATCACTCTCTCCTGGACAGGATCCTCTCCTCCCACTTCCACAGGATCCCATGTGTGGGTCTGCTTCCAGACTCCCTAAGTGACCACCACATGATCTTCATGGTCAGAAAGGTGCATAGACCCACCGCTCTCCCCCCTAAGATTCTGCGGACAAGGACATACAATTCCCTGGACCTAGCATCACTCGTGCACGACCTAGGCCAAGTAGACTGGTCTTTCATCCCAGCGGCCACATCTATTGATGTCACTTTCAAAACTCTCAAGGCCAGATTTCTAAAAGTCTGGGACTACCATGCCCCCCGGCGCACAAAAAGGGTCAGAGGCACCCACCTTCCCTGGATCACTACTGATATCATCAGCCAATGCCACTCCAGGGACCATGCATGGAAAGTTCACAAGAAACTGGGCACCCAGGCATCCTTCCAAAGCTACAGAGCCCTCTGCAACTCCTGTACCAATCTCATTCATAAGGCAAAAAATAACCATTTCCTGTCAGCTTTCAGTGCAAACCTAAACCACCCGACAAACTTTTGGAAATCATTGAAATCCCTTTTCTCCCTCCCTACCCAGCCACCACCACTGACACTGTCACTACAGGGCACTTCCATCACCGATCGAAGGGAGGTTGCCACTGCTTTCAACACCTACTTCTCCAGCTGCGCTGACTCGCTCCTATCATCCTCCAGCACCCACCCACCCCGTGCCCCCAAGAGCACTCCTACCGACCATATAGTTTCTCTTTTCACCCTGTATCCCCGGATGAAGTACTCAACTCCCTCCGTTCCCTGAACCCTAACAAAGGTAACTGCCCCATGGCCCTGGACGCCAAGATGTTATTTCTGTCCGCCCCAGCCATAGCCGCCCCACTAGCAGCACTTTTCAACCTCTCCTTCTCACTAGGCAAATTACCAACCGAATGGAAACAGGCTACCGTCATACCCCTCCCAAAAGGGGGCGACCGCTCCTCCCCGGGTAACTATCGCCCTATCTCCCTACTCCTGATATTGGCAAAACTACAGGAATGTCTTGTCCTTGCCCAGCTCTCTCCATATCAGGAGACCTCCTCCTTCTTCACCCCATACTAATCCGGTTTTAGTATGTCACACTCAACTACCACCTCCCTGCTAAGACTCACTGGTGACATACTCACTGGCATGGACAAAGGCTACATCACCTCTGCCATCTTTATAGACTTAGCCAAGGCCTTCGACACCATCTCCCATACACTGCTCCTTTCTAAACTAAGAGAAGCTGGTCTCACCAGTCCAGCCACCTCCTGGTTCCATGACTACCTGGTGGGTAGGCACCAGGCTGTAAAAGTCGCCTCACACATCTCCAACCCCCTACCAGTTACTGCCGGCATCCCCCAAGGCTGTCTTGGGCCCACTGCTCTTCTCCATAATCTTAAATGACCTCCCATCAGCCTGTCGCTACTCATCACTCCAAATGTATGTGGACGACACAGTGCTGTACGCCACGGGCCCTTCCACAAGCGAGGTGGCAAATCTGTTACAGCGGGATTTCAACACCATCCAGGACTGGTTCTGGTCAAACCAACTATTCCTAAATCCAAAGAAAACCATGTCGCTAACTTTTGGCTCACAGCAAAGACTTTCCCATTAAGCTCCTTGCCCCCCTTTCCAAACCCTGGACGGGACCTGCCTGGAAGCTTGCACCAGTTTCAGATACCTAAGTGTCTGGCTTGATCAGCACCTTGATTTCACCACCCACATTGATTCCATACACAAGAAACTACTCCCTAAACTCAGTGCCCTATATAGGAACAAAGGCTGTCTCCCCTCTCCTACCAGAAAAGCTTTTGTTCAAAGGATGATACTACCAATACTCGACTATGGTGACATAGTCTATACTACTGCTCCCTCCTCCACCTTGGCCAGCCTTGACACCCTTTTTCCCTCTTTCTGTCACTTTATTCTGGACTGCCCACAAACTACCCACCACTGCACCTTATACAGCTCCCTAGCCCTGCCGTTCCTCCAAGACCACAGGCTAACCCACTGTGCCAGGTCCTCAGCCAAATTCTGGTCCCACACCCTTCCCCCCTACCTGGCTTCTGTCCTCTCCCCACAACCTCCCCCTGCTTACTACCTCAGAAGCATGGACCCCAGGCTCCTCCACGTCTCTTTCATGTGCACAACTAAAGGTCAGGCAGCTTTCAGATTTCATATCCCACAGCTATGGAATGCCTTGCCAGCCTATATAAGACACTCACCCAACCCCTGCCTTCTCAACCGCCTACTCAGCACTCACTTCTCCACAAGCTGCTCATGCTCTAGTTGGTGTCCACTATGTACTAGTACTGTTGGTTTTGTGATCTCTGTAACACTATTCCATGTATGTTCCCCCTCCTATGTTCCTGTATCTATCTGCCAATTGTCTGTATGGCAGGTGGCCCCTCACTGTGCTGTTTAACTACTATTCCTGTAATTGTACTATCATCCTGGGACTTGTCCCAAAGGTCGCATCTGGAATTGAGCAATCCATGCTCAGTATGCCTTCCTGGTTAAACTCGTAAATAAATAAATAAATAAACCTGGCAGATTGCAACTGACTCATCATTTGCATGTTGAACAAAAAAATCCCAAACAAGGGATTGTGATGCTTTGCTTTTAACATGTCCATGATGTTGCTTACTTAACTCCATTATTTTAAGCACTGAAGTGGAGGTGGGCATGTGATGTTTCGGGCACTGCACACCTGGACTGCAAATGACCACCACGACTACCTATGATTATTACTGGGTCATCATCATCAACTAAAACTGGTAAATCACAAGCTTTTACATGGCGTAATTCCTGCAAGCAGACTCACACACAGCCACTTTGAATTTCTTTTTCTCCGGTTCCCAACTGGGGTCAATTACATCATCATCGTATTCATCAATGTCACACACATCCACATCTTCTGCTTGGATGCTAGCATATGGATTGCATGTTGCAACAACAGCAACATCATCGCCATCATCACATTCATCATCATCATCTACACCACCATCACCTGATATTTTTTCACCACACTGTGAATCACTGCATGGAAAATGCGTGACATTATCCGCCACGGTTGATGGAATATCACATTGTATGCTATTGTTGACATGATCATCAGAATCCTCAGGTTCAGTTACTGGGATGTTACTGGGAAGTATGACATCATCTACACTGCCACTCACTTGCATTGCTTCACACACCACTATATATTTTTTTTTGTTCAACAGATCTTTATTGATTTTAGAACAATGGTCCACAGCAACAAAGAAAAGAAAAGGAAAAGAAAAAACTAATAACAACAAACATACAAAACCTGGACAAGCCAGGGTATACAGCCCAAAAACTGACTGTATGAACTATGTACAGACCCATATCTACCAACATAGTAGGAGTCCATCTCGTAATAGTAAAATAGTCGGATGGAAACTCCTGTATCTAAACTATCACTCAAACTCCCAACTAGCAAATGTCACCAAATGTACAGTCTAGGCATATAAATTGAGAGCCATTGACATTCAGTATAAATAAAGCTGAAAGAGAATTTAATAAAAAGAAAAAGGAAGAAACCCGTAACAGGAGCAGATTCCGCTATATCAACAGAGTTACAATTTCTTGAATTATCAACCCCTGACAGAGATCTAGTATGATCCCTAGATTAAATCCAGATGGAGCCCGCCATGACCCCTAAAAAGAGAGAGAGAGAGTCCCATCCCTGCCTATCCCTAGAGGGCATACCTAATCAGTCTTAGTTGATCTACACATGAGTCACCTGTTTTCTATACCCCAACCCACTTACACAACCATCATAGAAAAGCAAAAAAAAAGTATAAGGAGAAAGAGAAAAAAAGTTGCCTTCCTCATGTCCTGAGAAAAATAAGATTCATGCTATTCAGGAAGGTGACAGACAGACCTGCGTGAATCTCTGTAGCAAATAAATTGCTTCCAGAGGAGCCCACTTCTTGATATACAATTTTCTGCTCCCCTCACCCCAGAGATGCCTCCTTAGTCTGCCCAAGGAAGACAGCAGGTCACGGACCCACTGTCCGTAGCTGTACTCCTGATCATCTTTCCGATGTTGAACCAAGAAGGCTTTCACTAATGCAGACATCAAGGCTAGGTGAAATTTAGGTAAGGTTCCCTTTATACCCGAAAAATCCCCCAGGATACAAACCTCTGGCGTGATATAATCTGAGTAATTTAGTACTGGGTCCATATGATCCCTTATGTCAGACCATAAGGGGAAAATTTTGGAACACTCCCACATCACATGTAACAGGTCTCCCATCCCCAACCCACATCTAAAGCAGCAGAGGTCCGTCTGTCCCACTTCCTGTCATATAGTTTTGCCGGGTAAAGTATAAATTGGAAACAATAAAGTGTTGCATTATCCTGAACTTAGGTATTGAGATATACCTGTAGTTTTTCCAAATTGAATCCCAAGCAAGATTTTTGGGAGCAAATATTCCACCCCAGTACGCTATTCATGATCAGGAAGATGGACCATTGAATTCCACCAACACTCTGTAAATCTGAGAAAGAGCATTTGCCCTTGGGTCTACCCTTTCAAAGAATCCCACGTAAATGGCCCTTCTGCAAACCCTCCAACAGCTTTCTCCACTTTTCTAATAAACTTGAAAGTTGCAGTCTTTTAAATACTGGCAGCCCCAACCCACGAATTGGCGCTAAGACCTCCGTATCCTTGCATGAGGGTCCTCACTTTTAGACCCCTCACCTGCAAGGCCCATTTCACACTAACCATCTGCCCCCAACTTAAAGGTGTAGGATTGCTGGACAAAGGTTGCTCCCATGCCCTCAACTGGGCTTTCCTCTGAGCTGGAGTGAGGAAAGACCACCACGCCCTCATGGATTTCCCAATTGGATTCCCTCTTCCCATGATAAAGTCCTTTACAAAATTGGAATATAGCACTGCGTCTGGGGAGAAACCCCGCTCATTCAGCATTTGCCTCTCTATTTGCAGCCACATTGGGGTATATATTTCCTGGTCAGACTGCCTAACCCACCGGAGCATGAGGGCAATCTGTCCTGCCACATAGTATATATGAAGATCCAGTAATTTAATCCCACCCCCTGACTGAGATAAACGTAACAACTCATATTTCTTCCTAGGGGGTTTAGAATTCCATAAAAATTCCGACAGAAGCTTTTTAATAACTTAAACCACGTAACAGGAATGTCGGGGCCATATATAATGGATAAAGTAACCTAGGCAGTAGGTTCATTTTGATAAGGCCAAGTCTGGCCATAAAGTTCAAAGGGAGTTTGTTCCATCTTAGAATGTCACCCTTGATTACCGATAATACCTCTCCCAGATTTGCTTCGGACCCCTTTTCCCCATTAGCTAAAATCCGAATGCCCAAATATTTGATCTCATCGGACCTCCACTGTAGATTTGAAAAAACAAAATCTGCCTGGTGTACATGAGGGGTCAGTGGAAGGACCTGGGTTTTAGCTAGATTCAATTTGTAATTTGCTACCCCGGAAATGGCTAATTACCGCCATTACTGTTTAAAGCTAGAGGCTGGGTCCTCGAGATGCAGCAAGATATCGTCGCAAAACTGAAAGTTTAAGTTCTCTCCCCAACCTCACCCCTTTATGAGTTGATCTCCTTTATAGCTCTAAGGAGTGGTTCCAGATAAATATTAAATAATATTGGCGACAAAGGGCATCCCTGTCTGGTCCCATTTTTCAGCATTATTTCTTGAGAGCTATACCCATTACATAGAACCCTAGCCGATGGTATGGCATATAGGTGTTTGATGCCTCTCAGTAGAACTTCCGGAAAACCCATCTTCCACATTGTAGCAAAAAGAAAACCATGGGAAACCCTATCGAACGCCTTTTCCACGTCTAAAGAAATTAAAGCTAACGGAAGTTGGGGAGTCCGGGGCATAACTAAGTAAATGGTGTAGCTTTCGGAGGGCATCCTGAGCCCCCGCCCAGGCATAAATCCCACCTGTTCCTCACTAATTAAACTTGGGCAATATCAAAGAATCCTATTAGCTAAAAATTTCATTAAAATTTTTATGTCTTGATTCATTAAAGCTATGGGTTTATAGCTATCCATCCTGTCTCTAGGCTTATCTGGTTTGGGGATCAAAGATATAAAGGCCTGGTACAGCTGTGCGTGTGTGGTAACCCTTCTTGCATAATCGGTTATAAAATTCCAATAGGATTGGTAAAATAACCTGAATATGTGTTTGGTAAAACTTAGCTGTGAGACCATCTGGGCCCAGGGTTCTACCTGACGGCAAAGATTGCACCACCTCCAGTATTTCCCTGCCCAAAATAGAGTCGCCAAATCTCTGGCCTGGATTTCATCTAGCTCTGGAAGGGCACTCCTCAAGGAAAGCATTAATTTCCTCCTCACCGCTACGTACTCCAGCCCATAAAGGTCAGAAAATGGGATGCTGAATGCTTCTACCATCTCTTGAGAATCTGTTAACAATTTCCCATCATGCCATATCAAAGTGATAGTTCTACTCGCTTCCCACTCTCTAACCTAGCTGCGAGCAGAGCGACCCAGGACGTCCCCCTGCAGTAAATATTTGGCCTGAATCTTCTCTAGCCAAAATTCCACCTTGCCATAACAGAGATCCGCCCACTCCCCTCGTAAGGATTTAAGTTCTAGATCAATTTCTCCTAAGGAACCCTCTAGAGGGGACAAAGATTCTAATGCCCCCAAAATGAATTCCTCCTTTGCCTTCCTTAATCTGTTCCTTTTAGCCGCAATATCCTGGACTGCCCCTACATATAGCATTTTGCACGTTGGCCAGGCCAATCTCTGGTCCTGCAAAGATGGTAGTTGAGATTGAATGAATCCCTTCAGGGATTCATCCAACTCATTCTGGATTGTAGTTTCAGAGAGTAGCAAGTCATTTGGTCTCCATCTAACTGGCTTAGGGGGAGCGGGACATGGTTCCCACACTACAGAAATAGGGGAGTGATCCGAGAGAGCCCTGACTCCTGTGGCAAGGTCCTTCACTTCCCTGAGAATGGAGCCACTGACCAAGAAAAAATCAATCCGAGAATGAATTTTATGGGCTGCCGGAAAAAAGATCATAACACTGCCCTTCCTCGAGTGAGTTTTACCTGGGTCTACCAAAGCAGTTGCCTCCATCATCCTCCTCAGAGCAATCTGAGCCTTACTTTGGGGCCTAGCAGATGGGGGCTTCCTGTCATCTGGATTGCTGATGCAAATGTTCCAATCCCCAGCCAGGATAAGAGAATCAGTGGATAATGCAGATAAATCTCTCTCAATTGAGTCAAAGAAATCTTCAGCGGATGGAGTGGGACCATAGATAGAAGCCAGCGCGATTGCCTTCCCGGCTAGAACCCCCACCAGGTACAGCCTCCTACCGTCCTCTCTTAATAACCCTTGGTCAACCCTAAAAGGACAATTACTACTTATTAAAATTGCCACCCCTCCTGACGCCTTTTCCCTACCCTGCCCATAAACCTGGCCCACCCACAACTTCTTAAGACAGCTTAGTTCCTCCGTCAAGAGATGGGTCTCTTGTAGGGCAGCTATATGTGCTCCCAAGTGCTTGATGTGCATCAGAATTACCATCCTCTTCCGTCTACATCGAAGTCCTTTAACATTCCAAGAAGTAATATTAAAACAAGACATTCTGTTTGAGAAAGGAAGAAAGGAAGGGGTAAAGAATAAAAAGGAAGATGGAGCAGAGATATACCGTGTGACTCAGTACCCAGACCATCCCATTCTGCCCTCCTATATAAATCACCCTATGGACTCTCTCTTTCTCTCTATCCCTCCCCCCAAACCCCTCCCCCCGCCCCGATCCTTTGATCGACCTCCTGAAATCTCGGCAGTCATGGATGAGCCCTCCTCCAAGCATCTCCGCCCACAATACCTGACTCTACTACCAAGAGAGTCTGCCTGTCCCATAACCCATTATCTACCTAGTCCCCTCACTGCAGGCCATTTATAAATATTGAGGGAACCCCTTCCCACACTAAAGACACCAGAGAACAAACACAAAGAATCCTCGGAGAATCTTCTCCAAAGAGAAGATAACTCTGGTTAATACCATATCCAGCACCACTGAAAGAAAAATTCAACTATAATAATCGGGTGCCATACAGTAGAGTCACCTGGTCTATTCCAGATTCTTGAGACCCTCTCTGAAAAGCCGAGAAGCCCCACAGGGACCCCAAAACCCGGCCCTATGAGCCGTCTTATACAGCTATACCAGGTTTAGTGAGAAGACCAACGTCCCAGTCCAAAATAATATGCCAATAAGAAATTATACATCGAATCACCTTAAATACACAGAATATAAGCACCTATAGGGTCCATATATTGAAGGTCCACCTATAAAACAGGCCCTGAACCAAAACTGTAACAAAATAGTCCACCTCAGGTCTGAGGTTTGAATAAGTTGGGAAGTTCAGTGCGCAAACATTCCAACGCATCCCTCGCCGTCAGGAATCATTTTTCGCCTGATTGCAGTCTCACCATAAGAGTTGCTGGATACTGCAGACGAAATTTAATGCCCACCATATAGAGCTTTTTCTTTATGTCAGCATACTCCCTCTGCTTTTCTCTAACGGAAGGAGTTTGATCCTGGAACATCCAAAGAGTTGCTCCGTTCCATTGGAGGGCTTTGTGCTGTCTAGCCTTTCCCAGCACATGCATCTTCTCCTTAAAGTTAAGGAATCGGATAATGATCACCCTGGGTCGTGCACCCGGCGGGGGTATTTCCCTCAATGCTCTGTGAGCTCTCTCTAAGTTGTATGAGTCCCCAAAAGGCGACTGGCCCAACAGCTTTAAAAGCAAGTCCTGGATGAAAGAAACACAGTCTACCCCTTCCGATCTTTCTGGCAGCCCAGCCAATATCAGATTGTTTCTCCTGCTACGGGACTCCTGATCTTCAATACGATCCTCTAGCTTCTTAATTAACTTTTTAGCTGTGGATAACTCCTGCTCCAGCACCGCTGATTTTCTCTCCTGAGAGGCTATCCTTGACTCGGCGTCCCCCATACGCTGTGCCAAAGGTTGGAGTGCAGGCTTCACAGTTGCAAAATCTGCCACGAGACCCTGTAAAAGCCTCTTGATATCCTGCAGATCCTCACTGGACTGAGACATTGCCCCTCCACCGTTTAAATCTTCATCGGTATCCTTAAATGTGGGGGATTGTGACTTAGGCCTCTTAGTTGCTGGTGATCTCGCCACCAGAGGCTCCACAGTTTCGGGCTCCATCGCTACTCCCAGCTCGGTCCACCAGCTACGCTGTAGCGCACACCAACGCAAGTACAGGGCCCGTGTGATCGAACTATTATCCAATGCGATCATCACAAATACTCGGTCGCATAAGTTAGCACTGACCATTACCCCGAAAGCACTCGCCCACGGGCAAATTCTCGAAGGAGAAAGACCAATTTTATAGCTGGGGCCTAGAAGCGCTACGGAGGACATCTAGCCCGACTTAGCACATCACGTGACCTCCCCACACACTACTATATTTTTGGATACGGTACTACCAATAGCACTAACACCACTAACACTAACACTAACACCACTGGCTGGGAAAACATAATTTCATCCAACTATGAGTGAAGCTACTGAGTTGGCTGTAAAAAACATTGCAGGAGAAATACCTTACCTCACATCAGCAAAGCACTTCTGCATCTGTGTACTAAAATGCCCACAGACTATCTTACTGCCAGCATTGCCCCGGCAAGAACCAGCTTTGCTTCCATGTCTCTTTGCAGGCATTTTGGGGGATCAACAACAATATTATAAACAAATTTAGATTTTTGTACATTCACTCTCTGATTGGGGGGATGCTGGATGTGAAGCCAAAAAAACAACTGTGGCTTCAGCAACAGATAGAGACTGTCACGCAATGAAAACAACTTCAGTAACCAGTGGTGCTGATGAGGACACAAAAACAATCCAATCTGGTAAAAAAATTCCTTTTGCCACTGTGGGTGGGGAGGGGCACTGACTGTAGATTGTTATGGCAGTACAAGCAGCAAAACAAAGAACAGATACCATGATCGCAGTATTAAATCAGGCAGCTGCAGTGGCTAGCAGGTTCACACTGCTGCGCCTGCAATTACACTAGTCTGTGGCACAATAAAAGGTGTATTATTTGATGTCACGCAACACTACTCACACACACACATGCACATACACACACGCACACACACACACACACACGCACACACACACACACACATGAGTTTCTCTACAATGGTGAATGAGTAATGCATAGCCAATTTAAAATTTCAGTAATATGCCACATATTAAAATGTAAACAAATGGAAATTATGAACTGCTGCACCAGATCCACACAACACACAATCAGCAGGAAAATTTCAGCAATTACTGACAATATTACTGTGTGTACATTAACATAGACAGTTATATAACAAAAATATAACCAAAAAACAAAGAAATCACTATTTCTCCAACTTAAATCTACCTACACCACAGATACGCCCCTCCCCCAAAGCACACTTTCACTATCTTTCACTACACACACTCAATGTTGTACATTAACATTCAAAATCCACACAAAAGCAAAAGCACTCAATGATATGAGCACAGGAGGGTTTCCTGCAATTGATGAACTAAAGGTGGAGCCCAAATAAAAATGCAAAAATGCTTTTTTAACAGCTTTTAGAAGGATTCAATCACAGACAGCTCTCAGAGCACACTGTCTCTACTGCTTCCTACACACACTACCCCAAACTGAGGCTGTGCAGATCAAAATAGAGCCCATGGGACCTGAAATCCCATGAATCACTGCAAAATTCACCTTCGGAGCTCAAAAACAAGGTGAAGTGAGGCGAAGTGAGGTGAAGTGCGTTGCTCTCAATGCACTTCACTTAAGATTTTGGTGGAGTAGTGATCTGGGAAGGTGGAGTAATGCAACGTCAGTGTTTACAATGGACTTTGCGTTACCCATCATAACGTGAATTACTCCTCTTCGCATTGCTCTGTGAATCCGTCTTTGCTCTGCGAATCACTTTACGGAGCAGATTGAGCCCACTTCACCCACCACTACCAATGTATTGGATAAACAAAATTAAATACTCATCTTAATGAATTAAAAAAAATTCATTGTTTGCCATTCACAGAGTTATTAATTAATGGAAATTATGCTATGAAATTTTAGAAGCATAGTTCAGAAGACACTGGAATACATTGGGGCACTTGTGACTATACATGTTGCATCGCTCGAATAACCATACTTTCATAGTTAACTGTCCAAAGAATTGAATTTGATGACACAAGCAACTCACAGAAATGGCATCAAAAAGCATGCCATATTCTATAAACATGGGTTCTATGTCATAACGGTGAATGCCTAAAGGCGATCACCGTTATGCAGAAGTCAAGAGTGCCAAAAAAACAGCAAAAGAGCATCCCCTGCAACCCCCTACTAATGGATTCTCATCTCCAGGTGGGTGCATGTCGGGGGAGGGTGAAAACATAAAAAAATAAAGATTTGGGCCAGGCACAACAAAAACGCACCAGCTCCCACACCCAAACCCAGTACCCTGAAGACCAATGCCAGTAACCCACCCACCATGCAATGGGGTTGGCTTGACAACCCACCATGGCACCACCCCTCACATTCCTCGCTCTGCGTGCCTGGTCCCACCCCCTGTGCAGGTACGTATAGTGACATCCTGTCACTATAGTAGTCCATCCCCCCAACTGGCTGCCCTGCCCTCACATAGCCATCCTTGAAATATGCTGGGGAGTGGGTTGCCGTTATTGTTGGTGCCCATTCCCCAGTGCTCTTATCATGGGATATCATAAACATGAAATGAGGTATTTACAAAAATATATATTTACAAGACAAACAGCACATAATAAGCTCTGAAAAGCTTTGCATATGGAAGTGACAGAGCCTGGGAAAGAGATTCTGGGCATATTCTATTTTTTTGTTGTTTTATACTTACTTTTTCTCCCAGCCCCAGGTCGTCTCTCTCATTGTTTTGGCATCCTACTTAGTGCATCCGCAACTGTCCTCCATTCCAGGGCACCACCTTGCTACTCCCATGGCTTACCCCCTGTGGTGAGTGGTGGGGAGCCCTCCACTCACCAACCAGGACCGGATCCAGTACAGGTGACACCCCCATAAAGAGGTGGCACCATATGATGAACAGTCATCAAGCTGCTCGACTGAGGCCATTTTCCACACTTCTGATGGCAGAAGCATGCAATAACAACAGTGGGCATGCCACGCATGTGTCCACAAGCAGCACACCCACCTGCTGCTCCACCTCCATGCCCCATGTACTTGGACCAGGCGTGCTAACACCTTGCCTCTGCTAGGTGTCAGGCATATTCCATCCTGTATTCCCCTCCCTCCTTGGGAGAGAAGAACTGTCCTCCAGATGCTTGATCCTCTCCCACCCCGGCCAGCCCCCGACGACCTGCTTGCACTGCATACATGGGTCGCCAGTGTGGCAGGAGTTAAGGCATCAGTGCCTCAGCCCTCCATAGCACTGAACCAACCTATATTTTAGTTTTTTTTAATAGTACTGGACCACTAGAGCAAGTCGGAGCTCTGTTTTCACAGCACTTGCATCACACTGTGACCGTTGTCCCCTGAGAGTGAGGGTTCAAAGTAATACACTGCCACAAGGTTAGTCATGGTTAGGAGTGTGCCTTTTGTGCTCCAGTAGCATTCATTCAGCTTTTTTCTAAAGGCAGAATGCTGTTATAGTGATTTTTAAAACTGCTGTGTTAGCCCAGATGTCCACAGGAAGTTGTGTGATGTCACTTCCAGGTTCTGAGGGGATATAGGTGAAGCCTCAGAGAGCGAAGCAGTAAAAGCTCTGCTTTTGGAAGTGACAGAACCTTGGAAAAGAGAGTCTTGGCATATTTTGGTGCTTTTAACAGTACTGGACCACTAGAGCAAGTGGGAGCTCTATTTTCACAGTGCTTGCATCATGCTGTGGGCTTTGACCCCTGAGAGCGAGCGTCTGAGGGAATACGCTGCCACAAGGTTAGTTGTAGTTAGGAGTGCACCTTTTGTGCTCCAGTAGCATTTATTCTGCTTTTTTAAATGCAGAATGCTGTTATAGTGATTTTTAAAACTGTTGTGTTAGCCCAGATGCCCACAGGAAGCTGTGTGACATCACTTCTGGGTTCCGAGGGGATATAGCTTAAGCCTCAGAGACCGGAGCAGTAAAAGCTCTGCTTCTGGGAGTGACAGAGACTTGTTAAGGGAGTCTGGGCATATTTTAGTGTTTTTAGCAGTACTGGACAACTAGAGTGAGTGGGAGCTCCATTTTACAGCACTTGCATCACACAGAAACATAGAACTGACAGCAGATAAGGGCCTCTTAGCCCACCTAGTCTGCCCATTTTCCCTTCGTGTTTCATATATGGCAGATCCTAAATGATCTCCGGTTTACCCTCTCTTTCCTATCACTAGAGTTCCTTTATGTCTGTCCTATGCATTTTTAAATTTCACTACCATTTTTGCCCCCACGACCTCTGCAGGAAGGTTGTTTTATGCGTCCACCACCTTTTCCGTGAAAACAACTTTGTCACGTTACCCCCCAGTCTACCCCCCCTCTATTCTCATATCATGACCCTTTGTTCTTGAACACTTGGTTTTATGAATGATGCTACCCTCTTATACCTTATTTATACCCTTGAGGTATTTGAAAGTCCCTATCATATCCGCCTCTCTCTCTCTCTTCTTTCTTCCACGGAATACATATTAAGATCCTTGAGTTGCTCCTCAAATGACTTCTGGTGCAGCCCCTGCACCATTTGTGTCACCCTTTCTGAATGAACTGTTTCTACTCTGTCTATGTCCTTCAGGAGATGCAGCCTCCAAAACGAGACATAGTACTCTAGATGAGGTCTTGCCAGTGTTCTGTATAGTGGCATTACCACCTCCTTCCTTCTGCTGGTGATAACCTCTCACTATGTACCCTAACATTCCACTGGCTCTCCTCACAGCTTTCTCACATTGCTTGGTAACCTTTAGGTCAACAGATATGATTACCCCCAGGTCCCTTTCCTTTTCTTTTGGGTGGCCGACAGTACATCCCCCCCATCATGTACTTCTCTAGTGCACTTCTGTGCCCTAAGTGCATGATCTTGCACTACTTTGCATTGAATCTTAGCTGCCACACCCTTGACCACCCCTCAAGCTTGCTTAGGTCCCTTCTCATTTTCTCTATCCTTTCTGGAGTGTCAATCCTGTTGCAAATCTTCATGTCATCCATAAAGAGACATACCTTCCCTTCCAGTCATTCTGCAATGTTGCTTATTAAGACATTAAAGAGTACTGGTCCAAGCACTGATCCCTGTGGGACCCCGCTGCTTATCCCCGGTCTTCGGATTGAACTCCATTCACCACCACCCTCTGTGTCCTATTGCTTAGCCAAGTTTGGACCCAGTTTACCACCCTGAAACCCACTCCCGGGCTGCCCAGTTTATTTATAAGCCTCCTTGTGTGGGACGGTGTTGAAGGCCTTGCTGAAATCCAGGTAGGCCACGTTAACTGCCCCTCCCTGATCTACCTCCCTAGTCATTCAGTCAAATAAATCTATCAGATTTGTTTTGACAAGATCTTCCCGCTGCCAATCCATGCTGTCTCAGATCCTGTGTACTGCTTGATTCAAGACATATCACAAAATGTCCTTTTAGTAGTGATTCCTTTAGTTTCCCCACCACAAGGCCAGGCTGACTGGCCTGTAATTTCCTACCTCCTCCCTGAACCCACTTTTGTGCAGAGAGACTACATTCACCCTTCTCCAGTCCTTTGTTACCGCATCTGTTTCCAGTGATCTGTTGAAGAGGGCTGTCAGTGGTGCTCGATAGGTAGGTTGGTAGGTATGTAGGTAGGTAGGTAGATAGACAGATACTTTATTTGTATAGTGCCCCTTCCCAGGGGCTCAGAGCGCTTAACATGAATATTTAAAATCAATACACACATAATATCAGAGCATACAATTCAAGCCTTAGAAATACAACACATAGCATGCAATAGAATATAATAAAAGATTCTATCTATCCTTCAGTTAAAATGCTACAATATAATAAGTCAGTTCAACTCTGACATGCCAAAAGCCTGGTTAAATAAAATGGTTTATAACTTTTTTTGAAGGTTTCCTCCAAGGGTGCCTCCCTTAGTTGTCTAAGCAACAAGTTAGTGCAGCCACTGCAAATGCACAATCTCCAGCATGCCTCAACCTAGCGTTGGGAACTGCAAGGAGGCAAACCTCGGAGGAATGAAGAGTCTAGGATGGGCAGTGAGGAACAAGAAGATCTTGCAGGTATGCTGGGCCCCCTTTGAGTATGGCTTTATTGGCCAATAACCTGACCTTGAAGGCAATCCTCCATCTAACTGGCAGCCAGTGCAGTTTGCGGAGGACAGGCCTAATATGCTCCAATCTTGCAGCGCCCATCAACAATCTAGCCACCGCATTCTGCACCAGCTGGGAGTCAGCAGTGATTGCCTCCAGATAGCACCAGGTACAGCGCATTGTAGTAATCCACTCTGAATGTGACGAACGCATTGACCAGGATGGGCAGGTCCTCAGTTGGTACAAGGGCCTGGATCCATGCAATGTTCCTTAAATGGTAAAAAACACTTTTGACAATGGCCAACACCTATACATCAAGCATCAAGCCATTGTTGAGGATCACGCCCAGATCCTTAACCCAAATTGAGGGGGTCTGGGGAACATCCCCCAGCATTAAACCAGGAGGATCTCTGAGACCACCCCCATCCCTTCGATGGCCAGGATCCACTATTAGTACCTCTGTCTTGTCAGGGCTGAGTCATAGCCAGTTTTGGGTGATCCAATTTTGGATTTCCTCCAGGCAAGTGTTAAACACAGTAGCCGCCATCTGGTTTCTAGGTGCTCAGGACAGGTATAGCTGGGTATCATCAGCATAGCAATGAAAACCCAGCCCATACCACCTGATAATGTCTCCCAATGGCAGGATGTACACTGTGAACAACAAGGACGACAGGACCGACCCCTGCAGAACTCCACAACACAGTGGCATCGGGTTAGATGAGGCTAACCCCATCATTGCCCTTTGTACTCTGCCCATGAGGTAGGATCTAAACCAGTTGATGACATTTCCAGTTAATCCACACCAGTACTGCAGGTGGTCCAGCAGTCCCTCATGGTCCACGGTGTCAAACACCAGTGACAGATCAAGGAGAACCCAGATGATACGTCTTCTCCTGTCTCTCATTATTAGGAGGTCATTTAGCACCTTCACCAGGGTGATCTCCTTACTATGCCTGGCCGTGAATCCAGATTGAAAACACCTGTAATGTAAGTAGCAGAGGTGGCAAGATGCGTCTTGAGCTGAATGGCCTCCAATTTCTCTAAAATCTTCTCTAAAAATGGAAGGTCTGAGACCAGTCTGTAGTTGCTGAGATACTCCGGGTCCATTGAGGGTTTCTTCAATAGGGGCCAACCAAGGCCCCTTTCAGTACCATTGGAAAGACTCCATACCCCAAGGAACTCCGGACAATCTCAGCCACCGCAGATCCTATCAGGTTCACACATCCAACTAGAAGTTGGGTTGGACCTTGGTCTAAGTCACAATATGTTGGCAACAGCCTTGAAACTATCTCAGCCACCTTCTCCACTCAAACTGGATCAAACTCAGCCATACAAAGGGGTGCCCCAGCACAACTCAGGCTGAACCCCACAAGTCCTATGAGCGACACTGGAAGATATCTCTGTCCTGACAGAGGACACCTTGTTGGTAAAGAATAGAGCAAACTCCTCGCACCTCATGCTTGGACCTGCTCCTCCCATCCGGAGACAGGCTGGATGTAATAGCCCATCTACTGTGTGGAAAAGCAGAGTTGGTCTGTTCTTTGCCACAGCAATCGCCCTCAACAAAAAATATGCCTTCTTTCAGGAGATTGCCCACTGATAGTCACTATAATGTGACGTCAGGGCCAATTTGTCCCCCATCAGACCAGATCTCTTCCAACACCGCTCCAGCCTCTGATCCTGTATCTTTAACTCCCTGAGCTCCCCATCAAATCAAGGAGGCCCCTGGCAAGTAGATAAGGATCTGACATGAACGAGTGCTGAAGGCCGCATCATCGGCCCTATAATAGGCCACCAATGCCTCCTCCAGCCCAATCGCACATGCAGCCCTCACACTCGATAGGTTCAGCACTGCCAGTAGTCCTGCTGGGAAGAATCCCTGTAATGGGCAGTACTAGACCATCTCCATAGAGTATGGACCCTTGGTGGGCCCCAAACATGAACCTCACAGTGCTATGATCCAGCCAAATGACCAGCTCAATCCTGAGGTCATTGACCCCAAAACCCAGTGTGAACACCAGCTGTAAGGTGTAGCCGTGCGAGTGGGTCACTGAGGTGACAACCTGAGACAGGCCCAGAGCTTCCATACTCTACAGGAATTCATATCCAAATGACGAGAGTCCATCGTCAACTCAGGCATTGAAGTCCCCCAGAATTAACCATCTGGGGGACTCCAACACTAGACCAGCAATGAAGTCTCTGACCTCCTGCAGGAATTCCCTCTCTCTGCCCGGCAGGTGGTAAAGCAGATGGATCCTGTAAGCTGTGCCAGGACCCCATCACATGGCAATACTCTCAAATGACCTGGTAGCACCATGAAGCCCAGGCTAACTTTAAAACAAATGGGTACTCCCCCACCTCTGTGATCCTTCCTTGGGGTGTGTATCACCAATAACCCAGCTGGCACTGCTGCCTCTAAAATAAGGGCAGAATTCTCATCCAGCCAGGTCTCCGTGATGTATACCAGGTCTACCAAGGACACCAAGTCTGCTATTACTACAGTCTTCTGTACATGGTAACAATGGGGCTCTCACTTCCCAGAGCAATAATTCAGACTAGTTCAAGGGACTCTCACTTCACAACAGCCAAAGTTATAATGATAAGTTTGACCTTTAATAATTTGGCTCTCTCACAGCCATTTACACAGTATTGCTATGGTTAACTTTGGAACCTATGACAGTCCTGTTGTCAAGGGCTTATAACCATATGTGTCATTTGTTGTAATTTTGGTGGGATATTATATCAGGTAGTCACGGTGAACCCAGTTTTCCAGACCAGTTCTCAATTCAAAACTTTTAATCCACAACTCCAGTGTTTGCTCTGTGGCTTGGGTTGAGCCTCAGACATTTCAGTCCGTAAATGGGTTTTAGTCCAACAGGAGAATGAATGTTCTAAAAATGACTCACTGCCAAATGATCTCAACAGTGGTGGCCGTCTAACATTCCCTGACCTGGTCAGCCTTTCCACTTTCGCCCTCTGGCTGTGGCAAAAACTGCATGGGCAAATAGATGTAATGCAAGCTTCTTCATAAACTTAACGACATACTCCACTATGGGAGTGCCTTGGGTGGTGTGCTTGCCTTCCCAGTCTTTCTGGATTAAGTCTAGGGGCCCATGCACCCAACGTATGTATGAGTTCAAAGGGGGGGAACCCTGTTGACTCCTGGGGCACCTCCCTGTATGCGAACAGCAGGTAGGGAAGGTATTTCTCACAGTCTCTCCCATGCTGTTCATTAAATGCTTGGTGGATTAGTTTTAGGGTACCATTAAACCTTTCCACAAGCCCATTGGCTTGTGGGTGATAAGGTGTCATGCATCTCTGCACCACCCCACACTTCTCCCACAAACACTTCATCAGGCCTTACATGAAGTCACCCCCTTGATCAGAGATAATGTCCTGCAGAAACCTGACCCGGGAGAAAATCCCTAGCAAGGTGTCTGCCACTTTGTCTTCCCTAATTGAGGAGAGGGTGACCACCTCTGGGTATCTCGTGGCGTAATCAACCACTGTCAGGATAAACCTTTTTCCAGAGGAGCTTGGAGTATTCAAGGGTCCCACAATATCCATTCTTACCCTCTGGAATGGCTCCTCCACAACAGGCAAGGGAATTAGGGCAGTTTTTGTTTTACTGCATGCCTTCTCTACCTTCCCTATCTGTTGGCACTAGTGACAGGACTTGCAATATTCCTACACCTGCTGGGTGAAGTTGGGCCAATAGAAATTTTAGGCAAATCGCTGCATGGTGCAAGTGATGCCCAGATGTCCAGACATGGGGATATCATTGGTGACCTTGAGCAACCACTCACGATACCCTTGGGGAATGACAAGCTGCCTGCCCTTCACCCCTCCCTCTGTCCTCACATCCTGTGTATACAACAGTCCATTGTCCCAAAGTACCCTATGTCTCATGTCACCTCCATGTGTCCCATCAGATTCTGCACAAGCCCTCAGTGTCTCCAAACTAGGGTCAGTCTTCTGAGCAGCTGCAAAATCTTCACATTTTCCCAAAGCATGGGATATGTCATTCTCAGTTCCTAAACTGGGGTAAATAGTTCTAGTGTCAGGGCATTCAGAGTCACTGCCATCCCTAACCTTCTGACTATTTATTACCCCTCCCTCCTCAAAGTAACCCTCTGTAGTCTTTTGGTGAACAGCTACTTGGGGAAGCCCTACCTACCTACCTTTCACTATTCTCCATGTCAGGAGACACAAGCTGGGGAACCAACCTCCTATTCTTTTCCACTGAGGCTTCTGTGGGTTCAGGGAATTACAAGTGGCCTTAACCATATGACTGTAGATAACCACACACATCATCCCCTGTTGTAGATTATTCCCTATAATCACATCCAGAGTGAGGTTGTCTGCCACTGTCACTTTTTGCACCCTCTCTCCTGACTCACCCCAATCCAGAAGAATACTAGCTAGTGGCAGGGTTTTTTCCTCCCCTGTGGATCCCCTCCCAATGGAAAACTGATTAAGTATAAGCTGTTCAGACTCAACCAAAATCCCCTTTTACCAGACTAAGCAATGCCCCTGTGTCCCTTAGACTATGGGTCTACAACCCATTTACAGTAACCAGGTGTATGTGCTCCCTCATGTTCACAGTCATACTCTCAGGGATATACAATGCACCCACTTCCTTCCAAGAGATGCTTTGTCCACTTTGTACTTTTTTAGGACACTGCCTAGCAAGATGCCCTGGCTGCTTACAAAACCAACATTCATCATTCTTTTTTTCCCCCCCAAGACATCTCTTCTTGGTAACTTGGGGCTTCCCCCTTTCTGCAGAGACATTGAGGGTTTTAGCTGCCCTGAAGTCATGCTTTTCCCTTTTTGCCCTGCAGCACCTGCTCCCCCACTTCCTTTCAGAGCAGTTCTGCTCCTTTCATAGTGATCCGAGAGCTCAGCAGCTTGCCGTACTGTTTTTGGATCCCAGTCCTCCAGCCAGGATCTCAGCTTCACTGATCAAGCCCAAAGGAACTGCTCCAAAAGAACAACCTCCATAATTTTCCAAAGAGTTTGCTTCCACCCCCTTCCACCAATGTTTTAAAATCTGCCATTGCTTTGTAGCGAGTTTCTCAAAGCTCATTTCAGGGCTTTTTTGGAGTTTACAGAATTTAACCATGTAGGCCTCAGGAGTTAGTTCATACTTTTTAAGTAAAGCAGTTTTAAGTTTCTCATAGTCTTTGCTGTCCTTATTGTCCATTTGGCCTAGTGCTTCATGTCCTTTTCCAGGAAGCAGCAGGGATAGCCAAAAGCTCAAGGACTCCCTGGGTATCCTGGCCTAGATACAGACCTTTTCAAATAAATTCAAAAATGCATCCACATCCTCCCCATCTTTAAACTCAGCTGTTAATTTGGAATTTAGAAACACAGAAACATTGACTTTGATGGCAGATAAGGACCACTTGGCCCACCCAATCTGCCCATTTCCCTACCTATTGGATAAGCTGCAGATTCTAGTTAACCAACAACCTACTTCCTGCAACCCCCCACTATAATTGCCTTGTGTCTGTCCCACGCATGTTTGAATTCCCCCACTGTTTTAGACCCCACAACCTCTCCAGGAAGGCGGTTCCATGCTTCCACCATTCTCTCCGTGAAAAAGAATTTCCTCACATTACCCCTGAGCCGTCCCCCCTCTAACTTTAAATTGTGCCCCCTTGTTCTTACACATCTCTTTTTCTGAAAGATGCTAACCTCCTGGACTTTGTTGATTCTCTTGAAGTACTTAAAAGTTTCTATTACATCCCCCCCTCCCTCTTTTCATCAAGGGTATACATATTAAGCTCTCTCAGTCTCTCTTCATATGGTTTCTGATGTAGACCCTGCACCATTTTAGTTGCCCTCCTCTGGACTGCTTCCATCCTGTCTATGTCCTTGCATAGATGAGGTCTCCAAAACTGCACGCAGTACTCCAGATGGAGTCTCACCAACTGTCTGTACAGAGGGATAACCACGTCCCATTTTTCTACTTGTGATGCCTCTCCCTATGCATCCCAGTATCCCCCTGGCTCTTCTTACTGACTTCTCACATTGCTTACCCACCTTTAGGTCATCTGATATAACTACACCCAGATCCCTTTCCATTATTGTTGTTGTTAGTACCTCCCCTGCTATTGTGTACTTTTCTCCTGGATTTTTATTTCCCAGGTGCATTACTTTGCACTTCTTTGCATTGAATCTAAGTTGCCATATGTCTGACCATTCCTCCAACCTTGCCAAGTCCCTTCTCATCCTTTCTACCCCCCCTTGTGTATCAACTCTGTTACAGATCTTTGTGTCATCCACAAAGAGGCATACCTTTCCTTCCAGACCCTCTGCAATGTCACCTATAAAGATGTTAAAGAGAACTGGTCCCAGTACTGAGCCCTGAGGTACTCCACTAGTAACCCCCCTTTCTTCAGAATATGTTCCATTCACTATTACCTTCTGTGTCCTGTTGTGCAGAAAGTTTGCTACCCAGGCTACCACCCTGGGATCCACTCCCAGGCTGGCTAACTTGATTATTAATCTTTTGTGCGGGACTGTGTCAAATGCCTTGCTAAAGCCTAGGTAGGCCATATCCACAGCCCCTCCCTGGTCTATTACTTTGGTCACCCAGTCAAAGAAATTGATTAGATTCATCTGACATGACCTTCCTGCTGTGAATCCATGCTGCTTTGGGTCCTGTGCCCCGCTGGCCCTAAGTACTGAACAATTCTTTCTTTTCAGAAGTGATTCCATCATTTTCCCCACCATTGAGGTCAAACTAACAGGTCAGTAGTTTCCTGCTTCTGCCTTGCTCCCACTTTTATGAAGGAAATCACATCTGCCCTCCTCCAGTCCTCAGGTACCCCATCCTCCATGATTTGTTAAAAGTATGGTCAGTAGTGTCACTAGGTCCTCCTTAGTTCTTTTAGGATTCTAGGGGTGAATCCATCAGGCCCCATTGCTTTGTCCACCTTGAGTTTTAGGAGTTCTTTCAGGACTCTTTCTTCTGTAAATGGACTGGCGTCAACCCCACTACCCAGAGTGCTTCTATTGTTTGGTTTAGGTAACTCCTCCTCTTCTTCTTTTGTGACTACTGAGCAAAAATATTCATTCAGTATCTCTGCCTTTTCACTGTCTCCCTCTCCCCACCTCTCCTCTCCTTTATTAATCTTCACTATCCCTCCCTTACCCTTTCTATGCTCCCTAATGTACCTATAAAATGTTTTATCCCCCTTCTTAACTGAGTTGGCTATCTTTTCCTCGGTTTGGGCCTTTGCTTTTCTGACTGCCTTCCCCACTTCTTTCTGCTGTAATTGATACAGTTCTATGTCGTGCTCCTTCTGTGATTCCTTATACTTTTTGAATGCAGCCTTTTTCTCCTTAACCTTGCCTGACACCTCTTTTGAGAACCATAGTGTTTTTTTTATTCCGCTTTGTTTTCTTTATTTGTTTCACACAAAGTCTTGTTGCCTCCATGATGGCAGTTTTGATTTTTCTCCATTGTTCTTCCACCCCTCCTTTCAAGTCATTTGCTAATGCATTCCTCATGGATTCACCCATTATGCCAAAGTCAGCCCTTCTAAAGTCCAGTATCCTTGTCTTTGTATGGCTTGTCTCCATGGTTGTGTTTATTGTGAAGCACACTTTGCAGTGGCCGCTTGTTCCCAGATGTCTACTGACTTCTAAATTTGTGATCCTCTCTCCATTTGAGAGTACCAGGTCTAATATTGCTTCCTCCCGAATGGGTTCCAGCACTAGCTGTCTAAGGCATGCCCCCTGTAGGGCATCAAGAATGACCCTGCTCTTGAATGTGGCTGCAGTCCATGTTGTCCAGTTAACATCTGGCATATTCAGGTCCCCCATCAACAGTATCTTCCCTTTCTCAGCCATTTTGAGAATGCCCTCTATCATTTTCTTGTCCATTTCCTCCCCTTGAGACGGGGTTCTGTATACAACCCCTGTGCAGATTGTGATGCCATTCCCTGTCTCCAAGGTGACCCAGAGTGCCTCTTGTCCTCCCCCTTTACTTTTTAGTTCTGTAGCTTTGATCTCTTCCCTTATGTAGAGAGCTACTCCGCCTCCTCTTTTACCCTCCCTGTCCCTTCTGTAGATTGTGTACCCTGGTATGTTGACATCCCAGTCATGGTTCTCTGTGTACCATGTTTCTGTGACTGCAACAATATCCAAGTGTTCCTCTTCTATCAGGGCTACTAGCTCTGAAGCAGCTGTGCCAGGAGAGAAGGGTTTTGATTTACACCCCAGCCCTGGAATTTCAGGTTCACCCCTGCCACTTACCTTCTTTTGCACTGGTCGTTGGAGTCTTAGCCTCTCCAGTTCAAACTCTCTCTGGTAGTGCTTTTCCTCCATAGTGAGCTGCATTTCTTGCATGGCAAGTTCCCTCTGATGCTGTCTTTCTTGTATTTCTGCTTCATGCTCCCTCTGAAACTGTTTCTCAGCAATCTCCAATTTCCTCAGCTCAAAATTAAACTTTTGCCTCTCTAGCTCAGGATCTGTGTTGGACTTTACTTGGTGCTGTGGTTTCAGGTCCTCTCTGATCTTGCTGTTCTCCTCCCTGGGACTGGACACTGTGATGTCCCTTGGCAGCTCCACATCCAAGGTCTGGCCCCTTTCAGTCACTAGCTGTGACTTGGTGCCTCGGTCTGTTGCTTGTTCATCAGCTGCCTCAAGGACTTCCATGAGATGCTTCTCACTGTATCTCTCATACTGGACCCTTCTCTCCTGGCACAGCTGCTTCAGCTCTTCCACACTGTAGTCGCTGTATGTGGAAGTCATCTTTATTCCCTACTCTACCACTAGTCTGCCTTTTGTTTGCAGCAAACAAAAACAAAACAGAGTGGGGAATGATATCCCATAACCAATTTTCCATTTTCCAATTTTTTTGCCCTGTTTGTGGTTGTTCAAACAGTTCACCAATCCCACCACTGCCACCAAATCTGTCACCAGCCCACTCTTGTGGGGCAGGATTTTCTGTGTCACAGTGAATCTCTCTTGTGATGGGGGGGTCTGGGATACCCTTCTTCTGTCCTTTTAGCATGATTGTTGTCTCACAACTGAATGTATGCCAGAGGATCACAGGGCACCCTCTCTCCATGCCAGAGGGTACAAATACAGTCTCAAGTCTGTATTCCTGGGATAGAACCCTCTCAGCCACTGCACAGGAGCAAGAAAATTCACAGGTGTGAATAGGCTTAAGGGGACCCTATACACCCTAGTATGTGTTTTTCCACCGAAATGCAGAGCTCTGTTCAAACCCCCACAGACTCCTCCTGAGACCCTTCATATTTCCTCCCCTCCTTTTATCACACAGAGTCCCTAGTGGTTCTTTTCTTTGGTTGTCTTTTGGCCCTTAAGCAATCACACAGGTGTAGTATGGTTTGAACAACTTTGCCCAAGGCAACACACAAAAATGACA
This sequence comes from Neoceratodus forsteri, assembly GCA_016271365.2. Classification (NCBI taxonomy): domain Eukaryota; kingdom Metazoa; phylum Chordata; order Ceratodontiformes; family Ceratodontidae; genus Neoceratodus; species Neoceratodus forsteri. The sequence continues at coordinate 462,237,554 of CM028129.1, forward strand.
CTGGCAGAATTATCTTAAAAGTAAGCCAAAAGCTTTACTAATTAATTAATAAATGCAGTAAATAACATAAAGACAAATAATGTTAGACATTGGTTATAGGATATTGAAAACAAAATGGAAAATATACATAAAAACCTACACTTTAAAACACTGAGATTAAAGTCTACCTCAAGTCCTTAGTTGCTGAATTTTGAAGTTCAAAGTCTTTACAAAGATGGTTGAAAATCTTGGTTCTTGGTAGTGCAGAAGAATGCTTGAAGAAAATGTCTCTGCCCTCATAAGCAGGCAGGGTTCCCCAATGCAAAAATGCTAAAGGCTCTGATACAGTCTTTATACTCTTGTTTTATGGGCTTCTCAAAAGGCAGGTCCCAAAGAGAGTGCTTGCCCTGCGATTGGCTAACATTCTGTCTTTATGGCTATGCAACCAATCAGTTTTTAGTATTTTATTACAAAACAACAAATCTGCATTTCTGAATATGAGAGGGAAAAAAAGCTCAGAGGTCAGCAAGTCTAAACCAGAATTCTAGGGGAAAATCCAGCCTCCCTCTTTCGAAATGGCTGTAATTAAGCTACCCTCAGTACAGTCATTTATGTAAATGGTAGCCCATTCTGTTGTAATGAGATTATCTCAGGGCAGACTGGTAGAAACAAAAGCAATCCAGACCCAATGGCACCACTGGATGCTGAGGATAATTCAAAGCACAAAAGGATGTGCCTGCTTCCAGCTCTGCTTAATTATTTTGTTGTCTCCTTTTAAATGTTTAAACTCCAGTCCCTTGCTTGCAGCTGACAAATTCTCTACCCAGTAACAACAGTTACAATATCATTCTCCAGGGCCAATGTACTTTGTACCCATGATCCCTTGCAACTTGACCTGGCTTTTCATGACTTTCCCTGGTGTATCATAAATATAAAATAATATGAAATATGACCAAAGCAATAAGGTATGGCTCTATCATGCCACACATGCTTCCAAACATATTAAAGCTAGCTGGGTTAAAACCACTAGTAGTAGTGCATGCTGGGACAAATAACATAAGCACGTAGTCTTAGGAAGAATTTTTAAATGAATTCAAACTCCTACATAAAACTCTCAGTGAGAAAAGTTGTGAGGTCATTCTATCAGACATATTACCTGTGCCAAGAGCCAATTACAAATGGACCAGAAAAATGATTAAAATGAATAACAACCTACAGAACTGGTGTTTGGTAGAAAATATAAAGTATATTAGAACATGCAAAATATATGATAGTAGATAAGATATGTATAGTTATGATGGACTGCACTTAAATAAAAAAGGAAGTAGACTTCTGGAAGCTATTTTCTATGATGCCATACCAGAGGTAAATTTAAACTAGCTAGTGTGGGAAGAGGGAATATTGATGTTAAATAGGCATATAAATCATCTGAAAATAAGGGATGATATAAGTAAAGAAAATATCCTACCCAGAAACATCCCTACAAATAAGAAAAATAACTGCAGTAATGAGGAAAACTCAGCAAATATAAAACTCATAATGGTCAATGCTAGAAGTTTGGCTAACAAAAGTGAAAAATTTAAATTACTGTTACTTAGAGAAGGAATCCATATTTGTGCAGTAACTGAAATCTGGAGGAGAAATGAAGATTGCGGGATGGAAATACCAGGTTACAATTTGTTTACTGTAAACTGCTCCAACAGGAAGGGTAGAGGTGTAGCACTTTTTGTCAAAGATACAATTAAAGTACAAGAAATTGGACAAATGCAGGGAAATGTGATGAATTTTCTACACCAGAACCCCTCTCCCCCCCGGCCCATTTGGTTCAAGTTAAATCATTTAGGAAGATTAATATCCCTTTGCTACATTTTCATTTAGGTGCCATTGATTGGTCTTTTCTTGAATGTATTCTGGATGTTGATGCAGCATTGGATTTCTTTTGTAGGCAGTTACTTCCTATTTATGAAATTCTTTTTCCTCCATGTACTTTATGATGTTGAGGTACTCCTACTTGATGGTTTTCTCTTGCTATTAAGAAACTGATTAAGGACAGAAATGTAGCTTGATCTAAATTTAAAAGGCTTCCTAGTATTGCTTCAATGAACTTTTATCGTAGGCTTAGAAATTTAGTTTCATCAGAGGTTATGAAAGCAAAAAAAGATTACTTCCGGGAACATTTTGAAGCAAGTTGGGCTAACCCCAAGAGATTCTGGAATAATATTAACTCTCTGTTGTCCCCTAAACCTAGAGCTGATATTCATAAAGTTATGATTGACAATGCAGAAATTGTTGATCTGTCTGAAATTGTTAAATTGCTAAACAACAAATACACTGACTTATCTAGCTACAAGAGTACTTTCTCAGAGCCTGATGACACTAAACCCAAGTCAGAAGAGGTTTTGGCAAATAGACACAGATTGTTATTTAATGAAGTTGCTCCACAAGAAGTTCTAAAACATTTGCAGTCTATCGCAGATAGAATCAGTGATTGTGAGGGTGAGCTAGATGGCCGCTTCTTAAAACCAGTTACCCCATTCATTATTGACCCTCTATATTAAGTATTCAACTTGTCTTTAGCAATTTTTGTGTTTCCTACCAAATGGAAGAAAGCAAGAGTGGTCCCAGTCCCTCAAAAAAGTAATGCAATTACTTTAGATGATTTCAGACCCATTTCAGTTTTGAATCAATTTGGTAAACTGCTTGAAAAATTAGTGGTCAAGCAGATGAATGATTATTTGGGGACTTATGACTTGCTGGCTAAGTAACAACATTGCTTCCGTGAGTCTCATGGAATGGGGACTGCCATGGTTGAGTTCACAGACATTGTCCTGCATGGCTTTGAGAAAGGTAGGATGACGGGGAAGGTGTTCGTGGACCTGACCAAGGCATTTGATCTGATTGACCATGATCTTACTTTTTCTAAATTGTATAGTATTCGTTTCTCTGAAGCAGTTGTTGCTTTGGTTGGTGATTATCTAAGTAATAGATGCCAATATGTTCAGGTTGGTTCTGTTGCCTCAGATGTGGCCTCCATTCATTGTGGCGTACCAGAAGGGTCCATCCTGGGCCCTTTATTGTTTTCTATCTTTGTTAATCAATTACCTCAGGTCTGTAAATTTAGTGACACTTTTTTTTAAGTGGATGACTTAATAATCTTTGCCCAATCCAAGTCAGTGTCTGAACTTTCCACTGTTTTGGATAAAGATGTTGGTGATGTTTGTTCTTGGTTGACTTCTAATGCTAAGGTCTTAAATTCAAGTAAAACTAAAGTTATGCTTTTTGGTATGCCATCTTTTATTTATTTATTTTTTATTTAGCTTTTGTTGACCGGGTAAGTGCACTAGACAAATCCTGCCTATTTTCAGGCACGACCCGGGGGAGGGGGATACAGATGAATGCCAACTGACCTTGAACCAGATTAAGCTGTTGGTGGTATTTTTACTGAATGAGGGAAATTTGGCCAGGACACCAGGGAAATTCCCCTACTCTTTTCGATAAGTGCCATGGGATCTTTAACATCCACCTGAACTACCACCAATCCAGGCAGATGGGACCTCGGTTTAACGTCTCATCCGAAAGACGGCACCTCAGAAGTGCAGCACCCCTCTCATGCTGCACTACAGTGTCAGTACTAGGATATTAACCCAAGTGCCAGATGTGGGAACTGAACCCACAGCCCTCTGATCTCCCAGCTTCAGAGGCGAGTGTGCTACCTACTGAGCCACTGACACTTTTAACCATCTGTGTTGGTGAACAACCCAAAGTTAACTATATTTGATCATCAGTGCTTTTTGTTAGAGCAAGTTTCTCAGTTTAGTTACCTTGGGGTATCCTTAGATCCATGTTTAACATTTTCTCATCAGGTACACTCTATTATTAAAATGATTAATCAGCAAATAGGATTATTATATAAATTTAAATCTTACTTTACACTAGAGACTAGGAAATCGATTGCTAGTGGGTCACTTCTTCTCCATTTTGACTATGTATCTGGAATTTATTTCAATATTGAGTGTAAAGAGTTATATGCTTTGACTGTTACCTACAATAATATTTGCAGATTTGTTCTTGCAGCTGCTAGTCACACTCATCATTGTAGCCTTTATTCACACCTGGGTTGGTTATCACCAAATTGTCAGGCTGAGTATTCAGTGGGGTTTTTGATGTTTAAATGTTCTCATTTTGAATCTCTTTTTTCACCTTCTAAACTAGTTTTAGAAGACAATCATTATCTTGTTTGAGGTAAGCGAATGATCCCTTATTTAACGTTCCCCAGCATAGGCTTAAGTTTAGTCAAAGAGCATTTTCAGTGGCTGCTGCCACGTACTGGAGTGCTCTTCTGGTTAGCATTATTCATGCTACTTCTGTATCAAATTTTAAACTAAATTTAAAGCAGCATCTATTGTCTATATTTGTTTGTAATTGTTATTTGTAACATGTATAATTGTTGTAGATGTCTTGTGTTTCTGTTTTTTGTCTGGGTTGGGCCTAAAAAGGGACCACTGGTCCAGCCTCCTTACCCAGTTAACAAAGAATAAAATGAAAATGAAATGAAAGTGAATCAGAGTTAGAACACATATGGGTGCAAATCTTACAACCTGGTAATAAAAAAATCACAATGGGCATATGCCATAGATCACCAAGTCTGAAAAATGAAGACAATATGAGATTTTTGGATGCAAGTGAAAAAATGGATCTTGGCGGTAAAACATTGATCCTTATTTATTTATTTAATTTATTTATGTCTTTGCTAACTGCGTGAGCAAACTGATCCAGAGGACCATTTTCAGTTGCAACCCAAACACAACAAATATCAATACAATACAGAGATACAATTTGAACAAAACAGGACTGCCGAAAACACTTGGTATGAGGTCACATTACATAGTACAAATATTTCAGGGAAATCAGTACATACTGGTGTAGTGACATACCTTAAGTGGCTATGCAAAATAAAAGGCTTAACATGGGGATTATTGTAAAGTATTACATGCAATGTACATAGAGTCACCGGGGAGCCAAGGAAATAAATACAGATGAAACGAAGGTTCTGTCTATCACCAGGAGTGGTATAGGTACAAGTCACAGGTAGAAATGCAACTTAAATTAAGCTGCAGAACCTGCTAACAGTTCAAAATAAAACAGATAGTCATATCCAGATTGACCAGAGGAGCAGAACAGTGCAAGAGGGTAGGGGCACTGGAGGTAGGGTGAGGGCACAAAAAGGTGCTATGCCAGGATACAGGCCCTGGTACCACCTGGTGAATAGCTGCAGGTGCAAGTGGCCTCAGTCAGGAGCCATGCCCTTAAGATTGCCTTGAAAGACTGATGGGAGGGGGATGATTGGATGGGAAAAGGAAGTCTATCCCAGAGGGAAGGGGCAGAGACAGAGAAGGCTTTGCTACCCATGGTAGTAGTAATGTGAGGGACTTCCAGTGGGGAAACAGAGGAGGCCTGGAGACTTCGAGAGACCACTCTGTCAATGAGTAGGGAGGCTTAGGGGGACAGCTGATGGTTCCTGAGTGCACTGTCAATTAGGCTATCCATAGTGAAGTTAAAATGGCCCTGCAGAGAGAGCCACCCTAGGGACGGGTATAGCGAGCAGTGGCTGGTGGTAAATGGGGCTTGAAGGACAAAGTGGCAGATGAAGTTGTGTGTGGTATGTAAGTGGGTCCATAGGCAGGAGGATGTAGTAGAGTATATGGGGGAGTGGTAGTCAAGGAGGGGCAGGAGGTTTCATTGAGCAATGGCTAGGTGAGCTTCAGGGACCAGAAATTGATTTTGGCAGTAGGCAATGTCTAATTTTTGGTGGATTTTCATCACAGTCTTGCTGATGTGTTCATTGAAAGTAAGTAAGGGAAGGGTCTAGGGTGACAATTAGATATTTAAAGGCAGGGACAGTTTTGAGCAGAGGGCTGACAGGGGTAGCAATCAAGAGTGTGGTATTTGACCTGGCTACCTTTGCTAGGAATGGCTTAGAGCCAAAGAGCATAGCCTTTGTCTTTTTCTCATTAACAAGAAGTTTTCTGGAGAGGAACCAGCTCTGTGTGGCCCCACAATTTGCTGTGAGGGTGGTGGACAAGGACTCTACGGAATTATCACTGTGGTATATGACTAGGTCATCTGCATAGAGGAGGGCCTTGCAATTGATACTTTCAGCCGGGAGGTAATTAATAAATATAGAAAAAAGTAGAGGCCCCAGTATTGAGCCCTGAAGTACACCTGTGTGGGTAGGTAGTGGAGCAGAGGAATATTTACCAATCAAGACAGACTAGGACCTGTCTGAGAGGTAACTATGGAAATACGGAACCATGCGACCATGTCTGGTGAGCAGCCAAAGTTTAACAGGGTGGAGAAAAGGTGATAGTGGTCTATGAGGTTGAAAGAGCTTGACAGATCCAAAAAAACTGTGTTCCCTTGTCCATATTTCTAAGGATATGGTTCAAGAAAAGTGCCAAAGTGGAGGAGGTACTGTGGTGTTTACAGAAACCATGCTGGTGAGGACATAGGAGGTGGTATTTTTCTAGATGATCAGATTTAAACAACCTGGTTATTGGCCCAATATTGGCAAAGCTCTGATTTTAATCTACCAAATATAGATAATAAAACCTGGAAGGAAAAACTGCTATAGAAAAGAAGTTCATTGATATCATAGTTTGTAATAATCTTGAACAGTATGTACACCAACATACCAGAGGCACACATCTGTTGGACTTAATCCTTAGCAATATGGAGGAGGATATTGTAGAATGTGAGGTAAGAGAACCACTTGGAACCAGTGACCATAATATGGTAGAATTAAAAACAGCAGGTAGTTGGTCGGTTGAATTAGGAACCACAAGATTTAAATGCTTAAAAAGAGCAAATTATAATGAAATGAGGAACTGTCTAAAGCTATGGGATTAAGAAACTGAGTTTGCTGGACTTAGTGTACATCGCATATGGAATAGGATAAAACAAGAAATAGACTACTATACTTCAACATACATCCCTGAAAAAATAAAATATAATAACAATGGTAAGATTCCAACATGGCTTAATAACAAAATAAATAATAAAAAAATAGTGTGATTGAGCCTCCCCCTTCCCCACCCAGGGTGCCATACTGCAGCAAGATAGGGGTAGCTCTGTCCGAACTGCCAGTACATCCAGGCGAGGAGTGGAGAGGAAGGGGGCACCAAAAAGCATCAATATAAAACAAAAAAAAGGCCAGCAGAAGGTTGGGCCATTACAAACTGGGGATATACTGACCATGAACGAATAAGATATGGCTAATACATTAAATCAGTATTTTTGAGTACTTTTCAGGTTAGCTATGCTTCCATTACTTTAACACATAATACAATTGGTGACAAACATGATTCAAATGTTTTGAGGTAACGATTTTATGGAAAGACTAGGAACGTTACAGATAGACAAGTCACCAGGACCGTACGGTATCAACCCTCGAGTGTTAAGGGAACAGGCATCAAAACTAGTAGGTCCAATAACCAGGTTGTTTGAATGCTCATTATTGGAAGGAGATGTTTCTGATGATTAGAGGATTGCAAATATGACAACAATCTTTAAAAAGGGTCAAAAACTGGCTATAAGAATTAAAGACCTATAAGTTTGACATGCATGTTGAATAAATTAATGGCGGAGTTAATAAAAAAAGACTTTAACAAACACATACATAAGGAAGGACATCTTGACTTTACATAACATGGTTTTAGGCCTCAGAGATCATGTCAGACCAATCTTTTTCAATTTTTTTTTGAACTGGTTAGTAAGGCAATGGATAATGGGTTACCAGTGGATGTGGTTTATCTGGACTTTCCCAGAGCCTTTGACTTGGTCCCATAAAGAACTTACCAAGAAGCTAGAAGAACCTGGGCTTAACTCTCTTATTATAAAGTGAAGTACTGCCTGGCTGAGTAACAGAAGACAGCGCGTGTGTGTATATAAGAGGTTTCATATCAAACTGGGGTGAAGTGACTTGTGGAGTCCCTCAGGGATCTGTCCTGGGCCCATCCCTGTTCGATATATATGTGTCATCACTGCAGATGTCAAACAACTCATGGATGTGCGAGTTTTCTGATGACACTAAATTGGATGCAATAGTGAACAGTGCACAAGGAATAAACTGGCTGCAAGAAGATCTAAATAAAATAGGAACATGGGCTAAGGAACAAAGTTAGCCTTTGATATTGACAAGTGCAGTGTCATGCATTTTGGCAAGAAAAATAAACTAGCTACTTATTTTTTACTTGGAACAGAACTTAAAATAACAGATAGTGAAAGAGCTTTAGGGATAGTACTTATTACAAAAAAATCTGACATTCAGACAACAAAGTATGGAAGTGGTTAAGGGAGCAAACAAAATGAGTTGCACACTTAGAAATATGAGAAGTAAGGAAAGTGCAGTTTTGATGCCATCGTATGGGACACTGGTAAGACTCAAGATGGAGTATTGTGCCCAGTTCTGGGCATTTGACCATACAAGAGATGTTAGACTGTTAGAGGAGGTAGAGAGGAAAGTAACAAAGAGAACTGACCAACTGCAACATCTTCCATACTGTACAGTATGTGGAAAGGTTGAGGAAACTGGGTTTGCATACCTTGGAATATAGACTCCTTACAGGAGATCTGTATCTTGCTTATAGGACTTTCAGGAACAATAACCTGTGGAAATGCATGGGATTGGAAGCTAACATAACTGCTAGAAATAATAGAGTGCACACAAGTATTAACTTAGGGGGAAGTATATAAGACAAACAGGAGGGGTGCCTGGATAAATCAGAGGGTGGTGAGACATTGGGGTGGTCTCCCTCCCTGTGGAGATAGTATCCAGTGCCACCATAAATATCTTCAAAAATATGTTAAACGAGCGCACTGGACACACATTTATCCATTAATTTGATGGCGAGACTTACTGGTTAATGTTATTGACTTGTACTGTACCTTCCTATGATTCCTTTGATTCATATGATAATAATTCTATGACAGAAATACTAAATATTTTTTAACTATATACATACATATTTTTTTTTTCATTTATACTTTTTGGGTAGTTTTTTTTTTGAGAGTTGCACAGTCCTTTATCTGTCCTTCAGACAAATGCAGAAAAACACATAATTACACTATTTACAAGGTTGTGTGTCCATGCCTGCATCACTTCAGTAGTACAGTAATGCTATGGTACATAAATGTATGTTCCATGTTGCAGTGGTGGTTTCCAAACTAAAGGTATATGTGCATGTTGTAGATTGCAAAACAGACCAGCATGCTTCCAGATCAGATGCATAGCATCAGGCTCTGGCATAAAAAAAAATGGCAATACTACATAACAGCATTACTGTATGTAAGGAATTACCACTGCGGGTTGTATATGATGAACTTATACTATACAGAACAGATATGAGATGCCTGGCAGAATTTACTTATGATAGAGTGGTGACAGTTGTAGGGAGGGACTTGGGAAGGGGATGTCTTTGTGCACCTGGTGGTCTTGATGTTGACAGTACAAAAACAATCCTGGTGTGTGCAGTGCACAAGGGATAGCATGGGATGACTGGTCAGTCATGGACATCAGGATATGAAATCTTTATGCATTACATTGTATATAGCTTTTACACAGTACAGTGCACAGTCACATGATGTAAGCACTTATTAAATATTACTCTCAAGTTTTGTGTAATCTGCAATTGCAGCCATGGCATGAATGTCAGGATTGTGTGGAATAGATGTGGAGAGAGAAGATGAGACATGGTGTGATACTTCTGGCACTGTCCTCCACCTATCATGCCATTTAATGACTTAATGTCACACTGTCTTGTCTTCTTCATCTTCCCATCCAGTATCTGCAGCACCAGCCCCTCCCCCCTGAACACTGTATTGTAGACCTGTCATAAGTTACTTGCAGATGATGTGATGGATATTGCCCAAAATCCTTGTGCACCTTAAGGAACCTTAACATCTCCTCATTCCTCATTCTCCGCCTAGTGCAATTCTCATGATTGCTCCTGTGGCACTGAAATCATGCTCTGAATGTACTCTTGAGCATGGACATGTCAAAAGAAAAAGACAGCAAACATGCTCTGAATACACATTGGAGCATGGACATGTCAAAACAAGCATTTGTCAATGCCGAACGGTTGCTTACAGGTATTTGATGTGCAGGTGTTTAGTACTAATAATGCAGAGGTGAGCCCACCCTGTTGCTGTAGTATAACCCCCACCACCTAAGCTTAGCTTACCTGCATGGCACCTAGCACTAGCAGCCCCATCATATTGCACCCAAAACTCCTTACTGTTGTCACTTGACAACCAGCTATGCCTTTGATCCCCTGGCCCTCTTCTTAACTGCAACAAGAACAGGGAGCACATGAAAAGCCTCAGTGCCTTACAGTGGTGGACAGCATGCCACAGATGGAGTCATGTTCATGGCTACCAGCCATGCCATGGGTTTGCTGTCTGTCTTGTTGTCAAGGCACTGGGTATCTGTGTTGCCCCATCCCAGTTACTGCATATACAGTGACATGATCTGTGGCCTTCATTACTGTCTGTGTTTTCTCTTCTTAGGTTATGGTACAGCAAGAGGGTGGGCTCACCTAGAATAAATAGAGTTAAGCACTGTCACTTTAATTACATATATTGGGCTGCTTTGGTGCCCACATTTTGAGAGGTATGCACCAGTCTGCTCTGTTATGAAGAGATAAAAAACAAAAATACCTCTGCATAGGTACAGATTAAAAGTGTCTACGACCGGCTAAATGTCTAATCCTGTATGAACGCACATCTCAACCTAATCAAATGACTGACAGTGTGCGCTCACTCTTAACCCATACGTAGATGATCTAGATGCAGCCCACAGCTGTGTCCCAAAGAAAAAATGTCGCAAGACTGTCTGCTCTCTGCCTCGTTTTTTTTTACATTTTGCAGTTTCACAGACACAGAGACACACAGACAGTGAGGCACTATACAGCGTTGGACACATCTTGTGCTCACTCACACTGTCTGAGTGTCCCGTTAGCGGAGCCTTCTGTCAGCAACTGAACTTTTGCCCCACCACCCACCACCTCATACTCTGTCTCTCTAAGTCTCTCAGTCTCGCTGCTCGCTCTTTCCTTCTCCCTCACTCACTTTAACACACAGAGGAGCCAGGACACTAACTGCAGGGAGTGAGTGGCACACAATGCTGTGACAACACTGATCGCGGCACTGTTTTTCCCTCCCTCTCCCATGCATGCTGGCATCCTGATCACTTCCCCAACAGGTGCCTGAGCTTTGCTGTCTCTGTCAGTCTCTAGGTAGAGACTTTAGGGCAGACTAGGTGGGCCAAGATGTACTTTTTTGCCGACAACTTCTATGTTTCAATGTTTCTAAGTAACAGCATTATTTAAAAGGGACACTTTGGGCATTTACATACTTACAGTAGTACAAAAACCAAATGGAGAGAAACCTGTGTAACCTGACTGTATATTTTCATATTTTATGGAGTTCTCTCAGGAAATTCTTTTTATCAACAATACAGTTTTAGCTATTTGTTTTCACAAGGCTTGCGAACACAAACAAGAAAAGGTAGAACACCACAAACCTATTATAAAAATACCAAATTTGTAAGTACCAATATCTTGGAGTTACAGCACAACTGCTGAAAAAGCAAGTCAAGAGGCAGCCAGGCATAGCCAGAGCTGCTGACTAGGATGCAAGTTTCAAGATCCTAACCTAAGTACACCCAGCTGACTTTATGCACTAGTTGTAGTAACATTACCGAATAAACAGTATTAAAACTGAAACTCTATAAGGTATACAAGTAGAGGCACCTTGAGGCAAGCAGGGGCCATGGCCCCATACTTTAATATGAGGGCCATGCCCCTTACTTTTTATTGGTAGGACTTGTAAGCAATACCCCTGATACAGGGATTAATCAACACCCCAGGTGCATTGTGAGGCATGAGGTCGCAGGCCAAGTGTCTCACACAGCACCCAGGGTGTTGATTAATCCCCAATAACCACACACCCTGGAATTGGTTATTGCATTTATAACATGAGTAATCTTTAAACAACAAAAAAAAAGAAAGGTATTTTTTTAATGTTTAAAGAGCAAGAAAGGTTCTGTATCTTGACACCTTGCAAAATAGTTCCTAGTGAATAATGCATACTGCATTGTTGTTAAACACATAGAAATGTCACACATACAGTCCTGACATGATGTGTGACATTTCTTGTGCATCATGTTGTATGCCTCAGTGCCTACCACTTTTCATGTAGCCCCCCCAACACACATTCACACACACACATGCACGCATGTGCGCACACACACACACACGCACACAGATCCAGATACACAGTACAATGGGGACTACATCGCTGTTGCGCTGTCACTATAAGAAAGTCACAAGAGACAGAAAGAGAAAGAGAGAGAGAGAGAGAGACCCATACACACAGATAGAGAGAGAGACACACAGAGACCGAGAAAGTCACTGCAGGTGTTCCGAAACTTGCACACTCTCTCTCTCTCTCTCTCTCTCTCTCTCTCTCATGCTGTGCACCCGGCTTACACCTCACTCTTGCTGTCTCTGTGGGGAAGGGGTTGGCACACCATGCCAGGACATTTCACATACATGGGAGACCTATCTCTTGCTGTTTTCATCACTTGCTTGCTACTACTGGGAAACCGGCACACAGGGGGAATGCTAGCAAAGTGCCAATTCCATCGCCCGTGCTGCCCCACATACAGAGACACAAACAGGAGCAGTGGCTCTTGCACTCTTTGTCTCTTGCTCTCTCCAGCAGATGCACAGCTATTTGGGATTGCACCCCAGCAGTGCCACTTGCTTTCTATGTGGCTTGCTCTCTCACTTTGACAGATACAGTAAAACGCACACCGGGGACACCTCCTTGCGGAACTCTCTCTCTCCACATTGCTGCTTGTTACGATGATTGCACTAACACAGAGCAACAGACATGGATGGGACACTGAAGAACTTCTGCATTCCCTGTCAGCATCTCTCTCTCTATGTGGACAACTGACAATGCTTAAGGGAGCAAAAATACACAGGTACTTGGCACAACACCTCCCATTGCTACCTCTTCTGGGATATGCATGCCGCAGCACTTGCACTGTGTCCCTTGACCACTGCTGTCTGACCCGCTATGGGAAAACAGTGTCATGCACAGCCATGGAAACACCACTGCTCACAGTAGGGTATTGTGTAGCTCTCCACTTCTGCTATCTGTGATCTGCGATACCACTCTGCTGATGGGGACATAATGGGTGATGGGTCGGAGGGGATGGAAACAGCCCCACTAACCTGGAATAGTCACAAACTCTAAGAGAGACAGCACAACAAACAGCACACTGCCACGATTCTGGATCACTATCATCACAGTTTGGGAATGCTGCTAGTCACAGTCTTGCTCACCCTCCTCCTGTGACTGTCACCCGCGCTCCGAGCTGACAATATGTGTGTGTGTGTGGGGGGGGGATGCTGCAGAACTATTAATGGATTGGCCCAGTACTCAGAGATCCATGGGGTGGCTGGAGGGTGAACCAACCACTCACACTGGGAAAGGGCATTTGCTGACAATGTCTGTGTGTGTGTCGCGCGGGTTACCGCGATCCACAGGGCGGTGGGTGGGGATCAAGTAGTGACATCTGGGAAAGAAGCACTGTTGATGAGCAGTCTGTGCAAAAGGTACTGAGGTGGGGTGTGGGGGGTATCTGCACACAGGTATAGGGCAGCAAGTTACAAGAGTTTCCAACAGATGTTATTTTGAGATATTTACATGGGGCTCAAAATAGACTTTCCAAAGTCCAGGCCTATAAAACATTGTCAAACATGTATTAAACACAGTGCTGCGAGCAACAAAAAAACAGGTTGGTGTGAATCCATTCAGCTGTTTGCTGGGCAGCATTATGTAAATGAAAAGAGACAGCTGCTGTTGATAGGAGTGGCTGATTCATTTCAAGTACACAAAGTTTTCACCCAGCAAGCACTGAGTAGTGTCATCAGCAGAGTGTCTGGTCATTGGGCTGCACTGCCAAGCCCCTGGGAGTTTTAGCTGCAATTGGCCCAACAGTGACACACCTCTAAAATGCCATTCCTTGTAGAAAGATGTTCCTTGCACAAGCGATTGTAAAAAATGATGTTAATAAAAAGAAAACAAAATAAAAACAGTTTTTCACATCAGTGCTTATTCAGGTACAATTAACTATGGTTTGTTTGGAGGTATGCAGTGCCAGTTTTAGGATTTTGGGGGCCATCAGCAAACTTAATGATGGGGCCCCACAAACTTGGGCCCCCCAACTGATTAGCTTTACACATTGCCCACATTTTACTACATTGAAATACTAATGTGTACTTACAGTAGGTGCTAATCTCATGTGGAATCCTAGAAACAAGCCCTTTCACATGTACTACTAGTCTAGAAATACATTTATAATAAATAATATATAATATAACTGCAAAAAAATGATCCTCCAGCTCTGTTACTAATTTTTCTAGCTCTGCTGCTCTATGCAGTCTGATCTTCTCTCGACTTCCACTAGTATGCTGTATGTACTATATGTAACCGACCATAATTTGGACTAAAATAAATGTTTGTTTAGAATAGCCTCTGAGTGACAACAGATATACATGATGACACGGTCAGTTACTGACTGTGTCATCATGGGTATGTTGTCAGAGGCAGACTACTCTAAACGAACATTTATTTAAGTCCAAATCATGGTCCAGACCATCTCCTGGTCTCATCTCCCAGACCATCTTTGTTATTCATTACCTACCTAAAATAAGTGAAGGCAGGCAAGGCACTGGTCTCTAAGTGGGTGTAATCCTCCTTCTCTGGCTCCCTCCTCCACCTCGTGCACTGCACTGGTTTGGCAGTGTTCACTGAATTGCTGAATTTGCAGCTGCTGACTGCTGAGCTCTTTTTTTAATAAAATAAATGAATTACAGTTCTCAGCAAGCTGCACTAGCAGAAGTAGTAGTAAGGTAGGGAAGGTGAAAATGAAAAACAACTGTCCTGCGCTCAGTCCATGGTGGTTCGCTTACAAAATTAGCAGCCAGCCAAAATAAAGAACAAGTAAAAATATTGCCGGTAGGGAAGGTCTGGCTGGCTGCTGGCTGCTGGCTGCAGCGGGTGGTGGCTGGATAGCGGCAGCAATAGCAACTTTCTTTCCGACACTCTGGAACTGGTCCTTGGCTGAATAGTTCCAAGAGTGCCGGAGGGACCATTTTTATGCTGCAGCTGAGCCTGTGGACCTGAGGGGGGGGAATAAATGTTCAGGTCCGTGTTGTAGGAGGTGCGATAGCAGAAACGGACCAAGTGGAGCCCTGTGATTAATTCCAACACAGCACCTCCTGACATCAGCATGTAATTTACTGTGCATCACGATTGCAGGACATGGGTTAACAAAGAAACATGTCATAGGGGGTGGCATGGTCACTGGTCCTGGACAGCGTGGTTCGGTGTTCACCGTTCGGGGAAATGGGACAGTCAGTTGCAAGTTCACATTTTTTGCAACATCACAGAAGTGAAACACTGTTACAAACCAACCACTTCAGGCCGAAACCTTCCCTTTACCCCGACTGCCTCGCTAACTACAGACCGATCTCTAACCTGCCTTTTTTGGGCAAGGTTATTGAGAAAGTAGTCGCGTTGCAGCTCGATGACTTTCTTACCACCCATGAAGTCTATGATCCTCTCCAGTCCGGTTTCAGGAAGAGGCATAGTACCGAGATTGCATTAGTTTGGGTACTTAATGATCTCCTAATAGCGAGAGATCGGAAGAGCTGTTTGATCTTGGTTCTCCTTGATCTCTCTGCAGCGTTTGACACTGTGGACCATGGGATGTTGCTGGATCACCTGCAGCTACTCTGTGGACTGTCAGGGACAGTCCTCAGATGGTTCTACTCTTTCCTCACAGGCAGAAGTCAAAGGGTAGTTTCAGGGATTTTCTCTTCCACTCCTTTTGCTCTGTCCTGTGGGGTGCTGCAAGGCTCTGTGCTTTCCCCCATGTTGTTCACGGTGTATATGCTGCCATTGGGAGACATTATAAGGCATTATGGGCTGAGTTTTCACTGCTATGGAGATGACACTCAGCTCTATATGTCCTTTGTACCCGAACAAAACAATGCAGTGTCAGTTTTTAACAACTACCTCGCTGAGATTCAGGACTGGATGAGTGCGAACTGGTTGAAGTTAAATCCGGATAAGACTGAGGTGTTGGCTGTGGAACCGGGTCATTATGTAGAGAAGTTGACTCCTGGGGTCCCCTCTGGTCTCTTATTAGGGGATACCCAGTTGAGACCTTCTGTACAGGTGCGAAATCTGGGCATCATTTTTGACAGTGCGCTGACACTGAAGACACAGGTGTCAGCCACTGTCAAGTCATCCTTTTACCATCTGAGGAATATCACCCGGATAAAACACCTTGTTCCGCATGATGACCTTCCTGTGTTGGTCCACGCTTTTGTTTCTTCATGCCTTGATTACTGTAATGCTTTATATCTAGGGTTGCCTGGAGTAGATCTCCGTCGCCCGCAGCTGGTGCAGAACATGGCAGCCTGGTTGTTGACTGGGTTATCAAGAACTTGCCATATTACACCTGTGCTGCGTGAACTGCACTGGCTGCAAGTGCAGTGGAAAATCACCTTCAAGGTCGCATTGCTGACCTATAAGACCCTACGCGGTCAGGGTACCTGCAAGATCTCCTTTGTCCATACCGCCCTCTCCGCCCACTTCTCTCCACTGGCGAGGGATTGCTAGAGATTCCCAGGGTTCATCTTCAATCATCTGGGGCAAGGGCTTTTTCTTTTATGGCCCTGACCCTGTGGAATTTTCTACCTCGTCAGATTAGAGAGTGCCTGTCCGTGGAATCATTTAAGAGGTCTCTGAAAAGTCACTTATTTACACTGGCATTTGGATAGATTATTTTATGGTCATTTTATTGTTTATGTTATTATTTGTTATTGTTGATATTTTATCTCTTGTTATGTATTAGCACTTTGACTTATTGAAAAGCACTTTATAAATACAATTTTGATTGATTGATTGATTGGTGTCTAGGTATACGAGCAATTAAACTAACTTTCCAGAAACATTCCTCAGCAGCATTAAACATCTACTGATTTTATGTAATCTTTTTTAATCTTTCAATTTAGTGGGTTCCCATTTTAAAGTCTGGTGGTTCATATTTAATGTTGGTGACATGATGGGTGCTCAATCTACACCACCGAGCATTCATTTTTTGTCTTGCTGCTCTTCCGTCACATTGAAAATAAAAACACAAAATTAAAATTGCCACCAGGGCTTTTGTGATGATGTCATGCGATGCAGTGGCTGGACCAGAAGAGGGGCAGTGCACGCTTGAGGTTCAGATGAGGTCAAGCTGTCCTCAATGTTTCAATCAGGTGTAGAGTGGTAAAGCATGAGGGTGTGTGTCTAGCACACTCAGTGCAGCCTGGAGCTGCTGCATGAAGGGATCCAGGCTAGCTACAGCCACACGGGAGTGTGAGAGATTGCAAGATGGCTGCTGTACACTGTGTTTGCGGAGGAGTTGCCACAGGATCAGGAGCTGCCTATTGCTTTCTGAGCATTAACAGGTATACCACCATTGCCTGAATGACTCTGTAGGAAGCCTTTCCAGTCTTTCTTGTGCAGTCATCTTGGCCCATATGTACTGCCCTGTTTGCTTCTGTTTCCCCAGGTGAATAAGTATCCAGAGTCCTGAGTTGGAGGAGCCAACGTGTCCTGAGGGTCAAGTAGGGTGCCTCATGGGAGGGTGCTTTTCCCAGGGCTGGTACATTCAGAAGAAACAAAAGGTTTTTCTGGAAAATAGTCTGCTGCTAATACGTTTATGTTCCAGATTTTTTATGACTTGTTTGACAAAGTGCCTTTGAAGGCTATTTTGAGTGCTGCTTTGAATGACTATTTAGAATGACTTCCTGGAGCAGGAGATAGTAGAAGTCAGATGGGTACATTTAACCCATTGTGCATATTAACATGAACCTGAAATAAAAACCTGAAACTTGGATTTTCACTCAGACATTTATTTACTTTACCTATATACTTACATTAGGCATGTTGTAGGCTACCTTGTAATTATTTGCTGTGGCTGGGGCCTAAACAGCATAATTTGATCTACGCTAGTTTAACATGACTTTAGTTTATTTTCAGTACTGATGTAAGGTGTGTTATTGTAATACAGGGACCTAATTCCTGATATTTCAATTCTCAAAAATCAATTTAAGTATTTTACCTATATCCTCACTTCTGTAAATCTAGTTGTACAGATCAGGTGACCCTCAGGTGAGCCACATGTGTCTCACATGGCACATAAATGCACATGCATGGCATTCTGGAGTATGAATCAACTTTTTGTCTTGGTGTCCAGCTGCTTCTTTGTGAGACTGCGAGTCGAGTGTCTTGTTCTATTATATCAAATTACTGAACTTTGCAGCCATTCTTTTGGCTGTGGCTACGTTCTGAGGAAGCCTTGAGAAGCTTTCACTTGCCCCTATACTTGAAGCCATGGATCACCTCCATGCCATGTATATGAGGTGCGGAGACACTCCACACCCTTTGTACCCCCCGCACAGGATGCACTGAAGGGAGGAATGCAGCCTCCATGCACCCAATCCTCAACCTACATGGACATCAATGCACAGGGGGTGGGTGGGGGGCATGTCAGCACTACGCGGCATGCACAAAGCCACGTAGTGCTGCACACCGGGGTGCATAAGGGGGCAACTGGTATACCTGGGAAACACTGCTGTAAGGCCCCTACACACCCCATGCATATGTCCTACATCAAGGGGACCACTGCCTCCACATCCAGTGGCCACCAGCCCAAGCACCCAGCTGAGCCCCCACCATCCTGGTTTATGCCAACCCCCCCCACACACACACACTCATGTGGGCACCAGTCCCAGGACACATTACCCCCCGCCTCTGTGGTTCCCCACCCCCGATGGTGTGGTGGACTGTTGAAGCCCCCACACACACACACTCACTGATGGCACCCCCCCACCCCTGTACCTCTGCGTCTGATTGGAGGCACCACACGGCTGGCGGCACTACCTACCTCTCACCTCCACGGCCGCCGGCTGTGCGGACATCCATGGGGGAGTGCAGCCAATGTGCCCCCCATCCACATAAGAGATCTACTGTTGGTCCTGGAATGGGCATCCGATGGATACCCGCTTGGGTCCGTGACTCTGCCTCCGGCCACCTCGGAGAGTGCTGCGCACCGAGGGGGGGGACATGCCCATGGACAAGACGTGGTCATTGGTGAATACAGGTGCTGCGCATCTGTCTGCAGGTGCGGAGCTCTGCGGGTGCGATACATGTCTCGGGTGTGTAATTCCTGCCCATTGGAGCATAGGTCCCATTGTTTTTTTTATTTAAATTGCTCTTCAGTGTCTCTTTTAAGGTAATGTTTTAACCTCATTTTAAGAGACTAAAAATTAAAGTTAAATGTTTTTTAGTGTTTTAAGTTTCAAGCTTGTCCTTTGCGATAATCTCAGTAGACTTAATGGGCCTTGTTTTGTCTTCTTGACTCCTTTTTGATGTTAAATTTAATTGGTTCCTGCAATATAAGTTCTGCTGTACAGAGCAGTGAGCTGCTAGAACTGATAGAACTGATTGAATTGGATACTAAATTAATGGCTACAAACCGATGTATGAGCTGTCACAACATGAAGGTATTTGATTACAGCCTTTTATAATAAATATTGAGGGTTTTTTTTTATACATAGTTACTGAGACACTGAGGAGCAATTACTTTTATAGTTTTTTTTTTATACTTCTTTTAGGCTCCTGGTTGTGGTTGTGGCCTTAAAGTCCACCCACTAGGGTGTGGAGCGCTTGTAATCACATTTTTCAAGAAATATACTGCTGGGGTGTGGTTGTTAGCAGTTTTGTAAAAAAGACCAACCAATGAAAAGTGTGTCTGGAAAAGGGTGACAGCCAGTTTAATTGATACAATAAGGTACAGTGGTGCTTGTCCATTTAGATTTTAGGATAAATCAAAGTAACTGATAATAAAAAATATTTAATAGGAAGAGATATGAAGCAGAGGCATGACAATAGATAATATCGTAATAGTGTAGGATAGGGAGAATGGCTTGCCCAATAATAGGTGTTGCACCTATTCCCAATTTTGGCCTACTTTCAGCCCTCCACCTTTCCCTGCAGCAAGTGGTACAGCAGGAGTGAATAGTAACCTTATCTGAGATGCCTGACAGAGCCTCCTGCTTTCTTCTTCTTTTATTTTTTCATTTAGTATGCTTTTTGCTGTAGTGCCAGATCTCTGAGGGTTCAGCCCCCAGCTCCCCCAAACTTTGCCCACCCCCATGACTTACCTGGAGCAATGATCCACCCAGGCTTACCCCCTATGGGTGGGACTGTTAGATGGCATGGCCTCCACAGATGACTGGATGAGAATCCCAATGAGAACACCTCTGGAATGGCATCCCTGGCTTACCCCCCCAGTAGGGGCCAATAGATTGGGTTGTATTGGCAGAAACTTGTCGCTCAGTTGCCGGCCAAGTGTCCCAGTGGGCAGCACAGGGCTGGAGAGGTGGGGCATCATGGACGGAGCTGGGTGCTAGTTTTTAGTAACAGTGCACTCCCTGGGAGTTGTGGCATGCAGTGATGTGAGGCGCAATGCTTAATGTCCAGCACACCTACCTGACAACTCGGCTCCAGCAGCTGTATTCCTCCCAGCCTCCAGCAGGGATCAATCCAAAGCCTAAGATGCCAGTTGCCTGTTCCACTCCTTCGCTGTTCCACTCACTGGCTGGACAGGAACAAGAATTGGACACGTTAGATAGAAGTCCTGTCACAGTACACTTGTTAAACGGCATTAAACATCTGTCGGCTCCTCTTGCCAATTACACACCTGATTCACAGAGCTTCCTGAATCTACTTAGCCCCAAGATTAAACTCCTGAGCTAGTTTCCCCATACTAACTGTTATGAGTTTTTATGACAAGTTTAAAAGTGCCCCAAATACTACCTACAAATCTTTTTTTCCTTCCCACTTACCCTGCTATTTTCAGTGTGAAGAGAAATACCAAAAAATATAAATATACCTTTATGGTAAAGCAAGGTGCTTACACTCTTCTCTATCAACAAAGTCTGTACTACCAGACAGAGGTTCTTTGGGTTTGCTTAGTGATGGGGTCCAGGGTCTTTATATGTGTGGAGGTGGTGTATGGGCTACCAACATAGGGGAAGGAATCGGACAGGGTTTTGGAGGGGACTATGGGCAAAATGGCAAAATTGGGGACAGGGATCCTACCTGGAAGGATAAATGTAACTGAACTCATACTCTCAAATGGTAGACCATAACTGGGAATAGATGCAGCTCCCTGTCTAGGGTAGGAGTATAAAGAGATTAAGGAGGGAATAGGGAAAACGAATAACACCATATCTAGGGTAAGGGTATAAAGAGGAAAACTAATAAGGTCCTTTTAAAAGAATAAGGGGAAAGCTAATTACTAACCTACCTATAGTATAGCAACAAGGGGTAAATCAAAAAAAAGGGGAGAAACACCCAATTTGGGATAAGGGCATAAATTATTTTTCAGATCATAGAGGGAGTACACTTGGGAATGATGGGAGTGGTGCAGTGCAGTGTCTGTGGGGTGGCATTATTCAAGGAGACCTTCTGGAGACTAAGGTGCTGCCCCATCTGTGTGCACCTCTCTGGGCTGAGATAGGAAGTCTCTAAAATATGGGCTGAGCTGGCTGGGATTCAGGGGATCTCTTCCTCCAGTCAGGGTCCACCAGGTCCACCACTGTTACCACAGAGGGTGCCAAGAAGGATGGCTGGCTGGACTCTCATGGGTTCCAGGAGGGTGGGAGGTGGAGGGAAGGGGAAACATCCCTCAGCTGGTGACACTACTCAACTCTTTCCCCGCTCTGATGGAATGGGACTTCTGGGACAAGGCACCCATGGTAGTGGCAAGGGAGGATGTGGGGGTCCTCTAGAGTGGAGGTCCCAAGATAGGAGGCAGAGGACCCCAGCTGAAGAGGAGGAAACAATTTCTGGTGTGGGACGCAGTGGTTAGGGGTGTAGTTTTGGGAACACCACAGGAAGGGAGGAGGTAGGTGAAATTCCTACCTGCTGCCTCAGCACAGAGGGATGGAGAGCGGATACCTAGGATTGCTAAGGTGGCACGGCAGAAGGCAGAGCTGGATGTCATTGCCCATCTGTAGACAAATGACCTGGTGGGGTATGCATAAGAGGTGGTACAGGATAGGTTTAAGGAGCTGAGTAGGGGCCTGAAGCAGGTAGCATGCACAATATTGGCCTTCAGTGAGGTGCTACCTGTGCATAGCTGTGGGGAGAAGAGGGAACACCACACAACAGTCTTCAGCGACTGATTGAAGGCATGCTGCAGATGGCAGAGGTTTGGCTACAACAGGGACTAGGGTCCTTCCTGGAGGGATAACGGTCTGTATAAATGGGATATCCTCCATCTATCCAGGAAGGGGATGGTAGTCCTGGGTGGAAAGTTTAAATGCCATTTTGATGGGCATTTAAACTAGCCAAGGGAGAGGCATAAGAAAATAAGGGAGACAGTAAATGATCCTCCCCCAGAAAATGGAGCAGCAGTGAAGAAAAGCCTAGGGGAAATAAATTTCCCAGGCGTAGTTGGGAGTAGGCGCAAGGGGAGAGGGATGGGAGGGTCGAGAGGTGGATCTATGGCTGAGAAAAATACTGGGGAAGGTCGACAGAGGAGGATAAATAGGGGAAGGACAGAACCTGGAAAAAGAGAAGGGTAAAGGATGGACTCAGGAAGGGAGGACAAAGTAGGATCTGACAGGAACGAAAGAAGTGGAGAGCCATGTGCGCTAATGCAAGGAGCCTAGGAAACAAAATTCCTGACTTTGAAGTTACCATTGTAGAGGTGGACCTGAATCTGGTGGCCATAACAGAATTATGGTGCACCATCAGCCACAGCTGTGAGGTGGCCATACTGGGATACAACATGTATCGAAAGGATAGGGCAGGGAGGAAGGAGGAGGTTGTTTTATATGCAAGGGAAGTTATAAAGGTCACAGAAATTCAAGGACACAGTAAGGAAAAGAAGGGGCTGGTAGTTCTTGGGTTAGCTTAGAGAAAAGGTTCGGGGCCTTTATACACACGATGGTGGTATATAGGCAACCAACATAGGAGAAGGAATTGGACAGGGTTTTGGGGAGGCCATAGGCAAAATGGCAAGCAATGGCGAAGTAGTAATGATGGGGGACTTTAATTTGCCCGATGTAGACTGGAGCATCCTGGCCACAGCTACAACTAGGAGCAGAGTGATCCTAGATTACCTGCAGGTGTCATTTGTAAGGCAACTGGTTACAGATCCCACTAGAGATGGGGCAGTGCTGGATCTGGTACTTACGAACAGGGACAGCATTGCAGATGTCACAGTGGGTAGCCCCATGAGTGCAAATGATCATCCTACAGTGTCGTTTGGCATATGGATTGAACAGGAGAAAAAACACACTAGGACAAATATTCTGGACTTCAGGAGAGCAAATTTTAAAGAAATGAGAGGCTGCCTTAGGAAATTCCTTGAAGGGGAAGATAGTGAGAGGGTGGATGCACAACGCAAAAGAATAAAGCAAGGAATAGCTATGGTAAATGGCAAACTGTTTAAAGGTAGTAAGCAAGGTGAAGAGAAGAGAGAGGCTACTGTGCTTCTCAAAGAAGATGGCTAAGGCACAAAAAAACAGCATTCATGAAATACAAGGAGACCCAAACTGAGGTGGACAGAGAGGTATATCTAGAGAAATAAAAGCAGGAAGGAAGAAGGGTAAGGATAAACAGAGACTCAGACTGAGGAAAGGATCACCCAGGAGCTCAAGAATGGGGAGAAGACTGTCTTCAGGTATGTGAGTGAAAAGAAGAAGGCAAGGGGTGGTGTAGTGAGGATCAGGAGACCGGGGGAGAGGCACTATGCTGAGGAAGAAGAAAAAGATACAATTTCAAATGAATACTTCTGCTCTGTCTTTACAGTGGGGGGGGGGGCTGATACACATTAACAGGCACCAGGAAGAGTGGACACAAGTCCATTTACAGAAGAGAGAGTTCATCGGAGGATTGGAAGACCTAAAGGAAAACAAGGTGATAGGGCCAGATGGGATCCACCTAAGCATACTAACAGAACTGAGCATGATGTTAGCAGCCCCTTTGGCAACTTTATTTAGCACCTGACTGGAGATGAGGGGTAGTTCCAGAGGAATGGAGGAAGGCTGATGTGGTCCTTCTGCACAAGTGTGGCAGCAAGGAGAAGGCTAGCAATGACAGGCCAGTTAGTCTCATATCAGCAGTGGGGAAATTAATGGAGTCCCTGCCGAAGAAGAGAATGATGGAGTGCCTGTAGACATATGGGTTGCAGGACCACTAGCAGCATGGCTTCATGGGGGGGAGGTCATGTCAAACAAATCTTATAGATGTCTTTGGTTAACTAGGGAAGTGGATCGGGGAGAAGAGGGCAGTGGATGAGGCTATCCGGACTTCAGTAAGGCCTTTGACACTGTACCAAACAGATGACAGATAAAGTAACTTAGCAGCCGGGGGTGGGGTGGGGTGGAGAGCTGGGTATCTAACTTGCTGAAACATAGAAGGCAGAGGGTGGTGGTAAAAGAAAGTCACTCAGAGGATCACAGAGTGACCAGTGAAATATGACAGAGATTGGTACTGGGACCTGTCCTCTTCAATGTCTTCATAAGTGACATTGCTGAGAAACTGGAAGGGAAGATGTGTCTCTTTACAGAAGATACAAAAATCTGCAACAGGGTGGACACCCAGGAGGGTACAGAAACTAGAGAACTAGTCTAGGGCATGGGAACTGGTTTTCAAGACCAAAAAGGGCAAAGTCATGCACCTAGGGAGGGGAAACCTGGGGGCTGTGTATAAGTTGGGGGAGTTACTTACAATTACCAAGCAAGAGAGGTATCTTGAGTGATCATATCTGATGATCTCAAGGTGTCTGGGCTGTGTGATATGGAGGTGTCAGTGTGGCTCAGTTGGTAGCACATCCACCTCTGGACCAAAAGGTCATGGGTTCTCATCCCACACTGAGATTGGACTTGCACCTAAAACCCTGGCATCTGAGTGCAGTATTAGGGAGGTGCTGTACTGCTGGGGTGTGCTATTCTTCAGATGTGATGTTAAACTGAGGTCTCTTCTACTCATCCTGGTGCTCTCCTGGTGGGTGTCCAGGTGGAAGTAAAAGAGCTCAGGGCACTCTACAAAGATACATTCCCGGTGTCCTGCGCAAAATTCTCCTTCCCATAAACTGGTTCATGCAATTGTCCAGAATGTGTGTGGATGTTGATGTGCGATATGGTCACCACTACACATTCAGTCTCTTCACTGCCAGTCTAGCATTGCTTGTAAGGCACTTTGGGATACACTGTGCATGAAAAATGCTACATAAATGCGGATTCTTCTTCTAGACAAGGCAAGCCAGATGATGGAGTACATAGGGACAGGAATTTCTCGAAGGAGAAGGGAGGTGGTGTTGCCTCTGTATCGCTCACTAGTGAGACTCCACCTGGAGTACTGTGTCCAGATCTGGAGGCCACACCTCTGCAAGGACATTGACAGGGTGGATGTGGTCCAGAGGAAGACTGCTAAAATGGTGCAGGGGCTGCATGAGAAACCACATGAGAAGAGGTTGAGGGAGCTTACCATGTACTACCTGGAGGTGAGAAGAGGAAGAGGGGACATGATTGAGACCTATAAGTACCTCATGGGGGTGAACAAGGTGCAGGAGGTGTGTCTCCTTCACAGGAGGAGGAGCATCAGAGTATACAAGCATGCTATGAAGCTAAAGGGAGAAGTTTAGGAGGGATGTGAGCAAATACTTCTTTCTGGAACAGGTGGGGGATACCTGGAACAGCCTGTCAGAAGATGTGGTGGGGTGAAGACAGTGGGGAGCTTCTAACATGCGTCGGATAGGCAAATGGGTATTATAAATATAGATACAGGAGGAGGGACAGATATTAGTGACGAAACAGAGTCCAGGGTATAGTGATAGGCAGGGAAAACAGGGCAGACTAGAGGAGTCTACTGGTCCTTTTCTGCCAACACTTTCTATGTTTCGATGTTTATTATTCAAAGGGCCCTCAGAATTTGGCAGTTCTGTTCTATAGAAGTACTGCAAGTGCCCGCCTGACCATCTGTTTTCTCTTTTGGGCCTTCTTTTCTAAGGTACCTTTGGTCTAAGGGAATCTTGTCCCTGCAACACCTCTGGGGTAAAATCTTCCTCAGGAGGGTTGTTGTGTCTTTATGGCACTCTGAAAGGGTGGTGGTCCCTGTTGCTGGGGCAGACAGAGAGTAAGCCAAAGTTGTATGCATAATGCACAAGCATTTTACCTACCACTTACCTGACTACCCCAATGGCCTTATTCAAATCATTTGCTCCCCACCTCCATCATTTCAATCCTATTAAACCCTTCTAAGCCTTCCCTGTGTTCTCTAAGTATTCCAACATAACAGCACGATGGTTGATTAAAACAAAGCTGTTTTTTATTAATTAGCAGCACTCACAGGATAATATTTCTGGCAGCACTTTATCACATTGCTTGATATGGACCTAGGGAATAAACAGATGAGATTATCTTCACCTTTACAAACCAGATTTTCTTTCTTATCAGTTGTACCTGCTATAAACATGTTAGCAGAATGCAGTCTTTCACAGTACTTGATCTTTTGTTGGTTCAGGGAACTTGTACGAATTAAATATTGAGTCATGTTTAATAAAGTTAATGCCCACATTTAGGGCAGGGAGAAATTTGTCTTCTGCCAGCAGAATTCAGGTGCAATTTTGATTCTTTTGCCTTGATAGTTTGTTAAATTGACTTGAGAGCTGCAGCTGGGTGTATGGCTTAGAAACTGGGAAATAAAAATTTTACCCCTCTATCTATCTGTACCTTTTTTAAAAAACAAACGAACAAAAACCCTCAAAAAAAAAAAAAGCCAGGGTTTTATCTCCTCCTGCCGCTATATTGTCTGTGTGTGTTGGGTGCATTGTGGGACAGTGGAGGACAGGCATTAGACTCATTGTAACACTCAGTGTAACTAGCTAGCAACGAATTGTAGCAGCACAGACTATTAAGAGGGCTACTTTAAAGGCTGTTTTTTATTAAAGGTACATCTGTGAGTGCCATTTTATATACTTTTAAAGTGCTCCTCCATATCTCACAAAACTGGAAGTAATGCAACTGGCACGTCTGGTCTTCTGTATTTTAAGCTGCAGACTACATGAGTGGAGATGAGAGCAAGACAGAGGCAATTCTGGGAGAGGCAAGCATGTTTGCCAGTGTCAGCCAGGGATAGCCAGGAGGCAAGGCACTTTGTCTTAGAGCTAAAGTAGGCAAAGATCAGTATCTCTGGTAAATGATCATAAACAGCTATGGAGAGAGAGATGGGATCTGTTACTGCAGCAAATGGAGAAATTGGAATACTATATGTAGTATGTAATAAGTTCAGTCTCAAATCTACTACCGGTTTCGAAGCCTTTAGGTGTACAGAGTGTAAAGAGATTAAGGAATTCAAAATCCAAATTTTAGAGCTTGAAATGAAACTGGGCAAGCAAAAGAGTCTAAACTTATTCGAAGCACAAATAAATGTTCACACAAGCACTACACAGAACTCAAATGATATAAGCACAAGCAGTACACAACCTCAATTGCAGGATACTGATATTCACCCATAAGGCGGGGATGGTAAAAAAAATGGTAAAAGGAGGTCAGAAATGATTTTGATGGGAGCTGAACACTGGTAATTTTTTTCCTTTTTGCAATTCAATATACTTTATTGAACATTTCTACAAACACACTAGATAACAATTAAGATAAAACATGCACAATAAAACATTGGTAAATTATAATTGAAAAATTAAGAGGGATAGAAGGGTGATGTCTTTCACTACAGAAGCATTTGTCAATGCCGAATGTTGCTTGCTTGTATGTGCTGTTTAGGTATTTGGAAGTGATAGTTCCATGCCTTCCTCCCAAGACATCCACTGTGTCTTTCCGTTCAGTATTCAGAGAAGAGTGGGAGGGGCAAGGGCCACAGCCGTACAGCAGTTGCCAAGGGGGTGAAGCGGTGGACAATAGTCCATTCAAAGGCAAGAGAGTCCTGCAGGAGCTCACTAAATTGAAGGCGGACAAAGCGATGGAACCAGATGGCATACGCCCAAGGATATTAACAGAACTGTGAAGGGAGATAGCAGTACCTCTGGCAGCCATGTTCACTGAGTCATTCAACATGAGTGAACTGGAGGAGGGCACATGTGGTCCCTCTACACAAGTCCGGCAGCAGGGAGGAGGCAGGGAACAACAGGCTGTTCAGCCTCACCTCAGTAGTGGGAAAGATCATGGAGACATTGCTTAAAGAAAGGATAGTGGGGCAGCTAGATGCCATCGGAGCCCAGGACCATAGAAAACATGGATTCACAGTGGGGACATCATGTCAGATAAATCTGGTTGATTTCTTTGACTGGGTGACAAAGGAAGTGAATCAGGGTGGGGCAGTGGACAACACTTACCTTGATTTCAGCAAAGCCTTTGACACCATCCCATACAGGAGGCCGATAAACTAGCTGGGTAGGCTGGGCATGGGGGAAAGGGTGGCAAACTGGGTTAGAAACTAGCTAACAGACAGGAGGCAGAGAGTGGTGGTAAATGGTGTGCAGTCTAGGGACAGGGGACGACCAGTGGGGTGCTGCAGGAATCGGTCCTGGGGCCAGGTCTGTTCAATGTCTTCATTAGTAATATTACAGAACATTTGAAGGGAATTTTTTTCACCAAATTTTCAACATAGCCATTTTGAGATCTCTGCTCATGAACAGTGTCACTGTGATTTTCTTAATCTGTCCCAAACATTGATTGCACACACTGAATGCGCCATTGTGCACTACATGCATGGAAACACATTTTGGGCGACATGTGAAAAATGATAGCTGTACTGCTCATAAGGAGGTGTGGTAAAATGGCAATGTTGAAAATCTGGAGTGCAAATATTAAAAATAATTCATACTTGGCGTACGTAGGAACTGCGCAATGCACGCTCATAAAACAGTCAGTTTTAGGAATTTTTCACCAAATTTTCAACATTGCCATTTTAAGACATCTGCTCATGAACAGTGTCACTGTGATTTTCGTAATATGTCCCATACATTGATTTCGCACACAGACTGCGCCATTGTGTGCTACATGGGCGGAAACACGTTTTGGGCGAGATATGAAAAATGACAGCTGTACTGCTCATAAGGAGGTGTGATAAAATGGCAATGTTGAAAATCTGGAGTGAAAATATTGAAAATTCGCGAACTTATGAGCGTGCGTAGGAACTGCACAATGCTCGTAAAACAGTCATTTTTAGGAATTTTTTCACCAAATTTTCAACATAGACTTTTTGAGAGCCCACCTTATGAACACTGGCAGTGTTGTTTCATTAATCAGTCCCAAAAGGTGATTTCACACAGTGACCGCTAAATCACCCTTCGGGCCCAATTAACGCCATGACAGTGCAAGAATTCATGAGGAGGGGTCCCAAAAACCCCCTTGTTGAAAGTTTGGGCCCAAAATTCCCAAAAATGCCTGAGATATGCAATAAAGTTGAAAAAACCCTATCTATTCCATTATACAGCTTACCGGCATTTTCTCAGTTTGTGGTCGGCTTTTAGAAAGAGTGCAGGCGTGTTCCAGTCACCGGTCGTCGCACCGGAGCTCCGAAGGTAAGTATAAGGGTGGGGGAGTGGGGATGCAGGGTGTGCAGTGGGTGGGTGTGGGCTGTGGGAGGAGGGCAGGGAGAAGCACCGAGGGACAGTTTTTGTATTTGCAGGTATTTTTATTTCCTAAAATGACGAGGGCCGTTTGCCACGCTGGGGTGGGCTCCCAGCATGGCAGCTGGAAGGATGTTGGTGGGGGGCAGGAGCCGATGGGAGATTGGGCACCCCTGTCAGCCATAACATCATTTTGCCACACTGGGGTGGGCTCCCAGCATGGCACCTGGATGCTTGGGGGGGCATGGAGCTGACGGGGGATTGGGCACCCCCATCAGCTGTACAGTGTGGGAGGGGAGGGGGAAGGCGCATGAGCACGCAGTATGCGTGCATGCGCGCTTGTATGTGTGTGGAGGGGGGAACTCTACTTACTGAAGCAGAGCTCTCCCTTTCAACTGCATGCCACTGCATTTTCAACACTGTCATAGACAGCTGCAGCAGTGATTGGGGAACTGGGGCCACGCCTGCAAACACACTGACTGCATTGGAAGATGGGTGTCACACCTCCAAAAACTCAGATGATGGCACTATGTTTCATGCACATGTATGCAAGCAACATAAAAATACATTTGAATCTTTAACACAGACTAAAAGTCCAGCTGACTCTGAAGGGGAATGCCAGAACCAAACTCCAAGAAAAGTCCAGAAAATAACACTAATGAATGCCAAGTATTTGTCTTAGGTGACTATATAGTTAAATATACAGACAGTTTTACTGTATCTGTGGGCCTAATAAAATAAATTGGACAAACAGCATTTTTTTCAGGTGCAAAGATTTCTGATAATGGACCCTATTCATGAAGGAGCGGAGTGGCAATGCGTGACACCCAATGCGTCCCCTGGGTGGGATTCCCAAACCACATATGCCCCCCTACACTCCTGATCCCCCAGCCAATCATGCAGCTCTGCACCCATGCAGGCCAGGGGGGTGGGGGCCATGCCAGCACTCCATGGCATTCACTTAGATGCAGAGTGCTGTGCGTCGGAGGCTGACAGCTACTACGTTCCAGTGAACCAGGTATAAGTGGGGTACCGCAGGGCTCAGTGCTGGGGCCAGTGTTGTTCAATGTCTTCATCAATGACATTGGAGATGGCATTAAGGGCCAAATGTGCCTATTTGAGGATGACACCAAGCTCTGTGGGAGAGTGAACACAGCTGAAGTAATACAGGGCATACAGGAAGAGCTGGAAAAGCTAGGGAGGTGGTCCAGGATCTGTCAGCTTGGACACAATGCCAAGAAATGCAAAGCTATGCATATTGGAGGCAAGAATCCTAGGACAGAGTACTACCTGGGTGGAGTCCGAGTATCTGCATCAGAGGAGGAGAAGGACCTGGGAGTGATGATCACTAGTGACCTGAAGCACTCCATGCAGTGCAAGAAAGCAGCAACAAAGGCAAACACAGATGCTGGGGTGCATATCTAGGGGGATCAGTGGTAGGAGAGAAGAAGTTATACTGCCCTTGTACAGGTCACTGGTAAGGCTGCATCTAGAGTATGGAGTTCAGTACTGGTGCCCACACCTCAAAAAGGACATTAACCTGCTGGAGAAGGTCCAGAGGAGGGCTACAAAGATGACAGCTGGTCAGCAGGGTAAGGCATATGAGGAGAGGTTGAGAGCACTGAACATGTACTTCCTGGAAGACAGGAAAGAGAGAGATGGGACATGATTGGGACCTTCAAGTACTTGAAAGGGATAAATAAGGTTGATAAAGAGAGTCTCTTTAAGCTGAGTGGCAACCATAACACAAGGGGGCACAGTCTTAAGTTGGAGGGTGGGAGGTTTAGGAGGGAGGGAAGTCAGGAATCACTTCTTTACAGAGATAATGCACTGCCAGAAGAGGTAATCTCATCGAAGACAATGGGCAGTTTTAAAAGAGGCTGGGACAGA
Source organism: Neoceratodus forsteri (assembly GCA_016271365.2). Lineage (NCBI taxonomy): Eukaryota > Metazoa > Chordata > Ceratodontiformes > Ceratodontidae > Neoceratodus > Neoceratodus forsteri. The sequence goes on from CM028129.1 coordinate 462,269,220, forward strand.
TATAGGGGGAGGGTAAGGTTATAGGTAGGGAGGAATGGGAGGAATGGGGAGAGGGGACAGAGACAGGGACAGTAGCTCAAGCTGTGGACCCTGCAACATGAGCAGACTTGACAGACCAAATGGCCTTCTTCTGCTGGCTTCTTCATATGTTCATATGTTCCAGGGCAGCTGCAAACCTGTTATGTGCCCCCTATCACTAGCTCCAGCCCCAAGGCATGGTAGGACCTCCTGCTTGCAGAGAGGATCCTTCTTTTTTTACAGAACTTGTGAGCAGTTGTAGGGTTCAGGAAGAATCACCCATCTTCCTTTTTCAGTGGGAGGGTGGAAACTGTAGTTTCTAGTGTCCTTGGCCCTGCACTATGTTCAGGGTTTGAATCTCAGCATTGCCACTGGCTGCCTCTTTCCTAAGTAGTTCTGTAGGATAGCAGAGTGGTCGCTATCTTTGTTATCAAGACACACAGTCTCTGCAAAACCCTTCTGTTAAAATATTTGGTCACGGGCTGGCCCAGTGGAGCTGAGGGTAGAGGCACTGGACGCCACACCTCGCACCACTCCAGTGACCCGGGTTTGGGAATGAGCATGGATCGCATGGGATCGGCAGGGGAGAGGAAGGACTGAGTGTCCGGAGGACAGCTCTCCTTCCTCGGGGGGGTTCAGGGACTATGCCCGGCACCGTGGCGACCTCTGGTGGAGACTGGAGGTACTGCAACACTTCAGGGCCAAAAAGTAGAGGGTTGCAGAGTCACAGCAAGATGTTCCCTGGCGTCATTGCACGTCTGGACTCTGTCAGGGAGGGGGAGGGCATAATGAGGGGGGAAAACAGGAAAAAAAAACAGCTTGTGGATAGGCGACAGCACCTGCACCCTCCTGACCACACTCCAATGCCGGTGGCACTCCATACCTGGGCCGAGCCCAGCCCGGCCCGACTTTACAGACAGAGCACCCTTGGTGGATAGGGTGGCCCTACCTCGGGGGGCTTAGAGCTAGGGGCATAACCGGTCTGGTGCCAGGATTCAGGAGGCCTCTCAGGCACAGAGGTAGAGTTGGGGGCACTGCAGGATGCCCAAGAGAGTTCCACAGGCAGGAAGGCAAAAATAGAGTTCGAAAAAAAAATATTAGGTCATGCAATCAGCCCCAGGCAGAGTTGATAAGAAAATCATAAAAGTTTACTTAATTAAAACAACAAAGTTCATTCTACAATTTGGAAGATCTTTGAACTGCAGACAATAGCAAAAATGACACTGGATGGTTTACAGAAAACACTAGCTACTGCCATTCTAAATTATACCTTATTCTGATGCTAGACTCCAGAAAGATTAAATATCCATGTGGAGATGAAAGTTCTCTCCCTGTAAGTGAAAGTTCATTAAGCAACAGAGTTTGTAGCAAGTCTTTGATCCAAGTCGGCTCTCTGAATATCCTTTTAAAAAGTCTCCAGGTACTTTCTTGGTGGAACGTCTTGGTTTCAAAAATTCTGACTTAAAATCAGAATTTTCTATTCAGTATGTGAAAGGTCTAATTTCCACACACTCGGGTCTGGTTTCAGAGGTTTCCCCAGGCCTACACATATACTTTTTGTAAAATTATATACCAATTTGGTAAGTTTTTCTTAGCTCTGATATTCTCCAAGTGCTCAGACTCTTGACTCCAAGCTAAAACTGCCTAACTGCAACTGATGATCCAAATGGGTCTATTAGATAAAGTTTGGTCATTTTTAAGACACACCCACTCCCTCCCTCTCTCCTCTGGGATGAGCAAGCTAATATAGATATTGGGGTGCACCAGTTTACCTTTTCCTGCAGGTGTCACTGTGGTTCCATGTCAGGTTTCATGTCAACCCCAGTAACATCTGGTCCATGCATTTGACTTGACCCCTGACCCCTAGGCCATTCAGTTACCTTTTTCCTGTTATTGGAAATTACATGCCCAGTTTTATCTAATAGCCTGTGACTTTTTGGGTCATAAAACTGTTAGTCCCTCATCTGGAGACTTACCAGACCCACCCTAGCTGTTACAGAAATTAAGGCTATTTTGTATTTACTCTTAAAAGCCTTTTAAAGAAACAATGTCTTAACTCTAAAGTACATTACAGCACATACAATAGGAACCTAAATATAGGATATAGGCCTATCTGGCGACACCCCCTGGGTAGTGGCAGCCAGTCATGGCAGTGACTGTGTGGACCTTCAGACCCCTAAAAGGGACACTCCTGCCATCAGAGCACTCCTTGGTGGGCTGTTGGCATCAAACCAGGCACATTCACCCCCAGTGCAGTCAGTGCACTGCGTGCTAGCTGCCAATGTGGCACCCTGCAGACACAAGTGATCCATTGTTGGTACCTGGGTCAGGCAGCTGACTGGCCACCTGCCCTGTCCACTGCTCTGCACCTGACTGTCCCCAGGATCCTGTGAGCCAGGGAGGTAGGCCATGGAAGGGAGCCACATGGAGGCTGTTGTTGGTGAATGCAGCTCCCACATGGGTCACCCGTGGGTGCAGAGCTGCATGGGCAGGATACACACTTTTGATGCATAGTTCCCACACCTTTGTGAATAGCCCCCATTGACAGGATGTTTGAAAGTATACTGTGGAATGCAGGGGAAAATCCACTAGTGGTGGTCCATGTGGGCGCCAATAATGTGGGGAGACAAAAGACAGAAGAAACAAAAATTGAATACTGTATATGAGGCTTTGCAAGAAAATGGAGAAAAGGGAATGTGAGATTGTGCTGTCTGAAATACTTCTAGACCCTAGAGCCAACAAACGAAGGCATAGGAAGACAAAGATAGTAAATGAATGGCTTATTAAATGGACTTTAAATAAGAGATACATACAAATGTATCACAAATTGGGAGAGATTTGAAAACAAAGATGGTTATTATTGGGATGGCTTACATCTTATTAAGCATGGCAGTGCAGCACTGAGCAAGCAAACTGAAACATTGATTGCAAACACTTTAAACATGAAATAAGAGGGGCTCAGGCTCAAAACAATACAAATGAAAAGAAAAGTACAGGGACTAACAAGAAAATAGAGGGCATACGTTTTTATTTAACCAATGCATGCAGTTGAAATTCTATAAAAAATCAGGAGTAGAAATACAGTAAAATATTATCTAAAGAATGCATAGCTATAGCCACAATTATTGAAACATAGTGGGATAGTGTAAATGACTAGAAAAAAAATATAGCAGGTTATACATTGAGAAATAGAAATACTGTAGAGGGGACAGAAGGGGAGGTGTATGTAGCTACATTATGGAATGAATGAATGAAATCTTTATTTATAAAGTGCTTTTCTAAAACCAAGGCACTGTACACAAACCAAACAAAATTACAATTTAAAAACACACATGACAATCAGAAATATTAAAATCTATAAAACTATGGTACCATAAATATTAGCGTCAGTAAAATCTGAGTATGCCAGTCTAAGTACAATGTTTGGAACTGAGCGGTATTACAAAAGAAGACTCAGTGGTGGAAAGTATCTGGATATAGCTGATAACAAATAAAGTCAAAAAAGATAACAGTGGAGGTCACATGATGCGAGCGTGAGAGTGGCTGCTCGAGTGTGGGCTCCTGCTTCCTCGATCAGAAAAGCCCAGATTTGCCCATTTTAAAGCTGTTGAGGTGAACCCAGAACGTGAGTCACAGCTGCTGCTACACAGTTCTGTACCTGGATATCGGGATTGCCATTATATTCCTGCCCAAAATGGAAGAAGTGGCTCAAGAATTAGAGGCCAAACGGCCCCGCCGCAGTTCATCTCCAGCAGTGCCTGAGGAGAGTCTAACGCCCAGCCGTATTTATTCCGATCTGACCACGATAAAAGACGCCCTCTTCAAATTAATAGAGGAGGTGGCAGAATTCAAGCCAGCGTTGACTCAGCTGGCCAGAAGAGTTACTGACGCCGAGGCAAGAATTTCGTCAGTCGAGAGAAAGTTGGAGCGAGATGGGCCTGCTCTTGGTGACTGCAGGAAAGCCATTACCAAACTAGAGGACTGTCTGGATGATCTAGAGGGGAGGAGTAGGCGAAATAATTTAGTCCTTCTGGGTCTCCCCGAGGGCGATGAAGGTACCAACGTGATCATGTTCCTGCAAAAATTCCTAAAGGCTACTGTGGGATCCTCTCCGAATGGCCCAGAGTACATAATCGAAAGGGCCCACCGTTCACTCCGAGCGAAGCCTTCCGCAACAGATCCTCCGAGGCCTCTGATATTTAAACTACTAAATTATCTGGATAGAGAATTTATTCTCAAAGAGGCAAGAAAGCTTTCAGCGATATTGTGGGAGGGAAAGAAGCTAAGATTAGTCCCAGACTTAACGCTAAAAATGCGTCTGTTAAGATCAAGCTTTTGTCCAATAACATCAAAACTTTGGGCTGCAGGGATTAAACATAGAATGCTGTACCCGGCCAAGCTGGAGGTTGTACTGAAAGACGGCATGAAGCGTTTTGATCTACCTGAAGATGCCCTGAAGTTTTTGAAGACTACTTTCCCAGATCTTTTTGCTAAAACCTGAACTCCTTATTAGTTCTAAGCTGCATGCATTGATTGGTCACCTTGTTTGTATCTATGGTCTACAATAGGATGTAGCCAAAATGAGGGCCTCACAAGCCATCAAACTTTATTTCAATAGACTTGAGGGTTTACTTAGGTTCACGGGGGTCTCGATTCCTTATAAAGTAGCAGTTACTGTTTTTTTTTTTTTTTTTTTACTGTTTTTTCCTTGAATTCCACGTCTTGTTTCCTTTCTGTGATATTATGCTCACACTTACAAGGTCGTGGTTGTTTGACATAAGGGGTTCACAGTTTAATACCGCGTAGTACCACTGGAGGGAGCTCCAGCTTTAATTTTGGCGTCTATCATTGTTTTAAGGGTTGTTTAGCGGTGCAAACCCTTCGTTGTTTTATATGAATATGCTTGCCAATTGTCATGAATTACAGGGAGACCGTCCTATTTCTATGTTATAATAGGGGTGACCTAAGTTTTTAGTATTAGGCTACCCAACTGGGGTTATGTTAATGCCCATAAGGTGAGGTGAACGAGGATTCGTTGGTGCTTTAATTACTAGGTTTTTATCCTGTATATGAGGGTAGCCTCTGCGGACGCAGGATTTAATTTTTGGGGTTTCCTAAGGTCCTACATCAAAGTTGGTTTTTGCTCTGTTGCTTGGGGTTTCTAGAGTTCGTTAGGGGATATCACGTAAGGAAGCGTTGACAGTTGGTTTGGGTACTCACCCTGTTTAATTTTACTAGTTTATTACTATTGCAGGTTTAAGATTGGGGTGTGTAGACTATGGGCTTACTAATTTAGGTGATCTATTGACAATGAGACTAGGGGAGCGCCTACATTTGCACGCATCATGGGCCATATTAGGTGGAGGTGGCTAGGTGCCTGGTGTATAGAGGTAGAGCTGGGGGCATGGGTTTTGGGGGGTTCTTATTTTTGGGTTTTGGGGTGATTCTGTTGGGGTGGAGGGCAGCTTTCTAGACACACTACAGCAGGCTTTGGTAACTGTGTATATGGTTAGCAATTTGACGTTTATGTCTTGGAACGTCAAAGGAGGAAGAGACAACAAGAAAAAATACATTATTTTAAACCACTTAGCGAATTTCAACCCAGCGATTGTGTTCCTCCAAGAGACCCATATGTACCCAGATCAGTTGGGTCATCTCCAGAAGAAATGGGTGGGGCAGGTATTCAGGGCAGGGTGTTCATCCAAGAAGCGAGGGGTGGCTATTTTGGTGGCTAAGGGGATACCATTTTCTCCGACTGAGATCATTTCGGACCCTGAGGGTAGATTCATCTTGGTGGTGGCCGCAATTGGCGGTCTAAAGTTGGTGGTTGGCTCGATTTACGGCCCTAATATAGAAACGCCATCCTTCTTCACGAATCTAGCCATGGTTTTGACCCCTTTCCTAAACTTACCTATAATTTTGGGGGGCAATTGGAACTTGGTTCAGTCTAATACACTTGATCGTACTCTATATAAAGGATTTCAGAAATCCCGAGCCCAAAGAGCCTTAGATGAATTTTTGTCTTCTCTGCGGGTGGTGGACCCTTGGAGGTTGTTCAACCCACTCACTAAAGAATTCACTTTTTTTTCTCCGGTGCATAGGAGCTACTCCAGGCTGGATTATTTCCTGGTGAGTCAACAAATGTTAGCAGGGGTAGTAGAAGTTGATATCTTGGCTCGAGTAATATCGGATCATTCGCCTATAATCCTGAAGGGTCAGTGGTCAACTCTCCCCCCCCAAGATCCCATTCTTGGTCTCTGAATAATAACCTGTTAGCTGATGGTGGAATTGTGAGGCATTTTCAGGTTTTTATAACCAATTCTATAACTTCTAATTGGGGCTCACTTCCAGCTACGGATAAGGTCTGAGCAGCACTAAAGGCAACGTGAAGGGGGGAGCTCATTCGTGTTGCCTCGGCTCATAAGTGGAAAAGGTCTGCTTTCTTGGCAGACTGCCTAGACAAGATCAAGGACCTGGATAGAATGGGAGTAAGTTCTCTCTCTCAATCACAAGAGAGAGGGAGCTATCTATCCTCAGAGCCTCATATGCTAATACCCTCAGAGAGCCGGTGGAAAAGGTGGCTACCAGATTGAAGGCTACATATATTGGGCAGGGCAGTAAGGCCGGTAAACTTTTGGCATGGCAATTGAAACAGCGTGCTGCAGCTAAATGGGTTACAACCCTTAGACACCCAAGGACGAATGCCTTGATTGCTGACCCGGAGGGTATCCTAGATCTATTTCATGAGTATTACAGGGAGTTATATACTTGTGCTTCTTCGAACTCTAAGCAGGAATCTATTATGAGGGATTTTCTTGAGAAGATCCCCTTTCCGCAACTCCCAGCTAATTTATTTTCTGAACTAGAGGCCCCGATTCTAGCTGAGGAGATAGCGGCAACTATCGACGCGTTGAAATTAGACAAGGCGCCTGGGCCCGATGGGTTCACGGCTCCCTTTTACAAAACCTTTAAACAGCAACTAGTCCCTTTGCTTCAACAGGTATATAAATTTTGGCATGACCAAGGTATTTATGAACACTCACTTTTTGAAGCTAGGATCATATTTCTACCTAAACCGGATAAATCCCCAGAAGAAGTGGGCAATTATAGACCCATTTCTTTGTTAAATATTGATATTAAAATTTACGCAAAATTCTGGCTAATAGGTTAAAGGGTTCCTGGGTTTCTCGCTCCTCAGCCCAGAACAAGCCGGTTTGTGGAAGGGCGCATCCGAGACCATTTTAGGAAACTTTATTTAATTTCTAGGCCTGAGGACCCGAGCTTAGAAGCTGCTCTAGTTTCCTTGGATGCAGAAAAGGCGTTCGATAGAGTGGACTGGAGGTTTATGTTTGAGGTCCTGGATAAATTTAGCACACCAAAGAAATTTATAGATTATATTCGGGTCTTGTATACTTGTCCCTCAGCCAGGGTTCAATGTAATAACCTTATATCGAATGTTTTTCCTCTTTCCCGGGGTACCCGGCAGGGATGCCCGCTTTCTCCGTTTTTATTTAACCTCTATCTGGAGCCTCTGATAAGGGCCCTGAAACTCAACAAACAAGTACAGGGCATTAGACTGGGTGGCCTCAATTACAAATTATCTGCGTTTGCTGATGATTTGCTTTTACATATTAGGAACTTGAAAAAATCTCTTCCCCAGATATTGCAGGTTATTTCCTGTTTTATCCTTTTCTCGGGGTATAAACTAAATACGAATAAAACTAAAGTTTACTCGTTGTCCCCTATCCTCCAGAAAGATTGGTGCATCTCCCTGGGCCTTCAATGGCAGAAGTCCTCGCTGTTATATTTGGGTATCCATATCTCTAAAGAGTTGGCTTCCTGGCTAACCTTAACTTTAGGCCGATAATAAAACAAGTCAAGGAGGATCTGGAGAGATGGGTCAAATTGTCGCTGTCATTCTGGGGCAGAGCTAATGTAATAAAAATGATGGTTTTGCCAAGACTGTTTTATCCTCTGTCTAACTTAAATATTTATCTCCCCAAGTCCTTCTTTAGGCCCCTATATGCTGCCTGTTCGGATTTTTTATGGCAAAATAAGCCACCTTGGCGGGCATACGAAAAACTTACCAGGGCCAAGAGGGCAGGGGGGTTGCAGCTCCCGGATTTTTATGTTTATTATTTAGCCATACACGGACTAAGATGTCTTCAGTGGACTAAGGCAGCGGAGGATGTCTCGGATCTCCCCCTAGGCTTCCAGTTAGACTGCCAAGTAATTAAGGATTTTAATCTAGATTTGCAATCTCTCCCTTATATACCCTGGTCTAAGTGTCCGTATAAACTCAGAAATACTCCATTGGGATGGGACGTTAGGGCCCTCCACCAACTTTATTCCCTATTAAATATTCCTTTTAGAAAGGACCTATTGCAACCTTTGCTAAGGAACCCTAATATAGTAGTAGGTGGGAGGCCTATTGCGAAAGCTATAGGTAATATGGGCTCCAATTGGACGTTGCGGGATTTCATCTCAGGAAATTCAGTAAGCTCTCCTGCGACTTTGGTGGAAAAACTGAGAGTAGGCCAGAATGATTTGCTTCAGTTATATCAGGTCTATCGGAGCGTTACTACATTTTTAGGAAAGGGACCTTGGGTTGATTTAGCAGGGGCCTACCTGAGGAAGCTTAACGGGCAGACACCGTCTCGTAAACCGATTTCTAAGTTATATAGATTGATATTATCAAGGATTACGGAGAAGGTATCTTCTTCGGCCTATTATTGGGATTCCAATGTAGTAAAAGGATGGTCTGTGGAGGTCTGGGAGAGTGTGTGGAGGGATATTTATACTTATAGCAAACAAGACAGACTGAGAAATGTTCAATTTAACATTCTGCATGACTTTTACTTATTTCCAGCGAAGCTCTCTCGGATCCATCGATCCTTTCCGCCAGTCTGTGTTGATTGTGGGACTCCTCTGGCTACAACTTATCATAAACTTTGGACCTGTCCCAAAGTTGTTAGATTTTGGGTCTCTGTTAAGCAATGGATTTCCCCGTATTGTAAGATATCAGCTTTTTTTAACCGGAGATTTGCTTGTTGGGCAGGTACAATAGAGTTCCTACAAGGTCTCTAAAGTGGCAAATTGCTTTGGTCTCTTGGTCACCAAACTTCTCATTCTCAGGCATTGGCAGGGGCCTGGGAGCCCTCTTTTAGAGAATGGTGGATGAATTTTTTTGGCACTCTCTGTAAAAGTGGTAGCGGCCTTTTGGCTCTTTAGGGAAATTTCAGGAATGCTGGGGAAGTCTGGTCAACTCTAAAATTAGATCCTGAATGGGGTAAGGCGAGCCTGTACAACCTAGTGTCCTCTTTAGTTTATATGCTCTTTTTATGCCCAGACGCAGAGTGCAGACTTCATCTTTGGTTAGTGTTTTCTTGTTGCCTCTCCTCTCTGTGTAAGACACTTACGAAAGGAATCTATAGCTGTTATCTACTGCTGTTGGATTGTCTAGACCCCATTATTATGAAGGGCTATAATGCGGCGGATTATGTGCTATGTAGGGGCGGTCCCTTTCTTTTTTTTCTTTTTTTTTTTATATAGTGTTCCACTGTGGAAGCTGCCCTATTTTGTGGGAGGGGAGAGATAGGAGGGTTATTGCTGTTTCATGAATTACTTTTTTTTTTTTCTCTCTTTTCTTCCGGTAATATGATTTAGGTTTAGTTATATATTTCATGTGTGATGTATGCTTTCTTATTAATTAAAAATAAAGTTATTTGCAAAAAAAAAAAAAAAAGATAACAGTGGGAATATGCCTACAGGTCACCTAGCAGTGATCACATCTATAACCAGGACTTATTAGAAGAGATTGTAAAGGCATATGATATAGGAAATTAATAGTTTTCCAAGATCTCAATCACCCAGGCATAAACTGGAGGGATCAAAGTGGTGGGTCACAGTATGAAAATGACTTTGTAGAAACACTGATAAATGAGGGCCTGGAACAGAAAGTAACAGAACCAACAAGGGAATGTAATATTTTAGATCTTAATATAACTAATCTATATTATGAAATAAATAACATAATGATAGGAGAGAATCTTAGCACTAGTCATTATAATAACATCAAATTCCACTTGAAGACAAAAATTGTCAGTAAGGAAGGGACAATGGCATTCATCCGAGAGTACTATGGGAATTGGCGGACATACTGGCTGCACCCCTGATGGAGCTCTTCAACAGGTCACTTGAGACAGGGAGGGTACCTAGGGATTGGCGAGAGGCACATGTGGTGCCAATCCATAAAGGGGGGTCGAGGGAAGTACCAGGTAACTATAGACCCATCAGTTTGACCTCGGTGGTGGGAAAATTAATGGAGAGTATACTAAAGGAACGATTGGAGGTGTACTTGGAGGAGGTGGGAGGTCTGGATAGTCGGCAACATGGGTTTGTGCCAGGTAGGTCATGTCAAACCAACCTTGTGGAGTTCTACGAATGGGTAACATCAGAACTGGACAGGGGAAAGCCTGTGGATGTATTATTCTTGGACTTCAGCAAGGCGTTTGACTCTGTCCCCCACAATGGTCTGGTGGAGAAACTGATGGGGTTAGGAGTAGGCCCTTTGATGGTCAGATGGATTGAAAACTGGCTAGCTGGATGCACCCAGAGAGTAGTGGTCTGTGGGGAGCTCAAACCCTAGAGAGGTTGGTAGTGGGCACCGAGGGCTCGGTCCTGGTCCGATCCTGTTTAATGCATACATATCAGACATCAGGAGGGTATAGGGTTGTGAAATGAGTTTCTTCATGGATGACTCCAAGATGGGAGCAGTAGTGTAGGGAGAAGAGGGAGGTTGTCCCTGCAAGGGACCTGGACACCCTGGAAAGTTGGGCCTCACATGGAAATTAAATTTCAATATCACCAAGTGCAAGGTGTTGCATCTTGGTCGGGGAAACCCTAAACACAGGTACACCCTGGGAGGGAGGCACTGGAGGCCTCAATAGGGGAAAAAGACCTAGGGGTCATGGTGGATGCATGTATGAATAACTCTGAGCAGTGCAGGAGAGCGGCTAGCAAGGCAAACAGGATGTTGGGATGCATCGTAAGGGGGATCACCTCTAGGAGCAAGGAAGTGATTCTGCTGCTGTACAATGGACTGGTTAGACCACACCTTGAGTACTGTGTACAGTACTGGAGACCACACTTGAAGAGGGACATACAGCTCCTGGAGAGGGTACAGAGGAGGGCAACTAAGATGATACGAGGGTTAGGGGATTTGACGTATGAGGACAGACTTGAGGAGCTCTGCCTGTTCTCACTGGAGGAGAGGAGAGGAGAGACAGGGGGGGCATGATTGAGGTCTTCAAATACCTCAAGGGAATAAATAGGGTAAACATGGAGGGGATCTTTAGACTAAAGCAGGGAGGTATCACCAGAGGGCATGGTTTGAAGTTGGAAGGGTGAGGGGGGAAAAGAGGAGGAGGAGGTTTTTCACTGAGAGGGTGGTGGACCCTTGGAATGCACTGCCTGGTGAGCTGGTTCAGAGATCCACAGTGGAGGGCTTCAAGAGATGGTGGGACAGACACAGAAAGTGGATGCATCCGATGATGGCCTGTCCCAGGGGGGTGGGGATGGATGATAGGGGTTTCTGGAACACAAGGGATGGGAGGGCCTCGGCACTCAACTAAGGATTTAAGGTTCGAGCAGACTCGATAGACTGTAAGGCCTAATCTGCTGGCAAATAGTATGTTAGTATGTTAGTAATACAGTAACTAGAAATTAGTTTAAGGCAGATAATAAGAAAATTAGAGACAATCTGCTAAAATGGGATTGGGAAAAAGATTGAGAAGGAAAATTTGTAGATGATTGTTGGTTAACAATCAAAAACAAGTTACTAGAGGTTCAGAATAAGCATGTTCTGATGAAAAAAAACTTAAAACAAAAGAGGGAAAATTATGCTATGGTTTACAAATAGGGTACAAAAGCAGATTAGAAAAAAAGAAAGAGGATACACCAAATCCATGGACTTGCCCAGGTAAGAGACTAGATACAAATACAAGTTACAGTTGAAAAATATAAAACATTTGATAAGGAGGGAACAAGAGAAACTGGAATACAAGATAGCACACACAAAAGATAATAAAACCTTTTTTGCATATGTAAACAATAGTAAGGAGGCAGAAAGGACAGTTGGACCAATAATGAGCATGGGGAGTTGATAACAGATTCCCAAGTAATAGCTAACCAAATAAATGAGTTGTTCTGTTCTGTATTTAACAAAAAAGGTAACACTACAGTACAATCGGCTTTAGGCCCCCCTAAACAGCCTTCCAGCCGCCATGCTGGGAGCCCACCCCAGTGTGGCAAACATCCTGCATCGTCTCCCAAACAAAACCAAAAAAACCTGTAAAAGGAAACTGTCCCTCGCGGTCTCCCTGCAGACCCACACCTACCCACTGCGCACCCTGCCTCCCCACACCCCCACCTCACCCCATACTTACCTCCGGAGTCTGGCACGATGATCTTCGGTGGACCAGGAACATGTCTGTACTCTTCAAAGCCAACCGCGAACTGATGAAATGCCAGTAAGCTGTATAATGGAATAAATAGGTTTTTTTCAACTTTGATGCATATCTCAGGCATTTCTTGGAATTTTGGCATCAAATTTTCAACATGGGGTTTTTGGGACCCCTCCTCATGAATTCTTGAACTGTCATGGTGTTAATCAGGCCTGAAGGGTGATTTCGCGGTCATTGTGCAAAATCACCTTTTGGGACTGATTAAGGAAATGACAGTGCCAGTGTTCATAAGGTGGGCTCTCAAAAAGCCTATGTTGCAAATTTGGTGAAAAAATTCTTAACAATCACTGTTTTATGAGCCTGTGTTGCGCAGTTCCTACGCACTCGTGCAGGTTTGCGAATTTTTAATATTTGCATGCCAGATTTTCAACATTGCCATTTTACCACACTTCCTTATGAGCAGTACAGCTGTCATTTTTCAGATCTTGCTTAAAATGTGTTTCCGCACATGTAGCGCACAATGTTGTAGTCGGTGTGCGAAAGCAATGTTTGGGACAGATTAAGAAAATCACAGTGACACTGATCATGAGCAGAGATCTTAAAATGGCTATGTTGAAAATTTGGTGACAAAAGTCCATAAAATGACTGTGTTATGAGTGATCATTGCGCAGTTTCCACGCACCCTCATAAGTTCAGAAATTTGTAATATTTTCAGTCCAGATTTTCACCAGTGGCATTTTTCCACACTTCCTTATGAACAGTACAGTTGCCATTTTTCACAACATGTCCAAAATGTGTTTCACACTTTCAGCACAGAAATGCTTGGTCACTGTAGGAAATCATTGTTCGGGACAGATAAAGAAAATTGCAATGACACTGTTCTTGATCGGAGGTCCCAAAATGCCTGTGTTGACAATCTGCTGTAAAAAAATCCTAAAATTAATTATATTATGGGTGTGCGTTGCACAGTTTCTACACACGCTCTTGGCTTCACCAGTTTTTTTTAATATTTTCACTGCAGATTTTCAACATTGCCATTTTTTACACCTCCCCATGAACAGTACAGCTGTCATTTTTCACATCCTGTTCAGAATTTGTTTTTGCACCTGTGGTGACAAATGCCCTAGTCACTGTGCAAAAGCAGCTTTCAGCTAACAAACTGATATTGCCACTGTTCATGAGGTGGGGGTCACAAAAAAACCATGTTGAAAATTGGGAGTGAAAATAACAATGAATGCCTGAGGCGTTAGGGTTTCCGACCATAACGCCCCACCTTTTTTTTTTTAATTCAGTATACTTTATTAGTATTTTTACAATACACCGGTAAATACATGACAATAAACACTGAACAGCATTATAGAAAAAGAAAACACAAACAACAAATAAACAAAAAAAACCCTCCCCCTCCACGTATGTACTCCATTAGAGAAGATGACTAATTATTCTGAAAAATTAAGCAGATGACAAATTATTCTGAAAAATAAAGCAAACACACCCAACAGTAGAGATAGCCATAATCCCACAGATCAATAATGAGCTTTGATTCCTAGTATTTCAACAACATCAGTCGGGACAATAGTGGCTCCCAGGTATTTTTGAACTTATGATACGAGTGACGCAGATATGCTATGTGCTTCTCTACCTGGATCGCTAATAAAATTTCTCAGTACCATTCAATAATAGTAGCTAGGGACTCTTCCTTCCAGTGCCGTAACATGACCAGTTTTGCAGCAGCTGAGATTAAGATCATGTGCGCTTTACGTACATGGGGCGTCCCAGGAGGGAAAATTGCCAGCAGGCAACACTCCGGGGTAAATAAAGAATCTAGTCCCAGAATTGGGTCCAGGACTCGCTGTATCACACTCCAAAGCTTTTGGGTATGCGGACATGACCACAACATATGAGACAAGGACCCAGAAACCTGACAACAACGGGGACACAAAGGAGAGGAAGTGTAACCCATATTATACAATTTATACAGGGTGTAGTAGATATTATGCAGAATGTTAAACTGGATTAACCATAGTCTGTACTGCTTGATGTTCTTATAAATCACACCCAGACCTTCACCCAGTACTCAGAGTCCTCAGGAAGGGACAATTCACGTGCCCAGTAATAGCTTACACCCTCAGTGAGGTACGAATCTAAGGCTTGAAGTTGCTTATAGATACTGTATTAGATACTGCATGGGGTTGTTCTGCATCCTGGAGGGTCTTGAGAAGACCATCCATTGGTTGCATCGTCCACTCTTGATTACCTTTAAATGCAAGTATAGCCGCTTTGATTTGTAAATATTTAAAAATATCTTGGGATCCAAGCTGAAAGCGACACTGTAACGCCTGAAAAGAGGCTAAATCATTACCCTGGAGTAGATCCACAAGGTTACACTGCTTGAGTTGCGGAAGGAAAGAGGGTAAGATAGGACGATGTCCAATCTGAAAGTGCCAGTTATTGAAAAGAGGTTGGGCCAGTGAGATATACCAGTTTTCTGAAAAATGCACTTGAATTTGCAGAAAGGCCTTAAGAGACCAAGCTATTGGGGATGTTTTTAGCAAACTGGGAAGGCGGGAAGGTTTTGTGAATACCAAGGCATGCAGGGAACTGGCAACACCTCGAGCTAATCTGCGTTCAGTGTCGAGCCAGACTGGCACATATGCATATTCCACTCGGGGTATATCTCCATTAATCCAATAAGCTAACTTGCTTAAATGTTGAGTCCCATAGTACAAAAAGAGAGATGGGAGGGCAAGACCTCCCCTGAGTTTAGGTGCTGTTAATTTAAAATATGCCCTTCTCACTGACTTACCTCTCCATAAAAAATTATTAAATAATCTTTGGAGTTTCAAAAACCAGGACTTAGGAAGGAATATGCCCAACATACCCAGCGGATATAACAGCCACAGTAAAACATTCATTTTAAGAATATTTATCCAGCCCCAAAGCGACAGTGGGAGAGTGCCCCATCTCTCCAGATCTGATTGCACCACACGCACCAAATTGGTCAGGTTAAGATTAATCATCGAGGAAATATTCCTAGCAATTTTAATCCCCAAATATGTAAAAACCTTTGACTCCCATGACAGTCCCAGTGAGGTGCATGTATCTCTAGTACAACGGTGATTTAACGGAAAAACCTTTGTTTTAGAGAGATTCAATTTATACGAGGACACAACCAAGAATCTATCTAATTCCTCAAGCAGGGCTGGCATCGAAGTCTCAGGGTCCTCAACATACAATAGAAGATCATCAGCATAGGCTGAGATAACGTATCTCTCCCCTTGAATTGAATGCCCTTCAGAGAAGGAGAGGATACCAATTTACGTATTCAGGGCTCCAAATAACAGTTAAAAAGGAGCGGGGAGAGCGGGCAGCCCTGACGGGTGCCTCTTTCAAGAATAAATGGGTCAGATAAACAACCATTACACCATACCCTAGCCCTTGGGGAAGTGTATAGCACCTTAACCCATTTTACAAAACTTTCAGGCATTCCAAATTGCTGGAGAGACGCACACAGGAAGTGCCAGGAAACCCGGTTGAAAGCTTTTTCAGCATTGAGGGATACCAGGACCACAGGGGACTTGGCATCCCTCGATGCTGCCATTAGATGCATTAGCTTCCTCATGTGGTCTGCTGACATACGCCCCCGCATAAAACAGACTTGTTCTCTACCAATAATCCCTCCACTTACCAGAGCTAACCGATTGCCCAAAATTTTAGCAAGAATCTTAACATCTGAATTAAGAAGCAATATCGGACGGTAGCTTCCAGGACATAAGTCCTTATCCGGCTTGGGAATCAAGGTAATCCATGTCATCAAAAAACAAGGATCCTTTATTCCCTCTTGAAACCAGAAATTAAAAACATCCTTCAGAAGGGTGGCCAGTTGAGGGAGGCAACTCTTAAATAAATTATTGGGTAGCCCATCTGGCCCTGGAGCTTTATCCAGCGGCAACTGTCTAATAGCCAGCTCTACTTCAGTTAGAGTGATTGGAGCCCCTAGACTCTCCGCTACCTGAGGAGGCAGCACAGAAAGACCAACAGAACTCAAATATTCTGTAATCTCCTGGTCTGTCACACCCATCAAATCAGCTGAAGAATAGAGGGTCTCATAGTACTTACCAAAGATAGCAGCAATATCTTGGGGATGGGAGACTATGTCACCACTTACGGGGGACCTCAGCCCTGAAATGAATTTTGACATTTCAGTCTGCCTCAGTCTTAGGGCCAGGAGTTTCCCTGCTTTCTCCCCCGCCTCTAAATACTTCAGTTTGGTACGGTGAATAGCCTGCTCTGCCTTTTGCGCCATTAAATCATAATAATTTGACCGCAGTTGCTGGAGCCTTGCCCAATCCTGCATCGGAGATGTACAACTTAACCTGCCTTCCAGCTGCTGAATTTCACCTATCAATAAATCCAGAGCCCCTCTATCCTTCTGAGCTCTAGTAGCCAATAAACGTATAAACTCTCCCCGTATAGCACATTTGAGGGCGGCCCATACTGTGTCAACTCTTTCAACTGTCCCTAGATTAATATTGGTAAAATTAACAATAAATTCCTGGATATGTTTCAAGGTTTCAGTGCATTTGAGCAGCCGGGTATTAAGGCACTACCTTATTCCCCCCTAATCTTTGGGCCCAACATATAGGACACCCCAACCGGATAGTGGTCTGACAGTACCCTAGGAAAGATGGATGCATCTATAACTCCCGGAAGGCCAAAGGAGCTCACTAACCAAAAATCAATCCGGGAAAGGGTGGTGTGCGGTGGGGAATAGTAAGTATATTGACACTCCAAGGGGTTAAGGGTCCACCATACATCAACAATGCCTACTCCAGATATGAGCTCATGAAGGGCCCTCTGTGCTGGCGATAACCCCACTCTTTTGCTGTCTGAGCGATCAATCTCTGTGTGAGGAACCAGATTCCAGTCTCCACCCAGAAAAGTCAAAAGAGGGGGATTCAAAACTAACAGGGGTACTAACTGGGTAAAAAACAGAGGAGAGTCTACATTTGGGCCATAAATTGATGCTAAAACTATAGGGGAGGACTCAAGCATACCCTGAACTATAATATAACGCCCTTTTGGGTCCCACCATTCCCTGTTTTTAACAAAGGGTGCAGTTTTAGCGATCAATATGATGGTACCACTTCGTTTCGTAGAATTACCAGCACTGAAAACTTGGCCCACCCAATATCTTTTGAAGAGGGAAATATCATCTCTCAGTAAATGTGTTTCCTGCAGACATGCGATCCCCGTATGGAGCTGAGAGAGGTGTTTTAAGATCATTATCCGCTTCTTTTTTACTTTGGGCCCCTTTAACATTCCAACTAACAAGATTATAAGAACCACTCATTCCCTAATCCGTAATCTATTGAAAGAAGGGGGAGGAAAGGAAACATTAAAGCCACTGCAAAGCCCCACATATTGCCCTCTGATGCGTACAACCAGTGGAACCCCCCACAATGAGCGCAGACTTAACCCAACCCCATATCCCCCCATCAAAATAATAATTAAAGTAGACCAGGAAAAAAAAACACACCCAAGAAACCCCTCTGCTCTCCAAAAACTTCACCTCCCTTCCCACCTTACCCCCAAACATACCATACAACATTTTTAACGTCAATATAACTATTTACAATCTTTCTTACCCAGTTCTAACAACCGACCTCCCAAAATATTCTATGGCATGCGAGCATCCCTTTTGCTGCCATACCGAAGCCCACCTCTCCCCCTCCCTGACAACTCAGAACCATGGATACCTGAAAGATAACAATAACTATAATAAGACACTTAGGCTTACTATAACATGTAATGCCATTCCCATAATAACTGAGAGAGGGAAAATTGGCTAATCAAAACCGCCACATATAAATGAGAAAGTATTGCTCCCTTGTGTCCTCCACAGAAAGTGCCTCTAACCTAATAACATAATTGGACCGTATAACACTTTAAGAGGCTCTACTTGCATCTTTCAATTAGAGCTAAAGCCAGAGGAAGAAATAAATTTCAAAGAAAACCTCTTGCAATCTCCTAATTTACTCCACAGGCTCCAGCAAAATAAACAGTGATGCAAGGGAGCTGGGATAACAGACTAAAATTGTGTCCATTCAGAGATCTCCATGGTACAGGTCAACAAGCAGGTGATGTAGACTCCATTGCACCCTTGGCAGTACAGTTCAGTTGGGCACAAAACACAAAGAGTCACTAAATCAATTAGACAGAATACTCCCTCAACCTCATAGACACATGCTTCAGATGTCAATCACCGACCCATTTCAGGAAGAGATCTTCCGCAGCAACTACAAATACAACACAACATCTCTCTGTCCCTTCAAGGAGGCAATTTTTAGCTCTCAAATACCTCCCCACTTCATTTGAACAGATCGGGGAAGAGGATACGAAGTTCAGTTGAAGCTTGGGCAGGCGATTCCAGACTGACCCACTTCTCATTATGCTTCACCTGTAAGGTTGCAGGATAACGCATTCAGAAAGCCTTTCCAGCTGCAATAAGCTTTGACACCATAGGGTGGAATTCTTGTCTGTTCAGGCAGACTGACTGGGGTAGGTCTTGCAATATTCTTAATTTGTGGCCCTCCCATTGAATTTCCTGAACTGCTTTGATCTTAGCCAGGATGTGTTGCTTATCTAAGTAGTTGAAAAGTTTAAATACAAGAGGTCGGGAGGTGGAGCCCCAGCGGCGGGGGCGCAGTGGACTGGCGAGCTCTTTTCCACCATATAACTTGTGTAACTGGGCAATGGGCTAGCTATTCGCTCACATAGCTTTTGAACAAAGGCAATAGGATTGTTGCCTTCCTCCTTCTCTGGTAGCCCAAAAATAATTAAGTTATTGCGCCGACTGCGCCCCTCTAAGTCCTCCAGTTTATCCTCTATTTTCCGAATCCTTTGCCGCAGGACACAGTTGTCTAGATCTGCTTTATCTCTCTTCTTATCAAGCGACGTGAGCTGAGATTCAGCATCCCTGACCCACAAATTCAGTGTGTCAATATTCATTCGAATTGACTGGACATCCTCCGAGATTGCAGAGGTGGAGCTCTGAAGAGGCTGCATAAACTCAAGAAAGTGTTCCTCAGTAAGTGCTGCCGTGGGTGAAGGAGGCTTAATTGACACCGTGGTTTGCGATTTAGGCCGCTCGGGGGCCTTTTCTTTCTCAGGGGTCTGCAGCGGTGTATGGCACGGTGGCACCTTTCGCATTTCTACCTCCATTTAACACCGTGGTTTTATTGCCCAAGATATCCAAGCGTGAATGAGTCAGAAAACGGCCCCAAGATCAGGTGAAGAAATAATTAGGAGATTAAATTCACCAGATTTGTCGAGGAGCAAGGGAAGGCAACAGCTGTCGCTTAGGCAGCCATCACGTGACCCCCCAACGCCCCACCTTGTAGCGAATGACAGGCATCAGGGCTGTGACCTGGGATTGTTGCTTGCAATGCTCATATCATTCCACCCCCACCCACACCCTGCACCCACTGAGAGGCATTGAGGTGTGCCCTGGACTCTTCTGCCCCAAAGTTCACCCCATTCTCCTATACTGCACCCATCTCACCATATTTCCTGATGGAATGGGGTGCGCATAAGGGCCAAAGACCCCAAGGCACACCGTGACACTTGGTGTCTGCAGGGTAGGGTGTGGTGAAATGTCATGGCCGTTATGCCTGATGCCCCAAAGGCACACCCCAATGCCTGTCACTATCTTAAGGGTGGTGATGGGGTTGGCTTCAGTTCAGTACTTCACTGCCATTCCTATTATGCAGCTCTGTAACTCCTACAATACCAATGCCAATGCCAGCAAGCAAACATTCGGCATTGACAAATGCTTGTTTTCTTTTGCTTTACTGAGGCATTTGATGCAGTAACTCACTTTGAACTGATAGGGAAGATGGAGAGTATGGGGATAGATAGTAAACAGTGGCATGGGCAAATAGATGATTAGATAACGAATCTCAACAGGTTACAATAAAAAATACACTGTCAGATATAGGGCAGGCTACAAGAGGAACTATCCAGAGATCCCCAAAGTTTTCTATCTGTACACTGGTGTCATGAGTATCAGTGTCAAAAACTGGATTACAAAATCTTGTCAATGACACCAAGTTATGGGAGAAGGTGGACACAGTTGACAAGTATGAATCTCTTGTCAATGACCTAAAGGAAATTGAACTCTGGGCAAATACTTATAAAATGATATTTTACACAGATAAATGTGTTGTGTTGTGTTACATCAGGGATGAAATAATGCAATGAAAGAATATACTATTGTAGAAATAAATACTGAAAATAGTAGATACAGAGAGGAACTTGAGAGTTTTAATAAGTAAAAACATTGCCCACGACAAACAATGTAAAATGTTAACTGCAACAGCAAGAAGACTAATCGGTTGCATAAAAAATCTTTCATTTCCAGAAATGAGATATATATAATGTCTCTATATAAGACATATTTAAGGCCACATGTGAACAGTGGAACTCCATTCTGGAGCTCACTTTTAAAAAAAGTATAAGAAACTTTTAGAATGAGTACAATGCAGGGCAGCATGGTTGATCCCAAATTTAAGAAAGAAGACATATGAACAAAGGGCGGCAAGGCTGGTACTCTTCACATTGAAAAAGAGAAGATTTAGAGGGGATATGATACTGCTTTATAAAGTTCTAGGGAAAGTGAACTAAGAAAAGAATTTGGCATACAGCATATATACAGAGCAAGAAACTTAATGTCTCATAATAAGCAAATAAAACAAGAACATGTATACAAGACTAGTAGAAAGGACTTCTTTCACACAAAGGCCAGTAAGAAAATGGAATATCCTACTGAAGGAAGAGTAGAGGCAGAATTTTTTCAGATAGTCAAGAAAAAAAATAATGAATATATTTTCATGAACAGGGATTAGAACTTTGTCCACTAGGAGTGGGAATCTGTATAAACCCGCAAATGCCTTCTTCTGTCTAAAACAAAACAAAACAACCAAACAAGAAAGTGTTATACCAAGTGTAAGTATCCATAGAAAATGTGACATTTCACCAACATTTAAGTTTTAGTTATTTCTGTCTATTTTTAAATCTGCTCATCCAAATGTAACCATACTTATCACTTTCATTTTCACTTTATCTTTTTATTGAAATGTAAGTATATAAGAAAGCACACATCTAATACAATAGAAGACTATCCTCCATGCAAGGTATAAAATATCACTTAACAAAACACAACATTTAGGGTAAACATATTGGAGAAGCCTTATATACATGTATTGATAATAAAACACAAACCTAGACAGGATGTAAGTGGAGAGCAGAAGGGTTACAATCAATAGGGTATTATAGGATCAGAAATAGCAACCATGTATGAAATACATGCTAGGGTAGACTATGGCAAGGCATTCAGTAAACTGCAAAAAGTGATAAATGTGGTAATATGAACAATGTTCAGTAATGGAGCAGTGAAGATAAGAGAAAAGTGTGCAAGGAAAGAAAGAAGAGAGAAAAAAGCAAGGAAGAAGGGAAGGAGAGAAGGAGAAAACAGGGAAGAAGGGAAAAAAGAGAAGAAATTTGTGCACAAACGTTTTGAGAAAACCTAATCTGAGAGCAAAATAAGAAGGAGGGCTAAATATCCCAAAGAATTTGGGTCTAGAAGAACTAGGTTTGATGTACTTGAAGTAATCCTGCCAACATCTGTCATATACAGTGAGTCAGTTATGAGTAACATGAGATTAATCAGTCTAGGGAGGTATCCTGAGAGAGGCTTTGAAGAACATCTGAAAGAGAAGGCACCAGAGTTGATTTCCATTTCATAAGAATCAGACGTTTGACCAGAAGAGAAAGCATGTTTAGCCACCTAAAATGATCATGTGAGAGGAGAGAGCTATTGGGGATAAGGATGCCTAGATGGAATAGCTTGGGATCAAAAGGTAGTTTTTGTCCTGTTACTCTGGAGGCAAGTAAACAGACTTTATGCCAGAGCTTATTCATGGGAGCGCAAGACCACAAGATATGAAGTAAATCCCCGTTGGCCAAATTGCAGCAGCAGCAATTATTATTATTTAATAGGCCCATTCAATGAAGCACAGAGGGGGTTCTATACAAAAGATGTAGGATTTTAGTTTGTATTAAAGAACTATGGGCATCTTTAAAGGTATTATGTGCAATACGCCAACAATTACTCCATTATGCGTCTGAAATATTGTAGTTAAGAAGAGTATTCCATGTATTTTTGGCCTGTATAGACTGATCAGGTAGATTATCAATAATGTCTTTGTAAATGGAGCTATTTAATTTCACTGATAAATTAGTCCAGTGCAAGATGTATGGGTTTAGAAGAGTATGCCTAAACACTAAACTAGAGAGAGAGTTATAAGCTGCCCGAATTTGTAAAAACTTCCAGAAGTCCTG
Source organism: Neoceratodus forsteri (assembly GCA_016271365.2). NCBI lineage: Eukaryota > Metazoa > Chordata > Ceratodontiformes > Ceratodontidae > Neoceratodus > Neoceratodus forsteri. The sequence goes on from CM028129.1 coordinate 462,292,103, forward strand.
TTTAGGAAATTTCCATGTGACCTGCAAGTCTGAGAATGATCTAAGAGTGAGTGAATTCTGGTCCAAGATATCTCAGAGAAAGAAAATGCCTTTGTTCTTCCATGTACAACAGAAAATTGGGTGATCTTCTAGAGTGAGCAGTGGCTTGCCCCATAAGGGGGCATAAAACCAGGGTGTTGGATTAGATTTGAGGAATTTGTGGGTTAGTTTCCAGTAAAGAACAGAGGATGATATAGTCGAGTGAGATTTTAGTTTAGAGGAAATGGGATTAAAAATGAAGGAAGTGGGAACTCCTCCCGGGCACAATGCGGATTCCATTGCAACCCACAGTGGTGAGTGAGGGGAGGGTTTCTGAAACCATTTAATGGTTTGGGCTATTCAGAAAGCCCAGAGGTAGCCTTTGAATCAGAGAAATCCGAATCCCCCTTTTTTCCAATGTGATCAAAGTTTGTAGCAGTTAAATCTCAGTAGTTTCCCATCCCAGATAAAGTTACCTATTAATTTATCAATTTTAGCAAAAAAGGAGGAGGTTAAGACTAAAGGAATATTGGCAAAGAGGTAAAGAAACTTGGGAGAAATGGACATCTTAATGGCTGCAATTTTCCCCATGAAAGAGAGAGATTAAGAAGCTTCCATCTGTCCAGAATTGTTTTGATGTTATCAAATAAGGGGTTAAAGTTAATGTCCCATATTTTCCCTAAGTTACTAGTAATTTTGATTCCTAGATATATTATACTCTGTGGTGACCAGCAGAATCCAAGAGGTATGTTCTTAAAGGCTTTACAGTGGTCGTTAAGGGGCATAGTTTGTGATTTGCCATAATTCAAAGCAAGGCCAGAAATTTTAGTAAAATTATTAAGCAAATCAACCAGCAGAGGCCCAGCCTCATTCAGGTTTTCTAGGAAGAATAAGAGGTCATCCGCATAGGAGAGAGAAACATATCTTGAATTGCTCATAGGTATGCCCATAATGCCTGAATATTGATGTAAACAAGCAGTCAGTGGTTCCATGGCTAAAATAAACAGGGAAGGTGACAGGGGACAGCCTTGTCTAGTTCCCCTTGCTAGATGAAAGTAAGAGGAAAGTAAGTACTTTAGCAACAGGGGAGTTATATAACAGCTTGATCCAGGAACAAAAGGTATGAGAAAGACTGAAATAAGATAAAACTTGATGAAGGTAGTCCCAGTTTAAGGAATCAAAGGCCTTCTCAAAATCAATAGTTATGGCTGCAGCTGGTGTCTTGAGGGATTTGGCTTTGTGAATTAAATAAGGAACGTAGGTCATCAGAACCAGATCTATGTTTAATAGAACCAGCTTGCGAACAACGAGTTAGCTTGGGAATCAAGGATTCAAGTCGAGAAGTTAGTAGTTTAGCAAATATCTTCCCATCCATGTTTAATATAGAGATGGGCCTGTAACTTGCAGGATGAGTAGGGTCTTTTTCTTTCTTAGGGATTATGGTTATGATTGCTTCGGTGCAAGATGGGGGAAGCTTGCCAGTATTGGAAGCTTCTTGATAAACATTAAGAAGAAGGGAACATAAGGTGTTGGAAAACATTTTATAGAACTCGACAGGGAAACCATCACCCCCAGGGGATTTGCCGGATTTCAAGGAAGACAAAGCTTTCTGGATTTCCTGAAGCGAGAAGGGTTCATCTAAAGAATTTATTTCAAGAGCAGAAAGATTCTTGTTCACCCCTGCTTTTGTCTTCCTACTCCATTAATATATAATGTATGTACTCCCACCGATATCACTTTATGTTATTTACTAGGGTTTTGCCATAATTATCCCAGTATACATTTTGTAACTGATTACCTCTATTTTTGAATTCACAATTACCTTAATAATTGTAACCCCTTAGTTCAATATTCATAATACAGATAAGGTTAACTCTTATCAGTATCATATGTTTATAAAGCTCTTTATTGTTATTTTACCTACTCATACAATTTGTATATAAAGTGATTTATTTCTATATACTTTATATGGAGGTTACTCTTCACTGTTTTTGTTTGTATACTTTTTACATTTAAATGCAATAAAAAGATAAAGTTAAAAAAAGAGTAGAAAGATGAGGAAGATGTAACGATTTAAGGAACTGTTGAATTTGTAAAGTAGATGGAGGATTTGTGTTAGAGTATAGTTTTTGATAAAAGGTTTTCATGATACGATTAATAGAGGGGTTGTCGGAGTGAATCGTAACCTCTTCATCTTTTAGGCTTAGGATGTGTTGTTCCATTTGTTGTGCTCTGAGCTGGTAAGAGAGGGGTTTCCCATTTTTATCGCTGTGTTCCCAAAACTTATATTTAAGTTTAAACAAGGCCAGTTCAGTTTTATGAGAAGTTAATTTGTTAATTTTAACTCTAAGTTGAAGAATTTCAAGATGAAGTTGAGAATCAGGACAGTGCTTATTAGAAGAAAAGTAAAAATTCTCTTAGCCTTAAGAGATTTTTCCAAGTCAGCCAGCTGTTGTTATCTTACTCTTTTCCTATGTGCAGCATAACTGATAATTTTCCCTTGAATCGTAGCTTTAAGAGCTTCCCATGCAGAGGACATAGAAAATTCAGTTGGGGTATTGTGAAAGAGGAAGTCCTGAATTTGTGCTTTGATCATGGGTAAGAAATTGGGATCCTTGAGAAGGAGAGGGTCCAGCTGCCAGTAAGAAGATTTAGGTGCTAATGGGCCCCACAAAAGTTGCAATTTGACAGGGGAGTGGTCCGAGATTATGATGGGAGAGATGGATGAATCAATAGCTTTTTCCATTATAACAGGAGAGGCTAACAAGTAGTCAATTCTACTGTATGTCTTATGTGGAGAGGAGTAAAAAGTAAATTCTCGATCACGGGGGTGAAGGAGGTGCCATACATCACCTAATCCAACATCTTGCATTAGTAATGAGAGGGCTTTAATACTTCTAGGGTGGACCTCTGTAGTGGGGCTACTTCTGCCAAAGCTGGCTTCTAAAGCTAAGTTAAGATCCCCTCCAAGAATAACTGGTGTAGTATCCGTGTTAAAGGATAGAATATGTTGAGCTAAATTATGAAAAAACTCCGGGAAATTGGAGTTGGGTGTGTAGACATTAACAAGCAGAAGAGGACCAGAGTTGATATTCAGTTTGACCATCACCCGTCTGACATCAATATCAGAAACGGAGTTTACAAGGGACCATTTGAGACTCTTATGAATAAGAATAGCAACTCTTCTTTTTATGTTGGCTTGCCAAGCTTGTGCGGCAGTCAACATATTGGGAGAGTGCAGCTTTGGGGGCGCAGCTGCTGTTGGGCGAATGCAGGGCACGCATCAGTAGGTGCGTCCCTCGTTCCCAATAAGCCAGCATGCTAGCACTGACACCAACATTATGTAAAGTGGACAAAACTTCAAAACAAAGTGCAGCTGCAATCAGAGACAAGATCGTTATGCGGCGTCACTTTGTTTAGAAGTTATGCCCACTTTACTACGTGCCGTGCCCCCCCAGTACAGGGTGCCCCAGTGTGGCTGATGGGGGTGCCCAATCTCCCATCGGCTCCACTGCCCCCCCCAGTACAGGGTGCCACGCTGGAAGCCCACCCCAGCATGGCAACTGATGCCATGGCTGACAGGGGTGCCCAATCCCCCGTTGGCTCCACGACCCCCCAGCCATCCTTCTGCCATGCTGGAGACCACCCCAGCGTGGCAAACATCCTGCATCATCTTTTTTTTTTTAAACCTGCAAATTAAAAACAGTCCCACGGCGCTTCTCCTGCCCCCTCCCACAACCCGCACTCACCCACTGCGCAGCCTGCTTCCCCACCCCCTCACCCCATACTTACCTCCGAGTCCGTGCGATGATCTTCGGTGGACCGGGAACACGTCTGCACTCTTCAAAGCCGACTGCGAACTGAGGAAATGCCGGTAAGCTGTATAATGGGCTAGACAGGGTTTTTTCAACTTTGTTGCATATCTCAGGCATTTTTTGGAATTTTTGCACCAAATTTTCAACATGGGGATTTTGGGGCCCCTCCTCATGAATTCTGTCACTGTCATGGCGTTTATCAGCCTCGAAAGGTGATTTCATAGTCACTGCGAGAAATCACCTTTTGGGGCCCATTAACGAAATGACAGTGGTGGTGTTCATGAGGTGCCCTCTTAAAAAGCTTAAGTTCCAAATTTGGTGGAAAAAATCCAACAAATGCCTGTTTTACGAGCATGCATTGGCAGTTGCTACGCAGGCTCGTAACTTCGCGCATTCACAATATTTTACTGCCGGATTTTCAGCATTGTCATTTTTGTACACCTCCTTGTAAACAGTACAGCTGTCATTTTCCACATCCTGCCCGAAATGTGTTTCTGCACTTCCGGCGCACAATAGTGCAGTCACTGTGGGAAATCAGTGTTTGGGCCAGATTATGAAAATGACAGTGACACAGTTCATGAGCAGAGGACCTAAAATGCCTATGTTGAAAATTTGGTGATGATACTCCATAAAATAACTGTGTTACGAGCATGCGTTACAGATTGCACGCACGCTTCGCACTGGCCGCGGATTTGTGATATTTTCAGTCTGGATTTTCACCATTGCCATTTTTCCACACCTCTTGATGAACAATTGCAGCCGTCATTTGACATATCATGCCCAAATGTGTTTCGCACTGGGCGCAGAATAGCGTGGTCGCTGTGCTAAATCACTCTTCGGACACTTTGAGGAAATAACAGTGACACTGTACATGAGCAGAGGTACTAAATTCTATGTTAAAATTTGGTCCCGAACGCCCATAAAATGGCAGTGTTGCAAGCGTGCATTGCATATTTCCCACACACCCTAGTAGCTTCACAAATTTGGTATATTTACATGCCACATTTTCAACACTGGCATTTTTTTACACCTCCTTATGAACTGTGCAGCTGTCATTTCTCACATCCTGCCCAAAATGTTTTCCTGCACTGCACTACCAAACACCCAAAGGGACACCCTAATGCTTGTCACTCTCTGCAGGGTGCGGGTGGGTTGGCATCAGTTCACTGCCATTTCTATGATGCATCTGTCTAACTCCTGCACTACCAATGCCAATGCCAGCAAGCCAACATTCGGCATTGACAAATGCTTGTTTTGAGGTATAGGATGATTCTTAGATCTGACTGACCCAATCTTTTTTAAGTCTATGAACATCCTCTGCTAATAATTTTGTTTCTTGAAGGAAAGAAATTTGTGTTTTATATTTTTTGAGATGTGAAAGAATTTGCTTTCACTTACAAGGACACTTAAGTCCCTTCACATTCCATGTATATAAAAGTATGTCACCCATATTGTTAGTGTTAAAGAAAGGGAATAATCGCTTGAGTGTGAAGGGACAATAAATGAGGCAGAGGATGATTAGAATACAATATGCAAGTAATAATGCCCGATAGGGTGGGCGGTATTGGGCAATACCGGACCGGCCAGGGGCGTAATGAGGCCCGATGCTGCAGGTGGAGGGCCTTATAGCCATTGGCCGGTCTGGTATTGCCCATACTGCCCACCCTGGAGGGCATTATTGTGCTTAGAAAATGGGCATCTGTGTCAAGTTTAATTAAAAAGTAAAATAACAGAGGAAATTAGTTTAAAATTAATAGAAAAAGTAGAAGAAAAACTGTTGTTGGTAAAGTAGTCCCTCTGATTCCTTATGCTGTTGATTCATGTGTTGCTCCCCCCTCCGTGAGAGCCATTCTCTTGAAGTGATCCCCCCCCCAGAGCACACATTGCAGAAGAACTCAGTATGGCATTATTTTTTGTTTATTTGAAAGAGAGAGTTCTGGATTTTTTGGTTTTGTTTTGCTCAGTCCACAGACATGCCAGTTTGGTTGTCATAGTTACACCCCCCACTTGCGCACCAGCGTAGACACACACTGCTTAAAACAAGTAAGAAGGCTTTTGTTTGAGTGTGTGTGTGTGGTTGCAGTGTGGTTTTTTTCCATTTTTTTTTTTTGTGATATTTGATACAGCGCTGTGCCTGGGAAGATGTTGTGTGCGAGAGAAACATCAGCAGCAACAAGTGGGCTAATCAGTAGCGGCGCTCAGTGAGACAACTGGCAAGTACCTTTCAAAGTAGTGTGAGTATTTGTATGTGGCAAATTCCAGCACTGTCGAATTACGGTGGCTGACGTTTCAGTTTTATTTTTTGGGTCTTTTTGTGGTGACATTTTCGAGTCGTGGGGGGAGGAATCTGTTGTTAGAGGACCTTGGTAGCAACCCAGTATCTTTCGCTTAGCGAGAGAAAAAAATGGTGGTTGTTTGAAACCAAGTGCCCAGTTCTTCAGCCAATGGTGAAGCAGGCTAGGCACAATGATATCAGAGTGGGCATCAGACAGTTTTGGACTGGTGCTTTTTATTTGGTGGGCATCTATTGAAAGTTAATGTACCCCTCTTGAAGGGGAATTAGCCAATCAGATGCCTCCAAATTAAAAGCCCATTTTCTAAAGAGAGCTTATGTATATGCAGAGAGTGGCAGGAACATTCAAGCCAAAAAAAGTGAGCTGTATGATACATGAGTAGTACAGATATCTTATTAAAGTTAGAATAGAGATGGGGAAGGAGAAAAGTCATTAATAACAACAACAATACTAGTAAGCTAAATAACAAAGAAAACGTTTTATGGGTGTGGGGAGATATGAGTCAGCCAACTGGTTAACAGACTCTCTCACCACACTCTGGGGCGTCGATGTAGGGAGGAGACTAGAAAGGACCGATTATAAATATTGGCCCAAACCTAAGTCTGATCCCAGTAATATAATAAAGTAAGTTTTCCTGATAAGCTAAACTGAAAGGGAATAATGCCAAGAAAGGCAGGGGACTGTAATAACCTCAGCTTAATTCTAAGCTAACAGGACAAGGTATAAGGATAAAGTTAAACACCAGAACGTATTTATAAACATTAGTAGTAATAGTACAAGATATACCAACTCGAAATAACAGTAAATTAAAGAACCATATATGAGATGCCAGTACAGCCTAGACATAGAGAAAGGAATTCAGGGAGCCAGGTGGAATACAAATGAACAAATATAAAAGGAAAAGTAGATCATTACCCCATTAGAGTGACTGAGTATACTTTGAGGTGCAACAGAATAAGTACATAATGAATACAATATTGAGGGGGAAAGAAGAAAGGGGAGGTCAATTTAAGCCCTCACACCCTGAGCCAAATGCAAATCATGATTATGTGGAAAGGTATAGGTTTCGGTGATAACTGTAGACAGAAGAGATAGTCATAGTAAAGATCAGCTCCGATTACTCGAAAATCGCCTAAATAGGTGTTATATGGGGTGACTAGATCTAGAAGGCTAGGCCCAGTGACCCCCAAAACAGGAGGGACCACACAGCAGTGGATTTCTATAATATCAGTAGGCTTCAAGTAAAATAAAGAACTTAAGGAAGAGGTAGATTGACAACCCTTTGCAACAGTACACCAAACATAACCCACCTCTTTGAGTGCTAATGATAGTTCCATATTGTAAACAGGAGGTAGTAAGAATAATGGAGCATAGGGAAGGAGATGGATTAAATGTAGTTGCCAATAATACTTGAGAACCTGTCATCAGGAGAGGAAAGTGGTAAGTTGCCTTGTAATATATAATAATTCACATATGAAAAAAGAAAATGTAATAATCAGTATGCATACCGATTGAAGATGTGCAACTGAACAGCCAAAAGACTATAAACCTGATGCACTGCTAAACTGGAGAATAAAAGACTAGATACAGAGACCCTGTTTAGTTGAGGTAATGTATAAGAGCTAACACTAAAATAATGGGTTAGAAAAGCATTGCTGATATGCCAAAGTTCCCTTGAAGACCTTTAAGCTGCTCATTTAAACACTGCAACAAAAAGTAAATTGATCGCACCGCTCTGTACAGCCTTTGCTTTCTGCACCCACTGGGAGCGAAAGCAACCAGGTAGCATAGACTGTAGAGCAGACAGCTAGGCAGGAAAAGTGTACTGGCACTCCCTTTAAGTATCCTGGACGCAAAACCTACCAAGATATAGCAACTGTGACCATATTACTGACCATATAAGCTCATAACACCTTAGATTTATTAGTAGGATTGTGACTATTGATGTTCTTGCTTTTGGTCTTTGCCCTATGTTTCTTTTTGGGTGGTTCTAAAGATTTGAGTGGGGAACTTGCAACAACTTCTGCACATGAACTATCGGCAGAAATACATGCCTGAGGCACAGGGCCCAAATTAGAGTGATGTTCATCTGAAATTTGCTGGGAAAGATCCTCCTGCGAGGAGTGCATGTCATCCTCCAAGAGAGCAAACTTATTGCTCAAGGGAATAGAGGGGTTGATTTGAAGGTGAGAGGCTGCAGCTTGGGGTGTTTGGGGTGAATCCTTGCTAGAACAGCATGAAAGTCTTGAAGAATAATGCCTGACAGAAGCTTCTCTTGCAGTCATGCTGATTGTCTTGGGGTCAAATCAGTTGCGGCGTTGCTGCTTGGGGCTGCGAATTCTGCACCACTTTCCCCATGTTCCTGTACCTCGTCATCCACCTTCCGAGCGGATACAAAAGCTGTGTTCGGGTTGCCAATTGCTGCTGAACCTCCCAGGGTACGATTGCAGAGAGAGACCTGCAGATAGTTGGCTAAGGCATCAGGGGTTTCAAAATCCTTGAAGGAAGAGCCTGAGAAAAGGCTTAGTAATGGGGTAACGGAGAGCAAATTTAATGTTTCTTTGGTGGAGGATTTGTTTAAGTGGATTGTAGGCCTTCCTTCTGATGGTTAAATCTTTTGAAAAGTCTCTGTAGATGGAAATATGAAACTCTTGCCACTGAAGTTTCCCCATTTCTCTGGCTCATTTCAGTATTAATTCTGTGTGGGAATAGTTCAAGAAGTGAGCAATGATAGGCCTTGGTCGCTGGTCTGATGTTGGCCTGGGACCCAGAGTGCAGTGAGACTGCTCAAAGATTAACATTAGGTCAGGAGGCAGTTTAAGCATTGCAGGCAGCACATGTAATAAAAGCGCAGTAGTGTCTCCAAATTCTACACCTTCAGGGAAGCCAAAAAATTGTAAATTGTGAGGATTACGATTTTCAGTATTGTTAATTTTGGCTTGTAGGGATTTAATAGTTCGATCTTGATTGTGGACAGTAGCCTGGAGATCATGAATAGTAGTGGTGTTACAGGGCGTTGCTTTCTCATTAAATGCAATTTTCTAGCTAAAAGTTTCAAGAGAGGTCGCATTCTGTTGGGTGGAGGTTTTTAGATCATTAATCTCAGACATCAGTTTAGAAAACATTACTTCCACTCTAGCAAGTGAGCTTTGCTGTACTTGGAGATCTGCCATAATGCTAAAGGATGAGGCCTAGTATGCTGTAGTACAGTGCAGAATAATTGAATATAAGTAGATGATGGATCAAAAATGACTTATAAACTGTGTCAGGCAGTAAGATTACAAGATGGTCACAGGAGTTGGTACTAAAGAAAGGTCTGGTGAAGGCTGGATGAGGTTAGATTACAGTCATTCCTGTAGAGATTCTGAACTATGCAGCCATCTTCTGCCTGGTCAGGCCACGCCCCCATACTTAGCACTTTTTAAAGTCATAAACAGCGAGTATATGTTTGCCATGTGGCAGACCTCTAGCTTAAAAGGAAGTTGAATTTTAGGTTGTCAAATATTCCACAAGTATTTATGAACTTTCACAAGTATGTAAACTATGAGATTTTAGACAAGGCAAAGTAATTTTATTTTTATAGCACTGTATACCAGAGGCTCAGAACACGTCACAATAAAACAAATAATACATTAACAACATTGAATAATATTCAGTCCCTCCAACTTTCTAGCCTTAAAAGGAGCTGATTTATAAGTAGTAAGACATTTTAATGACATTTCTTAAATATGTAAACTCCAACATTTCATGCCCTTGTAACTTTAAAATTAGAAATTACATTGTCATAAATGTTGGCAGACTCATGGGTAAGAGCATGGAGGCTGAGTGTGTTAACTTTCTAATATCTTTATCAATGGTTGACCAAGTTATTAGCAGCCAAGCATTGCAAAATGTCATCAGTAGTTATAGCTGAACTCCATGTTTTTTGTGAATGTGAAATTTTATGATCATTTTGTGAAAGCCATATCTATAAATTTTGCACAGCTATTACTGTATATATCTAGCCTGCCTCACAGATGGAAGGAAATGGCTGGGTAGAGTAATAATAAGGTTGCATTTATAGGGGATGATATAGTAAAAGAAGTAGGTGAGCTGGGGGGCATAGCAAGACCACAATGCTATTGCAGGTAAGGTGATTTTGACGAGTGTGATCCATAGCCAGGATCTGCAGCAAGATGGAGGAGATGACAATTGCATTGGGATAGGGAGAATGGGTTCTGAGGACATGAGTAACTCATTTATGGAACTATGGATGCCCCTAAAGGGAAAGCTATTCAGAGGGATTTTCTCCAAGCTCCCAATGGTCTTGAGGCCTGTATGAAATGACAGCAGAATATTAGGCATGACAAAGAGTCTGTTAGAAGGGAAAGAGGCCTTCTTTTACTGGCCAGCTAGGGCACATTCTGGGACAAGCAATGCCTGCATGCTACAAATGGACTGCAGTTTTGCCAAGAGGTAGGGGTACTAGTCATGTCAATTGATAGTCCAGTCAAGGCACTTAAATGAATGCATTGGAAATTAGCTAGTGCAGGGTTCACAAGTGGCAGGATTCACATGCATGGGTTCACCATGGTAATGGCAGCAGAGCTAGGTAGCACAAAAATAGCAGATCCCCATTTGGGGCAAGGAAGCATGGAGGACAGTTTTTTCACTTAAAAACAAGTAATATAAGAATCACACACATCAAAAGTTGACTAGTCTGAGAGCCTGATGCACTTGGGAGTCTATGTCTTTGAGGCACTCAGAGACCTGTTGGGGGGAGAAAATGGCCAGGCCACCAAGAATGAGAAGTTCTGGCTATTCCAAAGAGATAGATCTGACAGGACAAGGTAGGTATCTTTGAGGGAAGATGTCACTGAAGAACATGGAGAATACTAAGGGGACAAGCAGTTCCAATACGTCCATCTGACCATGCTCAAAGGATAAAATATGGTGAATGAAAGAGTCACTCAGGAAGGAACTACAGGAAAATAAACAGCTCAGATCAGCTAATCAGATGCAGTGGTAACAAATGCTATACAAAAGTTAAATTCCACAAGTGGGATTCTAGTGGCATTGCCTCTAGCATTTACATGAATTTTTTACAATATTCTGCCATTAGTAATTTGCAATATTTCCATGGCAATTCAAAAACTACTGAACTAAAATTTTCCAGCTTTGTTAGATTCCAGGACCAATTGACATATGATAGGCATGCCAAATTGCAGGTCTATACCTACAATAGCAGCAGAGTTACAGTACATCCACATGTGTAGAAAATGTTCGCAAGATTTCACAAATAAATAGTGAAAATATGAACCCATGTAAGTTACAAATGAGAAACCCTCCATATTTAGTAGTTTTTAAGACCATTACACAAAAAAACAGGCATGCTAATTTGTAGGTATCTAGCACCAATGTTGGCCTAGTAATAAGCAGAGAAAGATTTTCACAGAATTTTACAAAAAAAAAATGCCAGACTTTCAGCCCCTGTAAGTTCAAAACAGCACAACAGAATGTCATGATATTTGGTATTCTTTTAGAGAATGCCAGGTATGGAGCATACCAATTGGTAGTGCCTCTGACTAGGGAGTTCAGTGTGAGATGCTCTGAATGCCAATGTGAGAAAAAGGTGCCAGTTGTGCCTTCTAGGGACCTTGCTTATTGACAGTTGTCAGACTGCCTGAAGTGGCAAGGGCCTCAAACTGAGCATTAGTCAATGGATCCTTTTGACTCAAACCCATCTGCATGCCCACTCACCTGGTAGCCTCCAGAGACACACCCATGACAGCAGTGGAGATTGCCAGCTCTATGGAGTCTGAGTACATTTAGTGTAGCCTGCTGTTCATTTTTGGAAGTACTTAAGGAAAACACTGGGGCTGTGTGGGAACACTAGGGGGCTACCCCTCAAGGAGAATCCCTTGCAGCCTTGTGGTGCAGAGAGAGATTCCCATGGAAGACGTGGCTTTCACTTTTTGGGGGACATTTTTGGTTCTGTACCTAATAGATGCTGCCAGCCCAGCTGCTGATGAAAAGAGATCTGGTGAGAAAAAATGAGCTGCAGATGAAGGTAGGAGATACAATATGCCTACCTTGAGTACAGGAGATCCTGAGCTGGGATAGTACTGGAGACACTACCTCTGGCAGAGGGTTTGGGGTAATTGCTAAGAGATGCCAGAGGACAGACTAAATTACATAGTGACACATTGTACCTAGCACACATGGTGAGTGGCACTAAACTGATTTGAGTTATGGTCAAACAGAGTATACATGTAAAGTTTGTATAAAACCAGAAGCATATTGTAAGGTGGGAGACTCTGGTAATTCAGTGCATGGTAGAACAGGCTCTGAACTGAGGGATAACCTCATCCGCTGGTGTAGAAAAGAGCAAAAGAAGGGGCCAAGTGGCACCAGAGATGTGTGTGGAGGATACAACCTATACATAAGGACTCTAAGGTTTTGAATTATGCCAGTCTGTACAGTGCTAACAAGGAGAGCTTTTGTGGACTGGGTTCCCCATTTGTAACTGAATATGAATAATAAACAGGATTTCAGTCAATCAGTGCACAAAGCCACTGCACCTCTTATCCTGATTATAGTGGTGTCTTGTACAGGAGAGTTAGGAGTGGCTTGTTCCATTTCAGAGCTGGGGAGAGGACCAACTTTATTTAGCTTCTGAAATAAAACAGTCAAAACATTATTAATCATGTTTGCTAACTGGAGTGATTTATAATAAGTTAATGGAGCTTCTGCAGGGTGTCTTGTATGGTGTGAGAGACTCCTCTCTCAATGTTTGGGCAGCCAGAACTGATCAGCTGTGTTTCACAATCCTCTCACCCAAACCTCATGTTTGGAGTCTCCTATGCCACAATTTTTATTAATTCTGCCATCCGTATTGGCCAGCAATCCCCTCTTGTTCCCCTTCTCACTGTCCAAACCTCACACCACTGCCTAAGCTCCTCCAGTGTCCCGTCCCTGAAAATCCCCAGGATAGCCATGCACATGGGTGCTAGAGCCCTGTCTGTAGCTGACCCCACGCTATGGAACAAGGTGCCTACTGAACTGCACACCATAAATACTCACCACCAGTTCAAGACTTGCTTCAAAGACTGGCTCCTGTTGGCATCCACCTGCCACTGCTTTAAGGACTAGCGCCCCTCCCATAGATTCCTGGGGTAGGACCAAATAGGTTCTATTATTTATTGAAACTGTACCACCATGATCCTTATTTTGCTTTATTTGTTGCCCCTCAACTACTGCCACCATGTATTGCCAAATGTAACAACTGTAACCTTACACTATGTATTACCTGCTCTTGTTATGTTCTTGTTATTCTGATGTTTCTACTCTGTGCCACCTTACATGGCCTGGGTCATGCCTGAAAACAGTCCCTGGGATCAGTGTACCTACCCAGTTAACAAAGTCATAAATAAAAATAAATAAAAAAACACCCAGCGGAGACTGATAATGTCTGTTGGATAGGTCTGAGTTGAACTCCACAGCTAGGGAAAAGGTTACAGAAGTGTGATGGATGTGTGGGGAACCCTCTGGTGAGAATAGCTCCTTACCTCTAAATACAGAAGGTCTCCCTGGGCTAAGCCCTTCTCCTGCTTACACCAAGAGATGGTTACCATATGGTGGCATCCTATTCTATGAGATGCATTGTGGCAGTTGAGTGGGCTGCTTATTTTTAAGCCAAGGAGGCATTGCAGTAAGCCTGCCCAACAGCTAGGCTACGCATAATCAACTCATTAGTTAGTGGACCAGTAAGTGAATCATCTTTTTAACAAACACCTCTGTAAATCATAATACATCTTTTTGTAAACAGCAATGCAGCTGTCCTGCGGAAACATTCATTATATTCTATTTTATTTATTTAGGAATTTAAGCAGGGATTTTGTAGTCTGGAAGAGTAATGTCATGGCATTACCAGCCTTGACAGTGTTGTACAGTGTGTCTGGTGCCATACAGTTGTTAAATAGCAGAGATTCTATTGAAAAATATGAAAAACACTAGTATCGTTTTGTGCAGTTTTAAAAGGGAAATGTTTTCCTGCTCAGTTGCAAAGTATCCCTGCAAGCAGCATGAGCTCCAACCCACTCCACTACATCTACTGATCTAAGAGATTAAGAGACCATGACACAGCTGCAAGTCAATACCCTTCCATCTATGAAATGGATGCCTTCAAGGGGCTTTCACATCACAATTTGAACTATGGCATATTTTAATGAAAGTATTTGTGTAACAGAATCTACAAGGATCCGCACACTGAATCAATGTAGCAACTATAGAATCAATACATTAAAAAAACTTACATATTCCCTCTGAGGAGGTTTGATTAAACAAACAATTAACATACACCTTGCTTAATGAAGCAGTCAGGAAATGCTGCAAATACTGTTTCATGACAAAGTTGTATAAGTTTTATATAATTTCATTATCAGCCAGCTGGAAGGGTGTTGCCATAAGGGGAAAGATGCTGGTGATATGTGAGTACAGTTTTTCTGTGTTGATATTAGTGTCTTATTACAAGCCCTCTGACACCTACTGAGATGTATACTGTTAGAAATCCCCTGCCTCAGCCTGTAGTCAGCTTGTTAACACTGGCTTCGACTCATCTTGACTAAAAATACTGGACTCAACTACCAATGGCTGATGATAACATTGGTATCAAACAGTGATCTTAATAACTAATATTAACAGTGACAGCCATTCCTAATGCCCGATAATGCTGCCATCAGCTCTTAATGGTTGATAACACACTGGCACCAGCTCCTAATGGCTAACACTGGCATGGACCTAATGGGCCTATACAACTGGCACGGGCACCTAATGAGCCCAAAGTGTTAACAGTTTCAACATTAGGCTTGACATGTTCATACTGGAACAAATAATTTCCAGATACAATATAATATTTGCGTTAAGCAAGGTGAAGGCACAGTTGTCAGTCATTTTATGAAATGGTATGATTGTGAGTGCTGTGAAGGCAGATGACTAACTAGATGCACAGTTGGTCCAATTTCACCTTTAATACAGATCCTATACGTATATTACTAATGACTGCTAACACAAGGCATTGGGGCTGTGCACAATTAAACTTCCACCAACATAATGTTGGCAAAAGTCAGAATTTCACTTTTACAAAATTTCAGAATGCACTTTGGCAACTTTTGCAGAAATTCCCACTTAGAATGGTTGAATATATATATACATGAATTGCAGATTATTGTATTAAACTGCAGAAAGAAATTCCACAGAACTGATCACTGCCAGTGATCAGTTAGGCAGAATTTCTTTCAACAGTTTAATATCTCAATACGCAATCCATACATTCATTCTTCAGGTCAGTGAGTCATTGAACTGTGGAATGAATGCATGAATTGTGGATTAATAAATTATACTGCAGAAAGAAATTCCACAGAACTGATCACTGAACTGCAGAATGATTATATGTATTGCAGAATGATCCATTAAGCTGCAGAATAAAATTCCTCAGACCTGTCATTCCACAGTTCATGTGCATTATTCTGCAGTTCATCCAGACAATTTGGAAAATTGTGATCTCACCAATGGCGGACATTTGGAAAATTTCATAAAACTGTGAAATTTCACAAAAGTTCCACGAAAGCAGAATTTGCAACCTCTGCCCCACTCTACAAGGCATCTATACAAAATGGATGGTAATACAGGCATCAGCACAAAATGACTGCTAACACAGCACATGCATCATTGTAAAATGGATAATACAGGTATCAGTGCAAAATGGCTGAGAAAACATCCATCATCAGTGCAAATAATTGATAACACACCACCACCACCAACCTTGCAAAATGACGAATAACACAGGAATCAGTGCAAAATGGCTGGGAACTTGGGCATCATCGGTGTGAAATAATTAACAACAAAGCACTGGCATTTGTGCAAAATGAATGGTAACACAGTTATCAGTGCAAAATGGCTGAGAACACAGGCATCATCAGTGCAAAATAACTGATAACATGGCACATGCATTACTGCAAAATGGCTGATAACACAGGCATCAGTGCAGAATTATGGATAACACAGGCATAAGTGCAATATGTCTCTTAACATAGGCATCAGTGTAAAATGGATGATGACACAGCTATCAGTACAGAACAGCTGATAACAGACATCAATTTCTAATGGCTGATAATGGTGGAATCAGTTTCTAATGGCTGATAATAGCAGCATCAGTTTCAACTGGCTGAAAAAATGGCATTAACTTTTAATGGCTGATAATATTGATATCAATGCCTAGTAACTGATAACACTAACAATAACTCCATATGGATAACACTGGCATTATGTCCTCATGGCTGATAGCTCAGGCATGGGTGTCTAATGGGTTGAACGTATGAACACTTTTAAAGCAGCAGTAGCTGTGAGCAGAAAAAAAATTCATCACATAGCTTGTTTTACTTATGAATAATTTACGTCTGGCAAAAACAACAATATATCCATTTTTATTTTCATTTTAGTTAATTTCTGAACTGAGATAAGTGGTTTTGAAGTGTTTGAAAGTCCCTGCTGTCTTGTAATGTCCACCATGAATAAATTAAACATATTGGTGTGATGCTGTGCTTTTTCCATCAGAAATGAGTGCTAGCACCATACTTATAAATGAATAGTAGGAATATAGTTTGTAAGAAATAAGACACACACAGTGTTTGTTGGGATAAACTCATTCTTGGGAAGCAGTGAGGCATGAGGCCACATGTCAAGTACCCTTACTGCCCCTAGAAGTGCATTTAGCACAGCATAATCAACACCCAGTAGTGTCTTATTGTGCTTATAAAATATTGCACTTATAAAATTATTTTTGTTAATTTATTTAAAAAATATGTAAAATATTGAAATATTGTTTTTTTTAAAAAAAGGTTCTTTCTCTGCTGGCTTGCTGCAAGAGGTGCTAATGTGCACAGTACTATTTATCATTTTTATATTGTTTGACCTTTTCTTTTTAAATTCTTTATTTCATTTTGTTTTCTTTTTTTTTATTGATGGGATTGTACAATACAGAAAAGCCAGAAATCAGTGGGTTAGCTTCAGTTGCTAATTAAAGAGCTACTGCATACTGTTACTACTGTGAGTTAGCACAGATGAACTGAGAGTGACAGAGAGACATAGCATGATCAGGATGAGTGCTCTGCTGGCTGGGAGGGAAATGGAGACAGCATGACCAGGTTAAGTGTCCTGCAGACTGGGAGGGGAGGGAGGGAGGAGGGAGAGAGAGAAGTGCCTGTGGGCTGGGAGAAAGCACACAGCCTAAATTTGAGGGAAATGTTTTTCTCTTTGTATTTGAAGTATTGTGATATTTGTTTTCTGCTGGAGTATGAAAGGGGGATATGCAGAGTTGGTAGCGGAGAAAAACATCTGCCTAACAATTTTTAAATTCAAACACTGGCATATGAGTTTTTGGGGTAAAGAGGAGGAGGACAGTAGGTCCTGGCAAGGAACAAAAAGATGCCACATTTCATGGAAGGTCATGCATAGAAATGCCCGCAGTCTGGGGAACAAGGTCCCAGACCTCATGTTTGCAATGACAGAGGCTGATCTGGACATAGTGGCGATAACTGAAACATGGTACACCAGCAACCATAGCTGGGACATAAGTGTACTGGGTTATGCCTTGTTCAGAAAAGATAGGGAGGGTAAAAGGGGGTGAGAGGTTGCCCTCTATGTCAAAGAGAGCATAAAGGTGACTGAAATTCAAAACAGGCATGAGCAAATGGAGGATGATTGTGTCACACTTGAGCCAGGCAATGAAACAGCTATTTGCACAGGGGTCATTTACAGACCCCTGGATCAGGCTGAGGAAATTGACAAGCAGCTTCTAGAAAACATGCATGAAATGTCAGCGAAGGGGGAAGTACTGCAAATGGGACACTTTAACATGCTGGAGGTAGACTGGTCCATCCCAGCAGGGGCCTTAGCTAGGACACAGCTCTTTGTGGACTCCCTTGAGGTGGCTGGCCTTAGGCAACTGGTTCAGGAACCTACCAGCAACCGGGCAATCCTGGATCTGGTACTGACCAATGGGGACAGGGTAGCAGATCTCAGGGTGGAAGGTCAGTTAGGGTCCAGTGACTAAAATATGGTGTGGTTCAAATTGGACACAGGGATTCACTCAACCCATATGAAGGCAAGAGTCTTGGACTTTAGAAGGGCAGACGTTATCAGTATGGGACTACAGCTAAAAGAAACCCTGGAAAAGAAGGGGATAGGTGGGGACATTGAGGAGAAGTGGTCACACATCAAGGAGGCTATAATGGAGGTAACAAAACAATGTGTTAGGTCCATAGACAAGAGTAAAAGGAGAAGAAAACCACTTTGGTTCTCAGGGGAGGTAGCAGAAAACGTAAGGGCCAAGAGGCTAGCCTTCAGGAAGTATAAAGAGACACAAAGGGATGAGGGCAAGGAGATGTACCAGAAGTGTTAAAGAGAGGGGGGAAAGGCAGTGAGGAGTGCTAAAGCACAAATATAGGAGAGAATAGCTCAACTGGTTAAAAAAGGAGATAAGACATTCTTTAGGTACATTAGCAAGAGAAGGAAGGCAAAAGGGGGAGTAGCAAAGCTTAGAGGGGCCAGGGGGAAGACAGTGCAGGGATATGGGGAAAAAGCAGCAATCCTGAATGAATATCTCTGTTCATTCTTTACTGTGGAAGGAGATGGGCAGGGCCCACAACTGGACTTCAAAGGAGCTAAGGATGAGGTGGTAAATACCAGTCTATTCACAGAGGAGAGGGTCCTAGACAGTGTTGCTCAGATAGTGCTTTTGTGGATCCTACCACTATCTGTTAGATAGTGTTGGTATCCTGACTACAGATGCAGTGAAGTTTTACTTCACTAGTGTAGCAGAGGCAAAGTGGCCCACTCTGTCTCGACATATAGCTATGCGAAGTGCCCATTGTAATGCAGTACTTCGCCACTTCGCGTCATCAAAATGACTTTGCGTTATGATGTCTCTGCATTACCTCACTTTATTTTCTTTTATAGGTAGAGTGAGTGAGCATTGTAATAGCCCCCAGATCACAAGGCTCACAGTTTGCAGGTCACATGCAGCAGGCAGGAAGTTAATCATGCAAGAGAATGAAAGGCATTCACTTTCACCTTACCTAGTGTGGGAGAAAGGGCTGTGTGTGAGAGGAAACAGAGAGATAGCAAAAAATATAAACCACACTTTGAAAGGAGACAGAGAGATAGCAAAAAATACAAACCCCACATCTGAACCAGAGCGACTTCCGGGATAGTGGTTCCCTTCCTGCAGCAGGAGGTAGTGGTGCCATGGAAGCACCACCTCCAGTGCCACCTACCAGCGCCCCCCCCCACCAGTGCCGCCACCTACCATGGCCCCTGTGACAGCAGCTCAGCAGGATGTGAGGGAGGCACTGCAGCAGCCACAGAAGCAGCAGCAGGTTTTCCCACCCCCTGCCCCAACTGAGCACCAGCAGCAACCAGTAAAAACATCTGGGCCCCCCCCCCGTCTGTGCCGGGTCCTCCCCGCAGCTCATTAGTGTGGGAGTTCTTCACTACACTGCCTGTGGACACCAGTGTAGTGAAGTGCAATCTGTGTGGTGAGGTGGTGCACTGTGGTCCCAAGGGAAGTCATCTGGGCACAGGTGGTCAGAACACCCACTTATACAACCACGACGGTGCAGATTGGCAGGCCAAGCTAGCCGAACAGGGCAGGAATGCATCTGCTGGCCCTGCTGGGCAACAGATGGCAGCAAAGCCTCCACGTGCAGGTGGTGTCAAGCGGGGGCAGGCCATGGAGCAAGCAGCTGCTCCACAACCTGCAGGTGATGGTGGCAACCCTGCACGAATACATGCCACACATACCGATTTGGGCCTGATGTGGAGTGAGTTGGACCATGTAAACCACTGGATTGACAAAATGGAGCAGCAGTTGGAGTGCATGGAGGTGCACCAACTCCAAATAATGGGCATGCTTCAATTGCTGCTCTCACACCATAACACTGATCATTAGCTTTTGTTTGTCCTTGCACCCACCACCCTCACCATGAAAAAAATAGTTCCTGACATTGCCCCTGATCCATCCCCCCTCTATTTTCAAATTTTGCCCCCTTGTTCGTGCACATCTCTTTTTCTGAAAGATGCTACCCTGTTGTATGTTGTTGATTCCTTTTGGTACTTGATAGTTTCTATCATGCCCCCCTTTCCTTGCAGTTATACATATTAAGCATTAGACTCCATGAATTCATTCACATATCTGGACTGAGTATGCGGTATGGGCTGCCGCCATTGGCTCATGCTGTGAACCAATGGGCTTGCAGCCCTACCGAGCTGTCAGTTGGCGGGGTGGCAGGCGGGTGGGGTGCTGCCCCCCGCCGGCTGACGGGGGGGAGCAGGCCGGTGGGGCTCAGTGGCGGGTGAGGTGGGGGGTACACTAGACCACCAGGGTAGTAGGGTTATTTGATGAGGTACTGATGCCTGTGATTGGGCAGCGATCGGTCCACTGGACCACCAGGGATATTGGACTTGGGGGGTTTCTATTACAGATGCCCGCAATCGGGCTCAGTGCGGTCCACTGGACCACCAGGGATATTGGACGGGGAGGGACTGTACTGATGCCCGTGATCAGGCACATAGAGGTCCACTGAACCACCAGGGATATTGGACTTTTTTTTTTTATATTACAGGAATGCCCGCGATCAGGCTGCAGGGGGCGTTGGTCCCCAACGGCTGCTGCCTGGCAGGGCGCCAGGCGCAAGTCGTCAGGGATCAGCGCACCTGCATGCTAATGGTATGCAAATGGGGCTGTAATGAGATGCAAATGGCCCCCTGTGCGCCTTGCATAAATTATGGCCCCATTTGCATGTCCCCTTTTGAATATCGCAGGTGCTGTGCATGGTGCAATGGCACTTGTGCCAGCGCATCTCCATGCTCCACTCTGGTCACTTGCGCTGGCGCAGTGCCACTGTGCCATGCATAGTGGGGGTGGCCAGGGTACGATATTCAAAGCTGCTGCACCATAGTGCAGCTCCGTTGAATATCACCCAGGCCACACCCCTTCGCAACAAAGTTGAGCTGCACCCAGGCTTGCGCCACAGCCTGGTGCAGTTTGAATATCCAGGCCGCAGTGTTTGTAGCAGTATCATACATGATCATAGTTGCACTGTGCTGTGCAGCAACACACAGTTCACTTAAATTACCCCCCATCCCGAAATTAAAACACAAATACCTGGTGGTCCAGCAGGTAGTCTGTCTCCCAAAGAATTGAGCTGGCCCCATGATATGGGCTAAAGTAGCCCCCCCCATTCTGACTGCCTCACTGCTGTACCTGTACCTACTGGCTGCCAGCTGCAAAAACGCATCTGCACTACTTACTTGAAACCGCAATCATAGACAGAAAATCTGGCAGTGGGTCCATTGTACAAAGGATGCATTTACTGACACAGTGTACTACTTCATACAATAACAACCTCTGGATAGCATTTCCCATCCCTAGAATGCAGTAGTCCTTTTTGTATTGACCCTGAACTGCCTTGCAAAGCCAGGGAGGAAGGGCGTTCATGCATAATTACACAAAATATGCCCAAGAGAAATTGTTCTCGTTGGCTAAAAAAATTATTAAGACATAGAGAATTTTCATATTGTATATGAATATTTAACGATTGTCAGGAGTTATCTGAACTACTTGTAATCACATTACTTTTAGCAGCCATTCCAATAAATTAACATATTTATTTTCAGAGGATTGTTTAATTTCCTCTGTTTCTGAAGATAGTCATAGTAGCCAAAAAGCTGATGTACATAGAGGAGTATTTCTATAATGAAATAGGAGAACTGTCTTTGAAAACACATTTTTCCAAATATTGGGCTTAACAAACTGCATCTGTTTTGGTTTGTTTACTTTTCACTGCACTGTTGCATATTTCTTGAGAAATGTGTTGCTTTGAACATCTGCTATCACTGCACCGAACCCCACAGTGTTCTTTGATTCTGTACTTGGCATTATCTTTCCCACAGTTTAAGATCTGTTGGGTACTGTCCTGTGAGTTTTCCATGCCAACACAATCATGAAAATGTGGTTGTGGCACTTGCATACTTCACGAGAGACTGCAATGTACAAGTAAATAAATGGGGCCGGATATTCAGACAGCTCCAGGCAGTGGCACAGGCCTGGGCACAGTGCAACTGTGATGCTGGGGCCAGGTCCAGGTGATATTCGACAGGGATGTGCCATGGCACAGAACCTTTGAATATGGCAGTGCCAGTGCACATACTGCACATGGTGCGGTGGCACTGTGCCGGTACAAGCCACAGCTAGGGAGCACGGGGATGCACCAGCGCAAGTGCATTTGCGCTAGGCGCAGCACCCGTTATATTCAGCAGGAGGCATGCAAATGAAGCCATAATATATGCAAGACACAAATGGGGCCATTTGCATGTCATTATGGCCCCAGTTTCATGCCTTGCGCAAGGCAGCCCGGCGACTTGAGCCTGGCACCCTGCACAGCATGATGTGTGCTATCGGGATCCCGGGGCATCCCCCACCCTATAGCCGCCATCGCGTGGTGGAAGAATAATAGTCTAGTCACCCCCAGTCCCTGATTCCCCAATGTATATAACATATGACCATCCCTGGTGGTCTAGTGATCCCCACCGAGTCCCTGATGCCCGTAACATGTAATTATGCCTGTCCCTGGTAGACTAGTGGAACCCCGCCCATTGCCACCATCATGGTAAATGCATATATTACATTCCCTGGTAGTCTAGTGGACCCCCTCCTCCCTCCCAAGTCTCCGATCATGGGAAAATGCACACGTCATTCCCTGGTAAACCAGTGTCACCAAACACCCACACAGGACCCCTTGCCCACCTGCTTCCCCCCATCATCGGCGGGCGGCTGCATCCCACCTGCATACCACCTGACTGCCTGCCAAATGACAGATACAGTATAGGCTGTAAGCCCATTGGTCCCCTGTGTGGACCAATGGGCTTGCAGAGCATACTGTAGTAGACAGTCCAAAATATATGAATGATTCAGCTTTTCTGATTCTGATTGCAGTTTCATGTAAATAGTGCAGATGCATTTTCATGACCAGCAACTGGTAGGTACAATTACAGTGATGAGGCAGTTGTAGTGGGGGGGGGGCTACTTTACCCAATGTCTTGGGGCCAGCTCAGTTCTTTGGGGGACAGACTACCCACTGGACCACTAGGTATTTGTGTTTTGATTTTTGGATGGGGGGATAATTTAAATGAACTGTGTGTGTTGCTGCACAGCAGAGCGCAGCTCTTGGGGCAGCTCTGATTATGTATGGTACTGCTACAAGCACTGCATGCCTACTTCCAAATCATACTAACATATTAGGCACTTGGGTTAAATCCCAATACTGACACTGTAGTGTAGCATGGGGGGGGGTTGCTGTACTCCTGAGGTGCCGTCTTTCGGATGATATGTGAAACCGATGTCCCATCTGCTTGTTCTGGTGGTAGTTCAGGTGAATGTTAAAAGATCCCATGGCACTTCTCAAAAAAAGTAGGTGAATTTTTATTAAGAAAGTGGACTTCATTACAACGTATAAACAAAACAAAACAAAATTACATACATTTTAAACTATACATCTCTGTACAAAACAAAGGAAAGAAAAAGAGAAAATGAATTTATACATATGATTATTTACCAATCCAATGTCTACAGTTAATCCATAAATGCGCTACCTTTGAACTAGATCCATGTGCCATATCAAAGTTTAAAATGCAATTCAAGGCGATTCCAACATTGCCAATAATTTCATTCTGCATTACCCATCTTTGTGGTAACACCCCTAAACATCTAGCTTGCCAATTATAAAATCTAATAATTGCCAAAACTACATATATTGTATCTGCATGATACTTCCCAGATAACAGAGTATTCTCTCCATACAAAATGTCTGTATACTTCAGTTTTGTAAATACTGGTTCCTGCCATTCCTTTGCTAATATTCCCCAGAATTTCTATACAAACACACACTCACTAAATAAGTGTTCCTGTGTTTCTAATAACTGAAAACCTGTGTTTCTTGGGCAATACCTTTCTTCAACCTGTTTATGTTTATTATTTGCTTTTACATTGAGCCTCCTAAAATTTCCTAACCACAGGGTGTCCCAAACATAAGGGGGTATCTTGGGGTTCCGTAATTGATTATTCTTGTTTTCTGTTCAGCATGACACATGAGATATTCAAGTGGGGCCTGACATTCTACTGATAATATTTGTCTATATATAGTCTTTCTCTCTGAAATTAAAAAAACTCAGGGCTTTAATGTCCAGCTTATAAGCTGTTTCAGACTTTCTTTAGCATATACAGGGAGACTCTCTCTTTGTCCCAGCATTCTGGGCTTACCTTGTTCCCAGCTTCACATATTTGGAATCAACCATACATTAACCGTAGGTTTCCAGATTGTGTCACCTGGTCTAAGTGATTTACCAAAATTGTAGCAACAAAATATGCTATAGAAAAAAGCTGCAGGGTGAACCATCCCAGTACCTCCTTCTGTAATTGGCCTATATGTAAATTCTCTTTTTATAGGGTTTAATCTCGATCCCCAGAAGGCTTGAAAAAACACACTGTATAACTTAATGAAAAGCCTTTGAGGAGGTGGGAACACATAATTAATGTATAAAAAACATTGTATCAAAAGGGACTTAGTCAAAAAAACTCTCTTTTGTTCCTATTTGATTATGTTTCCACCCTATTGAAAGTCTCTCTGCTTTCTTGATACCAGCTTCCCAGTTAAGGATTTGACTATCCTGTGGTCCAAAAATAACTCCTAAAACAGTAATAGGCTCTGCAGTAACTATAATACCCCCCATAGTTCCTGAATCTGGTATAGGTGCTTTACATAATGGGATACCCCTAGTTTTACTCAAATTAATCTGAGACCCAGATGCCAGTGCATATGAATGAAATATGTCAAGAAGACTGGCATCTCTGGTTTCAGTTCCTATAGTCAATAGGAGATCATCAGTATATGCTAACATCTTCACTGGGGGAATGGAATCAGTTATTACTAGCCCCTGAATATCAGGGGACTTGCTAATTGTTTGGATGAAAATATTAATACCAAAAGTGAATAATAATGGGCTAAAGGGTCAGCCTTGCCTTACCACCCTGTTAATCATTATGTGATTACCTTCCCAACCACTAATATTTGGTAGCAAATATGTATCTTTATACAAAGTTTTAACTCAGGAAATAAACTTTAGGGGAACACCAAAAGCGTCAACAACAGAAAATATGAAAGAATGTGAAATCCGATCAAAAGCTTTCTCTTGATCTAACCCTATGACCCATCCCTGGATTTTACCTGACTCTCCTTATAAAAAACAATTCTCTTAATAATATCAAATCATCACATTGCTGCCCCCCTAGCACAGCACATGTCTGTTCTGGGCTTATAAGACATGTCGCTACTTTATTAAGATGGTTGAGCAAAATTTTGGCCAGTATTTTACGGTCCATATTTAACAAACTTAATGGCCTCCAGTTATTTATATCTAGCCCACTTCCTTTCTTACGTATTAAAACTAGGACAGCTTCTGGTATAGATGGGGTACATTTTCCTATCGTTAACATATAATTAAATAATATTGCTAAAGCAGGAGCAAGATTGTCTTTAAAAGTTTTATATATGCCTCCACCAAACCCATCAGACCCCAGTGCAGAATCTATTTTTAAACCATCTATAGTATGAGAAACTTCAGCAGCTGTAATATCTTGAATCATGTTGGTCATATCTGACTGTAATACTTGTGGTAACTGCAGAGTATTTACTAAACCCTCAGTGTTAGCATTAGAACTCTGCTCACTATATAATTTAGACATCTTAGCTTCTACTATATGGAGAATATCTTGTGCCCCACTAACTGCTGTACCATCTGGGGTGATGGGTTCTGTAATTACTCTGGATTTTCTCCTATGCTGACAATCTTTATAAGGATCCATCCCTCCTTTTTTGTTGTTGGGTACCGAACCTTGCTTCTTGTCCTAGTGGTTTTGCCCGACTGTACTGAATTTCCTTCATCTGTTTACTAATTACAGCAATCTGAGAACTAAAATCCCCAACAGTTGATTCTGCTAGAGACACTAAATGTTGTAATTGTTGTCTTAATGTCAGATACTGCAGGTAAGCCTTATTATCATTATTGTGACTTCTTCTGAAACATGTGTTTCCAGGCTGTTTTGGTATCTTCCCACCATTCCCCTGGATCTGAATGGCACTCCACTACTGACAATCTAGCTAACCAATTTGTAGGCCACACTTTCCTTATTTTTGGATCTTGTAATAAGGAATCATTCATTCTCCACTTATTTTTTTTACAACGAGGAGAATCCTTCCATGTTATCGTAACTTGTAGAGCTACATGATCTGAGAATTCAACTGCCCTAGTCTTACATGCTAAGACTTGTATAATTTTAGATACAAAAATGAAATCTATCCTTGTTTTGAGGGTCCCCCTGAAGTATATAAATCCTTCCCGAGGGTTGATCTCCCTATAGGCATCTTACAGGTCGGCTGTTCTTACACTTTATAATAATTGTACCGAGTTACTAAATGTTTTCCTGGTCTGTAGGCCATGATCTGCGTGAGTTAGCCCACAGTTAAAATCATCCACCCATAAAACCACCCAGGTGGTATGTAAAAAAGGCTGAATTTCTTTAAATATTGCAGCTCTTAACACTATTGTCTGGGGTGCATATACTGCAATAACCCTAAATCATTCTTTTAAATAGGTAAAATCTAACATTAGTGCTCTACCCGGGGATATCTCCACCAATCTGGAAACCTGTACCAAAGGAGTGGAAAAGAGCATTCAAACCCCATCACAAGGATCCAGACCCATGGACCAAAATGAGTCCCCTAGAGTCCAAGCCCTTGTAGCCTATTGTAACTCTCTGTGAGTTTTCAACCTTGTATCCATCAGGCACATGATATCATAAGCATTTCTTTCAAAGTCAGCATACTGCTTATTAGTTTTCTTTTCCCTTTAATATTGTTAGCATTGATGGAAGTCAATGTGAGTGTATCAGCCATAAAAAGGAGAAGGAAAAAGAGACGATATATCATACTATTCATCTTATTTTCTGGGGGGGGGGGTCCTAGTTATTCTACTTTGCCTAGTTCGCTTAGCAATAGAATCAGTACCGCCTTTATCCTCAGTGTCTGTAGAAGACACCCTATAGAAGGAATATATATCCTCATCCTCTGAATCCCTATCAGAAAAAAGAGCAGCAAACTTACTTCCAGCTTTCCACGACTCAGAGGAAATATCAGAGCCTGGTTTGTGAATCAGTGTCTTGCCTGCTCTATTTCTCTTTTTTGGAACAGGTTTAAACTCTTGTCCATTTGGATTGGAGGGGTGGTGGAGGGAGCATTACAACTTGACTCATGTCTTGAACCTCATGCACTGGTATTTGGACAGGGTCACCCATATTCACCAAATCCTGGTCTTGTATATTACCCTTCTGAGGCCCATCAGTCTCCTATGCAATATTTTGATCTTGCCCCCTATTCTGTTGATCTTGTCTTAATGTTTCTAAACCTGCCCTCAAGCTTTGCTCTGCTACCCATTTAACTTGCTGTTGCTGAGCTAAATTAATGAGTCCCTCATGAGATGGGCAATCCTCCCCAAGGGCAATGAGCATAGGCATGGCCAGTACATTCACAGAGGTTGCATTTGAATAGGTTAAGGCGTTTTTCAGATTCGTGTCCAAATTCTAAGCAATGGCTACACTTTATAGTGTCACATGTTGAACTTAAGTGTGCCCAGGATCCGCACTTGTAACAGGATCTAGGCTGTCCAACATAGAAAATGGCTCCTCTATCCCTTCCTAAATAAAAACAACTAGGGAGATGCACTGGTCCAGAATTTGTGGTGTATAATTTAACTCTAATTTTCCACCTCCCATCCCAAATCTGTTCTCCATCTAATGTGGGAGTGAGTTTACTCATAACCTCGCACCTTTGTTGTAACCAGAATAAAATGTCTTCAGTGTTAACCACTTCATTCTTAAACATGACCGTGATGTTCTTAACTGCTGGCTTTGTAAGTGAAATAATGTGAAAAGGGGCCCAGAGAGGGTGGTTTTTACAGGAGTTGCATTGGGCCTAGAATCTGTCTGGGCCAGATACATTCTTAAAGCTGATGTCATATTTCAAGTTACCTAAACTGATCACTGCAAAAATCTCAGATGAAAAAAAATGCATGGATTCTTTTAAGAGCTTGCTTGCTATAAACACTCTATCTGGGGGTGAACTTAATCTTCCTTTGTATAACAAACGCACAGCATTGTACCAGGGAGCAGGCTCACCGTTATGTTGAAACAAATCTGAAAGCCTGAATAAAGTATCTGACGCCCCTCTGCCTTTTGTTAAATTTTGTGCTGCTGCTGGAGAAGGGCCTAATCTAATGGGATCAATAGTTTCTATTATTTCAGGGATGTTTTGTTCATTACTTCTAACTCCTGAGGCTTCAATCACATTCATCCTCCCTTCCCCACCTCCCTCCTCCTGTGCTCCTTCAATCTGTATACCAGAATTATTATTAGGATCTGTAACATTATTATCACACACATAATTAGTAGGTACATGTCTAGACATAAAAATGTTACCCCGGGGTTTGGTGGAGCTCTCTACGGTAGTGGCCACAGTGCTTGTTGCTTTTTTCAACATCTGGATGTACTTGGGTCCTGAGAATCCAGAGTCCAAATCCCATTGTTTTCCAGTTCCCAGCCAGCGCTCTGTAATGCCCGTTTCGGAGACCAGTCTGGCCCTCCAATATCATTATTTGTATGCCTCTTAGCATCTGGATACCTTGACTTTGAAACTTCTTGCTTTTTTCCTTTACTCCATCCAACAGTACTTTTGTTTTTAGGAAAAGAAAAAGTCTCTGTAGCAAGCCTTTCACTGAATCCTGGAGTCGAAGTAGCAAAAAGATGTTCTGCACTTTTAGACTTAGCTCCAAGCAGTTTTTTCCTTTGGCTTGCTGGTACAGGCTTTTGGCACACATTATTATTGCTTGAGCTGCCAGCCTTATTGGAACCAGCAGATGTTTCATCAATGTCTATGGTGCTTGTAGTACCTGGATCAGCCCAGTCTTTTGTATT
The DNA here is from genome assembly GCA_016271365.2 of Neoceratodus forsteri. Lineage (NCBI taxonomy): Eukaryota > Metazoa > Chordata > Ceratodontiformes > Ceratodontidae > Neoceratodus > Neoceratodus forsteri. Next base: position 462,321,349 of record CM028129.1, read on the forward strand.
CAGTTGTGTCGCATCATCACTTGAATGACTCACCAGGCTTTTGACAGCATTTTGGCCCGGTTTGACAACTGCAGAACTAGCATTATTCAATCAATCAACCAAAGTCTGTTTCTTTCAAACTCCTGTATTATTTTCTATATGTAAACATTGCTGCTTACTTTGTTGTTCCATTTTCTGAGACATATCTATTGAAGGCAGAGAATCCTCCACCTCTCTCTGGGAATCTGATTCATTCTCAGCCAAAACTAATTCTTCTTCAATGGCCTCTTGTGAAATAGAAACAGGCGATGAGGCCTGCTCTCCTGCTTCAGCTGCATCCATCTCCTCCTGTGGCACCTCCAGACTGGCCATCCTGAGACAGATGGCCAAGGGTTCCCCCTACTGGCATAGTAGGGGAATTTTCCCAGTGCCCTGGCCAAATTTCTCTCTATTCATTAAAAAAATACCACCAACAGCTTAATATCTGGTTCAAGGTCAGTTGACATTCATCTGTATCCCCCTCCCCTGGGTCGTGCCTGAAAATAGGCAGAATTTGTCTAGTGCACTTACCCAGTCAACAAAAATTTAATAAAATAGATAAATAAAAAATGCCAGCAAAGTAGGCCTAATGTTCTATTGATTCTGCTCAAAAATCAGCATGCAGTCAGGACACCATTGCTGCCCACCCCGCCTCCCCCGTGAATCCCCTGACCCTATTCCCCCATTAGAGTTACACCTCCATATCTGGCATTTCTCAGTTTTACCTTCCCCTTACACCTGTCCCAGCCCCTCTTGAATCCCCCCACTGTATCAACAGCCAGCAGTTCTGCAGGCAGTGCATTCCAAGGACCCACCACCATCTCAGTAAAGTAGCCTCTCCTAGTCTCCCCCTGAGCCTCCCACCAACTAGCTTCATGGAATGCTTCTGGTGGCCCCCTCCTCCCTCAGCTGGAACACCCTATTTAGGCTGATCCTATTCACTCCCTTTAGATATTTAAAGACCTTGATCATATCTCCTCTGTCCCTCCTCTCCTCCAGTGAGTATAAGTTTAGCTTCTTAAGTCTCTCCTCATAGGTTCTTTCCCCCAGACCCTGTATCCTCCTGGTCACCATCCTCTGGACCCTCTCGACAAGTGCAATGTCCTTTTTCAAGTACAGGCACCAAAACTGAATGCAGTACTCTAGGTGCAGTCTAACCAGGCAGTTATACAGAGGAAGAAGCACCTCCCGTCTCCTCAATGTTATCCCCCTGGAAATGCACCCGAGCAGTTTATTTGCCTTTGCCGCAGCCCTACTACACTGCTCAGAGTTATTCATTTTGGCAACCACTACCACCCCAAGATCCTTTTCCCCTCCTGGAACCTACAATTTCTCCCCACCCAAAAAGTACTCATGAACAGGGTTCCTAAGCCCCAAGTAGAGAACACTGCATTTCTTTGCATTAAACCTCAATTTCCAAGTGCATGACCACCTCTCCCGGGTCTCCAGGTCTGCCCATAAGCTCTTCTATCCTCCTCCTCATTCACCACCACCCCCAGTTTTGAGTCATCAGCAAAGAGGCTTATCTCACTCTTGATACTGTTCCTGATGTCCGAGATGTAAGCATTAAACATGAGTGGGTCCAACAACCGACCTTTGTGGGACCCCCACTAATATTCCTCCTAGGAAATAAGACCTTTCCCCCAACCACCATCCTCTGAAACCACCCAGTTAGCCAGTTTCCTATCCACCTCACCATACTTTCCTCCACCCCCATTCCCCCAGCTTGTCCATCAACCCTTGATGTGGCACAGAGTCAAACACCTTGCTGAATTCTAGAAAGAACACATCCACTGACCTGCCTTGGTCTAGCACCTTTGTTACCCAATCATAGAACCCCACAAGGTTAGTCTGACATGATCTGCCCTAAATGAAGCCATGTTGATGATCATCCAGATGGCCCCGTGTCTCCATAAACACCTACAGCCTCTCTTTCAAGGCGGCCTCTATCATCTTGCCTACCACTGACATCAGGCTGTCAGGCTCCTCCTGTGAGCCACTTTCGTGGATAGGCATGACATGAGCCATCCTCCAGCCCTGAGCCACCCAACCCATCTGAAGGGAGGAGTTAAAAGGGTCCATCAGAGAAGCAGCAAGGACATCTGCCATCTCCTTCAGTACCCTGGGATAAACCATCCGGGCCCAATACCTTATCTGTTTTCAGGGACTTAAGGGCTTTCCTCACCCTACCAACAGGAATTTCAACATCACAGATCTCCCCCTTTCCTCATTCCTAGCCCGCCTCTCCCCGTATGGTGTTGTCCCTCCATTGCCTTTTGTGAAGACTGAGGCAAAGTATTCGTTAAGTACCTTCACCTGTTCCGTGGCCTCCTCAGCCCACCCACTCCCTGACTTCAGTCTGCTAATCTGCCCCTTCACTTTCCACCTTTCCGTGATACACCTAAAGAACCCTTTTTCCCCATTTCTGATCCCCTGTGCCAACTTCTGCTCCATCCTCTCCTTGGCCGGTCTCACCACTCTGGTTACCTTTTTGGATATCCTATCATACTCCCCCATCCACATCCCCTCGTAAGTGCTTGTATCTTCTATAAGCAGCTCTTTTCTCCCTCACCACCTTCTGGACCTCACTGATCTGCCAACTTGGCTTTTTTGGCCCTACCAAACTTGCATCGGACCTTCATGCAGTCCTTGGTAGTTTCCAGGAGCCCTCTTTTAACAATTTCCCACCTGCTGTCTGTGTCTATGTCTGGTCTGATCCCCTCCAAATGCCACTTGAGGATCCCCTTCATACATCATTTTAGTGAGATTCCACCTCCCCCCAGGTCTAGGGAAAATCAAACTGTGGCATGATCACTCCCCACCAGTGGGTCCCCTACAACTAGGTTTCTAAGCAAATCACAATCCAACAGGACCACATCCAGGATGCGACCATCCCTCATCAAGTCAGCTGCCAGTTGGGAAAGGAATGCATCTAGGAAGATGTCCAGCAAGCACTGCTCCCTAGTCAATGAAGATGCCATAGTTCCCCAGTCAACCCCTGGCATGTTAAGGTCACCCAGTGCCACAGTTCTACCCTCTCCCTGACCTCAGTGATCTCTTAGATTTACCACCATGCTCTCTTCAAATTCCTTAGCCTGCATGGGTGACCTATAAACCACCCCCAGATCTACCTTCTTACCCCCAGGCACCTGCAAGGTAACTCATAATGCCTCAGTGTTTCCCTCTGCCCCCTCTGCCCTGCATATATTGATGCCATTCCTAATGAAGAGTGCCACCTCACCTCCCCTCCCCTGCCCACAGCCATGTCCTTCCTGAACACAGTGTACCCCATCAGGTTTAGGTCCCAATCATGCTCAGGAGTGGCCCAAGTTTCAGAGACTGACACCACATCCACATCCCCTTAAGTTAGCATCACCTGAAGCTCAGGCATCTTGTTTCCCATGCTCCTGGGATTAATCAGGACCACTCTCCATTCCTGCCCCTTGCCCTTGCCCATCCCTCAACCCAAGATCCTGCAGTTAACTGCATGCTCACTCTCTCTTGGACACTGTTGGGTGCCCCAGTTAGGCACCCCTGTCCCCCCTCTTGGGGAGAAGGCCAAGTCCTTCATTGATGTGCCTGTTAGCAGCAGCCTCAAGCCCCAGCCCTCTCCCTTCACAAGTTTAAACCCCACCTAGCTTTGATGAACTTGGTCAGTTTTCATTTCAAAACCTCCTCCCTCCCCAAATTTAAGTGGATCCTATCTCTAGCATACAGCCCCTTGTCCTCCCAAGTTGCACCCCAGTCCCTCACCAAACCATACCCCTCAGCCACACACCATGCTCTGAGCCATTCATTAACCTCCCTGACTTTCTACTTGTTTCCCACGCCATCTCTAGGCACCAGGAGGACCTCCAAGAAAAAGACTGTGCACTCCACGGCATGACACACCCTGGCTAGCTGTACAAATCATTGCTTAACTTGTGTAGCTGTATAAATAATTGATAAGTTAAGTGATGATTTGTATGGCTTGGCATTAACATGGGCATATTTGTTTTAAATTTGTCTATGTATACAGCTGCAAAACTGGGCATCTCTTTCTTCATGGCCATCATTGGCAGCCATTTTGGGGCTCTTTACAGAACAGGATTTTTGAATCAGGAGAGGCTTTGCTTACAGTTTTCAAATGCTACAAGACTGCATTTATCCTACTTTAAAAAAAGCAGTTTAAGTATAAATGCAAACAACCTCTCCTTTACAAGCCTATGGAGTCATTTAAAAAAAATGTGTAAAAAGAAGGTTTAGGTATCCTTTCCAGAATATAATTTCCAGTATTATAAAATATCATAAAAGTATATTTTTGGAAATGATTGGAAGATACTCGTGGTTGTTCTAAGAATAAACATACTCTTTGCATGAAAACAAAGATTGTTTGTCTCCTAGATTTTATCTCCTGTGACTGGCTGTCTACATTTGAGGCCAGATATTCAAAAATGGGCAATGAGGAGTACAAAGGTTTGCTCTGCACTTGGCCATTGTCCATGACCTTAAGAATGTTATATTTAGTCTGGTAGTGCTCCGGTGCTATGTGCAAAGGTTTGCACTGCACTTGCACATTGTCCATGACCTTAAGAATGTTATATTTAGTCTGGTAGTGCTCCGGTGCTATGTGCAAAGGTTTGCACTGCACTTGCACATTGTCCATGACCTTAAGAATGTTATATTTAGTCTGGTAGTGCTCCGGTGCTATGTGCAAAGGTTTGCACTGCACTTGCACATTGTTCATGACCTTCAGAATGTTATATTTAGTCTGGTAGTGCTCCGGTGCTAAGTGCAAAGGTTTGCACTGCACTTGCACATTGCCCATGACACTGAGGAGGCTACATTCAGTCAGACAGCACATGTGGCTGGCCTGCCAGTGCAGTGGCAAGGTAGCAGTTTGCAACGCTAATGTTGTGGGTTCAGGAATGGATCCGGGATATGGAGGGCAGGCCAGGATGGAGAAGGATAGAGTGCCTGAAGGGCAGCTCTCCTTCTCCAGGTTTGAGGGGGTGAGTGTCCGACTTGATGGTGACCTCCGGCAGAGGCCAGGGCAATCATTGGAAAAAGCCAGCACCTGCTTGCATGGAAGGTGGGACAAATGGTGGCATCATTGCATGCCCCAACACCCAGGGGAACACAATCACAAAATCGCCAGTCATCTGGCCATGATGCCCCACTCTGCTGCTGCTCCCACTGCCATTAGTGTCTGCCGGGGGGTCCTACTCCCATGGCCTCACCTGGGGGGATAAGCCAGGGCTTGCCTACATTGACCATTAGGAAGGTGTGCCTATCCAGTGGCCCTGCTCCGGGCATAAGCCTGGGACTGGTGGGTCAGAGTGTGGGGCTGGAAATGAACTCCATAAGGGGCATTAGGGAAACCAGAGGCAAAAAGAATGAAAAATGAAAAAAGTCAGATAGCGCACTGGGCCTACCCAACTGAATATAGGGACATGTCAGAACAGTACTAAGCTGAGTAGTGCTGCACTGACATGGATCCTAGCAGTGCAGGGAACAGCACCCCCAGATAGCAACAGTAACTTCCAGTGCAATATTAAGATGGCACCAAGCAAAGGAGCCCACTGGGCATTCAAGTAGAGGTGGGCAAAAGTTGAGATTTTTGCCTTAGTGGAACTGCTGTGAAATTTCACAACTTTCACCCAAAGTTTCTGAACATCCACCTCTAGCAGATTGGAAATCTACCAAATGTACGTGAGCACATTTTCACCCAGTCCCACTGATAGATATTTTCCCTGGTGTCCAGTGGTTCCTCTCCTTGGTGGCTAATGGCACCCCCCCATGCCACTCGCAGATTGCTGCCCCATGTAAAAATATTAATTCCCTCCCTGGAGGCTAGTGGTCCCTCCCCCCACCCATTTACCTGCCGCATATGTAAAAAAATCCCTGGTGGCTAGTGACCCCTACCCCCACCTGGTCACCTGCCCCATATGTTAAAAACAAGTCCATGATGGCTAGCGGTCCCTACCCTCCATCCAATCACCTGCCTGAGCAGGACATCATGCTCTGGTGTGCAGTGTAACCCCCCCCATCCTGATCCCTGGCCGGTATAGTTAGAAAAATAAACATTTCTCCCTTGTGGTTTAGTGACTTCTCCATCTCTGATCCCCAGTCCCTGAACTTGAATTCTATTCCCTGGTGGTCTAGTTGACCCCCCCAGCAAGTAATGTCCCACCACCCTGCTCTCCCCCATCCCAGACCCAAGCAAGCAACCAGCACAACCCCTCCTCTCTCCTTCATGGTTGGCCACCACTGAGCTGTCAATGAATGAGTATGGGCTTGTACAAGCATGCACTCATTCATTGACAGCTCAGTGGCTGGCCAGCCATGGAGGAGAGAGGAGGGCTGTGGTGGTTGCTCGCTCAGGATTGGGATGGGGAGCAGGGTGGTGTGATGCTACCTGCTGGAGTTGGGGGTGGGGCCTGTACTAGACCACCAGGGAATAGAATTCCAATTTACAGACTGGAGATTGGAGATAGGGAGGGCGGGTTCAGTAAACTACCATGGAGAAAGTTTATTTTTTTGACTATATGGTCTGGGGTTCGGGATGGGGGGTTACACTGGACACCAGGGCATGATATTCTGTTGGACAGGTGATCAGGTGGGGGGAGGGATAGCTAACCAGGAGGTATTTTTTAACTTATGGGGTGGGTGATTGGGTGGGAGTAGGGACAGCTAGCCAACAAGAAATTATTTTGTACATATGGGATGAGTTATCAAGTGGGGGGAGGGACCAATAGCCACCAGGGAATTATTTTTACATCAGGCGGTGATTGGTGACCAACGGGTTGGGGGGCAACATTAGACACCAGGGAAATATTGGTACTGGTGGTCATGCTTTAGTGCGCAGGTGGAATTTCTGCAAAAGTTCAGAAATGGGTTTCTAAACTTTTTTGGAAACAAAAGTCTGACTTTAGCAGAAATTCCACGAGCTGAATTTTTTTTTGCACACTTCTACATGCAAGGCACTAAGGGGCCATTTGCATGGGAAGTGATGTCAGATTTTCACCCCTCTAACTGGCTCTACCCATACACCGATTGGCCAGTCCCCTAAAAATCAAGTATTCCCTGGTGTCTAATGACACCCCCCCACTCTTCAAATCCCTTCCCCATTACATGTGCATTCTGCCCTGGTGTCCAGTGGTCCCACCCTCCAGTCATCAGCACTGTGTGCACTAAATAAAGTCTCTGGTGCCTAGTGGTTCCCCCACACTATGATCACCAGCCCCATATTGTTTAACACTTCCCTGGTATCTAGTGGCCCCCCACCTTCTGATCCCAGGACCTGGTTATATTAAAAAATTTCCCTGGTGCCTAGTGGTCCCTCCACCCTCTGAATACCAGCTGTTACAAATGTGCTGCCTTTACAGTACAGAGGATGCAAGCTACCTGTCAATTCATACAGTGGCTGGCTGGGGTGGTGAGAGGAGGGCTGTGTTGGTGGCCATAGTGGATTTCTACAGCACTGGTGAGACTGGCAAGTGGGGTGGCAGGGTGGGTTGCATGATGCCAGTGGTACAGGGGGGCTGCTAGAGTCTAGAGACAGCTGACACTGGTACAGGGATGGGGATTAGTAGGTGGGGGTGGCCACAAGAAACCAGGGAATAAGTGACATATTATAGGTATGGAGATTGGGGGAACCACTAGGCACCAGGAAAATTCTTTAATATTACTAGGGGTTCAAGATTGTGGGGTGGGTGACCACTGGACACCAGTGAAGTATTACATTAATACAGGGTCATCAATTGGAGGATGGGGGAGAGCGGTAAACTCCAGGGACTAATTGATGTTTACCAGGTCCAGCAATTGGAGGGTGGGGGGACCACTGGACACCAGGGAAGAATTACATTAATATGGGGTCAGTAATTGGAGGGCAGGGGGACCACTGGATGCCAGCGACAGTATTACTTTTACCTGGGATGGGGATCAGAGGGCCAGGTTGTCACTAGCCACCAGGGAGCAGGTGTCCTCCCCCAGCTGCCAATGTGGTTGTTGGCTGCAGTGACTCCTCTGGCTGCTGTGATTGCCTGGAGTAAATCATCTTCATCTCCATTGTATTTGTGCAGCACAAGGTGGCCTGTGCTATTCTCATTGCACAGCACTAATGTGATAAATATTGCATGGCATCAGGATCCATGTTCCCACCACTTCCTTTGCCCACCAAATACAGTTTTCTTTGCCCACTGTAACCTTTATACCATGTGTCACAGCCCCCTTTGAATATTGTGCTCAGGTGCAAATCCCTGGCAAGCAGAGTGCAATCACTTTGCCCACCAGGCAAAGTTTTGAACATTTAACCCCTGATATTATAATGTTCCCACCAACAACCCTACAGAGGGCAAAGCCAGTGGCAGGAGAGAGAAAGACCGTTGACAACAAGGGCTTACAAAAACTTTACACTAGCCAAGGTTCAGAGGCAGTCAGCTGTGGCAGGGAAGTGTTCAGGTAGGTGCAGGGAACCCTCCCAGCACTGATGTTTGGGCACTGTGATGTGTCCACTCCTACAAACAGCTAACTCTTACGACAATGAAATATATTATTAGAAATATATTTTAATATATTTCAGTATATTTATATCTTTGTGTTGTAAAATATACTGCAATATATTGTAAATCCAATATATTGAAATATATTGCTGAAATTTGAAATATATTGGTATATGCAGTAAATATATCTAGTATGGCCACTTTAGCATATCCCATATATTGGAAAATATATTGGCTTTTTTTTTTCAAATATACTGTATTAGGTATTGATAATGTGTGTATTCTATATATTGATAGTATATGTATAAATATATAATTGCAACATTGGAAATGTCATTTCTTATACTTAAATATATGTAATATACATGTGTAATAGATTTATAATATAATACAAAATGTTTGTGTCACTTATTTGCATGCACCACTATATATTTGAAATGCATTGTTATTGCATTCCAAAATGTACTAAACATATCCTGGAAATGTATTCATAAATATAATCCCATGTTATCTTATACGGTTAAAAATATACATCAAATGCATTTATAAATGTGTGTGTAATACATTGCACAATGTTCAAGGTATATCAAAGAAAACATTTCCCAATACATTTTCAATACATTTATGAAATAAAAATATATGTAATATGTATTCAACATATATTGCACATGTTTATTCATAAATTGTCAATATATTGTTATACTCTTTTTATATATTTTACAATAAATAATCCACATACATTGATAGTCAAAACCCAAGTATATTGTACATATATTGATCCTGATTGAATATACATATGAAATATATTGATGAATGCATTTATGCAAAAGTCTTGCATACATTTGAATTGTATGCACATTATGCTACTGGTATGTTATAATATGTGCAGTTTATATATTCATACATAGGTATATAGCTACATATATTAACCAATTAATGTATATATTGTTCAGTATATTATACATGTACTATTTATGCATGTACTATATATCGACTAAATGTATTGTATATATATTTTTACTATGTTCCACATATAATATTAATGTATGTCCAATATATAGTCAATGCATTTAATTTCTATTATTCAATATATTCTACATATTGGAAACTATATTGATTAAATTCGAAATATACTGAAATAAGGCATCACCATAGAGATATATACATTTGAATTATTGTTTTTAATGTATGTTTATCTGTACAACTGTAGTTCATCTTGTTAGTCACCATGGAGATATATTCATTGGAATTATTGTTATACAATGCAGCTGTAACTGAAACATACATTTTATATATTTATACTTGCACATAGGACTTATCTCACAAGCTCATGCTTGTATACAATATATGTGACTTATATAACGATATGTAACATGTATAACATATGTGTAACATATATATTAAATATATTTAACATATATAAAACATGTGTATCATATATAGCAATATATGTGACATGCATAACATGTATGTAACATATATATAAAATATATGTAACATATATACAATATATGTAAAATAAAGATATATGTGACATATATAAATAGATAACATGCATAAAAATGTATGTAACATGTATAAACATATTATATATACACACACACACAATATGCAGTGAAGTCACCCTGGATGAAGTGCAGTGCTGCAGAATTTGCAGTAGAGTTACTGCAGTAAAAAATGGAATTTCAATGTAAGTGAATCCCTTTTGTCATGCAGTAAACCTGTGACACTGCACTTCATTTTGGCTGACTTATCTATATGTAACATATGAAATATATATGTAACATGTTAAAAATATATGGAACATTTATAATAAATATATGTAATGTATACCATATATATGTAACATATCTAAAATACATGTAGTAAATATCTATGTATAAAATTATATGTAACATGTAAAATATATATAATATATATGAAACATATGTTGTACATATAAACTATATATGTAACATGTCTAAACATATATGTAACATATTATATAAAATATATGTAACATATTCAAAGAATATAGTATATATTACGAATATTAATAATATATGTCAGACAGTGTATTACTAACTAGATTGACATGCTGTCACGCAATGAATGAGGCAGAAATACCTTATGATTATATATTTCTGAATTTATTGGTTTATGTATTTCATCAGTTCAGTGTACTGACATATTTAACATAATTTCCAGTATATTGAAATGTATTTCATTTTTGTAATAAAATACATTCTTTCAATATATTTAGCATAAATAAGATCATTTGAATTTCTTTAATTACAAATGCATGGTTTTAGTTTATGTGGAAATACATTGGCCTGGATATTCAAACTGCGCCCAAAAAGTGTGCAATAGCAGGAGCAAGCAAAAGTCCATTGTGCCCATGTGCAACAGGCGTGATATTCAAAAAAGGAGCAAGCCAAATTGCACCTACAGCTAACATCTGAATATCGCACAACCTGCGCCATAGAGCAACCAGGGAGGAGAAGCTGAGCAAATATGATGCGCTATGGCGCAACAAGGGATGTCCAGCTGAGCAGTCCAGAGGTGCCATAGAGCAAGCAGGGAGCCCCCCAGCTGCAGAGCAATCTAACTGTACAACCAGGGAGGTAGGGGCCCACCACTAATGCCACAGATGGGCACAGGAACACACAGCAGAACTGACAACGTGCCTCCACACCCCAAGCACAGCATAACTGGGGGAGGGCTGGAATAACCACTGGCCCATGGGCACAAGCAAACAACCCACAGCTGGGCCATGGTACCCCATCACACCCACCGGCAAGCTGAGACTGCCACACAAGGAGGGCGGACCACCCCGTGCCACACCATCCTCCCAGTGCACAGTACACCCTTCACCATGACCCCCAGACACCACCCCCATGAGCAGTGACCACCACTGCAGGAAACCCCATGCATACCACCACCCCCACTGTGACACTGCAACCTCGTGCACCACAGAACCATACAAGCCAGCCCCACCATGAGCACCCAGCAGTGGGTGGCAGCACACAGCAATGCAACAACGGCAGACAAAGTGCCAACATGCACAATCCCCCTGAGGCACAGCTGAGAGACCGACCATGCATCGGCACAAGAGGTACCCCACATGGGACAGAGCATGCCCCTGACACCACCACCAGTGATACAGCACCCTGCACAGTAGTCCAGTGACACACCCCGACCCACCACTGGCCACAACAGCCAGCACAGATACCCACAGTGGTTGCATGGAAGCATGCATCACACCGGATGCAACACAGTGCAGGGACAAACACACACCCATACCCAAGGGGGACAATAACACAGGGATGCAGTAGCGTGGCAACCAAGCCCCCAGTGTGGGCCTATGGAAACCGTGTACACACAGCCTGCAGTCCTCCATGGCACAGGAGTGCCAGCCACCCTGCACAGGCACTGTGGACCCATACGCCACCATCATATGCCTGGAGCACAAGTCACAGACAGTGGTGCACATCCCCTGCAACACACACAAGCCACAGCATGGAGGTGGGACAACAACCATGGAGGCCACAGTGTCACCTGAGGCAAACATGCACCACACCAGTGACAGGGGGCAACTCAGTATTGTGATGGGTACAGTGGCTGACCTGCATGGACAGCCACCAGTGACATGGCAGCAGACCTTGCAGGTCACAGACATGCAAGGGTGTCAGCTGCACAGGCCATGGACAGGTTGACAGGGGCACCATGGACACAGAGCATGCACCATGGACCACTGCACACAGTAATCCAATGCACAGGGAACAACACACACACCACAGACACTGACTGATAGCTACTCCCACACCATAGTCACTTTCCCATGGACATACACACATACCCATGACTGCACCACCCCAGATGCCATGCACACCACTGCAGCTGAGTACCTATAGCCCACTGCAAATCAGATACCACCACAGTAGTCATATCAAAATAGATGTATTGAAAATATTCAAAAATAACTATATACAGAATTATACACAAACGTGGGGTGAGGGACATAAACAAGGTGGGGGTGGGTAAGGGCAGGGTGAACATATGGGAGAGGAAGAAGGGGTGTGAGGGTGGGTCAAAGGGGAAGGTGGTAGCTGGGGCATGGGGACATTAACATCTGCCCCGGTCCTCCTCCTCCTGGCGCTGATGTTTGGCCCTCCTTCTCCTCCTGACTCCATGCCAGTTCATCTCCTGTAGGAGCTGCAGAGTCTCCCTGGCCACCTGTAGCAGCTCATTAATGGACCGCTGTATTTGCAGGAGCCTCTGGTCACCTAGGATGAAGGAGCAGAGTCAATAGGTGTGACTGTCCATCCCCCTGCAGCCCACCCATTGTGCATGGCATACAGCCATGTGCCATGCCCCGTGATGGTGTGCAACCACCCACAGTGACCGCGTCCACAAGACCTGCCCACCCAGGCAGCCACAGCCATGTGGACCACTGCACACACCCACCGCCCATGTCCTGCACAGCACCACCATGGCCGTACAGTAATGTGGTTATGCGGTGTGAAGGCAGTGCCACAGCCATGTGCCCGGTGCATGCATGGACCACTACTGACGCACTCCCAGACATGCAGTGCCACTGGACAGTGCTGACTGTCACAAGTCACGTGCATGGCAGTGGTGTCCATGGATGGTGGCCATGTCCCGCTGTCCACCCTGTTACACAGCATGCAATAGTAATCATGGAGTCATGGCACTCACCCTCATTGGGCCCATCAGGTCAGTGGTGATGGTCCCCGTCCCTCCTGGGTGCTCTGTCCTCCTCCCTCTGCCGCTCCTCCCTCAGCCGTCGCCGTTCGTCCATGACTGTGGGGGAAACAAGGAGAGAAGAACATCAGTACAATCCCAAAGCAAAGTCCCCCTGCCCCAATGTGTGTGCCCACCCACCCAGCCAGACCCACCCACCCCACACCCTGTAAACACTGCCACAGCCAACCCTAGACTAGCCCTCCCCTATGTGCTGGACACATAAAACACTGTTACCCATATGGACAATACAAGTGTGTAGACGTATCACCCACCTGGACGTGGCACCATGCCCCTCCTGGCACACGACCACAGACAGGCAAGTAGCTCTGGCTCCCTCCTCCTGAGGTCCCCATAGCAGTGCCTGCACTGCTCCATGGTCCTTCTCTGTCTGTTGGCCTCCTCAAGGTCAGTGGCCACCTCCTGCCAGACCTGGGTCCTGACCCTGTCCAGTGGCTCTTCCCCAAACAGAGGCCCATGGTGTGGCTCCACAATGGCCACAAGGTTTGCCAACTCTATGACAGTCCACTGTGGGGCTCTCCTGCATGCCATCTCAACCACTATAGTAGGCAATATGGTGCTGTGCAGCATGGTACCTCATGTGCAAATGCTGCGCGGTACAGCGCTGCCATTCCCTATCGCGCTGTTACCGAACAGCACGATAGAGGTGCAGCCATGCCTGACGCATGGCGCCAAGGGGGCAAAGGTTGGGCACAGGGTCAAGGGTCTGTGGCGCAAGGCCACGCACAGCGCCATCGGACGACTAGGCGTATAGCGCGATTGGTTGCCTGTTTGCCAGTGCCACAGCGGACTATTGGGCAGTTGTGCCATTGCGCCTATGGAGGCCCATTGTCACAGCGCCATGTAGTGACCTTCACTATAGTGCCACTGGCACAATGGTGGCTGTGCCCTGCATTGACCATCATGCACAGCACATCATCAGCACGGCACACGCCATCATCAGCAGCCTGGGCATGAGCAGTGAGGTGTACTACGCATGCCACGGAACTGCGCCATTGACTCAGGATGTTCAACACAACTGCGCAAAGTGCAAAATTCGGCCGTCATATGCTAATCATCCGATCAGCCATTCAATGGCGCAGCACCGTGATTTGCATCTAATTAAAGTTGCTCCTCACCTAATTTGCATGGATTGCGCTATAAAAGTGCGACAAGGTTCTGCAGTGGCCATATTCAGTTACTGCAGTTTATTGGTGAGTTGCATGCTGTGTGGGAGTGTGGACTGCGGATTCAGGGACATGCTTTGAACTGCACAGTCACAGGTAACCACTGCCATCCTTACAGGCTGAATAATGACCGAGCAAGATCTGGGTGAGGAGGACAACGATGGTGGGTGGAAGAGGAGGCCCAATTCACGAAGGCCGAGACCGAGGCAGTTTTCGAGGCCTATCTGGATCAGGAGCCACTGCTCAGTGGACGGCAGGGCACCCCTCCGGCCCGTGCTGCTACATGGGAGGAGGTGGCACGTGCCATCAACCTGCATGGCAGCCACCAGCGTTCTGTGCAGGAGTGTAAGAAGAAGTTGGGTACAGACAGGAGGAGGGTGAAGGAGAAGGTGGCTGCCATCAGGACGGCACGTGCTGCAACAGGCGGGGGACAGCTGGAGGTGGTGCTGCTCACACCAGCAGAGGACAGGCTTGCTGCAAGCATGCACGGCAGTGCCGTAGAGGGAGTTCCGGGCGTTGGCTTCCAGATGGGTGGTGGCCCACCTCTGCATGGTAAGCCATGGTGTGCCTTTGGGGGGGGCCGGTTAGGTTACACGCAGTAACATGACTTTGCTTTCCCTTACAGATCCTGAGCATCTGCATGGATCAATGTTGGTGGGCCTGTCCACTGAGGACAGTCAGACAGAGTCAAAGTTTGGACCATCCACCTCCACAGGTTTCTGTGGATTGGCATGACAGTGGTGCCGCCTGGCTGTCCACACTGATGTCGTTGAGACAGGTGTGGGGGAAGCCCTTCCTGTGTCTCAGCATTCTGGTGTCCAAGGATGCCAGCATGCCATGGCTGTGGCTGGGGCAGAGACCTGCACCAGTGATGAAGACATGACCATCATGGGCAGTGACACGTGTGTGCCACAGAATGGACACACAGCAGGTCAGCTCACGCCCATGGCTCTGGTTGGTGCCGCCTTGTGGGCCAGCATGTCAGCACAGTCTCAGGCTGTGCCTGTCAGCACCAGTGGGGCAGCACCAGTGGCTGGTCAGGACAGTGGGACTGTTGTGGCCATAGCGGTGGCACTACTGAGCCCTTGGGTGCAGTGGCCAGAGGGGCAGCAGCAGCAGTCGCCCACCGGGACTGGGGGTTCAGGGTTCAGCGGTGACATCTGTGCACCACCTGTGGACTTGCCCATACCTGGTCCTAGTGCGCAGCACCCACCCTCAAGGGTGGCTGAACATCAGGCCCATGCACACCCTGAGGGACAGGATGCTGAGGAGGCAGAAGACCTCTTTGACGAGCACACCCGCCTACTGTGGGCATCGGTCCAACAGCAGATGCAGCTTGCAATGTCCGTGGAGGCACTGTGTGTGGCTCTGGAGTGGGCAGAGGTGCATCACAGCAGGGACACTGATAGGATTGTGTCACAGATGGACCATTTGCTGGAGGATGTGACCGCTGCCATTGACAGGCTTGCACAGCTGTTAATTGCTGTCATGGCCACAATGGGCACACAGTCAGGCACCCATGCGTCGCTCACACCACTCAGTGCGCTATCCACTCCCTGTTCCCAGCGTTGTGTGACACCCACCCTGTCGACACCAGGTTCAGCTGTGGGCATCCTGAGCACTCCTGGTGCAGGCATGTTCGGTGTACTGCAGACCCCTGTGTGGGCACAGTCGCGTTCATGCAGTGGAACCCCTTGGGGACCATCAGTGCCACCCTATGAGGCCCGTGGTCAGCCTGCCAGTGCTGGCAGGTCTCGGTGGGGCCGCCCATGCATCCAAGGTGGCCGTGGCACTGTGCCACGAGAATGACCTGTCTCCCAGCATGGGCACTGTCTGGTGCTGCCTGTGTGCATTGTGTGTTTCGGTGGGCAGTGCACGGGTGGGTGCCCGGCCCTGCACGTGGACCCACGGTCCACCTGCACACCCTCCAGGCTGCTGTACGCAGGTACGTGTGCATGATGATGCTTGCATTGCACTGTACACCAAAGTGCGATGGTGCCCAGCATCTGACACACACACATGGACAGACAGTGGACGTGGTGGCCTGTGGACATGTGTGTTGCTAGGGTTGGTGTTCTGGATCGGTGTGCCTCCTGCCTTCTGTGCACGTTTGGTGCATTGTGTGTGTGTGTGTGTGTGTGTCCATCCATGTGGCGTGTTGCTGTTCACCCATCCCTGGTTGTGTGTGTGTGATTCTGTGCCCTGCCACATCCCTTGCCAGCATGCACCACTGGTGTGTTTCCATGTGTGTTTGTGGGTTGTGCCTTAGCAACTGGTGGTTGCGCATGGCACCATGACTTACCTGGGTTGGCTGAAGTGCTCCTCTGTGATGGTGTCCCAGTGCAGCTGTGCCAGCCAGATCAGTCGGGGGGTCCCGTTGGCCAAGGGGGGGCTGCCCATCACCATTGTCACTGGAGTCCCCATTGTCCCCATCGCTGTCCCCCTCTTCGACATGTACAGCTATCCCACATTGTTTGGCCATGTTGTGTAGGATGCAACAGGCCAGGAATATCCCACAGGCCTTTGAGGGGCTGTACTGTGGGGCACCACCAGAGGTGTCCAGGCAACGGAAACGTGCCTTCAGCATCCTGAACACCCGCCTCAATGACATTGCATGTGGTGGCATGTGCCTCATTGTAGCATTGCTGCGATGGGGTCATGGGCCGCTGGTAGGGTGTGAGCAGCCAGGGATGGACTGGGAATCCACTGTCACCTGTGTGCAGAGAGTGGAGGTTAGTTTCATGTTCAGCTTTGGACTGCCTCAAGCCCTGTGGGCCAAACCCATGGCACCTCTGGCCATGACCTCCCCAGGCCCACGATATGTCCATTTGTTTTGCATACTCACCCACTAGATGTCCTGTGTGGATGTCCCCACTCTCAAATTGATGGCACAGTGCCAACTGGTGCCAGATGTATGAATCATGTGCTCCCCCAGGGTGCGTGGCACAGACTTTGATGATGCGCCCACTGGCATTGCATACCACCTGGCAGTTGACACTGGAATAGCCCTTGTGGTTCATGTATGCGGCCCCCTCCTCACCAGGTGGTGTGCGTATGGCCACATGGGTGCAGTCTATTGCCCCTAGCACGCCAGGCATACGTGCTACCCTGTAGAACTCCTGAATGTTTGCTGTGCACTCCACCGCAGTGCTGGGGAAATGAATGTACTCCGCAGCATGTGGCAGCAGTGTGCTGAGGAATTGGGTGAGGATGCATGACGTGTCCAACTGTGTTATGCCTGTGGTGTCCCCGGTTGGTCTCTTGAAGGTACCCGTGGTGAGCAAGCACATGCAGGCTGTTACCTTTGTCTCTACTGACAGGGCATGACTCCATCATGTGGGTGCCTGCATCACATCACTGCACAGCTCACAGAGCCACCTCAGTATTGCCCTGTTCAGGCGGTACCGGGCCCACAATCTCGATATCTGTATACAGCTCAAAGCTGGTGCGGGCTCGGTACTGCCTGTTGGGGGCATACCACCGACAGGCCCTTCCATGGCCACGTCCCCCTGCCGCATGCCTTCTCACCCCCCTTATTATGGCCTCCATGTGGAAGGTGGCACTGGCCATGTCCCTGGCTTGTGTACCCCCCCAGCAGCTGTTGCTTTGTTCCCCCCGATGTCCTGACTGCTACCTCCCCTGCACCTGGTACACCTGTCTGTGCTGGCCTCTGGTATGTGTGTCACCACACACCTTCCCTGTGCCTCTCTTCTGCAGTGTGGTTTCCCTGGCCTGCCCTCTTTCTCACAGTTTCCCTGTGCCTGTCTCTCCCTCTGCCTCATGTGGCTTCCCTGTGGTGTTCTTGCACCTCTTCCTTGCTCTTTTTTATATTGGCTCATTTCCGCTGTGGTGCAACTTCCGCTTGCTCCACTGTTGCGCATTGCACAAGTCTTTGAACATTGCACTGCACCCTTTATGCATGGTTCCTCCCCCTTCAGTTGCTCATGTCTTCATTATCATTGCGCTGTTGCTCAGCATGTTTTTGGTGGTGCAACTGTCTCCTGCTGAATATCGCAGAATGGCGCATTTTCTGACTTGCGCTGGCGCAACCCTATTGCACATGGCGCAACCCTTTTGAATATATGGGCCACTGTGTATTACATTTCATTGCATCAATGTATTTCTCAATATATTGACATATATTTTTGCATACTATGCGTTAGTAATATATTACATCAGTACATTTAAAATATATTTAATAAAGTATAATATATTACATTGGGACAATGTATTTCTCAGTGTATTGACATACATTAACTCATATTTTTCAATACATTGCAATATATCCCATTTTTGTAAGGGAAGCAGCAGAGCTTGAGCGTTTTAAGGTTGGATCACAGTCCCTCCAATCAGGAGGGAGACCCTGCCCACAGCCCTACAGAGGGCCAATCCAGCAGCAGGAGAAAAGCCCTTTCTTACACAAATTTTATTAAGATTTATACAAAGCTACAACATAGTACAATTAGAAATCACATTCCAAAACAATAACAATGAGAAAACATAAAAGAAAAGCACTAGCCTGTAGCTATAATAAAATGCTATACAAAACAATTATAGAGTAAATGCAAATACAAGAGTAAACAAACACAAGCACAAGAGTAAGTATAAATACAAATACAGTAGGTAGAAAAATAGTAATCTGGGTTGGAGGCAAAAAAAAAGAGGGAAGAGAGAAGGGCAGTTGACATTGTATGGACTAAACAGCGGAGGAGGAAGTGGGTCTCAGGGAGGTAAGCTGCTCCAAATACAAGCCCCTTTTAATCCAATGAGAAAACAAAAAAACATTATCCCCATCATATTTAAAATGTAATGTCACATACATATCTTCCATAGCATATATTTCTTGCACTACATTAGCCCAGTCATTGAGAACAGGAGCAACAGGAGACAGCCACCATCTAGTAAGAGCTTTAAAAGCAGCAACTACAAAGATGCTGTGGAGATAATTATTCGAAGGAGTACAGACTTCCTCTGGGAGAAAACCAAGAAACAAAATAAATTCAAAAAGCAGTGGAACAGGCACATTAAAAATACTGGAGACAGCCAAAGCTATAGCTTTTCCAAAAAGATTGTATCTTAGGACATGTCCAAAATATACGCAGATGATCTCCTTTGAGCCCACTCCCCCGCCAACACAGATTCGATTCACCCTTCAAATAATGTGCTGTTACCTACAGTGTCCTAAAAAAATTAACTATAATTTTCCATCTAAATTCCCTCCAATAAAAAGAAGTTGTGATTTTATTAACTATGTCTCAGACTTTCTCCTTGTATAAAGGATTTAAAGTATGGGATAAAATTGACTCCCACTGGTCCCAAATAGGATGGGGAGAAGCATAAGCCTGCTGTTGCAGGAATAGGTAGAAGTGAGAGACAGCATGAGCCTCTGTAGGAGTTATCCATTCTTGGTGGAGATAAGCAGTTAAAGAAAGTGATTAACCAGATTTAAAAATCCTTTTAGGAAAGGAGGAGAAAAAATACAGAATTTGCAGATAACGAAAATATTCTCCACAGGGAAGATTAAATTTACGTTGTAATTCTTCAGAACTTAACAGTGTGTCTTGTTCCATTAAATCATCCAGAGAAGAAAGCCCACAAGCAGAAGTGCGGGCCACTCATCCATGGAGGAAAATTGGAATTACCCAGAATAGGGGAAAAAATGCCCAGGCTATCAGAACCCCCCGCCAATGAACAAAGTTTCACCCTCTCAGTTAAAGTATGTCTCAACCATGGGTTCACCAATTTAAGGGAATGAAGTTGATCTAGAGGGAGAAGAGGTGCAGTCTTCAGTGGTACTCTCAGTAGCTGTTCCTCCTCACACTCCAGCCGGCCTGTGTTCGGATTGGATTTCAAAAACATCAAAATAGGCATGACTTCTGCAGCTAAATAATAATGGTTTAAATTCAGAAGAGCTAAACCCCCATCAGCTGTACCTTGGCATAAAATGGAATGACATATACGAGGGTGCTTCCCATTCAAAATGAATTTGTGAAACAATCGATCAACTTGTTAAAAGTGATTTTGTCGGGTGGTGTTGGTGATGTGGGGGGGGGGTGCTAGCTCCTTAGCAATTTTTATTCATGGGACAGTTCCTCATGGTATTTGTGATCTTCTAGTTTCCTGTATTGCTTGTTTTGTTGTCATTATGACAGGTGTATTGTTTTTTGCTTGTTCATTAAGAACAGTTTTGAATTAAAAAGTTTAATTAAAAAAACTTGTCAAAAAAGCACAGGAGGTCGGATAAGGAGCATTCAAAAAAAATATATAAAAAACTGGGCAAGACATTCATACGTATAGCCTCAACTCGTGCCCCTACTGAAAAAGGTAAATATCTCCATCTCTCCAGGTCATTCTTAACCTCTGCCAAAATAATGTTATGATTTCTATCATACAGATGATGCAAATTAACAGAAATGGTAAGGCTTAAGTAGTGAAAACCATCCTGTGCCCACTGGCATGGGAAAATAGCTTTTTGGTGATGATTGTTATTGTTTAATTTTGATGACCCAGTAAGCCCACTGGGTCTAGAAGTCCCTTTTTCAGGGTCGACCGGGGGGGAGGGGGGATACAGATGGTAAGCAACTGAAATTGAACCAGATTAAGCTGTTGGTGGTATTTTTAGTGAATGAGGGAAATTTGACCAGGACACCGGGGAAATTCCCCCACTCTGCCTGCAGGGGGACTGACTTCCTGTGAGCAGAGTATGAGCAGTCACACTGATGGAGGAGGACAGAATGAATGTGGAGAAGGCTGGGGAGCAGGCCTCTCTCCCAGCAGGTCCAGTGCAAGAGGAAAGTGTAATGGAGATGGAAGTGGTGATGGAACCCGGAGCTTCAGATAGTAGCGAGATAGTGCTACAGGATGAGAATCTGGAAAATTTGCAGGCGGCAGGTTTGCAACAGGAGATTGATTTTGTGCAAGCCCTGAATACAGAACAACAACAATGTTTGTTAACTGTGCTTTCCACCCTGGGACGAGGAGCACAGAAATGTAAGCCTGCTAAGAAATGCTCACAAGAGGCCACAGAGGCTGTCAGTACATGGCCTGTACATCCTGACAGCGGGTGTGATGGATCTGCATTTCAGACCAGCATGACTCAGTAACCAATGCCCAGTGATGCTAAACCTGACCATGGAAATCCTTCTGGTGCTGTGCTGGAAAGACCCCAGGTGCTAAACCCTATTATAACACCATCTGTGCTACCTGTGAGTATGCCTCCTTTATTTCAGTCAGAAACTGAAAGTATTGACCTAACTGTGCAGAATGCGGTTTTAGAAGCTGAACAAGTGTTGGATCCATGTACAGGACTATGTACTGAGGTGGTAGATGGTTTGGGTTTAAGACAGGGCAGAAAAGAGGAAGAGAATGTGTAGTTACAACAGGGCGGCCTAACCAGTGGTCTGTACAGTCTGCTCTTACAGACTCTGTGTGGAAAAGGGCTGACAAAGTGGGGTGGGTTCCTGATCCTACGGATCTCCTCATCTCAGGTAGCTCTGAATGTGTACAACACTCTCAAATGCAGACCTGGCCTATTATGACTTCTAACCATCCAGTCAGTGATGCAGAAGCTATAGAAACACAAACTGTCCTCTCCCCCTTCCCCTCAGACACTGGAAGAGCTGGTGGATATACCAGAGACTGAAGCAGAGAGTCAGAGAATGGAGTCATGGGGTGCGAGGATGGAGAATGAAGGGGTGCAAGAAATAAGTCCTAGAACGAACCAACTAGCGTCTCAGCTATGGAGACAGTTTAGACAAAGGGACCCAGGTTTTATTCATAATGTACCAGCCAAGTGGAAGAATGCTATGCATTTACAATATTTGGGAGGCTTACCACACACTCCTGATAGGATCTACAGTATGTGGGGAAGACTATGATTAAAGAATCTTTGTGTTTTTTTTTCAAATGAGATTTATGCTCTTATGCATGCGTCTGGAGACATCAATTTTGATGTCAGCTTTAAAACTCCTGCGGGTCTGGATAGGTTAAGGTCCACCTATGAGAAAAAGCATCATTCAGCATTATGGATGCTGTTCTGGGCTATTCCTATAACAAAACCTGCTATTAAACTTGTGACTGTATTATTTCGAAATGAGAGCATGGCAGTGTCTGATATACAGTATTGGCTACAGCAAAAATGTGACATTCTGGGGGAACCATCTTCTGTATTGGATGAAGAACATATTTGGACAGGGGATGGAAATTTAAAATATGGTTGAGAATGGGCCCACAGGGTCCAAAGCATCTCCTAAGCACATTTTTCTTGGGATCTGAATGAGGCTACTGCTTCTATCAGGGCCAGCATAAAATATGTTTTTGGTGTGGGTCACACCTGCATCTCAGTAATGCTTGGACAGGGTGACATGCACCTCATGTATGGAACATGGACATACTAGTAATAACTGTACTAATGAACAGACTTGTAATCTCTGTGCACAACCAGAACATGTATATAGGGCATGTGAATGGGCCACCCTCAATCTTCAGAATCGGCCTAATCAAGAACTAATAGTAGAACGAGCCCAAAAATTGAGTATGGATGCACAAAGAAATGTTTGGGGATGAAATATGGTAGTTGAACAGACTTTGGTTGTGGCACCTGCTGTAGAACTGTGTTTGGTACTATCTGACCGGACAGTGGAAAACATACCCCCCCTTCACAGCTGCAGCCTCAGACCCAGCCTAGTCTGGAGTCTGCTGATATGGAAGTGTCGGAGATGCCTGACCCCGTGGAGGACACTATCCCTGGTCTGAGTATAATGCCTCCTGTGGAACCATCAATACTGTCAGACGTAGAGGTAGAAATCCCTGATATTCCACCCTCAGAATCCATGGTGATTGCTTCAAAGAAAAGGCCTTTGAAAAACTCCAACCCCAAGGCTAAAGTACAAAGGAGAGGTGGTTTACGAGGAGCAGTACCCCTCTCAAATGCGTATGAGGTCCTTCAGCCCCTGGACTCAGATCTTGGAGAGGACTCAGAGACTTTTGTGACATTCTCATCTCAAAAAGGGCTCTCTGTGGATTCAGAAGATGCATGTCTGGCTCATAAGGTACAAGCAGCCAGCTCTAAACAAAAATGATTGGGAGTGGTACCCAGGTGGAGCCGTAGGTTGAGAAACCAGACTGGGACTTGAAGGACTTATCAGTTTGCTTCACTGGTTTTCTGTTTTCTTTTTCACACTTACCTTTAAATGACATCTTGTCAGGCATTTAATGTTGCTTCTATTAATATGAATAGTATTAGTAATGCTAGAAGACGTTTGGTCAGCTTTCCATATTAAAAGATCATTATATAGATATTTCCTGCTTGCAAGATGTTTGCTTATATACAAATACTGAGATTCTGGCTGCTAGAAAATGATGGTGTTGGGGTCCCTCCTTTTATTCTATAACTCTGGAATGCTGTGGAGGGGTGGGCATACTTTTTGGCGATATGATTATATGGTGACCAGGATCCTGGATATTTGTCCAGGGAGAGTGTTAATGATAGATTTTACTCATAGTAACCAGCAGTGGAGACTTATTAATTTATATGCTCCACAGATGAAGAAAGAAAGGGTGGAGCTTTTAGTTAAGGTGAAACCTTTTCTCTTTACAGCTTGATTTTTGATATGGGTGGGTGATTTTAATTGTGTTTCATCTGGCAAGGATGGGGTGCTGCATTTCCAAAACTGTACTGTGATACCAGTGCCTTGATAGGCCTAGTGTCCCAGACAGGGTTGCAGGACTCATATAGTATACGAAATCCAAAGGGAGGCTATACCTTTTATAAGGTGCACCTGGCCACCAGGATTGATTATATTTTTTTCTTCGACATCATTGTGTTGTGAGCATGCCTTCATAGTCCCGTTTGAGACCTCTGACCATAAGATGGTGAAAGTTCATCTTACGGTGGACAATAGTGTTGGATATGGCAAGGGGCTCTGGAAATTGAACAATAGGCTTCTGTCTGATCAGCTCTGTATAGATAGACTTTGTGATATCCTCCCAGCCAGAAAATCTGTGGCTTGCATGAAAGAGGATATTAGTAGATGGTGGGTCCAGACAAAAAAAGATATTAAGATGGATCTCCAGTCATATTCTTACTCTACCCTGCCCACACTGGGAAGTATTTTAAATATCTCACCCTACAGAGTCAATACACTAGGACTGTGTCCAGGGTGAATTTGTTGTTATAGGAAATATCTGGGACAGATACAGCACATCAACTCTCAGATGGAAGGATTACAGTATGAACGAGTGAGTTCACTGTTGTATGAGCATAGGATTGGTACCCCTGGTAAGACTGGATCTGGAGATATTTATGAGAGTTGCACAACTATAGTACAAAACAGAACTATGTCAGCCATCTGAACTCAGAATGGAGAGATAGTTACAACACAGAATGCCATAATGAAAGAAGTGATCAATCGCATGAGACATTTGTATGCTGTGTCTCCAATTACCCAAGACATGATTTCAGATTTATTAATGCCCTGTATTGCTGCAGACATTCTGGTGCAGATGAAGGTGCAGATGACTATGCCCATCACAGCTTTAGAAATTCAGACTGCAATCTCTTCACTGAATAATACTACTACTCTGGGTCCTGATGGCCTTATGACAAAATTTTACAAAACCCTGGTGACTGATTTGACAGAAATATTAGTGACTGTGTTTAATAAAATATTGGATGGGACACTATTGGCCCCACAATTTGGCCTATCGATACAGCTGTTTATCCATAAAAAGGAGGACAGGCAGCACCTGTCTAATAGGAGACCCTTGAGTCTGTTAAACACAGACTAGAAAATTTCAATGAAAATGTTGGCCTTCAGGTTGGGGCTGGTAGCACCTACTGTTATTGATCCAAGCCAAACCTGTAATATAAAAGGATGGTCTATTATTGATACTCTCCTCCTACTGAGGGAAGTAATGTTCCAAGGTAAATTAAATGCTTTACATGGTTATTTAATTAGTTTGGACCAGGAAAAGGTCTATGATAAAGTTTTGCATCTCTGTTTAAGGATGGTGTTGCAGAAATATGGGATACCGGATAAATTTATTGAATGAGTTATGCAACTGTACAAAATAGCATCATCAGCGCCACTGATCAATGGGTTTTGTAGTCCAGATGTGCATATTTCCAGAGGGGTGCACAAATGGTGCCCTATGAGCCCTATTTTGTACATATTTTGTTTAGATCCTCTCTTGAAGCTTCTTCGACCAAATCTGGATATTCATGCAGTGACCCTCTCGGGGAATGTCACTATTGCAAAATCTTTAGCATACGCAGATGATGTGTGTCTTCTCTTGGTGGATAAACAGTCTGTGGAGGTAGCATTGATGGTAGTTTAGCATTTTTCAGACTTAAATGGGTCAGCAGTTAATTTTCAGGAAAGTAGTGGATATCTGTTAAGTGAAGGGACTGAGGTAGTGAATGATATTCAAAATATTACAATGACTAATAAGACAATTAAAATTTGGGGAATTAAATTTGATAATATTGAAATGGCTTACCAAAATTGGGAAGAGAAGCTGACTATTCATGATTTGAAGGTTCAGGTGTAGAAAAAATGGCAACAGTCCAAGAAAAACAAGCATTTATCAATGCCGAATGTTTGCTTGCTGGCATTGGCATTGGTAGTGTAGGAGTTAGAGAGCTGCATAATAGGAATGGCAGTGAAGTATTGAACTGAAGCCAACCCCGCCACCACCTTGCAGAGACTGACAGGCATTGGGGGTGTGCCTTTGGGTCGCAAGGCATAACAGCCACACCATTTCACCACACCCTAACCTGCAGACACTGACAAGTGTCACGGTGTGCTTTGGGGTCTTTGGGCCTTATGCTCAGCCTCACCCCATTCCATAAGGAAATACGGTGAGATGGGTGCAGTATAGGAGAATGGGGTGAACTCTGAGGCAGAAGAATCCAAGGCACACCTCGATGCCTGTCACTGGCTGCAGGGTGTGGGTGGAATGGTATAAGCATTACAGGCGACAATCCCAAGTCACACCCCTGATGCCTGTCAGTCTCTACAGGGTGGAACTTTATGGTCAGAAACCCTAACGCCCCAGGCGTTCATTGATATTTTCACTCCAATTTTTCAACATGATTTTTTTTGTGACCCCCACCTCATGAACAGTGGCAATATCAGTTCGTTAGCCGAAAGCTGATTTTGCACCGCGATCAAGCCATTTGGCACCACAGGTGCGAAAACACATTTTGAACAGGATGTGAAAAATGACAGCTGTACTGTTCATGAGGAGGTGTAAAAATAGCAATGTTTAAAATCTGGAGTGAAAATATAAAAAAATGGTGAAGTCATGAGCATGCGTAGAAACTGTAATTAGTTTGGGGACTGTTTACAGCAGATTGTCAAAACAGGCATTTTGGGACCTCCACTCATTAACAGTGTCACTGTGATTTTCATAATCTGTCTTGAACACTGATTTCCCACAGCGACCGTGCATTTCTGTGCCGGAAGTGCGAAAACACATTTCGGCCAGGGTGTGAAAAATGACAGCTGTACTGTTCATAAGGAGGTGTGGAAAAATGCCACTGTAGAAAATCTGGACTGAAAATATTACAAATTCGTGAACTTACGAGGGTGCATGGAAACTGCACAATGCACGCTTGTAATACAGTCATTTTATGGACTTTTGTCACCAAATTTTCAACATAGCCATTTTAAGACCTCTGTTCATGAACAGTGTCACTGTGATTTTCTTAATCTGTCCCGAACATTGATTTTGCACACTGACCATTGTGCTTTACATTTGTGAAAACAAATTTTGGGCGAGATGTGAATAAAATGACAGCTGTACTGCTCATAAGGAGGTGTTTTAAAATAGCAATGTTGAAAATCTGGAGAAAATATTAAAATGTGCGAAGTTAGAACGTGCATAGGAACTGCGCAATGCACACTCGAGGTCACACCTGAAAATAGGCACTTGGATGTCTAGTGTGACTTACCCAGTAAACAAAGCAAATAAATAAATAAAATAGTCATTTTAGAATTTCTTCACAAAATTTTCAACATAGGGTTTTGGAGGGTCTACCTCATGAACTGTGACACTGTAATTTTGTTACTCAGTCCCGAAAGGTGGTTCCATGCAGTGACCGTGAAATCACCTTTCGGGACCGAATAACAAAATGACAGTGACAGAGTTCATGAGGAAGGGTCCTAATAACATCATGTTGAAAATTTGCTGAAAAAATTCCCAAAAATGGCCGAGATATGAACCAAAGTTGAAAAAAAAACATTTATGTCATTATGTAGCTTACCGGCATTTCTTCAGTTTGCGGTCGGCTTTGAAGAGTGCCGACATGTTCCCGGTCCACTGAAGATCATTGCGTTGGGCTCCGGAGGTAAGTATTGGGTGAGGGGGGTGTGGGGAGGTGGGTGCGCAGAGGGTGGGTGTGGTTTGGGGGAGGGGGGTGAGGCAGTCAACGAGGGACTGTTTTTTCTTACAGGCTTTGTTTTCCTTTTTCAGGAAGACAACACGGGACTTTTGTCACACTGGGGTGGGCTCCCAGTGTGGCAGTTTGAAGTATTTTTGGGGGACAGTGGAGTCAACGAGGAATTGGGCATCCCCGATGGCCATACAGACGATGGACTGTTGACACACTGGGGTGGGCTCCCACAATGGCACCTGGAAATCTGCTTGGGGGGGCAGTAGAGCCGATGGGGGATTGAGCACCCCTGTGGTCCCTATGGTGTGTGGGTGGGGAGATCGGGTGGAGAAAGAACTGTCTATGACAGACAGTTCAGATGCAGTGTGACATGCAGGCAGTTTTCATACTGCCGACGACAGCAGTATGCAAATTGCCTACACGTTACCACCACTGATTGCTGTGGTTTCTCACTTTCAGCTGTACGCCACTGCATCTGAATTGCTGTCATAGACAGCTCAGACATGTATTGGTGTGGTGAGACAGCGCCTGGTAAAGGGAGCAGGGCATTGTAAGCTGAGTGGCACACTTACGAAAAGTTGTACGGTGGCACTGTTTCTTGCACATGCGTGCAAGCGAACATAAAAAGGATGGTAGAGGTTTAAAGAAGCTTAAAAAACCAAAAAATGGCTCCATATATTCACAGGAACTTTGGTTACTTTCTCTGCTCCTAACCCAGCTAAACCACCAGTCCAAGCATCTAAATTAGTTCATTATATCCAGGAGGAAGTGTCCATTGATAAAAGAGATGTTTTGCACCGTTTGATTAATACTTCCCTCTCCATCACTGCCTCTGGACCCCACCCCCCTCGTTTCAGAGGAGGATATGGCACAAACTGGCAGTATACAGTATAAAGAAGATATGGAGGTGGGTTTTTTTTTTTTGCAGCTACTTTATTTTCTCCCCTTGGGTCCTCTGCCAGCATCTGACACCCCCGTGCAGGTGCGGGTATAGAACCCCTCCCCATGGCCCTGACTTACCCTTCATGGAAGGGGGTGGGCAGTGACTCAACCCACCGGACCAGATGAGCGTTCGGGGAGGTGCCTTCCCGGGCCGTCACAGAACGGGACCATCATCATTCACAGAGGACTCCATATTTTCTGTGTTTACTCTGTTCCCCCTCAAGGTGCGGCTTGCAATGGCGCCAGCAGCAGCAGCAGCTGCACATCCCACCAAGCGCCTGCCGCACACTCGCCCTACATTCAGTGCTGACATGCCACCTCCCAGCCTCCGCTAGGTGGCAGGCAATTGCCGAGCCCTGCAGTCCCCCCTGGAGGAGGAGAGCAGTCCTAGGGACACTCGATACTTCTCCACCCTGCTAACCCCCAGCACCCATGTCTGTTCCCGAACATGGTTTGCCGGCATGGCATGAAGTAAGGCGTCCAGCGCCTCAGCCCTCAGTGCCACTGGGCTGACTGGAGGTGGGGGGAGTTAGTAAGAAATCTAAAGATTGAATCTGGGAGAGGACCCACTAGGTCAAACCAGACTTTGTTATCCCCTAATACAAAGAAAGAAGGTGTGGAGGTGATTTGCCAAACCAAAATCACTGATTACTTTGTATATGCAAGGAGTCAGTCCTTTGAGGGGAAAGTTCTTTACTCTTCAGCAACATTGGATAATGCTGGGGAAAAGGTATCTGTTGCCAGCTCGCCTGTAAAAAAAAAATCTACGAAAATACCTGGAGAGTTTGATCACAGAGTACACCTTTGCCTCAGGGTGATTGGAGTATGCAGCAAACAGTATAGTGCCAAGAGAATAGTACATCAATACATAAAATACATACAATACATAAAAATAGACATAATACATGCTACTGTTAGGATTAACAAAGTATTATACTTTATATAATATTATATAATGAATCATATTATTATATTAATATTGATATATTATATATCATATTATTATATTACTATGAATATATACTAAATATAGATAATGCATGGGGTTGTGTGTTTAATGAGGTTTTACACACCAGGTGTTGGATGCTACATAAACTTGAGAGGAGGAGGTAGGCAATTTTTTTTTTAAGAATATTGCATTATGTTATACTGGCAGTGTAGAGTCCAGGACACCGTAAGTGCTGCAGTTGTGGTGACTGTCTGGTGCCATGGTTAGCAGAGAGAGTGGAGGCAAGCACATGCGTGGAGCTTTGGAAACCTGGTGCAGCGAATTATAACCCGGGTTTCCAGTGGGAGAAAACACTCCCCAGTTATTATTATATTATATATAATATTATAATATATACAATATTATACTTAAACTTTTAAATAAATAAATAAAAAGACTCACTGCCTCTCCTTTCTTCATCCCTCTGGATGGCACACCTCTTGGAGCAGTGCAGTCCATTAAGTACATTGGCATGTGGCTAGAAAGTAAACTCGACTTCTCAGCCCACATCAATGCCATCCGTGCAAACCTCTATCCCAAGCTCAGTGCCCTGTACTGCAACAAAGACTGCTTATCTCCACATGTCTGCAGGGAGCTTGGTACCAAAATGGTGCTCCCTGTCTTCAACTATGGAGATGTGGTCTCTGGCACTGCCTCTTCTACTTCCCTCACCAGACTAGATACCCTCTGCAACTACTTCTGCCATTTTGCTACAAAGTTCCCCTCACACCCATCACTGTTCACAGCATTTGTCCCTATCCATCCTCTCTCTGCCCTTGTGTTGCCAAACTCACTGTACCGCCTTCATATCCAAATACTGGTTTGGTTCCCTTTCCTCTTACCTCTCCTCTTTCCTCTCACAACTCTTCCCTGCTTCCTGTTCCCTCCATTGTAGTTTTGCCACTCCTCATACCACTCCTCTGCTGGGCAATCTGCCTTCTCCTATTCACTTCCCTCACTCTGGAACCAACTTCCCTCCTCCCTCTGCCTCTCCCCATCCCCTGGCTCCCTCAGGTACCAGTTGAAACTTCAACCCCATCCCACCCATTCCTGTTACCCTTCCTCCTGATACCTCCACGGCTGAGCCTTAACCATCCCAGTGAGCAGCGGGGTAGGTCCTCGCTCCTGTCTTGGTTTAACCTCCACACAACTAGTTTTCTCTGTTCATTATGAGGTTGGGCAATAACTTACCCCTAAGTCAAATGCCTGTTGTCAGTATTGTTCTTGTTCACCAAGTATTGTTGACACTTCTGAATATGCACTTGCTAAGCATTCTTTTTTTCATTCATTCATTTTATTTGATAACCGGGTAAAAAAAAACAACTGGGCCGAAAGGCCCTTTTACAGGCTTGACCTGGTGAGGGTCAGAAGACTCTCAAACATATCAATACATATGACACAATTACAAGACTAAAAGGTGAAAATACAATATAATGCAAGACATTGAGAAAATGAAACTTAAGTTAAACAACAAAAGTTTTGTTTACAAGAATTGTAGCAAGCGTAATCATGTGCAAGTACATACAGGTTTGAAATAAAGCAGTTTCTTTAAAAAAGTTTTGAATTGATATATATTTGGAGCATTTTGCAATTTGACAGGCAGATCATTCCACATTTTTATTGCACTATGACCTTTGATGTTTAGCAGTTTTGCAGACAGGAACTGACAAAGTAATTGAATTTTGAGACTGCAATGTTCTTGTAACCATTCTTTGTTGAAAGAAATTATACATAAGATTGAAATTTGTGCAGTGAATTGTTTTGTATATAAAACAGGACATCTGTAAGATGTCTCTATTGTCTATGGATAACCACCACAGCCTGTTATACAGACTGCAGTGGTGTTCCCTGATTTTCGCCCTTAGGGCAAATCTACAAATTGAATTATACAAAGTATTTCCCTGCTGTCTAATTTTCACTGAGGCACCGCCCCAGACCAAACTTCCGTAATCCAGTACTGGCATCAAATGAGCCATAGCTATATTCCTCCTGGCCTCATTGGTTAAATAGTCCCTTACAACATTAAGGGTTCCAATTTTTCTATGCAATTGTTTAGTTACATTATCAATATGAACCTGAAAACCCATATGACTATCCAAGGTCAAACCTAAGTACTTATACTCTGAAACAACTTCAATTGGAGTACCATCAACTGTTGTTATAGTACATTTTTCCTGTAGCTTCTTGGATTTTTGAGAAGAACAGAATAACATTCACTTCATTTTTTTCTTATTGAACACAAGACAATTACTTATTAACCAATCTGTCAATTTGTTGTATTCGCTGCCAAGATTTTGCTGAACCATGCCAATGTTATTATTTGAGATGGACAGCACTGCATCATCCGGGTACAGAACAATAGATGACTCTGTACAAATGGACAGCAACTCATTTTTGAGCTGTATCGTACTTTATTCTCTGCACAAACAATTGTTTAGGATTTATTCTAATTTTGTACCAATTTTTTATTGAATGTTGTTCAGATGATTTCTACTACTATGTGTTATGCTGCTGTTCTTCCACTGTTCCCTTCTTCTGGGTTGCACCTGGAAATGAGCCTTGGTCAGTGTGTGTCTCTCAGTCACCAGTTTTTAAATAAATAAATACATTCCTTGAATGCTGGTGTATCACCTGGAGAGGATGGCCTCCGGGGGGAAGGGCCATATAAAAACAATTGACTCCTCCCCTCTTACAATCTGACAAGTACTAACAGTAGTAATTAACACCTTACTTGGGGAAGACATTACGGGGTAAACAGTAGCAAAAGGAATCTTAATCTTCCTGCAAGAAAAGGGGATAAAGGGAACATACATAATTGGTGGCCAATATGTTTTTAAAATTCTGACTGGAAAATCACTACTGAAATTTTAAGTTACTCTTTAACTAACATAGCAAAGGAGCTCCAAGACTAAGCACAAACCTGCTTAGTGCCAGGTCGTACAATGCAGGATGGTCTAATAATACTTGCAGAACTGAGCGAATTATGTAACAAAGCTCGGGCAGAGGGTCTTGTCCTGGCTGTATGTAAGGAGAAGGACTTTATTTATTTTATTTAGTTGTTGTTAACTGGGTAGGTTGCACTAGGCAATTATTTGCCTATTTTCAGGCATGATCTGGGAGCGTACAACATCAGGACAGTACAGGGTTTACAAAACAACAGCAAGAATTAATACAGAGTTTACAAAACAACAGCATGAACTGATTGTATCTCACTTTCTTATTTATTTCAGATCTTAAGGAAATATGGGATCCCACCTAAATCTGTCCAGTGGAAAAAATGTTTGGATGAAGCAGCTACACTTACCTCACCGATCGATGGTACTGTAGGTTTGGGAAAGCCCCTGCCGGACATTGAGAAATGTCAGGAAGGGCTGCCCACTTAGTCCTCTGCTATATATTTTTGGACCGGATCCTGTTTTAAGAAAGACAGAGCAACATCCAGCAATAAGAAACATCCATACCATTATAGGCCACGTACCACAGGCATGATAGCTTATACAGATGATATACGCCTGCTGGTCTGTGATGTACCTTTAGGAGAGATGGCACTACAGTGTATGCAAAATTTTAAGAACATTTTACAGGCCATCTCAGCAGATTGAGATCAGAAGGAGGGTAGGTGGAAGAGGCGAGGGACCAGGCAGAGGTATTTAACGAGTACTTTGCCTCTGTGTTCACTAGGGAGGGGGATGGGATATCTACAAAGCAAGGCACAAAGGGGATAGAAACATCAGTAAGTGGGATCAGGGGAGCAACAAAAATGGAGCAAGAGGGAGAGAGAGGTACCCCAGGGGTGTCACATCTGGGTAAAGATAAAAAGGCCAGTAAGGTGGAGGGGACGGATGATGCTATCTCCGCCAAAAGGTGTGGTTAGCCCTGAAGGCCCTAAAGAAAGACAAATCTCCTGGGCCGGATGGCATTCATCCGAGAGTACTATGGGAATTGGCGGACATACTGGCTGCACCCCTGGCGGAGCTTTTCAGCAGGTCACTTGAGACAGGGAGGGTACCTAGGGATTGGCAAGAGGCACATGTGGTACCAATCCATAAAGGGGGGTCAAGGGAAGTACCAGGTAACTATAGACCCATCAGTTTGACCTCGGTGGTGGGAAAATTAATGGAGAGTATACTAAAGGAATGATTGGGGTGTACTTGGAGGAGGTGGGAGGTCTGGATAGTTGGCAACATGGGTTTGTGCCAGGTAGATCATGTCAAACCAACCTTGTGGAGTTCTATGAATGGGTAACATCAGAACTGGACAGGGTAAGCCTGTGGATGTATTATTCTTGGACTTCAGCAAGGTGTTTGACTCTGTCCCCACAATGGTCTGGTGGAGAAACTGATGGGGTTAGGAGTAGGCCCTTTGATGGTCAGATGGATTGAAAACTGGCTAGCTGGGACGCACTCAGAGTAGTGGTCTGTGGGGTGCTCTCAAACCCTAGAAGGTTGGTATTAGGGTGCCAGGGCTCGGTCTAGGTCCAATCACATACATACATGTATAGGACATCAGGGAGGGTATAGGGTGTGAAATGAGTCTCTTCGCGGATGACTCCAAGATGGGAGCAGTAGTTGAGGAGAAGAGGGAGGTTGGCCTGCAAGGGACCTGGACACCCTGGAAAGCTGGGCTCACACATGGAAATGAATTTCAATATCACCAAGTGCAAGGTGTTGCATCTTGGTCGGGAAACCCTAAACACAGGTACACCCTGGGAGGGAGGCGCTGGAGGCCTCAATAGGGAAAAAGACCTAGGGGTCATGGTGGATGCATGTATGAATAACTCTGAGCAGTGCAGGAGGCAGCTAGCAAGGCAAACAGGATGTTGGGATGCATCGTGGGGGATCACCTCTAAGACAGGAAGTGATTCTGCCGCTGTACAATGGACTGGTTAGACCACACCTTGAGTACTGTGTACAGTACTGGAGACCACACTTAAGAGGACATACAGCTCCTAGAGAGGGTACAGAGGAGGGCAACAAAGATGATACGAGGGCTGAGGATTTGACGTGTGAGGACAGACTTAAGGAGCTCTGCCTGTTTTCACTGGAGGAGAGGAGAGACAGGGGGACATGATTGAGGTCTTCAAGTACCTCAAGGGAATAAATAGGGTAAACATGGAGGGATCTTTAGACTAAAGCAGGAGGTATCACCAGAGGCATGGTTTGAAGTTGGAAGGTGGAAGGGTAAGGGGAAAAGAGGAGGAGGTTTTCACTGAGAAGTGGTGGACCCTTGGAATGCACTGCCTGGTGAGCTAGTTCAGAGATCCACAGTGGAGGGCTTCAAGAGAGGATGGGACAGACACAGAAAGTGGATGTATCAGATGATGTCCTGTCCCAGGGGTGGGGATGGATGATACGGGTTTCTGGAGCACAAGGGATGGGAGGGTCTCGGCACCCAACTAAGGATCTAAAGTTCGAGCAGACTCGATAGACCGTAAGGCCTAATCTGCTGGCAAATAGTATGTTAGTATTTCTGGTTCTCCAGTAAACCCGAGTTAAAGTAAAGGAATAGTTCTACGGCCTATGACACTGGTCCCTCAACAGATTGGGGGAATTACACTAGAAGATAGTCCCCTCTGTGTTTTAGAGGTATATTTTGGAAAAGGGGATATAGCCACTCAGAAGTGGTACACAGAAATTTAGACTGCTGTACAAAAAGCAGAGAAATGGAAGTCCTGGTCAATGACAAAATTAACAAGCATTTGTCAATGCTGAATGTTTGCTTGCTGGCATTGGGATTGGTAGTGTAGGAGTTAGACAGCTGCATAATAGGAATGGCAGTGAAGTATTGAACTGAAGCCAACCCCGCCACCACCCTGCAGATACGGACAGGCATTGGGGTGTGCCTTTGGGTCATCAGGCATAATGGCCACACCATTTCACCACACCCCACCCTGCAGACACTGACAAGTGTCACGGTGTGCCTTGGGATCTTTGGCCCTTATGCACACCCCATTCCATTAGGAAGTACGGTTAGATGGGTGCGGTATAGGAGAATGGGGTGAACTTTGGGGCTGAAGAGTCCAAGGCATACCTCAGTGCCTCTCAGTGACTGCAGGGTGTGGAATGGTATGAGTATCACAGGCAAGAATCCCAAGTCACACCCCGATGCCTGTCATTCTCTATAGGGTCGGGCGTTATAGTTGAAAAGCCTAATACCTCAGGCATTCGTTGGTATTTTCACTTCAAATTTTCAACATGTTTGTTTTGTGACCCCACCTCATGAACAGGGGGAATATCAGTTTGTTAGCCAAAAGCTGCTTATGCACAGTGACTACGGCATTTAGCATCACAGGTGCAAAAATATTCCGAACAGGATGTAAAAAATGACAGCTGTACTCTTTCATGGGGAGGTGTAAAAAATGGCTATGTTGCAAATCTGCAGTAAAAATATTTAAAAAAATGGTGAAGTCACGAGCGTACATAGAAACTGTGCAACGTACACCCGTAATATAATTAGGTTGGGGATTTCTTACAGCAGATTGTCAACTCAGGCATTTTGGTGCCTCCGATCATGAACAGTGTCACTGTGATTTTCTTTATCTGTGCCGAACAATGTATTTCCCACAGCGACCACGCATCTCTGCACTGAAAGTGTGAAAACCCACTTGACCATGTTGTGAAAAATGGCAGCTGTACTGCTCATAAGGAAGTGTGGAAAAATGCCACTGGTGAAAATCTGGACTGAAAATATTACAAAGTCATGAACTAACGAGGTGCGTGGAAACTGTGCAATGCTCACTCATAACGAATCATTTTATGGACTTTTGTCACCAAATTTTCAACATAGCCATTTTAAGACCTCTGCTCATGAACAGAGTAACTGTGATTTTCTTAATCTGTCCTAAACATTGCTTTCATACACCAACAGCACCATTATGCGCTACACATGTCTGGAAAACACTTTGACGACATATAAAAATTGCAGCTGTACTGTTCATAAGGAAGTTTAATAAAATGGACATGTTGAAAATCTGGAGTGAAAATATTAAATTTGCAAACTACGAGCATGCATAGGAACTGTGCAGCAGCGCTCGTAAAAGTCATTTTAGGAATTTTTCACCAAATTCTCAACATAGCCATTTAAGCCCTCTGCTCATGAACAGTGTCACTCATGATTTTCTAATTGTCCTGTACATTGATTCCTTTACCGACTATGGTAACTTGTACGCTTGTAAGTGAAACACATTTTGGGTGAGATGTGAAAAATGACAGCTGTACTGTTCATAAGAAGATGTGCTACAATGGCAATGTTGAAAATCTGGAGTGAAAATATTGAAAATTTGCAAACTTACGCGCGTGCGTAGGAACTGCACAACGCACGCTCGTAAAACAGTCATTTTTAGGAATTATTCCACCAAATTTTCAAAATAGTCTTTTTGAGAGCCCACCTTATGAACACTGGCAGTGTCATTTCGTTAATCATTCCAGAAAGGTGATTTCGCACAGTGGCTGCGAAATCACCCTTCGAGCCAGAATAACGCCATGACAGTGCAAGAATTCATGAGGAGGGGTCCCAAAAACCCCATGTTGAAAATTTGGTGCAAAAATTCCAAAAAATGCCTGAGATATGCAACAAAGTTGAAAAAAACCCATCTAGCCCACTATACAGTTTACCGGAATTTCCTCAGTTCACGGTTGGCTTTGAACAGTGTAGACGTGTTCCCGGTCCACCGAAGATTGTCGCATCGCACTCCGGAGGTAAGTATGGTGTGGGGAGTGTGGGGAGGCAGGGTGCGCAGTGGGTGGAGTGCGGGTTGTGGGGGGCAGGGAGACTGCGTGGGACCGTTTTTGCTTTCAGGGTTTGCTTTTAAAAAGACACGTGGGATGTTTGCCGCGCTGGGGTGGGCTCCCAGCGTGGCACAAGGATAACTTGGGGGTGTATGAAGCCGATGGGTTGGGCACCTGTCGGCCATAGCATCAATTGCCATGCTGGGGTGGGCTCCCAGCGTGACACCCGGTACTTTCGGGGGGGAGGACAGTGGAGCTGATGGGGGATTGGGCACCCCCGTCGGCTATACCATTGAGTTGCCATGCTGGGGTGGGCACCCAGTGCGGCATTTGGAAGGCTTTGGGGGGGGAGCGCAGCACAGCTGATGGGGGATTGGGCACCCCCGTCGGCTATAGAGTGTGTGAGTGGGGGGTGGTCAGCATGCAGTATGCGTGCGTGTGTTTGTGTGTGTGTAGGGGGAGCTGCGCATGAGCAGGCGATATCTGATCGTTGCTCACTGAAGCGTAGCTCCCCCTTTCAACTGTATGCCACTGCATTTTGGAGCTTGTCATAGACAGCTCCAGCATGCATTGGCTTACAGGGGCTGCGCCTGCCAACACACTGACTGAATTGGAAGAGGGGGTGACACACCTTTGAAAACTCGGATGATGGCACTATGTTTCTTGCACATGCGTGCAAGCAAACATAAAAAGGGAAGCGATTATCCTTCTGCTCAGACAGTTGGTGAGACCCCATCTGGAGTACTGTGTGCAGTTTTAGAGACCCCATCTACACAAGGACATAGACAGGATGGAAGAAGTCCAGAGGATGGCAAGTAAAATGGTGCAGGGTCTGCATCAGAAACCATATAAAGAGAGACTGAGAAAGCTTAATATGTATACCCTTGATGAAAGGAGGGACAGGGGGGACATGATAGAAACTTTCAAGTACCTGAAGGGAATCAACAAAGTTCAGGAGGGTAGCATCTTTCAGAAAAAGAGATGTGTTAGAACAAGGGAGCACAATTTAAAGATAGAGGGGGGAACGGCTCAGGGGTAATGTGAGAATTTTTTTTTCAAGGAGAGAGTGGTGGATGCATGGAACCGCCTTCCTGGGGAGGTTGGTGGGTCTAAAACAGTGGGGGAATTCAAACATGCATGGGACAGACATAAGGCAATTATAGTGGGGGGTTGCAGGAAGTAGGCTGTTGGTTAACTAGAATCTGCAGCTTATCCAGTAGGTAGGGGAATGGACGGACTGGGTGGGCCAAGTGGTCCTTATCTGCCATCAAAGTCTATGTTTCTATGTTTCTATTATTGCATTTAGCCTGCCAGATGGAAGGCTTGCTCACTCATTCCTGGGTTATTACTTTTATTTACCAAGGCAAGAGACCCAGATCCAGTCAGTTTAGGGGTTCTATGGGTGGTGTACACATCAAATGCTCTCATTGGAGAGAAAAACTTTGTTTAGCATATTTGGAGTAAATTCAGACTTGCTTTTATTTTTATCCTCTACTTCTGAGGTGGGACCTAGTATTGCCTTTCTGCACCCTCCTAGGTGGAATTAAGAAACTATTATTTTTCCTCTGACACTTTTACTTTACTAAAGAGGACTATTATTGGTTACACTGGTACTTCCTATGACAATCTTACCATGTTTGTTATTGTTACCCTCCGATACAGCTTAAAAACAAAAAGTTGGTAAAATAATTGTTTTCTATATATACTGGAGAGTTGAGATGCTTATTATCTGTAATGGTGAGGGATGTTATATAAGATAATATGGATTTTATAGGTTTGTCTGGTATTATCTGGCGGGGGTGGGTGGTAAGGATTGATATCTGCTATGTGCTGTTGTTGTCATGCACTGGATTGGGGGGTGGGATGTCCATTAACCCTGAGGGTAGTTTTGGGAAGCCAAGTTTAACTTGTTTAAGTTCCTTAATAGGTGTTTGGTAGAACAGTTATGGGGATTTAATCAGGGTATTACATGGGGGAGGAGGTTGGGGGAATGGGGAAATGAGTGGGCAGTTGGGATAGAGGGTGGGGGGCACCGGAATTGGCATTGGGTTGTTTGGCTATTCCTATCTCATTTGTTAGTTGTGGGGTTGTTGGAGTTCTGTTGGCAGGGAGTGATGGGGAGGAGGACACCATCAGAGGATGGTTTTACTCAGGGCTGTCTGACAGCTTTCTTTTTTGCATTATTATGTTAGTTCTGGTTTTTTGCTATTGTTTAATTCTCTAACATGACTGCCTACACTTTTTGTACTTGGAACATCAAAGGCACACAGTCCCCTACAAGACAAGCCAAGGTTCTCCTTCGTCTCCAAAAGTTACAGGTAGATGTTGCTTTTCTACAGGAGACTCACCTACTTCCCACTCTGGTTCTCCTGTTTAGGAGATCCTGGGTGGGGTAGGTTTTGGTGTGGGCTCAGACTCCCGTAAGAAAGGGGTGGTAATCCTGATTGCCCAGAGATTTTCCTTCTGCTTCCTCCTGGAGGTGGTGGATCCC
The DNA here is from genome assembly GCA_016271365.2 of Neoceratodus forsteri. Classification (NCBI taxonomy): domain Eukaryota; kingdom Metazoa; phylum Chordata; order Ceratodontiformes; family Ceratodontidae; genus Neoceratodus; species Neoceratodus forsteri. The sequence goes on from CM028129.1 coordinate 462,361,324, forward strand.
CGGGGCCACTATGTTTTTCTCTGTGCCATACTCAGGCACCTGGAGGTGATACTAGGGTCCATTTATGGCCCTACCAGAGAGGACCCACAATTTTTTACTACCCTAATGACCATCCTCACACTCTGGATTTCCCTTCCAATCATACTTGGTGGCGACTGGAATTTAGTCCAGTGTAACAAGCTAGACTGAACTGGTCGGGCATGTCATGCCCTTTCTCCTGGTCAGTTGGCTTTCTGAGATTTGACGGACTCCGTGGGTTTGATAGATTCCTGGAGGACAATAAATCTGGACAGGCAAGATTATTCTTTTTACTGCCTACCACAAAATTCTTTCTCAAGAATCGACTATTTTTTGATTAGGGTGGTTCATCTTCCCAAAGTTCTTCTTTGTCATTATTCAGCAAAAGTTATTTCTGATCATCACCCCACCCTACTTCAGGTAAACCTTTCCTATCTCTTCACACAAAGATAAAGTCTGGATCCTAAATAATCACTTCTTTGCTACAACACCCCCAGGTATTCATTAATTCCTTCATGGAATTTAACTCCCCTTCTATGTCTACTCTTGACAAATTATGGGACACCCTAAAGTGTGCCCTAAGGGGGTATTGATTTGTGTGGTGGCCAAGAGGAACAGACAATCCATGGTTAAATTATCTTCTCTGCTAACACAGATCCAGTCACTTGAAGGACATATGACCCCGGCTTCTTTGCAACTAGAATGGGAAAAGCTAGAACACCTTCATTTCCAGTACAACACCTTACTGGGGGAAAAGGCAAAACATCTTTACTCCAGTCCAAAGTGAAATACTTTGATCAGGGTGAAAGGGCAGGGAAGCTGTTAGCCCTACGGCTGTGCTTTCAAGCCATGGACAAGATTGTTTCCTTCATCCACACTGATTCCAGTTCCTTTCTCACCTCCCCATCTGACATAGTTGATACTTTCAAAATTTTTTACTAGCAACTGTATGGCCCACCTTCCTATCTTTTTTGTCCATTTCAGTTCAAGGCCTTCCTGCAAGATATTTCCCTTCCCCAGCTGATCAACCCACAGATTGAGATTTTACAAGCCCCATTATCCCTAGCTCAGATATCTTAAGCTATTGATTCCCTAGCCTCCGATAAGTCCCCTGGCCCGGATGGGTTTACCACCAGTTTCTATAAGGCCTGTAAAGACCAGTTAGCTCCCATTTTACTTGATACCTATAACTATATATTTAAGGAGGGTCTTTCTGATGCTTCCCTTACTGCAGCCACTATTGTGGTTCTCCCGAAACCTAGTAGGGATCCCCTGCTGGTATCCAACTACTGTATGGGCTGATATCGCTTATCAATGTTAATATTAACATTTTAGCTAAAGTACTGGCCTGCAGATTGGGACTAGTCTGGGGGTCTCTTATAAATAGAGAACAGGTTGGGTTTGTTAAGGGTCGGCTTTCAGTGGATCATCTTAGGAAGCTATCTTATCTTTTTCGGTATCCAGGGACTCCTCTGTCCCCGTAGCACGAGTGTCCCTGGATGCCAAAAAAGCTTTTGCTAGGGTGTCATGGGACTGCCTGTTTGCTTTACTCCCTAAATTTCAGATCCCCCCAGTGTTTATACAGTGGTCTAAAGTGCTCTACTCATCTCCATCAGCCCAGATTCTCTGCAACGGGGTGTTATCTTCGTCATTCCCCCTCCACCAGGGCACCAGGCAGGGATGTCCGCTTTCTCCATATCTGTTTAATCTCTTCTTGGAACCTCTCATTCATAAACTTAATTTTTCTCCTCTGGTCTCCAGCATTACCATAGGTCACATAGAATATAAGTTCTCTGTATATGCAGATGATATTTTACTGTACATTTCTTCTCCTGCTACATCCCTACCTGCTGTCCTGCAGATTACCTCTCAATTAAGCACCATTTCCAATTATAAATTGAATCTTGATAAAACTGAAGTTGTGCCACTCAGTAGTATTACTTTTAAGGAAGATATCAAACACCTTGGCCTGGACTGGAAGAGGGATAAGTTAAAGTACCTGGGGATTTACCTCAGTACTTCACCCCTTAAACTGAAGCATTTGAATCTAGATTCGACGGTATCCCACCTTAAAATGGATTTGGATCACTGGTCCATGCTACCTCTATCACTGTGGGACTGATTGAATATTACTAAAATGAATGTCTTACCCCGGCTTTTATACCCACTCCAGATATATAATTCGATTCTCCCACACACATGGTTTAATCAGGTCCATAGAATTATTTCCTCTTTTCTGTGGTAAGATAAGGCAGTAAGCAGGGCTTTGACTAAGTTAATGCATGCTAAACAAGATAAGGGACTGCAAGCCCCCAATTTCTTTCTATATTATCTGGCTTTGCATGTTAGCAGATCTTCCCATTGGTTGGAGATGACCAGGGGTAACCCCTCAGGTTCTTACGTTCCCCTTTGGGAAGGCATGGAACACTCCTTATGTTCATACCATGGACTGGACATCCGATCGCTTTTGTATCTCTCCAGAAAAAGACTTCCCTGATCTTTATGGGACACCCCATTGGATGCTTCTTTTTGGATCCACCTACAACTTTGCTCCCTACTTAAACTTAATCCTCACAAAGATATACAGAAACTGAACCCTTATTCGACAACCCAAACCTTTGTATAGCCACCCAGCCAATTCCAAGGAGATTCTGGCTGGATATGGGGGTAGAAACAGTGAGAGATCTTACTGTTAACCACAGACTACTACCATTTCAGGATGCCAGCTCAAAATATCACTGGCCCACCTCTGTATGTTTCTGGTACCTCCTGTTATCCAATGTGCTTGTGCAGTTCTTTGGTAGTGGCCCTGGACTAACCCTTTAGGTAATTTGGTCATCCCTTTTGTTTGGTGTGCCCCCTCTTCCCATCAGATCTCATACTATCATTGCACTTTGCTAGATCTTCTAGCCACCAGTGAGGGTCCTAGGTTTTATTGCTGGGATCAATCTCTTCTGACCCCCAACTCCCCTAGGAATTGGCCCACTATTTGGAAGCACCTTTATACATTCATTAAGTGGGACAGATATCATTTTATGCAATTTAGATATATTCAAAACCTCTATTAAACTCCAGTTAAATTGCATAACATGGGTGAACTATCTGTAAATCTCAGTTCCAGATGTGGCAAAGAACCAGGGACCCTGCTCCATATTCTGTCGTCCTGCGAGAAGTTCCCTTTTGAAATGCAGTTTGTACGTGCCTGGACCCCTTACTGTGGCTATCTGAGGCTCTTCTCCTGATATATACATTCTGGGGGATTACTCTAATACCTTGATAGATAACCAGAGACCATACATGGCCTTGATCTCAGCAATTATGAAGAAGATTATTCTTCAGCACTGGTTAGACCAACACATACCACAACTCTGAGTGGTATAAAGAGATTTTATTCACTCTTCTAGCTGAACGCCTTATTGCCAGCATGGCTGGCAGACTATCTTATTTCAGCCACGTCTGGGAACCATTACAGGTTATTTTGATGCTTTGAGTATTTTTCCCTTTTTTATACTTACACATTTTCATTATATTAATATGTTTAGTCAGGCTCCCAAGCCCAGTGTTTTTGCTTCTTTTTGGTTGAGTCACCTTACTTCCTGATGGTGGTGGATTGGATGGGTGGGGAGGTTGTTGTACTACATTATATAATTGTACTTTGTTCTGTTCTGGGGATTGTTGGGTGGTGGGGGGAGGATGGGGTTGTGTGCATACAATTGTAATGCACACCATATGGTGTTATTTCTGTTTCACTGAAGTATTATCATTATGTTTCAGTCTGGACACTCCAGGCAACTTGCTGTTCTTTGTATTGGTGTGTTCGATAAAGTTTATTAAATGTGAAAAAAAATTAAAATGAAATCCTCACTAAATCCAAAAACAGACAAGACTTTAGACAGATATTGCCAATTTAACCTGTCAAAAGCCTTCTCTGCATCAACCAACAAGGCCACTGTAGTCAATTTAGTATGTGTAACATAGGAGATAATATTCAACAATCGTCAGACATTGTCGTAAGAATTGCTTAAAGGAATAAATCCTGTGGACATTGCAGACATCACAGAAACATGGGCCACCCAATACAATGACTGGGACCTGTCTGTACCAGGGTACAGGTTATTTCGTAGGGACAGGGTGATTGGGAAAGGAGGGGGTTGGCACTATATGTGAAGGAAGAACTGAAGTGTGTAGGGGAGGAAGGAGAGGAGGGTAGTACAGAGTCACTTTGGATGCAAATCCAGGATTCCAAGAATAGGATTCTTAGAATGGGAGTGGTGTACAGGCCACCATCTCAGATGGAGGAGTTAGACAGGGAACTAGCGGGACAGATCAGCAGGACCTGTGAGAAGTGTAGTGTTGTGATTGTGGGGGACTTCAACATGCCAGGAATGGACTGGAGTACCCCAACAACCAGGAACAGAAGGGAGCAGGTACTGCTGGATGCCTTCCAGGACAGCTTCCTGCTGCAAATGGCCAGTGAACCAACCAGGTTAGGGAATACCCTTGACCTTGTGCTGGCAAATGGGGACTTTGTGAGAGAACTTAGAGTGGAAGAACCGCTGTCAGGGAGTGACTATCACTCAGTATGGCTCACATTGGATATGGGCAAGGAAGGAGTGGAATCTGGCACAAGAGTGCGGGACTTCAGGAGGGCCGACTTTGGGAGGATGGGGGAAGTGGTAAAAGGGTACCTGGCCAGAATTCAATCTAGTATGGACACTAGCCAGAGGTGGGAGCTCATAAAGCTGGGGGTAGTGGAGGCAACCAAACCTGCTGCAAAGCCCAGAGCAAGAAGGCTGGGCTAAGAAACCGAGGTGGTTGAGCAAGGAGGTCATGGAAAGGTAAGGAAGAAAGAGCTGCCTTTAGGAAGACAAGAAAACAGGGAGGGAGGACAGGGAGGAGTACTTGACAGAATCGAAGGAGGTGACAAGGGCAGTAGGGGAGCCAAAGCATCAGGAACTCAGGCTGGCACAAGGCATTAAGAAGGGGAGAAGGACTTCTTTAAGTACATCAGAGAAAAGGAGCTGTAAGGACCACATAGTAAGGATTAGGAAGGAGGGTTGGGTGGAAGCAGGGTGCGATAAGGCAGAAGCACTAAATGAGTACTTCTGCTCAGTATTTACTAAAGAGAAGAGGGGGGTGACACCCAAGGTGGGAGAAATGGCAGAAACAGGGGGGAAGGGGTGACAGATGGTGAAATCATGGAGGGCAGAGTTCGAGAGGGTTGGAAGGCACTGAGGGTGGACAAGGTGCCAGACCCAGATGGCATCCACCCCAGGGTACTGAAGGAGCTGGCAGAGGTCCTTGCAGGACCTTTGGCAGACCTATTTAATGCCTCAATACATTTGGGGTGTGTACCTCAGGACTGGAGGATGGCTTATGTGGTGCCCCTCCACAAGAGTGGCCCCAAGAATGAACTGGGACACTACAGACCAGTGAGCCTCACATTCATCGTGGGTAAGCTAATAGAGACTATCCTGAAGGAGAGGCTGGTGGCCCTCCTAGAGGCCAAAGGACTATAGGACAGCAGACAGCATGGCTTCATAAGTGGCAGATCCTGCCAAACCAACCAGGTGGAGTTCTATGACTGGATAACTAGGCAACTGGACAGGGGCCATGCAGTGGATGTCCTGTATCTGGACTTCAGTAAGGCATTCAACTCTGTGCTGCATGGAAGGCTGGGAAGGAAGTTAGTAGGCACAGGGCGGGTGCAAAGCTGGTGAGATGGGTAGGAAACTGGCTTCAGGAAAGGCAACAGAGGGTGGTGGTGGGTGGGGAGCTCTCACACCCAAGGGCAGTGATGAGCAGTGTTCCACAGGGCTCAGTGTTGGGACCAGTGTTGTTTGGGATATTCATTGCAGACATATCATGGGACATCAAGAGCAAGATCAGTCTGTTTGCTGATGATACCAAGGTAGGCGTGGTGGTGGATGACCTAAGGGGATGGCAGGTGTTGCAGGATGATCCGGCAAAGCTTGAAACCTGGTCAGACACCTGGCAACTGGGGTTTAATGCCAAAAAGTGCAAGGTGCTGCATTTTGGGATGAAGAACCCAAGGAGGAGTTACCAGCGGCGGGGATTGCAGCTAGCCCAAACAGAGGAGGAGAAGGATCTGGGTGTGCTCATTACAGGGTCAATGAACAACTTGGCACAATGTAGGAAGGCAGCTGCAAAGACCAACAAAATGCTGGGTTGTATTGCAAGGGGTATATCCTCGAGGAGGGAGGAGGTGATTCTGCCACTGTATAGGTCATTTGTTAGACCACACCTGGAGCACTGCATGCAGTACTGGTGCCCGTATCTGAAGAGGGACATTAAGTTACTGGAGGGGGTGCAGCACAGGGTGACAAAGATGATCAATGGGCTGGGGGACTTATCATATGAGAGGAGGTTGAAGGAGTTGAACATGTACTCATTGGAGGAGAGGAGGGACAGATGTGACATGATTGAAACCTTTAAATACATGAAAGGAATAAATAAGATGGGTACAGAGGGGCTGTTCAAAGTAGGGGAGGGGAGGGCCACCAGGGGCCATGATATGAGACTGGAGGGAGGAAGGTTCAGGAGGGAGATGAGGAGACACTTTTTTACAGAGACGGTCGTGGTGGCTGGGTGGAATGCGTTACCTGCAGAAGTGGTATCCAGTAGAACAGTGGACTGCTTCAATAGGGGATGGGACAGAACGAGGGGGAAGGTTAATGAAGGGGAAGGGTGGAAGGGAGGGGCAGCTGCAGAATAAGGGGTGCTAGCTGCACATTCAAGCAGACTTGATAGACCTCTAGGCCTTTATCTGCTGGCAAATTTCATATGTTTCGTATGTTTGATTGTGGTGAATTAGTCTGGGGATAAATAATTGAAGATGGGATGTATCATTTTTGCATATATTTTAACATCAGTATTAAGCAAAGAAATATGCCTATAAGAGGCACAAGACTCAGGGTCCTTCCCTGTCTTCAGGATTACTGTAACTAAGGCAGACTTCCACAAAGGAGGAAAAACATGATGGCACATAAAATGGGAAATTATAGACTGCAGAGGACTGACTAGGGTCTCTGCAAAACATTTATAAAATTCAGCAGGAAACCCATCTTCCCAAGCAGCCTTTCTGGCTTTAAGTTCTTTTATAGCTATTTAAATTTCCTACTGAGACATTGGTCGATCCAAAGAATTCCTTTCCTCTTGAGTCAAAGTTGGTAAGTGAACCAAACTAAGAAAAGTATTAATTTTAGCATCATCTACAACTTGATGGCTCAGGGTGTAGAGCTTAGTATAAAATGCACAAAATTTCTGAGCAATATCCTGCAGCTGAACTAAAATCTGAGATGGTGGGGCATTAGTGCAAAGAAGGCGTATAAGCTCAGAAGCTTGTGCCTTGAGGACTTGGAGCACCAATAGGTACCCTGCCCTATTGCCTTGAGAATAATAAGTAAATTTAGTACACTGGAACAAATTCTCTACTTGTGTCAGAGAAAGCTGAGAAAGTTGAGCGTGCACCTCCTGAATTTGATGAAAAGCATCTGATCCACCCTTCAGTTTATGTTGGTACTCCAACGTCGCAAGCCGGGCTTCCAGATCCAAATGCTGTAGTACCCTTTGTTTCTTCACATGGGTGAGATAGGATATAATTTCACCCTGAAGGACAGATTTCATAGCATTCCATAAAGTGGGGGTAGGAACTGAGGAATCATTATTTCATTGGAAATATTCAGTGAGGGCCTCCTGAATCATATTGCAAAACTGAGGAGAAGTCAGAGCCATAACATTCAAATGGCAAAGACCTCTATGAATAGTAGGGACCACATCTAAAGTTAGAGTCACTGGGGCATGATCAGAAATCTGAATGTGGTATATTGTAACCTTCAAAACCTGATACAGATAAGACACTAGGACATACCACTGGTCAATATGGGAGTAGGTTTTTTGTGTATGGGAGTAAAATGTATAATCTCAGTCACCAGGATGCAACCATCTCCATGCATCCTGCAAACCTTATTCCACAACTAAAGACTCTAACATTTTAGCTGCAGGTGATCTACATGTACAAGGAACTGAACCTACAGGTCTAGAAGAATCAAAAGTTGGGTCCAAAGTACAATTAAAATCACCACCAAAAATGCAAAAACCATGAGTATGGTCCACTATTGCCTGAAAGATCTCCTGGAAAAAAATATGGGAAGGTGAGTTAGGTGCATATAAATTTAAAATAGATAAAGGGGTATCTAAATAAGTGACATTCACTAAAAGCCACCATCCCTGCATATCAGCCACCAAATGGTTTGGTATAAAGAATTTTTCCAAATTAAAATGGCAACCCCATTTTTTTCCCCAATAGGGTGGGAGGACACATTAACTGTCCTCACCCACAGCCTACATAGTTTAGAGTGTTCAATGGGAGTCAAATGGGTCTCCTGTAGGAGAGCAATTTCAGAATCTAAATATCTAAGGTGGGACAATATTCAGGCTCTTTTAATGGGGCTATTTCACCCCTTCATATTAAGGGTCATTATCTTAAGCGGCACCAATATGGAGAATAATTACTAACTCAGAAATAAAGAAAGAATACATGTTGCAGTCAAACTTGTTCAAGCCCCTTGTGCCCAAAATATGCCCCTACACAACTCAGTCAAAAAGAAAACATGTAGAAGATACCAGCTATCACTAAACTCATTCCATAACATAAACAATTAGAAACAAAGGAAAACAGGTAAAAAACAAAATAATAAAACAAGAAAGAGAAGAAAAGCAAACAATAACAAAATTAAAAAATGTGCCTACCCACTGTGCTAACATCAAGTATGAAATGAAATATTTAAATCTTATCAGCAAGGGAAGAACAAAAAACAAAATACCAATAGAATGATTTGGTACTCACCCCAATATTTCCCAATAAACAAACATACAAATCCCTCAACCAACAATAACAAGCCCCTTGAGAGGACAACACCCCCACAATCACCACCCCCAAGCCATATAAAGGCTAATACCTTTAAAAAACAAAATTATAACATCAACGATATAGATAAAACTATGGAAACCACACAGGTTCCTCACAAAGGGAACATGCCCTTCACCATTGGAGGGACACAGTGGATGGAGAGAGTACACAAACCTGTGCAATCCCCCTCAGACACACCGCCCTCTGAGCTGTAGACTTTCAGCACTAGAATTAACACACCTGGCCCTATGCCCAAATAAAGCCAGCTAATAAGTAAATCAGGGCCAGTAGGTGAATGTTCAAACTAATTACACAACAAGCAGAGGTCCCCAACCATCCTACCATCCATATAAGCTCCCCAGAATGAAAATCAGGAACAAGAAAACAAATAATAATACAAGGAGATATTTCTGCTCTGTAACCACGTAAATATAAAAATCAGTACATAAGTGCAGTAAACGCCACCCGTTCATAAAAGGAAAAAAAATCCACGATGCATACTGCCATCTTGTGTTCAGCTGGAAAGAGAAGCAAAAATAAAGGTAGAAAATGTCACAATAAAAAGTATGATCTATTCTGGCTGAAGTTCCAAAAAAAAACAAAAAAAATTTGCAACCAGCAATGTCAGACCAGTATAAAAAAGAGTATCCCTGAGATCCTTGAAACGTCTTCCCCAGATAAGACCATCAAGCATAAAAGAACAAAAAAACAGATAATAATAATAATACAAAGAGATATTTCTGCTCTGTAACCATAGAAATATAAAGTTCAGTACGTAAGTGCAGTGAACTCCACCAGTTCATAAAAATTTTCACTATGCATATTGCCATTTTTTGTTCAGCTGCAAAGACAGTCCAATATAAAAAAAAGAGTGCCTATGAGATCCTGGAAAAGTCCTCCTAAGGTAAGACTGGCAGGCAGAAAAGTTTCACCACTATACACTGACTGAATAGTACAGGGGGAACAATTTCACAGTATCAAAGTACATATCAGTAGAAATCCTTCCCATGTATTCTAAATTCAATGACAATATTCACAGAGGCAGAATTAAATCACTGATGGGAGCCTGTCAAACAAAATGGGTGAAAAGAGAAAACAGTGGCCCCCAAGCAGTCCATCAAGAATACTCCTGCGAGTTCGTCTCTGCAAAATGTTTGAAGCAAGGATCTTACTTCCTGAAGAGTTTGTTCCAAGCACCGTTTCTTGCCAGCAGGGGACACCTTGGACCACACATATTTTTGCAACTCACATATATCCCTGGTATCAGAACATTCCATGGCTTCCTCCCAGTCCATCAGATTATGGGTCTGCAATTCCTGCCAAGCCATGTCGGGGATGTCAAACAACCTCACACCATCAGAAAAATTTATTTTAAGCCAGGCAGGATATGGGGTAGTGAATTTGATCTGCCATTGCTTAAGGACCTGCAAAATCATTGAATATGCTCTCCTCTTGATTATCAGTGCAAGGGAGTAATCATTGTCAAACTGAATCTGATTGCCCTTATAAGGGCTGTTGATTAAATAGGATCTGCAGTTTATCCTCTAGGTAGGGAAATGGGCAGACTAGGTGGGTCAAGTGGTCCTTATCTGCCCTCAAAGTCTATGTTTCTATGTTTCTATGATACCTAGCCCTTTCTCCAAGCTCTAATTAAGAGTGCTTGTTTTGTTGCATAATTAACAAAGTGGCAAACTACAGAATGGGGTTTCTGATCCGGGGGAGTTGGAGGGGGTGCAAGAGATCTGTGGGCTTGCTTGATTAGCAAGGGACATAGGTCTTCAATATCCAAAGGATCTGGCAACTCGCCTTGCAAAAAAAGTATTAGGTATCCTTTCCCCTCCTCTCCTTCTGGCAGGACATATATTCTAGCATTGTTTCACTGCAACCTATTCTCTAAGTCATTGTGTTTGTCTGCAAGCTGGGTGGTCTCTTAATGCAGCTTAATTAAAACACGTTCGGTCCTGTTGATCCGGGCATCGGTACTAGATTGATTAAGCTCCAACTCTCAAAATTTAGAGTCTAATGCCAGTAAGTTAGTCTTTAGTTCTTCAAACATCCTCCTTGTTTCAGAATGGAATGCTTGGAGTTCTTCTAAAAGGTCCATATTGGTAGGAGTTGCTGCTGCTACTGTCGAGTGAGACACTTCAGGAACAGACACCACTGCAGGATCCAGGTGAGTAGATACAGCATCAAATGGCAAATTATCAGCAGATTTCCCTCCTTTTTCCTTTTAACGTCTGAAGTTTGCCCATGCCATTAGGCTTCCTTCCAAAGATGAAATGAAATCCTGAAAACACAAAATAGTAAAGGGAGGAAAAAACTGGGGCTACAGGTAGAGCAAATGGTCTAAAGCAGCATCTTGGATGGTGACATCATCAGAAGCTGAGAAAGCCTTTTCCTCCCTATTAAAAGTCTGCCACTTAAGCAGCCATCTGCTTGTGGCCCTCATGCTAAGGACCCATGCCATTTACAGCTTCAGGAGGAGTCTGCCCTGGAGTCAGTTCAGGTGACAGCCAACAGCCAAGGTCCCTGTCCATCGGACCCTTGGTAAAACTGTGTTACTGCTGGTAACAGGGAGAGGGGGAGAGGGGGCTAGTAAGAGGTGGTGAAGAAGGGGGAGAGTGGGAGGCAAGTGAGACAGACACTTCAAGCAAAACAGGTGAAAACTGTTAAGGATGATTTGGAGTAAAGGGTTCTATAGGGTAGGGTACAGGTGGGAAAGAGGCATAGCACCCCATACAGGACTAACACTACATTACAGATCAAGAAGGCACAAAAACCTAGGGGTCTTCTAGAAAAACACTACATAGGGTAATGTAACAAAAGAAATTTCAAAATGGGAACCAACAGTAGAAACAGATAATAATAATAATAAATAATAAATCTTTATTTATATGGTGCCTTTCCATAGCCAAGGCACCTCACAACAATTAAAACAGAATAAATCACAAAATCACTCATTACAAATACTTAAAACAGTTAGTACAGATAAAACCAGTGTATGAGTCAGTCACCAAAAGCTTTCCTCCACAAATAGGTTTTGACAACTTGTTTGAATCCCTTCATAGTCGTGCAGTCACATAACTGACAGGGTAGAGAATTACAGAGGGTAGGGGATGCATGCATAAATGCCAGGGCCCACGAAAGATTTTAAACAAACCCTCAGAATCTCTGGCAACCGTTCGACAGTCGAGCGGAGCGATCACCCAGGGCAGTAAGGAACCAGAAGTTCTTTCAGGTAGTCTGGGCCCTGTCCATGTAGGGCTTTATAAGTCAGAAGTCCGACTTTAAAGGTGATCCGCCACTGTACTGGCAACCAGTGCAGTTTGCGCAGCACCGGGGAAATATGACAGGACCGAAAGGTTTCCGTCAGTAACCGGGCTGCTGCATTGTGCACCAGCTGCAGGTAGACCTAGGTAAAGGGAATTGCAGTAATCCAGGTGCAAAGACACAAAGACATGGACCAATGTGGGAGATTACCAGACAGAACAAGATGCTTAACCCTGGAGATATTCCTCAGATGGTAAAATGAGGATTTGTTGACTGCCGACATCTGTGAACGAAGAGTCAGGCCTTCGTCAAAAGTTACCCACAGGTTTCACACCTGTTCAGAGGTTGGGATTGATAAGCCACCAAGAAAAAGTCCAGAAGGTGAACCTACCCCCAACCCCCCTATCCAGCGCCCTGGGTCCACAACCAGCACCTCAGTCTTTTCCAAGTTCAACCTCAACCAACTTGAATTCATCCAGTCCTTGATTTCAGTGAGGCAGTTGTTAAATACTGAGAGAGCTCTATCCTGGTTGGGTGCAAAAGAAAGATAGAGCTGAGTATCATCAGCATAGCAGTGAAACCTCAGCCTTCTTACAATGTCTCAGAGGGGTAGCATATACGCTGAAAACAACATGGGGGACAAAACCAATCCCTTCGGCACCCCACATGACAGAGAATCTGGGTCAGAGGAATAAATCCACGACACCACCATCTGAGTTCTTCCGGTGAGGAAAAATGTAAACCACTTGAGGACTGTACAGTACCAGGCAGGCAACAGATGAACCAAAGATAACTGAGGAGAACCCTGTGGTCCACAGTGTCAAACGCTGATGAGAGATCAAGAAGAACCAAGATGGAGTAGTTTTTCCGATCTCTTGCCATCAGGAGATCACTGAGCACCCGAACCAGCCCTGTCTCAGTACTGTACCTCTTTTGAAAATCGGACTAGAGAGGTTCATGAATGTCATGGAAGGTCAAATGGTTCTCCAGCTGTACAGCCACTACTTTCTCAATCACCTTCCCTATAAAGGGAAGGTTTGAGATTGGTCTGTAGTTCACATGGCAGTCTGGGCCAAAGAAGCTTTTTTCAGGAGTGGTGTTACCACCGCCTCTTTCAGGAAGCAAGGAAACTCACCTGTTTCCAAGGAGCACCAGGCAATCCATGCAAGGACCAGACCAACGATGTCACTACAACACATAATCAGGGTAGTTGGTCCTGGGTCCAAACTACAGTATGTAGGATGCATACCTTGGACAATCCACATGACATCCATGAGCTCCACATGGTTAAAGGAACTCCAGTAAAGATGAGGAGCAGTGGCCAGGCACAGATCCAAAGCAACACCCATAGAGTGTGCGAGTTGGAGCTCAGCCCTGATGGTCATCCTTCTTAGTCACAAAGAATCAAGCAAGCTCATCGCACTCCACTTGCAAAAAAGCCTTTTAAACCTGTAGACAGGCTGGGTTGCATAGTCTGTCCACAATTAGAAAAAGCTGAGCTGGTTGGTTCTGAGCAGCTGCAATCTCCCCGGACAGGAACTCTGCCTTCTTACGGGTGATTGCGGATTGATAGGCCTGATAATGGTCCATCAATCTAAGGTAATCAGCATCCAGGGTGGATTTCCACCAGAAACTCTCTAACCTTTGTCCTAATCACCGCATCTCCCTCAACGTCCCATCAAACCAGGGGGACCGAGGGCAAAGGGAGAGAGGACGAAAGTGGACAGGAGCAACAACATCCATCCAGGGATGCAGAAATGGCTGTATTATAGGCCTTCAGTAGGGCCTCTGGGTCATTGGTTGCAAATGGAAGGACAGATAGGTCAAGCACTGCCGCCAGGCCTTCAGAACTTATATTTAGTAAAGGGCAGTACCTGACCATCTCTACAGGGGTAGGCCTATGAAGGGGGGCATGGAAACTGAACCCCAGGTGTAGTGATCAGACCATCTGACTGGTTTCACCCCCAAGTCTAAGTCTTCAATCCCCAGGAGGAAGACTAGGTCAAGAGAGTGACCATGTTTATGGGTAGCAGCGATAACAATCTGTGTAAGGCCCAGAGATATCATTAACTGGAGGAAGTGCTGTCCAAATTGTGAGGGTCTGTCATTGATCCAGGTGTTAAAGTCGCCCAGGACCATTAGCCTGGGTGACTCAAACACCAGGTTGATCACAAAGTCCGCCACTTCCTGAAGGAACCGCTTCTCATCTCCTGGTGGACAGTAGATGAGAGTGATCCTACAGTCTACACCTGCTACCATGGTACACTGAAATGACTCATTCTCCTCAACTGGTACACTCGTGAGGCCCAGTTTGGTCTTGAAACAGACCTCACCCCCCCGATCCAGTCTCTAGTGGTGGATCACAGAGTACCCGGCTGAAGTTGCAGAATCCAATATAGGGCCAGAGTTCTTGTCCAGCCAGGTCTCAGTGATACAAGCCAGGTACACTGTTCCCACAAGATCTGCAATAATTGCAGTCTTGTTTTTAATGGACCTGGTATTGCATAACACCGCTCGAGTTGGATGAACTTCCAGGGCCACCTGAACCACCTGCCCACCAGAATTGGTGGTACCCTTGGGTATGGAAACCAGGCATGGAGGACTACAGTCTGGGTTCCATTTCGCCCCAGGGCATCTTCTGGATCTTACAACCCCAATGCAGTGGCCCCACTCATTCATCCTCTGCAGTTCATCCCCCCGATCCCCCTTCCACTCCAACATGCAATACCCAACACTCTGCAGTGCTGTTAAGTAGTAAACTGTAATGGGAGAGATAAAGGGACAGAGGGTATGAAGGGTGGAGGAGGAATAGTGCATGACTGTGGGGGAAGGCCTCCAACACATTTGGGTAACCACTATAAACTACAACTCTAATCAGCAGGGTGGGAAATAGAAGAAAGACAGAAAAAAAAATAAGCAATATTTAAATAAAATATAAATCCCTCAACTCTCACTTGAGGGGGAGGAAAATAAAACACAAACTATAATCAAATAAATTATCAAAGCAAACTCAACCCAACCCCAAAACACAAAATATTAAAATTAATAAATAAAATAAATAAACTATAATAATCAATCAGTCCAGGCCACTCTCAATATGGATGTAATAAGGTGTAGAAAAATGTCCAATGTTTAAATAAAAATTCAGTCTGGAAAAGAAAATATTCATTTAAACAGAAATCCAGAAGGTTTCACTGCCTAAGAGACACAGTTAATCCACTCAGAACACCTCAGGCTCTCACCACCGAAGTTGAGGGGGTAAACTTACAGTAACTTGAATGACTGCACCAGGGAGCTCACGCCTCCAGGGAACCACAGTGACACTGTACAGTTTTTCTCATGGGTTCTCACCTCCACTTAAAAACCAACAGAGCCCCAGTATATTGCAAATAGTCTCAAACCCAAAAAGCAGTTTAAAATCACAGCTCTGCAACTGAAAACAGGGTAACTCACGTCAGAATCGATGCTTATTTCTCCAATCTGTGTATTTCTCACAGGCCACTCCCCACATTACCAGTGGCCTGCACAAACTTAGGGAGAAGAGCTAAGGCACCAAAGAAACTACCGTCCTGCTTCACCCTACCACTAAAGTCTCCATACCAACTGGTATCAGGGCTGAAACTGTGCTCCAGGACCTAAAAATGCCAAATCCAGACCGATATTCCGACGGCACTAGGAGAGTCCCAACCAGGCCCCCAAACCTCTCCCCAGACCCTCTCACCACTAAGATACAATGAGAAGTGTGGTGCAGTGCAGTGGTTGTGGGGAAGCAGTCTTCAGGGAGACCTTCTGGAGTCTGGATCGCTGCCCTATCTGCAAGACCTCACTGGGATAAGGAGGAGGTGGCCAGTCTCAGGGATGATTTGGCTTGGGTTTGAAGGACCTTATCCTCCACTCAGGGACCACGTAGTCCACAGCCACTACCTCAGATGTTGCCCAGAAGAAGGAATGGCTGGATGGCAGTGTGCTCTGGGAGGGCTAGGGTGGTGGAGCATAGACACATCCCACAACCAATTCCACTACAAAACTCCTATATTGCCCTGGCAGAATGGGACTATCCCACAGAGGCACCCATAGTAGTGACTGGTATGGATGTGAGGCAGTGTAGTGCAGTGGGTTAAATTTCTGTGCTGCAGATCTGGAGACCTGGGTTTGAATCCCACAGTGACGTAGGTGCATACTGTGTGATCCTGAGCAAGTCACTTAACTTTCTTGTGCTCCCAGGTCACATCTGGAAATAAGCTTTGGCTTAGTGTGCTACTTCTGGTTAAACAATGTTCCCATTCTCATCCTTCACAGTGTAGACCCTAAGGGGGTTGAAGAGGACCCCAGAGAGGAGGAGCATGTGAATCCTGATGGGGGATTCAATATTAAGGAGGATAGAGTTGTGGGTAGGAAGAGATGAGGAGAGGGAGGTTTGGTGCCACGGCATGCAAGGATGGAAAGAGGATCCAAGTGATCACTGAGACAGCCGGAATGGAGGAGGAGTTAGACAACATTGTCCATTTGGAGACAAATGACCTGGCTAGGGATGAGCCAGCAGTAGTGCATGAAGAGTTCAGGGAGTTGGGGAGGGGTCATAGGCAAATATCATGATCTGTGACCTTCTCAGAATTTCTACCTTCCTATGACAGGGGAGATGACAGGATTCTGTGCCCCATGAACTTCAATGCATGGTTGACAAAATGGTGCAGTGAGGAGGATTTCAGTTTCATTGGTGACTGGGGCCAGACCTGGAGGGAAGGAGCCTGTGCAGGAGTGATGGCCTGCATCCAGGATGAGATCCATAGTCCTCAGGGAGTGGTTTAAATGCTACATTGGCAAGCATTTAAACTAGCCATGGGGCAAGGTGGAATGAAGAATAGAGACAAAAACTGTTCTCCCCCACAAGATCAAGAGGTTAACTGTTGGAATCCAGAGGGAGTAAAGAAACCAAAAAAAAAATTATGAAATCCATGGGGTAGAAGTAAAAAAGGAAACTAAGATAACAAGTGTGTGAAAAAAGGGAAAAAAAGGGGGAGGGGTGGCAGCACAGTCTGGAAAGCCATGTGTACAAATGCTCATTGTCTGGGCAACAAGGTTGCAGTCCTAGAGACCACCATGGCAGAAGCAGATCTGGATTTAGTCACCATTAAAGAGACCTGGTGCAGTAAAAACCAGGACTGGGATATGGCCATACTACTGCAGGTTATGTTGTAGAAAGGGGGAGGAGTAGCTCTTTATTTAAGGGACAACACAAAGGCTACAGAAATACAAGAAGAATGGGGGGAGTCAGAGGTATTGTGGGTCACCCTGGAAAAAAGGAATGGGGCTGTTATTCGCACAGGAGAGATCTACAGACCTCCAATGCAGGGGGAAGAAGTGGATGGAAAAATGATGGAAGCAATCCATAGGATGG
This sequence comes from Neoceratodus forsteri, assembly GCA_016271365.2. NCBI lineage: Eukaryota > Metazoa > Chordata > Ceratodontiformes > Ceratodontidae > Neoceratodus > Neoceratodus forsteri. Next base: position 462,378,942 of record CM028129.1, read on the forward strand.
CTCACAAGGGAGAGGTGATACTAATAAGAGACTTCAATCTACTGGATGTGGATTGGAGCCTCCCAGCGGCAGTAACAGCCAGGAGTAGGGACATCCTTAATTCACTGTAGGGGGCATTTCTCAGGCAACTTGTAATGGAACCTCTTCGTGAAGGGGGGTTGCTGGATCTGGTAATGGCAAACGGGGACAGTATTGCAGATGTCACAGTGGGAGACCACCTGGGGACCAGTGACCATCGTATGGTGTGGTTTAATATTGGAACTGGGGTAGACTCAAACTGCACAAGGATGAGGGTCATGGACTTCAGGAGTGCTGATTTTATATAAATGGGAGAATGCCTCAGAGATGCCCTGGCAGGGACAGACAAACTAGGGGGAGTCGAGGACCAGTGGGCAAAAATAAAACAGGGCATTGAAAAAGCTAAAAATTTCTGTTTAAGGCAGATTAGCAAGGGCAAGAGAGAAAATAAATCACTATGGTTTTCTAGAGAATTATCAGAAAAAGTAAGAGCAAAACAACTGGCATTTAGGAAGTATAGAAAATAAACAGAAAGAGGAGGATAGGGAGACTTATCAGGAGAAACAAAGGGAGGCAGGAAAGGCTGTTAGGAGTGGAAAGTCATAAACAGAGAATATTGCAAAATCAGTAAAAAAATTGGGGATCACGTGACGCTAATGGAGGAGTAGCTGCTGCTGTCGGGGGCTCCCGAACCTAACCAGCGAACCTGCTGTTTTTCGGCGACTAAATCTCATCCCCTTTCGTCCTCTCTGGGCTAATCAAGCTGTGGATCGTTTCTCGTATCTCTCGAGTCCCGATCTGGCACTGAAATGCAATGACGAGCAGGAGTCGATGGAGCGGCCACGCCAGCTCTCACCACCGACCGAGGCAGAGAATGTTATAAACCGATAAAAATTTGCAATGATCTGTCAGAATAAAGGAGGCACTATTCAAGTTAGTGGATGAGATGGCTGATATAAAACCTGCCCTGACACAGCTTGCCCGTCGGTGTCGGACACAGAGGCTCGATTTCATCCGTTGAGCGAGCGCTGGGCAAGACGAGGCCTGCAATCAGTGAATGCAAGAAAATAGTAACAAAGCTGGAAGAACGACTGGATGACTTAGAAGGGTGCAGCAGTGAAACAATTTGAGTTTACTCGGTTTTGCCAGAGGGGAAGAAGGCTCAAACATGTTGCTTTTTGCAAAATTGTAAAAACTGCAGGCCTTCACCAAATGGGCCAGAGTACATCATCGAGAGGGGCACGTGCCTGACAGCTAGGCCCCTATCAACAGAACCGCCCGTCCTATCATTTTCAAGCTACTTAATTTTTGGACAGAGAACACATCTTAAAGGAAATTAAGAAGTTGTCCTCATTCCAATGGGAAGGTAACTAGCTTCGTTTAGTCCCCGACCTGACCTGGAAAATGAGACAGGTCAGAGCCTCTTTTCGACCTATTACCTCGAAGTTGTGGGCGGCGGGGATTCGCCACTGCATGCTATATCCAGCAAAGCTCGAGATTATCACCAAGGAGGAGGCAAAACGATATGAATCAGTGGATGAAGCTTTAAACTCACTCCAAGGATTGATGCCTGACCTGTTCCCTAAAGGCTAAGCTATGGTGTGAACTATGCTGATTCAGAGGGCCTCAGGAGTTCAATATGAGAGCGTGAATGGACAACTACGGTGACTTATTGGATAGTGCATTATAAATTGATTATCTCGGCTGCACTCTGTGGCTTTATGGGCTTTATTCTTTAATATATTTTATGCCATCAAGATGGACATTTCCTTTTGGGACTGACTGTTAGCTGTTATAGTTGTTATTGCAGTCCTTTGGAAGCTGATTATTTTGTGTTTTGCCCAGTAGAGGGAGTTGAATGCCCGCATTACACTGTATGAGCAGTTTTGTTATATGATATTTTTGAGGTTACTGCTATTAGGCTTGGTTAGAGCTCTACTGTCCTGACCAGGTGACAGGAGGTTCGAACGGCTTAAGCTGGCATACCCTCATATATGTGAGGTGTGGGTAAATCAGACCAGGAGGGATTGACCGAGCTGTATAAGTTCTGTCGGGCAAGGGTACTTCTCCCCGCTTGAACGGGCTTGCGCTTATATATGGCCCTCTTTAATAGGGTACTGTTGTTTTTGTATGGGCTATAATTTAGCCATCGTTTGGTTCTGGGGGTAATTAGAGTGGGAGGGATGCCTCAACAGGCAGGGATTCTCCCATATTCAGGGCTAGTCCAGTTCTTCTTGGTTTTCCTTTTTTTAGAGGGGTTTGATGGGAATTTACATTTGATTGTCTGACTCTTATCTCTTTAAATAGATACATATAAGGATCTCCTGTTGAACTGTTAACTCAATATTCTGAGTTAATGTATGGTAACCTTACCAATTGTTGGGGTAGTGTATGCTTGATTATCTATATAGGGTTTTACATTTGCAGGTTTGCCGTTTTATTGCTGGTGACTTGAGTTTATGGGGTGTGGGAAGCCCGACCTATGGCGACTTTGAACCAGTAGCAAGAGGAGTGGCTGGCCGCCTGGGGGTGGTTGTTTACTGGTTTAGTTGCTGGGGGATTTTTTACGGGGACGGAGGCGGGGTTGGTAAGGTTTGGTTCTTTTGGGTTCATGGGGTGGGGGGCAGCTATCCGTACATTGTCTCAAGGGCAAGCTATGATTAATGGTTTCTAACCTGAATCTCCTTTCCTGGAACATCAAAGGGGAAGATAACTGCAAAAATATGTAATTTTAAACCACTTACATCGTTATCAACCAGCAATTGTATTTTGCAGGAAACCCATGTTCTTTCAGACCACCTTTCCCACTTCAAGAAAAATTGGTAGACCAAGTGTTTGGGGCGGTATTCTTCTTCAAGCCGGGGTGTGGCTATTTTGATAGCCCGTGGGGTCCCTTTTGTACATTCGGACATAATCGTTGACCCAAATGGCAGATACATTATTGTTTCTGGCAAACTCGGAGGAGAGCCTCTTGTGCTGGGATCAATTTATGGCCCCAATGCAGAGACCCCCTCCTTTTTCTCCCATTTGGCTGTGCTTTTATCTCCCTTCAAGGAGTTGCCGCTTATATTAGGGGGTGACTGGAATTTAGTTCAGTCTGATAGATTGGATAGATCGGCCAGTAAGAAATCATACTCTTCTTCGGCCCAATAGGCCTTGACTGAATGCAAATCTTTTTTAGGTCCAATAGACCCATGGAGATTGCTTAATCCCACAGTTCGTGATTATACCTTTTTTCCCCCGGTGCATAAATCCTTTTCTAGGTTGGATTATTTTTTGGTGAGCCGCCATGTTATTTCTGAGATAATTGACACTGAGCATCTCCCAAGGGTGATATCTGATCACTCTCCAATTAAAATTGTTTGGACCCCGTCCTTTATCCCTAAGAGATCTTATACATGGGCTTTAAACAATAATATACTTAAAGACGCCCAAACTCTAGATCGATTTCGTACTTTTTTGAAAGAGTCAATTAAATTTAATTGGGGTACGATTTTGGACACTGATCAATCATGGGCTGCTCTCAAATCGGTATGGAGAGGGGAGTTAATTAGAATAGCAATTTCTCTGTTGAACTTAGATGTTAAAATATTTGCTAAAATATTAGCCACTAGACTTAAGAGTGTTTGTCGAAATCTGATCAGTCCGGAACAAGCTGGCTTCGTGGAGGGATGCACCTCGGCAGACCATTTCAGGAAACTGTTTTACTTAATGTCTGCCTCTGTAGCTCCTAGTGCGGAAGCGTCCCTAATTTCTTTGGACGCTGAAAAAGCATTCGATCGGGTGGAGTGGGCATATATGTTTGATGTCTTAGTTAAATTTGGTTTCCCCCAGCAATTCATACAACTAATTAAGATCCTTTATTCGCGTCCAACTGCTAGAATACAATGTAATAATCTAATATCTGCTGCTTTTCCGCTACAGAGGAACCGACAGGGCTGTCCGTTATCGCCTTTATTTGTTTAATTTGTATTTAGAACCCTCATTAGAGCAATTAAGGCTGACAAACAGATTTTTGTATTAAATTGGAGATCAAGAACACAAACTGTCGGCATTTCGGATGACGTATTGCTACATATTAGCGACACAACCTCATCTCTTCCCAAAGTCCTTAACCTAATTGAGGACTTTAGTGGTTTCTCGGGTTTAAATTGAACCTAGCCAAAACAACTCTCTTTCCTCTCGACCACTCTTGTTAAAAGCTGGTGCGTGTCCTTAGGCCTTCAGTGGCAACCTAAGTCCTTTGTATATTTGGGTATTCAAATCTCCAAGAATCTGGATGAATTGGCTAAACTGAACTTAATACCTGTTCTTAAATCTATCAGAGAAGATTTGGATAGATGGTTGAGACTGCCATTGTCCTTTTCTCTTGAAATCAACATAATTAAAATGGTGGTCCTGCCAAGAATTCTTTATCCCTCCTTAATTTGAACATATACCTCCCAAGTCTTTCTTTAATAATTTATGTAGGTATTGCTCAGTTTTTATATGGAGAATAAACCTCACATGCAGAGCTTATTATAAACTTTGCCGACAACGTAAGTTGGGGCCAGCAATCACCAGATTTTTTAAATACTATTTGGCTATCCATGCGGCTAGGGTGGTTTTATGGACTGGGAAAATTGATACTCCTGCTACAGGCCTAGAGTTAGATAGGGCTATAGTAAAGGAATTAAAGTTAGATTTAGAATCTTCCTCTATATCCCTTGGACTAAAGTACCTAGAAAGATTAGAAATACTTTATAGGGTGGATATTAGGGCTATTCATCAGTTATATGCCTGTTTAAAGATTAACCCTGGCTCGATGTCTCCAACCCCTATTGAAGAACCCAAATTTTCTAATTGGTAACCAACCTGTTTACAAATTCCTCAACATTCCCTCCAAGATTCGGATCTCTGATTTTTATGCGGGTAACGTTATTCTCCCACTTTCATCATTAGCATTAAAGTTTGGGGTTAACCCCAACTTATGTTAAGTCTGGCTCAAATTAGGAGCTGTATTCAGTCCTTTTGAGACATGGCAATAGATCTGACCTAGTGGGGTCCTTTGGACACATTTATCTGATTCCTGTTTATCAGGTAAATTGTTTCAAACTCTACCAGTGTATTATTAAAAGACTGACCTTTACTCTTCTCCCATTCCTTTTATTGGAAAGTAAACATGACTTTGGATTGGCCGGAGATAGTGTGGGAGAAAGTTTGGATAGATATTATGTTTTACTAAGCAGGATAGATTAAGGAGATTCAGTTTAAACTGCTACATAACATTTATTGGTCCCCGGCTAAGTTGTACCGTTGGAATAACAAATGCTCCCCAGCCTGTGAGAACTGTGATGGCTCTCTAGCTACCACTTTTCATAAGCTGTGGTCCTGCCCCAAAAGTAATGAGTTATGGGGGGTGGTCAAACGGGGACTGAGGCCTTTTTACGATCTCTCAGCTTTTTTCTCACCAGAGATCTGTGTATTTGGGAGGTATGGCCTTATCCCAGGTATCGCTTTAAGGGTCCGGATGGCATTGGTGGCAATGGTCACTAAGCTGGTGATTCTGCATCATTGGCGGAGAAATGGACTCCTCTTTCAAGGAATGGTGGAGGAATTCATGAATGCTTTATTTGCTGAAAGGACTGTTTATGCAGCCTCAATACTCAACATAAATTTGACAAATATTGAAGGGCTTCAGTCAATGTCTGAGGGACAGGTTTGGTTTTTAAGGTAGTGGTATTTAGAGTGTCTTTGGTTTTATTGGTCCCATTTGTTTAATTTTCTTTATTAACCATGGTTTCCCTTCCTCTATTGTTGTTAATTTATGTCTTTCATTCCCCCCCTTAAAGTTTTGACCTAGTTGAGCTAATGGTTTTTAATATGATATTATTTACTTCCGGTTTTATTCAATGTTACGGATAGCTGCGGGGTGGGGATTGCTTTTTTTCATTATTTGGGTGTTTTTTTTTGTTTTTTTTTTATTGATTGTTTTTTCTTTCTCTTGTAATTGTAAGATTATACTAGTTATTGTGCATTCTGTATTGCTCCAGCCTGTGTACTTTTATTACTTTTATGCACAATGTTATTTGCTGTTGTTGTTCTGGTTAAAAATAAAAATAAAGTTATTGGCAAAAATCAGTAAAAAAAGGGAACAAGACTTTTTTTTGATACATAAGTGAAAAGAGGAAGATCAAGGGAAGGATAGTAAGGCTGAAAGGGTGAGGAAGGGAGCTCGTGGAAGAAGACCACCAAAAAGTGGACATATTGAACAAATACTTCTGTTGAGTATTTACAGAGGAAAGGGTAAGTAGTGGGCCAATGATAAAAGACAAGGGCATTAAGGGAAAGGAAGTAGACACTAGCCCTTTTACAGTGCAGAGGGTCCTAAGGGAATAGTGATGGTTAAAAGTAGACAGGGCAATGGAACCAGACGGGGTACACCCAAGGTTAGGGAGGGAGCTCAAGAAGGAGTTGGAGGCACCTCTGTCAACCCTGTTCAACCTGTTACTAGAAATGGTAGAGGTCCTGGGAGACTGGAGGAGTGCTGATGTAGTCCCACTCCACAAAAAGGGAAACAGAGAGGAGGCTGGAAATTACAGCCTGTTAGACTGACTTAAATAGTGGGAAAGTAATGGAATTACTACTGGAGGAAAAAGTAGGGAATACCTTGTTTCCATGGTCTTTAGGATTGGAGGCAACATGGGTTCACACGGGGAGGTCTTGCTAGACAAACCTGATCGGGTTCTTTGTCAAGTTAACCAAGGTAGTGGATCAGGGAAGAGTGGTTGACATAGCCTACTTGGACTTCAGTATGGCCTTCAACACTGTTCCACATAGAAGGCTGGTGGGCAAGCTGAGAAGCCTGTGAGAGGGGTCCTAAAGTTGTAAGATAGATAGAGAGCTGGCTGGACAATAGGAGTCAGAGGGTGGTGGTAAATGGTGTCCACAGTGGAGTGGGAAAAGTGACCAGTGGGGTGCCACAAGGATCAATAATTACCCCAGTCCTCTTCAATGTCTTTATAAGCAACATTGTAGAAAGACTGGAAGGGAAGGTATGCCTGTTCACAGATGACACAAAAATCTGCAACAGCGTAGACACACTGGGGGGGGGGGGTAGAAATATTAAGAGAAGATCTAAAAAAACTGGAATAATGGTCACGAGTTTGGCAGCTGGACTTCACTGCAAAAAAGTGAAAGGTCATGTATTATGTACAGAAACCCGGGACAATGTATCAAATGTGAGGAGAAATACTAGCAGTCACAAAAAGGAAAGGGACCTGGGGTTAATCATTTCTGATGACCTTAAGGTGGCTAAACAGTGTGACAAGGCAGTTGGAAAGGCTAGCAGGCTGCTCAGATGCATAAGCAGGGGTATCACCAGCAGAAGGAAGCAGGTAATACTGTCCCTGTATAGGTCGCTAGTGAGACCCCACCTCTAGTACTGAGTTCAGTTTTGGAGGCCCCACCTCTGAAAAGACATACAGAGTGGAGGCAGTGCAAAGGAGCGCAACCAAGATGGTAAAGGGCCTGCATCAGAAGCCCTACAAGGGAAGGCCTAAAGAGTTAAATATGTATTCCCTAGAAGAAAGGTGGGAAAGGGGAGATATGATAGAAGCATTCAAATACCTCACAGGTATAAACAAGGTACAGGAAGGGAGAATTTTCCAGAACAAAATGCTCAAGGACAAGGGTTCACACTATGAATCTGAAGGGAGTGAGGCTGAGAGGAAATGTGAGGAAGTACTTCACGGAAAGAGTGGTGGATGCTTGGAACAGCTTCCCAGAGGAGGTGGTGGGAGCTAAAATGGTTACAGGATTCAAGAACATATGGGAAAGACACAAGCAGATCTTAAAGGTAAGGTGATGGGGGTGCAAACAAAGACCAAGTAGGATCTGTGGTGGCACTGTCGATAGGGAAAACAGGGCAGACTGGGTGGGCCAAGAGGTCCTTATCTGTCAACACCTTCTATGTTTCTCTGTTTCTGTACATGACGTGACAATAATTTTCACATCATCAGATTGTGATGCCATAGGCAGATGAACTGACAAATGTAGACAAGTAACTAAGATTCTTCTTCTTCTGTAAATCTAAAGGAAATTTTCTGGTTTCCAACAAAACAAAACAAGAAAAGAAAGCAATAAAAACAACATCTCACAGATGACATCAGTAGAGATCTATTATACAGCATTCCCCTAAAAAGCTGAACTGCAAGGCCTTCCATTTTTTACTTCTGGAGCAGTAGTATTTTTTAGCAAAAAAATTCAGCATATAGTATTTTAGCATTCATATAGTTCTTTTTTTTTCCATAATGCTTTGTTCCAACCAGTCGATGCAGGCAGGATATCAGTTCTGTCCTTGCTCTCCCACCTGGCAACCACCTCCCCCAGGACTAAACAGATCCAGAGACCCCATGGATTGTGCCCTCCATGGTGGAGTCTGGAAAGGGACTGCCACATCCATCCCCCACCTGTATACACATATCCAGTGATGGATCCAGCAGTGCAGACAGTGGAGCAAGGCAGAGGGCAAGTGGTCTGGACTTCATGTAGTCTGTTCCTGTCTTTTCTGTTTTCTCACCTTAAGTTCCTTTGTCACATTGACATGGTGAGTGTGTGCACATGGAGGTATGCACATATCATGGAACCATGGCCCCCTCCCTATCTGTCACTCATGCTCCAACCCTACCACCAAGCTTCCACCTGGTGGCAGCCTAGGACCAAATCGATAGACCACCCCAACCAAGTAGAGGAATGCAGGCCATCATACACATGATCCTTCCCCACCCCCACCACTAACCTTTTGCAACCAGTGCTTGTTCCAGAACATGGGCCACTGGCATGGCAAGAGGCAAGATGTTCAAGCCTTAGTCCTCCATGCCACCAGACTGGCCAGCATTAATATATTTCTGACATGATTAGATTCATCATCAGTATATTTTTATTTTTTTCTGATGTTTTTAAAACAACTTTCAGTACAAATTGAGTAACTAATGCCCAGCATGAGTAGCAGTATTTAAACATACGTTTCCTCAAGATTATTTTTGGACTCTACATACTAAATACATACAGTGAATGTGTTAGGAAGGTGTTAGTATAAAATTCTGATTATAAACAGTGCAACACCACACCAAAATGTTTCGTATAGTCATAGGGCTCCATTTTCAGAGGTGGTCAGCTGAGCATGCAAACTAGTGCGCCACTTGAAAAAATAGAGCCAGCCAACTCTGGTGCCATATTCAAACAGTGCTATCTGAACTGACAGGGCTATCTGTTTGAATATCCAACCCTTGTTGGTTGGGGAGGAACACTGAACCACCAGGGATGTTGGTGATGTTTAAGGGAATGGGGAACAAGGCTGGGGAGGGACACTGGTTCACCAGGGATGTTGGGGATGTGTATGGAAACTGGGTAGGGACACTAGAATACCAGGCTTGATTTATTTTATGTGAACAGGGATTGGGGCTGGCAGCCCACGACAGTACATAGACATGGTGTGGGGCACCCCCCCCCCCATGCACGGTTAAGGGCTGGGTTTCAGAAGCATTAAAATGCACTGACACTGGCAGCCCTTTAGTGCTTCTGAAACTTTTCAGTATTGTGGTACACTGCATATGCATGAGGGATCCCTCATATGCATAGGTACAGCACAATATTGTGCAAGACTGCGCTGTTGGGGGTGCATGGCGCATATGTGTCCTTTGAATATGGGCATGCCTCTGACAGCAGGCACTATTCCAGGTTAGCGCAGCACAAAACCAGTTTGTGCTACACTAACCATTTGAAAATGGGGCCCATAGTGTGTATAGCCAGAAAATAGGGACTTTTAAGCATTTCAAAAACCCCATATTTTTGTTAAGGTGGAAAATACAATGAAAAGAAAAATGGACATATTGATGTCATTTTTTTCAGCTAACAAATACTGCTGCCTTGAGCTTTCACTTCAGTTGCTGCTGATTATATTGTGCCTGTGCTGAAGTTATATCCTCAGCTTGTGATATCACAGTCTGTTGCTGTAGAAATTATTCTGATATCACAAGCTGAAGGTTATGTTGTTAGGATCAGTATAAGCAGTAGGAAAAGATAAAAATTTTCATGCAAATGTTTGGGTAATAAAGAATGGAAAATCCTGGAATTCAGTTTTATTGGAGCAGTTAGAAAGTGAATCATGATGATGCCAGCTGCCAGTGTTTTGCCAGTACTGGAGCATAAGCAATAATCCACAACTAGACATGCAGTAAAATAGACCTTACCAAATGCCCCAGATGGTTTGGGGAGTACTAGGTGCAGCTGAGTGCTACCAACCACCTGAGAAGTGTGATAAGATCCATCTTATCTCACTCCCTGGATTGGGTTACTGCACTTATAAAATGGCTTGTTTAGGTAGAAAAATGTCTGCAAGAGACATTTTAAATGTAACTTGGAACCAAATGTGTGGTAGATGCGTGACGTGGTTCAGCCAATCATGTTCCTCCTTTTTTCACTACCATTTCATAATGCAGTTTAAATTTATTTTGTTGTCATAAAATGCATGCTATAACTGCTGTGGTGGCAGGAGGTGAACAAGATGGGCCACTCATCATTTTAGCAGGCCTGTGTTTCCAATGTTCCTGTGTAGACTGGGAAATGGGGACTACACATGCAAATGAAATATAAAGAAACTTACAATGCATGACAGTATGCTTAGGGTATTACAACCTCAAAGGGTGCAATAAAACATGTGTACATATAAACTAATAATGCAAAGTGCTTTGCTTTTCCTCCATCCCCTTCAAGGTGAAGTATTGAGCAATTAGAAGAAATGCACAGATGGTAGCTTGAAAGCACAAGCGAGGATATTTTTAAAAGCAATTCTGCATGTGTTTTGAATGTTGACATAGGAACAGGTGTTTTAACATTTTGACTCCCTCTGGCCAGCCCCCCTCCTACTGCACTGAATTACAACCTGCTGTCAGCAGTCAATAATGTAGAGTGTGTGTCCAATTACGTTTGGAGGGGCTGATGGAAAAGTGTGTCCATGTAGGAGGCCCCATGGGACGGATAAACAGAGAAGCTCAGAATGTTTGTCAGCATTCCAGGGAGATGTCAGAAGGCTCAGCTTTCCATGTGTGTGTGTCTGTCTCTCTCTCTCCCTACCTTTGACTAGCAGAGTGTTTTGTAGCTGGCCACTTGCCCTTACCACAGTGTTTCCCCCTCCTTCCCTAAAAGAAAGAGTTGGCAGACTGTACTTATGAAGCACTTTCCTCCACTTAAGCCCATGGATACTTTATATAGGATTGTTTAACCTCATGGTTGCAGGCTGCAGTGAGAGATGCCGGCACATTTATCTCTGACGTGGAGAACTGTTGATGATTGCCTTGGAATCTTTTTTGGAGAGGGACCCAGCTTGTGTGTATGACTCCACATTTTGAAACAGGGAAGTGAGTAAGGGTCAGGCCAGGAGTCGATCGAAACAGCAAAAGACTAAAGAAAAAAGCTATTTCATTTTTGTCTGTTCTGCAGAGAGAGCACTGACTGGAATGGCAGCTAAAGGACCACCAGAGAGTGGACTGGAGGTACTTCTGTCAACACTCCAGGTAAGGGGGAAAACAGGGTGGCACTGGCTGTCATACCACACAACCCCCCGTCTCCCAAATAAAGAACAAGGCTTACAGAAAATAGGGACAGAAAGGCAAAGATCAGGGACACATCTTAAGAAACAGCAATTATCAGCTCAGGAAGCTGTTTCAGTAAGTGGCTTAGTGTAAATAAATATTTTCTGATGGAAAACTAAACTGTAACACCGATACTCCTTTTGGCTTCTGGTCCTAACACTTCGGTAAAAGAAATAACAAATCTAAGAAGGATGAAGTAAATTTCTGAGTCAAAACCAGGGGTAGTTGAGGTATGGCAGCTGTTAAAAAGCATTTATTTTTCTTTTAGGCAGTCTCACAAGAAAAGTCATTTCTAATACATCATTAGATAGCCTGCTGGAGCTCCGTTCCATTTTTGAACTTCTTTGAAGGAAAAATACTTTTATTGTATCCATGAGCCATGTGAGCCTCAAAAAGTGTAAAGATAAGAACACTGCAGGTTGACAAAAGTTTGTATACACAGCAGAACATAAAATTGTTCTGACGTTCCTTGGGTTTTAGCCACATACATCAGCTTCAGACTCTTTAATTTTAATGCATTTGCTTCGTTTAATAAATGTAAAATCCACACTTGTGTGAACATTCTACCTTTACCATGTAATAAGCCAATATATTCACTATATTTATATGATTAAAATGCATTCTTTAAGGTTGGTTTGTCCCTTTTGGGAATGCTGTGTATAGTCATTTTGTTTATTACTATGTTTATATACATGGAAATGGGATTCTTGCCCTGTACAGTTAATTCACTGCTGCCATTTAATGTTTTACTTACGTCACAATCCCCTGTGACATGATAACCATTTCTTTAGTAGCAAACTGTGATGCTGCAAACAGTAGAATAATGGCTTGATGTTCTAATGTCCTGCCACAGGTGCATGTCCCAGTTTTGGTGTGTACCTGTGGCAGGGTCAATGCTCCAAAACATTTGGTTCCTGTTTGCAAACATTTGGGCACATTTTGGGCTGCTGACATTATTTTGCTGTAAAATGATGCATTCATCATTACAGGGCACCTGATTCAGCACAAATTGGGAAAGCAGTGCCCAGTAGTTAGATCACCTTTTAGGTGATTTCATACATTGGCACAAGCATTGGAGATGCAGGACGATTATGCCACAAGTCCCTGACATTCGGCTGAGAACTCATCCCTAGGACTTAAGCAAAGGATTAAGCAGCTGAAGCAGATAGACTCCAGGGGGACAAGGCTTTGTTTTCCATGATAATGCACTTACAAACAAAGAATAAATGGAAAAGAAATGCAGCCAATCTCAAAACAAACACACTGTGTTGTGCCTAAATATTATGTTTTTCACAGTCTTCTTAAAAGTGAGAGACCCACAATAAAGTATATTGTGCTGGCTGCAAAGAGAAAGTACTTGTCTTTATTGTATAGTTAATGCATGCAGGCTGCCTAACAGCTGTAAACTTAGGTGGTCGGCATTTCACTTTTTTAATAAAGAACTCTCCACAACAATCTGTTTCTGGTGAAAAATCTTTTGTATTCCTTCAAAGGCAACAAGCACAGTGAGAAACAGATATGTGTAATGAGGTTAAATCACTTAATGCAGTTTACAGATTGTGCACAGTGCTTTAATGTCATTATTCCATATGTAATTTCAATGACTGTTTATTTTTCCTCACACGTCCCAGAACCACAAATCTTCCTTTCAGTTAAGGTTTTCATGCCACAACTGGCTAATTTGTTTTTCATTTTTTTAAATGCATGAATCCAGACTTTTGAATCCAGTCCTTATTCTTGTCTAGGGACAACCGGTGATGCAAAAAGGCAGAGAGGTGAACCCGAAGCTAATTAAACATTTTCAAACAAACAACTTTGTGTTTGTGTGCCAGTGAAGATGTAACAGCGTAACTGAAAGCAAGAGTTATGGTTCTGGGTCGGGTGAGAAAAATAATCACTGAAATTACATATGTAATAGTGACATTAAAGCACTGTGTACAATCTAAGAACTGCATTAAGTGATTTAACCTCATTACACATATGTGTTTCTCACTGTGCATGTTGCCTTTAAAGGAATACAAAAGTTTTTCCACCAGACATGAATTGTTGTGGATAGTCCTTTATTAAAAAAGTGAAGTGCTGACCACCTAAGTTTACAGCTGCTAGGCAGTCTGCACTCTTTAGTTATACAGTACTTGGTTATCCCCAAGGTAAGGTACCACAATTGTTCATGCTGCGGGACATGTAATAATTAAGGTGATAAATTTAATTTACGCCCAATTGAGCCTGAACAACACCCAGGATTTATACTTGCCTTTATTGTTTGATGTCTTGTTAAAACTATCCTTATCTTTCAAGCAAAAGTTGTTTAGTTGGTACACACTACAGTTAGTCAAAAAAATTAATAACTTATAACTTTGCTGCCATGGTAAATAGAACATCTCCCGTTACAATGTGTTACACTTCAGTGAGCCTATCTGGTGTGCATAACGTTCTGTCAATCAGTCAATCAATCTATCAGTCATTCCTTCATCCCCCAAAAACAAGTTCATGTCTGCTAAACAAATCTATCTGCTGCACAGTTCATGATTTGATTCTTTCTCAAACATTTAGTTAGAGCTACACCACAACCTCATAAGTGATTAAACTACCAGATTAGTATCTTACACATTGCTAGCTAGTAGCTAAAATATCAGAAGATCCTGAGACCATCCAGAATGATTCACCTGTTCATTGTGCATGGCCTGGTTACTTTTCCCAGAGGGAAACAGTGACATCACAGCCTTGTTATACTACTATTAAGATGTACAGATGCTGTTGTAATATCATTCTGATGTCATGTTGATGGTATAACAGTAGCCTGATGTCAGTTACAGTCATACATTTTACCAGGGAGTCTTCAAATTGTACTGTTGACTTTTCTGTTTGATCTCATGTTTCAAATAAGTTTCTGATTTGATTAAATTACCTGTTTTTTTATTGCTTTGCCAGAAAAGTGACTATTTGAAGCAAATGGGCAAGGATGTACAACAAGGCTGCTTTTGAAAATCCTAGTGACATCATATACCAATTATGATGTCACAAGGGTGCACTGTATAGGAACACAGCATTACACATCATTGTCCATCTTTGTTCTATTGAAAGTATTTTTGTGATGCATTGTAGGTGGAATTCTAAACCATCAGTGCAGGTCTGGGTAATCTGTGACACAATCTACCCTGTGCATGAAGACTATATTAAATGATAAGTTCCTTTCTCTGAAGTTTGATAAGTGAAATGTTTTTTATGTAACAGCATCGGGGAGGGATGAAGTACTATTTAAAATTCTAAATCAGAGACACTGTATCATGATTTTATTTGGGAGGGATGGAGAACTACTTAAAATTCTTACTCAGAGTTATAGCATGACTAACTAGGTTTTAAAATGCATTTGTAAATGAAATACTTGATAATTTATAATATGTTCACACAACCTCCTTTCTCTTTCTCTCAGAGTCACTTTCCATGACTCTACAGTGTCAAAACAACACAGCTTCACCTCACATTTCTCTCACTCTTAAGACTGTGCATAGCAACAATTTTATAGAGTGAAGAGACACAGCAATATCAATATTAATATACCACTTAGTACTGACTGGGATGCCCCTTGCATTTTGTAAGCATGCCTGTTACTTGCCAAGCTTCCCTGGTTTTGAGCCACTTTTCTGATTCTGCCTTAACAATTTCCTTCTTGGCTTGGAATCGCCCTTCTCCAAATTAAGAACTTGGAAACATACCACAAAGATAACATTATCAAAACCTGCTTTCATCATGTTTCTCATATTTCAGATTACTTATTAGTTTTGCGTCTTTGTTATACTTGACATAGTGATTTATGGTTGCAAGGGCCACTAGGTCTTTTATGTCTCGTCCTCCCTTCATAAGCAGGGATAAGAAACTATTCTGGGTGAACATATAATAATTGTTAGGGATTCCTTACTAACTCTAATTCCCATGGTACCTTGTGATTCCCATTGTAATCAAAAATTTGCCCAGGCATACCTTGAGAGTCTGTATTGTCTTCATGTCCATTGCCTCTGTTTGTTGTCTATACCATACGTTCATCAGCTTCTGGGAGAAAAAGTGCCTCAATGTTACCCCAGAAGCAAATGGTTTGATACCTTTTATTGACCAACAAGATGTTACAAAGAACAGATTTAGATTAGACTGATCAGTCTTCCTCAGAACCTAAACTTCTTGAGGAAGGACTTGGTT
This sequence comes from Neoceratodus forsteri, assembly GCA_016271365.2. Taxonomy (NCBI): domain Eukaryota; kingdom Metazoa; phylum Chordata; order Ceratodontiformes; family Ceratodontidae; genus Neoceratodus; species Neoceratodus forsteri. The sequence continues at coordinate 462,394,787 of CM028129.1, forward strand.
GGTCCAAAAGCTAATGTACTATGTTCTTTTTGTAACATTTTTGTTGGTCCAATAAAATGTATCAAACCATTTGGTTCTGGATTTGTTCTTACAAGGACCAATACAGCAATTAAACAATTTTGTTTGTCAATGTTATCCCTGAATTTACCCCCTTTGAGCTTCAGGCTTCAACATGGTGTTCACAATTTTTGATTGAGTTTGAATCCATAATATTCTTGATTTATCCATTCAAGGGTTGAAGGGGTTATATACTTAAGGAGCAGCTGACCCCCCATCAAAATCCTTCAAATGCATAATACTCACACACACTGCTAACAATTCATTTATTTTGTTTTTTCTTATCCCTGTTCTTTGCTACTGAGTATATTTTAATAAAAACAGGATCATTGTCCCTTAGGGTCATCTGATCTTGCTGCATATTACCAACCTGAAATCATAATCCACTGCTACTGACATCACACTGTTTTGCTACGTAAAAGCCAGTGATGTCATATGTGGAGGCTTGTGACTCTTGGTGGGGAATAAGCAACAGGAACAAATGAAGTCTAGAGGAGAAAGGCAATTTTTACAGAAAAATGCCCCCAATAAATACAGTATACACAATAGGCAGACTCAGAATGCACCATTTATCTTCATTTGTGAGGGGGCAGAAAAATAACTCACGAGTGGTAGAACAATGAGAAAGTAATAATTCTTGCCCATCACAAGTGATAATATCTTGCTTATTCTGAGCCTGGACATTAGGGACTGGTTTTCAGTCATTTGCAGCTGATGCAAAAGACTTGTGTCAAAGGTGTTTGAAGCAAGTGGTGACTTGCATCCAACAACCCAGTGTGCCATGTCCCAAGGGTGCCTGCTTCATGGTGGGGCTGCCACATGCCCTTTTGGGGATTTTGGAAGATCCACCATGGACAAAGGAGGGGCTGCCACTTAGATCAGCCTGGAGGTGGTCAGAGTGGCTTGAGTCAATTGGGTGAGGTGGGTCAGAGGGCTGTAGGGGCACACCAGGGGCACATGATGGAGTGGTGGGGGCATGGAACAGAGGTGAACACCAACTGTAATGATACGGAATGGAGCAGGGTGTGCTGGCATGGACCATCACACAGGTGTCTTTCCACCTGTGTGCCCATACATCAGGCAACTATACCCTTGTAGGCTACCATCCCCAACACCCCCAATGGTATCAAGGATCATTGGTGGCATAGTGGTCCCCCCAGTGATCCCCAACAACCCTAGCAGCATCACACAACTGAGATCCCATCCACCTCCCCAATCCCCGAACATGCTCCCACACATCACAGTTCCAGGTGGTGGTGGTCTAGTTGACCTTTCACCCTCCTCACCCTGACAGCCACTGCCCAACCACCCCACTCCCCCTCATCCCCAACATGCATCTGTGACTGGCACAGCCCGTGCACACCACCAGTGCCAACTGCAGAATGCGTTCTGCACGTGTGGTATACTGTATACTATACAGTGTACAGAATGTAGTCCTCGTGAATGCATTCTGTGACTGGCTGTGGTGGTGTGTGTAGGGCTATGCCAGTTGCAGATGCATGTTGGGGATGTGGGAAGTGGGATGGTTGGGAAGTAGCTGTCAGGGTGGGGATGATGCAGTTGTACTAGACCACCAAAGCCTAGCACTGTGATGTGTGGGGGCATGTTTGGGATCAGCAGTGCTGAATGGGAGCTTGCCGCTACTGTGAGTAAAACCAGGATTATCGGGGATCACAGGAGGGTGGGGGGGCACTATACCACCATGGAGCTGTGCACATATTGGGTGTGGTGGGCCATAAGTACCACTGCACAGCACTGACCAGCCTGGGCATGTGGTTGCCAAGCTACACAACCTAATATACATTATGGCAGCAGGCTGCCTGGTGCCACACACACATGCAGCGGTTGGCAGCCTTCTGACCTGGAGCCATGCCTGGTGCTCCTTGGGAACCGGAGTTGACCCCTGTGCTCTTGCCTGCAGATGCATCCACAGACTTGTGCCATGACCCCCAACTGCACCAATCTTTGTGATGCAGGCCACATTTTGTGGCTATTCCAGTACATTTGGCACAATTTGTCAACCTTCTGGAATAGCGGATTTTGCGATTACCCCAACTGTGTTGGATGCATCCCCCTGCTTTGCCACAAGTTGCATCCGGTGCAGGCAGCTTCTAAAATCAGGTCCTATGTGTCAAATTTATGCAACTGTGTATATCACAAACAGTAAAACTTTTCAATTAGAGTGTTTTATGAAGGTTTAATGGTTTCTGTTTAATTTCACTACTTTGTTTTGAGTGCAGCAGAGGTCATTTGGATGTTAACAGGCTTTTCTCAAGTGGCTATCCCATTGGTTTATGGTTCTCTTATGACCTGTCTAAAGTATGGATAAAAGGACACAGTGAAGATAAATGATTTATCCTCATTTGGAATGATTCAGTGACTAAAATGTATCATTTAACTATAAGGCGTAACTCTTGCATACATTGTATAATAAAGAATAAGGGGGAGAGGAATTAGAAAATGTATGTAGTATAAGCTGTGTTGTGTCTAAATATTATGTTCTTCAAATGCCTTTCTAAGATGTTACAGTAGCTGCATATAAGGTTTTACTTTTTTTATTGTTTTCATATAAACCTAAAATATAGTAATAAGTACCCTACTAATATGGTGACCATCTGCCAAAAGGCCAAGATAGAATATTTTTCAAAGCAGTAATTTATGTATTACTGGGATATTACAGTATAAGGATGGGCCAGCCTCTTTCAGTTTCATTTAAAATCATTTCTAATTAGAACTCCAAAAGGGAGAACATTTTTCAAAGCAGTAATTTATGTATTACTGGGGTGGTATAATTTAAGGGTGGGCCAACCACTTACAGTTTCATTTAAACCATTTCTAATTAGAACTCCAAAAGAGTCTAAAAGGTTTCTGTTTTTAAACCTAGTGATTTGCATATATTTACCTATGAATTGTATGCTAATTGCATGATAATGACTTATTTGAGCATTGAAACACGAGAACTGTTTTCTAAAGAGATTCTATTTCATGTTAACTTTTTGCTATTATAGACATAATACTTTATTATACCTTTATTTGGCTCTTGGGGGTGGAGGTAATGTTGATTACATAAGATCTAAATCAGATGCAAACTTACAAACCCTAATAACTCCTCAGAACTGGATTAGGTATCTATCAAATGTACCAAAAGTGATTTCTTCTTTTTTATGGAAAGAATGCTCCTGAAAGACCTGTGTGTGGTTCTTTCAGACACCACATATTGTGGTAAAATTTAAATCGGAGTTGACGGTGGACTGCTTGCGTGGTTGTGGCACTACTCCAGCAACACATGCCTACGTTCTCTAGAGCTGTCCATTTCTTTAGTCCTAGTAGGATCAACTTACAGTGACCCTGAGGACCACCTTTGGTGAAAGGTTTCATCTGACAGACAGCAGTATACTTTTTCTAGAGCTTCCAGAAGGATTCAGGGGCCCAAACACTCGCAAACTTTTAAATATCTGTTTGGTGGTAGCAAAAAAGATCTATAACAAAATTATGCCTTTCAAAATAGGACACCTACAGTGAAGAACTGGCAGTACATTATGTGGACAGTCTATGATATGGAGAAATTAACAGAGAAAACCAACCATGTTGTTTCTAAATTTGACACAGTGTGAGCAAGATAGGTACACTGTATGTTGGACCAAAGGTTAGACTTTGTGCTGTGAAGTGTCTAAAGCCTTTTGAAACTATAAAGACTGTTGGTAATGAATATGAACTGATATGGCATAGAGTATTATCATTTGAACTCTAATATCCACTGTTTGCTGTCATTGTAATTGCCCTGTATTGTTTGTGTTTATCAGAAAATTATTTTAATAAACATTTAAAAAAAAAAACGTTATTAGGCTAGTGAAAAGTTTAGGATTCTGGCCTTCAGGGCCTCTTGTAAAGCACACTAGAGGCCTCAAAAGCTGTATTTTAAACTTGTCACTAGCCTTGCAAAAGATTATTTTGTTTTTTCTCATGGTTTCGTGTAGGTTAATGTGGGTGTGGACAACCCAAATTGTATCATTCTTTTAGAATTGTTTATTTTTATTTATTTATATCTCAGAATTACAATACCTTTGACTCATGGACTCATTACAAAGGCTTTGTGTCAGAGTGTACAGATTACAAGTATAGTGCTTGGTACAATAATTGCAATAACAACAGTAAATTTAGAGAATCAAGTACAACACAGAGTGGATGTTTGGTACAAAAATTGCAGTTACACCAACAGCGGCATTGAGAATCAAAATACAATACAGGGCGAATGCTAGATAACAGTGTTGATAAAGAGGGAGGTACAATGGTAGGAGAATACAGAACAGTAGAGGCAAATGCAAAAGCAGTAAATACAATCCATCAAATGCACCAAAATAGCAGGTAGCAGTCTAAGGAGACATAGTCATCAGAGACATTAAAGGGCAGGACTTGGGGGGGTTAAGTGCAGTCACTGAAGCTACTTGCTTGGAGGTGCTGCCAAAGCTTAGATTTAAAAGGCCCCAACTTTTGTTCAGCTATGACTTCAGTGGGCAGGTTGTTTAACCATACTGGAGTCCTGTACATAAAAGCCCACTGGCATTGGGATGTTGTACAGAGTGGGATATTGAAGGAGGCTTTGGTGGTACTCCTCATGTTCTGAGGAGTGGCTGCACGAGTGAGGAATGACTGTGAGGAGGGCAGGATAAGGCCAAAAGTGATCTCCTTTGCTAGCAGACAGGACTGGTAAGAGAGCCTGCCCTTAAGGTTTAGCCGGTTAGTATGTGAGTAAAGGTCACATGTGTGGGTGAGTCTATGGGCTCCGATTACTAGGTGACATGCTTTGTTGAGGGCAACCTTTATTCTGTTGAGGATAATATTAGTGGCAGAGTCATAGATAACTATTCTGTAGTTGATGATTGAAAGGATTGAAGTAGTCACTGCCAGCTGGAGGGCGTTGGGTGTCATGCAGCGCTTATGTCTGTAGAGTAACCCAGTCCTAACATTTACTGTCTTACAGACCAAGTTGACATGCTCACAAAATGATAGGGAGTAGTCGAGGGTAACTCCAAGGTATTTGAAGCTGCTGACTTTTTCCAGTGGCTGGCTGTGATTATTGAGGATGCTGAGTCACATCCCTTGTGCTTGCTTTTGGTGTTATCAAATACCATAACCTTAGTCATTTGATAGCTAATTATGAGTTTATGGTCAGAGAACCAGGATTCAACTTCTGTAAAACACCTTTGAAGGGCACCCTCAAGGGGAAGAGGGTCAGAAAAACTTGAGAAGATAACAGCATCATCTACATAAAGAAGCAGGTTGCTGGAGCAGGCTGGGAAGAGGGTGTTAAGGAGAAGACTGAAAAGAAGTGGACCAAGAATTGATCCTTGAGGGACTCCTGAGCTGATGGGGTTGCTTGAGGATAGGGTATCCCAAATTTTGACACGTTGTGTTCTCCCATTTAGATTGGAGGTGGCTTCATGCGAGAGACAAATGGCAGGGAGAGCAGCAATTAGGAGGGCGTGATTGATCATGTCAAATGCTTTTATTAGGTCTGTGTACACAGACTCTACAAGGTACAGTAACCATGATCAAGGGCTTTGTGTCCATAATCAATAAATTCAATGATGGCAGAGGTGGTGCTATGTCCCTTCCTGAAGCCATGTTGCTGGTGGCATTGAAGGTTGTATTTTGTGAGATAGTCTGATAATTGATCAGAGACTGTCCCTTTGAGGGCTTTGATAGAGGAGGGAGGATTGATATTGCATGGTAGTTACTATAGGAGGCTCTATCACCGTTTTTGTGGACTGGTGTCACCACCGCGACCTTCCACTGTTGGCGGAATTGATCGAGGCAGAGGGACCAGCTTAGCAACTTGGTGAGGGGGAGTAAAACTGCATCAAGGACCAGGTGCAGGAGTTTCAAGTCCAAAGTGTCACTGCAGTGTCTGGACTTACCCAGGACATGCTGCAGGTAAGTTTTGTCTACGTTTGGGGAGACTATCCTGAAATGGAATAGGGGGGATTGTTGCCAAGACCCTGCATATATAGGGTGCCATCAGTTAAGGGGGTTTTAGAGAAAAAATTAGGTGGGAGGACACCACTAAGGTCCATGAAGGTGGCATTAAAAGTATCAGCAATGAGCTGATCATCTTGTGTGGTGGTACCATTAATGTTTAACATGGAGGGGTTAGGCTTACCAGTGAGGTCTTATATGTTGTCCCATAACTTTCTTCCATTCCCCGAGGAGGAGGAGGAGGGGCTCACCTGAAAGTGGGCAACTTTAGCTAGGTGAATCTTGCATGTACAGGTGCTTCTTGCCCCGTTGGTTAAGAGAATGTCCAACGTCGAGAGATTTAAAATGGAGCTAAAGACTCATCTATTTAGTTTAGCATATCCTAGTTATGGTTGATTAATTTATGTCTGTTTTTAAAATTTATATGTATGTATGATCTTTCTGTACAGTGCCTTGGTTTTGAAAAGTGCTTTAGAAATAAAGAAGATTGATTGATTGATTGATTGATTGATTGATTGATTGATTCTTGCCATCTTGTACCTCTGCCAGTCCACAGGGTTTCCAGTGGCATTGACTTTGTGCCAGAGGTTGTCCCTTGAGGCCATGGATTTGAAAAGGGATGGGGTGATCCCGGGATGGGTTTTGCCTTTGATAGTCTGTTTAGAGTGTGGGGTGAAGATGTTGCAAGCTTTATTAAAGGTGGAGATAAAGTGTGTTAAAAACTGATCAATGTTATTGGCAGTGTCAATCAAGGACCAGTCACTGTTGGAGATGTAGGTGAGGAATTGCTTTAGCATTCCATTTTTGGGGGTATGGTGGTATGACGATTTAACAGGGAGTTTGGGGCAATGGTTTGAGCAATGGCAAAGGACTGCAGAGTGGTCATTAAGTGAGTCCGGTAGGACCACTATGCTAGAGAATCTCTCAGGATGGTTAGTGAGTATAAGATCTATTAGGGAACTATTTCCAGTTCTGTAGTTGATTCTAGTTGGAGAGTATACTGATTGGGAGAGGTCTACTAATTGGTCAGGTTTTTATTGTTTTTAGTATTGGTTTTATCCTACCTAACAAGATTTGTTTCCATCTTTAGTCAATAAATATAAATTTGATATGCTGGCCTATCAGCTCAGTGATAGCACTACCGATCTCTATACTACTGATCCAAACCCGGGAATGAACTTGGGTCACTGTGGGCAACCAGGGGAAGAAAGATTCAGCATCCCCAGCATAGCTCCCTTCCTCCAGAATGAATGGGCATCTGTGTTACTGTGATCACTACCTAGTGGAGGCTAAGTGGTATCACAGCAGGGATCTGCACAACAGGGCAGGAATTCCACCAGATGCTGACAAGCTGCTTGCCTTGGCATGCACATGTGGCTTGCTTAGGATGAAAGAACAGAATCAAAAGGCCCTGGTCACCCACAAGAGATGCTGACATCCCTGTCAGGCTCTTGTGATATTATTTTTTTCTTTTAAATTCTCTTGCCTTCTGGTTGATGGCCTCCGAGAGCTCCCTCAGACATAGCCTCTCACAGACCGCTGTCTCCCATCCAGTCTGAGAACCCCCAGATCAGGTCCCCCTCCAGAGCTCCTACACCCACACTTGCTATCAACCCCACCCAGCTTGTACCCCCTGAGGTGGGGCCACCACCACCTGCCATGGGCTTCATAAATCCAGTTGGCAGGTGGGGTGAGGTGGAGGATGTCAGAGACCTGATTGGGTCAGGTCTGGCATTGGACATGGGGCCCCTGAAGGGCTCACTGTCATCCTCCCAGGTGCCAGGGTTTTTCCTTGTTTCATGACCCCCTCAGAGGCGTGGACATGGAATGATGTCCAGTGCATGACGGGCATGCTCCCACACCCTCCCACAGAATGTTTGCCATCACCTCCCCATCCTAAGGTGTCCTCAGCTGTTGCTTCCCCCAGTCTCCACTGGTGGTCGCTGGATACCAATGGTCCACAACCCACCTTCCTCAGGAAAGGAGAACAGTCCTTTGGATGCTCAGTCCTCTCCTCCATGTCTGACCCCCAATGATCCAAGCTCACTCCTGAATCTGGGTCACTGACTTGGTGAGAGGTAAGACATCCAGCGCCTCAGCCCTGAGCACCACTGGGCCAGAGCTCTTGTGATACTGACCTGGCACCCTGCAGACCACTTCAGTGGTCCTGAGTAACTGACAAGTGGTGCTTGAGTTAGCCCAGGAGAAGCTAGGTGATGGGGCCAGCTGCTGCCCAGAAATGGGCATATTGGTGGGCCACTGGATTTAAAAAAAAGCTTCCCTTCCCTTCCCTTTCCTTTTAATGTGGCTACTCAAGGATAACCATTCTAAATAAATAAATTAAAAATTACAGGATGGTGTGCCATGGACTTGAGAACTTGGAAAACACTTTTATTAAACACTTAAAGAAAAGTGGACGAACAAATACCAAACCTTTAAAGTTGTTGAATTTGTGTAGCCACTGCGACTGAGGAAGACAAAATGCTGCTTAAGTGTAATGGAGAAAGGATTTTGTTTGTTTTCATAGCGTGTTCCTACAGCAATCTGGAACCATGCAGTGCTAAAAAAAAATGAAAGTTTTATTGGATGGTATAATAGCAAGCACTGCAGTTTACAATGCTGATGACCTGGATTTGAGTCCCAAGCCAGAGTTATCACACGTTGGGCAGTAGAGATAGTGGTGCGTGCTCATCTCTGACACCTCCTGCATCACGGAAGGTGTGCGACTCCTGCTGTTAGATGACAGTCTCTTAGAAACACAGGGAGAGAGTCAAGCAGACAGGAAAACATGGCTCCAGAGAGGGGATTAAATCCTATAATCATTATGAGATGGTATGCTAATGTAGGGCATATTAGTGTTCTGTATGCAGTCCAGTGCTGGTGAATATTACTGAGAGTGTGGGGCATGGTCTCAGCCTGCTTCTAGCAGACCAGAAAGGTATGAAATATTTGGCTAACATTATCTTTCTTCCTTTTCCTGGATTGTTATGTTCTTCAAATTTCAAGTCTGTTTAGTGCTTTGAGGAACAGTTTGCATGAAAGGTGCACTATATTAAACCAACTTCCTTTTTTGCCTTGCTACCAGTTGTTTTTCCAGTAAAGATTTAAAAAGGTAGTGAGACTTGCTTTTTGACATGTTTTTTTCTTTGCTATGGCCCATCCAGTCAGACCTACTTCCACTGTCACCATTAGCCTGATTCTGAACCATGGAATCCCCCCAGCCCCCTGCTACTGCTGGACGAACTCACCCACAACCCCAGTAACCCCCCCACCTCCCCAGATTTCCCTCTTGGGTAAGGCTCTGCTTTACAGTACCATGACAACCATTCCCTATTTTGCCTAGCCACATTTTGTGGAATCTGTTGTAGCTAGAAATGTGGAGTGGAGCGGGGGCAAGGAATTGATGGTAGCAGTAGGCAGGAAGGGCTGTCACTCAATGTCCTTCAGTTTATGCCTGCCCAAAAGTGCATGCTCAAGTCATCCCTGGCTAAAATCTCAAGTAATGTGTTTACATCCAAGCACACCACCTATCTGAGTGTGCCTGGTCCTCTGCCTACACTACCATCAGAGGTCACCCAGATGGTGGTATTGCAGTGAAAGGCACATTCCATACTACTCTGAGGAGGAATGCAGCTTTTGGGATGTTCAGTTCTCACCTTTCCCATCTCACATCACTCCTCCCCCACTCCCTTCCTCCCACTTAACCTCTCCCCCTCCTTCTCTTCCCCATCAAGGAAGTAAGCGCATTATGTCTGTGGCAGACTTGGCCCACAGTGATCTTCTGTGGCATGCTCATGTCCCAGTGAATGGGTGGAAGAGTGAAAGACTGGAGCAGGTACTGGTGTTTTAGGTGTCAGCTAGTGTCTGCAGGAGGAAGCAAGGAAGCAGGGCACTCTGCAAGTCAATTAAGGTAAGGTACCTGGTCACTTATGTTGTTACACTAACTGCAGCAAAAGAGTAAAGGGTAGAAGGCAGGCCTCTGGTTGGAATAGGAGGGACACCCTATCTAGGTAAGGTGAACTAATGTTTCTAGTGAGGTATTAAGTAGGAAGATTTAAAAGTAGTAAGAAGGTGGGGGGGCAGGTAGGAATTTAAAGAAGGAAATAAACAGGAAAGAAAGGTAAAAGGGAAAATCAAGGACACCCTATCTGGGGTAGGGTGACATAGAAATGAATGCTAGGAGGTTCAAGGGGGTAGAACCAAACATAGGGACAGGGTGCTGTGAGGACCAGCAAGGAGAATATATAGCCAGAAATTGGAGTGGTGCAGTGCAGTAGGTTCTGAGTAGCAGTCTTAAGGAACACATTCTGGAGACTGAGGTGCTGCTCCATATGTACGCACTTCTCTGGGTTGAGGAAGGAGGTCATTAGACTGAGCAGAGCTGACCAGGATCCAGATGGCCTCATTGTTCACCCAGAGGCCACCAAATCCTCTGTCACTGCCCCAGAGGATGCCTAGGAAAAGGATGACTGGCTTTACAGCTGTGCACTCCAGGAGGGTGGGGGTGTTGGGGCAGGGGCCAATTCCTCCACCAATGCCTCTACACAACTCCTTCACTGTTCTGGCAGGATGGGGCTGCTAGAAGGTGTAACCAATAGCAGTGGCACGGGGGGATGTGGGGGTCCCTCATTGGGAGAAACCAAAGTGGTTGGCAGAAAACCCCAGCAGAAGGTGAAGCAGATTCTGGTGGGGGACTCGGTCACTATCAGGATAGGTTTGGGAACAAAGAGTGGCTCAAGAGAGAGGTAAGGTGCCTATCTAGAACCATGGCTCAGAGGAATGGTCAGTAGATCCTAATAATTGCTAGGGCAACAGGATGGGGGTGCTGGATGTCATTGTCCACCTAGGGACTAATGACCTACAGTAGTTAGGGATGTAGCTGGGATTGTCAGATGGAGTTATCATGGATCTAAGGGAGGAGCCTAAAACAGAAAGTATGCATGGTAGCCTTCATCAATGTGCTACCTGTATACAGCCGATGAGAGGACAGAGAACTCCACATCAGGAGTTTTGACTTGTGGTAGAAGAACTGGTGAAGACAGGAGGGGTTTGTCTACAATGGGGACTGGAGGCCAGCCTGGGAGGATGTGGCCCTGTAGAAAGGTGGTGGCCTTCACCCATCTAGGACAGGATCTGCAGTCCTCAGTGGATGGTTTAAATGTTACTATGACAAACATTTAAACTAGCTGAGTGGGGTGGCAGAAGGACAGAAGGAGACATATACTGTCCTGCCACCACAACAAAATGAAGTACAAGGAATGAGAACCTGGGGGGAGAACTTCCCCAGGGAACATGTTTAAGGCAAACAAAGGGGAACTGGAGACAAAGGGGCAAGAAACAAACAGCAGTATGAGAGGGGAAAATAAGACTGGATCATAGGAAGGAAGGGGGATGCAAGAAGGGTGGGAGAAAGATGTAGAAAGTCATGTGTGCAAATGCAGGAAGTCTTAGAAATAAAATTCCAGATCTTAAGGCTATCATGGTGGAGGCAGAGCTAGGCAGAGTGGCCATCACTGAGTCATGGTGCACAAGGGTATAACCCCCAAACAGCGACATTTCTATGGTGACATGTATTGATATCAACAACAGTGCCATGCTGCCATAGAAGTGCCACTGGAACAGGGCAACCCCTTCCCCCAACCTGCACCCCCTTCCCAAACTAACTCTGACCTGGAGTTAGAATCTAATAGTAAGGAGGTGTGGGGGGGCAAAGCCCCTGATGAAAAAACACACACCGATGTGTGAGGCTCCATGCTGACTGCAACTCATGGTCGACATGGAGCCTGGCGCTGTGATGCCGGTTGACGTGTTTCTTGTTAAACCAACATCGTCGAGCAATGCACAAGAAACCATTACAGAGGCATGGCTATACTAGGATATACACACAGCTGAGGAAGGATACAGAGGGGAAGAAAGGTGGGGAGGTTGTGTTATATGTCAGGGAAGCTATCAAGGCAACAGAAATGCAAGGAGGTAAGGAGGGGCTGTTAGTACTGTGGGTCACCCTGGAAGCAAGAGCTGGAGCCTCCATTCACACTGGGGTGATTTATAGACCTCCAGCATAGAGGGAAGATCTAGCTAAAGAAATGGTGGAAGCCATTAGAAAGAATGCAGATAAGGGGAAGGTAATGCTAATGGGGGACTTCTATGTATCAGATATTAATTGGAATCTCCCAGCCACAGCCTTGGCTAGAAGCAGGGTCATCCTAGACTCCCTACAGGGTTGCTATTGAGGTAACTAGTCAAGGGACCCACTCATTATAGGACAATACCAGACCTGGTGCTTATGAACAGAAAAAGTGTTGCAGACATCAAGGTGGGATGCTACCTGGGGACTAGTGATCACTGGACAGTGTTGTTTAACATTAAGACAGCAGCTGAAGTGAACCATACAAAGAAGAGGGCCCTGGACTTCAAAAGAGCAGATTTGAAAAAAATGAGTGAATGAGTCAGCGACACTGTGGTGGGGGGTGGAGTACCCTAATGGGATAGAAGGACAGAGAGCCAGATTAGGGGATGGAATAGTGAAGGCAATAAACCTCCATGCAAAAGAGGTGAGCAAAAGCAGAAGAAACAGAGATCACTATGGGAAGAGGATAGAGAGGTGTACCAGCACAAAAGAGAGAAGCAAGGAAGACAGTGAGAGGCAGTAAAGCACAAACTGAGGAAAGAATAGCGGGGGGGGGGGGCTAATAAAGCAGTAACAAAATCTTTTTTAGGTATATGAGTGAAAAAAAGACAATAGGAGAAACTGTGAGGCTGATGGTCGCCAAAAGAGATTGTGCAGAAGATGACCAGGAAAAAGCAGATATCCTGAACTAATATTTTTGTTTTGCCATCATAGTGGAAAGGGAAGGGGGATGGGCCACATATAGGTTACAGAACCACTGGAGGGAAGGAGGCCAGTAGACTCAAGTCCATTCAAAGAGGACAGAGTCCTAAAGTGACTGCAAATCTGAAAGTAGACAAGGCTATTGGGCTAAATGGGTTGAATCCAAGGGTATTGAAGGAGCTCAGTGGGGTACTGGCTGCGCCTTTGACAGACCTGTTCAATAACTCACTAGATATAATTGTGGTACCAGAGGACTGGAGAAGGGCAGATGTAGTCCCACTCCATAAGAGGGGCAGAAGTGAAGATGCTGCCAGCTACAGACCAGACAGTTTGACATCAGCACTGCAGAAACTAATGGAATCACTTCTAAGTGAAAGACTGGTGGATTACCTTGCATCTAGCAGGTTACATAACCCAAGGCAGCACAGATTCCAGGAGGAAGATCATGCCAAACAAACCTGATAGATTTCTTTGACTGGGTGACCAGAGAAATAGATTGGGGGAGCAGTGGACATGGCCTTCTTAGACTTTAGTAATGCCTTCAACACCATGCCACGCAGGAGGCTCATAAAAAACTGGGATGCTCAGTGTGGGAATCAAAAGCTTCCTGCTCCCTCCCACTGCGTGCTTTCCACCCCGCTACCTCTGTTCCCCTGGCATCTATTTAAACCCTCTCGTTCCTTCCTACTGTATGCTCTCTGCTCCACTCCACCCATTCCCCTCCCACATCTAATTAATCCCTCCTGCTCCCTCCCACTGCATTCTGCCTGCCCTGCTCCCACCATTCCTGGCCACCACCAGAACATTTGAGATGTAACAGCATCGTCATATAGTGTTAAAGAAGTACTCATACCACAGCAGGCAACTTTGCTGCAAACACACTTCTCCTGAAATACAGAGCCCTCTGAAAAGTTGAAACAATGACACACCCAGTAGTTTTAAAGTTACATAATTCTGGAGTTAATCACATTTACCAACCCCTTTGCAATACCGTACCACTACTGTTTCTTGTTGAATTATACCGTACCACTACTGTTTCTTGTTGAATTATATAAGGTAGAATGGCTTATACTGCAGCACTAGTAAAGTCTATGGGTGCAAATGAGTTGTGGCTTACTGTAATAAATACTACAGTTTTCCTGATACCCGGAAGATACAACAATCAATGGATTAGTGAATATGTGCCGAGATATATGTATTCTTGTTATGTTTTTAAGGGGACTATGTTTTTTTTTTCTGTTTTAACCCTGCAGGACATTGTCTGCCACATAGCCAGGAGGTTTTTGAAATAAAAAAAAAATTCAAAGGGCATTATCATGTAAAATAAAGGTAAACAGATACAATAAACATTATATAGTGGCCAAGTGCTGCTATTCAGTGTGTGGCATCACATTGTTAACACTGATCCAATCCCCCTGTCTCTTCAGGTGAAATAATGCAATAATCCCATCACGCAAAACGAGGCAGACCCTTTTTTCATCTTTTCCTGACAGGCGGTCTATGGGTTTCACATTACCTTCATTGACAAAATCAAGATTGATATCCCATGGTGCTGTTTTTTGTCTGAATGAGGACTATGTATATAATAAATTGCCTGGTTCCCCCTGCATAATTCCCTTCTCTGGACACAGGAGCAGGACAGAATCCGAACTCAGGGAGCAGGGATCCTCTTGCTCAGGAAAAATAATTCTTTTACTAGCCACACACAGCACTTCAAAAAGAATTAGGACTACATGTGATCTCTACTGCAGAAAAGTGTACATATCTCAAAATAAATTATTTCAATAGTAGCTGAAAAAGAGGGAGCTGCAGTAAATTCAAAACAATCTTAAGTTAGGAATGAAAATATACACACATTTTTAAATGTATTATTTTCAGAGGGTTGAACTGGGATGGATTCCTTAAGGCTGGCTACTGCTGTGCTGAATATGTATTGCTAGGGTGACAGGTGAAAGCTTGGTCAGTTCCTGGGTACTTACATTCCAGTCTGCTAGCAGCAGAGAGCTTTTCCCATCAATTCAATGATTTCTGAGTCAATTTGGCACTGCTGAGCTTCTATAGTGGAATGCTGCCGTCCACCTGCCTAAGCTCACAATACTTTATTGATGTTAGGTTTTGTTTGTTATGATATCCGGAATTTTTCACAGCTCTGTTTAGCATATATTTAAAAAGTTAGAGCTTTTCAGAGGGAGGGAGGGAGAAAAAGTTTTAGATCTACACCAAAGTGGGCTGTCGAGTTGCTATAGGAAGGAACCGGTGTTTAGGTATCTTACTTAAATTACCCCGTTAGTCCTCCTTTACCCCAGTCCGTTAGAAGGATGGATGCCCCCTCCACCATGGGCACCTTTGTGGTGTGGGACTATGTGGTGCTCATGGCCATGCTGCTTATCTCAGCTGCCATCGGGATTTAGTATGCAGTAGTGGATCAGGGCCAGAACTGGGCCAAGGAGTTCCTGATCAGAGGGAGGACCATGGCAGTGGTGCCAGTGGCCCTGTCCCTCATCGCCACCTGCATGTCTGCTGTCACAGTGCTGGCCACTCTGTCCAAACTTTACAGACATGGAGCAATGGTCAGCATCTTCAGTATCACCTACACCCTGGTCATCATCAGCTTCGAACTCTTCCTGCCTGTTTTACAGGCTGGGGATCACCACTACTTACGTGGTAAGGGCAGGGAGTATTTGCAAGCAAGCCATGCTTACATTCTGTCATTTTATTACTATACCCCATGACTTTGTCTTGTTGAACATATTTGTTGCAATTCATTATCATGTAATTCTTTAATACGCGATGCAAGTAACAAATTCTTATTTTTAATCTTTCGGTATTTTTACATAGCAAAATAAAGTATTGGTTGAAGTTAGTACTATTAGTATCACTTGCTTAACCCTCCCCCTCAAAAAATAGTTACTAAAGTACTTGGGAGGTTACCTTATCAGTGTTGCTTAACTAAAAATTAAAAATACTGTAAATATAGTACTAGCTGAGTACCTGGGAGGCTACAGTATCAGTGTGATTGGAATTTGTAAGTAATGTAGTACTGTACATAGAATAATTTCACTGCATGTGAGTCTTTTCATTCCTACAGGGAGGTACAGTGTTTGAGTAGAAAAGTGTTATGACATAAAAGTATGCAAATCACAGTTCTCAATCCATTACTTTACAAATTGCATTACAGTCTGTCCTTTCTTTTCCTCAGCACCCCCCCCCCCCACACACACACAGAATGTTTAAGGAAGTCACTTTCACAGTTTATCTGTTTAAGGTTGCATTTGTTTTCTGGCTCATTTTAAAGTGACATGTATACAGTGCCTTAATGTACTAAACGTATGTCCCCAAAGTTCAGACAGCAATCTCCAACATGGCAGCTACTGAAATCCTTGTGGGAGGGGAATTAAAATGTTATGCCCTCCCCAATCACTGCAGCTAGCTGTGTGTGTAAATGCATGATCCTGAACTTTTTAAAACACAGTGGGATAAATGCAGGCAAAGATTATCAAAACAGTAGAAGAAGATAACTTTTTCACCTTTGTCTTAGAAGCAGAATAAAAAGAGCAATGCCACATCAAATCTTAAAATAAAGTATATTTGGACTCACATTTTCTAAACAACATTTTAGCTTTAAACAATTGTTATTACTAACAAGTAGTCACCATCATGTACAAGTAGGGCATTCTCCTCCACAGGTGCTGCACTTAAACTGGAGTAATGAAGAGATAACAAATGTACAAGGCTTGGGAAACACACACAATGGTGTGTAAGTGTGCCTGCCAACATCCTTGTTGGGAAAGTTCTACCCCAGACTCCTTGGAACCTGACTTTAAAAAAATAATATTTCATGCAGTTGTAGTCAGTTTCCATTGGACTTCCTAACTAGTTGCATAATTTGGGTTTTAGTAGTTTCAGGGTTCCATTGTTCATATAGCTTATTTACCTAAGCTAGGCCACCATTTCATGTCCAGTGGGGTTTTGCTTTTACCCATTTCAGCAGCTGGTTGCAATAAGTTGCACCTGTAAACAAGCTTTCAGCTTAGTGTGTCTCACCTGGTTAAACAATTGGAAAAAAAATGGGACACTGGGAGTTTAGACAACTTGCTTATAGTCACGCAGCACTGACAGGGTTTGAGCCTGCGATCTCTCAAGTCAGTGCTCCAGAGGTGTCTATGTGGGGGAGCTTATTATTTTCACATTAGATTAGCGTATTGCTTTTGACCAGTAATTACTTTTTTTTATTTATTTAGCTTTTTTTAACCAGGTAAGCATGCTAGGCAAAACAAATGCCTATTTTCAGGTCATAGGATCCCCTGCTCATTTGGTCTAGAGCCTCTCCTGTGCTGCTTCAACCACTAGTTATACAAATTTATTTACATAGAAACATAGACTTTGGCGGCAGATAAGGACCACTTGGCCCACCCAGTCTGCCCATTTCCTACCTACAGGATAAGCTGCAGATCCTAGTTAACCAACAGCCTATTTCTTCCCACCCCCACAAGAATTGTCTTATGTCTGTTCCATGCATTCTTGAATTCTCCACAGTTTTAGACCCCACAAGCTCCTCAGGAAGGCTGTTCCATGTGTCCACCACCCTCTCTGTGAAAAATACTTCTTCACATTGCCCTGGAGCCGTCCCCCTTCTATCTTCAAATTGTGTCCCCTTGTTCTTGCACATCTCTTTTTCTGAAAGATACTACCCTCTTGGACTTTGTTGATTCCACTGAGGTACTTAAAAGTTTCTATCATGTCGCCCCTCTCCCTTCTTTCCTCAAGGGTATATATATTAAGCTCCTTTAGACTCTCCTCGTATGGCTTCTCTTGCAGACCCTGCACCATTTTAGTTGCCCTCCTTCTGACAGCCTCCATCCTGTCTATGTCCTTGCAGAGATAGGGTCTCCAGAACTGGATGCAGTACTCCAGATGTGGTCTCACCAACTGTCTGTACAGAGGAATAACAACTTCCTGTTTTCTGCTGGTGATACCTCTCCCTATACATCACAGTATCCCCCAGCCCTCCCTACTGCCTTCTCACATTGCTTACTAACCTTAAGGTCATCTGATATGATTACCCCCAGGTCCCTTTCCATTTTTGTTGTTGTTACTACCTCCCCCCACATTGTGTAATCTTCCCCTTGGTTTTTGTTTCTGAGATGCATTATTTTGCACTTCTTTGCATTGAATCCAAGCTGCCATACTTCTGACCATTCCTCCAACCTTGCCAAGTCCCTTTTCATCCTTTCCACACATCCTTGTGTATCAACCCTGTTGCAGATCTTTATATCATCTGCAAAGAGGCATCCTTTTCCTTGCAGTCCTTCTGTAATGTCACTTATAAAGACATTAAAAAGGACTGGACCCAGAACTGAACCTTGCGGTACCCCACTAGTAACCCCTCTTTCTTCAAAGTGGACTCCATTTACAATTACCTTCTGTGTCCTGTTGTTCAGCCAATGTTTCACCCAGGCTACCACCCTGGGACCCACTCCTAGGCTGGTTAATTTGATTATTAATCTTTTGTGTTGGTTAGTTAGTTAGTTAGATATTTAATTTTTTACTTAATGTTTGTTAACCGGGAAAGGAAGACTAAGTGATTCTGCCTATGTCCAGCCTTGTCCTGGGGGAGAATGAATATATGGATGTGAACTGGCATATTGAATCTGGTTAAACTGTTGGTGGCATTTTTAAATATCACTAGTACAGTAGAGAATTGTAATGTAGTATTAATGTGTGAATAAGGTTTTTTTTTTGTTGTTGTTAACTAATAAAAGTATCATTTGGGTGAGTGGAGTCATTTATCAAAGAATTAGATAGTGACACTCAGTAACCTTATTTTGGAACAGAGACCTCCCTTTTTTTTTCCCGTGGTTTATAAACTAATCCCTGAATTATTATTGAAAAGGACACTGTTTTCATTCAAACATCCTTAATAACAAAACAATAAAAGGAACATAAATTCAGAAAATATATGAAATGCATACTGAAATATGTCTGGCAAATTTGATTTTCAGAGTTTTCTCTGAGATGCTGAACTTTAATCTTTAAGTTCCAACATGGAAAAGGCAGTCATTTATTTACATGACCCTTTCAAATGGAATTAAAACAAACACTTCTGAGCATAACTGACAATCATCCATGGATAACTAGAGATGCAGCAAAATTTTATTTGGCCGTCGAAATTTTGGTGAAATTAGGAATTTCACCCTACGTAACATTTTGTGAAATTAAGCCCTTAAGGTGAAATTTAGCCATCAATTTCACCGGTAAACTTAGCTTTCCCTGGTAACTTTCACCTTGTGGTAGTATCAGGGAAAATTAGGGGAAAAATTGCTTGTCACATGACTTACTCTCTGCAGCAGACTGTAGGTCACGTGGGTGACTGTACTTAGGCAGGAAGCCACTGAATCTGCTTCCTGTTCCTAGTGCTTGCAGGTAGGGTAGTGGAGTGTTAGTAACTGCAGGTTGGAAAACTTTTAAATTAGTGGCTTGTGTGGTTGTTTGTGTTTGTGTTTTTCCCCAATTTCTTTATATTAAAAAAGGTAAACTTTCTGTTGTAGGGAATTTTCTGTTGTGTTATTTTTCATTTTAGTTTTCTATTAAGAAAACATTTTTTTTGGTTAAACATGGATGGGAGGAAATATAGGGCAAGGGGGACTGGGCAGAAGGCAGGAGCAGTAGGAGGATCTACTATTTGCCTCAACAGGCAGGCTTTTCTGACCATAACACAGATACCCCCCCAGCAGGAACATGTGTCCCCTGCCCTCCAGCAGCAGGAGACTGTTGCCCCACCAGCAGCAGAAGGTTCCCCCCCTACTCCTCAACAGCAGAAGCACCTTACCGCCCTCAGCAGCAGCATATTGCCATGCCCCCCAGCATCAGTAGGAGCCTGTTGCCCATCCCCAGCAGCAGGCACATGTGCCGCCTAACCCCCAGTAAGGGCAGAAGGATGTTATTGATGTCCCCGCCCACCGGTCTCAGCAGTGTGGTGATTTTTTACCACAAAGGTTGGAGATGACAGACTAGACACACATTCAGGGTCTCAGGGAGGAGGTATATGTGGAAATGGGGAAGTTGTTGTTCAGTAATTGTCGCTTGATGGGGCCATAGTGTATTACTGATATACACTGCAGTTAGAATAGCAGGGGCAAGGAATTTTTCCAAAATGATCAACTGAAGTAAACAGTGTTACTGAGTAGAGTAATCAAATTAAATGGATTAACAGGATATGTAACACAGAACAGTCATCAAAATAATATTAAAAATGTATAACAATAACCTAAAAGAGCATACTCAGTGGAAATGGGTGGGGGCTGCTGGGGGGGGCATAACAACTTTAACCTTCTTCCAGTGCCACATCATCCATGAAGCAGCCCTCACAGTCTTTAAGACTGGAGTCATCACCAGGTGGAAATTTGGTCATCATTGTTGCTTCACCTACCTCCCTGCCTTACCAGTGCGGATGTCTTTGTTGCCATCATTGTCTCTGAGACATAGTTTGTGTGGCAACACCATTGACCTAACTGTGTTATGTGGAATGTGAGCCTTGTTCATTTTTATAAATGTTAGGATGGACAAATTCTTTGGTGACAGATTTGTCCTCCAGTCATGCACAATGGCCCCAGCAGAACTGAATACTCTTTCCACACTGACACTGGATGGTGGGCTGCTCAGGTATTTAAAAGCAATGGATACCAGTGCAGGCCAACCACTCACTTTGCTGCTCCAGTATACCAATGGCTCATCAGTGATGCTAAGATGCTTGGTGTCTCCCATGTAGGCATCTGTCATACATTGTGCTGCCGAGTCCTGCTGCCTCATCAGGCTCCTATTCCTTGTCTTCAATTTGTTCCATGCCCACCTGGTACAGAGCATCCCAAGTGGGACTACCTGCCATTTTCTGCTGTGACTTGGATATTTTCTCAGATTTTGTGCACTTTGTGTATCTACATTTTTCATCTGTGTGCCATGCACTCATCTGACAAGGTAATTGGTAAATTTTTCCAATTGCAGACAACCACCTTCAATCATGGCAGGCAAGACACGTTTGTACAGTGGATCCAGCACGGTAGCAATAGCAAACTTATTTGATTGCATAATGCTAGAGACATGTGTATTGCTGCCCAGTATGTGGAGCATGTGACTCATTACATGAGCAGCATTGTGATCATCACTTGCCTCCATCTGGTGATGGACATTCACCAGTGTCTGCCTCAGCACATGTATAAGGGGTATTGACTGACTTATGCAGGCAGTGTCCCCACTCACAGCTTGTGTTGCCTGCTCAAATAGACAGAATGTGTATCATGCCATTCATTTGTCTCCACTGCTCCGTAGTTAGAGCGATGGACACTCCAACACTGTCTCGGATGGTGTGCAGCAGCAGGTAATCTGAAACCACCTTATACTGCTCATAAAGCCGGTTTAGCATGTACAGTGTTGGGTTCCACCTGGTAACAACATCGAGCTTCATACAGTGCTGAGACAGATGGTTAGTGTGCTGCAACTCACACAGATGGTCGCGGACCTTTGCAGACTGGGCGAAGTGCACAAAGATGCGTCGGGTGACAGACACAGTTTCTTTGATTTCGTTGTGGTTCAGAAATTGCTGCACATCTAGATTAAGGCAGTGTGCCAGGCAGGGCACGCTGAAAGAAACACTGTCAGTAATGCATTTCACCACATTGGAGCCATTGTCCCTGGCAATAAATCCCGCTGTAAGTGAGTATGCGTTTAGCCACTCATCAATCTGATTTAGCAGCACATTCAGAATTTTCTCACCAGTGTGAGACCCGGTAACACTTTACATAATGATGGTGGCAAGCTGATGAATACCTGGCATGTTGCTACCACCACAGTTTTGCTTTATGCAGCTTTTGCCAGTCCCCAAATCAACGATCACCCCATGTACTTGTGCCCAGTATGCTGTTTTGCACAGATATGAGCTGCCCACTGTTTGTCCACTTGTCCACATATCCATGCTAAGGTGGATATATTTGGAAGCAGAATGCTTCATGGCATGTAGGATGGACTGTGAAACTCTGCTGTAAAGTTTGGGCATGACAAAGTTTGAGAAATATATTCACAATAGCACCTGCCATTTGGGACAGGCATGGGCCATCAAACGGCAGAATCCAGGATTCTCCGCAAAGGAAATTGGCAACAGGTCGATGGTCAGCATTTCTTTTAAAATTCAAAAAACTTTATTAAACCTGATTAACTTCAGATACATACCACAGGCAGGTTACATATAGGAATGTTCAGAGTACATATCAGTAGCCAAGACAAAAGCAGAAAAAAAAATATCCAGTAATTTTGCAGATATCTCTATCAAGTTACAATTTTAATAATACAGTCCTCCCTGTATCCCCCCACCCTTCCACCCCCCCATCTCCAAAGTATTATATATAACCAGTATCACTAGGATGACATTAGATATGATATGGCAGCAGAAGAACCAAAGTACAGTATAATGTAGTTATATTTAGGACAAAGGGTGTAGCATCAGCAGTGGTAGCTCCTGGAGGTGAACCGTAGATACTGAGCGACAGATATACACCCATCTTTCACCCAGGGTTCAAGGATAACAAGGTATAAAGGGGTTCCCAAGTTTGTTTATATTTAGTGTATGAGTGTGACATACTAGAAATGGTGTGCTCAGCTTGAAGTGCAAATATAATTTCCTGGTATCATTCCCTGAAGGTGGGAATGGCTTGATCGCACCAATGCTGCAGAATGACTTTTTTTTGGCACAGGCTGTTATTAGGGCCATATGTGTTTTTTGATTGCCCAGTAAGGTTCTGGTAAAGTTATCTAAAATACATATTTCTGGAGTGAAAGCCTGATCAAGGCCCAAGAGGGAGTCTACACGATGTCTGATCTCATCCCAAAAGGGTCTAACTTTGCCATATTGCCAGAGAATGTGAAGTAAGGAGCCCCATTCTCCCTGACATCTACTGCATATGTCCAGAGGCAGCCTGCCCATTATCTGTAGTTTAACAGAGGTGTAAAACAAATTATGTAAAATCTGAAATTGCATAAAACAGTACCTGTCCCATTTTATGTATTTATATACTCCTTTCCAAATGCAGGGCCATTCTTATTGATATTCTTGCTGAGGGAGGGCCTGATCCCAGTAATAGTGGAATGCCTGTTCCCTTTCAGTAAGAAGGTCCTGAAGCCATGTGTGAAAAAAAGATATAGTATGAGAGGTGGGGGTGGACAGTAATGAAGGGAGTAGTAGGTTACCGTAGTCCTTGGACCAAATGCCAGATCCAAAGTGACTGAAAAGCATACGATGAAGATGTAAGTATTTGAAACACATGGAGATGGGCCAGCTGTATCTCTGCTATGCTTCTTTAAAGGTAAGAAGCTTACTGGAAGACAGCAGATGTTCAACTGAAAGAGATTCCATGGAGGGCCAAGCAGATTTAATCAGTAGCTTCCCAGCAATCTGGAAGTTCTGATTTTCCAGAATGGGTTGTGTGACGTCATGGTGGGGGTTTACGGCAAGCAGCTGATATAGTTGCTGATGGGTGCAAAGTGATTATCCAATAGGAATAACTTTTAAGGGGTCTGGGATCTTCCTAGTGGCTGGGGACATACAAAAGGAAGCTAAGGCGCAGGCCCAGCTGTTGACTCTGGAAGCCCTCTATGTCAAGCCATCGGGGAATATAAGATGGCAAGCATTTCAATGGTGGCTGTGTTCAGCTTACGGGCAGCAGCAAGACTTGGGGAGTACTTTGAGTGCTGCTCAAACACACTCTTCAATGTGGGCTGCATTTTTGGGGCAGGTTAACCAAAACACTTTATTTGTGCCACCAATGTTGTTCTTGCTGAGGTACCAGGTGAGTCTCCGGGTCTGCAATGTGCAGCATGTATGAAACTGGTTATTTTGGTGGATTTTGTGCCTGGTCATGTACTTTTATAACTCAAAGGGAGTGGCAGCTCCACTGCTACTATGTCCACTGCGTGAGAAAGAAAAGGATTCCTCATACTCATCCTCCAAGACCCACTTAGCCTTCCCTCCTCCTGCTCTATTACACTGCTGTCACTAACATTAAGCTTGACAAGTGAAGTCCCACCAACAGCTCTGATATCTTTCTGGTGTCTGTGCCAGTGCAATGGGTGTTTGTTTTACAAGTGGGCATGCTGGCCATCAGTGCCTCTGTGGCTTCTCTTTTTTCCACCACTCACACGTGCTTGACACAGCTGACATATCGCTACAGTCTCATTAGCTGCATCAAGCATGAAAAAATCCCAAACTAGGGACTTTGCACCTATAGATTTGGCATTGTACTGGGACTTGGACAGCGGAGCCAAAGGTGTGGAAGTTTTTGCTTTTGGGGCCGCTTGCATGACTTCCACCATGCTATGTTTGGAACAGGGGGTTACTGGACTGCTTGTTGTAGGCTTGCTGATAGCCTCACGCTCAGGCTTGATATCATCACCCTTCAGCTTTTTCACTTCTGGCTCCCACAGAGGATCCAACACCTCATCATCATCTGTACCAAAACATATTATATCCTCCTCCTCCCTATCACTGTCTACTTCCAGAGAAAAATGTCCTTTCTCTGGCATCTCCTCACTGCAGGGGGCTGACTTTCTTTATGTCCTTTTCTAGGAGAAACAGACTGAAGCTGAACAGTATCACCCTCACCATCATCAGATCCACCTTGAGCAGGAACAACAGTCACAATGATAACTTTTTCCACTTCCTTCTAGACCTCTGTGCCTCCACAGGTGTGAGTGTCTCCCTTTTTCAAAGTATCACCCCCAACAAGCATTCTAGCTGCAGATTGGGCAGTAAAAAAATGAGTCACAGACTTGAAACCACTTCTAACTTCAGTTTTGGTGGCACTGGCTGCCACAGCAGCACTGGAGCCCACAGCAGTTACTGATTCAGAAATAGGGTTGCTTACTGGAAGTGGAACCGTATTTCTGCTTTTTCCAACAGACATCTTTGAGCCATCTCACACCCGGTCACCTTTCCCTGAACTGAAATGTCTCTTTGCAGGTATATTTATATGCTTGCTCCATTTGACTTCCTCCAGAAGTATATGATTATGTATTTCTATTAAATAAGTGTGAATAACACCTGTGGTACTATCTGCCAAGGGCAAACAGCAATCAGAACAGGTAGCAGCACTGTAGTCTGTACAACTACCTACAACTGCTACTGTAGCCTATTCGAGTGTTAAAACACTGTTTTACTTTTTCACTTACAAAAACATGAATTAAGTAACATGGGGTAACAGGAGAACAAATGTAAGAGACTTTAAATACCAAACTGACAGAGAACACCACCACAACAAGGATGCGTAGTAACTCTGAAAAAAGACTTATGTAGTTCTTAGTAAAATGTCAGTTTTTAAATGGAATGGTTATTACACAACTTGATGATAACTGGGTAGGTACAGGAAGGTTCACGCAAACTAAATTGTAAACCAACCGCACAGAACACCTCACAGTCACAATACGATCTATAGTCCGGATAAGTGGTGTCTGGAGAAGACAAGCACTGCAATATGTCAGTACTTACTAAATACAATTTTGTCTTATAGATATATCAGATGGAAGGGACAACAGGATTTCAAATGAACAAAGTCGCCTCCAACAATCTTGCAGGGACAATCACTCTCTTGAAAACTATGTAGTTTTGTACATAGTACGGGTCAGGTAGTAAACACCAGTGGTGTAACAGGGAGGAAAGGGTTAATATGGTAAGCAAATTAAACAGAAAAACAGGAATGCTGCAATGCAGAGGCTAGATTACACAATTAATTTCTGTGAGCAATTCAACAATGCAGTGTACCTGGATATGGACAAGTGTTCAATGTCCACAAATACTTCCAATACAAAAATAAAGCAGAAAAGTGATTAAGCAAAGTGAAACAGGAACAGAACTATTCAGAATAAGTAGGTGTTCAGATAAAGTTACCCAACAAAGGGTCAATATGTAAGAAAAATATTACAAATAAGTAGCACACCAACAAAAATATTAAGACTTAAAAGAAATAACAGAAACTCACTCACAACTTGTGAGAAATCTGTCAAATATTAGGAACCAGCCTGCTATGCTTTCACATACACATACACACACACACGGTCAACCCTCCCTCACTCAACTACATCACAGACACAGACTCAGACAAAACTGAAAACACTGCCTACATTTAACTAAGTATTATCCAAAGATACCAAAACAAAAAATTGTTCACTAGCAGCACTAGAAACAAAATTTAGATTTTGGGAGCAATTAGTTCTCAAAAATAATGAATAATAATAATACAATAATAAATTTTATTTAATATAGTGCCTTTCACATAGCAAGGTGCTGAACAAACAAATAAAACCAGTAAATACAATAAATACTAATAAAATCAGTAAAATCAAAAAGAGTCAAGTAAGCTTTACCCCATAAAAAGGTCTTTAATACCTGCTTAAAGCACCCCACTGTCCTGCACTCCTGTAACTGATGGGGCAGAGAATTCCAGAGGGTAGGGGCAACAAACCCGAAGGCACGAGCCCCCTATGACTTTAAGTAAACCCTTGGAATCTCCAGCAACCCCTTGTCAGCTGAGCAAATCTGCCACAGAGGGATGTAAGGAACCAGGAGCTCTTTCAAGTAGTCAGGACCCTGTCCATGTAGGGCTTTGTAGGTTAACAAACCTACCTTAAAAGTGATCTGCCACTGAACAGGCAGCCAGTGCAGATCGCGCAGCACAGGGGTAATATGGGATCTCCTAGATACTCCAGTCAACAAACATGCTGCAGCATTCTGCACTAGCTGCAAGCAGCAGATATCAACCCCAAAAAGCTCTAAGTAAAGGGAGTTACAGTAGTCAAGGCACAAAGTCAAAAAAGCATGGACCAAGACAGACAGATCACTAGATGGGATGAGGTGCTTGATCCTAACAATTTTCCTAAGATGGTAAATGGCCAGCTTGATGACTGCCGCCACCTGATGACGAAGGGTCAGTCCATCAATAAGCACCACTCGTAGGTCCCACACCCATTCAGAGGTAAGGATCTGAGCCCCCCCCAGGACCAAGCCAGAGGGGAGATCAGCCCTCAACCTCTCTGTCAAGTGACCCAGGCCCACCACCAGAACCTTAGTCTTTCCTGCGTTCAACTTTAAACCACTGGAACTCATCCAATCTTGGATCTCCATGAGGCAGCTGTTCAGTACTGCGATAGCACTAGCCTGGTTGTGGGCGAAAGACAGGTAGAGCCGAGTATCATCAGCATAGCAGTGAAACCTCAGCCCATAGCATCTTACAATGGCTCTGAGGGGCAGCATGTACACAGCAAATAATATGGGAGACAGCGCTGAACCCTGGGAAACCCCACAAGACAGAGAGAAAAACTCAGAAGAAAATATTCCTGAGACAACTCTCTGAGTTCTACCGGTGAGGAAAGATGAAAACCATCTGAGTACTGTCCCTGACAGTCCACAGTTGAACCTCAGGTGTTCAAGCAGAATCCCATGATCTACAGTGTCAAAGCTGATGATAAATCAAGGAGAACCAAGATGGAACGGTTTCTCCGATCTCTTGCCATCAGGAGATCACTGAGCACCCGAACCAGAGTGGTCTCAGTACTATGCCTCTTTTGGAAGCCCGATTGGAGAAGTTCGTATAAATTATGGATGGTTAAATGGTTCTCCAGTTGAGCTGCCACCACTTTCTCAATAACCTTTCCCACAAAAGGAAGTTTAGAGATGTGTCTGTAGTTTGCTAGATTCTCCGGGTCCAAAGAAGCCTTCTTCAGGAGGAGTGTTACCACCGCCACCTTCAGGAAGCTAGGGAACTCACCCGAATCCAAAGAGCACTGGACAATCTGAGCTAAGATCAGGCCAATAATATCACTACAACCCAAAATTAAGGAAGTAGGGCCCAGATCTAAACTACATCATGTGGTGAATAAAGAGGTTTTTGAAGGGTTTATTGGCTGTGATGCACCACACTGAACTGCTCTCTGACTCAACAGATAATATACTGCACAGGAAACAGCCTGCACATGATATTTCAGCTATTTACCTGTAATACGTTGCAAATTTGCAGGCAAAATTGAAAAACATTGGCAAAATTGGCGAACTGTTAACAAATTTCACATTACGCGAAATCACCATCTGAAGTGAAATTACTTTTAGCCTAGGCAAACAATTTTGTGTAATGCAGTAACTATGCAAAATATTATTGCTAGACGAAAGTTTCCAATTTTGCACAACTCTATGGATAACCCCATGGAGGGTATCCTACAGACACAAGCATTAATTAATCTGCATATATATCTGCAACTTTGAATGTTAACAGTGTCTAGCTAATAGCTATGCCATCATTCTGCTCTGACAACTTTTTGGGGTAATTTTATGTAAATCAGAAGAAGACAACATATTGGTTGCCTTATCTAATTTCCTAGTCCCTTTTTTAAAGTGGAACAGTCGGCACTAAGAACACCACACTCAAGTGTGGGGCTGGTACCAATGTGCACTTTGTGAGCAAAAGCATTTTTTACATACTATTTAATGCAGTAAAGTGCATTGTGTCAGTCAGATTCTGATCACTTGCAAGCTAACATCTTCTATAACTACAAATCCCAGAATCCCCTGCAGCTGACATCAGAGGAGGCTGCAGCAGTGGGAGATTCAATAGCCTGCAATACATGTGAGATTTTATTTATACAGTATTATCTTTTATTTGCTGGTCCTGCTGTCCTTTTTCAGTTAAGCACAGTCCCAGTTGACTGTACGTAGCCATACATAGCTCCATGAAAATAGTGGGACCAGCAAAAATCTGATCAATTTTATATAAAAGTTGTGACATACACTGTAGGCATTGAATCTCCAACTGCTGCAGCCCTCCTCTGATGTCAAATACAGTGGATTCTGTAATTTGTAGTTATAGAAAATTTCAGCTTGCAAGTCAACGTAATCAGTCTGACACAATCTACTATACTGCACTAAACAGTAAGTAAAAAATGTTTTTGTATACCAAGTGCACATTGGGACCATTCCCACACTTGGATATGGTGCTATTAGTGCTGACTGTTCCCATTTTAAACAAAAGAGCTAGGCAGTTAACTGCTTTTAACTGAAGTAGAATAAACATAGAAATGTCCATGTCTCCATACAATACTTTTTTATCATAGTGTCATGAAATTCAGTTAAACCAAAATAAACAGAAGAAACACAAATACGTTTCATTCCATGTTCATAGGTTCATAGTAATTTATGAGTTCAATGGACCGAAGCCCTTTATTGAACTCGCTGCCAATCTAGTCAATGGTGGAATTGAAATTTTCTGTCTCCCATAAATCTATCCAAACTTCTTTTAAATGTCTCCATACTATCATTTTCTACTACCTCACTGGGCAGAGTATTCCATGTGTTCACCACCCTTTGGGTGTACCACTGATTTCTTTTATATGTTTTATTTGTTTCCCCTTGTAATTTGTACTTATGGGATCTAGTATTTTGGGTAGTTGTTTTGTGTCTAACTAATTCTATGGTCTCAAGTAGATAGTCATCATTATAAGGTCTAAATGCCAGACACAGATCTCTTAATTTGCTATATTCTGTCAAGTATAAGTTTTGATGTGTCAGTCTTCCATTGTAATATAGGTTGTCCATGAATTTAATTTTCTTGGTTGTCCATCTTTGGACTCTCTCTAGTTTTGTTCTACTATCAATTGAAGAGGGAGCACAAAAAGGAGAGCAGTACTCTAAGTGAGGTCTAATCAGTGATG
The DNA here is from genome assembly GCA_016271365.2 of Neoceratodus forsteri. NCBI lineage: Eukaryota > Metazoa > Chordata > Ceratodontiformes > Ceratodontidae > Neoceratodus > Neoceratodus forsteri. Next base: position 462,424,389 of record CM028129.1, read on the forward strand.
AATATAAAGGTTTAATGACTTCTAAATCTCTGCTTTTAATGTTCCTTAAGATTCTCTTTCATATTCCGTAACATTTCTTAACTGTAATTGTTGCATGTGCATCATATTTTAAGTTGGTGTTATATTTACACCAAGGTCCCTTTCATTTGTGGTTACACTCAGAGGCATTCCATTTAAGGTGTACTGATGTCCAGGGTTATTGCTCCCTAAATGCATTATTTTACACTTAGCTGTATTAAATGTTAGTGTATTATCTCTTGCCCAGGAGGCTATTTGATCTAGATTTTTTGGAATTTATTTACTGAGCTGAGATCATTAACTATTCCCCCTACCTTACAATCATTGGCATATTTACAGAGCCAGGTGTCAATGGATGATTGCATGGTTGCCACCAGTATGTTAAAAAGGACTTAGCCCAATACAGAGCCCTGCAGTACTCCACTGGTTACATTAGCCCATTCAGAACTATATCCCCTTATCACAACACGTTGTGTCCTTTCCCATAGCCTTGAGTATATCCATCTAATGATGTTTGGATGGAGCTACATTCCGATTAGTTCTTCTATCAAAGTTTTATGAGACACGGTATTGAATGCCTTTGAAAAGTCCAAATAAGCTACATCAACTGGCATCCCCTTATCCAGTGCAGCACTCCCTGGTTCAAAAATGGTAGCAGATTTGTCAGGCAAGATCTTGCATGGGAGAAGTCATGCTGTGTAGCATTTATGTGTTTACTTGTCTGTAAGTGTTCTGTTATATGCTTATGTAGTAATCTTTCCAGGATCTCACCCACAATCGAGGTAAGGCTGATCAGTCTATAATTCCTGATGTCTTGTCTATGGCCATTTTTAAACATTGGTGTTACTAAAACCTCATTCCATTCTTTGATTGTTTTACCCTCTTTCAGAGATGCGTTGTAAAGCATTGTAAGTGGACCCACCAATTGTGGTGCTAGTTCCTTTAAAAAGTTTGGGGTGATTTCATCTGGTCCCACTGAGCTGTTAGTTTTGATATTTTTTTATTATTTCCATGACTTCCTGTTCAGTAAATGTTGGAAAATCTGTCTGTATACTTGGGATTTCTACAGCGATAGGTTCCTTTGTTTTATATACACAGCAGAAATAGTTATTTAATCCAGTTACTAAGTCTTCTTCTTTAGTTATTAAATTATTCTGTTGCATGATAGGGCCTACTATATTATTGTTTCCCTTCAGTGAACCTACCTAGTTAAAAATTTTTTCATGTTACCCTTAACTGTAGTTGGCAGATGTTTTTCAGCATTTTGTTTTGCTTTGCGTATTAGGGGTTTAGTTTTCTTGGCCGCCATCTTAAATGTGTCTAGTTTGGCATCTGTTTTGTGTTTAGTATACCTCTTATATAATTTATGTTTTTTTGTTATGCTTTTACATATATTGTTATTCCACCATAGAGGTAGCCTACGGTTGTTCTTGTGTTTCTTTCTATCTGGTACCCACTGTGAAATACAGCTACTTAGCTTATTACTAAGGGTGTTCCAAATGCCAGTCAGTCTTTTTTCTTTTAGTTCATTTTTCCAATCCCATTTTGCTATAGAAACATAGAAGTTGATAGCAAATAAGGACCGCAAGGTCCATCCAGTCGGCCCATTTATTTCCACCTTATGAATGAATGTGCTAGGTAATCTTTAATTGCACCATAATCTGCCTTAAAGTAGTCCTTTATTTTGGTTTTACCAGATTGTATACTTTTCCTAGATGTTTTAATTTCAAGGTATACCATGTTGTGATCACTTGTTCCAAGTGGGTGTAGAATTTTTGAGTCTATAATTACGGATTGTGGACTAGTGAATATTAGGTCTAATATATTTTTGCCTCTTGTCCCTTCATGTACCTGTTGTTCTAAGTTATTCTGAAGTATGATGTCTACAAATTTTTTTTCTATTGGGTTGGCTCCAGTTAATTGTGACCAATTTTTTGTGGAAAAATTAAAATCTCCGATAAGGATGTAATCTTCATTGATATTCATAGTTTCAATTTCAGTTAAGAAGTCGTTGGTCTCTTCTGTGTTCAGACTTGGAGACTGGTATCCCAGGCTGATAGGTAAATTTAAGGGAGGTGATATCAGTTTTAGCCATAATAATTCATTCTTACTTATTCGGGTTTGTAATATTTGAGAGTTCATTGTCTTTTAGATTGTTCTTTATGTACAGTGCTATTCCACCACCTGTTTTATTAGTCCTATGTTTTGCATACATGGTGTAACCAGGTATCGTAGTACCCCATTCAGTATCAGTGAACCACATCTCTGTTACTCCACAGATATAGATATTTTGGTTTTGTAGAACATAATTAAGTTCATCTAGTTTATTTCTAAGACATTGGGCATTAATGAGTATGATTTTAGGGGAGTCTCACTTTTCGGTTTGTAAATGCACTGTGTAAAAGGGTGATATGGAAAAAAATATTAATATGTGCCAGTCTCTCAGCAGAGCAGCAGTGTTGTCACCTGCAGCACTAAGCAGTCAGGTTTTCATTTCACACTATAACAGGTAAGTGTGGGAGATGCATATCTAAAAGCTGTTGATAACATACTGTTTCTGTGGAGGGGTACCACTATGGGAGACATGCACAAAAGCAATACCAATGGTGATCTTCAGCATTGACAAATGCTTGTTTTCTATTGCTTTACCCCCAGTTGTCTACACACTGGGGACCCTTCTTAGGCCTTATGCCAAGTAAGCAGCTGGTTCTCATCAACTATCTACCCTCAACAATGCTGTTACCTTCACAGCCTCCCCCCAAGTAGAGCCCATGTGGATGTCTGTCTTCCACACAACATCAGGCCAAGTGTGGAGAATGCAGAAGTGGGGCTCAACTGTTCTGGCCATCATATTGATGGTCAACAGGATTTTCACCTGATTTTTCTAGTCCCTCACTTCTCACTCACAGGGCTGGATTAAGGAAAGGACAAAAGGGGCAATGTCCTGGTTCCCAGGGCTATAAGGGGTCCCTGAAGACAAGCTTTCAGGCAAAAAAAAAAACAAAACAAAACAAATAAGATTCTAGCCCTTTTCCTTGGAGAGATATCATGCTGGTAAAAATCAATACATATTGCTGCTGTAGTTAGTTGGACAGCTTTCATTGACTAAACTAGTGTGAACTAGGCCCACGTGAAAGGCAGACTGCAAGTAAAACTACAATATAGCTGCTGTGAAATTTTGAATAATGTCTGCAAAGATTTTGAAAAATGCCACCAAAATATATTTTTCGGTTATTTCCATCTTTTAGAACCACTCATCCACATGTCACCAGATGTGACATGTTTACAGCTTTCTAACATATATGTGCCTGCCGAGTTTCAGATGTATAACATTAAAGAAGGTTGAGCTATAAGCATGCAAATACAGTATGCAGAATGTTTTAAATTAAATTTTACAAGTACAAAAACTTCAGCATTATAAACCCCTGTAGCTTTAAAACTAGAGAACACAATATCACAAAATGCATCGGATTCATAGACCTTAAAAAGGAAGCTTTGTGCGCCATCCTTCCAATCTCTTGCTTAAATGATGCCCATGTTATAAGCAGCCAAATACTGCAAAATAACATCAGTGCTTGATGTTGAATTTCATGAGGAACTGTAAAGCTTGCGGAATTTTGTGATAATGTTTTGGAAACTGTGCCTATGAATCTTGTCCAGTCATACACCTGGCCTGCAATGGAAAATGGAAAAGAAAGGAAAAAAGAGGGATTAGGTGGTAATAAAGTTGGATTCATAGACAACTCTCCTGTAAAAGTAGCAGGAGAGAGGAGGGGTACAGCATGACCATGATGCTAATGCAGGTAAAGTGGTTTGCCTGTCTGCTGTACAGCTCAAACACATGCGGCCATAGCCAGGCCCTGTGGCAAGGGAAGGGTCTGACTATTTGGTGGCATTATTTTGTAGTATTTCCACTGAACATTTTAAAGTACTTAACCAAATTTCTCCAACATTTTTAGATTCCAGGATCAATTGACACCAGGGGCCAGATATTCAGAAATGCACCAAAGGTATGCGCAACCCTGGTGCAGTGCACGTCAACTGCGCAATGGCACAGGGACTGCGATATGCAATGGCTGCACACCGCAACATGTGCCAGTGCAACATGGCTGAATATTGTAAGCACTGCACCATAGTGCAGTGAGAGGTGCACCAGGGAGCAACCAGAAATGTGCCATAGCGCAACCAGGTATGCACAAGGGGCAGAGGAAGATGCTCTAAGGCACAGCAGGAACAGCCAGAGGCACAGCCGGGAGAGAGGCAAGAGGGAAGGGGGGTGGAACAGTGTGGGAAGGTGGAAGCACCAGGCCAGGAACACTGGCAGGGACACAGACAGCACACAGGTGACAACTGCCCACAGACAGCCCCCCCCGGACGGTGGATGCAAGGTACCAGTCACACCCATGACAAGGTGGGCCCCAACTGGCCACCACCCACTGGATGGCATGCACCCCCTGGAGAACAGTACATCACACCTTGGCACATGGCACCCAACACACACACAACACAGCCTGTACAGCCAGCCCAAGGCCACTCCAAGGCACAGCCACTGACCAACGAGCATGGCACCACCATGCATGGTCCACAAAATGACACAGGAGCACCACACGGCTATCCACCATGCCACTGCAGCATGGACCCACTCACCCGCTGCAAAGCAAACATGGACACAGATGAGTAAACAAGCAACAAATATAATTCAAAGACAACAACATGAATGAAACAGAACAATCAAGAACAAGAGGGAGGGTATGTGAGGGATGGAAGGGGGAAGGGACAGGGGACAGGGTCTGTACAGTTGGTCGGGGGAAGGTAGGGGACGGGACGACAGAGGTGGGATGGGAGCTGCAGTCCATCACAGCCAGCCACCGCCTGCCAGCACCTGGCACATCCCCCTGCACCGGTCCTGGAGCATGAACCTCCGGGTCTGCACTGCTATCTCCATGGTATGTGACGTGATGAGGAGAATCTCATGCAGGAGAAGATGATACAAAGGAAGGCAGGATCCCCTCTGGACACCTATGGCAGAAGAAGGGACAGGTGATCAGTGCACATCCATAGCACCCTAGCCCCCCCCGTGTGCAGTACACAGTGGGAACACATGCCCCTGGATTGGCACCCCTGCCACCCTCAGTAGGTGGGCCTACACCTGCCACCAACCCAGCGGGCCACGGCAGTACACAGCACTGGAGACTGCTGCCCAAGGGCCACCTGACAGCAAAGTGGCAGGCAGGTGGCATGGTGCTGCAGCAGAACCACAGCAGCACTGGTGGCAGCCAGACGGACACCCAGCCTACCAACAGCTGCCACATACATGCAATGGCCACCCCACGGCACCACGCACACTGCACTGTGTGCTGCACACAGCTGCTATGGCACAAGGCACAGGAGGCCAAAACTGTACCCCCACCTCCACCAACCACCCAGTACAACAACATGGGAATGCACAGTGCCTACCTGCCCACTGTGGCACTGCGCACACCGGTCCCACTGCTGTACCTCTGCTCAGACTTGCACCCCAGCTGTAGGGCCCACAGTGGCCTGCTGTGGCCCACCAGGTGCCCCTGCCGCCCTGGAAAATCTCCGGTCCTTAGGTCCTAGGACAGGAACACAGACAGGCACACGTCAGAACACAGCCACAGCATGAGCCCACTGCCCCCACCCCTAAGCACAGTGTGTGCCCAGCCAGGAAAGTCTGCAGGGCAGTGGTGCAATTCACCCAGTGACTGGCAATGCAATGCCAAAGGGCACACAATGACAGGCGCCCCCCAACCCAGCATGGTATGCAGCCCTATCAACCCCATGGAACAGTGGTCATACACAGATGCAGTATGTGCCCACTTACCTGGCAGTGGCATGGCCCTCCTGTGGACATGTGCCTGCAGCACCCTCAGCCGCTCCGGGTTCCTCCTGACTAGGTCACAATATTGATGGCGGCACTGCTCCCTGGTATGCTGCACCCCCAGTGGCCTAGACCAGTCCATCGGCGATGTCCTGCCACACCTCTGTCCTGGGCCGCTGTAGGGGCTGCTGCCCAAACAGACTGGCAGCATGGGGCTCAACCTCGGACACAAGGTTCACAATTTCCACCTGACTCCAGTTCTGAGATCGTGAGTCAGCATGGCGCGTCATGGTGCTATAGCAAAGCAGCAGGTCAAAATGGTGCCCAGTAGTGCACATGCACAATGTGCACAAAATGCACACCTCGCTGGCAGTTTATGCTGCCTCCAGCAATTGTGCATCTCTGGAGATGCATGGCATGGCCCCACCGGCACATGGAGCAGGGGTCCCAAGAGGGCATAGGACAGGGGTCAGGGGTCAGCATGCGTAATATGCACGTGGGCACCATAGGACCCATGCCACATGGTGCGCAATAGGGCCATGAAGGCACTACACCCCATGGTCCCTATAGTGCCCGAGCATCATAGGCCCTATAGCACCCGAGCATTAGCGAGTGCCCATTGTGCATATCATGGCATTGCATGATGACATGCGCCAGAGCAAGTCCATTACACAATGCACAACAGAGCGATGTTCAGCTTTCATATGCAGATTAGCTCATCAGCCTGTCCGGAGTGCACTGAGGACATTTGCGTGTCATTACGAGGATTCTTGACGCTCATTTGCATGACAGCTATAAAGGCACCACACAACATCACAGGCCATGGACCGCATTGCAACCATCAGAGGTAAGGTGCATCTGCCGAGGGGAGCCAGCACAGGGTGCTGGATGGCTAGGGTGGGACACTGCAGCCACTAACCACATGTCAATGTCCATAGGTAGCATCATGTCCGAGCACGAGGAGGGTGAGGAGCATGGGCCTTCCTGGCAGTGCAGGTCCAACTTCATGAGAGTGGAGACTGATGACCTGTTCGAGGCATACCTGGACAGGGAGCCATTGCTGAGTGGCACCACTGGCATAACCCAGGCCAGGGCCGCAGCCTGGGAGGAGGTGGAGGAGGCAGAGAACCAGCAGGGCAGCCACCAGTGGTCTGCACAGGAGTGTAATAAAACGGTGGGCACTGACAGGTGTCTGATAAAGGAGAAGGTGGTGAATATTTGGGCCACCAGGATGGCCACAGGTGGAGGCCAGCCCGCCGTGACACAGCTCACGCCGCAGGAGGAGATGGTGGCAGCCACCATGCGGCGTAGTGCAGTGGAGGGTGTGCTGGGTGGTGGCTTCCAGACTGGAAGGATCCCCTCACTGCAAGGTAGGTATGGCAGGCAGGCAGGATGGGGACAGCCTGGGGGGACCTGCGCCTGTTGAGTCAGCGGCCCTAATGCATTGGTGTTCCCTTACAGCACCAGCACACCAGCATGCAGTGGCAAGGGCACCAGCAGCTGTTGTGGTAGACCACCCAGCCCCAGAGGACTAGCCGTCTACCTCCACGGGCATCCGGGGGCCTGAAAGGCTGCAGAATGCCACTGCCGTCAAGCCGAATGTCCCGGGCAAGGTGGCAGACAAGGCCTTGGCTGTGTTCCAGTGAGATTCCAGACACGGCGTGCTCTGTGTGGAGACACAGATCGGAGCAGGGTCTGACACTGATGATGATCTGACCATAGTCCTGGATGGCGGGGGTCTTGTTGGAGGGGAAACACCCATACCATCCATCAGTACTGGCAGCACGGCTGGTGGCCTGTCGGCAGTGGAACAGCTGCCCGCCACTGCCCCTGGTACCACTGTGTGCACAGGCACAGTGACGCAGTGTGGCAGGGCACCCGCACAGTCGCTGGCCAGCACACAGGGGCCGGAGGGGTGGCAGCAGAAGATGGCCAGAGATATTGGGAGGTAGGGCGCCGCATCTGCCACTGGGGCACCTGTCATTGCCCATCCCCATGGGGACCACACTGTGCAGGTCCCACCTGAGCGGGGTGCTGTGCAGCACGGTCATACGACACCGCTGGGTTGGCGCCTCACCCATGTACCCCAGGGTGCCAAACCCTTGGCCGAGCACAACCAATTGCTGTGGGCCTCCATGGAGCAACAGGTGCTGCTTGTGGTTGGGGTGTGGGCACTCCATGTATAGGTGTGTCAGGCAGCCGAGCAGCCTGAGAGGGGCACCGCACAGGTCCTGGAGGTCAATCAATGCCTGTGGGAGGACACGACCGCAGCCCTGGACCACATTGCCAATGTGATCTCAGTCAGCCTTGCCCCACTGGCTGCCATAGGGCGTGGCCAACTGCCCCAGACACCGTGGAGTGCAATGTCCACCTCATGGCTCCGGCGTCGGGCGACCCCAACCATGCCAGTGCCAGACTCTGCTGTGGGCATCCCAGGAACACCTGGTGTGGGTCTGTTTGGGAGTCTTCAGACCCCTGCGAGGACCCGGTCATGGTCCCGCAGTCCCACCCCTGTGGGGTGGTCGCAGACCCCCCAGTGGCCATCGCGCAGCCTGTGTCTGCTGAGCAGCCATGGTGCAGCCATCCCAGTGTCCGTGGCAGCTGTGTGTGCATGCCTCCCTGTCTGCTGCCACTGCCCTGTGTGCACATGGGTGTTGTGTGTGTATGCATGACATGGTTGTGGCAGCCTTGTGGTGTGCCACATGCTGCCTGTGTGCACACCTGCCCGGCTGCTGGCCCATGTGGTGTGTGCGTGATGATGCCTGCTCAACACTGGTTGTGCATGTGCACCGGTGCCCTGTATCTGATCCACGCCACGCACTTGTGCCTGGTCAAGTGCTTGTGGGTGCCACTGTGTTGGTGTGATGCTGTGTGGTGCTGTGTGGTGTGGTGTTGCGTGTGGCTGCGTGGCACTGCACCGCCACTGCCTTGTGCCTGTGTGTGCATGGCTGTGGCTATGGCCACTCCTGGCTGTGTGCCCTGCCACTGTGTCGGTTCTGTGCATGGGTGTTTGTCCACCTACCTGCATGCACCATAGAGCTCCTGTGCAATTGTGTCTCTCTGGTGGCATGCCAGCCATATGAGACAGGTATCCCTCTGCCCTGTGGGGGGGCTGGCCACCACCTCCCAGTCCACTGCCCACATTGTCCCCACTGCTGTTCCCCCTCCTCAGCCTCGTCTGCTATCCCACGGTCAATGGCCATGTTATGCAGCATGCAGCAAGCCAGGAATAGGCTGCAGGCCTTTGAGGGGCTGTATTGTAGGGCACCACCAGGCTTGTCCAGGCAATGAAACCATGCCTTCAGCATCCCAAACACATGTTGAATGATGTTCTGCATGCTGACGTGAGCCTCATTGTACTGCTCTTCTGCTGGGGATGACGGGTGCCGGTAGGGGGTGACCAGCCAGGGTCTGAGTGGGTAGCCACTGTTACCTGTGTGAGGGGAGAGAGGGAGAGGGGACAGAGTTAGACCAGTGAACCCTGTCACTGTGCCCCTTGCCCCTTCCAGTCACACACGACAGTTCCCCTGCCCTGACCACCCCCCTTCCATGCCCTATTGTACCCTGCTGCCCATAGTCTTGCCATACTCACCCACTAGATGCCCTGTGGGGATGTCCCCACTCTTGAACCTGTGGCACAGTGCCGAGCTGTGCCAGATGTAGGCATCATGTGCTCCCCCAGGGTGTGCGCCACAGACATTGGTTATGCACCCCCTTGCATCGCACACCACTTGGCAGTTGATACTGGGGTAGCCCTTTCTGTTGATGTAGGCTATTCCCTCCATGCCAGGTGGCATGCGGATGCCCACATGGGTGCAGTAGATGACCCCTAGCATGCCAGGCATACCGTGTTACCCTGTGGAACTCCTGCATGGTTGCTGTATGCTCCACCTGTATGCTGGGGAAGTGGATGTATTCTGCAACATGTGGCAGCAGGGCATTGAGGAATTATGTGAGGAGCCATGACATGGCCAACTGGGTTATGCCTGTAGTGTCCCATGTTGGTCTCTGGAAGGTGCCTATGGTGAACAGGCACATGACAGCTGTCACTTTTGTGTTCACTGTCAGGGCGTGGCTCCATCTGGTGGGTGCCTGCATCTCCTCACTGCACAGCTCACAGGGCTGCCTCAGGACCACCTGGTTCAGGCGATACCAGCCCACGATCTCTGTGTCAGCGTGTGTCTCATAGCTGATGTGGGGCCAGTAATGCCTGTTCCAGGTGTACCACCAAATAGGCCCTTCCACGGCCATGTTGCTCTGCATCCTGCTGCCTCACACCCCTCATTATGTCCTCTATCTGGAATGCAACACTGGCATGGCCCCTGTTGTCCTCTCTGCCCCTGGACATCCAGCTCCACTGACCCCCCCCAGCTCTGTGGGGCAGTGCCTGTTGCTTAGCTGTACCCCCTCCTGTGTACCCTGGCCCTGGCTGGCTATTGCCTGAAGGCTCTGTCAGTGCCTATGTTGCTCCCTTAGGTCTGGTGGCTCCGTATGTCACCCACTCCCTCTCACTCCCTCTGTCAGCCTCCCTGTCTCTCTCAGTCTCTTTCTCACTCTTCCTCTCTCTCCTGGTCTCTCTCTCTCTCTCTCACTCTCTCTCTCTCTTTCTCTTTCTCTCTCATCCCCGTCTCCTTCTTCCTCTCTCAGATGGTCTGTCTGTCTCCCTCTGTCCTGCTCCCCTCTGGCACAAGTACCCTCCTCCTTTTTGCTCTCTGTTTTTCTAGGCTCAAGTCTGCTCCACGCAACTGGCAGTTACTTCTCACTTGCTCCATTGGTTATGGGTTGAATATCGCACTGTGTTGCATATTCATGGATATACCCCCCTGCCCTTGCACATGCACATATTACTATTGTGCATTGAAGCACTGTTACTTGCACTGCGCAGTTGCTCCTACTAAATATCGCTCCATGGCGCATCTCCACTGTTGCGCATGTGCAACCACTTTGAATATCCAGGCCCAGGTATACTTGCGACATTTAAGGAACATACCTGCAGTAGAAGCTGGGCTACATCCACATTTTTACAAGGCAGTGTTCACAAACTTTTACAAATTATTAAAATGTAAAATTATGAGCCCTTTTAACGTAAAATGTACTAACTTAATTGTCCCATATGTAGTCATTTTGAAACCCTGCCAAGAAGGTTATGTATGGACATTTTAAGGTATCTGGCTCCAAAGGGAGCCAAGTAGTAAGCAGAGAAATATTTTGAGAAAATGTTGTATGAAATAGATTGTCAGCTTTTAAGCCTCTATAAGTTTAAGACTACTTAATCAAATATCATGAAATTTAGAATTCCCTTTGAATGTCTTACATGAAACAGGCATGCTAATGGTCAAGTCTCTTACTGAAAGAGTGGCTGAGTTATGATCAAACAAATAATTTTATGAAATTTCACAAAATTCCATGACATTTTGCAAAAACTGTAGATTATTTTTGAAAATTCCATGAAAGGGAAATTATCTCAATTTGTCCAGCCTGAGTATGTTCCAATAGTCATACAACAATGTGAATTTCACTCACAACTTAATCTACTTCCAGAAAGTCCAGACATTTGAATAGGCAATTCCCTTCATTATTTAATGTGATTTAAAAAGGTACCCTAACAATTAAGTTTTTGCAAAACCTTTAAACCAAATATGAATTGCATTATTTTCATTCACAAAGCATGGAGGAATTGGAAAAGGGGGCATAAATGTGCTCGGCCCTCATTGTTGTGATGTGAGCCCCTGTGAATGATGCAACACAGGAATTTAATTATACTACAATAACTGGTGTCCATTTTTTTCCCATATGGAAACCGGGTTATAATTCTGTCATTATAACCAGCCAGTTATAAAGACAAACACAAGCTCAGTATCCCTACTTCGGCGCATGTGCCTACCACAAACTTCTTGTTCTCTGCACCATCCGTCCCCACTCTGCAGCACTGCAAACTTCCCCGACAGAAGTCTGCTGTAAGTTCTTTTTTTTTAAAACAAAAAATATTAGTTGGCACAGAAAAACTACCTAATCGTACTGAACAAAAAAAAAAAAGCTGCTTTAGTTTAGGAGTCTGCTGCAACGGACCACGCTAAAAGCCCAACAGTCCGAGGCTCAACTCTGTAGCAAAATCCACTTATTTTGTATAATTTCTGTGGTGAAAAAATGACCCTCCGAAATTACACAAAATAAATGATGGGTAGGTATGTAAAATTCAGATTTTACACCCCTCCCCTTGGGTGGGATGCCTTAATAAACTCCTCAAACTTTGCTCTCTGGGATTATGTAGCATCCCAATCCTCGGGGGTAAAATCCTTGTTATAACCACCTACCCATTCATTATTCTCTATGTAATGGACAAGGAGCTAAGTTTAAGGATAAGGACCCCATAGTTCTCAATGCTCATAAAGTGTAATGCCAGTACTGTAGTGCAGTATAAGTGCTCCTGCCATATTGCTTCATTTTTTGTTCCATACACTGCAGGTTAGTTCCTTCTTCTGCAAAGAATAGCTTTCCCTTACAGGCAACTGTTCATCTCACTATAGATTTTCAATTTAACCACTTTTGAATTTCAAAATAGATGATGAGGTTTGAGGCACAGTTAATGTTTTTCCAGAAAACAGCAAAGGCATTTTGGAAGGGGCAGACAATTAAAATGCTAAAGAAATTATCAAAAAATTACCATGATTATACATATTTTGCAAGACCTCATTTGAATTAATATTTGCAATGTCTTACTAGAAGCTGGCATAGAAGGGTAGAGAGGCCTTCAGCTTCAAAATGTTCTGGGCCCAGACCACCTTAATATAGGCCCTGTCCACTGACATCCGACCAATGTTCTGGCAGCCTCACATTGTGTAGCACACTTGTGCTCAGGCACCAGACCTCACAAGGGAGCAGACTGCCTGGCCTGCTCTGAAGAGCCTCTGCATGGGCAAAACCCAACGTCACCCTTCAGAGGATGGATCATGCTGTGCTCGGTAGTATTCATAAGCCCTGGCCACCCCAATTTGAGCTTCCTGAGTTTACTTCTGAACCCAGTTCATCAGCACGTACGTGTAGCATGCTTTCCCTGGGCCATCGAGTAGCCCCTGTGATTAGCAATTCCATCAGTTCTAGTTTGGGCTGGATAATTCTTGAGGAGCAGGTTTCAAAAGCCCAGCGTTTTCTGCTCTTGCGTAGTACAATATGTCAGAACTGAGTACTACTGACATGGGAACAAGCTCCTAAAATATGGATGAAGCTTTATTCCTTTTGGCTAGTTGACCTTTCAGGCATGTCTATTTCAGCTCCACTTTTTAAATAACATGGGAATGCTGCTACTGCATGAGGTAGTTATTTAAAAACAACATTGTTCTTCAAAAGAAATACAGAAATAAACTGGTTTGCCTCAAGAGATTAGAAATGTATTGAATGAGGCAGTGTTCTGAGTCATAATGTATGAATCTCTGGTAGTTCAGAGGTTAAAAAGTTCTGTTTTACACAATTGTTGAAGTAACTGGAAAATAAAGTAAAATGAGTTTAAATTAGTGATAAGCAGAACTGAGAAAAAAAGCGCCCCAACCCAAACTGGTTGGGTTAAGTTTAATACTGACTATACTGCTCATTAAAAACAGAGTGGCTCAAAATCCTAATCAACTTTTGATATGCAATAGGCATATTATTTAACATGCAAAAGTATGTAACTTAAGGAATGTGCAATATGGCTGTGACCTGCTTTTGGGTCTGGACCAGATCTTCAAGAATGAAAGAACTGGACACAGAAGATCAAGGCCAATATAAGACTGTCGGCCTCCAGGATTGGTTCTTCAACAATTTGACTAAATTGATCTGAGGTACATTACTTTTGGGGTGACGTATGTGTGCGGTCCAAATCTGAATCTGGATCGATTTCTTCATCCTTAGTATAAATCATTAGGTTTGAAAAGAGTTTTCAAAACAATGTTTTAGAAACTTTTTGGGGTTCTGATTAAAACATGTTTTATTTCTCACTAGAACCAGAAAAACATGCACATCCTTATTCCCAGTCAAATCTTGGACCTGTCACCTTAGGTACCACATGATCTCCATGTGGCAATTCCTAGAAGTTACTTAACCATCTGTCACATTTGTAGGCAGTGCAGCTCAAGAGGCAAGATAACACATGTCATCCCCTGAAGAGTTAACTGTAAATCAGTGGCTGTAATTTATAGAGGCCTCATTTGTTGACTCAAGCTTATACTTTAGGAGTCTGGAATCTTATGGACTAATGTGGCAGATCAGGTTACCTCAAGGATCATCAAGGCTGACTCTCTTCCTCGCTATTCTCTGTTGTTCTTTTAATTAGGGTTTGCCTCATGTGTTGTAAATGTGCATCTGTTAGCATATGGTCTTCAAACCATATTCTGCAGCACTGATGTCTCTCCAGCAGCCAAGATCTCCACCCCACCTCTCCCAAACTGGCCTCAGATGGATTTTTTAGCATCCTAATTTTAATCCTCAATACACAAGACACTTATCCTTGCATGCACTACGAGGACAGTTAAAATTCAGTTCTGACTGCTCCAGACACAATTAAACATGGCACCAAAATAGCACTTTAGTCTGCTCCTGCTGTATGGGTCTGGTTATTTTTTTTAAGCTACATGTAAAGGACAGATCACTATCTGACAATTAGAGATTGATGGGCAGAACTTTTCTGGCTTAACTTTTATTTACAAACAGCATTAATTCACATAAGGCATTCAAGCAAGGTCCTCTCTGCCTTTTATTGTGGTTGTTCAGGTGAACAATAAAGATCCCATGGCACTTTTTGAAAAAAGTAGTGTAGTTTACCTGGTGTCCTGTCCAAATTTCCTCCATTTACTAAGATGCCACCAACAGCTTATTCTGGTTCCTCTTCAGTTGATTTGCATCTGCCCCCCACAAGCTGAAATTAAACAATAGTGTCTTGCCCGCCTTTCCCAGAGAACAAAAACTAAATAAATTATATGCAAAACACTTCGTTAATATACCAGTTATGGTTGAAGTGACAAAAGTAGGGAAATGTGGTGTTAGGGTTTTCAACTCTAACACTCCACCCCCACCCTGCAGGCAGCAACAAGCATGGGGTGTGCCTTGGGGCTGCCAACCCTAATGCTCACCCCATTTTCATACACTGTACCCATCTCAGCTTATTTACTCATGGAATAGGGTGAGCATTAGGGTTGAGAACCCCAAGGCATACCATATGCCTGTTGCTGCCTGGAGGGTGGGGGTGGGGTGTTAGAGTTGGAAACCCTAATGCCAAAATGGGTTCAAGTCGCAGCTGAGGCATTCACTTCTTTCCCACCTCTGTTTGTATGAGTGCCTTTCAAACTACTCTGCTTTTATTTAATCTGCTCTTTATGTGTATCACCTGCCAGCCAGGTTGCTCCCATCTGGCCTCATCAAGGTGACCACAGACCCCTCCACTCCACCCTCCCACCTAACTCCTACAATGGTTTACCTCCACTGGTGGGGCCAATGTTTTGTTGGTACACACCAGAGCAAGGTCAGTAGTATGTGTTAGTGGGGGAGCATGCATGGTCTGAGAATGTCTTCCCCCCCACTAGTAAGTAAGCTCATGGGGGCACCAAGGCTTGTCCCTCCATACATGCTAGCATGCAGAGTCCATCTAACATCCTCCAATCTGCTAGGCAGGCAACCAGCTGCCTTTCTACATGTGGTATCCCAAGTGGTACTAAAACAGCAGGACTCAGACAGCCCCTCTTCCTGGAAGAAGAGATTGTCCTCTGAAATACTTGCTTTTTCTTCTCCCAACTGGCCTTCTGACACCCTGGGCTTGCCCTTGAACTCAGGTTGTTGGTGCAGCAGCTGAAGCCCTGTCACTGTATTAGTAGACCAATCACTCTGTTTTTAAAAGGGAAGGTCTTTGTGGTTCTAAATTTTAAAACCTTAAAGGTTATACCAAGGGGCCTTTTAATGAACCAGTTCTGCCCATCCCTGTGTAATTGAGTTTTTGTACATTAAATAAATTTATCACACACACACACACACACACCCCTACAGTACCTTTCTGAGAGATAAAAGTCAGAGCCAGGAGTAGATGCCTCTTTATTTTCCTTTCTTTTTCTCTGCCAGTATCTCTGGGATGCAATGAGACCTTCTTTAGTGACTAACAAGTCTGTCACTCAAGGTAACACATCTTTCCCTCCCCCACAGTAGGCTCCACAGTCCTTTTCTAAGCCTCCATGAGCTTGACACTCTATCATAAGGCAGGCCTATCCTAAGTGGTGACTAGAAAGTTACATCTGGTGAGAGAAAAGATGGACACTGCCTAAATGAGGGAGAGGCACCCCCAGCAAACGTGAAAGTGCCATCTGAATGCAATCCTTCTTATTTTTATGTTGGCTCATGCGCTCGCGCGCCAGCCAACATCTTGTGTGTTAGCACATTTGGAGGTGCGGCCAGTGTTGGGCGAATGCAGAGCTTGCATCAGAAGGTGCGTCCCTCATTCCCCCAATTGGCCAGCAGCAGGCTCTGACCTCATGTATACCAAATGTGGCCACCAGAACAAAGGAAAGGTCCGCTGCAATGAGAGCGAAGCTCTCATGCAGCGTGACCACAACAGGCCTCCTGAAGTGCAGGCAACATGGCAGCAGTGACTGCCACCGCTGCCTGTCACAATGCTGATGGGGGAGCCCACTCCCCATCGGCATAATGTGCTCCCTCACATGTACAATGTATGCTGAGGGGTGGCCAATCCCCCTTGGCATCATGCACCCCCGCAACAATTTTCCTTTGCCGACGATGGCGGCCCAATCCTGCCTGCATTTATCCCCAGTCCCTTTTATTTTGCTGATGGGGGAGCCCACTCCCATTGGCATAATGTGCCCCACCCTTTAGTTGCTTGCAGGGGTGACCAATCCCCCTCGCTCGTGTTCCCCTCCTCAGTATGTGCCGAAGGGTGCCCAATCCATCATTGGCTACAGAATCCCCCACAAAAGACTTGGGTGGCACGCTGGGAGCCCACCCAGCATGCCAAATACCCTGCAAAAAGTTCCACAATGTTTTTTTTTTTAAAAGAAAACGGTCACCACCGCCTCCCTGCCCCCCCAAACCCACGCCCACCCTCTGTGCACCTTACCTCCCACCCCTCTCACCCCATACTTACCTCGCAGTCTGGCGCAATGATCTTCGGTGGACCGGGAACACGTCTGCGCTCTTCAAAGCCGACCGTGAACCGACGAAGTGCCGCTAAGCTGTATAATGGTATAAATAGGGTTTTTTCAACTCTGATGCATACTGTATCTCAGGCATCTTTTGGAATTTTTGCACCAAATTTTCAACATGGGGTTTTTGGGACCCCTCCTCATGAATTCTGCCACTGTCTCAGTGTTATTCAGCCCTGAAAGGTGATTTTTGTGGTCACTTTGTAGAATCACCTTTTGAGACTGATTAATGAAATGACAATGCCAGTGTTCATGAGGTGGGCTCTCAAAAAGCCTATGTTGCAAATTTGGAGGAAAAAGTCCAAAAAATGGCTGCTTTACGAGCGTCTGTTGCACAATTGCTACACATGCTTGTAACTTTGCAAATTTGCAATATTTTCGCACCAGATTTTCAAAACTGGCATTTTTCCACACCTCCTTGTGAACAGTATAGCTGTCATTTTTCACATCCTGGTCTAAATGTGTTTTCACACTTCCGGTGCAGAATAGCACAGTCACTGTGGGAAATCAGTGTTTGGGACAGATTATGAAAATGACAGTGACCCTGTTCATGAGCAGATGTCCTAAAATGCCTATATTGAAAATTTTGTGATGATACTCTATAAAATGACTGAGTTATGAGCGTGTGTTGCGCAGTTTGCACGTACGCTCATAAGTTCACGAATTTGTAATATTTTCACTCCAGATTTTCAAACTTGCCATTTTTCCCCACCTCCTTATGAACAGTACAGCTATCATTTTACATATCCTGGCCAAAATGTATTTTCACATGTCCGGCACAGAATAGTGCGGTCACTGTGCAAAATCACTTTTTGGGACAGTTTGAGGAAATGATGGTGACACTGTACAGGAGCAGAGGTCCTAAAATGCCTATGTTGAAAATTTGGTGCCAAAAGTCCATAAAATGGCTGTGTTACAAGTGTGCATTGCCAAATTTCCATGCACCCTTGTAACTTCGCAAATTTGAAATATTTCCACGCCAAATTTTCAACATTGGCATTTTTTCACACCTCCATAGGAACAGTACAGCTGTCATTTTTCACATCCTGCCCAAAATGTGTTTCCGCACATGTGGCGCACAATGGCATGGACACTGTGGGAAATCAACTTTTGGGACAGATTAACAAAATCACAGCACCACTGTTCATGAGGGGAGGTCCCAAAATGCCTATGTTAAAAATGTGGGTGACAAACTCCCAAAATAATTGGGTTATGGATGTGTGTTGCACACTTTCTATGCATGCTCGTGACTTCACCAATTTTTCATATTTTCACTCCACATTTTAAACGTTGCCACTTTTTACACCTCCTCATGAACAATACAGTTGCCATTCTACACATCCTGCCCAAAATGTGTTTACATCCCTGTGTCACCAAATGTCATAGCCACTGTGCAAAACCACCTTTCAACTAACAAACTGATTGTGCCGCTTTTCATGAGGTGGGCTCACAAACAGCCCATGTTGAAAATTTGGAGTGAAAATACCACCACATGTGTACAGTGTTAGGGTTTCCAACTGTAGCACCCCACCCAGTATAGACTGACAGGTGCCAGGGATGTGACTTGAGATAATCGGATGTAATGCTTATGCCATTCCACCCCCAACCCCACCCTGCAGCCACTGACAGGCATCGTGGTGTGCTTTGCACTGTTTGGCCACAAAATTCACCCCGTTCTCCTATACTGCACCCATGGCAGGGTATTTCCTTATGGAATGGGGTAATTATAATGCCCAAAGACCCCAAAGCACACCACAACACTTATCAGTGTCTACAGGATAGGGTGAGGTACAATGGCATGAGCGTTATAGCCAAAGGCATACCCCAATGTCTGTCACTCTGTACAGGGTGGGTGTGGGGTTGGCATCACTTCAATACTTCACAGCCATTCCTATTATGCATCTCTAGCTGTGGCACTACCAATGCCAATGCCAGCAAGACAACATTTGGCATTGACAAATGCTTGTTCCTCCTGCTGTTCAACAACATTACAGAATGCAGCCTACCAGCATAAATAGACCAGTGGTGGCACTATGTATTTATCACTTTGCTATTTGGCTGAACAACAAAATAAATGTGCTAAAATAAAAATTTAAATTTGCATGATTCGCAAGGATTGTATTCATTCAGTGGCATTGAGACCCTGGTTGCTGCCATTATTGAAGCTGTAAGGTAGAGCCAAGAGGCATATCCCCAGAAGCAGCTGCTAAGAACAGCATGACCTCCCCATTCTCTCTTCTCAGTATCTTCTGGCTATACTGATATATTATTTATTTATTAGTATTTGATTTCCAGATAAGCACATTGGGTGACAGGTCCTTTTAAAGGTGTGACCCCAGTACACAAGGTAGAGAACACAATACAAATGCATTGCATTTTCCACAAATTGTCATATTCTTTGCAAACAACTGCATTAATACAACATTTACTGTAGGATTCAGGCTAAAGTGACAAAAGTAGGGAAATGTGGCTTTAGGGTTTCCAATCCAAAAACCCCAGTGCCACCCCTAAAGCAAATCAGTGGCAGAGTTTTCCTAGGGGTTATCAACCCTAAAGCTCACTCCATTAGGTTTGTTTGTTTCTGGAGTATATAGAATGGGGTGAGTTTTCGGGTTGACACCCCTAGAAAATCTCCACCACTGAATTGTTTTACATGTAGCATTTGGAATGGATTAATATTTCTTCACCAAAGAAGCAAAAGGCACATTTGTGGGCCAGCCCCTTTCTACCAAGAAATTTCAGGCCAAAATTCAAAACTATCTGGGTGTAGAGATGCAGTGAATTTAAAATCCACCTGTGAAGTGAACGTGAAGTGGCCACTTCGCATTGGCACTTCGCTGCATGGAGTGCCCCATAGGAAAGGTTCACTTTGCCTTGTTATTATTACTTCGCATTGTCATGCTGCCTTAAACATGAAGTAAGGAGGAGATACAACAATATTGGCAGCACCCCACCCACACAGTCACCAGAATTAATGTGCATCCTCAAAGTGCTACTGTCTTGTGTCCAGTAAATTCCCCAGTGCTGATGAAGTGAAATGAGAGCATAACAAGAAATGCAAAGTCTCCCAGAATTAATGGTGCACTCAGTCATGCATGCAGTGGTCACACACAGTCATCAGAATTAATGTACATCCCCAAAATGCTACTGTCTTGTGTCCAGAAAATTCCCCAGTGCTGACAAAATGCTACTGTCTTGTGTCCAGAAAATTCCCCAGTGCTGATGAAGTGAAATGAAAGCTTAACAAGAAATGCAGTCTCCCAGAATTAATGGTGCACTGCAAATGCACAGACAGATTAAGATTGTGCTGCACACCCAAGGGATGTATATGAAAAGGCACAACACCACCTAACCAGTGCTCAGAAATCACAAATCCAAATCTGGAAAGGAATACATTTTGCCATTTGGGGGATTAGTGCACGACAGTAACAATCCACTACCAGTAAAGATACCACAAAGCAGTATAAAAAATTCATGCAGGTGCAGTCAATAGCAGGTTCACACTGCTGCAATTACTCTGTGGCACAATAAAAGGTGTCTGATTTAATGGCATGCATCACACACACACTCACAACACACTACAACTAATGCATGGCAAACCCAAAACCTTTAGTAATCTAACCAAATGTTTTAAACAGTCAAATTATACACTGCTGCACCACAACAATCAGCTAAAAAAATGTCCAGAATTACTGAAAATATTATTGTGTGTACATTAACACAGTTATACAAGAAAAAATATAACCAAAACAGAAAGAATTTATTTTTCTCCCAGTTAATGTACCTGCACCACAAATACGCCCCTTCCCCAAAGCACACTTCACAGTACACAGACTGACTGTTCTAAATTAACATTCACAATCCACACACAACAATAAACACTAGATGATATGAGCACAGAAGGGTTTCCTACAATTGATGTGCTAAATTTTGAGAAAAAAAAATTACTCAAAAAGGCATTTTAAACAGCTTTTAAAGGCTTTGAATCGCAGATCTCTGAGAGCAAACTGTCTCCAGCTACCACTACACACACACACACTACCCAGGTCAGAACTGAGGCTGTGCAGAACAATCTAGAGCCCATGTGACCCGCAATCCCATGAATCACTGCAGAATTTCATTTGGAGCTCAATTACAAGGTGAAGTGAGGCGAATTACATTGATTTCAATGTATATCACCTTAAAATTGGTGGAGAAGTGGTTTGGGGAAGGCGGAATAATGCAAAGTCATTGGTTTAAATGGACTTCTCATTCCTCATTATGAAGCAAAGTAATCCACTTCACATTGAGGAGTACTCCGCGGATTCCGTATTACTCCATGAATCACTTCGCAGAGCGAATTGGGGCCACTTCGCCCACTACTTATAGTACTGTAACTCACATGCTGTATAGGAAGGAACGCGAATGCCTATGGCTGTACTTCCCTGATGAGCTGAGTCTGTGTCATGAAACTCCCCAATTTAAAAACTCTTGTTAATGAGTACAGTGGTGGGGTGGTGAAGCCTGGAGAGATACTATTTATTTATTTATTTATTTGCTTTTGTTAACCGGGTGAGTGCACTAGGCATAGGAATGCCTATTTTCAGGTACGACAACAAACTTACAATACATCCAAGTAACTAGTAGAAAAATTAATGTTGTGATTCATGACGTGATCGTGAATCATGATTTGTGACTACATTTGTTACCGTGATGATGAAGAATGTGATTCAGTGTTGACGGTGTGAGATAACCAATATGGAACTGTATTGGGATTGCAAATGCCTAAGGCTGTACTTCCCCAATGAGCTGTAGCACAAAACTCCCTGACTTAAAAAGACGCATTAATGAGTACAATGGTGGGGTGGTAAAGCCTTGAGAGATAATACAAAACAGGCTTACAATACACCCAGGTAACTAGTAAAAAAATTAATGTTGTGATTTGTGGCATGATCTTGAATCATGATTTGTGACTGCATTTGTGACCGTGATGATGAAGAACATGATTTGTATCACGAGTGACTCGTGATGATGGTCCTGACTTAAAACTGCATATTAATGAGTACAATATTCATGCAGAATTATGCACCACACCAGTCCAGTACTCTGAAGGGAAGCCAAAGAAACAACTGTGACTTAAGTTACAAATGGAGACTGGGCCCTAAAGAGACGCATATGCACAGACAGATTAAGATTGCACTGCACACTGAAGAGATGCAGATGCAAAGGCACAACACCTAACCAGTGCTCACCATCAGAAATTCAAATCTGGAAAAGAATACCTTTGCTGGTTGGGGTGGGACGCTGGGGGGGGGCAGTGTACTGCACTGCTGCAGTAACAGTCACTAGTACTAGTACCAGTAAAGGTAACACAAAAAAGTACAAAAATCACACAGCTGCAGTGGAGAGCAGGTTAACATTGCTGAAATTACTATGTGGCACAATAAAAGGTTTTTGGTTTGATGACATACGTCACAATCATGCTCACACACACGCACTAAGTAATGCGTAGCAAATTGAAAACTTCAGTAATATAACCACATATTTTAAACAAACTAAAATTATGCACTGCTGCACCACAACAATCAGCAAACAAATGGCAAGAATTATTGAAAATATTACTGTGTGTACATTAACGCAGTTATAGAAGAAAAATATCACCAAAACAGAAAGAACTGTCTTTTTCTCCAAGTTAATCTATCTACACCACAGATACACCCCTCCCCCAAAGCACACTTCCACTGTCTCTCAGAACACGGACTGAATGTTGTACATTAACATTCAAAATACACACACAAACATTAACACTCGATGATATGAGCACAGGAGGGTTTCCTACAATCGATGAACTAAAGTTTTAGCAAAAAAATGAATCAAAAAGGCTTTTTTAATAGTTTTTAGAAGGTTTGAATTGCAGAGAGTTCTCAGAGCAGACTGTCTCCTACAGCTTCCTACACACACTACCCTGAACTGAGGCTGTGCAGAACAATCTAGAGCCCATGTGACCTGAAATCCCATGAATCACTGCAAAATTCGCCTTTGGAGCTTAAAACAAGGCAAAGTGAGGTGAAGTACATTATTTTCAATGTGCTTCGCCTTAAGAATTGGTGGAGTAGTGGTTTGGGCAGGTGGAGTAATGCAAAGTCATTATTTTCAATGAACTTCACGTTCCCCATTATAATGCAGTACTCTGCTTCATGCAGTGGAGCACTCCACAGAATTAAGCTTTTATGAAGTTTCGTCATGGGGCAAATTAACCCACGTCACCCATCTCTGTCTGTCGCAAGCCAAGTTGACAAAAAAACCAAAAACAAACAAACAAACATTTAAACCAATGGGAAAAAGTTCTGAAAAATTAATTTTTTGCACTCTGTGTATCTTGGAATCTGCAAATCTGACCAGAATGAAACTCAGTAGGTCAAGAGATCTGCACCACAAGATCATACATGCAAAATGTTATGCAAATACATTGAATGCTTGCAAAGTTATTAATATGCAAATCTGGGTGCTGGCCTGGTAGCGCTGAGGGCAGAGGCGCTGGTAGCAGCACCTCACACCACACCGACGACCTGGGTTCGGGAGCGAGCACAGGTCATTGAAAGCTGGCAGGGGAGGAGAGGGACTGAGCAATATATAGCCACATATTTTAAACAAATTAAAATTATGCACTGCTAAAACTGTGGAAGAATTCAAGAATGCATGGGACAGACATAAGGCAATTTTTGTGGGGGGTAGGAAGAAATAGGCTGTTAGTTAAATAGGATCTGCAGGTTATCCTCAAGGTAGGGAAATGGGCAGACTAGGTGGGCCAAGCGGTCCTTATCTGCTGTCAAAGTCTATGTTTCTATGAGCATCCGATGAACTGCTCTCCCTCTCTGGGGAAGGGGGGTCCGTGACTGTTGCTGCCCGACTGCCCCCTGGCGGAGTCTGGGGAGGGAAGATGCATGCCGTACTCAGGGGAGGAGTCAGGACAGATGCCAGGATGGGGGCACATGCGGAAGCATGCATGTACATGACCGCCAATGTCATTGCACGCCCACTGACTCAGGGAATCTCGAAAACAGGGGAAAGTGGCGCCTCTTTCTGCTTGATGGCTGTCCGCGAGTGTTCGTTGGGACGCTGGCATCCGAGCTGTATCTGTACTGGTTGGGGAGTTAGGGGGCTCTCTGCCACCCGACTGTGGGGGGGTTAGCCGCAGGGGCTATAGGGTGCCAGTGGTCCTGGATGAGACAGATGGCAGCCGGATCCCCGGTAACAGGATGCGAGAGACCAACAGGGGTGCAGTGAGGCAGCCACAGGAAGATAAATATATAAAAAAAAATACAAATTTGGGGTTTAACATTGAAGCACACATACGACTCTAAATATAGGGTGTGACTGCCCCCTATAATTATAGGGGTGCACCCACACCCCTATAGTTAGGGCTATATGGGCACTTCAATGTTAAACCCCAATTTTTGCACTTTAAAAACTTCACAGCTGTGCAATGGATTTGCACAAATGTTTGCATGTGTGGTCTCACATGGCAGATCTCTGTATGTACCAAGTTTCATTCTGATCAGATGTGTGAATTATGAGATACCGGTAGTGCAAAAAGTGAATTTTTTGAAATTTTTTTCCCAATTGGTTTGAATGGGATTTCTGTCAACTTGAGTAGCACCCAGATGGTTTGGAATTTTGTTGTGAAATGTTCTGGGTAGAAAAGGGTTGGCCCACAGATGTGCATTTTGCTTGTTGGTGAAAAAATATTAATCCTTGCCAAAGTTATTTAATTTTGAAATTATGAATAAGTGGTTCTGAGCATGCTGTATGAAATGAAAAAAGAATTCTTTTTAGAGGTGTGGGCGGAGCCTACAGCCCTATTAGAATCGTTTTGTGGCTTTGAAAATGGCTGAACATGGAACCTTCCATTGGAATTTTGGAAGTATCCTTCCAAAAGCCCAACGGAGCTTGAACCCCTCTATCATGATCTGCCACTACAGAATAACAGCCGCTCTGTTTTAGCTGTTACTTCCACATTTCATGGCATGAACTGTGCATGTGTGACTCATGTGCATGCATAGTTCTGCTGGCGCCATCATGTGAATGTCAAAATGCTATTTCCTGCCTTCAGCCACCGCTGCGGCCTAGAACAGTCCTTCCTCTTTGCAATCACTACCGAATGCGGCCTCTTCATTCTGTGGTCCTCCACAGAACAAGCTGGACTCCTTCCCTTCTGCTGCCAATGCGGCCAAAAAACATTCCCCTCCTCTGGGCATGATCATCGCCGATGCGGCAGAAATCAGCACCCCCCCCACTCATGTGGCATACTGAGAGCCCATCCCAGTGTGCCCAAATGTTTTTTTCCCACTGACGACATCGGGGTCACCAATCCCTGTGCTGGCAGTATGTCACCCCCCCTACTCATGTGGCATACTGGGAGCCCACCCCAGTGTGCCAAAATGTCTGCTTTTATTTTTTGGTTTACTTGTAAATAAAGAAAACAGTCCCCTAACGAGTTTTTCCATTTTTGTCTGTAAAAAAGAAAACAATCCCTTGTTGTTGCCCTAGTCCCCCCTCCCACCACCCCACCCTCCCACTGAGCACCCACCTTCCCACACCCCTCCTTTCTCAATACTTACCTCCAGAGGTCAGCGTGTCATCTTCTCTAGATTGGGACAGGTCTGCACTCTTCAAAGCCTAACTGCGAACTTAAGAATCAAAGGTAAGCTTGCTTAGAAATGCAGCAAATTTAAATTTTGCCCACGGAGTGCCGGCAAAGTGGGCAAATGTGCATCGCGGAGTGCTTCGTGAAATTTTCCTGCAGAAGTTGAAATTTTGACTAGGCAAAATTTTGCCTTCCGGGGGCAAAATTTCACCTTCCGCAATGAAATTTCACCTTCCCTCCATGAGCAAAATTTCATCTTAGAATGGGTATAACTTACTAGTAATAAGTTAATAAGTAGATCCCTGGTGGCTAGTGGTCCCTCCCCCACCTGTCCCACATGTAATTAATTATAAATTATTAAATTATCCATGGTGGCTAGTGGTCCCTTCCCTCCACCCAGTAATAACCCACCCTGCTGCGGAAATGTACAGTCAGTAATCCCCTCCATCCACATCCCTCCGTATCTCCTCCTTTGGTGCTTAATAAAGTTAATATCATCCTGTTCAAAGAAAAAAAAATCTCTGGGTGTCTAGCGGTGTTTTTGTAAATTGTAACCCCCTTCCAAATCCAATCCCCTTCCCAGTTCCCATAAATCCGATTCCCAATCCCCGGTGATCCAGTGCCCCTCCACCCAGCCTCTCCAGCAGCCAGATGTCCCTGCCACAACCCTGCTCCCACCCCCATCCTAAATCCCAGCATCAGCACTGGAAGACTGGCACAGCCCTCCTCTCTCCTCCATGATCAGCCCTCTGACTGAGCTGTCAGTTTGACAGTTCAGTTGGTGGGCCCACCGTGGAGGAGAGAGGAGGGCTGTGCCAGTCTTCCAGTGCCACTGCCGGGATTTAAGATGGAGGTGGGAGTGGGGTTGTGGCAGGGACATCTGGCTGCTGGAGAGGCTGGTTGGGGGGGCACTGGATTGCCAGGGATTGGGAAAAGGATTTATGGGAACTGGGGAAGGGATCAGATTCGGGAGGGGGTTTACAATTTACAAAAATACCACTAGCCCACCAGAGACTTTTTTTTTCCTTTAACAGGATAATATTTACTTTATTAAGGACTAAAGAAGGAGATACGAAGGGATACAGGTGGTGGGGTTACTGTACATTTCTGCGGCAGGCGGCAGGGAGGGTTATTACCAGGCGGAGGGGAGGAACCACTAGCCACCATGGATAATATAATTATTTTCAATTACATATGGGACAGGTGGGGGGAGGGACCACTAGCCACCAGGGATTTGTCTCTCTGCACTACTGTACATGTGGGACAGGTGGGGGAGGGACTGCTAGCCACCAGGGATCTACAAATTTTAACTTATACTAGTGTTAAGGTAAAATTTCGTCCATGGACGGAGGTGAAATTTCACCACAGAAGACGAAATTTCGTTGCAGGAGGCAAAATTTCACTGCAGAAAGTGAAATTTTGCCATTCCGCAAGGTGAAATTTCGCCACTCCGCCAGGTGAACTGTCATATTCCGCTTTGCGAAATGGGCAGAATATCGCAGATTTCTCCTCTAAGCAAATTCCGCTCACTTCACCCACCACTAAGTGTATTATAATGCCATTCAATCAGGTTTTCAACTTATTGTGATAAATAAGCCATTTTTTGGAATTTTGACCTCAAATATTCAACATGGGGTTCTTGGGACAACACCTCATGAAAACTTTCATAGTCATTCTGTTACTCGGTTCCAAAAGGTGATTTCATGGTCGCTGCATGGAATCACCTTTCTGGACCAATTCATGAAATGACAGAGGCACTGTTCATGAGGTGAGGTCCCAAAAAGCCCATGTTGCAAATTTGGTGAAAAAATTCAAAAAAATGACTGCGTTATGAGTCTGCATTATGTAGTTTCTACACACGCTAACTTTGCCAATTTTTTATATTTTTCCTCCACATTTTCAACATTGCCATTTTTGCACACCTCCTTTTAAATCCTACAGCTGTCATTTATCACATCCTGCCCAAAACGTGTTTTTATACTTGTGGCACAGAATGGCGTGGTCACTCTGCGAAATCACATTTCAGGACAAGTGAACAAAATGACACTGGCACTCTTCATGGGGAGGGGTCCCAAAAAGGCCATGTTGAAAATGTGTTGCAACACCTCCAAAAAATGGCCAGGTTACATCCGGGCATCCAATAATTTCTATGTACATGTGTAACTTTACTCACTTGGCAGCTTATCACAGCCCTATTGGCTCTGGCCAGTCTTATTTTATATTGACATCATCCTTTTTTGTTTGGGGAAAATCTTTTTTCATTTGGCCACCATCTTCTTTTCAGCTTTTACGTGGAAATTCAAATTTAAAAAATCCTGTAAAATGACATTCTGCATTGCAAGCAACACATGTATGCTGCATATCAGCAGTTAACTATTTGGTAAAGGGCATGAAATGTTTTTTTTTTATATTTAAAATCTTTTTCAGTCACTTGCTTAATCTGAAAAAAGATTGTTCTATTTGTCCAGTGCTTCCTGATCCCCTTATTTCTTTTATGTCAACTGACCAAGATGACAGACTGTTAGGAATTTAGGCCTGGAATTTTCAGGGTAAAAAGGACCTGGGGCACAGATGTGCCTTTTGCTGGATCGGTGAAAAAAATATTACTCCTTTCTCCAGATATTGATGCTTGTTTTAACTTTTAAATCTTTTTTCGTGAGTCGTGAAATTAATAAAGATTATTTTTTGTATGATGACTCTAGAAAAAAGATTGTTTTTGTGGTCAGGTAAATATCCTTTTTCCCCGTTGGTAAGTTTTCCATGGTGTCTAGTGGCACATCCCCTCCTCCCTGTGCTTATATTTAATTTTCCTTGATGTCTAGTGGCAACCCCCATCTTTCCATTGCTGTCCCTTATTTTCCCTGCTGTCTAGTGGCATTCCCAGCCCTCTGAACACTCTCCCCTTATGTAGTTTGTAATTCCCTGGTGTCTAGTGGCACCCCCCCCACCCTCTGATCCATATCCTCTTAATAACTTTTAATGTTTCCCTAGTATCTAGTGGCATCACCCCCACCCACTAATCCCATCCCCAGTATTATTTGTTTTAATCCCTGGTGTCTAGTGGCACCCCCTCCCTCTAATCCCATCCCCGTTATTATATATTTTAATCCCTGGTGTCTAGTGCCACCATCCCCAATTCTTGTAGAGCTCCTAGCCTTAAACCTATTTTTATCCCAGAGAAAAACATCACACCATGTGAGGTGCAAATGCATTGGCAACAGGTGCCAGACATATTCATCTCAAAACCTTGAAACATAGTAACTGAAACAGAAGGGTATTCCACAGAATTTCAATTTCTTGACTATATATGATATTTTTTTAAACTGCAGTTTAAGCAGCAAGTAATTCTTATTAGCCCATCTTGCAAATTTTAACACTTTCAACTACAAAATATATCTTCCAATGTTTCCTTGGTTAAGGGTAACCCTTTGCAGCTTAGAGAGTTGCAGGCTGTGAAAAATATAAACCCCAATACTGACTGTGGGCAAGGGGACAGCTTAGCACCCCCCCATTCTTGAAGAGCTGCAATTAAGAAAACCATCACTCAA
The DNA here is from genome assembly GCA_016271365.2 of Neoceratodus forsteri. Lineage (NCBI taxonomy): Eukaryota > Metazoa > Chordata > Ceratodontiformes > Ceratodontidae > Neoceratodus > Neoceratodus forsteri. The sequence continues at coordinate 462,453,597 of CM028129.1, forward strand.
TTTTTTTTTACCTGCGAGAAAGAAAACGGTCCCCCGTTGATCTTACACCCCCACCCCTAGCTCCCACTCATCACCCACCACCCCACACCCCTCAGTACACCCCCCATCTTCACTCACCTGAGGAGGTGCCAGGGTGAAGATCTGATCTCCCATGGAAGACATATCTTGATGCTGGATCCGCTGACTTCAATATTGGAAATGAAGGTAAATGCATTTCAATGAGGTTTTCAACTTTGATGCATATGTTAGGCATTTATGCATATTTTCACACAAAATTTTCAATAGGGCCATTTTTGGACCCCACCTCATGAACAATGTTGGTGACTTTATGCAAATCCATCTGGAAAGGCAATTTTTCGGTCACTTGGTAAAATCACCTTTTTGCCATTATTTGAAAATTTTCACTGACCCTGTTCATGAGGTGGGTTCATAACATGGCTATGACAATAAACCCATACTCCTGTACTGGACATGGCCTCCAACTTGGGACCCAGTCCCTCTCCCCTGCAATGACCCAGATTCCTTAAACAACCCTAGAGAACCTAACAAAGCAATGTAAAATAAATTAACTGTACAGAGTAACCAGGAATATTTTCTCTTTATGTAATGTTTGCCTAGTAAGCAATGTCCAGTTTGTCTTTAATATGTCTTAATGTAATGTTTGCCTAATAAGGAATGTACAAATTGTCTTTAAGCTATGTATGTATGTACTGACGTGGAGTCTTTGCAAAGGAGTCATTGACTCAAAGGACTGTAATTCCGAAATTTGAAACGTGAATGTTGAAATTTTGGGGTCAAAGTATGTAAAAATGCTAAAGTTATGCACATGTATTAGACTTTTGCTAAACTCCCTTGTGACTGGTAATTTTAAATATTGTCACTTGAAATATTTAACATTGCCAATCTTTTTACACCACCTCTATGAACATGACAGCTGTCATTTTTCAAACCCTGGCCAAACTGTGTTCTCATACATGCTCAAGTTCAAGTTCAAGTTTATTGCAGGAAAACTCCGTTGAGCAAGCTCATTCACAAGGCAGTCCTAGATCATAATAATAGCCAAGTGGCTTGTTATAAAAAAGACAACATATACAAAGTAACATAAAAAACATATGCACATAGGATTGTTATACATCAGTTTTTAAAATTACAGTCTGACAGATTGAGGCACAGTAAGGTTCATATATTACCTGATGCAGAAATTCGACCGAACAGGTAGGGATTATTAGTGTAGGATAGTAGGGAGCTGGGCAGGTTGGGAGTGTACAGTGGGAGGAGAGAGTAGGTGAGTAAGAGGAGGGTGTAAAGATAACAGAAGGGAGTAGTGGAATAAGAAGAAGGGATTTGAAAATATGAGATGAGTAAAGGAATAGTGCTAGGAAGAGTAGGGTGAAGAGCATAGAGATAACAAAGGCAATAACAGGTGAGAATTTAGTGGTTAGCCAAATGATTTCATGTCCTGGTAGGTATAGGTTTGAGGTGATTGATCTTGAGGCTATAAGGGCTCAGTGAGAGGCTTAAAAGCAATTACAGATATCTTTTAATTTGGATGCTGTTAACTCTTTGAAGAAGTTGACCGAGACCATACTGGATAGTTTCAGAGTGGTTTAGAGCTGGTTCCATATTGCTGGAAGAGCATATGTGATAGCACATTTAACAAATGTGGTGCGAGTCCTAGGCACATCCAGGAAGATAAAGTCAGATTTCCTGAGGGAATTTGCACAGTGGGAGATACTGATGAGGGATGTGAGGTAGGCTGGAAGTTTGTTCAAGAGTATCTTAAGGATCCAGATACCAGCATGAAACAGCCATCTAGTGGTAAGTGACGTCCAGCCGACGGCCGTCTAAAGGTCACAGTGATGGGTTTGGTATGATGAATTGGTGATGAACCGCAGGGCACGGTGATAGAGTACATCCAATTTATTTAGGTTTGAGGTTGCAGCGGAGCAGTTAAGTAGGTCCCCATAATCAAGCAAGAGAAGAAATGTGGCCTGTACTAGCTTGGTTCTAATCTCATTCGGAAAGAGAGACTTGTTTCTGAAAAAGAAACCCAACCTGGCTTTTAGCCTTCTAGAGAGGTCCTCAAGATGATCGTTGAAAGAAAATTTGTTATCCAGCCAAATGCCAAGATATTTGAATTTGGGGACAACTTCCAAGGGTTCATCTAGCGAGGTGACAACAAAGTCCTTCGGTGGTCCAGAGGGGGAGGGAGAAGAGTTACTGTAAGTAAAAATCATAGCCTTAGTTTTCTTGTCATTAAGAAAAAGCTTGCCATTACTGAGGTTAATTTCTAGCTGAGCAAAGTCAGCTTGCAGTACGCCCCTAACTTCCGACAATGTAGAGCCAGAGGTGTACAGTACTGTGTCATCAGCGAAGAAGTGAAGGTTGGAATTGATGATGTGAGAGTCAAGATCATTGATATACAAGGAAAAAAGGATAGGTCCTAGGATGGAGCCTTGAGGGACTCCCCTGGCAATCAGCAACGAGCCTGAGAATATGCCATCAGCTTTCACTTTCTGGGTCCTCCCTGAAAGATAGCTGGTGAACCACTGAGCGGTGGAGGGAGTGGCACCTAGTTTTATAAGGCTGGCAATTAGTAAGTTGTGGTCAACTGTGTCGAAAGCTTTACTCAGGTCTAAGAAAATTGCACCAGTGATCTTTTTGTTGTCTTTTGCAGAGATCCAGTCATTTGTAACTTTAGCCAAAGCTGTGATAGTACTGTGCTTAGACCGGAAACCAGACTGTGCTGGGTTTAACAGTGAGAAGGTATCAATATAAAGTTTTAATTGATTATAGATCAGTTTTTCGAATACTTTAGAGAGAACGGGCAAAATTGAGATAGGCCTGTAATTATTTAGATCACAAGGGTCACCTGATTTGAATAGGGGAAGGATATTGGTGGATTTCCAACAAGATGGAACTGTGGCAGTAGAGATAAAGAGATTGAGAATATGAAGAATGGGGGCTGTGAGATAGGCATAACGTAGTTTTAGAAAAAATGGTTCAAGTCCATCATCTCCCACACTTTTCTTAGAGTCAAGATTGAGTAGTGTGTCTTCTACTTCTCTGTAATTAAGTGCACGGAGCTGGAAAGAACAGATCGAGGTACGGGAAGTATGGCTAGCACTGGCTTGATTAACCACGCGACCTGCATAAGACGAAGAGTCAAAAGCTAAGCCAGAAGTGACAAAATGGGAGTTGAGTTCTTCCAGAATTTTGGAATTACCTTTGATAGTTCTGCCGTTGGTAAGGATCTTGACTGGAAGGAAGGGAGGGAGGGGGCACTAGGCCATCCTTCAATGGAATTAAGTGTCCTCCAGATTTTTTGTGGGTTCCCTTTGGTCTGTGCTAGGGTAGAAACATAGTAGTGTACTTTTGCTGGCCAAATGCGCTTTTCACGCGTTCTGGCTGTTCCAAATACCTGCCAATCTGAGTGACTCTTGGTGCACCTGGCCTGAGCCCAGGACTTGTCCCTATTAGTGATTGCAGCCTTAAGACTTGAAGTGAACCAGGGGTGGGAGGTATGGCGCACTCTGACCTTAATAAAGGGGGCATGCTTATTTACCAGTGTAACAAGGTTGTTATTGAGAATTGAGACAGCCTCATCTGCCAATTTGGCAAGATAATGATCTTGCCATCTAACCTCCCCTAGATCAGTCAGGTAATTTCTTGCCTGGAATTTGCAGAAAGACCTTTTGGAAATGTACTTAGGCTGCTGCCGACTCTTGGCCTGTGATCTTATGAAAACAACAACCCCATGGTCACTCATATCATTGTGAAACACTACAGAACATAGAATTTTACGTGGGTGAGTGGTTAATATGACATCTAGGAGTGAGTTGTTGGCAAGGTTCAATGTGTTATTCCTTGTTGGTTCACTAACAAGCTGTACGAGGCCAAACTCATCACAGAGGGATTTCAGGCCATGAGATTTCTGGGTGAGCCAGTCCATATTAAAATCCCAGAGGATTATTGGCTCAAAGTTGGAAGCTGTGATTATAGATTTAAGTTTGTTGAGAATATCAGTTCTGCCAGCGGGGGGCCTGTATCCACCTATAACAGTGATAGCTTCCATGGAGGGAAGGTGAATCTTCAGGGATACAATCTCGTATTCCTCCTGTTTAGATTTACAGGAGATATCACTAACCGTAAATTTGGTTTTAGAATAGATGACAACAGCAACCCCCCCCCCAGATTCCCTATCTGCCCTGTATAGTTTGTAGCCTGGTAGTGCAATTTGTTGATCAGTAGTGGCTTTTTTGAGCCAAGACTCTGTAATAATTATAAGATCTGGTTCTGTGTGAGCAGCCCATGCTTATAGTCGGTCAAATTTTTTAGTCAAGCTCAGTATATTTGCTAGCATTATTTTGAGCCCTGGGGCAGCTGCAAATTCTGTCGGTGAGTTAAGTTGTATTGGGGGACCAGGATTTAGCTCCACATTACCCAAGTAGAGGAGAAGCAAGAGCACCAATTTTTTCACAGAACTCAGTATAGATGTGATCTCTTTTTCCTTTTGATTGTCCTCTGGGTATTGCCATAGGCATAGGTTTAGTGCTAGGGAAAAGGAGGCTAATTCTATAGTATAGGGATGTGACTGTGAGTGCACGAATAGACATAGGCAAGGGGAGTAGGAAAGGGGAGTGGGAGGAATGGAGAGTATAGTAAAAGGGTTGGAGCACCATCAGGAGGGAAGTGCAGTGGGCAGGGGCAGCATAAGTGGAGAGGGTGAATTCCAGGGTCGGGCTATGGCCTTTCTCTTTATGCCGTATTGTTTCAATGAATATGTTGTTTGCTAGTATTATCAGTATGAAAAAAAGGTAAGCCATGGCTCTTGGAAGGGTTTGCACATAGGCAAGAGGTAGAGGTTTAATAGGTAGCAACTGCAGACTGCAATATAATGAGTAGGTAGTGGCTGGAGGGCCCTGTTACTCTTACTTGTGATTGGAGGTGTATGAGGTAAGAGTAAGCCAATGGGGCAGCCAGGTAGCAGGGAGGGAGGAGCGAGACTTGTATTTAATAGAGGCCTGAGGGGGTGGGAGAAAAATGTGAGCAGCACTTAAAAGGGGAGAGGCAAGCAAAAATCCTGATTAAAAGTAATGTCCAAAGGCGCACCAATCGCTGTGTGCTAGTGTAGCAGGTGGCCCAATCAGTGTCTGCCTGCACGAGCGCTGCACCAATCGGGATCGATCAGCCAGAATGGCTCCAAAGTTGAAATCTGTGGCCATACCTGAAGGCTGGACCTGCTTCCTATGGTCCTGGTTTCGGCTTGGGTTCCATGGGAGGGTCAAGCAGCGATGGCCGGAGAGTCAGCTGGGGCGCACCGCCCGTGATCTGAAGCACCGCTCAGGTGCGAGTCCCTAAGAAAGAAAGAGGAGACACAGTGTTATATGCAGTGGCAGACAAATAATCGGAGGGTGGGTGGCTGGCAGCAGATCGTCAGCAGGGGGTTGGGGTACTTGAGAAACAGACAAAGGAAGGCAGAATAAGTAGACAGGATGGGGTGGGCCACATATAATTGTTGAGGGGTTAGTGGTACGGGAAAGCACAGAAGCAAGTGGAAGGGGGGAAGGGCTTAGACTACAGGAGAGGTACAGGGAATTCTCAGAAAGATAGGTCACAGGTAAATGCAGACAGGTTTTAGGAGGGGTATTTCAATCCAGAGCAAGGAAGCATTTAGGTGGACAATGGCAGGCAAAAGGGGGAAGAAAGAGAGAAGGGATACTTTCAGTTCAGGTCACACCATCAAGTTACACTTAAACAACGGGTTGTGGCAATGAGCCCTAAACATATGTTCAAGCTAAGCTCAGAAGACTACTTCTATATGATAATTATATACATACATTATTGATTTAGGTAGAGAGGAAAAAAGAAAATATCCACAGGTACAGGCAGTTTAAGGAAAAACCAAAAAACAAGAACATGTGAGCAGCAGTTACAAGGGGAGAGGCGAGCAAAAATCCTGATTAAAATTAAGGTCCAAAGGTGCACCAATTGCTGTGTGCTAGTGTAGCAGGCGGGCCAATCAGTGTCCGCCTGCAAGAGCGTCACACCAATCAGGATCGATCAGCCAGAACGTCTCCAAAGTTGTAATGTGGCACTCAATTGCATTGCAGTGGTGCAATGACATTTCGGTGGGGGGGTTAAAAATTTTCATTACTGGGTTCATGAGGTGGGGTAATAAGAAGGCTATGCTGGCAATTTCATTCTTGTTTCTATATAAATGCTAGTGCTTGGCCCTCTGGGTCCTGTGCTTCCAGGGCAACATATATGTATGCATCTAAGGAGTGATGGGAGCGTAGAGACAAGAGGCTCTGCGCTCCCAGAGATAGATGAGGGTATAATTACAGCATCTCAAAAAGTAAGGAAATTCTTTGCAAAAATTTCATTAATGCACTAGTTAGGGCTGAAGTGACAAAAGTAGAGAAGTGTGGCATTAGGGTTTCCAACCCTAACACTCCACCCCCACCCTGCAGGTAGCAACAAGTGTGGGGTGTGCCTTGGGATTATCAACCCTAATGCTTACCCTATTCTCACATACTGTAACCATCTCAGTCATGGAATGGGGTGAGCATTAGGGTTGACAACCCCTAAGCATACCTGATGCCTGTTGCCTTCTGCAGGGTGGGGGCAGGGTGTTAGGGTTGGAAACCCTAATGCCACTTTTCCCTTCTTTTGTTGCTTCAGCTCTAATTAGTGCATTAACTAATTTTTTGCAAAGAATATGTATATGTAGAGATAGATAGATAGATATATGTATATACAGTATACTGTATATTATAGGGCATGGTCATGCCTGTATACTTAGGGTTCAGTGGTGACTTCTATGTTAAACTCAAAATTTTGCACTTTAATAACTTTGCAACCATTCAAGCAATGCACAGGAAAGTTTGCATGCACCATTAGGAACCAAAGATTTCTTGATATGCTAAGGTTCATTCCAGTCAGATGTCTGGGCGCAGAGATACAGAGTGTCACAAATGTGAAAATTACCATTTTGTTTTTGTAAAATTCTTTGTCATGCCACTGCACAAAAATGGTGTGGAATTTTGGTCTGAAATGTTTAGGGTAGAAAGGACTTGGGTTACAGATGTGCCTTTTGAATAGTTGGTGAAAAAATATTAATCCATTCCAAAGTTATTACATTTCAAAGTTTCCCATTATTTCCTATGGGACCAGTTAGTTTTTCCTCTTGAAAAAGGATTCTTTATTGCAAATGTGGAATACTTTTCGGCAAATGTGGGATCATTTGCTGTAAATGTGGAATCTTTTTCTGTGCTGCTGCCATCTTGTTTTCAGTTAGCAATGACAAAATTAAATAACTAAAAAAATACATATGTTTAGTACAATTTTTTTAAAACTTTCTTTTATTCATTTTTCAATGATTTCATAGAAAGCAGTACAGACAGAAGAGCATGGCTACATAGGCTCCAATACTTGATGTATTACAGACATGTTAGCATCAGTACTGACAGTCAGCTGCCTTGTGATACAACATATGGGGTACCTTCCTACTAAACTTTTTAATAACTAATCTGTAACATTTAGGATGGCTAACTGCGTTAAAACCTGCAGGGTAAAGACGGAGTCAGGTGAGATGCTTAAGGTATACATACCAAGGCCCTTGGCCACTATCCCCACTAAGTTATACATCTATTTAAGGAATGTTATATCTCCCTTTCACATGTACATCTCCCCCCCAAACAACAACTAACTTTATTTGTAAACAATAGAGCAAAGTAAACTTTGCAGAGCAATTCTGTCAATATAAACGGCCCTCAATCCCATTCTATAAAATTAGTAGGGCAAATTCCACTGCCCTTGCATAACATTTTTACTACATAGATCGACTTGCTATACTTTACTTGTAGGCCTATAGCTTAATACGTGCCGCATGGACAGCGCCATCTGAAACATTCAACCATGAATTTACAGCTAGATCATATGCTATTTTCCTGGTTGGAAATCAGTTTGAGACTCAAACTCCATCATGTTAGATAAAATTATCTCTCTATTGGGAGGCCTCACATTAAACAACAACAACAACAACAACAACAACAACAAAAAAAAGGATAGTCAATAATTGAGTACATTGTCTCAGCACCGGCTGACCTCGTGTCCAGTATGGGAAGGACTGAGCAAAATAGAAAAGAATGTCTAGTTACTGATTCTGGTTAACCCTCTTGGTCATCTGACTCAATTGGCAGGCCTTGTTTCTCAGGTGGTCTCTTTCCGAATTTGCTTGCTATTGCTTCCATCCTTTTTTCACTTCCTCCAGATCATTGAACTGGTATGTTTTCCCTCCATAGGTCAATCGTAAATGAACTGGGGCTAACAGAGAGTGGGCTACCCCGAAACACTTCAGTTGCTTTCTAAGGGGATCAAACAATTTTCTTCTGGTCTGTGTAGCAAAGGACCAATCTGGAAAGATCTTTATGTCTTGTCCTTCCAATTCAACAGGATAGTTAGCTCTTGCCCATTGTAAAATTCTATCTCTGGTAGCTGCGCTGTCTGTAATCAGCAAGATCATGCATGGGATATCCGGTCTACGTGGGCCCTCCTAAACTTTATTCGATAAGCCTGCTTTAAGGAGTCCCCTGCAATTTGCAATTCAGTAGGAAGTGAGTCTGCCAACCAGTTCTTAAGCCATGATAGCAAGTCAGCCCCCTCTGTGCCTTCCAAGTCCCAAACCAACCTTACGTTGATTGGCAACTCTGAGTTTTCTATCGTCTCCATGCAGCTTGAAGATGATTTATTTCTGTTGCCAATTTTACAAAAGATGCCTGGGTCCACTAGGAGTGATCATCTGCCTCTTGTGCAGTCTTCGTCGCTGAGTCAATTTTGGCATCCTGGGCTCCAAAACATTCCAGGACACATTCAAGTTTCTGATCCATTTCTCTTACTGTGTTCAGGACCATTTCCTAAGGAGAGATATCTTGCATACCACTCGGGCCTGTGGCCTGCCCCAGCCTGTCAGGCTGGTTCTGGGTAGGTTGAGGTGTTGAATATTGGCTCAATCCTATGGCTGTTCTTTTTGTTCTGCCAATGTCAAAATATAGTGGTATCTGGCAGGGCTAGATGCAGAACTTCTTGGACATGCTTCCTGTCACTAACTCGGCTCCCTAGCGCCTCTAGGTTTAGTACAATTTAACAGTTGTGTTTACCTAATCGGGACCCCTAGAATCTGATTCTAGGGTTACTTTTTCAATAACTTACTTATAAATGTGTTTTTTTAACATTCATCAATTCTTTTTCGCAAATTGCAAAAAAAAAGAAAGAATTGCGAAACAGGATCCTTTTTTGCAATTTGCAAAAAAGGATTTTTTTCTTTTTCTGCAAATTGTGGAAAATGATTCTTTTTCACAATTTGTAAAAAAGAAATTCTAATACAGCTGTTTCTTTGTCACTCCACAGTTACCAAATGGTTTGTGATTTTGGTCTGAGATTTTCAGGGTACAAATGGCTTGCTCCGTAGATATGCCCTTTACTGATTTGGTGAAAAGATATTACTTTGCTCTGGAGTTCTTCTAGTTTAAATTTTGCATTGTTTCCCATAGGATAACATTGTAATGTGAGGTGTACACAGTTGTTTCTTTGTCATTCTGCTGTGAAGAAATGGTTTTCAATTTTGCTCTGCAATATTCAGGGTATGAAGGACTTGCCCCAACGGTGTACCTTTTTCTGGTTTCATGAACATATATTAATTTGGTGTCAAGTTGCACAGGTTTCAAATTGTATTGCATTTTCTATAGGATAACATTGCAATGTAAGATGTTTCTTTGGTGCTGCACTCTATGGGATGGCAGTGCAGGGCCCAGAGGGCTCTGTACTCCCACAGTCAAATAAGGATACCACTACATTATCTAACAAATTATGCATGGATACCATTATGGAATGATGGAGCCCTGTGCTCCCTAAGGAAAACAGGGATATGATTATAATATTTCAAAAATAATGGATGGATGGTAAGGCTCGCTCCCACATGCAAACACAAATATGAATATGGAGTGATGGGAGTGCCGGTCTTATGGACAGATGACAGCACAGGGCCCAGAAGGCACTGTGCCCCACACACAAATATCCAAAGTGTTATGTAGAGATGGGGGCCCTGCACTCCCACAGTGAAACAAAGATACAATTGCAATCTCTCAAAAATTATGGATGGATGGGAGCACAGGGCCCTGCAGGCTCTGCACTCCCACAAACAAATAAAGCTACAATTATACTATCTCAAAAAGTAAGGAAATTAATTGCAAGAAACTTTGTTAGTGCATCAGTTAGGTTGTAGTGACAAAAGTCAGGAAATGTGGTGTTAGGGTTTATGACCCTATCACCCCACCCCCACCCTGCACACAGTAACAGGTGTGGGAGTGCCTTGGGGTTGTCAACCCTAATGCTCACCCCATTCTCCTATAGTGTACCTATCTCAGCTTATTTACTCATGAAATGGTGTGAGCATTGGGTTTGATAACACCAAGGCACCCCCCATGCCTGTTGCTGCATGCAGGGTGGGGTTAGGGTGTTAGGGGAAACTCTAACACCACATTTCCCAACTTTTGCCACTGCAACCCTAACTGATGCATTAACAATGTTTTTTGTAATGAAAATTGATGATAGATAGATAGATAGATAGATAGATAGATAGATAGATAGATAGATTGATTCATTGAAAAAATTAGGGTTCATCTTCATGCCACAAAGGTAGGGAAATGTGGTGTTAGGGTTTCCAACCCTGTCTTCCTGCCCCTATGCAGCAAAAGGACAAGACGACACAAGCAACCACTGACATGCATCATCAAGTAAGATAAACAAAACACAGTTGTTTCCAGATGACACAAATGCAGTAGCACTGATTTGCTACCTTCATTGATTAATTTATTTATTTATTTATTCCTTGTTAACTGGGTAAGGCCCACTAGGCACAATTGCCTGTTTTCAGGGGTGATCTGGGAGCTTTGGGCTGGTTAAGAGACTTGCTCAGAGTCACACATCATGCAAGTGGAGGTTGTGGGATTCAAACCCAGGTCTGCAGTTACCAAGCTCATTCACATCTGATTACTCTAACCTCTAAGCTATACTGCAAGAAATGGATTTGTATCTTTGGGATCAAAAATGCAGGGCCCACCGAAGTCATTGCTTCTCTAGCCAGAAGTCTGCGTGTATATATCTTTCAGCACGCATGAGTACCTGTGGCTACAGAAGCACTGGCCCATAGAGACATGCACTTTTGCAGACATAGTTTTGGAATTTGGGTATCATGGATTTCTATATTCAGCAACAGAAGTGCAGGCCCCACAGGAACCTGTGCTTCTGTAAACAGAAGTCAGTGCCTATGTGTTAACACCCGTGGCTGCAGAAGTACTTGCCTCACAGGAGCCTGCTCTTCTGCAGAGAAACACAGTGCTGTAATTTGGGCATCACAGATTCATATATGCAGTACCACAGGTGTTCAGGGGTATGGCAACTGAGTTTCAATGTGAAAAAGTGCACAATAATGCACTTGGGGCACAGAAACCCAGGGGCAGAGTATTAAATGGGGTGGTGGTACTGACGACCACCAAGCAGGAAAAATTCCTGGGGTGATCATATCATATGACATAAAGATTGTCAGACAGTGTGACAAGGTAGTTGGGAGGGTAAGTGGGAAGCTGGAGTATAGAGAGGAGTATCACCAGCAGAAAGAATGTGGTGGTGTTGCCTCTGTATAGATCACTGGTAAGATCCCACCTGGAGTACTGTGTCCCATTCTGCAGAACACATCTCAGAATGGACATAGAAAGAGTGGAAGCAGGCCAGAAGAGCACAACTAAAATGGTGCAGGGGCTGCATTAGAAGTCCTATGAGGAGAGACTAAAGGAACTAAATATGTATACCCTGGAAGAGAAGGGGGGATATGATAGAGAACTTTAAATACCTCACAGGATTAAACAAGGTAGAAGAGGGAAGTGTTTTTTTCAGAGAAAAAGTGCTCAAGAACAAGGGGGCATGATAAGAAGCTGAAGGGGGTGGATTCAAGAGAGAGATGTGAGGAAGTACTTCTTCACAGAAAGAGTGGTGGATTCCTGGAACAGTCTTCCAGTGGAGGTAGGGAGAACAGGGTTGGAGTTCAAGAATCCATTGGATAGGCATAAGGGAATCTTTTGGAAAGGGATGGGGTGAATGGGTTGGAGATCAAATAGGATCTGCTAGAATACTATAGGCAGGGAAGATTGGGCCGACAAGGTGAGCCAAGTGTTCCTTATCTAACAGCAACATCTATGTTTTGTTGCATGTGCAGGCCACACAGGAGCCTGTCCTTCCACACACAAAAGTTGGTGTGTGTGTTTTACACCTGCAGCTACAGATGTGCTGGCTTCTGAAGTGCCTGAAATTCTGTAGGCAGAAGTAGTGTTGCTATTTGGGTATCATGCATTTTGTGGAGCCTATACTTCTGTAGCCAGAGTTTGGTGTGTATGTCTTACACCCACAGCTGCAAAAGTGCAGGCCCCTTCTGCAGTCAGAAGTGTATGTATGTTTTACAGTGTGCATGAGTAACTCTGACTACAGAAGGGCTGGTTCCATAGGGGCCTGCACTTCTGCAGACAAAAAACTCTTGCAATTTGGGTTTCCTGTATTTTTCTGTAGGGGCCTGCACTTCTGTGTTTTGATTTGAGCATTGTGGATTTCTGTTTCAGAAAAAATGAATTTGTATGTCTTGCAGTGTGTATGACACATATACAAATCCATTAAGATAGCACATATTGAATTTGTGTCATCTGGAAATAGTTGTTTGTTGTTTTCTTACCTGATTATGGTTATCTGTGATTGCTTGTAAGGTCTTGTCATTTTGTTGTTGAGCGGGGTGGGGAGTTAAGGTTGGAAACCCCAGTACCGCATTTCCCTAGTTTTGTGTCATAAAGTTAAACTTTAAATGGTGCACTAATTCAGTTATTTTGCAATAAATTTAATTTCTTTTTGAGATAGTAGGATTGTATCCTCATTCATGCAGGTCCCTTTGGGACATGTTTGAACAGATGTGGATGTGCAGTGCCCTCTAGTCCCATGGCAAGGAAAGAGTCCATCTGTTTTTAAGAGTGACTCATGAGTCCATCTTTTTTTAAGAGTGACCCAAGAATTCCATTTTGGTTGTGCATAGAAAAATTATACAGTAATGTGGTAGATTTTTGTGTTGCACTTTATTGTTGTACATACATGTGCAACACAAACAGTATTTTAAATCTATATCATGCACATGGTTGCTATAATGTGAAAAACCCTGCCCAAAAGATGGCTTTGCAGAGTGACTGTGAAATCACCTTTCTACCTGTACTTGGGAATTCACACTATCCTTGTTCATGAGGTAGGGTCATGTAAACAGTATATTCAAATTGTGGGAGCACAATACTGTAAAATAACCAAGTTATGAGTAAATATATGTGAGACACAAAAATGGAATTTTAGTGTTCCACATTTTAGTGTTTCACATTTAAGTGCAACACTGAAATTTATGTGTCCCAAATGTTAGTGTCACAGTTTAGTGTTGCACTTAAATGTACTTGAAATTTCCTACTATCTTTGTTCATGAGGAAAGATCATGTAAACAGTATATTCAAACTTTGGTAGAAAAAATACTGTAAAATGACCAAGTTAAGAGTAAAAGTATGTGAGATACAAAAATGGAAGTTTAGTGTCACATATTTTAGTGTCTCACATTTAAGTGCAATACTTAAATGTGCAACGCAAAAATTATTTTGACCCTAAGCCATGATCATGGCTGCTAGAATGTGTTAAATCCTGCCTAAAAGATGGTTTCACTGAGCAATTGTGAGATCACCTTTTGACCAGTACTTGAAAATTACCATTGTCCTTGTTCATGAGAAAGGGGGAGTAAAAAAGCTATGTTATAAGTAAAACTATATGTGACACAAGATTGGAATTTTAGTGTTGCACTTTTTTGCAGATACAGTATCTTTTTATTAGATAAAAATGGTGTGTTCTGAACAAAGATGAAACAAAAATGTTGCTTATGTTCAGTGCATTGGAAAATATTGTACATATCCAATGTCACATCTGCTGTAGTAGAGGTATACATTGTTTTGATGACCAAGTCCTTAGATAACAGCAGATGCACTGTACGTTCTGACTTGTAAGTATCTATGAAAGTAGAGTGAGGCATGGAGAAAGCAGCCTTCAAATCTTCAAATCTTCTTACCTCCTTTTCCTGTAAAACTTGAAAGATACACTCTATGCCTAATCTGGCCAGTACATTAAATCCATGACTCATCCTGGCTGATGTAAAAGAACTCATGTGTGGGAGTGAATACAGCAGGAATCTATAGGGGACAGCTGTTTCATGCCCAGTGATTTATTCCACACTGCTAATGTGTTAGTGTAACGATTGTCAGTTGGTGCTGCAGGCATTATTTGTGGGGTGGTAAACAGAATTTTGGCCAAGTTAAGCATATCTCCTTCTGTCAGTGATAAAGCACTGCAGTTGCCCATGTGAAACATAAGGATTTTGCCTATACTCTTCACTATATATGGTGTTCCTACCAGATGTTGTATTGAGCACTTAAGCATTTTATTTATTTATTTTTTTTTTTTTTTGCAAATAAAGCTTTTTAAATTATAGTCCCGGGTTTTGGTGGTGTAATTTTTGCCTCCCAGGTTTGATATGTTATGTAGCACCAAATATGTTTGCATTGTGGCTGTTTCATGCTTCAGTTTTCTTCTGTCAGTTCCAGCTTTTGCCTGTGTGCTGTATGTGTCTAGTTAAGCCAACAGAATGCTGCACATAGCTGAGCTGCTAAGAGGTACAGTATAGCTTGAGATTTGGCAATGAGAGTCCCCCTGTACTTTAAGCAGTTACAGTAAAGAGTATGGGACCTTAGGTCTTTTGTCTTGCCAAAAATATCTAGATATTAACTTATTCAAATGTTTAGACTGTGGTGGTGTAATGGGTAGTGTTTGTGCCAAGTATAAAAGGGTGGGGAGGAGATTCATCCTAACACTATCTTCTCTCTGTATGAGTGGTAGTGAGAGATTTGACCAGGAAGTTATGTCTTAATGAAATGCTTGGGATATTAGGTTATAGTTTAAGGAACCCAATACCTTGGCATCTCATGTTAGTGTCAGAGTTTTGGCACATGGTTTGATCTAATAGTTCAAGGTACAGGGCAAACAATAGTTGAGAAAGAAGGTACCCCAGCAGAGTACCTCTAGAAAGTAGAGGAAACTTGTCCATTGTCCTTGATATAAGCTGACAGAGACTCGTAAAGAGCCTGCATAATTTGTACATACTTTGGAGGTATTCCAAAGTGGGTTAAGGTAGGAAACAAGAAAGTTCATGTCACCTGGTTGAAGGGCTTCACTGCATCCAGACTCAAGAGCAGGAATGGTCCCTCGATTGGGTGGCATGATGTAGGACATGTAAAGTGTGTTTTATATTACCTTGTGTTTGTCTGGATGTCATAAAACCTATTTGATCTTTATTGATTAGTAGGGGTAATAAGGTCTCTAAATGCCTCACTAGAATTGTAGTGAATATTTTATAGTCAACATGTAGGACTGAAACTGGCCTGTAAGAGTCATAGAGCATTGTGTCTTTCCCAGATTTGGGGATGAATAAAATAGTGGCTTGTCTCCACAAAGGGGAGCAGCATTTCCCTCAAGGAGTCCTGGTTCTGCACATTTCAGCAGTGCAGAGGTGGGATCCCTAAATATTTTATAAAGCTCTGTTGTGTAGCCAACCTGTCTGGGACTCTTGTTGTTTGTTAGGGTTTTGATTGCCTGTTCTATTTCATCAACAATGAATGGAGTTATTAGAGTTTATTATTGTGGCTGCCATAGCATAAGCATCTATAGCTGTGTCAAATTTTGATGGATTTCACTGGGGGTGAAATGAGTATCTGCAGTATAAAGGGTGAAATAATAGGATGTAAAGGCCTGCAGTATTTTTTCACGGTTTATCTCAATGGTTTTAGTGATTGGGTGTCGAATTTAAGTCACTGTTGTCTGGGCAATCTTTTGGAAAAGATGCAAGGCCAGTTCTTTTGTGGCCGTAGTCCCCCTCATAATTTTTATGTTGTAAGAATCTGAGGGTCATTTCAGTTTTGTAGTGAGAACGGCTTAAATTTGCTGTTTCACTTGGTTTAGCCATAGTACAATTGTGTGGTCTCCCTGCAAATGGAATTGTTGCAATGTTTGCAGTTCCTCCAGTAAATTCTTTGTTTTTTTTAATTTTTGCTTTAGTGGAATAACTGTTATCACCTCTCAGCACCACCAGGATGGCAGTACTCACTTCCTCTTTCAGCATGTTAACATATCCACAGTTGCACCAGGTTGCTGTGGTGCAAATGCAGGCATGTGAATGCTTAACCCTATTTTATTTATGTATTTAATAGACTTTAGGATTACAACCTTTGAGTTGGGGACTCATTTACAAATGCTCCACATCAGAAAAAATAAACATAAACACTTAATACATAGAGATATAGAATGGCAGCTAAAGGTTGCAGTTTTTTCCCCTACATGGTAAGCTGTTCCCTGCTATTCTCTCTGAACCGTTGCCAAGTTGAGGACATGTTCTGGAGTGAGCGGTGTGAGTAGCCATGTAGACAAGCTGCACCACTTGCTCTGGCACACAGTCTATGGTCCCTGCATCCTCCTGCCAAGCTCCCACTCTCATGGCCTCTCTCTCTAGTGTGGCCTGCATCAGAGCTGAGAGAGCCATGTAAATTGTATACAGATCCAGGTAGGAGATCATTGCAGCACAGGAGCTGGCAAAAGAATCAGAATGCAACAGCAGTGTAAACATAGCTTTTGTCATTCTCTTGAGTGATCTGATGTAGTCTATCTGTTATTAGTTCTTTAAATTCTGGTTCATTCAATAAAGAATCATTTAGTTTCCAGAGGTATGGGGCCCTTATACTTCCTAAGTTAAGTTCCAAAGATAGTGGAGCATGGTCAGCCAACAGTATCAGCAGCACAGAACACTGTTCCACCCAATGGGAGGGTTCTGCTGACATTAAAATATAATCAATTCTTATATAAATCCCATGCAGTGAAGACAAGTGCAGGAATGACCAGCCACTGGGATATAATTTTTTCCATAAATCCACCTATGAAACCTCAAAAGCAAAACAGCAACTAACTTTCTGCATATGTGCATCCCGTGGAGGTCTCAGGCAAGTGGAGTTTCTGTTATCCAACATAAAATTAAAGTCACCTCCAAGCAATAGAAAATCTGAATGGAATGTTACAATCTTCCTATACAGTCGTCTGACAAACTCTGCAGTGGAACCTGATAGGATGTATAGGCTGACCACCAGTGTGAGTTCCAGGTCTATATAATGGCCCTTGATCATAGCTAGACAGCCCTGGGAGTTGGTGGCTGTGTCCATGACCCAAAAAGGGGTGGAGCTTGATATTAACATTGCCATTCTTTGAATCTTGCCTGTTGGAAAGGACAATGCTACCACATGTGAGTACCCAAATTTTGCCAATTTCAAGTATTCTTCACTAGTTAAGTGAGTTTCTTGTAACAGAATGAAGGCTAGCTTTTATCTACACACTGCAGCCAATACCTTTGCTCTTTTAATGGAATTATTGAGCCCATTGGCATTATGGGAATAAAGAGTGGTAGTTATTCTTTGCTGAGATTGCACCATGGAGTTCTACCAGTGTGTTAGCAGAGGCAACCCTGGTCAATGTGTTGAAGGGAATATTAGTCCCACAACTTGTAGCTGTTTTATGAGAGATTGCAGTGAGATAGAAATACCTTCTTGAGCTTAGCTACGCAAAGTATATATATATATTTTTTTTAGTTTTAACCAGGTATAGCACACTAGATATAGATATAGACTAGTATAGATATAAGTCAAGAGTCTCTTATTGCAGCAAGATAAACAAATGGAACAACAACATTACATGAACAGTCATATATTCAACTGGGAATATAGAAATAATTATATGAAATGTTTTCATGCTGCACACATAAAACTACCCATGTGATATGTGTCCTGTAAGCATGATTTAAATGTTAAATTGGAACTGATTGCATGCATGTGGCATGCATGCAAAAAGAAAGTGGCCACTGATAACTGCACACATAAAAGTTAAGTGACTTGCTCAGGATCACACAGTATACAAGTGGGTATTGATGAGATTCAAACCCAAGTCTTCTAGTGTTCAGGTCTTTTGGTTTTCAGTTCAGTGCCTTTAACCACTAAGCTATACTGCCTACATACATATGGCTTGTTTGTACTTCAATACAAATCTGCATACATCTGAACACATTCGGCATGCTTATAGCCACTGATATACTTTTTAGTTTTCTTGTCCCTCCTCTTCTCAGCTGCACAGCTGAACTGTAGCACACATACCAATGGAAACACATGTGGTTCTTTCTACCCCCAATACACACACCTACCCACAAAACTACTTCATTACTTCTGTCTGGCCTATACTCCTACTATTTTCTCTCCATAGTTTTGAATCTTTCCAAGCAAACAGACTTTAAGGGGCAAACACAAAAGTAGCAATAACTCAACACCCACCCCCAGGGCCAGTCCCCCCCATGCACACACTGTAGTGGGTGTGGTCATGCTGCTACAGACAACCCACACAGTATAGATATAAGTCAAGAGTCTCTTAACTGAGTACTAGGGAGCCAGAGGTAGGAGTCTTTAAGAGATGATGTCCTTGGGTCAGAGTGCTGCAGCGTACCCACTTGAAATGAATGGAGTTATTTTTATTCCTATTTTATACATTATGATGGTGAGTTGGAGAATAATGAAGGCAACGGTTCTATAAACAAGGCCTTTGTTAGTTGAGCAGTGGCCTTCATTAATCTCCAACTCTCCATCAATAATGTATAAAATAGTAATAAAAAAATTCATTCATTTCAGTGGGGCATACCCCTGTACACTCCCTTGCCCTGTGTCATAATGTGCTTGAGAATGGGGATGTGGAGGTCAGCTTCACTGGGGAAGGGGACATAAGCCTGATTATAGCAGAGCTCCAATAGTGTGTGAATACCACACTGCTCAACTGTCCCTGAATGCAAGGGACAGCCCTCATGTTACCTCTGAAAACTGCTCTGCCCCTCATCCACACTCATAAAAAACATGCTGCTCATGTACAGCATGTCTTATAAATTTAGACTTTATGACAGGGGCACCATTTCAGATTTCAGCAGGGGACAGCCAACAACCAGTGGAGGCCAGATGCTAGTTAAGCCCTTGGCAGCAAGCTTTGGAATGTGTGGAACATCTCTAAAAGGTCAAACTTATTTCTTGAGACTGAAAAGTGATATGCAAATTAGGAAAAATTAAAATGTATAAGATTCATTCTGTCTATACCCCAGACCATTGCATCAGATTTGGGCTTAAACCCAACCAGTTACTTACCATTTTTTTCCTGGCTGAAGTTTTGAACCCACCCCAAAAAAAAAGTTCTCCCAATTTCTCTCCCTAACTCCATTCCATTCAATACCCATCCCATATGGGTCCTGAAGCTGCCCAAAGTTGCAGAAAGGTGAAAAACACATCAATATTTCAGTTCTTCCTCCTTCCCCAACCCCCCTGTAAAAAAAATATTTACTTTTATTTACCCAGCCATCTGGCCAGAACCTGTGTCCTAGCCAAGTGTGCTAGCAGCACAGTTTTCAGTTTTCTCCTCCTCTGTCCTTCAGCAAGAAGCTGGATGCTAGAACTGAATACCCCAGGTCCCCAACATGGTCTGTGACCAAGTCACCTCATTAACCAAACCCAACCAGCCTGCGTTTCTTGTTTCTTGTTTGCTGCTGCCATGGCTGCTGCTACACTGCACTGCTGTGGGGGACCTGCAATGTTTTTTTTTTTTTGTGAGGCCAGCCTAATAGAGTAAGTAGGAAGCCTAGTCTCAAGTTAGCTTCTAGCTCACCCCCAGCCCCTTCAGCCACCAAGTGAGATGGAGACTCACTAAGAGAATACCAAGAAAAATACAGTAGCAGACACAGACACTGTCAGCCATTTCCTGAAATTTCTGTGATATTTCCAGAAATATCTCCTGCTTTCTGCATTTCCACAGCAGAGGAAGCAGAGAGAAACTCTCCAGAAATTTCATGAACTATCTGGAAATAGCTGGCAATGTCTGTGGCTACTACTGTATGTCACCATAACACTGCTATTGAGAGTTCAGTGCTCACCGACTCCTCCAAGCTGTAGTGTGCAGCCTGTCTACTCTGTGGTGGGAAAGATAGTGTCCCACTCATGTGACTCATGTTTTCTTGCTTGGCTGGAGCTCCTTCATGTCATGTGGGATGTTACCACTAATAGGTGGAGAGAGTGTAAAACACAATACAGGCACAGTCGAGTCATGAGTGCATCTGCAGCATGAACGCAACCCAGGCCAGGGGGGCACTTATTGTGCAAAAGATTAAATCCAAATTTAATGCCATTATTGCCACAACATAAGAACAACCTAGGCACAAATGCAGGGGGGGGTCAACTGCCCCCCTGTGCCCTACCTAAATGGCACCACTGCTTTATGGCAGAAATTAATTCTCAGGGACTAACCTCAGTGCAAGTAAATACAATGGTTTCCACTGTGTTCTGAGGTACCGTATCTACATTTTTCAGGATGTGTCCTGATCATCATGGGGGTCAGTGTCCCTCATTTTGATTGTCCGTGTTCCTCATTTCAGTGACAACATGTGAGGTGTGGTGCATGTTTTCAAGATCCTACTCAACACAAAGAGTGCTGAGCATGGCCATAGTGTATATGCTCCATACAGAATGACAAAGAGAAAGTAAGTGAGCCATAGCAGTCACGGAGAAACACATCTGTAGCACTAAATATGCATAAGGATATTTGCATGGCCCAAAACAAAAAGATCAGGCTTCACAACACAGAGGCCCCTCTTGGCACATCTGGAATGGGGGGTGTTGGCTGACTATATCCTAGGCATTTAATGCAGTAAGCAAACGGTACTTTACAAATCAATGGCAATTTAATGACAAAAATCAAAAGCCATTAAGCAACTTGCAAAATGATCAGAATTAATGAGTTTATCTAATTTTAATGGGAAACCAATAAAAATATATTTTAATGGCTGTAATTGCTAGCAACAGTATGCAAATTAGAAACCAATATGTTTTTAGATGAGATTTACACCAGCTTAGTTGCTGCACACATGGCAAGCGTGTAACATGTGAACCTGATGTGATTTTTAAATGACGTTCATATCAGCTTAACTGCTGCACTCATGTCAAGCATACAACACGTGAACCTGATGTGATTTTTAGAAAACGTTTGCACCAGCTTATTTGCTGCACACATGTCAAGCTTGCAGCATGTGAATGTGATGTGCATTTAAGACATGGTTTGCAAAGGTTCACTTTGTGTATGCAAACCGCATGCAAACATTGCACAACTAAGCATGTGGCATGCATTCTGCATATCCACAGCACATTTATATTTCTGTAAGGGTACTCAAGACATCAGCACTCAACTGGAGGAACCAAAAAAATATGTACAGATCACTTCTTCCATAGGAGGAGGTCTCACAAAGATTAACAGTAGGTGACACAGCATACCCCACCTAGGGTGGAGAGAAACCACACATTTTGTTGTAGGCCTCCCTGGTACAGTGTGTAAGATCTGTACCCTCCTGTTTGAAGGAAATTCCAGTGCCAGGGCCGGAAGAAAGAGCAGATGTCATGGTCTAGCAAAACTGATTTCCAAAGGAGAATGAAGCAGTCAGTCTGGAGCATCATTGAAGCCCTGCCTGGCCCTCTCTGCCATTTCTGCTAAGGAGTAGTCATTGTTTATAAGCATTCAGATAATAAGACTGTGTTATATTAATAGTGGTGACTCATATTTTTCCTTCTATTTCTGACTGCATCACTGTTTAACACACCACTTTTTTGCATTATTTTGAGCATTAACTTTAAGTACTGCAAACAGCACTGGGCTGTGTCCCACCACTTCTTGTTGGGTAACTCATTTTGTCTCTGTCATGGGCAGCCTTCCATTGCCTCATACACATCTCAAAGGTTTAGAATCATCCCTGTGTATCATGTACCTCACAGAGGGATGTTACAATTTTCCAGCATGAGTCCCAACTAAAAATGAAAGAAGGCATCTATTAATTTGCCCATAAAATGACCATATATATTTTTTTGAGGGCTCAGTCTCTAGCCAGTGCCCCTGTGTCAAACAGATGCCTCAACCAGCCTATTAGCTAAATAGATAAAAAATGCTGTCCTCCAGTGGTGGCACCCCCAAAAGGACAACCAAGAGCAGCTGCAGAGGCACTGACCCAGTAAGGAGGAGGCCGAAGGTCACCACAACCACTGGAGACCTCTGGCTGTATGAGATGGGCCCTGATCCACCCCATTTGAGCCACTCACACCTTAGGGGCAGTTATCTCACCCAGCAGAAACAGTAAAACCAGTGATATGGGCTCAGTATAGCAGATTCCATACAAAACTACAGTTATTAAAAGTTCTTTGTGTAAGTAAACTGCATGTAGTGTTCCATACAGCATAGGCAGGTGTCCCAGATGTGGTGTCTCTTTTCAGTTCATGGCAAAATTTGTCATTAGTTAGTCATTTCCTCTGGTGAAAGATAACCGTTTTCATTGCTGATGAGAGATGGTTGAAATAAGGAAAGTCCCAGAAACACAGTGGCTTGCAAAAATAGTAATACGTTTTAAAGTTCCCACATGATGTTGAGGCAAAGGAAAATGTAGACAGCATGGGAGTAAGATTGATTACCTTGTTGTTTAGTATCAAGCAGAGATTGTCCCCATGATGTTGAGATTAGAAGAGAATGAATGCTTCAGGGTACCACGTTAGAAGCGAGGGCTGTTGTATTGTACTCAGCTGTAAAAGAACACAGCAAATCCCTGACTTCCTGCATTGCTGTCTGGGCTGCTTTTTTTCCTCTCGATCAGATATGTTGCTACTTCAACTTTTGCCATTCTGAGGGAGCCACTACAGCCTCCAGTTGTGGTTTTGTGCTCTTTGGAATTGTCCACCCTTTTGCTCTAATGGCCCCCATAGCCTCTGCTGCTGAGTGGTAAACTTGAGTTTCTAACTCCCAGAAGATGCAGAGCCAGGCTGGGTAAGGGGGTTGAAACCATATGTTCTGTTCTTTTAGTGTCTTCAGTATCCCTGCATATTCTTGCCTCTTGCACTGAATGTCTAGCAGGTGGTCCTGGTGGAAAAATATCCATGTCCCATTGTATTTTAGATCTTTGGCTTGCCATGTTACACTGAGGACATCCTCTTTATCCTGGTAGGAACTAAATTTCACAATTGGGGATCTGAGCTGAGTGAGGATTTGTTGGTTTTGCAGTAGTGCATGGTACACCCTCTCAATTCAGAATCCCAGTGAGGTGGGAGCAACAGAATTTCATTAAGGAGGTTCTCAAGAGACTTAGAGAGATGCCCTATTCTCTGCATTTCCTGGCAGACTGTACATCCTTAAGTTGCCTTGCCATGACCATCCCTCTAGATTCTGACAATTTTTTTGTAGCTACAGGTTTTGTTCTGCTAGCCATGCCAGTACTATGTGAAGCTGTAGGGCGCTGTCATCAATACAGCCAACCCTTTCTTCTGTTGAGTTGAGCTGCTTCTCCAACGTTTGCAGTTGTGAATTCAGTTTTTTAAGTTCACTCCAGTTTTCATCCCTGAAGCCTTTTATTTTGTTAATAATGACCTTGAAGCAGTAGCATGGTAGTTTATCTATCTCTGAGTCTGTGTCATAGCTTGGGCCCATTGTGCTTGCAGGGGGGACACTCCTGCTGTGATCAGGTTGCTGCTGCTGGAACTGTTTTTCATCTGTAGTAACCAGTTTCATTGCTTCACATCGAGCGATTAAGTCTGTCACCTCTTTCTTTATGTCATATCATTCATGCCAATTTTGAGAGTCTGCACAAGGTTGTGAGGAGTTTTAAAAGCAAAGGGAGCAGAGCTGGTATTTCAAGCTGCCATTAAGTGCATGACATCACTGGAAGTAGTGTCACACATTTAAGAGCAACACTGAAATGCACAACACTAAAACATACGTCACAAATTTTACTGTTACAGTTTAGTGCTGCACTTAAATGTACCATCCTTGTTAACAAAGTAGGATCTCGTGAACAGTATATTCAAAATTTGGGAGTGAAATATTGTAAAACTGCAAAGTTATGAGTAAAAGTATGTGAGACACAAAAATAGAATTTATATATCACAAATGTTGGTGCCTCAGTTTAGTGTTGCACTTTAATGCACTTTAAAATTCCCACCATCCTTGCTCATGAGGAAGGATCATGTAAACAGTATATTCAAACTTTGGGAGTAAAATACTGTATTATAGCAAAGTTTTGAGTAAAAGTACAGTATGTGAGACACAAAAATGGAATTTTAGTGTAGTACAATTTAGTGTCACATATTTAAGTGCAACACTAAAATGTTCAACACTAAAACGTACCTGTTACAAAATTTAGTGTCACACTTTAATGTTGCATTTAAATGTGCAACACAAAAATTAGCTTGATCCTGCATCATAAAGATGGTCAATAGAATGTGTTAAATCTTGTCCAAAAGGTGGTTTTGCAGAGAGACTGCAAAATCACTCTTTGATCTATACTTGAAAATTCACACATCCTTGTTTATGAGGTAGGGTCACATAAACAGTATATTCAACTTTTGGGAATAAAATATTGTAAAACAGCCAGTTTATAAATAAAAGTATGTGAGACACAAAAATGGAAGTTTTGTGTCACACATTTAAGTGCAACACTAAAATGTGCAACACGTAAATTTATATTACTTCCTGATTGTCTCCACATTTGGTGCCTGGCTCAAAGGGACCTGTGTGAATAAGAATATGATTCCTCTATCTGAAAAAGAAAGAAAATTAATTGTAAAAATCTACATTCATGCACCAGTTAGGGTTCAACTTAAAAGCAATGAAAGTAGGGAAATGTGGTGACAGGGTTTCCAACCCTGACTCCCCACCTCCCCAAGCAGCAAAAGGACAAGCCTACACAAACAATCACAAGCAGCCATCATAAGGTAAGACAAACAACACACAACTGTTTCTAGATGAAACAAATGCAGTAGCACTGATGTGCTACCTTTGTGGACTTGTATCTTTGGTTGCATAAGCACTAGCCCCACAGGGAGCATGTACTTCTGCATCACACCTGTGTGCATATGTTGTACAGTGTGTTCTGCAGACAGAAGGCCCCATGGGGTCTGCATCCTGCAGACAGAGGTACTCATGTACACTGCATTAAGTACTTCGCTAGATAGCATGATTTGCTACTGTATGTTTGTCTATATGCAGCTGCATAACTGACAACCTGCTACCCCCTTGAACAATTTCAAGATCTGCTGCTGAAATCATGATACTCACATTGAGGCCTGCTCTTCTGGAGCCAGAAGTCTGTGTGTATGTCTTAGACTTGTGGCTGAAGAGGTGGAGATCACTTAGGGTCCCTGTAGAAGCAGGCAGATGGAGTGTTGTAATTTTGGTATCAGAAAACCTGTTACCACCTTGACAAATTTCTAGATCTGCCACTGAAACCATGATACCCACATTAGAACGGTACTTCTGTCTATGAAACAGCAGGTCCCATGTGGGCCTGCCCTTCTGGAGTCAGAAGTCGGTGTATATGTCTTACACTTGTGGCTGAAGAGGTGCATGCCCCTTGGGGCCTGCACTGCTGCAAACAGACGTACTTTTGTAATTTTTGTATCATGGATTTTGTGGTTCTCTCACTTCTGGGGTCAGTGTGTGTATCTGGGGTCAGTGTCAGGGGCTCAGTAGGTAGCACACTCGCTTCTGAAGCACGGAGATCAGAGGGCTGTGGGTTCAGTTCCCACATCTGGCACTTGGGTTAATATCCCAGTACTGACACTGTAGTGCAGCATGAGAGGGGCGCTGCACTTCTGAGATGCTGTCTTTCAGATGAGATGTTAAAGCAAGGTCCCATCTGCCTGGATTGGTGGTAGTTCAGGTGGATGTTAAAGACCCCATGGCACTTCTTGAAAAGAGTAGGGGAATTTTTTATTAATATAATCAGCAAACCAAATTGAATACAAACAGTGTTAAGTCACACAAAATAATAGATAAATCATATAGAAGATAATAACAAAAAAATATTACAATCATACATTCTCAGAGCAATGTAAAAAGAATAATGCGAAAACAGTCACCCCCCCCCTCCACAAAAAGAGTAGGGGAATTTCCCCGGTGTCCCAGCCAAATTTTCCTCATTCACTAACAATACCACCAACAGCTTAATCTGGTTCAAGGTCAGTTGGCATTCATCTGTATCACCGTCCCCCGGGTCATGCCTGGAAATAGGCAGGATTTGTCTAGTGCACTTACCCAGTCAACAAAAACTAAATAAATAAATAAATAAATAAATAAAATAAATATATTTCTCCTGTGGCTGCAGAAGCTCAGGCCCATCATGTGTGCGTATATCTTACAGTGTGCACATCAAACATCATGTGTGTGTATATATCTTACAGTGTGCATTAGTACCAGAGGCTACAAAAGTGCTGGCCCCTTATAGGCCTGTACTTCTGTAGACAAAAGAACTCTTGTAATTTGGGTATCATGTATTTATATATATACGGCTGCAGGGGCCTGTGCTTTTGCACATAGAAGTAGTGTTGTAATTTAAGTATTCTAGATTTCTATCTTCAGAGACAAGTAAGTGTGTATGTCTTGAATTGTGCTTGCTGCAGATACAAATCTGCAAAGGTAGCACATCAGTGCTAGTGCATTTGTGTCATCTGGAAACAGTTGTATGTTGTTTGTCTTACCAAATAATAGCTGTTATGGTTGTTTGTGTGGGCTTGTCCTTTTGCTGCTTGGTGGATTGGGGAGTTAGGGTTGGAAACTCTACCACAACATTTCCCTACTTGTATTGCTTTAAGTTGAACCCTGACTGGTGCATTAATGTAGCTGTTTGCAATGAATATATGTTTATACATATAGCAAACAGCTTCATTTATAATTAAATATACATCTTCCCTACATCACCACATCAATAAAATAAAATCCACCACCACCCATCTCAGCTACACCATCCTCCTCTAGCAGTCATCATATGGCCACAGAATTATGCTTTAGTAAATTAAAGACATTAAACAAGTCCAACATTGTGCAAAGCTCTTTATCCTATATACTGTATGTCACCTAGGAAGGGGGGTCCAGGCAGTCACTGCAACTTGTCTTCAGCAGAAGGGGAAAAAAAGAGGAAGCTTCTGTGGTTACCAAGGAGGTGGGCAGAGTAGTGAGAGAGAAAAGGGCTTCATACAGTTAACACTGTACAAGAAGTCCCAGAGGGAAGAGGACAGGGCTGAATATGCAGGGCAGCTAAATTTAACTTGCAGGGTGGTAAGGCAGAACAAGGTGGAGACAGAACTTACAATATCTGAGTAAGTCAAAGAGGGTGATAAGACATTCTTTCGACACATGCAGGAGAAAAGAATAACACAAGAGGACATAGTGAAGATGAGAAGGGGAACTGAGTGGCTGGAGTAAAACAGAGAGAAGGCAGAAGTACTAAATTAGTGCTTCTGCTCAGTCTTCAGAAGGGAGAAGGATAGATCACTTTCACTTGGTACAGCAACTAGTATGTTCCAGGATGCCCAATCCCTTTATTAGACTGAAGTCATAGTTGATATCAAAGAGTGCTTCAACAGCAGTGGGAAATTCCAAGTACAAGAAACTGAAGACTCTACTCCATAAAACACAGATCTTCTTTGCTGAATATCTTTCACCACCACAGCAACATGTTGTAATTAAAGTACCATTTCAACAGGCATGATGGTTGTATTCTGGACTGGTTTGTGCAGATAATTTGTATTAACTAGTAACTGTTTCTGGTGCCATCTTGAATAAATTATTCAAACTTTCAAACCCTCCCTTCTCTGCCTTTCATGTATGAGCATTCCATGGGACTGCAGTTTGTCCTCTATACAGAGTATTCTGTCACACAGGGTGGGGTGGGGGGCTGCTTCTCACTGTCATGAAAGGCAGAACATGGAGGGTTTGCAAGCTTGAATAACTAATCAAGTTGGCACCAGGAAAAGTTGCTGGTGGTACTTTAGCCATGAAACGCTATTATAATGGTGGAAAATATTCAATAAAGAATGTGTGGCTGGCCCAGTGGTGCTGAAGTCTGAGGTGCTGGATGCCTTACCTCGCTCCACGCTGGTGACTCAAGTTCAGGAACGAGCATGGGTGGTCAGAGGTCAACAGGGGTGGAGGAGGACTGAGCATCCAAAGGACTGCTCTCCTTCTTCAGGCGGGGGGTTCTCTACTGTTGGTGCCCATTTGCCCCCTAGTGGAGGCTGGGGGACAGAATGCTGCAGTTGCTTGTGGAGGAGCTGGGAGCAGATGCCTGGAGGGAGTGCATGCAGACTCAAGCACGCTCCTCTCCACCTGGCGTCATTGCACGCCCCCAGCTTCAAGGGGAAAGTGAACATGGAAAATGGCATCTTGTCGAGCAGCTTGATGGCCATTCAGAAGATCTCTGGCTCCGAGAGGGTGCATCTGATCTGGATCTATTTGAGGTGGGGAGTTGGGGGCTCCCCACCACCCTGCTGTTGGGGGGTAAGCTGCAGGGGACAGGGCGGTCCTCAACTAGGAGTGCAGGAGTGTGGACGGTGGACAGAATCCCAGTGGGTTGTAAGTAGAAGGGAGCAGACAGGTATGGCCAAGAAGAAAAAAAGTGTCTAAATAAAGAATGTGTGATTTATGGAGTACAGTCTTCCATTTCTTGTACTTTACACTTCCACAGGGGAAAATAAGGATGAAGGGTTGATCTAGATGAGAGGGAAGCAATAACATGGGGCAGAGTCCTCAAAGGGCTTAAGGCCATTGTGGGCAAATACCAAAGACCGGATGAGATGCACCTGAGGGCTGAGTGTGATGAGAGAGCTGGCAGCAGTCCTTTCAGCAAACCTGCCTGGCCTGTTCAACTGATCTCTGGACATGGGTGGTTTCCCAGAAGTGGAGGACAGCGGATGGGGTATCCCTGCACAAGAGTGGACCAAAAGATGAACTGGGGAACTACAATATATTGAGGTTTAGCTTGACATCAATAGTTGGCAAACTGATGTAAACTATCCTAAAAGAATGATTGGTTAAGTTCCTTGAAGCAAATGTCCTCTCGGATAGCAGACAGCACGGGTTTATGGCAGGGAGGTCAAGCCAAACAAATTTGACCAGTTTCTTCAGTTGGCTCACTAGGGCAATGGAGAGAGGCCAAGCAGTAGACACACTATAACTGGACTCCAGCAAGGCCTCTGACTCAGTCCCCCACAAGATATTGATCAAAAAGCTGGCAGACATGGAAACAAGGGAGAAACTAACCAAGTGGGTGAAAAACTGACTAGGGAGTTGAATGCAATGGCTGATGGTGGGGGAGCATTCCTAGACAATAGAAGGGCAAGGTCCCACAGGGGTCAGTGCTTGGTCCAGTCCTGTTTCATTTGTGTTCATCATGGACAATGGGAACAGCATTAAAGGCAAGATATGTCTTTTTTTCTTCTTGATGATATCAAGCTGTGTGGGACGGTGGACACTGAGGAGGACATAAGAGAGCTAAGGCAAGACCTGGCAAGGTTGGAAAGGTGGTATGGAATCTGGCATCTAGATTTCAATGCTAAAAGGTGCAATATAATTCACATAGGGAACAAGAACCCCAAATCTGAGTAGAGACTTTGGGGGTGGGAGTTCACAGTTTCTGAGGAGGAGGAGGACCTGGGCACAGCACTGACAAGCAACCTGAAGCCATTAAGACAATATAAAAAGGTGACAGGGAAGGTGAACAGGATGCTGTGTTTTACAGTATTTTGAAGGTGTTCACCATTGGGAGGAAGGAGGTCATTATTCTACCCTTGTATAGGTCCATGATGCATCAGCATCTGGTGTACTATGTACACTGCTGGAGCCTCTACCTCAAGAAGGACATAAATCATATCAAGAAGGTGCAGGGAAGGGCTACCAAACTAATACAGGGGCAACAGCATGTCCCATATGACCAGAGGCTATTGAAACTGAACAGATACTCACAGAGGACAGAAGGGAGATTGGGGATATGAGCGAGACCTCCACATACTTTAAAGGCATTAACAAGTTCAACATTGGCGAAATGTTTTGCAGAAGCAAGAACAAAATCAAACAGGGATATGACTAAAATTAGTGGGGGGAGGTACAGAAAAGAGGCCAGAAGGCACTTCTTCACTGAGAGGATAGTGACAGTATGGAATGCACTGCCAGAAGGCATAGTACTGTATGCCACAATTCAGCTGTGGGATTTAAAAGTGTGTGTGATTGATTCAAAGGGAAGGTAAAGGTGACAGTGGAGGTGGCAGAGCAATGTGTAGCAAATGCATGTAAACTCTGCAATGAGGAGACATGGTAGATCTTCTGACCTTCTTCTGCTGGCATTTTGTATGCTTGTACGCGCCTATGTAACATTTTCTCCCCTTCCTCTATGGATTGTAAAGTGTTTTGGTATGTAGTTTGTATGAAAGTAGCTTTTTAAAGAAATTCCTCTATTTTCCTTTAGTCGTTAGTGGGAGAGGCTGTGGAAGGGTGTGCATCATGGGTCTTAGCCTCAGGGGGCATCCCGTGATAATAGCGAGTACATAATAGCGAGTACAAAACTGTGAGTTAATATTAGCGGCAACATGTATAGCGAGATGCACAAAAAAGCACTTTACCACATTAGTGATTATGGGTGAACAAAAATGGCAAAGGTTTGTAATCCCAAGTTTACACCATTTAGCACTCAGTTGCTGACTGCTGCATGAGTGTGGATTCCAGTTTGTTGGAGCTATTAAAGAATAGCATGCTGCAGGTTAATATATGGTGACCAACACTCCAAACAGCTGAGCGCATTCCAATTTGGGATAGCAAGTACACATATCTTAGAATCCTTAAAAAGCTTCTACAGTTCCTGACCAGCAACAAGACACCATTTAGCACACAGCCTGTGACAGTAAAAGACACCATTGCTGACTGCTGCATGAGAGCACATTCCAACAAACCACACATCAATCATGTCGAGTGAATCATTGCAGTTCCCTAGCTATGTCAAAATAGTGAAAACAGGAAAAAATACAAAAAAAGCTACCTTAAAGTAAAGGCACTGAGCTGTGCATTGCATCATAGTTTCATAGGTAAGTCAAAATAGTGAAAACGGAAAATAAAACTGCAAAAAAATAAAAATGCCTTTACCTATTGTACCGTGCAAGGCATTGTGAGTATAATAGTAAAATAGTAATTATGAACTAGTTGCTGTAAATGGATATAGCTGATTGGCCAAGAGGTCTTTGAAGCTGTGATGATATCGGGCTACATCATCACGGCTTCAAAAAGCCTCCAGCTACCAGCCTCCGCACTGACAACAGCAAAAACTGCAGCCGCACTTAAGTTGCACTTGGTAGGAAAACAGAAATCTCGCAACTCCTCCAGAGGACAAGAAAAGCCCTGAGTCATCCTCAGCACTTTTAAAAACAAACTGGTACTCACAAATCCGGCTCCGGTTTCCCAGACTGTGAATTTTACTTTCAGTCAATACGGGGTACAAGCATTCAACTGGACAGCAGCTTCAGCCAAAAAACACCCACAAATGTTTTGGTAACTACTACCAACCATTGCTGCCAACTACGACACGTGGGCGGCCACCAGAAATAAACAGGAAGGCACACACAGTGTGGTCCCAGAGCAGGCAGAGGGACTGGGTCAAATGCAGAAAAACATGGTTCACATCCTAAAGCAGTGCTTGGAGGGTGAGATACACTTCACAGCTGCACCTCCTCCATAAGCACCACCTGTAACAGCGCCATCTGCTGCCCAGAGCCCTCCAGGAATCATTTTATGGAATGGTACTCCTCCAACACCCCTCAAAAAATCATTTTTCAAATGTTTTAAAACTTTTCTTTAATTTTTTACTAATAAATCTTTTAAGCCAGTTCATAATGCAATAAGGCACTCCAGGGTGTGCTATATCATGGGATATTGTCACTTCTCGGGTCATTGGATGCACTTGGCCTGTGACCTTGTGCCCAACCACCCGAGGTATGATGATATCCCATGATATACCACACCCTGTCATGCCTTATTGCTTAATTATACAATAGGCAACACAAAAGCTGGCTCCTGATTGGTTACTTAACAGGATTTGCAATGTGTAAATCCTGCTAGTACCCAATGGAAAAAAGTGCCAGCTGTACCCCTTTGCCCTATCAATATCGCTCCCACAGCAAACATCAAAGCCATCCGCCACCATCTTACATCTGTCGCTAACGAAGTGCGCGAAATTCAAAAGCTCAAAATGAAATGTTCTTTCGACATAATAGACGAAACCGAACTTGACCACATCTTTTCTAACATTCTGAACCTGTTACCGGCTAATAACGAGTCTCACAGCTCTGTTCAATACTTACCACACGAAATACTTGCAGTCACCGAGCAGCCAGCATCTCAGAGTACCTCACAAGCAGCATGAACACCACTTAGTCCCTGTCTTGCACCATGCTTCCAATTCACCAATCATCTAAAGTTCCTAATTTCATTTACAAAAATCCTAATTGTATAATGGCAATATCCCACTCGAGGGAGTGGGTGATGCCATTATTTACCCACTTCTGGTGTGTTGTTGGTAACTCGGCTGTGCCTCCTGACCGAACAACACACCAGGTGTGGGTAAATCCTGGCATCACCCACCATCTCTTGTGATATATTGCTTAAAATGACCATGTCTACTGTACTAAGTGCTAACATCAGCAGCTGTGGGACACCTTGTAATAACAGTTTGTTAAAAGTGCTGCTTCAGTTGTGAATTGTGCTTTTCTGACTGAGCCTGATCTTTTTTCAGCTAAAATGTCTCCTTTGGTTTTAGTGCTGTGCAGCACAGGTTAAAGTTTAGGGAGAGGCACTGCAATTGCCTCAGCAAGCAGGACAGGGTGTGAAATAGAATCCCAGGAGGGTTGATTACATTATGTAGTGTGGTGCAGTAAGTTATTCCTCCTGTGTAGAAAGGAGCACACATGTAAAAAGGAACACATGGTTTAAGTGCTGCCAATTTATTTAAAAAGTGCAGCACTGGTCCAATTGTTTGCACAACACCAGATCGCAATTATTAAAGTGACACTAATATGAGTGCAGCGATTATGTGTTGGTGTGTTTTTTGCGATTGCCATTATTAGCACACTCATATTGCGATCGCGATTATATATTCACTATTTTCACATGGAACCACCTCAGGTTCCCCAGATTCAGATAAAAATCTGTATCTAAGAACATGTGATTACATGTACATTCTCAGCTCTGTTAGCAGGTGTTAACTTAAACAAATGGATACAAAAATCTTGGGTTTAGCTAAATGGCTAATTGTTTTTTTACCTCTAGCACCACCACTGAAACAGATGCACCATGACATGTTACTGCCAACTGAATAGCTAGTATCCATCAGGCTAGCAGGAATACAAGCTTACTGTATCAGCAATGGATAAGGATAACATGAACAAGTTTTCAGCATAATGTTTGCAACTCACTTTGATCTACAGTGCTATTATGCAAGGCCTTTTTTTTACTGTGGCGAATTCTTGCTCCTGGTTGCTGTACATTCTGCACAGCAGTTTACTATTTTAACAATAAGGTATGATCAGGGGTTATGTGAATGGTCTGTTAATAATCTTCTATAATTTACATTAACTTGAATAAGTGTAGTCACTAGATAGCCTGGTCCTAATTTTCAGAATATGCTCATTCTCATTTTCCAGTGATCACACTTTCTTGTTTCCACATTGTAATCTGCATAATGGCCCCTTCTTGTTCCCACATTGTACTCTGCATAATGGCCCCTACACACCACATCCATGCATCACCAATACACACTTTGTAGGCACCACTGTGTGCAGTAGCTGCACATAAGGGGTCCTACAGGATCCCAGCAGCATGCACTAATACCCCAACAGTGACCCTGAATGTACATTCCTCATGATCAGACCACTGTATGCTGTTATGCACATTGCTAGTGTATGTGTGTGTGTGTGTATGTGTGTGTGTGGTGGGTCATGCTGGTGGGGCACAGGGTCATAATGTCGAGGACGAAACAGCACAAAACACAATGCCGCAGGCAAAATGGTGTGTGCTGAAATAGAGTCAGGAAAAACACTGACCACAATAGAAACAGTGCACACTGTTGAAACAAATAGCATTATCTTGTTTTCTGTGAGGGGCTTCACCCCCCACACCCTCAAACTAAATATAATTAACTCTGAGGGGGGTGAACTTTGGGGATAGGGTGAAACACTGGATGGAGAAAAAATTCACTTTTTAATAAAAAAAAAGCTGCAACGCTGTGGGACCTGTGAAGAACTGAACAGTAGCCTCAGGTCCCCTACGCCAGCGGGTGCTGGTGCCCTAGCCACTCACCATGGGAGAAGCTTGACCAAGCACTGCACCAACACCCTCCTTAACACTCTCCCATCAGAGCATACAGAGACAGGGCTAGCAGTTATTCACCAATGCTGAAACTCCCCCCCCGTCACTCTACAAACTTTAGCGCTTTCTGCACTGCGGTTATTCCTGCGCTGTTTCAGAAGCGCTATTTTGACCCAGTACCTGCTGGCAGAGTGGACATGGAACATGGTATTCATCAAGTTGTGCACATATTGTTTATTGTAAAATCTAGGAATTGGTAGATGGTAGTAGAGAGCATGTGCATATTATGCCAGCTGACACCTGCTGAAAGTGCCTGTGAATCCTTACCACCATGCCTCCCAGGGACACACAGACCCAGATCAACACTGGCAAGCCATACCCTTCCACGCACCTCCCTATGAGGGCCTAGGTATATCACAGCCACAATTATGATTGGCTGTTCATAATGCTCATGCACCCTGTCCTGCGAAGGGGGCATATGACTGGTGCCAGTTCCTCGGTTCTCTAACATGTGCAGATAAGGGGATCCACTGAGCAAATGAGCTGGGCTTCTGATCAGAAGGACTGTGTCTGTCCAGTGTCCACCCCTCTGGCTGGACACTCCCAGTGTTTGGCACTAAATA
Organism: Neoceratodus forsteri; assembly: GCA_016271365.2. Taxonomy (NCBI): domain Eukaryota; kingdom Metazoa; phylum Chordata; order Ceratodontiformes; family Ceratodontidae; genus Neoceratodus; species Neoceratodus forsteri. The sequence goes on from CM028129.1 coordinate 462,488,654, forward strand.
CCTGTTCATTAGGCCAGCCAGGGACTATGAAGGCAGGCCTTGCATCCTCATATGGGGCTGGTATTACAGACCGTAGTGTTTTTTGGCTGGGTACGTGCCTGTTCTGTTACATACCATGGCCACTGCTGCATGAGGCCCAATGAGCAGAACTAAAAGAAAACAGCCATCTTTGTAATTCATTAAACTAAATGTAGGTTATTGCATGTGTTCATTGTGGTTGATATTGATTACTTTGCCACATACTGGTACTACCGTATTTGTTTTCCAGTGACGCGCCTGTGTACATCATTTGTTTTTTGGGATTTTCATCTAGTACTTTGATACTGGCCCACACATTCTCTTCAGTCAACCCAAACCCTCTCCAAAGGTGATGTGACATGCAAACGGGTTGAACTGGTTACTTATAGAGAACAAAAATGCATTTACTTAAAATACACTACCTGGTACAGTTTTAAAGTCTCCATTTACAGAGATAAAACATAACAGAACAGTACAATATAGCACAGCACATAACAGATCAGAACAGAACAGAATAGAATATGTAATAGGAACTCCACAGTGTGCCATTTGGTGAGACAGATATTGCCTCATCTCCTGGATACACTATGAGGAATAAATGAAAGACTAGTGCTTTTAACCACCTGGGAAATGTGGGAAAAATATCTCTTATGAATTATGTAAGCAATAATACCTGACAGGGTGGGCATTATTGGGAAATACCGGACTGCCCAGGGCCTTATAGCCCCTGGAAGTTCCGGTATTTCCAATAATGCCCACCCTGGAGGGTATTATTGCACTTATAAAATGGTTTTCTTATTAAGCTTTAATGAAGAGAGAAATTATTATAAAAATTAATTAGTATTAGCAGAAACAAAAGTATTTTAAAAAATAGTCCATGTTTCTTTTAAGGCTGTTCCAGGAGTTTCTGTTCCAAGGTTGGTTTAAGAGTCTGCTAGAAATTCAGACCTGATATATATCATATACACAACATTATTTGGTTCAGTTCACGAGATAACGTCAACCAAGTCCCAGTTTAACTCACTGAGCAGATATTTAAATGCAACTATTACTACTTTTTTCTTGCATACAAACAAGATTTCAAACAAGTAAGGCTAATACAGTAAATTAAAAAATTACACACCTTTGATGTCGTTTGCTAAAGTTTTCCAGACTGTGGAGAACTGCATGCAGTGACCGCACCAGGAGGCATAAAACTGCACCAAGAAAGCAGTGGAGAGTTGAGCAGCAACCGCTCGAGTTTGTCCGGGTTCAGGATGACGACGTGATCTGACGAGCTGTAGAGGCCCGCATGGGCCACCGGCAGGAGGGGAGGCCGCGAACCGCAGGGCTGGCAGCAGGCTGCAAAAGGGCAGCAGGAGGACTACGGAGGAACTGCAGTTGACGCGGCAGCCGGGGAGCCGCCCGCCGCCATGTTCCGCCGACCAAGCTTTCTTCCTCCCTCGCTCTGTGGCGGATCGTCCTCCGAACCGCAGACAAGCAGCAGCCTGGAACTGGTGAATGGATTGTTTCACTTCCGGTTTAGCGCAGTGCTGCGATAGTGCAGTCGGGAGAGTGCAGCTCTGAGAAAAAAAAGATTTGGGCACTCTTCCCGACTGTAGAATATGTGGAGTGTCTTTTTTTGAACAGGAGCGACGTTATAGCGAAGGAGCGACTGTGCATGTGTGTGTCGGGGGGGGGCGCCCATTTGGTCTCACTAATGAAGAGAAAAACATGGCGGGGATTTTAAATGTTAGCTGGTGGTTTCAGCCAATGAGTAAGCAGGGTGAGCACCCCTGCACAAGGGGATGTGGTAAGGTGGCACTCAGGCTGGTACTAATTTCTTGCTGGGCATTTATTGAAAAATAAATGCCCAGCTTGGAGATGGTATTAGCCAATCAGCTGTGAGAATCGATTCTTGCCATTTTATAAAAATCATTAAATCATTTGTAGCCAATCAAGTATGTTTATGTCTAAAATTCCAGGTACTCTTACAACTGTAAGTGGGCCTACAAGGTGACTATAGTGTTTCATAATAGCACTACCAAAATTGCTCTTACACAGTAGTATCTACCTAGATAGCTACAGGGATAGAATAGTGCAAGGCAGTTACTGCTACCCTTGTAGCTGTCTAGTCACAGGGGAGGAGGAGAAGAGAAGAATCCAGCAGTGTAGTGCTCTGCCAAGCTGCTCCTGTGGTGGAGGGAGCTAAGGCTCTGAGCAACTAAAGCAAAGAATGATCCTGAAAACCAGGGATCTTTTCCAGGTCTCTTGATTGCTGTATTTTCCATTCCCCCTACAAGTTCTATTTTTTTATTTGTCCCCTCAGCCAATGTAACCCGCCCCCCTTTCCTCACCACATTTTATTTTTTTGTTTCCGTCCCTCACCTCACCTGATATAACCCCCATTCCCCCCACTGAGTTTTTTATGTCCCCTCATCCAACATAACCCCCCCAAGTGTCTCCCAGTCCCCAAGTTCCACCCCCCCATGGAGTTGATTATAATAAGTTTGGAGGTGGGGTGGGGTGTGAAGTCCTCCTCAAAAACACAGATTACCTTTTGGTTTTGTTGGCCATGGTAGCAGTCAATGTATTTGTTGACTGTTACCATTGGCATTGTTTTTGCAGTCAGCATTTTGGTCAGGCAATGTAATTGATGGTGGCATTTTGCCATTGCACTTTTTGACCGCACTGTTCTGGTTTTCGTGATCCTCACCTAGTGCTGTGAGAGGGTGTCTGATGCCTTATAGTTTTAAAATTTTAAAGTTATAAGTTCAGCTAGCAAAGCCCAATGACCACAGAGGGGGTTCCCTAATTTTCTGCAAAGTAAAACATTTTCAAATTCTATTTTTAAAGGAAGGTCTTTAAATAAGTAGTAACAAGTAACAGGGTGTGTGTTTATTGGGTAATTACCGCATGACCCTCACTCCATGGATTGGAGACATGAGAGTGCCTATCAACCATGGGGTGGGAGGAAGGGCAGTGATTACCCAATTACCGCAAGCCCTGAAGTGTGTTATTGCATTTATGAAATGGCACCAAAATAATTAAAAACACAACGCTAAATAAATCTTTAAATAAAGAATAAATAAACCTTCATCCTTGGTAAATCAGTCCTCACACCAAACATCTAAGTTTGCCCCATTTAAGAGGTCAACCTGGCTGGCAGGTAAGACACTCATGTTGTTAGTTTAACCTTATTTTCTCCCCTAACTATTACAGTTACTGAGAATTCCAGACCACTGTAATGATATGTATATGCAGTTAGGTCAGCCTAGAAAACAAGTTCCAAGACTTGCAACATACTTTCCAGACCTTTGCAGTTATTAGTGAAATACCACACAAGTCTGAACTCCTGTTGACCAATAACATCACTGGATTATAAAAGGATGTTGGAGGAGTTATGGGAAACTATCAAAGGTGGGGTGCTGAAGGCCATACAAATGAGCATAAAGAAGGCAAGGAAGAGCAGAAAAAGGAGGAGACCACTTTGGTTTACAAAGGAGGCGGTTAACAGAGTCAGCAACAGGAGGAGGAGGGCTTTCAAAAAATATAAGAGGACACAAAGACAGGAGGACAGGGAGGCTTATAGGGAGAAGAGGAGACTAGCAGGGCAGAAGATAAATAGGGCAAATGTGGACACTGAGGAAAGAACAGCTAAGCAGGCCAAAAGGGGGGGACAAAACTTTTTTTAGATATGTGGGGGAAAAGAGGAAGGCAAGGCAGGGGATTGCAAGGCTGAGGGGGGAGAGGGATACAACTGGAAGGGAACTGTGAAAAAGCAGAAGAGCTGAATAAGTACTTTTGCCGCTGCAGGTATTTATAGAAGAGGAGGAGGAGGCGGAGAAGGGCAGGGGGCCCGAGCTTAGGGGATGGGGGGAGGGAGGACAAAAGGGTGGATCTGAGCCTGTTCAGTGTAAAAAGAGTTAGGGAAGAACTAGGCAGGTTGAAGGTGGATAAGGCAATGGAGCCAGACAGGCTGCACCCGAGGGTAATCCGGGAGCTAGCGGAGGAGTTGGCTGCCCCACTGATGAGGCTATTAAAGTTGTCTTTGGATTTGGGGAGGGTGCCAGAGGACTGGAAGAGGGTGCACATGGTGCCACTGCACAAAGGGGGCAGTAGGGAGGTGACAGAGAACTATAGCCTGGTCAGCCTCACCTCAGTGGTGGGGAAAGTCATAAAGGAGAGGGTGGTGGACTACCTGGAGGATTGCAGCTTGTGTGATGACAGACAGCATGGTTTCCTGAAAGGGACATCATGTCAGATGAATTTGATTGAGTTTTTGATTAGTGATGTAGGTGGTTGACTCGGGGGGAGGTGGATGTAGCCTATCTGCACTTCAGTAAGGCCTTTGACACTGTCCCCCACAGAAGGTTGGTGAGCAAGCTGAAAAGTGTAGGAGTAGGTGGGAAATAACCAAGTGGGTAAAGAACTGGTTAGTGGGCAGAAGCCAGACAGTGGTGATAAATGGGGTGTACTCCAGGACGGGGAGGTGATGAGCGGGGTGCCCCAGGGGTCAGTGCTAGGACCCCTCCTTCTTAATATCTACATCAGCAATATAGCGGAGGGGCTGAGGGGAAGGGTGTGCATGTTTGCTGATGATATGAAAATCTGCAATAGGGTGGACATCACGGGGGTGGAAGATATAAGGCAGGACCTGATGTCTCTGAAGGAATGGGCAGAGTCTTGGCAACTGAAATCCAGTGCTAAGAAGTGTGCTGTGATGCACTTGAGGCCAGGAACCTGAAAGCAAGATGCACCCTTGGAGAGGAGGAGATCAAAGACACGGAGCAGGAGAGGGATCTGGGGGTTATAGTATCATGTAACCTTAAGGTGGGAAACCAATGTAACAGGGCAGTGGGGAAGGCAAATGGGATGTTGGCATGCATTGGCAAGGGCATCACTAGCAGAAGGGGGGAGGTACTGAGGCCCCTCTATAAAGCCATGGTAAGGCCTCACCTGGAGCATGGAGTCCAGATCTGGAGGCCACATTTACAAAAAAGACATAGAAAGGATTGAGAGAGTGTTCAGAGAAGGGCAACTAAGATGGTGCAAGGGAAGACATATGAGCAGAGATGTAAGGAATTAGATCTGTACACGTTGGAGACTAGAAGGGAGAGAGGGGACATGATTGAAGCTTTTAAATATGTGAAGGGGATCAACAAGGTAAAGGAAGGGTGTTTGTTCAAAAGGAAAGAAGGGGCTGTAACTAGAGGGCATAGCCTGAGACTCCAGGGAGGAAGATACAGAGGTAATGTGAGAGGACAATTTTTCACAGAGAGGATGGTGGAGGCATGGAACAGGCTTCTAGAGGAGGTGGTAGGGACTGTAATGGTGAAGGGATTCAAGAGAGCATGGGGCAGTCATATGGGGCTGTATAGCAATGGGAGGGGGCTCCAAGGGGGGGAGAGTAAAGGGGGACAAGGGGCAGACTAGATGGGCTGGTGGGTCTTTTTCTGTTGCCAGGTTTCTATGATTCTGTGACACTTGCCCATTTTATAACATGATTAATAATATGCTTGTGTGTACATTTCTTGTGTCATTTATGGTTCTAGGAGTTTTTTTCTTCAAGCACTTTATGTACCAAAACTACTCAGCTTCATATTACAGTCCTCTCACACAAAGAACTTGAGAATGCATGAAGACACAATAATTGTACATAGAAACAGAATCTGATGGCAGATAAGGACCATACGCCTAGTCTACCCATTTCCTTACTCAGTGTTGACAGCCCAGATTCTATTTGATCTGTGGCATGCCTTCTCTGCCCATGTCCAGGTTACCCTCATGTCTATCCCATGGGCTCTTGAACCCTGTACTGTTTTAGCCCCACCACCTCTATTGGAGGGCTGTTCCACGGATCCACCACCTTTTCTGTGAAAGAGTACTTCCTGGCATTCCCACTGAGCCTTCCTCCCTCCAGCTTCATATCACGTCCCCTTGTACATACTGTACAAACAAATAACAGCCCAAAGTAGGCTGTGATGCAGTATATTGAAATACCAGTCTGAATAAGGCACTCATGAGTACCCCACACAAACCAAGAAACCTCAAAGCATTCAGTAGTGACTCATACACATACCAAGCAGCCTCTAAACACTCTGCAGTGTCCCACACACAAGCAAAGCAGATTCTAAGCACCTAACAGTGTCCCACTTATACAGAGCAGCCTTTAGGTACTCAACAATGTCAGACACTTGTGTAGCATCTAGGCCCTCATTAGTGTTCAACACCAATGAGAGTGAAAAGAAGGGATCCAGAATATAGAGGACTGTAAAGTAATTATGATATTTTACAGCTCCAAAAGATTAGACACATAGAGTGTGATTAAACACAGTGGTTGCTTCCTGAAAGACACATCCACAGATCATGGAAGATAATGTATTGCTTGAAATCAGAATTACCAAGTGATCTTGGGCATGGTGACTATGTATGCTACTTCTTAGAATTTTCATAATCTACAATGTCTTCCCAATCAGAAATGGAGATATTTGTTCCTCTCTACCCCTTTACAATTTTGTATTTTGCTTTTAAACTTCAGAAGTGTGTCAATTGTTTACCTGTGAAATTTCAACCTGCCATATAGGAGGCTTGGGGAAGCTTAATTACAATCCACCTTTTTTTAAGTTATTTTTTTACCCCCTAAGAGATATATGCACAACTCCTAAATGTTGATGAGAATAATGTTAAAAAGCTACACTATCGGTTGAGCAGTTATGATCAAAAAATGTATCTGAGAACCAAATGTTATGTGCTGCCTCTTTAGGCCTTTAAAATATTTATGATCAGGTGTGTACTTTACATTACATCTGCTCATATAGATGTATTAAATAGAGAATAATGGTTATGCAACTGTGTTTTATGGAATTTTTTTTACACACCCAAGGGGTGTGATGACCCATAAACCTCGAGAGTGAAGCTCGAGAGGTTTATGAGGGCATCACACCCCGAGGGTGTGTAAAAAAATTCCATTAACACAGCAGGTGAATAACTTTTATTTTTTATAATTGCTGGTGCAAGGGAGACAATGCCAAAGTATATTATTGAATCCTGCTGCTGCTGCTCAGTCCCCCACCCCCTACACTACACTGACAACACACACACACACACACTTTCTGTCTTTCTTCCAAGATTTTTTAGCATGTGTCTTTTTTGTTTTTTTTTTACTGTGGAACCGCACCGAACAGCCACTGCTGTTCTTGAAAACACTGTCTGTCTCCCAATATCACGCTCAAAATGCAGCACAGGGATCAACCAGACAGCGATTTTTTTTAAATGTAAGGGCAGGATCAACCAGATAAATACTTTTAAAAAGTTCTACATTACTGGGACTTGTAGGCAATGATAAATGTGGGTCTGAATGCTCAGCAACAGAGAAACTGCCGCAAGAAACGCAACTGCCATCTTTGCTGTGGTCTTTGTCTCGCCCACTGTGACATTAAGAACCAATGAGGTGGCGCACAAACTATGAGTGACACAGAATGCCGTAATAACTGGTTCTAACAGTTATTATGGCATTTGAAATGTGGCTCTGCTCCGTGTGTTAAAGGGGGTCACCAGTAATTATATAGGGATACCAATCTGTTTTTTTAGCACTTTTAAATGTGAATAACATGCATTCCATTATAAACTATAGAAAAGTCTTGCAGCAGGCCCGGTGGCACTGAGGGCTGAGGCACTGGCCGCCTTACCTCATGCCACGCCAGCAATCCTTGTTCAGGAGTGAGTGCAGGCCACTGGGGGTTGGTAGGGCAGGAGAAGTATCAAGCATCCATAGGATTGCTCTCCTTCTCCGGGAGGGGGGACTCCAGCACTCAGTGCATGACTGGCCCCTAGTGGAGGCTGGGGGATGGTGCACTGATGCTACTGTAGGGTAAACAGTCGAGGCAGACAATTGGAGGTACGCACGCAGGAACGCTTACATTCGCTCCTTGTGGCAACATTGCACGCCCTTGACTAGAAGAAGAAAAAACAGAGGAAATAGAGGTCCTGGCGAGCTCAATGGCGGCTGATCTCCACAGGCGCTACCCCTGCAACCGGCAGCAACACCCCTCCAGCACCGGATCCTTGTGTGAGGCGGGTTGAGGGATTCCCGCCACCCCACCATGGGGGGTAAACCGTGGGGCAGCTGGAGGGTGAGCTGTGAGTGGGGGATGGGGCCGGGGGATTAGACAGGCAGTACTGCCACCAGAGACCAGGAGAGTAAACAGATTAACTAAAAAAAATAAACAAACTATAGAAAAGTCAGGATCATTATTAATATCTTCATTTAGAAATAGTTACATTGTCTATTCATTGTTCAAAGTGACTTATAGTACACACACACTCAACTCTGTAAGTAGCATTTTTTTATGTTTGATGTGCGCATGCACACAAAACATTTTGCTAAAGTGAAAGTGGATTAGTGGGGTGTGTCACTGCCGAGCCTATTGCAGCTGAGAAAAGCAGGGGCTCGGCAGTCTATGCTAATGACCATGCACTCTCTGCTTGACATCACTCAATGTTTGTGAGGAGTAAACTCTGTGTATTTCAAAGGACTGAGTGGCTCCAATGAGAGGGTTTCAGTCCTTTGATTTGCATGAAGACAACTGATCAGTGACCAGCTGATCAGTTGTGAACACCAACAGCCTTTCTTTGTTAGCGGCACGGAGTCAGACCAGTGTACCCACGTTCAGCTAAATAAGTTTTCAGCTGCAAGAAAGAAAGATGAACTTGTGAAACTAGTTAATGTTTTGAAACTAGGGTAAAAAGTACTGTAACTGTGCTCCAAAAGTGGAGCCATGATACTGGATATACGTGTATGCCTATGAATATGCATACGTGCATGCCCAGTGTTATGGCTCCACTTTCTGAGTGCAATTATAGTACTTTTATCCTTGTTTCAAAACATTAGCTAGTTTCCCGATTTCACATTTCTTTCATTTAGTTAAAAACATATTGAGCTGAACTCGGGAATTAATAATTATGCATATTTTTTCTTTTTTTGAAACTTTTTATGAAACATTTTTCAACAGATAGCACAGAACAATTGATTACTACAAACTCACACAAAATAAAACATCAGTGCTTAATAACATCTCATATATTAATTGTGCTGGGAATTGATGAAAAATAAAACTGATTGTCCATAAATATCAACTATGAGGTTCCATGACAAAGAGATCCCTATGTTTAAATAATGAATCAATTAATGCTAGGACTATTTTACAGTTGCTAAGAAATATAATAACCTGTAATAATCACCCAGATAATCCAAAAACAATATTTGATAAAGTTATAAATAAAGGAAGATAAAAATCATACAAATAAGTTCTGAAAATAGTACAGGCATACATGAATAGTGAATAAATAGATAACTGAATAAGTTAATAGTCAGCAAGGTAATAACAATAAAGGGGGGGGGGGATCAAGCCTCCTATTTCCTAACATGACCAGTGTGTTTTGAAAAATAAATAGCGTCCCCCTGCATTACCCTTCCCTCTATCCCCCATATAGGGAGACATGCTTATTCTACCTAGGGGACAAAATCCTGTCTAGGGGCCAATATATATAGCACCCAACATCTCCATAGCATCTCAAATCTCTTAAGCTGGTAAGTAACCATGGTTGTAAGAAGTTCCATTTTATAAATTTGTATCACCAGATCTTGCCACTTTTTTCTACTTGGGATTACTGGCGTAAGCCATTTTCTAGTGATGGCCTTTTTTGCCACAAGGAAACAAAAATATTTATATTTTTTTTAGTAGAGCTAGCTCTAGTCCTTCTTTCCAAATTAAGAAATAAAAAGGTCCCCTCAGTTAATTGGAAGTGAGTACTGTACCCACAATCTCCACCATTGCTTCCCTAAATTCATCACAGAAGGGACAAGCAACTCCAAAAAAATATGGCCATGGGTGGCAGGAGTAGAACTGCAGCTCCTCCAACAGTTTACCCCTCTGCAAGGATGATATTTTATATATTTTTTTCTAATGTCCCTGTCCCTTCCAAATGTTTGTTCTTCCCACCTGTCCTTCCTGTCTCTCTACATATATTATTTTAATTAAAGCAGAGTGGGGTGCCCACCCCGAAGCCACTTTTCTTGACACCCCCTTCCCTCCAGAATGCCCACAACTGTTCTCAATATATTATTTTAAGTGTATCAGGGTACCCACCCCCACAACTGCTTCTCCTGACACCCCACCTCCCCTCCAGGACATCCAACACCATTCTCAAGCGTACCTGAAACAGGGGTGCCCAATCCCAGTGTCAGAATGCAGTCCATCCCTCTTTCTTTTTTAAATCCTGTAAAAACAAAACTGTTCATTGACATCTTTTGCATCATTAGTTGCACTCCTACCCAACCCTCCCACTCAGCACCCACCTCCCCACACCCCACCCAAGCGCTTACTTACCCACTGGGGGAATGATGCCATCATCTTCTCTGAACCACAGACACGTCTTCATTCCTCAATGCTGGACAGCAAACTGAGGAAATTGTGTATGTGGTTCAATGTATTTCAATGGGGTTTTGAACTTAGTGGCATAACTTGGCCATTTCTGGATATTTTTGCCCCAGATTTTCAACATACCTTTTTTCCGACCCCACCTCATAAACAATTGCAGTCACATTAGGTAAATCTGTCCCAAATGATGATTTTGTGGTTACTGCATGAAATCACCTTTCAGGCAGAAGTTAAAGATTTTCTCTGCCCTTGTTTATGAGGTGGGGTCATAAGAAGGCTATGTTGAAAATTTAGTGTAAAAATATTAAAAAACAACAAAGTTATGAGCCTATGTTGAATTTTGCAAACACAGGCTTGTAACTGGTAATTTTCAATATTTTGACCTCAAATTTTCAACATAGCCATTTCTTTACAGCACCTCATGAATAAGACAGCTGTCATTTTTGAAATCCTGACAAACATCTATTTTCATGTCCTGAAAGGTGATTTCTCAGTCGCTGCATGAAATCACCTTTCAGGCAGGAGTTGAAAATGTTTTCTATACTTGTTCATGAAGTGGTGTCATTAGAAGGCTGTGTTGAAAATTTGGTGTACAAATATTAAAAAACAACAAAGTTATGAGCCTATGTTGAAATTTGCAAACGCAGGCTCATAACTCTAGTAATTTTCAATATTTTGGCCTCAGATTTTCAACATAGCCTTTTCTTAACAGCACCTCATGAATGTGACAGCTGTTATTTTTAGAATCCAGGTCAAAAGGTATTTGTGCTTCCCTAAAGTTGATTTCACAGTCACTGCAGGAAATCACCTTTCGGGCAGAAGATGAAAAGTTTATCCACCCTTGTTCATGAGGTGGGATCATAAGAAGGCTATGTTCAGGCTGGCCCAGTGGTGCTGAGGCACTGGATGCCTTACCTCGTGCTACACTGGTGACCCCGGGTTCGGGAATGACCTTGGGTCACAAGGGTGCCAGCTTGGGGGAGGCTGGAGCGGGATCGAGCTGCCATGCAGCTCTCCACTCCAAGGGAGGATGCCCACTCCCCTGTAGTTCTGCTTCCATTGGGTGGAGTTCCGGTGAGCAGTGTAGGCAAGAGGGAGTGGCCACATAAGTCAGGGGTGGAGTGGAAGGGGCCATCAGATCCTGGCCTGCTCATGTACCTCCATGCACACATACGCATGTGTACGCTATGGTCCCAGGAGGGATACAAATACTGAAAAACATCAAAAAATATATATGGAAAAAAAAAGGAAAAGAAAAGAAGGCTATGTTGAAACTCTTCTCTAAAAATATTAAAAAAAAAACAACGTTATGAGCCTATGTTGAAATTTTGAATGCAGGCTCATAACTTTGGTTATTTTCAATATTTTGATTCAAAATTTTCAACATAGCCATTTCTTCATGGCACCTCATAAATGTGACAGCTGTCATTTTTCAGATCCTGTCAAAAATGTGCTTTTGAGCCTGTGCTGTGCAATGACATTTCGGTGTTGCAGAATGACGTTTTGGCGGAGATTTGAAAAGTGTCACCTGCCGGGTTCATTATGTATGGTAGTAAGAGGGCTATGCTGAAAATTTGGTGTACAAATATGGTATAATGCCCAGGTTATGACTGAACATTACATTAGTTCAGTGTTCACTCATAATTCACTGATTTTCAATATTATGACTCCAAACTTTCAATGTAGCCATATTTCCACACCACCTCAAAAATGTGATATGTGTCATTTTCAAAATCCTGGATGAGATATGTTTTTGCACCTCTGGTACATCAGGACATTTTGGCCAATATACCATAAATGGTACATATCATGTCTATCAGGCAAATCCTAAAACAAGTATCTTCAAAACTTGTGGTCACAATTAAAAAAAAAAAAAACAACAACAAAAGAAAAACAATTGTTTACCACGCATCAAACGGCCAACATTGACAACTGATTGTTTAATTAAGTTATATTATTTGTAAATGTTAAAGGCATTTGTGTTCCTGTAGTAGCATTCTCACCTCAAACGTTGGAGACCTGCGTTCAATTCCCAGTCAGTACATCAAATCTTCTGTTTCTTTAGATGTAGCTTAACTACTCCATTACGTAAAGGAGATTCTACTTTAAATCACATACATTCTAATATGAAAAGACATTCTCTGAAAATCGTATCAGTGGAAAATGTTTGGTACTATCAGATTTGGCCTCTGAAAGGATAACAAGGCATGATTTTTGTAAAACATGTTAGGTTATGAAACATTATAAAATAAAAATTGAAAATAATGGCAGCAGTTTTATGTGACAAAGATGTGAGCTCCCTTTAAACAATTGTCAAATGAGATAAAGACATGGGGCAGCCTTATATCACCACAAGCCCCTGTGTGCCAATGACATTACACATGGGGATTGCAGCTATCTAATGGGATTTTTCTATCCCTTGTGACAACTACTGCAAGTCAGAACAGCATTTTCTGGTCTAACCTGCGGCAATCCTGGGTGATGTTTTTATGGAGTTTGCACCAGATATTTAGCACAAGCAGATGCCATTTATGGAAACTGTCACAACTGCACCTGAGATTCTAAAATCAGGTGCAGTTGTAGTGAAGGGTTTGGTGCACCACCAAAACCTACGTGCTGTGACACAGGGCTAGATGCAAACCTTATGACATCCCTTGAAAGTCCTGCCCATTATTCAATTTCTTAAAACGTTACTGATACTCAGAGTCCATTTATCAATAAAATTGGCTTATAGAGTGCATTACCCACTGGAAGCTAGCTTTTTCTTCTAATATTGTTGGTGCATCCATGTAAGTAGCATTGGTGGCTCAGTGGAAGAATTCTTAACTCTCAGTTGGGTGAGTTTGGTTTGATTCCCAGCCAGTGCATTAAGCCTTTTAAATGATTTACTGTTTCCTTAGTTGTAGCTAAACAACTTCTATAAGTATATTAGACTGCAGGTCTCTCATGGCACTGTAGGTAGGGAAAAATGGACAGACTAGGTGGGCTAAATGGTCCTTATCTGCTGACACTTTGTGTTTCTATGTAGCACACAGAGCAGCCTCTAGGTACTGAACAGCGTCCAACATACAAAGCAGAATGTAGTCACTCAAAGGTGTCCTACACATTCAGTGCAACATCTAGGCAATCAACACTGCCTTGCATCTACAGAACAGCCTCCATGTCCTCAGCCGTGTCCCCCCACACATATAGAGCAGCCTCCAGGTACATAACAGTACCCAAATTACATACAGATTAGCCTTTAAGCACTCATCATTATCCCTCACATACAGCATAGCTTATATGCAATCAACAGTGTCCCACACATACAGTTCAATCTTTAGGCACTTAACAGTACCTCATGTATACTACACAGACTCTACACAATCATATACAAATCAGTCTCTAAGTACTTCAAAGTGCACCACATACGAACAGAGCAACTGCCATGCACTCAACAGTGTCCAACATACAGAGTAGCCTTGAGGCGCTCAAGGGTGTCCCACACATAAATAGCAGCCTATAGGCATTCAGTGGTGTCCCACACCTACAAAGTAGCCTCTACATACTCAACAGTGTATATTGCACATAATTAGTAGCTTTTAGGTACTCACCAGTGTCCTACACATATACAGATTATCTGGCACTTAACAGTGCCTTGCACATACAGAGCCGTATCTAGGCACTCATCACTGTCTAACACAAGGTACTCAACAGTACATAGTACTGACCGCTGATGTTCAGAGGGCTGATAGGGAGAAAAAAATAATAGTTAGGCATATGGCTTAGCTGGCAGGATGACGACCAGAACACTCCTGTAGCCTTTTACTGCCTTCAACTCACAGTTTACCGCAGGCCTCCAGCCCTTCAATGAGAGGATCAATACATGGTTGAAAATAAAGTGGGATGGATACAAAGGGATTGTGGGATGGCTCGGGATAACCCTGGTATGGAATAGCTGACTAGTGTTTTAATAGGCAGTTGGTAGGGTCAGAACTGACAAGATGGGCCCTTCAGCCTTTTTCTCTAGGTAGCATTCTGTGTTCCTAAAACTATTTCAAAGTAGCAATGGCTATGATCCGGGCTGTGAAAAAGGTCTGTTACTCCAGCAGAGGATGTTATTTGGTTTTGCTCTTATAGAAAACTGAACTTGTAAACTGAATTGGATAAAAACTCGACTGCTGGGCTAGAATTTTATTATTTTGATATAACTTTGTTTTTTATCTAAAAGATTAATTGGGTAGCAGTTGGCATAAATGACAGTGGTTACAGCAATGTACAAATAGCCTTTGCAGCTGGATTGCTGTCTATAAGACTGTGCTACAATATTTAGCCAGTCTGTGAAGTATTTTAAGGGCTATATCCTTTGTAGGGTACATCCAATCCCACCCCAGGAATACTTAATTTGTATCTGCTATAATTTCAGGTAAGCAATAAGACATGACAAGGTGGTAGTTCCCATTTATGAATCATACACACAGGTGCATTGTTAGGCATGAGGTGCTTGCAAAATGCACCTTCAGTCACCAGGAGGTATGGTTCATGCATACGAACCAACACTCTGAAGTGCCATATTACACTTAGAAATGGGTTGCATTTAAAGTGCAATCTTTGTATCTTCTCAGGGGCAAGGGTGAAATGGAATTACCCCACCTCCAATTATACTACTTTGCCTCACGTTTGCACTTTTTTGTCTCCCTTCATCTGGAAGGTACTCCTAATATCTGGCTTTGGATGGGACACAAGTTTTTCCCCAACCACTTCTTTTTTTCTCTCCATGTACCACCAAGATTCTCTGGTACCGAAACACTCCCTACTAATTTGTAGCTATGACACCAAATAAAGGTGTGGCATATAATTAGGGAAAAACTCTTTTTAATTAACTTCCTCCCCTGTTTGTGTCCCATATCACATCTGGAATCCTTTCACCATAGCTATATTGACCTTACATTTTGGAAATGGGAGAGAATCCCTCGTTACTTAAACCAGCTTTTGGCTGGGGAAGGAACATAACTCTTCTCAGATTTACAAACAACTTTTTAGCTCCAACAAGTGGACTTTTACCAATATCTCCAGTTGTGGCACTATATCAATAAATTGGCCTCAGGTCTCTGGACTCTTACCCAGTCATAACATAATTTTTTATTACCTTTGTTCAAACTGACCCAGTTACACATATGGGGTCTGATATTTAAAATTGTGCAAAGCACAGTGGAAAAAGTGCTCCACCTTGCGATTGCATGGGTGCCTAAAGATGCTATGTTCAGTGGAACAGTGTTTGGTGCTATTTGACTGAATATACTGTAGGTCCACGTTAGCCCAGTGCTAAGTCACTTAGCGCTGCCCTGACATGACTCCCAAAGTATGGCACCACAATGGAGAGCCCCAGAGCACAATTTGCTATATTCAAAATGATCGATACAAATGCGCCCATTGGGCATACAAGGCACTAAGAGTCCATTTACATGCCCATTATGGGCTAATTTGCATAGGTAGTCAGGCATGTTTACATGCCACCACCCCCCAGTTGCCTGGTGGTGCCCCTCCCCTCTCATCCCACACCCATAATGTATACAGCATTTCCCTGGTGCTAGTGGTGCCTCCCTCCCTCTGATGTCATCCCTGTATTTTCTATACAACTCCCTGGTGCTATCAGTCCTCTCCCACACTCCAATGTCATCCCTGTAATTTCAAAACAATTCCCTGGTGTCCAGTACCCCCCGATCCCCTGTTCCCATACCCACACATCTTCTCCCTGGTGTCCAGTAGTCCCTCCCCCTACCAATAACCCACACAGTAAATTCTAACATACAGTATTCCCTGGTGCCTAGTCATCCCTTTTCTCACCCACACCCATGTCTGATGGTTAATAGTTCAGTACCAGGTGTCTAGTTTCCCCCCCCCTCACCCAATGCCCTGACCAAGTACTAAAAGAATATTCTCCCTGGTGCCCAGTGGTTGTTACCCCCATTCAGTCTCTGTCCCCATACTGGTAACATTGGTACAAGTAATGCCCCCCAAACAACACAGCCCCGGCCCCAACTACTGGTCCCCCACACCCCACAGTCTGTTCCCCATTGGTGTTTAGTAGTCCATCCTCTCTCTCTCATGGCACCACCAACAACTCCCCCCCCCCGGTCTCACTTACCTGACTATCAGTCCAGTGGTGCAGCAATGGAGAGTGACACAGCCCTCCACACACAGAGTGCTAATGGGGAATGGGTTGGGGTATCATGGGGACTGGTAGTCAAGGCTGGGGGTATGTTGTTTGTGGGATTGACCAATGGACACCAGGGAGTATATTCTTTTAGTACTTGAGTAGGGAATTGGGTGGGGGGAACCACTAGATACCAGAGAATGATGTATCGACTACTTGATTACTGTAATGCTCTGTAACTAGGGTTACCAGGGGTGGATCTCCATCACCTGCAGCTGGTGCAGAACACTGTGGTCAGGTTCCTGACAGGGCTGTCAAGAACTAGTCATATCACTTCTGTGCTGGACAAACTGCACTGGCTGCTGGTGCAATGGAGGATCACCTTCAATTTTGCATTGCTGACCTATAAGATCCTACACAGACAGGGACTGGGTTACTGTACTTGCAAGACCTTTGTCAGCCTTACTCCCCCTCCCGCCCACTTCGTTCCACCAATGAGGGATTGCTAGAGATTCCCAGGGTCCATCTTCAAACATCAGGTGCTAGGGCTTTTTCTTTTGTAGCCCTGAGCCTGTGGAACTCTCTACCTCATCGGATTAGAAAGTGCCTGTCCGCCAAGACTTTTAAGTCCTCATTAAAAACTTATTTATTTAACTTAACTTTTAGGGACTAGATTTAGTTTTACTGCCTCTGCCTTTATATCTTTTTTAGATTGCATATTTGGTTTTATATTATATCGTGTATGCTTGATTTGGCATTGTATTGTGTATGTGCTTTGGTTTTAGAAAAGCACACTATAAATAAAATTTGATTTGATTTGATTTGATTGATGATTGGGCATGGGTATGAGTGGGAGGATGGACCACTAGATACCAGGGATTTTGTAGGCATTTACCAGGCATGGGTGCAGATGAGGGGAGGGACCACTGGACACCAGGGATTATGTTTACTAAGCTGGGGATTAGGGTGGGGGAGGGACCAGTGAACAGCAGGGAATATGTTGGTATTTCCAGGCAAGTGATTGGTTGGGGGAAGGCACCACTGAACACCAGGGACACTGTTTTTGTGGCTCAGAACCTGCACAGGAAATTCACTGCACTTCCTATACCAACTGCCAGATAAGTCGTGATCTCTATCAGTGATATTTGCACTGCGCAAGGGGACCACGCAAAACACACTTGCGCAGCACACATAGTCTGAATATCAGACTGCATTGATATTCCAGTCCCTGCCCCTCCATTTGCATTGTGCCCCTCTCCACAGTCTGCCTGGCACAAATCAGGCTTTTGAATATAGGAAATCCATGCCAAGCCCGATTTGCACAAACAAACCAAGATTTGCAGTCCGGTCAAACTTTTGAATATCCAACCTTTATAGATCCTTATTGGATACCTCTGGTCTCTGTTCCTTGGATACACTTGTTAACTGGTAGAAGGAGTTACATACTGCCCTCCCAGATAAAATATGGCATGGAGCTTGTCTCCATGCCTCTAAAAATACCAGTTTACATTGGTGGAGAGAATATTCTTGGAAACAGCTTTTAGGGTATTTTAGACCACTGGTAACAACTGTCCTCTACTCTGTGACACATGACTCTTCATGTGTGGAGATGATGTGAGGAACCTAGAGCAAATCTCACCCACATTATGGGATTCTGCCAAGTTCTGACACCCTTCATTAGAGAGTTGGAGAGAGAGTGTGAGACACTCTGAGGGGTGCCATATGTACTTACTGCAGATAATATTTTGCTTTTAGACCACCCTGAAGGGCTTCACAACCCCCTTATATGTTACCATCTGGGAATCTGACTTGCAGCCACCAAAAGGACAATCACTAAGCTGTGGCTCACCTCTGAGCTCCCCCCACTTAAAACCTGGCAGAACATAACTAATCAAATCTATTATATAGAGAAAATAACCCATTCCCGCAATGATAAGAAAGAACTGTTCACCTCTTGTTGTAATGGTTGGGGAATATATATCATGGTCGGAGACTTAAATTGTGTACCATGATGTCCTTCGGGAACAGCCTCTAGTTGACATAGGGTTTGTACTTCCTTAATTAGCCACTCACATTGCAAGTGCATGTTAATATTTGTCAGAATCTGAATTAATTCCAGATTCTGCTTTAAGGCATTGAATTGGAATAATTGGATGGTGCTGGGTCCAACCTCCAACCATTTTGGAGGTGGGACCCCCCCCCCCCGGTCTTTAAGGGTACGTCATAGATAGATTTAAGAAAGGATTTAAAGGTGTCCTGTTGGAGAGCAGCCTCTGTGTTTGTAATCAGTGATGCATCAATGGGATACTGTTTAGACTTTGCTTACTTTACTGGCTCACATTGTACTTTGTTGAACTTTGTCTCAATATCCCATGTAGTCAATGATTGTTATCAATACTATGTTCTATGTTTGGCCAAATGTATATTTTGTCTCACTGATCCTGCACTTCTGATTATACCAAGATCTGATTGTGATCTGAACCGTACTTTGACAATACGCTGTTTGATTGTGATACAATTCTGGGTTGCCCCCAAAAAGGGACGGCAACATTCCAGAGGGCCTACCTAGTTAACAAAATAAATATATAAATAAATACTTACATACATACATACATACATACAGTATTACTTAGGACAATCCAACAAAGCTGTAAACATTTATTGGCTGAAGACATCTCCCCACATTCTGAGTCATGAGGGAGATCCATGCTATGGGCACCAGTTATGTATTATGCTGCAATGTGTTTGTCTTTGTTAAAGAAATATCCATCACTAAGATTGTATAATATGGATTTTTATTGTTTCTTCACTGTATGCATAGAAAGTACAATAAAAAATATATTTGCAAAAAAAAAAAGAAATGCCTTGCAATAATAACAAAAAAAAATCTAAAGTTTATAAAAAATAAAAATAAAAATCTAAAAGCTCATAAAAAAATTCTAAGTATAAAAAATGTTAATTTGCATAAAAGTATGATTTATGATGCCTGTTTCCACTACAGGAAATGTACAGTTTACTGTGGTTCTACTACAGTGTGGTATGAATGATTTGACTGGATCTCTTTTATGTTATAAAATGGGACTACAAATCAAAGAAATGTAATTGGGTAAAACCAGTCAGGTGACCATGCATTATTATAGATTTAAAAATGTCTTGAATCAAACAAGTAATCTGATTGGTCAAAACCAGTCACATGGTCATGCATAAATATCAGTTACTGCACAGCTCAAATTTTACTTTATTTTTTACTGCTTTTTTAACTCTTAAACCATTTTATAAGTGCAATAATGCCCTCCAGGGTGTGTGGTAGTGCCATAAATTTATATGCTTCCCAGGTCGTTGAAAGCACTCAGCTGTGCCTCTAGTCTCATGACTCACTGTGGTGTGCAGTAATTAATATCACACCCCTGTCATGCAAAGGCTGCCTACATAATTCATGCTTATACTGGTCCTAAAGCTCACCCAATTTGTTAGTAGCCACATCACATAATGAACAAATCATTACCCCTACAACCAGAACTGATCCTCCATCACAAAGATGGCTACTACATTTACAGACTAAAAACCTTCTATTAGGACCTAAAAATAAAGCTGCCTTAAATAAAAAAAAAAACATTATTTAAATGTTGTTTCCCAGATCATCACACTGTTAGCACACATTAACAAATCAGAAACATTAAGTATTGATCATAGTTTTCATTGCAAGTGTTTCTTTGCTGACAATGAAAAATCCTCCTGTATTTTCATACTTATCAGGAATATCTCTGCTGCTTACCTTGACAGAAATAAAACTAAGGCACAGGATCCACATCAGGCTTTTGCAGTGTGTGTGTACAGTATGTTGGGAGAGAAGCATTCTGCCAATGGAAAAATGTTGAATCACTGTATTCTGTGGTAAACATTCCAATTTTTGAATGCAGGGAAAGGCAGAGCCAAATTAACAAGATGAAGAAAGAAGGCAATAATAATATATAAATAAAGAGAAAAGGTAGGAAAACACAGTTACATAGGCAGAGGCAAACCAGAAGTGTTTACATACATTCTTGAAGTTCATAATCATTTATGCTGCTGTTCTTCTTCTTCGAGAGGGCTTGCTAGGAATAAGGATCACCCTCCCTACATCGTCGACTCCAGAGCTGCACTGGAGAGTGTCCAGAAGTTGCAGACTAACCCAGCTCTGCATTAGTTCCTGGACTCAGGAACTAAACAATCAGAGGCCTCACTGACTGAAGCCATGGCCCTACCAACTTGAACCCACTGATCAGTGCCCATTATCTGCTTCCTACTGAGCAGAGACTCAGCTACATACAGTAAGTGTTGGACCTACAAGTTGCCTGGCACACTGCAGCCTGGAGCACAAAGGACCAGGTGCAAAGGACATCACTGGGAGTCTCAAAGGACATCATTGGAAGTCTGCAAGTGAGTCAGCCAGCAGCCAGCAACTCTGAATGTGTAAACACTGGTAAAACTAGGCATAAAAAGTTAAGCAACCTGTTTGGGTTGAACCTATTTAAGCTAGGTCCTAGCAACACCCTATCTGGATGAGCACTGTAAGTCAATTTAGCAGTCTGTTTCTGTCAAACTGCTGGTTTTGCTACTGCTACTGCCAAGTCATTCTAAATTTGTGCTTAAGTTGATGCATACTAGTGTAACCCCCCCCCCTGCAAATGGGGGTTCCTAAGAAGCCTGCTTGGGTTTACCTTAGCCCTGCCATCCTGTCTCCTTTCTGCTGTTTCTCGGGCTTCTTCCAAACTTGCCAGTAATTTTTTTCTGTGCCCCCAGGTCTTGTTCTGTCTCTGGTACCCCATCAATGCAGCCCAATATTTATGTCCAGCCCCTTGGGGTTCAGAATGTCCACTGCAATCTTTCACTATGTTGCGCTGCCCTCAGGCAGCGGGAATTGCAGTGGCGCAAAAAGTACCTTTGATCTTCTACCACTCAGAATTGCGGTCGCCTCAGGGAACGTGCCGTCGGTCCCGGGATCCCTCTCACCTATTTGGGACCTGGTGACCACGGATAGGCCACTGAGGGGACGTTTTCTCTTTAAAATTAAAGGAGTTTTGTGAGTGTGCTGGACTGGGGATCATTAAAATATTCATGAGCTGAGCTCCGGTCATCTGAATATTAATTTGGTGCCTGTCTGCCCCCAGGGCAGCTGTTCTCAGCTTCGGCTGAGAAAAAGAGAACAAGAAAGTATTATTTAAATAATTAACTGCTGCATGTATGTGGGACATGTGTGTTCCAAGGGGGGAAAGTATTTTAAAAGTGAATGCTTCTCCCTGGCTGATTCAGAAGTTTATTGGGACTCTAAGTATCAGCCTGTCTGCTGCTACAAGGGAACTTAAATATTTGCAGTAGTGACAGGAAAACAAGCAGAGCCACACCCTTTATTTGTGCAGCAACAACAAGTATACTATCTGGACTACAGAACTGTGGGGCATTGGGGCAAATATTTACTTCTTCCTGGCTGCACCAGAACTTTATTTCAGGACTGTATCTGATCTGCTAAAGGGACAGTGGGTGAGCAGCCATTGCAAGCAGCCACAGCCAATTGGAAAGCCAAGAATACAAAGCCAGGACTTGTGGGACATTCACAACATCCATGGGTAAAATGCCAAGTGCTATGGGGACTTTCAGGACCTAATTTTAGCCACCAAAACACCAGACCAACAGTGCCTCAAGTTATGTGAGTGACAGGTCCTCCAGCCAATCGGTGGCCAATCACCCCATCATCACAGCCAATCAGAAGCCTTGAGAAAGCCATATAAGAGACAGTGTCTGCCAGCATTTTGCCAGACTGAGACAGAGGAGAGCAGATTCCAGCATGCTGGGAACCCCCCACAAGGGTGGGGGCTCAGGCCCCTGCCATGCTTCTGGGCCTGGGCAGTCAAGTTAAGCCCCTCCATCTTGGAGGGGGTGTTTCTTATTTTATTTTAAGTAAAATACTTTAGTTTTGTTTAATCTGCTAGCTTGGAGGTTGCCAAATTGTCCTTCAGGTGCTAACCTCCTTTCCATGTCAGGGAAAGATGTGGACCAAAGACCAGACAACATCAAGCAGTGGTGAGAGCGCTGACCCAAACCTCAGTTGTGAGAGGACTGAAGACATCAGAATGCCTTCTATAGTGGATGACCACCTGTGGAGGACCTGTGTGAGTACCTTTGTACCACCCCCCCGTGCAAGGGAGAAGTTCTGCAAGTAAACTATGGGCCTACTAGCCTTATAATCATTCTACTAGATATGCTAACTAAATAACCTTGGAGCTGACATGCCTTTTATTTGCCAAATTGTGTGAGAGACATTAAACATAATCAGTCTGGGCTGCCTTGCCCTCAAGAGATGGTGTTGTCTGAAAATGGTTCTGATGCACCTTGCCTGCTGCCCAAATGGCCCAGTGAAGGAAACATAGAAACATAGAATTTGACAGCAGATAAGGACTGATTGGCCCACCCAGTCTGCTCATTTCCCTACCTAATGGATAAGCTGCAGAGCCTAGTTAACCAGTAGCCTACTTCTTTCTACCCCCAACCCCTAGAATTGTCTTATGAATGTCCCATGCAAGCTTGAATTCAACCACTGTTTTTGACTCCACAACCTCCTCTGGGAGGCTGTTCCATGCATCCACAACCCTCTCTGTGAAAAAATACTTGCCTACATTACCTCTGAGCTGCCCCCCCTCTATCTTCAAATTGTGCCCCCTTGTTCTTGCACACCTCTTTTTTTGAAAGATGCTACCCTCTTGGACTTTGTTGATTCCCTTGAGGTACTTGAAAGTTTCCATCATGTCCCCCCTCTCCCTCCTTTCCTCGAGGCTATACATATTAAGCTCCTTTAGTCTCTCTTCATATGTCTTCCAGTGCAGAACCTGCACCATTTTAGTTGCCCTCCTCTGGAGAGCTTCCATCCTGTCTATGTCCTTGTGGAGATTGGGTCTCCAGAACTGCACACAGTACTCCAGCTGTCTATACAGAAGGATAACAACTTCCTGTTTTCTACTGGTGATGCCTCTCCCTATGCATCCCAGTATCCCCCCCAGCCCTCCTTACTGCCGTCTCACATTGCTTGCCCACCTTTAAGTCATCTGATATGATATGAAGGTGTCTTGAGTTCTGAGTAGTTAATCATATAAATGTGCTGATATTCATCTGTGCCCTCTATGGGTCAATTTCTGCCCTATTGGAGCTGCCAGCCAAAGTCACATTTTCGCTTCTTAGGACAGGAGGCCCTAGAGCTTATTATGTTTGAATTATACCTGGGAATGATCTATTCCTGTCTTGCCTGACTACATTTGATAGTAAAGACACTTGATGAAAGTAATGGTATCTAAATGTATTGGATGTGACTCCAGTTTTCATTGTGCTGAATGTTCAGGAAGTGAAATCCAAAATCTAGCCAAGTAGCCTGTTCCGAAATGTTCAGTTGCTGAAATATGCAGGGCAGTCCCTGTCTTTCTGTGGCCAGCAGGGCCAATCCTGCTACTTCTGCCAAATGGAGGGCAATCCCTGCCTTCTTTAGGATATTTGACAGTCATTGCTGTAATGCTTTCCATGTTTGCCCCTCTCTTCTACTCAATGCTGGCCAACTCGACCAACTGCAACATCCAGGATTTTGGTATCTGGGTACCCAGGGTATAGTGTGAGATTGCGGGGTTTCATACATATCTGGGACTGGTACCAGTGGGAATAATTATTCTGTAATACCTGATTTTAGTCAGCAGCTTAGATAGCCAGGGTTCTGGGTATCAATGTCGGTTAAAGAATGTAATTGCCTTTTCTATTTATATAATAGCCACCCAGCTGGCGGGGTTCACCAGCAAAACCAATCAAACCTTTGCACATATGTAAATAGCAATCAGTTTAACCTCTATTCCTCCTGCTTCCCCATCCTAATTCCTATGCCCCCCAAAATAAATCTATTGTTACTGTTTTTGAAAATCTGTGTGTATGTGACCATATTATTAGAGAGAGTCATTAAATGTGAAATGTTGAAATGTGGGGAAATAACTATTGGGTCATGTCTGGGGAAGTTAAATGATATTAGTGGGTGGTATAACATCTCAGGGGGTTATACATGGTAACAGCTAGCCCACGTAAAGCAGACTTTGAGTGGAGGCACTGCACAATTTTTTAGACTTGATATAAGTTAACAAACCCAAACCCCTTAGCCTAATGTTCAGAGTAGTAGGCAGGGGTGTAACACTAGGGATAGCACCACCTATGGGTTACACTGGCTTCACCCTAGGTGGGTGAGTGGCAATAAAGAGCTAGTGTACTACCTGGAAACTGCCAGGAATTAATTGTGCCAGAAACAAATGATTTGATACCTTTTATTGGACCGACATGGATGTTACAGAAAAGAACAAAGTGCTTTAGCTTTCGAACCAACCAGGTCCTTCTTCAGAAGCTTTGTGGCAGTTTTTTCAAATATCCCATACTATTAACACCAGGTTATATAGAAAAAGCAGAAATAATTCTCATTGGTTTAACATATACATTTAAAACATAATAGAAGATTACGTCAGAGAAGCTAATTAACACCAGTATGCCTTTATCCGAGGAGCCTCAGAAGGCAAAGGTTATCAAGAATTCTACAGCCAAAGAGTTCTTGTCACATAAATTTTAAAATGTCTCAGTATGCCAAGAAAGCATTCTAGTGATAAAAAACCTTGAGTGGCATTCTCTCTAATACATGTAAGATGAGCTTACAACTTACATTCCAATTGTCCTGGTATATTAAAGGACAGATAATGAGAGACAAAATCCTGAAATTAGGTATAACTGCAAGTTGAAATCAAGCCTCAAATTAACCTACACATATAAACATGATGCATGAAAGTATCACTTGTAAGTGTAAGTGCAAAAAAAAAAAAAACTTGTCAATGACCCCCAAGAAAACGAGACCATGAGCCTGATAAATGCAGATTTCAACACAGAGTCTGTGTATAACAAAAATGCACAGAATCAGTCTAAGCAATCTAAATGAAAACCCAAAGGAATTACACCTTTTCAAAAGGACCAATACGGCACCTACAACATTTTTTTGCAGGAATTAATTGTAACATTCAGATGCAGTCAGCTATCACTTCTTATATCTGATGCAAAAAAATGTTGTAGGTGCCGTATTGGTCCTTTTAAAAAACAGATCCAGAAACAAATGATTTGATACCTTTTATTGGACCAACATGGATGTTACTTTGACAAAGCTTCTGAAGAAGGACCTGGTTGGTTCGAAAGCTAAAGCATTTTGTTCTTTTCTGTAACATCCATGTTGGTCCAATAAAAGGTATCAAATCATTTGTTTCTGGATCTGTTTCTTATATCTGAAGTATTTTTCTTGTCTGTTTGCTAATTAGAAGATTTTCCACCTGGCAGTACTGGGGTGATGTGTAGAGCAGCACTCTGTCTGGAGGCTAAAAAATCTCAATTGTGTTCCTCCCACCACATTAACACTAAGACCACACTGAATGTGACATCACTAGTAACCAGGGAGAACCATTTCTCATTGCTAGATTATTCTCTTTCACGTGAAGCAGCAGGAACTGTCTCTTCTTGGTTACTAGCGATGTCACAATTGTCTGCATTTTGATTGGTAACTTGTAAAGTCACTGCTCAGACTGCATGGATTGTGGTGCCTCAATGTGTTTGGTCACATTTCTGAAGATGTAGTGGGAGGAAGAGAACTGAATTCAAAAACATGAACGGAACCGAACATGCTGAAATGTTCATAAACGAATGGCTTCCAAACACTTTCAGCTGTTCAGATCAGTTCAGACAGCCGTAGTATCATGGACAATGCAGCACAAGAAGTGCCAGAGCAGGAGGAACCCACAGGAGGGACCAGGGACAAGATTCTGCTTCCTCATTGGATGGCCGAGCTGTCCATCTTCCTAAAGTGGCAACTGATTGGGTTTGCTCTAGCAACCCACGTGGTCTACCTTAGGAGGTACTCAGAGAAATACAGGACAGAGAAGGAGCAGCAACTTCTACAAGCTACTCCATGATTCTGTGCTCGTGCTTGCTGCTTGCGTTTACCCGTTGGCTAATAAAGAAGCTGACTCACAGACTCAAAAAAAAAAAAAACCCTAAAGAATTTAATTGTTTTATATTTATTTAAAAAAAAAAGACCTAAAAGAAAACTTGCGGGCGGAGAGTCTGGGAGTTAGGGACTCAGGATCGGGAGGTTATTAGAGCTGAGGACTAGTCAGGTATGGGTGTGGGAGTCGGGGATTGGGGAGTTGGGAGAGAAGACTCGGGGAGGAGAGTTGGAACTTGGAGACTGGGGGCACGTGAGTGTGTTAAGAAAGACAAGAAGAGAAAAGACTGAAGTGCCAGAGCCAGACTGTCAATTTTGTTGTTTTGGAGGGAGGGGGTGAACTGTGCCACTCATACCACACCACTCCCAGTTAGCCTTCTTGCTGTTCGCCCAGTTGCACCCCAACAATAAATCAGCTCTCAATTCTCCTGCCTGCTGTCACTGCTCAGTCACTTTAGTGGGGATTTATTATTTTATTTTTTATTATTCAATCTTTGGCTCAGTGGGCATTCTGTCACATCACGTGGAATAAATAAAAATAAAAATCATTGAAGGGAAAGTACTGTGTCAGAGAGGGTTAGGCCAGGCAGGGTCTTTGATTGTATACTGTCTGTGTGACCCCCCCCACCAAGAAGCCAGTGATCTGTCATTTCCTCCCTGTGCTCACTTGGAGGGGTATAAGCTTTGGCTCAGTGGGCAGGGCATTCCAACACATCACATGGAATAAATAACAAAATAAAATAAAATCCTTGTCGGGAAAGTACTGTGTCAGAGAGGGTTAGGCTAGGCAGGGTCCCTGATACTCTGTTGGCATCAGCAGTGCCTGCAACATTGGCCCGTAGCCTAGGTGGTGCATGAAATAAATTCTGTGTGTGTGTAGTCAAATCTGCCAGCCAGTCATCAGTGCCACTTCTTGCATACTTTCTGTGTGCCCCCCCAAAGAAGCCAATGATCTGTCATCTCCCTCACTGTGCTCTCCCGGTGTGATATAAGCTTTGGCTCTGTGGGCAGGGCATTCCATCACAGCACATGGACTAAATAACAAAATAAAATCCTTGAAGAGAAAGTACTGTGTCAGAGAGGGTTAGGTCAGACAAGGTCCCTGATTCTCTGTTGGCAGCAGCAGTACCTGCAGAATCAGTCTGAAGCCTAGGTGGTGTGTGAAATAAAATCTGCCAAATAGTCCTCAGTGCACCAGTGCCATTTCTTGCACACTGTCAATGTGACTCTCCCCTCAAGACGTCAGTCATCTGTCATCTTCCTTCCTGTGCTAGCTCAGTGGGGTATAAGCTTTGGCTCAGTGGGCAGGGCATTCTGTCACATTGCATGGAATAAAGGAAAAAAAATCCTTGAAGGGGAAAAGTACTGTGTCAGAGAGGGTTAGGCCAGGCAGGTTTCCTTAGAATCTCTGTGGGTATACTAGCAGCAGTGCATACAGCATCTCCCTTAGCGTAGGTGGTGTGTGAAATAAATTTGGTGTGTGAAATAAAATCTGCCAAGACTGCCAGCCAGTCATCAGTGCACCAGTGCCACTTCTTGCATACTGTCTGTGTGCCTCCCCGCCCCCCCCAGAAGTCAGTTATCTGTCATCTTCCTCCCTGTGTTTGCTCAGTGGGGTATAAGCTTTGGCTCAGTGAGCAGGGCATTCCATCGCATCATGTGGAATAATAAATTAAAAAAAAATTGCTTGAAGGGGGAAAAGTACTGTACCTGAGATGGATGGGCCAGTCAGGGTCCCCCAGAATCTCTGTGGGTATACTAGCAGCACCACCCTTAGCATAGGTGGTGTGTGAAATAAAGTCTGTGTGAGAAATAAAATCTGCCAGCCAGTCATCAGAGCACCAGTGCCACTTCTTGCATACTGTCTGTGTGACCCCCCCAAAGAAGTCAGTCATCTGTCATCTTCCTCCCTTTGCTCGCTCAGTGGGGTATAAGCTTTGGCTCAGAGGGAAGGGCATTCCATCACATCATGTGGAATAATAAATAAAAAAAAATCCTTGAAGGTAAAAAGTACTGTGTCAGAGAGGGTTAGGCCAGGCAGGGTCACTGAATCTCTGCAGGTAGCAGCAGTGCTTGCAGCATCGCCCTTAGCGTAGGTGGTATGTGAAATAAAGTGTGTCTGTGTGTGTGTGTGTGTGTGTGTGTGTGTGTGTGTGTGTGTGTGTGTGTAATATAATCTGCCAGCAAGTCACCAGTGCACCAGTGCCACTTCTTACATACTGTTTGTCTGTCCCCCCAGAAGCTAGTCATCTGTCATCTTCCTCCCTGAGCTCACTCAGTGGGGTATAAGCTTTGGGTCAGTGGGCAGGGCATTCGGTCACATCATGTGAAATAAAGAAAAAAAATCAATAAAATTCTTAAAGGGGAAAGTACTGCATCAGAGAGGGTTAGGCCAGGTCCCTGAAACTTTGTGGGTTACAGCAGTGCCTGCAGCATCTGCCCTTACTCTTAGCCTATGTGGTGTGTGAAATATTGTGTGTGTGTGTGAAATATTGTGTGTGTGTGAAATAAAATCTACCAGCCAGCCACCAGTGCCACTTCTTGCATACTGTCAGTGTGACTCCCCTTCCCCAACAAGTCACTGAGTTGTCATCTTCCTTCCTGTGGTCCGTGTGGTATAAACTTTGGCTCAGAGGGCAGGGCATTCCGTCACATCATGTGAAATAAATAAAAAAAAAATCCTTGTAGGGAAAGTACTGTGTCAGAGAGGGCTAGGCCAGGTTCCCTAAATCTCGGTGGGTAGCAGCAGCATGAGCAGCATTAGCCCTTAGCCTAGGTGGTGTGTGAAATACTGTGTGTGTGTGAAATAAAATCTGCCAGGCAGCCACCATTGCTACTTCTTGTATGCTGTCTGAGTGACTCCCCCCTCCAACAAGTCAGTCAGCTGTCGTCCTCCCTGTGCTCCGTAGGGTATAAGCTTTGGCTCATTGGGCAGGGCATTCCGTCACATCATGTGGAATAAATAAAAAAAATAATCCTTGAAGGAAAAGTAAAGTACTGTGTCATAGAAGGTTAGGCCAGGTCTCTGAATTTCTGTTGGTAGCAGCCCTTTTGTGGCCTAGGCTCAGTGTGTGAACTTGTGTGTGAAAGATCAGTGTCTGAAATAAAATTTGACAGACAGCCACCAGTGCCACTTCTTACATACTGTCTGTGTGCCCCCCCCCAACAAGTCAGGCAGCTCTCATCTCCTCCTCCCTGTGATCCGTGGGGTAAATCTACAAGCTTTGGCTCAGTGGGCATTCCGTCAAGTGGAATGAATAATGAAAAGAAATAATCCCTGAAGGAAAAGTAAAGTACTGTGCCAGACAGGGTTAGACTAGGTCTCTGAATTTCTGTGAGTAGCAGCTGCAGCACAAGATCTTGTAGCCTAGGTCCAGTGTGTGAATTTGTATGTATGTGTGACAGACCCCCCCCCCCCAATTTGTTTTCAATATAACTTTTTATGGTATTTTTTTAGGTATTTTCTTCTCATGACCCAGCCCGAGGCCCTGGCACATGGCTGTGTGTGTGTGGAGGCATGCACACACACCATGGAGCCAACTCTGCCCCTTCCATCCACCCTTAACAGTGCCACCCCATCCTGCCTATGCTATCCACCGGACCTCCACCTGGTGGAAGTGGAACTACAGGGGGGCGACAACCCACCTCCACCACCCTCAGGAGAGGAGAGGAGCCTGCTGGCTTGCTCAATCCTGCTTCTCCCTCCATCCTCACACACCGGTACCCCGACGACCCGAGGTCATTCCCGAACCTGGATTGCCGGCATAGCTCAAGGTGTGGCATCCAGTGCCTCAATCCTCAGTGCCACCGGGCCAGTTCAGACCTAAAGAATTTGACAGCCAGCCACCAGTGCCACTTCTTGCATACTGTCTGTGTGACCACCCCCCCAACCCCTGAAAAAGTCAGTCAGCTCTCATCTCCTCCCTTTGCACAGTGGGGTAAATCCAGATGCTTAGAATAAAGCACAAGCTACCCTCAAACTTCAAAATCTGATTTGAGGCAGTATAACGCAGTGGTTTAAGGCTCTGAGCTGCAAATCTGGTGACATCCAGCAGACCAGACCTGGGTTTGAATCCCACAACTTCCACTTGCATACTGTGTGACCCTGAGCAAGTCACTTAACTTCCTGTGCTCCCAGGTCACACCTACAAAAAAGCTTTCAGCTTAATGTGCTACTCCTGGTTAAACAACAAAATAAAAATCTTGTATCACAAAATATTTTTAGAAACCTTGTCAACAGTACATTGTACGACTCCTGTACGTGCCAAACTCAAAAATAACTTTATCATATACTTATCCTCCTAATTATGTCACTATCACACCCTCTTCTCATTAGAGATGGCTATAGCATCAACTTACTAGAAAGAGGATATCCTTCTGCCTATCCTTCTGTCTATCCCCTCTGTTGCATCACCTATCTCAATGTCTATCGCACAACCAAACTCCTACCTGAACATATCTATCTCCCTTGCCTGATCTGGTTGTAAAAGCTCCCATTATTCAGGTTAAGGCACTTACCTCTGAAAGTTTAGTACTTATATCCTTGTTGCTGACCTCATAATGACTAAAGTGACTGTTTCAATTGTATAAATGAAGTAAAAATATATATTTTTCTCTATTGTTCATCCATAAATCGTATCTGTTCTTTTATGTTGACTATTGTAAAATATTATTTCTGTATTTGTGCCGTTTGCTAGTTGAACTTCTTGTACCAAATTGTCTGTTCAGGACCTCCTTGTAAATGAGCATGATCAATGGAGTTATTCCTGCTAATAAACTTGACTTGACATTCACTCCTTCTCCTCTCATGTCATTAATCATGCTGTTTATTACTACTAAACAGTGGTTTAAATGTGTTTTTTCTACAGATATTTTAATTAAAAGCTGTTTAAAATGATTTTTAACATACAGTTACCATAAAACAATAAATGTTATGAAAGGTTCATATAAGGTTTGAATATGCATCTACACCTTTTTTTGCTCATCAGAACCTTTTACAATCTCAGAACCTTTTGAGGTTCTCCCATCCCTACTCCAAACAGAGTGCTGCTCCACACATCAGCCCAGTACTGCCAGCTGGAAAGTCTTCTAATTAGTAAATAGAAAATAAAGAAAAAAAACTTCAAATATAGGAAGCGGTAGCTGACTGCATCTAAAAACTACTATTAATTCCAGGCAGTACACTACCTCTTTTATTTGGCTTGCTTGTACTTTCTGCTGCAGGTGTCATGCAGTGGAAGTGGTATGGCAGAAGAAAGTCTTGTGTTGCTCAAGAGTGCCACTCAGAACTACTCGTGTGCTGCTCAGAATACCACATACCATCTTCAACAATAAGACTGAGAGGTGGAGCATGTTCCAGCAGCTGTTCCCATTTTGCACAGTAGTTATGGTAGTGGACTGTGAGGTAGGTAGGTAGATAGGACAGGGACAGGGGGTTGGTTCCCAAAGCCTCCCACTTGTATATGTAGGTGTCTGAATAACTAAATCTCTGCAGTTGCACCTGCAGACTTAATGCCTGCTTCTGAAATGTTTTTTTTTCAATGTTATGCAACTTCAGAGTTGATTATATTTATTTACGGAGGCTGCGGGGGTGCCATCCCCTGAAAAAAAAAACTGAATTTATGGTTAATGTTTGTGACAGACATACAATTATAGCTCCAGTGGTGTTCCCTTCCACGATGGTATTCCAGTCAGCCATACTGTTTCCTGTCTGCTATGACACCTGCAGCATAAACTGCAACTGCTCCTTTTATTCCTATATTAGTTTGTTTAGTAGTAATACTACCATTACTGATACTTCTTACTTAAAGTCTGAGCTAAAGTGAATCTAGTGCTACACCCTATCTGGGTGAGCATTACAAATAAAATTAGACATCTGTTTTAGTCCTAAAGTTGTTGCCTAGGTATGGGGTACAGAGGGAAGACAGTCAGTTGTGGTGGCTGTGGGGTAATCTTTTCTAGAGAGATGCTATGGAGAAGGAGGCACTGTCCCATCTGTAGGATCATGATGGAGCTCCATGTTCAGCTGGTGGCAGGAAGGATAGGAATATTTCAGCTGAATCATCAGCCCAAGTGGAGACCATCCCCAACCAATCCACTTCCTCAGAGGACCACTGGCCCAGGAGTGGGGAGAGTGGTAAGGAGGGGGTGGAGAAGGGAGCTAGGGTCAGCCACAAAGAGTTTGTCCAGCCTAACACCATCCAGATGGCAAATAGTTTTGCACCACTAGCAGAGGTTCAGGCACCCGACTCTGCTGGGGGGGGGGACTCTGAGTCAAGTTGGTGATGTGGGACAGGTCAGCATGATGGAATCCAAGGGATCGAGCACTATCAAGTCTAACAGGAGAGTCTTGATAGTTTGAGACTCAATGATTAGTAGTCTGGAGAGGATGATGGGAGGGAGATTGGAAGGGGATGGAATGGTCCAGTGCCTTTCTGTGCATCAGCCATCTGGGATGTAGATAGAATAGGGAGGATGGCAGAGAAGAAATGGGGGAGCTGGGAGTGCTGGAATACCTGGGTACCAATGATTTGGTGAACCAGTATTTGGAGATGGTGAAGTGGAATGTTTGAATACTGGAGGACAGATTGGCAGCACACTTGGCCTCTCTTGCCTTTTCTGAGGTCTTCCCTGTGTTGGACAAGGAAGGGAAGGGGAGAAGGACAGAATTAGGAAGGATAGATAGGTTAATGGGTTGCTTAAGGGATGGTGTCAGGAGAAGGGGTATCACTTTGTAGGGGACTTGGGGGACTTCTGGGACAGGAAGTTCTTCAATGGTGATGAACTCCTCCTGACAACAGAAGGGGCCAGTGCACTGGGGCAGAAGGTTGACTTCTACATTGCATGTTTCAACTGATTGTGGGGGAGTGTGTGTGAGAGGAACCACAGCAACAGGTGAAAAAGAGGGGATGCTAGCTAGTACTCCTCCACTTCCGGAGACTAGTAGCAGCTCAGCAGATATACAGTAAATAGGAATGTGGTACAATCTGGGCCATGTGAGGGGACAATAGAGAGGGGAAATGCTAAAGGTGCAAAAACCAAGAAAAACAAAAGGACTAGAGAGCATGTGAAACACATGGGTCATTGTCAGTGGAATAGAAGAATGGGTTCTTTAATCAGATGGAACGGATTATGCTTTAATTCCAGGAGGAGCCTGGGTAATAAAGTCAGTGAGCTACAGCCACTGATGGCAGACACAGAGTTGGAACTTGTGGCTATCACTGAAACATGGGCCTCAGAAAATAATGACTGGGACCTGATAGTTCCTGGGTACTCACTGTTCAGAAGAGACAGAGGAAGAGGAAGAGGTAGAGGGGGAGGCATAACCCTCTGTGTCAGGGATGGCACTG
The DNA here is from genome assembly GCA_016271365.2 of Neoceratodus forsteri. Taxonomy (NCBI): domain Eukaryota; kingdom Metazoa; phylum Chordata; order Ceratodontiformes; family Ceratodontidae; genus Neoceratodus; species Neoceratodus forsteri. Next base: position 462,522,608 of record CM028129.1, read on the forward strand.
AGGTGGTGGAGGATGAGTGCATTGGGTTAACAATAGTGAGTCAGAGTCACAGTGGGTGCAACTCTTGGCAGCCTTGGGCAAGAAGCTATGCTTAGGGGTGATTTATGGACCTCTGAGGAAGGGGGAAAAGAGGGTCAGAAAGCCCCATGGAAGAACTTGCAAGGGGGGGGTAGTGAAGGGGGGAAGTAGTGGTAGTAGATGATCTAAACCTACCTATCATCGCTCAGGATGTTCTGGTGGGCAGGAGCACCAGAAGTCAGGCTATGCTGGATGCACTCCAGGACTGTCTCCTAGTACAGATTATTCAGGAACAAACCAGGCAGAATGCCATTCTAGATGTGATGCTTACTGACTCACAGGGGGTAGGAGCAGTGAGAGTAGGGGAGACACTAGAAAACAATGACCATAACACCATTTGGTTTGAACTGACCTTGGGGACTGGAAAGCCCCAATCAAGAACTCAAGTGCTTGAGTTTCAGAGGCAGACTTCAGCAGGCTAAGGGAACCAGTCAGGGAAAAATTAGTCAGTGCAGACAATTTGAATAGGGTGGAAGGGAGCTGTGGTAATAAGGGGGCCATTCTTGAGACATTTAAGTTTGCATGAGAATGGTAACAAAAAGTAATAAGTTCAACAGACCATTATGATTCTCAGCAAAAGTCAGGGAAGTGACAAAGGTTAAGAAAAATGCCTTCTTCAAGTCAAAGAAAAGCAGGGGCAAGAAGAATGGGGAGAATATTTATTCAGAAGTAAGGAGGCAAAGAGGGCAGTTAGTGAGGCAAAAGCAAACACAGAGCTGCGTACTGCAGAAAAGATCAAGGGTTGAGAAAAATATGTCTTCCGATGTATTAGGGGAAAAAAAGAAAGAAAGGAGGGGGTATCATTTGGTTGTTGGAGGGGGTAGGGTGATAGAAGAGGATGGGCTAAAGGCTTCCATCCTGAATGATTATTTTTGCTCAGTATTTACAAGGGAGGAGGGTGGGCCCTTGCCTGAGAGTGGCATCAAAGCAACCAATAAGGAGGTTCCAGAGATAAGACAGACAATATTTACAAGGGACAGGGCCAGGAAAGGCCTGGCTGCCCTACAGATAGATAAGGCCCAGGACAATATGGGCTGCATCCAAGGATTCTCTGGAAAATAGCAGTAGAACTGGTTGAACCAAGACCAGATATAGACTGGTAGTGGACTGTCAGTCTATATCTGGTCTCGGTATAGCACCAAGACATGCATGCTCCAAACTGGAGCTTTTAGAAGCTAGAGGGGTACATAGCATTAATGGACAGTCCCATGGCTGCTCCCCGCATGCAATATCACTTTTGGTACAGCCGCAGGTGGTTGTGGGTATGGCACTGCGTATGGCACTACTGTTTAAATTGCCGGCACAGAGGGAGGCAGGATCAACCAGATAAATTTAAAAAATTAAACATGGCCAGAGGTAAAACATTTAAACCTTTTCTGGAAGTTCTAATTGGCCCTACCTCAAACTGAGGTGGGGTCTGTTTTTACATTAACATTTCCCTTTAATGTAGGCAGCAGAGGGTTGTGGTCAGTGGGACCAAATCAGAAGAGAAGGAGGTCATGAACAGGGTGCCATAGGGATCTGTCCTGGGTCCTGTCCTCTTCAAGTGACATTGGATAATGTATCCATGGCAAGCTGTGTCTTTTTGCAGATTACACTAAGATCTCTGGGAGGGTAGGTGGCAACAAGGGAATTAAGGAAATGCAAAGTGACTTATGTAAGCAAGAGGAATCATCTAAGGTTTGACAGTTGAAATTCAATGCCTAGAAATGCAGTCATGCAGCTAGGGAATAAGAACCCCAGGACTGAGTACTGCATGGGTGGGGTGAGTCTTACCACTGTGACTGAGAAATTTGACGTAGGGGTTATCATTGGTGACACCATCAGGCAATCAAACCAGTGCAACAAGGCCTGTGGTAATGAAAGTAGGATGCTGGGCTATATAAGGAGAGGTACTGAAAGCAGGAGGAAAGAGGTAACAGCTGCAGCTGGGATACTGTGCCCAGTTCTGGAGTCCTCACCTCAGGAAGGATAGGGACAGACTGGAGATGGTACAGTAAAGGGTGACAAAAATGATTCAAGGCCAACAGGGCAGGAGCTACAATGAGTGAATCAAGGCACTGAACATGTACTTGCTGGAGACCAGAAGGTAGAGGGGAGATCTGATAGAGACGTTCAAGTTTCTAAGCTGAAATGTGAAGAACTTTTTAGCTTGAATGCTAGGTCGAGGTCACAAGATCATGAATGGAAACTGACAAGAGGGAAGTTTTGGAGGGACGTGAGAAAGTATTATTTTACAGAAAGAGTGGTGGAGCCATGGGACAGTCTGCTGACCAAGAGGGTGGCTGTTAAAACAGTTATTGGTTTCAAGCATGGTTGGAACAGAGTGAAGGGCACAGTGGTCACTCAGGGTGGCAAAATCCAGAAGGAAATAGAGGGAAGGGGAAGGGCTAATATCCTGGATGCACAATAGGTCCCAGTTTTGAGCACATTTACATTAAAATAATCTACCTGTGTTGATTTTAAAGGCAAATAAGATAAGATTTTTTTTTCTTATAAAAATGAGTGACACATAAGGCTTTCATTGCCTTTTATTGTTTTTATCTCACACCCATTACCAGAATATGGACTATTTTTTGTCTTTAAAGTTAAAAGAGAAGCATATTTCAATAAAAGATCCTATTTTTTCTCTCCTTAAAATAATTTCTTCTTATGTTCATTCATTTTAAGTCAATATTTAAATGCCATTTTATAAGTGCAATAAGACATTCTAGGGTCTCCTGTTATGGTGACATAACTGCACTTGTTAGTTGCATGTAATGGCACTCGACTGTACCTTATGCCTAACAATACATCTGAGCCATACAATTATATCACCATAATGAACAACCTGTCATGTCTTATTACTTACATTTACTATACATGAACGTAATACAATATATGTGATTGGAATTAGCGTTGGTGCTACAGTGGTTTGGTAGTGGTGTGGGCTCGTGTAATAGTAAGCAGGGTTTTCATTTCAAAAGTATGGTTTTGGCAGGTGTTTCTGCTATTGTGTGAAGAAACAGGAGTATAATTTTGAAAATAACAGTTTGTCAGATTTTTGCTTTGCCATGTGCTTGATGTTGTTGTGCATGAGAGCTGAAAAAAATTCATGGGATGCTTCTTCCTCATTGCTGCACTTTCAGGGAGCAGGATTCAAATGTTTGTAAACAGTAGTCTGGTGCCAATGCAAGGGCACAGAATTTGGAGGTTTGCTAGCGGTTGTGCTGTCTAATGGAGCAAGATGAAAGTGACAATGGAGTGGGTCTCTCAAGCAGTAGTGCAGAAAATGTGAATAAATCTGTGCAGGAGCATCCAAGATCACAAAACAGCAAAACTGCACCAGCCAGACAGCGATGTTGCATAAATCATTTATTTTATAACAAAATACAAGCAATCAACTTACATACTGGGTGCATAGACAAGTGGAGGATGTTGGAGTACTCAGGTAAATGGTGATTGATCACATGATGTGGCTTTTTTTTCAGAACTTTGCATGTAATTTCCATTTAGCATTCCTCCTATGCTACTCCTCATGCTGAGGGGAAGGGGGGCATCATAACTGCATCTTTCTTTCACTGAGATGGGCAAGCAGGCATCTCTCTTTGTAATTGATGTCATTGCAGTTTAATGGGTGGCTGTTACTCAGTTCTTGCATGCCAGAAGGGATCTACTCCATCTGCTATGGACTGAGCACCTCACCTATACTTGGGCCTCATTGGTTCTAATACTGGGCTCCCAAGCCTGCCAGTTGGCAGCTTGGAGCATTACTTCCATCTTGGGCTTCAATTAGGGTTGTTTTTCCTTTTTTTTTGTTATGCTTTTTCTTTTCCCCTGGCTAGCCTATTGGCACCCTCACCTGCCCCATCTTCAACCTTCGGACATACTTTTTAAACTTCACTTACCCAGAATCATGATGGTGGGTGAATTAACATGTTGGTTTTATATCCCCCTGCACAGTGGGGAGGGGTGGCACAAAAGTAGACCTGCGATTTTTACTCCACCTGCTAGTTTTCTCTCTGAGGGTGCCAGCATGCAATGATGCTGACCCTCTCCATGTCATTCAGCTCTCACTGTACTGCCCTCTCGACTCTACCAGGTGGCTTTCAAGTAGTTGGTTACTGCACCCCATTGCAAGTTCAACAGAGCTATTCTTTGAACTCTTGATCCTTCTTCCCCCTTCCAGCCGGCTCCTGAGTGACTTTCTCCTGGGATGCTGAAGTAGAGAGTGGTAGTACTATGGCTATGCTACTGTGTCAGTGTGGCCTCTTTAGTTGGAGTTTTTGACTCTGTTTTGGTGTCTGACTCTGACCTGCTACCCTATCCAGCTATTTTCTCAGTGCTGCAAAGAGGAAATGATAAATGTTAAAAATTGTCCCTCCCTGGAAAAATGTTTTGGCCCCTGCTAAGAATAGTTACAATGGTTCCCAATGCTATGACCTAGTGCTGAAAGAGGCCAAGCAACAAGGTAGCACAGTGTTATGAATAGAATTTGAAAAACCAATCATAATTTAAAAGCTTGGAAGCCTCCCTTTATCCCAGATGGCTGGTACAGGACAGGCAAGCTGCTGTAAATATTACTTGAGCCCATGTCAGATCAATATTAGAGAAAGGACCACAGCATCCAGTAAACTAGAGCCGTAAGTATAAAAAAGAATGTTACTGTGAAGGTAATCATACCCCTGTGGGCTCCTAAGGGACAGCAGCCATTTTGATTCCCTTAGCACAGCCCTGGATTAACATGCCATACCTTATACACTGCCTCTCTAGTGCCCAAGGGGAATGGTACCCTGTTACCCTCTCATCTTCTCACATTCAGCTTTCACACCTTGAACACTGCCTTTCTTGGAGCTCATGAATAAACCCTCTATGTCAGCTTTCTAGCCCTTTCCATTTGTGAACGTCATTGTCATATCTCCAGCACTGCCTAATGCTAGCCTGCCCAATGCCCCCTTCCCACCAACAAGATTTTACTATAGTGTTGACACACGCACTATGAAATTATGGGAGGAACAATTACTTGCACATAATTATAAGAAGATGACAATATTATGCACCTAATTGCCTTCTAATTTCAAAACCTGTGAAACAGCAAGTAACCACAGTGCCAATTAGCTTTTACTCTATCTTCAGTGTAACAACCTCACATTTCTCTTTTCACCTTGTAATTCATCAGAAATTCTTCTGTTAAATCTTCTTGATCCCAAGGAATTTCCTTGGATTTTCACTGCATGAGCTACCATAACACTAACAGCAGGATACCCATAAAACCAGACAGAGGTGATCATGCGAGTGTCTGTTCTCTACTTTGACACACATAACTCACAGCATATAAACTTCACACTTGCTGCCACAGCATTGCAAGTTAGAATAACTCTGTGTAGACTAGAATGTCTGCTGTAGATAAAAGGGAGTTCATTGAGAGTGGTTATTACACAATATTGACACTACACTATAATACACAATACACATGTTTTACCACTGTTTTTCAAAAGTTGTTCTTCACATTTTAAAATGATAAAATTCCAATTTGAATCAATGTGTCCATACATATTAGTTGGTATTATAATAATACTCTAAAAAGTTGTAACTTCAACTCACTACTCAGGCCTCCCCCCATCATGTTTTTTTTTAATTTCATTTTGTTTTTCTTCTCTTAGCATTAGAGAAAAAATACTTTGATTTGACATTTAGCACTAAGCTTAACCTCCCAAAGTGTAAATCAACTTGTGGTAGAATGTCAGGATCCTCTACTTTTGCTGACCTCTTTTTTTTCCGCTAAATGTTTTATTGGTTTTCAAAACACAACACAACAATACATACTGTAACACATATATACAGTCAGAGAAAAACAACATCTATGGTCGGAGTATACAGACTGGTGTTCAGTCAATTGAGTGTGCGTAAGAGGTAGCCCTCAAGTGTACCATACTGTGCATGCAAAAAAGTAGCAGTATATATGGCTTACAATTGTCCCACTTTAGTGGGAAGGGGACACCTATCTCTGTTCCTGTGATGGCCTACCAGAACCATGTAGGTGGTACCACTGCTGATTAGTCAAGGCTTCATGTAGTCAGAGAGATGTACCTTCCGGTGGTCACTCCAAGTATGACATCTGAAAGGGAAGGTCACCACAGAGTAAACCCAGCATAATGTCAAGATATTTAAGATGTGCAAGAGGGTGTGAGCTGAAAACAACCAGTTAAGAAATTTTGGATACAACTATTTACATACTGTCTCAGTTGGATAGAGTGTCAAAATTAACATGATACTGTATGATAAGAAGTGGTCAAGGTCATGCACTACATCATAAACATAGTATAATCAAATGGGTTACATCATTTTTATTCAGCCTTTGCCCACTCTGGGTGCCAGGTAGGCCATGTATGGTGCCCAGCATTGTTGTAGCATTTGTTCCTGCTCTAATACCAATTGGGACTGTCTGTCCATTTCATATACCTGGGTAAGTGCTAGGAGAATTTCACTCACGGACAGTGAGATGGGGCTTCTCCAGTTCCTCAGAAGAATACATTTTACCTGTATACAAAGCAATATTAACCATCTGAACCCTTGCAAGGTGAGAAATGAGGCTTCTGATCTCATACCCAGAAGCTTCAAGGTGGCGAGGGGTGGGATATTATGACAGAGAATTTTACTGGCTTCTTGGGCTGTTCTCTGCCAGATGAGAGATATTAAGGGGCACTGCCATAGGATATAATAAAGGTTCCTTCCAGGCTGCTGGCACCTCCAACAGTTGTTGTGGGATAATACTTTCACTTTCTGAAGCACTGCAGAGGTTCTGTACCAAGAATGAAGTATTTTGTTATGTATGAGCCTGCTTCGGGCAACCCTATGTGCTGTATGCCCAGTTTGCTGGCATTACATAGAAACATAGAAACATAGAATTTGACGGCAGATAAGGACCGCTTGGCCCACCCAGTCTGCCCATTTCCCTACCTAATGGATAAGCTGCAGATCCTAGTTAACCAGCAGCCTACTTCTTCCTACCCTCACCCCCTAGAATTGCCTTATGACTGTCCCATGCATGCTTGAATTCCACCACTGTTTTTGACTCCACAACCTCCTCTGGAAGGCCGTTCCATGCACCACAACCCTCTCTGTAAAAAAAATACTTCCTTAAAATACCTCTGAGCTGCCCCCCCTTCTATCTTCAAATTGTGCCCCCTTCTTCTTGCACACCTCTTTTTTTGAAAGATGCTACCCTCTTGGACTTTGTTGATTCCTTGAGGTACTTGAAGTTTCTATCATGTCCCCTCCCTCCTCCTTTTCCTTGAGGCTATAAGCATACTAAGTTCCTGTCTCTTCATATGTCTTCAGGGCAGACCCCACACCATTTTAGTTGCCCTCCTCTGGACAGCCTCCATCCTGTCTATGTCTTTGCAGAGATTGGGTCTCCAGAACTGCACGCAGTACTCCAGATGGGGTCTGACCAGCTGTCTGTACAGAGGGATAATAACTTCCTGTTTTCTACTGGTGATGCCTCTTCCTATGCATCCCAGTATCCCCCCAGCCCTCGTTGCTGCCCTCTCACATTGCTTGCCCACCTTTAGGTCATCTGATATGACTATCCCCAGGTCCCTTTCCATTTTTGCTGTTGTTAGTATCTCACCCCATTGTGTACTCTTCCTGGGTTTTTGTTTCCAGGTGCATTACCTGTACATCTTAGCATTAAATCAAGCTGCTATACATTTGACCATTCCTCTAACCTTGCCAAGTCCCTTCTCATCCTTTCCACCCCACCTTGTGCATCAACTCTGTTGCATATCTTTGTGTCATCTGCAAAGAGACATACTTTTCCTTCCCAGTCCCTCTGCAATGTCGCTTATAAAGACATTGAAGAGGACCGGTCTTAATATTGAATCCTGTGGTACCCCACTAGTAAACCCCCTTTCTTCAGAGTGGACTCCATTTACTATTACTCTCTGTGTCCTATTCTCCAGCCAATTCTTTACCCAGGCTGTCATCTTGGGACCCACTCCCAGGCTGGCTAACTTGTATATTAATCTTTTGTGTGGGACTGTGTCAAATGCCTTGTTCACCCAGTCAAAGAAATCTATCAGATTCATCTGGCATGACCTTTCCGCTGTGAATCCATGCTGCCTTGGGTCCTGTGCCACTCTGGTCTCTAGATACTCGACAGTTCTTTCCTTCAGAAGGGATTCCATCATTTTCCCTATCACTGAGGTTAAACTAACAGGTCTGTAGTTTCCTGCTTCTGCCTTGCTCCCACTTTTGTGAAGGGGGAATCACATCTGCCCTCCTCCAGTCCTCTGGTACCACCCCATCCTCCCATGATTTGTTAAAGAGGGTAGTCAGTGGTGTCACTAGTTCTACCCTTAGTTCTTTTAGAATTCTGGGATGAATCCCATCAGGCCCCATTGCTTTGTCCACCTTCATTTTAAGAGTTCTTTCAGAACCCTTTCTTCTGTAAATGGGCTGGTATCAACTTCTGTATCCAGACTGTTTCTACTTTTTGTTTTAGGTACCTCCCCCTCTTCATTTGTAAATACTGAGCAAAAATATTTTGTTTAGTATCTCTGCCTTTTCACAGTTACCCTCTGCCCACCCTCCGTCCCCTTTATTAAGCCTCACTATCCCTCCCTTGGTCTTCCTTCGCTCCCTGATGTACCTATAAAAGGTTTTATCCCCCTTCTTAACTGAGTTGGCTATCTTTTCCTTGGTTTGGGCATTTGCTGTTCTGACTGCCTTCCCAGCTTCCTTTTTGCTTTAACTGATACAGTTCTCTGTCCTGCTCCTTCTGTGATTCCTTGTACTTCCTGAATGCTTTCTTTTTCTCTTGAACCTTCACTGCCACTTCCTTTGAGAACCATAGTGGTTTCTTACATCATTTTGTTTTGTTTATTTGCTTCACACAAAGGCTTGTTACCTCTGTGATGGCAGTTTTTATTATTCCCCATTGTTCTTCCACCCCTCCTTCCTGCCCATTTGCTAGTGCATTCCTTAGGCACTCACCCATTTTGGCAAAGTCAGCCCTCCTAAAGTCCAGTACTTTTGCCTTTGTGTGGCTTGACTCTATTGCTGTGTTTATTGTGAACCATACTGTTCGATGGTCGCTAGTTCCCAGATGGCTACCCACTTCTACATCTGTGATCCTCTCTCCATCTCCATTTGAGAGAACCAGGTCTAAGATTGCTCCCTCTTGAGTGGGCTCCAATACTAGTTGTCTAAGGCATGCCCCCTGTAGGGCATCTAGAATAACCCCACTCTTCGAAGTGGCTGCTGCAACTGCACTCCAGGTAACATCTGGCATATTCAGATCACCCATCAGCAATATCTCCCCTTTTTCTGCCATTCTAGGTATACTTTCTATAATTTCCTTGTCCATTTCCTCCCCCTGAGAAGGGAGTCTGTATACAACCCCTGTGCGGATTGTGGTGCCATTGCCTGTCTCCAAATTTACCCACAGTGCTTCTTCTCCTCCCTGTTTACCCTTTTGTTCTGTTGCTTTGATTTCTTCCCTTATGTAAAGAGCTACTCCTCCTCCTCCTCTTTTACCCTCCCTGTCCCTCCTGTAGATAGTGTATCCTGGTATGTTTATGTCCCAGTCATGGTTTTGTGTGTACCATGTTTCTGTGACTGCCACGATATCCAGATGTTCCTTCTCCATCAAGGCCACTAATTCAGGAGGTGTGTTACTCAGACTACGGGCATTGGTACTCAATGCTCTCCATTTTTTGATGGCTTTACCTTCTGTTGCAGCATCCCCCACTGACCTTTCTACCTCTGTCTTTTTCTCATTTAGTTTCCTGTTTTGTAGGGAGAGGCTGGGCATTTTCCGGCTGCTGATCAGTGCCTCCCCCCTTCACTAGTTTAAAAGCTTGCCAATGAAGCATTTAAACTGATTGCTCAAAAGACTTGTTCCCTTCCTGGACAGATGCAGACCATCCTGCCAGTATAGGCTGGTGTCCCTCTAGGTGGAACCCCAGTCCCCAATGAAGCCAAACCCCTGTGCTCCACACCATTTTTCAACCATTCATTAAACTGCATGGTGCAAACTACCTCGCCTCACCCATGCCATTGACAGACAGCACCTCTGAGAAGGATACTGTGTGTGCTACTTGTCTTAGGCCCTCCCAACTCTACAAAGTCCTCCTGCACTGCTCTGATCTCCATGATGAGCCAGTCATTTGTCCCTAGGTGGACAATGACATCCAGCTCAGACTCCCATGCAGCTGTTCTCATGATCCTGAGGATGTGCTTCCTGTCCCTCCAAGGCATGGCACCAGGCAGGCACCTTACTTCAGTTTTCCCTGCTCCCCCCAGTCCTATCCCACTAATAATTGAGTCCCACACCAGGAGCTGCTTCCTTTCCCTGTGGTGTCCTCTGCCTCCTTCCTGTGGGCCTCCCTTGTGACAGTTGTCCTCAGTCTCCTTAGTCTCCTCTGCGGGTGCATCCATAGGGGAGCTATGCTCCCCCAGAATGGTGTATAGATTGTGGAGTGAAACAACTGACTGGGTGTGCCTCTGTTCCACCATCCTCATCCTCCCTGAGCCCACTGTGGTCCAACTACTGTGCTTTCTTCACAACCTCTGAGGTAGTGGTGGTGGCTCTGGTGCTCCCTGGATGGGGGAGATTCCCTTCCTACTGTCCAGTGTGGCCTGGGGGAAGGTTCCCTTACTACTGTCCAGTGTGGCCTGAAGATGGGCAACTTCCTCCCTCAGGGCAGAGAGTTGTCTACAAATAGGGCAGCATCTCAGCCTCCAGAAAGACTCCCGGAAGACTGCTGCGACACAGCCATTACATTGCACTACTCCCCACATGTTTATCTACTATTTTTTTGTTTGTGTGTGTGTGTGATTGGTTTGTTATATAGAAATATATATATTATACAATGTGTATGCTTATATTGTCAGTGCAGTGTGCTAGAGAGGATATGACAGTGATATGCACCTTGCACTCTTGAGGAAATGATGTCAGAACCCCAGGTATAAAGGAACTATTTCCAGGGGTGGATGGGGTGAGGGGAGGGCAGGGGTTGGGCCTAAACTGTGCCCTCATGAAACAATCAGCTAAAAGCTCTGACCCACCGCTACGATGAGTGCCTTCCTGTCAGCAAGATGCCCTACACAACAATTTGACAGAGAAAATACCCTGCTAATCAAACAGAGAAAAATCCAGACATCCAAGTCAGACACAGGTAAACCTCCCAGGCCCCAAAACAGCCTGGTGGTTTGTGCTCTGAAAGCAGTCAGCCCCAAAATAAGTCAGCTGTGCTTTAAACTCTTCCTGCACTGAAAATCTTAAGAATTGGAACAAAAGTAAAGCTAGATCCACCTTCCTCTGTTGCTTGAAAGACTGTCTTATCCTGATAATTCTAAGTTCCTTATTTCACCTTTCAGTTAGAAGTAGCCTCCACCTGCAGAATATCTGCTACAAACCAAAGACAATTGTAAGGTTCACCTCCCTCTGTTGTGAGCACAACTCACTTTCTTGCAAATCCTATGTTCAGTATTTCAGCTTCCAGCCAGAGGTAGCTTCACCTGAAGAATATTAGCTGTTCTGATGAGTTTGCTATAAAACACTTGCTTATAATACTATTGTTCTCAGGTCTGTAAGACTCTTACAAAGCTATTGGCTGATAAGTAGCTATGATGTAAGCACTTCCTGACACTGTCTGGTCTGGCCTTTTAAGGCACACACAGATAAACACAAAAAACAGTTTCCACCCCCTAGGGCACTGTCTGGGTCAAATACACAGCCTGTACCTGCACTTACTTCAGAACTTATGACAAATTCTTAGCCCAGGGTTTAAACTCTTCCTGCACTGAAAATCTTAAGAATTGGAACAAAAGTAAAGCTAGATCCACCTCCCTCTGTTGCTTGCAAGACTGTCTTTTCCTGATAATTCTAAGTTCCTTATTTCACCTTTCAGTTAGAAGTAGCCTCCACCTGCAGAGTATCTGCTACAAACCAAAGACAATTGTAAGGTTCACCTCCCTCTGTTGTGAGCACAACTCGCTTTCTTGCAAATCCTATGTTAAGTATTGCAGCTTCCAGCCAGAGGTAGCTTCACCTGAAGGATATTAGGTCCGAAATCTGAATTTGTAATGCATTTTCCCATTTGGCCTTAGATGAGACAGCTGAGGTGCGTAGGGTATTTCTGAGTGGGGCATATATTATCCCTGCTGTCCCTTTGGGAGCATCAAGCCACCTGTGGAGTTGGGATGGAGGTCCAGCCATGTCTTTGTCTAGCAGAAGAAGGAGTTTAAGTGCATCCCTTAGCTGTAAATATCTCCAGAGGTCAGTGCTGGGTAGTGACCACTGGCAGAGCAGATTCTGGAAGGCGTCAACAACTTTGGAGTTAGGGACCATAAGGTCTCCAATGAACAGGATGCCTTTCTCTTTCCACTTAGGCCATAGCACCATGCTGCCTCCTATTGCCTTCGGGAGAGATTACAGCTTCCACACTGTTTGTGTAAACTCATTCTGCATATATTTTCTGGGGCTATAGTTTACATATTTTACATATTTTGTCTACCCTAGCAGCAGACTAAATTAGTTTTCTATTTTAATAGTTTAAAACACTTGGAGGTTTGGGAAGCGAGTGACCTGTGCAATCTATTTCTGGGTCCCAGCACTCAAATAGCTCACACTCTGCGAGCACGAGTGGGCGAGAATGCGTTCGTCACGCACTGAGATGTGCACTGAGATGCATGTCTTGCATGTGTCCAGCCTGTTGGGCATGTTAAAAGGGAGACATATCATCAGTTGTGTACAGCAAGCAAGTCCAATCTAAAGTAATTAAAAGGTAATAGCAGGACAGTGCTGCAGTTTATAAGCAGTTTATAAATGACAGTAAAAGTTATAGTTACCAGTAGTAACGTGGCAACTTTAGTAGAGGATTTAGTGTTTGGTTTTCCCCTCTGTTACTAATATGGCAGAGTCCATCATGACACTGGAGGGAGATGTGGGCATTAAATGTTCTTCTTGTGCTATGTATACCTTGGTGTCCCTCCCTCTTCCAATAAATCCATATATGTGTAATAAATGTCATTAGGTGACTGAATTAAACAGTGAAATTCTGCTATTTAATAGTAGGATGTCACAACTTGAACTCAGACAAGCCACCATGTTGGAATGCTTAAAGGGACATCATCCTGTCCCTCCCCCCTTCTTGATATTCCAAATTATGCAGAGATTCCCTAGGACTTCAGCTATCAGTAGTAGTTTAAATCCTGTTCCATCTTCAGATTTTGATTAGGACCCTATTGGAATATCTAATAAATGTGTTAGAAGTAATTCAGATAATGGTAATGCTGGTGATAACTGGTACACTGTACCTCATTCCAGATCACGCAAAAAAGGAAGGAATGCTAGTGCTTTTTCCTTACCACTAAGCAACACTTATAATCCTTTGAGTGATACCTTTTGTAACAATACACAGGTTTCAGAACCTACATCAGATCTTCCATCACATAGTGGATGTTTTACTACTATTCCTCATTCTATGGTTGCAAATGTATGTCCTACTGACAACTCTTCTCCTATAAGTAATGATTTAAATTGTGTTCCCACTCTGGGGAAGCAGCAAATATATGTTTTGGGAGACTCAATGATTAAACATTTGGACAGGTCAGTTTGTAATGCAGATAAACAGAATAGGACCTGCTCTTCATTTAAGGGGGCCTTGATATATAACACTACTTTAATGATTAGTGACATTATCCCTGTTTCTGGTAATTCCCCCATGGTTATCATCCATACTGGTACAAATAATTTATTCAGGTGTACTTTCAAATCTAGCAAGCATGATTATGTTGCTTTAACAAATAAATTAGTTTCCATGGGTTGTGAGATTTCATATATCAGAGATCTTGCCCCATCTGGCAACATCTCATTATATAAATGACAAATTTAAATGTCTTAATAATTGGTTGTGAAACTGGTGTTTACATCAAGATATTAGATGCATCACATACTGGGAAGAGTTTTTGGGTCACTAGACTTGTTTAGTATGGATGAACTACAGTTGAACAAAAGGGGAAACTCTCTGATGGGGAAAATTATCTCTGATGTAATAGATCATTATTTAAACTTCAACATGGAGTGAAGGGGTCCATGAATATTAAGTGTTATCCATGTATTTCTAGAAAACCGAGCCAAAACATCAAATCCCACTTAAATATTTTAAGTTTAAATGCTAGGAGTTTATATAAGAAATTTAATGAACTAGTTTCAAGAACGACTACTACAAATGCAAACATAGTGTCAATTACTGAAACATGGAGGGATAACAGAAATGAATGGGACCCTAGCATTCAGGGATTTGATATTTTTTCCTTTAAATGAGTTGATAAAAGGGGAGGTGGAGTCACAGTGATCTTACATAAATCTCTTAGGAGCACTGATATTTCAAAACAAATCAAAAAACATGATTCCATAACTGAAACCATCTGGGTCAGATTTAATAATGTAAACATGTTATCTATTGTATTAGGTGTCTGATATAGTACCCCTGCCTCTACTATAACGTACATGAATTCAGTTCCACATGAAACAGAGAGTGCATGTGAAATTGGGAATGTTATTTTACTGGGTGATCTAAATCTGCCTGATATTGATTGGTGTGATAACACGGCTGAATCTTTAAGTAGTAAAACTCTTTTAGCAACATGCTTTCAGGTCCACTTGCAACAGAATGTTCATTACCCTACCAGAGACAATAACATCTTGGGCATACTTCTCCACCATGATAGTACTGAGATTAGCGATATTTCTATAGAGGTACCACTTTGAAATAGTGACCACAGTGTTATATCTTTTAAGTTAAAATGTCCCTTAATCATGGAGTCTGAATCCATTTTTATCTACATGTATGAGAAAGAAAATATCCTTGAGATTGAACATGTAATAAATCAGATTGATTGGGAGCATGAACATGCTCACCTCTCTCCTCAGGACTTTTGGGAACTTTTTTATAGCACCTTATCATTCATTAAGGATAAATTTATACCTTGCAAATCAAAATTTATTAAGGGTAAGTCTCAGCCTAAGTGGATGACTAAACCCATTAAGAGACTGATTAAAAATAAGGATATGAAATATAACAATTATCTGAAAGCCAAAATCAGTCAAAATTGGACAGTATATCTAAAAGCACAAAAGCTTTGTAAATCTGTTATTAGAAGGACTAAAATGAAATGGGAACACAATCTGGCAAAACATGCTAACAAATCTAACAGCAAATAATTTTTCTCTTACATAAATTCATTGAAAAAACATCCTGCAGAGTGGGACCTTTGATGGTGGATAATTTATGTATACATAATCCTAAAGATATGGCAAATACTTTTAATAAAGTATTTTGTAAACAGTACACAAATCAGGATAGGCGGATACTTTCCATCGAAAATGGAGGCTCTGAGATTATACATTTTAATTTAAGTGATATCGAAAAGAAAAGAAAATCACAAAAAGGGAAATCCAGTATTGGACCTGATAATATTTCTGGCCACATATTATATCTCCTATCAGGATGCTTATTGCTTCTCTTAAATTAAATTTGAGTCCTGTTTGAAGGAAGGCTTTGTTCCTACTCAGTGGAAGATTGCTTATGTCATTCCTATATACAAGACTGGTTTAAAATCTGACTGCTCCAACTACAGACAGATAAGCCTTACATCACCTATTTGTAAGATTTTTGAGAGTCTAATTAGGAACATATTAACTCCTATGTTAAAAACTGCTGACTCTGAACAGCACGGTTTTTGAAAGGGTAGAGGATGCTTATCTAACTTACTATGCTTTTATGAGAACATAAGCTCTCTGGTTGATGTTCGTATTCCATATGATATTATCTTACTGGATTTTAGTAAAGCTTTCAATGCCATGCAACATTGGGCTTTTGTAGTCAAATTGGAGAAATTAAAAATGAATCCATGTATTATAACTTGGATTAAAAACTGGTTATCGAACCGCACTCAAAAGGTCTGTATAAGTGGTTGCTTGTCTGATGTTGGTAGTGTTACCAGTTGCATCCCTTAATGCTCAGTACTTGGACCTTGGTTATTTCAAGCATTTGTTACTGACCTAACATCTAATTGCTTATTGTCAACTATCAAATATGCGGATTACATCAAAATTGGTGGTCTCTGTACCAGCAATTTAGAGTTTGATACTATACAATGCGATCTTGATAAGATTTCAGAGTGGATTAATAAATGGGATATGAGGCTTAATAATTCCAAGTGTAAGGTTATGCATTTGGGTAACACTAACCCCTTGAAAACATACAGTTTAGGGCAATGGCCTCTTAGTATTACTACTGATGAAAAAGATCTGGGCATCATGGTGTCAAATGATATGGAGTTCTCTCACCATATAAATACATCTGTCAACAAAGCAAATAGCAAATAATTTGGTCTATCAAGTGTAATGTTACTTCCAGAGACCCCAAGGTAGTAATGCCCTTGTTTAATGCTTATGTAAGGCCTCATCTTGAATACATATCGCATCTCTGGTGCCCCTATAAGAAATATAATATTCAACAAGTGGAAAAAGTTCAGCGTAGATTTACAAAAAACTTGAATGGTATGATGTATGGTCCATCTTATGAATCTAGGCTGTGTAGTTTAAACTTATTTTCCTTGGAAACTCATAGGTTGCATGGAGATTTATTATATCTCTATGATACAATCCAGGATCTGGAGCTAATGATAGACTTAGGGCTAAGCTTTAAGGACTCACCATATAATATTAGAGGTCATCCTCTACAGTTGGTATGTAAATCTTTTAACTTCCTTAAAAGGAAAAAAAAAATCACAATAACAGTGATCAAACCTTGGAACAAACTACCATTAAATGATATAATAAGTAAGAATAAAGAGACTTTTAAAACCAGATTGGATAATCATTTACTATCCTCAAAACAGTTTTCCTATTATTAAACTGGTTAGTATGTGAGCCTTCATGAGCTATGTAGCTTTCTTGCTCACTATTCACCTTAGTATGAACCTTAGTATTGTAATACATGAGTTATGCCAAAGGGGGTATGTAAAAGGGGAAGTGCAAGGGTACCTAGTTTTTTATGTGATGCCATCCAATAGTAGATCAGAGGGCTGTGGGTTCAGTTCCCACATCTGGCACTTGGGTTAATATCCCAGTACTGACACTGTAGTGCAGCATGAGAGGGGTGCTGCACTTCTGAGGTGCTGTCTTTTGGATGAGATGTTAAACCGAGGTCCCATCTGCCTGGATTGGTGGTAGTTCAGGTGGATGTTAAAGATCCCATGGCACTTATCGAAAATAGTAGGGAAAAGTTTTATTGAAACAAGAAATCAGGTTACATGCATTAAAAAGAAACACAAGAAAAACAAACAGTCAATACATAAGGCATTGTACAACAGGATTCATGCCTAAAATGGTGAAAAGAAACCAAAGGTCACAACACTAAAATAACAAAGTCCTTCAAGTCACATGTGCATCCGAGTTCGTTATCCACGGTAGTGCTTTCCAAAGAGCAAACAGACCTGGTCCTGAATGCAACGCCTGTTCATGTGCATAGACGGTTCTTAAATCTTTCACAATTTTCTGTTCAATTTCTAGATACGTACATACTTTCTGCTGTAGGGTGAACTGGCATCTCGCCAGCCATATATTCCATTTAATTATAACAAAAATAAGATTTAAGGTATCGGTGTTCCACAAAGACCATTGAGGGGGGAACACTCCATACATAATCATTGGGTAAGAGACTAGTCTAATCAATGGCATACTCCACTTCTGGGCCAGAAAAACCCACCATTGTCATATAAAGGAGCAGTCAAAGAATAGGTGAGATATAGTTTCTAATTCAGTATTACATGATGGCCTAGAACACATTCTGTCCTGAAACTGTTTGTGTTTGTGGTTCGATTTAACATTTATTCACTTCGTGGCAGGATAACCAATGGAAGTCCCACATATGTATAGGTATCCTTACACAAGCGTAACAGAGTAATCAAGGAAGGGCAATGATCGGGCGGGCATTTCACAAAGAGGATTGTGTCTCACAAATGGAGGAGAGAAGTGCTTTATACAGGGCTTTATGTGAATGAGTAATAAGCATTTGTGGGGAGACTCTCCATTGTTTCAGGCATAGGAACATATGTCTCACATAAGGTGGCATGTCTCCAGAGGTACGCAATACATGCAGGGAATTATGTTCCCATTGGTGAAACCAGATTTTACAAGAATTGTAGAACCATGCTTCCCATCCCTTCTGTGAATTAATCAGAAGCAGCCTTAGATTTGCCATAAAAAAAATACTGGAAAAGAACAAAAGAGGGTTCAGCATGCTAACACTGCCTTCTGTGATGGGTAAATAGGTGATGTTCTGTTTTATCGGATTCAGCCTGCTCCCCCATAATGCCTGAAAAAAAAGGCTTAGAATCGCCGTCTCCAGTCGTTTTGGAATTGGGAAGACGTAGCTGACATAAAGAAACAGTGAAATTAAATATTTCTTAATCAAGTATACTCTTTTTTTTTTCCAATCTGACCCTTATTCCAGGAGGCTACCTTCAGACGGCCCTGTTGCAATTTGGAATTCCAATTGTATACATCCGAGTCCCTGGTACCAAAATAAATCCCTAATATACGAACAGGGCCAACTACAATCCACAGTGGGCCAATGTTCCTCATCGGTGCAATACTGGGACCCAGCTGGATACCTACACTCTTTCCATAATTCAAGTTTGCTCATGAGTATTTACCAAACAAGGAAAATTCCTGTAAGGAGGCTGTCACTGAAATCTCATCTGCCACTAGGAAGCAAATATCATCTGCATATGCGATGGCTTTGTATGGCGCTATCGTAGCAGAACACGAAATAGCATGAATCTGTGGGAGCATGTTCAAATGGCGAAGCAAGACATCCAAAAACAGTACATATAACAGCGGGCTCACAGGACAACCCTGGCGGACACCTCTCCGGACAGGTATCATAGGTCCCACCCAGCCATTCACTACAGGCATGACGGTGGCCGTCCTGTAAAACTTATGTAACCATTGAATCATGACAGCCAGTATATTCAAAAAATGAAGTGCTTTCCATAAAAAATCATGGTTCACGGAGTCGAATGCTGCTCGCTGATCCACTGAAATTATAAAGCCAGAGGCCGAGTCCGAGTAACCGTGGGAGAATAATTCACGGAGAAGAATCAAATGATCCGAGATGTTCCTGTTGGGGACAGAGCAAGATTGAGCAGAGTGCAGAACAGATTCTGCAATACCTGATAGACATTTAGCAATAATTTTCATCAATATTTTAAAACTAGTATTTAGCATACAGAGAGGGTGCCAATTCTCAAGAGAGTGGGCTTCCCCCTTTTGTTTGTAGATATAGATCAAGGCACCATTCATAAATTCTAAAGGTATAGACTCACTAACTAACAAGGAGTTAAAGACAGAGGTAAGTTAGGCAACTAAATATTCACTCAGAACTTTGTATAGAGCCGCCGGTAGACCATCTGGACCAGGAGTTTTATGTAAAGGTAGAGAGGCAATTGTCGCTAATAACTCCAATGGCGTAATGGACCTGCATGCCATCTCTACCGCCTGTTTAGAAGGGGTTGGGATCCCTAACTCTTCATACAGGACAGTAGGGTCATTTATGTCAGCAGAAAGGGGGGAAAATAAGGCAGCCGTATGACTTATAACTATCTATTGAATCTCAGTTTGGGTGGACCATAGGGTCCCCGTAGAGTCTGCAAGATGTAGTATCGTCTTCTGAGTAATCTGACGAGAGTTCGATTCAAAGGGGCAAATGACCTCCCGTGGTCCGTTAACATTAAATTTGTGTTGGTGAAACAATTGTAGTGATTGGCGGGATTGAAATTGCAACATGGCCGCCCACGTCAACTGTATTTGAAGGGAAAGGTCTTGTCCCATTGTATATGACAGAGAAAGAAGCGACTGGAGATGCGCTCTTCTTTGTAAGTAGTCCAAATATTGGCTCCTACTTTTCTTGTGACTATATCTTTTTAGGTAAGAAATCAATGCATGTTTCGTATCTAACCACCACTGTATCAGCTCATCATAACATATAAACACAGATTTGTGTGCAGAAAGAAAGGACAGGAGGGTCGGTAAAAACAACGTGTCCTGCAACAGGGAGGTGTTAAATTTCCAGAAACCCGGCCCTTTAAAAAAGGGGGTCACAGTGCCAACACCAACAGAAAGCAGGCTATGATCTGAGAAGGCCACCGCCTGCACCGTGGCTGAGATGATTGGCAAAGTACGGGACAAAAAAACCAAATCAATGCAGGTAGCCAATTTGCCCTTGTGAAACGTGGGGGTATGTTGATGCCAAAAAGAAAAATAGGCATCAACTAAATGTGCAGTGCGGATTAGTTTTCCTAGTTCCTGCGAGTCACAATACAGTTTCTTAGTAGTGGCAAATGAACTTTTATCCTGAAGACTCAAACCACAGTTGAAGTCACCAGAAAATAAAATTTGGGAAGAAGTGTGCAGGTAAGGGCGGATCAAAGAAAGGAGGGCTATGCGAGCCATCTTAATTTGTGGCACATAGACATTAATTACCCGATAAGGGCAGTTAGCTATGGTAAAATCCAAAACTAGGGCTGTACCGGGGACCAGATCAAACAGTTTCAAAAGACGAAAGTTAGGCACATTTATCAATATGCCAAGGCCTGAGCAGGGGTCCTGACCTATAGACCAAAATGAGGGGCTCAAGTGCCAGTCATTTTTCACTTGTCTGATCTCTTGTGTTGTATGGAGTCTGGTATCCTGCAGTAAAAAGATTCTCAATGGCAAAAGTCTTAAAAAAGGAAACACCAACCGTCTCTTAACAGCACGTTTCATACTATTAACATTAATAGTGTGGCAAGTAAACTGTGTCATTTAAACTATAAGAAAGTAAGAAACATCACAATTTTCTCTTCCCTACTACATTTTTCCCTTTAAGTCTGACTTTAGCCTTACGTTTCTGTGAAAGTCCAGTACCCATCTGGAGTCCTGTGTCAGTAGGGCCATCAGGGAGGGAGGACGACACCGAGGATGAGTCAGACTCACCACCTGCATCATTCGAAATCGGTTGGAGTAATTCAAAAGAATTTGACAGGGGTATGGGTATGGGTGACAAGGATTTCATAGGAGGCAGCGAGGGTCGAGGACCATTCCTCATTGACCTACGGCGCATACCTGTAGTAGGTTCACGAGGCGGTGGCATATTACTAGGACCTGGGACAGAGTCCATATCGTAGGCAGCAGGTCTGATATTCTCAGGTTGGGGGGTACAGGTACTAATAAAGGGTGCAACAGTCGTTCCAGTCTGATGAGTGGTGTTTCTGGGGTTCGGGCATTTGGGGTGTCCTCAAACTCTCCTACAGCCGGGGTCTTACAGAAGCACTGCAACTGTGCTTTCTGTGCCTGTAATCATTAAAGCATTGATCAGCACCACCATCATGGTTGTTCTGAGCATGGGCAGCCCACTGACAATTCTGAAACATATGACCTAACTCTTCACACAGGTTACATCTACTAACATTCCGACAATGAATCCCCACATGTCCTATTTCCCCACAGTTGTTACATTTAATTTTATCACAAATGCTACTGAGGTGTGAGGGATCCCCACATCTATAGCAGGCCTTTGGTTGACCAGGATAAAACAAGACTCCCCTGTCACATCCTAAAAAAAAGGAATTGGGCAGATGTACAGGACCCGAATCATTGGTGTGCAACTTCACCCGAAATCTCCAACCCCCTGTCCAAATGTTTTCAGTGTCTAGAATGGCCTCTGGTTGGCCCTGCACCGTGCAGTGCTGTTTTAGCCAGTATACCACGTCAGATACGTCCACACCTTCATTTCCGAACATAACCGTAATGAATTTGAAGGCAGGTTTCAAAAGGGAGATAGCCTGAAAGAGGGTCCATAAAGCAGTACTTTTTAAAGCATGATATCTAGACCAGAATCGTTCAAGTCCACGAGATGTTTGAAAACTGAAGTCGAAGGAGGATTCACCAGAAACATGTATCAGAGCATATATCTCATGGGCAAAAAATTTCAGAGTCCTTTAACAGGGATCTCGCCATGAATACACAATCCGGGGGGTCAGGTAGTCCACCTTTATAAAGTAGACATACGGCATTATGCCATTTTGCAGCCAAAACAGGTGTCTTAAAGATGGAAGAAAAGGAACGTGGCGTTCTTTCCCGATCAGGGAGTGGTAGACCAGGTTCCGTACCTGTGAAATACATGGTTTCCAATACAGTAGGAGCATCAGAATTCGTACCCTATAGAACAGACAACACTGGGTTCTGTGTGAGTGACAATTCCGCCGGTAAGCTCAAGGGGTCAGAAGAGCCCGGTATGTCCTGTCCTATCTGGTGTCCCTCCAGGAAGTCCTCGGGCTTTGGGGAATGAATAGGGGACGGACCAGAGACCCATTGTCCCTTTGTGGGTTCCTGTTCCCATCCAGCACCATGTAATGCCGTCTCCACCGACCATGTGGGTACATTTTGGGACAACATCACAGAATTCGTAAAAGTTATAAGGCTGCCGCTATCAAGTGTTGCACAGGAAGGATCGGGTGGTACACTCACAGAACGAGTCACCTGCATCTGCCTGAGTGGCCGAGCTGCGTCGTCAAGCGCAAGGAGCGGCATCTCATTCCGAAGTATCAACGGGACCAAGGGCATCCCAGGAGGACTAACAGAGTTCATATGCACGGCCAAGGGGCTATCCCCCTCCAGTTCCATATCTAGCAATGGCAGTGATTCCTGCCCCAACACCCAAAGTGTTTCCGCAGCTCGGCGCTCCACTGACACAGAGTGCTCCCCTGCCGCATCATCTCCCAAGCCACAGCATACAGCGGGCTGCAGCAGATCCAACCTCCGTGGTTCAAAAATGGAGGCACCTCCTCGATCTCCCTCTGGTCCATCACATCGTGCGGGGGGAAGGATGGTACAACCTCTCAAAGGAATTCCAGGCAAAGTAAGTACATGCTTATTCAGTATTCCGTCTGTAGTGGTCTCTTCATAATCAGAGGCAGGAGCAGAGACCAAGTCTTCTGCCTCTCCAGCCAGCTCCGCAGTAGATACAGGAGTGTCCGCCATGTTGGACAGAGTACTCCCCTCTGTCAGAGTAGGGAAAATTCCCCATTGTCCTGGTCAAATTTCCCTCATTCACTTAAAATACCACCAACAGCTTAAACTGGCTCAAAGTCAGTTGGCATTCTTCTGTATCCCCCTTCCCTGGTCATGCCTGAAAATAGGCAGGATTTGTCTAGTGCACTTACCCGGTCAACAAAAACTAAAAAAAAAAAATTGTAGGGCCCAGAGTGGGATGGAGTTTGAGCTCACGGTGTGTGCCCATCCAAAACAAGGAAGCCAGGAGAGAGGTGTCACTAATATTCTGCTCAATCTCTAACCATTGGGGAAACTCTTTTGACTTAGGCTGAAACCATTTTAGGGATTGAGAGCAATGGTATGCCATTTTATATCCTTCCATCCATGGTAACCCCCAACCTCCTTGTTTCCAGTGTGCCCTGAGGGTATTTCTACTATGTTGGGAGATATTAGTACCCCAAAGAAAGGAGCCAATCATCCTGTCTATTTTCTGGTACCAGTGCAGGGGTTAGAATAAGGGAATATGTGAAAACAGATGGACGAAACTGGGAGCCATGAACATTTTAAAGGCCACAATCTTGCCAGCCATAGTATGGTGTAGGCAGGACCATCGATCCAACCCTTCCTTACACTCAGACATCAGAGGGCCTAAATTGTTGTCCCACCATTTGTCAATGTTTACCCCAACTTTGATGCCCAAGGATGTAATGGTATCATGTGCCCATTTAAGACTTGATCGGGGTATTGTCTGAGGTTGACATTTTACGTTAAGGGGGAGAATCTCAGTTTTTGTTTGATTAACTTTGAGGCAGAGATGTGGCGGGATTAATTCCTTTGAATCTCCTAGGGGGATCAGTAGATCATCTGAGTTGAGTTGTGTGACTGTCCTAGGCTTGTCCCTTTAATATGGGGGTTCTGTCAGATTGTTGCTGCCAAGGGCTTGACTGCCAGGACAAAAAGAAGAGGGAAGAGGGGGCACATCTGTCTAGTTCCCCTGTGGAGTTGAAAGGGGTCTGAGAGTATGGAATTAGTTAGCACCTTTGCTAAGGGGGAGGTGTATATACAGTGAAGCCCACCATGATGAAGCACAGTGTCACAGGTTTACTACATGACAAAAGGGATTAACTCCCACTGAAACTGCATTGTTTGTTGCAGTAACTCTACTGCAGAATTCTGCAGTGTTGTGCTTCATCCTGGTGGGCTTCACTGTAGCTGTTATGGCAGATCTGAAATGAGGGCCAAAACCAAAATGCTCAAGAACAGTGTGGAGATAGTCCCATTCAACAGAATCAAATGCCTTCTCAAAATCTATTGCCAGAGCAGTAGCAGGGAATTTTAGCTGCCCAGAAATATGAATGAGATTGAGAAGTGTTCGCAGATGGTCAGTACTGTATCTGCCTTTTACAAAACTGACCTGTGAGGGAGAGATCAAGGAAGGCAATAGTGGATTAATTCTGCTAGCCAGTGCTTTGGCATATACCTTGCTATCAGCATTGATCAGGGAGATGGGGCAACAGCTGGCCATTCTGGTGGGGTCTTTCCCTTTCTTGGGGAGGACAGTGATTATTGCCTCGCAAAGGGTACGTGGTAGTATACCCTTATTTTCAGATTCAGTGAATACCTGGGAGAGTAAAAGGGTGATCAGAGGTGCCATTGCCTGAAGGAAGTCTACAGGAAAACCATTCCCCCGAGGATCTTTCCCTTTTTTGAGAGACTGCAAGGCCTCAGGTATCTCCTTTGGGGTTAGTGGTACCTCAAGGGTTGCTCATTGGATAGGGGATAGTTTAGGGAGTTGTATGGTATCTAGAAATTCACAGGTTTCAAGTCTAGTATCAGCCCTAGAGGAGGTGTACAGTTGGGAGTAGAAAGCAGCCAAGATGTCATTCACCTCTTATGGTTTGGTTCTGACCTTCCTGGACAGGGGGTCCTTAAGCCCCACAATATATCTATTTGCTTGATTTTTGTGAAGTTTGTATGCCAGTATTTTCCCACCTTTGTAGCTCTCTTTCCAGTACGAGTGACATAACTTGAGGAGAGCTAGATCCACTTTCCTAGATATGAGCTCATTAAGCTGCATATGAATCGAGAGGACTCGATGGCCACAGGCAGAGTGGGGAGATGGGTGACATATCTTTAAGTGCTTGTTCAGCAGTGGCTAGTTTACCTTTGAATTTGGCCAGCTCCTCTTCCCTTTTTTCCTCCTGTGTGCGAAATACCCTATGATCTTCCCCCTCATATTCGCTTTATATACTTCCCAGGTGGTTTGTGCAGAAGTGTCAGAGACCGGGTTCTCCTGTTAGAGCAGTTTGGTTTCAGATTTGGCCCACTCTAAAAATTTTGGATCTTGCATGAGGAGAGGGTCCAGCCTCTAGGTGGGAGAGTGAGGTGATGGGGGCCCCACGAGAGTAACAGTTGGACTGGGGCATGACTGGAGATGATAGTGGGGAGAATACTGGCATCTAGGGCATACTGAGTAAGGGATTGACAGATAAGCCTGAAGTCTAATCGACTAAATGTGCCATGCACCCCAGATTGGAAAGTACAGTCTTGGTCTTTGGGGTGCATGAGGCACCATATATCGACCAGCTGAAACTAGGAGCTTAGCCATAGTGTGGCTTGGACCCATCAGGTGTGGGTCTCTTTCCCTTGATCGCTTCTGTCCAGAACTGGTACCAGCATGAGGTTGAAATCTCCCCCCCACTATAATGGGGATGTCAGTCTCCATCATGGCCTCAATTTTGGTCATTAAGTCAACAAAAAAAGGTGGGGTCATCCTCATTGAGGATGTATATATTTACTAATAGAATATGGCCACTGGGGGTATTGAGCAGGGCAATCACCCATCTACCTTGTGGGTCTGATTTACATTTTAAAATGGACCAGGACAGGGATTTGTGTAAGATGATAATCATACCTCTTTTTTGTGGGTGTCATCGAAGCACAGGCCAGGAAGCATAGGAAAAAACAGTAGCAGTTGTAGAATTCACAAAAAAGTATTTATTAGTACTTGCAGTAACATAAAAAACATACAATTGTTCAGAATAACTATTTACAAGGGCAGAATAAACCAAGAAGATCCATCTGAGTTTTGCTTCAGTCTCTGTGTCTCCTGCAAGAAATTGCAGCTCTGTTTTATAAGTCTTTTCAACCCCCTTCTTAACAAACATCCTGTTTTTTTCTAAAATGTTCTTGTATGTTTCAGGCAGGCGCAGCAAGAACACAATGTCCCAGAACTGAGGCCCCTTCTCCACAGCTTCTGACAAAGGGCTTAAGAACTGCTTTCAGGTTAACCCCCTTGAGTTCCCAATAGCTTTTTGCAATCATCTCAAACTATAATTATATACATTTCAGCAGTAACACTATATAATTTCTAAACAATGAGATCCCAGTGTCAGTTACATTTCCACATAATGATTCACATATATGCAGATATGCAAGGGAGGAAAAGACAGAAACAGCAATGGAAGACTGAAAGACAGTGAGAGGCAAAGAATTGTGAGACTGTCTGGGTGATCAAATCCTAGGTCTCACAGGAAAATTTGGTTGCGCAACCAGAAAGACAAGAGACAGGAAAGGAAAGGAAGGAGCATAACAGATCCCTGCATTCAAACTCTCCATAAAAACCGGGACAGGGTCCTATTCAATCCTGTCACATACACCTCCCCTCCTTAAGAGGGAACCTGTTTTATCAAACAGGTTTCCAAAACTTTCTATTAATTCTCTAACATTAGCTTCTAACATTCAGAAATTAAGTACATGTGCAGTATCCTTTTTTTCTATAACAGTACATCAAACAGTAAAGTTTAAACTCATATATTGTTTTTCAACCTTCCGAACTCTTAATTCCTAATCCATATCTTGACAGAAAATCAGCATTGCTATTCTCTTTACCAGATTTGTATATCACCTTGAATTTAAATGGATGTAGTGCCAGGTACCACCTTGTGATTCTGGATTTTTTAATTTTCATTTGGTTAAGCCAACAGAGAGGATTGTGATCTGTTATAAGTACAAAGTCAGTTCCTAGCAAATAAAATTTAAGGGACTCCATGGCTCACTTTGCTGCTAAACATTTCTTTTCATAGGTACCTGACATTTTCTCATTCACCACATTCTGTCTGCAACAAATTATTACTCTGTGTGTGTGTGTGAGAGAAGCTGTTTTGCTGGACTTTAAACATCTTTATGAGAGAAGCTGTTTTTGCTGGACTTTAAACATCTTTGTGCTGAAGCTCCCCCTGCAAATAAGAACTCAAATCAGCAGTAGAAGCTAAACTGGCAGCCATTGAGAGGAGCATGGACCAGGAGCTTGTGCTCTTTGCAGCAGAGAAGGGGCAGTCAGCATAAAAGGGTGCTCGCAGCTACCGTTTGAAAGGTACCTGACATTTTCTCATTCACCACATTCTGTCTGCAATGAATTATTACTGTGTGTGTGTGTGAGAGAGAAGCTGTTTTGCTGGACTTTAAACATCTTTATGAAAGAAGCTGTTTTTGCTGGACTTTAAACATCTTTGTGCTGAAGCTCCCCCTGCAAATAAGAACTCAAATCAGCTGTAGAAGCTAAACCGGCAGCCGGTGAGAGGGGCGTGGACTGGGAGCTTGTGCTCTTTGCAGCGGAGGAGGGGCAGTCAGCATAAAAGGGTGCTTGCAGCTACCATGCAAGCGTGGTAACGTAAGCGTGAGTGGCACAAGCGCCACTCGGCATCAAAAATGTGTTTGTAGGTTTAGTGAAGGGCTGAGTCTTTTAGCTTGAAGTTTGGCATTAGGAATTATAAATTGTGAATCATTTGTAGCAATCAAGTATTTAAACTCTCAGCCAGACTTAAAAGTCCAAGTTTGGTGAGTGTTAGTTTGAAATTTGATTGTTTTAATAATTAACCATGCAGAAATATGTAATATACTGTGTTTTGCTTGTAATACTTATTAATCAATGGAAGAAGATTAATTGTTGGTATTGGGGGGTTGCTCCATCACCAGCAAGGCAGCAAGAAAAAAATATGCTGTGGCATTTTTTTATGTCATCAGGTCCAGAACTTATTCACAGAACCAGAAGAAATGGATTCTCTAGGCAGTGGAGATTATTTAATCAGGTCAGAATCCAATGTTTTTCACTTAGAAAATCCCACTTAAAATTAACTACACCATTTGTTTGTAGCATAGCAATACTGCTTGCAGGTGATGTGGAGATAAATCCCAGCCCCAAAGGAGTTAATAAACAAAATTAAAAAAATCTTACTTAAAACCACAAGAAGTGTTATAAACAAGATGCATGAATTTCAAATATGGACTAAAAGTTATGAACCAGATGTGATAGATTTAACTGAAACATGGTTATCTCAAACCATACAAGATAAGGAAATATTAATGGATGGTTATAACCTTTTTAGATTAGATAGGGGAAAGAGGGGTGGTGGGGTTCTTTTATATATTACAGAGAAACAGGGTTTGGGAGAAGTTGTTTTTCAGGGTAATTTAGAAAGAATTGAATGCCTCTGTGTTAAATTTGAAAGATTGCAGCTCTTAATTAGTATGGTATATTCCCCTCCAAAAGTAAATACTACTAAGTTTGAAATACTGACATCTAAATTAGCATTAGTGTCAGATGGTAAAGATTTAATACTGATTGTTGATTTCAACACTGCTTGGGGCAAGCCAAGGGGATTAAAATTGGAACAAAGTTTTGAGATACTAAATGTTAATCAAATAATAAATCAAAGTACTAGGAAAATTGGGGTTAAGAGTCAGGGGAGTATTTTTGGACTTGATGTTTCTCTCTAGCGGCTTTCATGTTGAAAAATGTTTGATTTTACCTCCAAATATGGGGGATCATAATCCAGTATATTGTGTTGTAAAAGATTTAAATCAAATAATTGAGGAAGAAAAGATTACCCAAAAAAGAAACTTTAAGAACTATCACCCCAATAATTTTGTTTATGATCTAAATTGTGTAGAGTGGGGAAGATTAAATGTAATTCCAGACGTAAATTTGGGGGTTGAAGAATTTTCTAAAACTTATTTGGAGGTCTGTAATAGGCATGCACCATTTAAAAAAACTAAAACAAAGAAAAAGCATCTCCCATGGATAAGTGGATATTTGAACAAGAAAATGTGCAATAGAGACAGAATCTGGAAAAGAGCAAATAAAACAAAAAGGGAGGAAGACTGGGTTAATTTTAAAATTAAGCGGAATGAATGTAAAAGGTTAATTAGATCTGCAAGAAAAAAATGTTACAACATTAAAACTGAGACTACTCATGATCCTAAACAATACTGGAATATGATAAAAGAATTGGAAAACCCTTTGAGAGCTAAGCCTTAATTAAAAATGTCTAATAATAAGGGTGAGCTCCTTGATTCAAAGAAAACAGCCCAGTTGTTGAATAAATATTTTTTAACATTGCCGGATATTACCATCCCAGTTGGTTCAAAAGTACAAACTGATTTAGTAAATAAAACAAACAATAATGAAAACTGTCCTCTTTTTTATTTAAAAAAAATAAAAATCTCGGAAGTTAGGTGGGAGATCTTAAAACTAAATAAAAATAAATCATATGGTATGGACAATATTGAAGAGAAATTTATTAAAGATGCAGTTTAAGTCTTATCACCAATATTAACTGATTTATTTAATCAAAGTTTGATGGAAAATGTTTTTCCCTCTATCTGGAAAATAGCCAATATTTAAGGGGGGTGATTCTAATGATCCCTCAAATTATAGACCAATAGCGATCCTCTCCATCCTTTCTAAGTTAATGGAAAGCATGGTGTTCGGCCAGTTATATAGTTACTTATAAAAATATTCAAAATTGACCAAATACCAACATGGCTTTAGGGCAGGTTATTCGACTTGCACTGCACTCGTGGACTTTGTTGATAAAGTGGCAGTGGCCTTAGATAGGGGAGAGTCCACGGGCGCAGTGTTCATCGACCTGTCCAAAGCCTTTGATTTGGTTGACCACCATTTATTGTATGAGAAGATGGAGAGGATTGGTATAGCCCCTAGGTCACTGTTATGGTTTAAATCATATTTGAGTGAAAGAAAACAGCAAGTAGTCATAAATGGTCATTTTTCTGAAGTGGGTAGTATATTAAGAGGTGTCCCTCAAGGTTCAATTTTGGGGCCGTTAGTGTTTTTGTTATATATTAATGAATTACTTATTAAAATAAATAATACACAAATCAGGCTGTATGCTGATGATACAGTACTTTTAGCATCAGCAAAATCCCAAAATGAAATGATGGTTAAACTACAGATGGATTTTGATGTTTTACAGGATTGGTTTTCCAGTTCTAAATTAGTGATAAGTGATAAAAGAACTCAGGTTATGTTTTTCAATAAAAAGACAAAGGTTAATAAAAAACAGATTAGAGATAGGGAAATACTAATGAGGAATGGGGAAAAATTGGGAGTTACAAATCAATATAAATATTTAGGTGTAAAGATTGATCACACTTTATCTTTCTCAGCTCTTATTAATAATACAATAAAGAAATTAATAATAAGATAGGGGCATTATGTAGGTCATCAAGGATATTAAATCTATAAACCCGGAGGTTAATTGCAAATCAATCAATAATGCCTGTATTAGAATATGGAAATATGGTGTATAATTTTGAGGGTCAAACACATTTAAATAGATAAGTCATATCATATAATCGATTGGCAAGATTTGTCCTGAACTGCAGTTATAATACCCATCATTGCATTTTGTATAGAGACTTAAACTGGACAATTTATCAGTACCATTTAAAAAACAATATTCAGTATTTATTTATAAAATAATAGATGGGATGCTTGATGGAAATATGGAATTGTCTTCTGTTAGTAAATGGTATCCCTATGTGTTAAGGCATGTAAAGCACAGAGGTTATACTTTTCCAAAAATTAATACAACATATGGTACTATGACATTTGAGGCTCAGACTGCAAATATTTGGAATAATATTCCCCCTGAATTAAGGAAAGCAACTAAACTATCCCAGTTTAAATTAGGTTTGAGCACTGTATTTTACAATGAATGTACTTGTTTTTAAAATGTGTATAAATGGGTTAGTAGTTGGTTTGTTTGAAGATTTTTTGTCTTGTATAATGTTAAGAATTATTTATTAGTTGTTCTATGTAGTCTGAGTTTTTGTATGTTATACTGAATGTAATTTTTTTTTGACACAGGATAACTTTGAAAATAGGTCTATGACCTAAAGTTTGCTATCCTGTATAAAAATACATTTTTTTACTACTACTACTACTTTTGTCTTTGTCATGCAATGTCCTGCTTATGTACAGAATATGATGTTCCATCCCATCTATATTTTGACCGAGGACTGCATCTAGGCCTACCTCTGATGCATCTGTTTGTATCAAAAAATGGTTTCTCAAACTCTGGGCTTCTTAAAACAGGGGCTGAACATAATGCAGCCTCAATGGCTCAAAAAGCCTCATCACACTCTGGGGCCCATTTTTCATTATTTGGGAACCATTTCTTCGTGAGTTCTGTGAGGGGAGTAGCTAACTCTGCATAGTTGGGAACAGATCTCCTATAATAACAGCCAGCCCTAAAAGTGACCTGACATGTTTCTTGGTTTAAGGGACTGTGCTGTTAGCTACAGCTTCTATCTTAGAAACCCAGGCTTCACTTCTCCATTTCCCAAAACATAGCCCAAATATCTGGTTTCCTGCATGCCCAATTCACACTTGGTAGGATTAATTGTCAGACTTGCATTTTTGATCGACTGGATAACTGATCGTAGGTGTTCCAGTCTGGACTATACACCACAACATCATCTAGGTAAGCAGCACAATAACCAGTGTGAGGTGATAAAATTACATCCATGTACCACTGGAATGTAGCGGGCACACCATGTAAACCAAATGGCATGGTGGTGAACTGATAGAATCAAACAGGTGTGGAAAATGCAGTTTTGCCTCTGGATTCGTTAGCTAAAGGGATTTGCCAGTAACCCTTGGTGAGATCAAGAGGACTGATATACTTTGCACTACCCAGTCTGTCCTCCAAATCATCTATTCTGGGCATAGGATAACTGTCAAATTCTGACACTTAAGTTTCCTAAAATCAAGGCTGATTCTAATACCCCCTTCTTTTTTCTTTACAATTACCATTGGAGATGACCAAGCACTCCATGACTCTATTATGATATTCCGTTCTTTCATTTTTTGTATTTCCTTAACCACGTCTGCTCTTATCTGCTCTGGTAACCTGTATGTCTTTTGCTATTAGTGAGAGCATTCCTTGGCACTATTACATGCTTGGTCCTTTTTGCTTAGCCTGGTACTGTGGTAAAAGTACTGTTAAATGTCTTTAGCACATTACAAATTTCTGCAATTTGTTCTGAGGTTAAGGAAACATTCACCTTTACAGCATCAGCAGTTACAGTTTGTTCCAGTCTATCATAAGCTACATCAATATCTTCTGTATCAGTATCTGGTAAAACTAGCAAAGCAGCTTTTGGCATTTTTTCAGCCCATTTCCTGAGGAGGTCAGCATGGTATATCTTAGTAGGATTTTTCCTGTTAGGGGTCTCAATCTCGTAGTTAACGGTACCTGTATGTCTAAGCACTGTATAAGGCCCTTGCCACATCATTAACAGTTTATTTTCTGTTGTGGGTAACAGTAGCAAAACCTTTTCACCTGGCTCAAAAACTTTTTCTTTTACCCCATTGTCATAATATACTTTTTGCTGGTTTTGGGCCCCCTTCCTGATTACTATGGGCAATTTCAACATATTTTGTTAGCTTCTTTCTTAGGGCAGACATGTAAGACATTGTAGATTGATATAGATTGTTTCTGAGTGGGGTTATCTTCCCACGTTTCTTTTATCACATCCAGTGGCCCTTTTGGCTGCCTACTATACAGTATTTCAAATGGTGAAAACCCTGTTGATGCCTGTGGCACTTCTCTGTAAGAAAAAAGTAGGTAAGGCAAGTATTGGTCCCAATCTTTCTCCTCCCCTTCCACAAACCTTTTCAACATGTGCTTTAGGGTTTGGTTAAAATGCTCAACAAGACCGTCTGTCTGAGGGTGATAGGGCGAGGTTCATATGGTAGTGATACCTAGTAGCCTGTACAGCTCCTTAAGTAATGCAGCACCAAAATTACTACCTTGATCAGTAATAATTTCTTTAGGTATGCCCACTCTGCTGAAAAGTTTTGCAAGCTCTGCTGCCACTTTTGAAGCTGTGACAATAAGCATTGTAACTGCTTCTGGGTATTGAGTAGCATAGTCACATACTAACAGGATAAATCTATTACCCTTTTTACTTTTGTCTAAAGACCAACCACATCCATTGCAATTCTCTCGAAAGGCACATCTATCAAGGGTAGGGGCACCAGGGGCACCTTGTCTTTTCTAGTGATTGGGGCTACTTTCTGACACTCAGCACAGGAATTACAAGAGGTAGCAACATCTTCATGAATTCCAGGCCAGTAAAATGTATACAGCAATCTGGCAAAGGTGCGATCCCTCCCTGAGTGACCAGCCATAGGACTATCATGTGCTATCTGTAGCAACTCTGTTCTATACTTCTGTGGTATAACCAATTGTTCTATCTGGTCCTGTGTCTGAGGTTTAACCCAAACTCTGTACAGCAACCCATTACATTTTTTAAACATTGGTTCACCCTGTTTTGGTTTCAACTCCAGCTTCTGAAAGAAAATCACAATCAGTGATCAGTTTAGTTTCAGTATTTTCATATGTTAAACTCTTATGTCCTTCAGTCATTTGTTGCCACAGTTTCTTCAGGCATCGTCTTTCTTTCCTGGATTTCCAGATCTTAGAGCTGTGCTCAAACAAGTCCAAATCAAAATCAGTGAAAGGAAAAGAGTCCCTATCATCTGAGATTGTCTGTGCCTGAGCTCTTGTTACCACTGCTGCTGAAACTGCAGGGTTCAGTTCCTCTGAAATTAACTCAGTAAATCCTGGACAGCCATTTCCAATAATCATGGGTACAGGTAACTTAGGTACTACACCCACTTTCATTTGATGCAATACACCTTTAATGGTCAAAGTCATTTGGGTGGTGGGATAATATCGAGTGTCCCCGTGAATGCAGATGACACCAGTACCTGGTCCTTTTGTACAGTGTTTCCCAGCACTTCAACATGCACCAGGGTCTGTCTGCTTCCCAAATCAATAAGTTCCTTTACAGTCTTATCCCCCACCTTCACATCTGTTAAGTATTTGCTCCAATTTGCTAAGGACAAATCTGCTACAGTGCCACTCTTCTTATGGCAATTTCTTGCAATATGACCTGGCTTATTACAGTTATAGCAAATAATGTCTTTGGGCACAGATTTATTATTCCCACCAGAATTTTTATCAGATTTGGAGTTTAAAAGGGACAAAGAGTGTCTTACTGGTGCTTGGCCATTACCTTGCTGCTGTGGCATCTGTCTGGCCATTTGGTAGTCCTCAGCCAAAGAAACAGCCTTTTCCCCACTTTCTGGTCGGTGTTCCTTTACCCAAAGCTGCACATCTGTAGGCAGGATGTTGATGAATTGCTCCATGGCAAATGTGTCAATGATCTGTTGGACTGTTTTGTCCTCTGGTTGGAGCCATTTTATCAGGAGTTATCTGAGTTGGGTGAAGGCTTCTCGAGGATTGTCGACTGAGTTGTACTTCACAGATCAAAATCTCTTCCTGTAGGTCTCACCTGAGATTTCATACCTTTTCAGGATTTTGCTTTCCACCAGGTCATACTTTTCTGACTGTGCAGTGTCCATATTGATGTAGGCATGTTGAGCTTTCCCTGTCAGGTAGGGTACCAGTTTGATTGTCCATTGCTGCTTTGGCTATTGGCAGGCTGTGGCAACTCTTTCAAAAGTTGTCAGGTATGCCTCGATATGGCTTTTAAGTTACTTGTGTTTTGTTGCTCATCTGGATCTGTGCCAGATTCTCTGCCTTTGATAGCTTGCAAGGCATCCAGCCATCGCTGCTCCTGTTGCTACATCTCTTCTCTCATCTGCTGATTCTCTTCTCTTCTCTCCTTTGCTGCTCCTGTCACTGCATTCTTCTCACCTCTGTGCTTCTAAATGTTGAATTTCTTTTTCTCTCTGCTTCTCCATCTTTTTGTTGTATAGCCCACCATTTGAAAAACTCCATCAGGCTTTCAGGTTCTGTCACTGCCTGTTCTTTTTACATAACTTGTGCTGGCTGTACAATCTCATCTTGGACTTCTGTCTCTGCTAGTTTGGCTGCCATTCGCCTGGTAACCACTTCTGGACTTGCTGCTGCAGAATCCATATCTTTCTCTATGCTTTCCTGGTAGTAGGTCCAGTACCCATGCTCAAAATACTGGCTTAGAGTATGTACAGTGTAATCCCACTTAGACTGACACCATCTGTTGTCAAGGCACAGGTTAGGAACCAGGAGCAGTTGTAGAATTTTAGTACTAGCAGTAACATAAAAAATTAAATTGTTCAGAATAACTATTTACAAAGGGAGAATAAACTGAGAAGATCCATCTGAGCTTTGCTTCAATCTCTGTGTCTCCTGCAAGAAATTACAGCTCTGTCTTATAAGTCTTTGCAACCCCTTTCTTAACAAGCATCCTGTTTTTTTCTAAAATGTTCTTGTATGTTTCAGACTGGTGCAGCAAGAACACAATGTCTCAGAACTGAGGCCCCTTCTCCACAGCTTCTGAAAAAGGGCTTGAAAACTGCTCTCAGGTTAACACCTTGAGTTCACAATAGCTTTTTGCAATCATCTCAAACTATAATTATATACATTTCAACAGTAACACTGTATAATTTTAAAACAAAGGGATCCCAGCATCAGTTACATTTCCACATAATGATTCTGATATATTTTTATACCAGCAGATATGCAAGGGAGGAAAAGACAGAAACAGCAAGGGAAGACTGAGAGATAGTGAGAGGCAAAGGATTGTGAGACTGTTGGGGTGATCAAATCCTAGGTCTCACAGGAAAATATAGTTGTCCAACCAGACAGACAAGAGACAGGAAAGGAAAGAACAGAACAGATCCCTGCATTCCAACTCTCCATAACAACTGGGACAGGGTCATAGTCAACCCTGTCACAGTGGGAGTACTAGCATGTCATTCTTTACCCACCCAGTCTCTCACCAAGTAATCATGGTCCTGCCTAGTTAACTTTGTTTCTTGTAAAAAACAACCTGGGCTTTCACCCTTTTCAGCTGTATCAGCACTTTCTTTTTGAAGGAGAGTTAAGCCCCCTCACATTCCAGGTGATAAATGATATTTCATCCATATTCGTGGGTATAACAGAAAATGTTGAAAGGGAAGACACATGCAACTGACCAGGTTGGAGGCCCATCTATATTAGTCATATGGAATCTTTCATGGGTTAAAGGAGTGGGCATTTTCCCAGATGAAGAGGCGTATAATAACATTTAGAGCCAAGAAGGCATCTGTGCATTGACTCAGTTGTAGACAACATTCCATAATATGTAGACAGTAACATCCAGACAACATTAAAAAGAAGAAATAAACTATTTACAATAAGTGCGCAGTATCACGCAGTGGAAGAAGTAGGTATGGTAGGCCGAGGAGGCGTAGTCTTCTTAGGCCTAACCTGCCCAACTGGTTGGAGGGTGGGCCGCAACGTGCTGTCAGGGTGATCAATAAGCCGATTCTGCTGATTGCTACTTTTCAACATGGGAGGCTTAAGTGGGCTGCTTTGAGCCTCACTAACCCAGGATATTCAGCTAGAAGGGTGCATACACCTGTATCTTCAGTGTCCCAAAGGGTTACTGGTACTGAATTGGTAGGTCTCTGAGTTGGGGTCTATACCATTAGGCTTTAGAGCCACCCCATTTGTTTTTCCTTACACCACTATCAATAGGTATCACTCATATGTAGAACTCATATGTTATGTAAAGGGTATCATTCTATAGTAAATGTGCAGCTATCTTTCTGTTGCAGATGCTACATATTTGCCACAGTGTTCCAAGGGCTCCAGGGCCCATATGTGTATTCTCTCTGGGGTGAGCCTAAGTGCCTTTATGCTCATAGAGGAGAGACATATCAGCCGACTAACTAAGCTCAGAGGTGTGAATAGCTAGTAGGTTCCCTTATTAATGCTGATATAAAATGCTAACTCTGGGAATTACCCTACTAAGCCATACCCATGCCCTGATTATAAGAAAAATTGGTAAGAGCACTTATCTAAGTGTGATCCTTTGGTGCTGTTGCTTGAAGATCCACTTCAGCTGCAGTAGAATGTTGTGCCTGCTTCTCTGGGCCACGATCTGCAAGGTCTGTTGAAGAGTCGGATGGAGGGCAGGCTGCACCCAAGGGCTCCTCGACAGTCCAATGTTGTAGCTTTGCTTCCTTAGTGGAGGCCTTGAGCACCATCTCCTTCTTCTTCTTCAGGTATTCTGGAAACTCCCCTGTTTCAGCTTGTTCATCAGTGACCAGTAAGGCATACCGGTTTGGAGTTGGGAATTTGCTCATGCTGGTGTCAGGCGATCTGGGATCAGTCATTTGATGTTGACTGTGTGCAGAGGTGAGGTTCTGAGGATGGTTCCTTTTAGCATGTCGGCCCTACTGTTACCTCTTTTGGGATCTGGCTGGAAGGCCTGGGCCTG
Organism: Neoceratodus forsteri; assembly: GCA_016271365.2. NCBI lineage: Eukaryota > Metazoa > Chordata > Ceratodontiformes > Ceratodontidae > Neoceratodus > Neoceratodus forsteri. The sequence goes on from CM028129.1 coordinate 462,560,361, forward strand.
CCCCCCCCATAAAACTGAAGCCCTCTTTGACATCCCCTTGATTGCTGTGTGTGTTTTTAGGTCAGCCATGGTTCATTCCCAGGTCATGAGTGTTAGTCTGGTAAGAGGAGGGCTCCCTCCTAGAGCAGGAGGGCCAGTTGCAGTGCAGGCACTCCATGAGAGCTTCTGGAGTCAAAAAAAGAAATGGAGGTTCTGTTCACCTCCAGGCACATTGTGGCAGGGTAACACAGGGAGAATTTGATCCCCAAGGAATGCATTAAGCAACAAGCTTCAGTATAATCTTTCTTTCTGGTCACCAGCTCACAAGAGTAATCCTGGAAAATTAGAATTTTGTGGCCTTGCCAGGACAGAGCTCTGAGCTGTCAGGCTCTCATGGTGATCCATTCCTTATCTGTGAAATTCAGGATTCTGGCCATAAGCGGCCTGGGTCTTTCCCCAGTTTTAGGTGCTGGGTTCAATGTCCTATGTGCCCATTCGATTGCTAAACCAGGAGGCAGCTCATGTTTCAAAACCTCCGACAGGACATCATATAGAAATTCTAGAGGGTTCCCCTGCTCCACACCTTCGGGGAAACCTAGGAGTTGGAGATTGTTATGCCGACTCGTGTTCTCAATATCATCCAGTTTGGTTTAGAGTAATTGTGTTGCCCTCTCTTGCTCTTGTACAGTTGAAGTGAGTGAGTCTATGGCCTCCGTAGTAGTATTAACTCTTGTTTTGGTTCTGCAGATCCTGGCATCCATTTGTTGGGATGGCCATCATAGTGCTGTTCAAGGCTAAAGTAACCTCCACCATGCACAGCATCAGGGCCGCAAACATATCATTTATTTGCTGCGTGTTAAGGCCTGTGGGGGCTTCCATGCCCCTGCTAATCACCATACTGGAATGTGAGAACAAAACGGTTTCACAGCCTCGTCCTTGGTGAGTGGTGTTTCAAAAAACAGCACAAGTTGTTCTAGGCTGCTCCGGGTATGTTAAGATCTGCCTACCGTGTAATTATACAAGTTCAAATGGCGTATATGAGCAAAGTTAGACCTCAGGTTTGCAGTGCGCTTGGATCAAGTGGCCATTACAGTAGGAGCCAAGCCACACACCCTTATTGCTAACCTCTTTTTGACATAAAATTATCTTCAGATAAATTTTAGGGGATCTAGTTTGTATAAGTGTTTAGACAGGAATAATGAATAAGTTCAAATGTACTGACAGTAGAACATTCTTATAATGCCACTTGGTTAAATTAATGAAAGATTGATTCCTAAATGGTTTACTAACATGAACTTATTTATTTAGCTGCTTTTTGTAATCTTTTGTAATACATTTTGTTTTATTTCGCAATACTTTGTAACTTTAGTTTGCACAATTTGGTTAGTACCACTTTAAGTGATCTGCATAAATGAGATGCTGTTTGTGAACATCTCAAAAACACCCCTTAGAAGGCCCGCTTGAGGGTTGAAGTGCAGGGCTGATTTTCTGTGAGGCACCTACCCTGAATAAAATACACTTGTGCACTTTGAAAAATCCAAAGCGAGTTCTGTGAATTATTTCTTTGAAGTTCTTAACACTTTAGAATGTGTAGAACAACTTTACACAGGTGCCATGATGTGACTCTTGAGTCAGTCACTGAATTTAAAACAATAAAAAAAAAATCACCACTAATTTAACCTCTGGTTTTTGTAACACATGATTTTTGTTATATTATATGTAATAACGAATCCCTCGGCGCTAAGAACATGCAGGTTTTCAAAATGTCGTTAGAGTGGTGACATCATAAGGCACTTGGGCTTTGCTCTCATGCCAATGAGGTCACCACTGTAACTTGATGTTGAGAACTAGCTTGCTCTTACCACCGAGGGGTTAATTATGGTCTATATGCTACACAGTATAGAAAATCTTTAAGGGCTGGATATTCAAAAATGAGTGCCCATGCTAACATGGGTGTCTATTTACCAATGTGCACCTCAAAGGCATGTATCAGGGCATGCAGCTCTGAACCCTGGGGAAATCCACATAGGAGCTGTATTCACAAATACTGGCCCCCGCCCAGCTCCCATACATGGCCCCACCCCCTGGAATGCAGGTCCACAGAGGGCAGGTCGGTGATGAGTGGCAGGTCTGGACAGGCAGCCAATCAGCTGCCCAGGCAGGGTTCTGCAGTGGATCCCTTGCATCTGTGGGGTGCCATGATGTCAGCTGTTGCATGGACTGCCAACCACAATGTTGTGGGGGGGTTCCTGGCTGACAGCCCCATAACTTCCGGTGTGTCTCGATGGCAGGGTATCCCTATTGCTGATGCCCCCCACCATATCTGCCATGGCTGGTGGCTGCTTCCCCAAGGGGCATGTAAATGGCCTCTTGGGGTTGCAGCTGTCCCAAGAATGCATTGCCACCTGCCACTGTGCCCAGCACTAAGTGGCTTTGAGAATCACATGGAGTGCTTTCACAGTTCCCACCCACCCCTCAGCCCACCCTGGCATGGAGCTGCATGTTCAACTGGGGGATTAGTTGCATAGGGGGCTTGTACCTCAATTGTGAATGCATGCAGGGGGCTGGCATGTGTGGAGTGGGCTACGCATCACAGATGCGCAGCCCTTATCCCATTCTACACCTTTGTGAATAGGCCCCATGGTTAGCACCAGCACTAAACCTGGTTTGCACAAGTGCTCCCCACATGGCCACATTCAGAGGCCCATATAGCACCCCCAATCCCAGCAGCACCATGGCACTAAAATACCACTGCGCCTATGCAAATAAGGGGTTCCCTCATGCAATCTGGTGCAGTGGGATATTCAAAGGTTTGTGGCAGTTGTAAACAGCCCCCCAAGCAGTGCTATTTACATCTGTAAAAAAACACCTCTTAACTTGGAGCTAAGCCGATGCCCCCACCTCCTTAAGGCAGGGCGACTGCACTGCAGCTGCCCATCCCTTTTCTCCTGTTCGATGTATGTACAACATTCCTTGATGGTCCATTGTGTCCTTCCACCACCCGCTCACCTGTTTGATTTATATATAACATTCTCTGGTGGTTCAGTGGTTCAGCCCAACCCCCAATCACCTGTCCAATCACTGTACAATATTCTCTGGTGGTCTAGTGGGTTTCCCGCTATTGCTTCCCCAGTATACACTGATATAGCACGTCCTGATAGTTTGGTGGCCCCTCTAGCCCCCCACCCAACCCAGCCACTGATATCACCTCTCCCCACATACTCCTCTACATGAATTCCAGGCATTCCAACCAGACACACATGAGCATACAAAAAGTGCCACCTTGTGATATATATCTGGTCTGCTTGATTTTGCAGACTACTCAATATTTACAAAGTGAGCCAACCCCTGCTGTCCACTCCTTCCTCCCCCTCAACATCCTCACTCCATCCCACATTACCCCCTCTCCATGCAATCTTCCCTCTTACGCTGTCCCATTCCATCTTGAAACTATCTACAGTCTTCAGAGACTTCCTCCAGCAACTCATTCCACTTTGCTTCTACCCTTTCATGGAAAAAGTGCCTCCTTATTTCCCTCTCGAAGCCCCCCACCAGTTTGAGGCAGTACCCCCAATGGTTCTGTTCTCACTAAGGATGAATAGCCCCTCAGAGTTCAAAATGTTGAACCTTTATGATATTTAAAGTTTTCTGTTATGTTCCCCCTTTCCTTTCTGTCCTCCATGGAGAACACGTTGAGGTCTCTAAGTCTTTCCTCATATGGCCTACTCTGTTGTCCCTGAATCATCTTTGTTGCCCTTTTCTGCACTGTCTTCAGTAAGTCTATGTCTTTTTCAGATAAGAGCTCCAATACTGCACTTTGTAGCCCAGATGCGGCCTAACCAGTGACCTATACAGTGGTTCCACCAAGTCGCATCGACAACAAAGTTGTCAAACAGCTTTACAATAACACTTTGGCTATGGTGATCACGTCGCTGTGGTAAAGTGATGATAGATTGCAAGAGCATCAGAAGGAAGTTACTGTTTGTGGGGGTTTTGACTCCCGCACCCCCCCCATGCGGAGGTTCTGCCCCCCACACTACCGGAACTATAGATTCCTAACTCCAGGAGGTGGGGGGAGATGTCAGGGGAGAGAGGGCAAACCTGGGAGTCAATGAATCTGCTCATTGCTCTGACAACCCTATTGACACTGTGGGTGTCAAACGGGTTGTGTTGCCGTTTTATTTATTTATTTATTTATTGAAAAGTTTTACCAAGAAGGCACACTGAACAACAAGTTGCTCATCTAACGGTGTGTCCTGGGGGAGAGGGTAGTGGAGAATTACAACAAGAAATGCTAGTAACAGTATGTAACTATACAATAATAGCAAGACATACAAAAAACAGCAATATAGAAATACAGCATACATTTGGACAAGTATCGGCATGCAGTTTGGGCAAGTCTAGGGTAGGAACAGCATCATCATCAGAGCGCAGTGTAGATAGAGGCAATATATACTATAAGTACCATTACAAAGGTAAGTAACATTGGATGTTAGCCCGGGTCTGGAGACCCAGGCTCTAGAGTAGGCAATTTGAGAGCTGAAATGCAGGGTGGGATGGAGGATAAGAGCAAGAAATGCAGGACAAGTAGATTATTGGGGGATTCGTTGTTATAGCATCACTGTAACAATAGTATATGCTATACAGTGGCATGATGCCCTCTGCCTTTCTACCGGTTATACCCCCAGTTATCCTGGTTATACATCCTGGCATTCTATTCGCCTTGGCTGCTGCTCTCTTCTAATGTGTGGAGTAGTTCATGTTACTCATGATGACCACACCCTTTCTCCTTGACTGACTTGGTGACCTGCACACTCTCTAGCCAGTATGTGGTCTCTGGGTTCTTCACCCCTAAGTAGTGCATCACCTTACACATTTTGGTGTTGAATCCCACTTGCCAAATACGTCAGCTTCTCTCTAGTTTAGCCAGGTCTTCCCTAATGTCTTCTCTCCCTTCCTCTGTGTCCACCCTTCCACAGAGTTTTGTATTGTCTGCAAAGAGACACATTTTACCTGTTACCCTTCAATAATATTGCTGATGAAGATGTTGAATAACACTGGGATGAGCACCAAGCCCTGTGGGTCCCTGCTAGTGACTGGTCAAGGATCCAGTAATCCTCCCCCCAGCCACTGTCGTCTGGTGTCTATCCTGTAACCAGTGTTTTACCCACCTAGCCAGTTTTGTCCCCAACCTCAAGTCCTGCCACTTCTTAGTTTGTTGTCCTTGTTACTGAATCAAATAAATTAATTAGGTTGGTATGGCAGGACTACAACAACACAAATCTTTGCTGTCAGCATGGAGTCCATTTTTGTCCAGAAAGTTTACCAGCCTTTGCTTTAGAATGGTCTCCATGAACTTCCCTACTATTGAGGTCAGACTAACTGGCCAATAATTACCTGGCTCATTCTTCGACCCACTCTTATATAGTGGCACTATGTGTGCTGTTCTCCAGTCAATGGGAACCATTCCTCCTTCAAAAAAGGTGTTAAACAGGTCTGCCAGGGGGTCTGCTAGCATGTCCACTAATTCCTTCAAAACCCTTGGGTGTATCCCATCTGGCCCCAGGGCTTATCCACCTTCTGGGCCCTTAAACCCTTCCTCGCTCTATCACTGTCTATCTTCCAATCCATAGCTCCTTTCTGTTACCACAAATGATATAATCCACCAAAAAGAAAAGAGGACTTTGCAATTTTTATGTAAATCAAGAAAAAAAATTCCACTCTTCGAAGTATTGACTTCTGCTTTCAGAAGAATTCAATAGAATTTAGCAAAATTTGTGAAATTCCATAGAAATTAATCCAAAGCAACAGAATCTGAAAATTGTGTGCAGTTCTAATCTGGTCATAGACCCCATGATGAGTGTTACCTAAAGAGAATTCAATGGAATGAGGTTTCTGCTGCATCAGCTCAAAGAAGGCAGAATCCCAAAGCCCATGTTTGTATTTGGGAGTGAGAGCCCAAAGAAGTGGCAGCTTTAGAGGTCTGATTTACAATACAATTTAAATCTGAAGTGCGAGCTTGCGTACTGATCGGCCTGCCCAAGCTACTTGTACCAAGGTTAAAGATGATTAGTGTTGCAAATCTGTCTTCCTAGAGGAATGGAAATAAAGGGTTCAGTGCGCAGCAAAGTAGGAATTAATAGTCAAAAGGGTCTTCTAACTGCGTCTGGTGGAAAGGGAATGTGGGCCTTTCTCCTGGACCTCCAGCTGGGGTTATAGTCCTGATATGCTTGCCTTTGCAAAAAATCATGAGGAGTGGTATAAGTAAATGAATTAAGTGCAGTTTTGATCCGAGGGTGCTTTTTCTTCTTTGGAGTGGACTGTGGTAAACGTTCGGAGATGCACCAGGGTTTACTGAGAATGTTGCAACCCTCTGTGTTTTCCCACAAGCTATATCAGTCTGGAGTGTTCAATGAAATACAACAATGTATGCAGTGTAGATGTTATGGCTGTCCTAGATCAGGACACCAAGAAAACACCTTGAAGTTTGTATAACCAACACTGCACTGGTAAAAGAAAATGATGTTGGCAAGCCTGTCTAATAAAATGAGGCACTCTGTTTGATTTTTTTTAAGCTGTGGGCTGCAGAAAGCTATGGGCTGCAGTTTGTCTTCAGAGTGCTTAGCATGATAACCGAACGCAAACACACCACTGATTGAATAAGTTCTGCACATGTTCAAATCCCCCCCCAGTGCCCCTTGTGTTTCAGTGAAGGGATCCTTGGTTGGCTCCCTTTGCTACAGAGCAGCCCTTAAGGACCCCACTGGTCACTGGATTTTCATTAGAATTCTCTTGCTTTAAGCTCTTGTTACTTATTTGTCCTGCATCCTTACACTTTTATCAGTATGGATCAAGGAAGTCTGCTTATCCTTGACCCATGTACTATATGTATATGTCTTTCATGTATTTATGACAAAGCTCAAGCCTTTAATTGCAGAGCATAAGATGAAATGTCTTCAGTTTGGCACCATTGCATAAGCTTGAGTGGGTCGCTGGGCACCTGTTGCTGAGTGTCTCAATCCAGTCTGTTCTGCAGCTGTTCCCTCTTCCACACTTGCTCTCCTAGAGCCATGCACCCATGGGACCACTGATTCCAATGGCTCAGTTCACAGTTTCCCCTTGCCAGTATAAGGAAGAAACTGAAATAACAGCTTGCTTCAAGCACTCTGACTCATTTGAATTATTAGAAGGGCCTTATGTGGTACTGTGTCTTCAGAAAGTGGACATAGAGTCATCAGTGAAAGGTTATCTGTTCCCTTAAGCAACACTGAGTCACAGATTAGTTTTAAAAGTTTACTAAAATTTACAAAATGTAAACACCTGTTATAAGGCATTTTTTTTTCTTTTTATAATTACCTCAAGGTTTTATTTAACTCTAAAAATTGATTCGCGTTTTGCTCATAAAAGTTCAAAAACATTGTGAAAATGCATAGCACTTGCTTCATTGTGTTTAATAAACAAAACACTTCTAGAAAACCTATATAAATGCTTTCTGTACAGTTAGCATTGCCCCAAGAAAAAAACTACTAATAAATTATTTAAACCCTGTTACCTTCTTTATTAGATAAATTCTCCAACATACAGGTAAAGCACAAAAATAAGAAAAGTAATCATATAGTAAAGCAGATAACCAAAAAGCAAGTACATACAGCTGATAAAACTGAAGAAAAAAGGATTGCTGTCTTTGATCAAATAACAGGTAGTGATGAGATTAATCTATTGTAACCTAACAAAGTTCTGAAGAACAGGGGCAGAGCCCAAACTATCTTGCAAACACTGTTCAAAGCCCATAATTCTAGGTGTTGAGATACATCAGAAGAGTCCATGCACAGAGGAGTTATGATATGTTATAAAGCATGGACATTAATAAAAATGAATAACACGTACAGGTAAGACCAGCATCATGTTGGTTTTGACTCATCAGGTGACCCAGCAGCACCTGGCAGAAATCAGCATGGAGCAATTATCAGAGCAAAAATTTTTCATTGTTTACATTTTGTTCTAGAACTTGCCTGATGCATCATCCATGATGTGATTTTTTTTTCTCCCCTGGACTGACCAAGCCCCATCAGTCTATGTGAACTCTGAAGCTTGGCCCTGCTACTCCTTCCTGGAACTCACCTCCACCTCCCCCCCTTCAAGCACCCTGGCTTACCCCTCAGGGCAGTGCCACCAGTTCCCTGATGGACTTGTAATGGTAGTGGAGGGGAGGTGAGGACCCCCAAGCACCCTGGCTTATCCCCCAGGGTGGGGCCGCTGGTTCCCTGGTGAACTTTCAATGTACTGGTGGGGAGTGAAGGGTCACAGTCCGCGGTGCAAGGTTAAGTCCATGGGGGTGGATGTCACCCTGTTGGTGGACATTTTTCCATTTTCTAACCCAACAGGAGGTGTGGCTTGCAATGATGCAACAATGCTAAAGCACCAGCATTCAGCATGCCTCCCCAGTAGAGCAGCACCGGCTTGTTGCAACTTCCAGCCTCTGCCAGGGGTCAGCCACATGCCAGACACTTGCCCACCTTTCCACCAGAGGAGGAGAGCAGTCCCTCAGGTGCTAAGTTCTCTTCCTCATGGCTGGCCCTGCGACACCATGGGACCATTATCGTACCTGAGGTGTCACAAGTAGGCATCTTGCCACTGTGCCAGTGGGCTGGCTTATCCATGATGTGATTTGATGAGCCACACTAGGCTGGAGTCCAGCCCAATGACAGCCTTAAGCCAGCCTTAACAGCACTGCCACTTGTAGACTAAAGGAGCTTAATATGTATACTCTCAAGGAAAGGAGGGAGAGGGGAGCATGATAGAAACTTTCAAGTACCTCAAGGGAATCAACAAAGACCAAGAGAGTAGCATCTTTCAGAAAAAGATTTGTGCAAGAACAATGGGGCATGATTTGAATAGAGGGGGGTGGCTCAGGGGCAACGTGAGAAAGTATTTTTTCATGAAGAGGGTGATGGACACATGGAATGGCCCTCCTGAGGAGTTCATGGGGTCAAAAACAGTGGGGGAATTCAAGAATGCATGGGACAGACATAAGGCAATTCTGTGCGGGGTAGGAAGAAGTAGGCTTTTGGTTAACTAGGATCTGCAGCTTTTCCAGTTGGTAGGAAAATGGACAGACTGGGTGGACCACGTGGTCTTTATCTGCTGTCAAAGTATATGTGTCCATGTTTCTATGTTGTACATCAGAAAGAAGAAATTAAAGGAATCATGTAATAACAAAAGCTATAAAGAAAAACAACATAAACTAGAAAGTTACAGCTAATTTATTTTGAATACAGTTGAGAATACAATACAAAATAAAGTGGTCCATAGAGAAAATACCAAAAGAGTAGGAGTTACAAAGGAGAGTACCTTAGCTGCAGTCTAACAAAACTACTGCTGTATTCCTCCCTGTCCTCGTCTCTCCCCAAGCTTCTAAACCTTTTTTTTTTTTTTGCAATTAATTTTATTTTCAGCTTAACACAAACAAAATCCAACATTGTCATGAATAAATGATACCTGGTAGTCATACAGGAAAACAATACATACATAAAAATATCATATAAGATACTAAACCCCACCAACATAAGAAAACAATACAAACACCCTCCTCACCCCTCACCCTCGCAGCAGATACCATAGAGACTATATATAAAAAACAGTCCTCTTTATGGCCATGATAATTTATATCAGTAAAATGAAGTACCGTTACAGGAAGAAAGGACGGGAACATGACAAAATTGAAAATTGGTAGCCAAATAAAAACAATGCTATGGAGAGGATGGGAGGAGAGACCCATAGAAGAAATATTGCCAGGAGAGTACTAAACATGTCAAAGGAAAAGGGATGGAAGAAAAAAAAAACAGTGAAACAAAAGGTCAGAACGCTCAGCCTATTCTGGGGGGGGGGTTAAATCAATTGAATGGGTTAATATGCCCTAGGGGCCTTTTGTAAAAAGATCTATGGGAACAAAAAGAATGAGCAGTTAAGTTTACCTTAATATCCAAATTTACTTCTAAGGCTCGAGAAAAAACCACCCCAGCAGTTATAAAACTTTTCACTAGTTTGAAAAAACCGGGCTACACACATCTCTCTGCATTTAGAGTATTTAGAAACTCATCCCACCATTCCTTAAAAGAAGGTTCCCAATTATTCTGCCAATGTCTAAGTATTAGAAATTTAGTAACCATAGCAACCACGGCTACATGTACCTTTTGTGACAGGGTAGGAATCTGGGCGTACATCCCTAATAGACAGGTATCTTCATTAAAAAAAGCTGAAATATTAAAATACGGGGCCACCCATTGCCTGACCGAGTTCCATAGCTTAACAATTTTGGGGCAGGCCCAAAGTTTATGATGTAAAGTAGTGAGTTCACACCCACAATCCCCACACTCAGGTGAAGATAATTTATGAATCCGAAATAATTTGGCGGGCGTAAAATAGAGATTATGTAGGATGTTAAATTGAATATTCCTAAAACGATCCTGTTTAATAAGGTAATAAGTGTCAATCCAAATCCTTTCCCAAGTTTTAGCTGACCAGCCTTTAAGATTATTTTCCCAGTAGTAGGCTATAGGGGTACACTTGGACATCACACCAGACAAAATTGTCTTATACAACTTAGCTATTGCTTTCCAGCCCTCGGCTACTTCCCTCAAGCTTTCAAGCATGGCTCCAGCTCCTTCCGACCATGGTAGCTTCCCCAAAAAAGAATGTATACATTGGCGAATCTGGTACAACCGAAATAGACCTTTATGAGCAACCCCAAATTTTGAAACCATCGCAGAAATCGGCAAAAGAGAATCGCTCAAACAAAGCTTGCCAGACAAAGTTTAGTAGAGTACTTGCCTGGAAAGAATGCAATTGGCGTTACCTATTTGTAGGTTGGGTTATTGAGAAGAGGTTGCCTAAGGTCTCTTAAATTAGATTTTTGGAGTAAGTAACAAAGTTGCTGTAAAGCCCTCATGTCCCAGCCTAATGGGGAGTTCCTCATCTCCAATGGGACCTTGGACCAGGGAGTATATAACAGGGCCTCTAGGTCCAACTTGTGAAAATTTGTCAGCGATCGGTCCAGAACTAACCAAGAGGAAGATCCTGAAACCGACTCTGCAGTAGATAACCAGTACAAAAATCACTTAGCATAAATAGCTAGATAGTAAACATAAAAATCAGGTATTTGGAGTCCCCCCAACTCCCTAGAGCGGGTAAGCTTTGTGTACGCTCGACGTGGGGCTTTACCCTTCCAAATAAAATCAGAGCAGATCCTACAAAGGGGCATAAAGAAAGACCTGGACAAATAAATATTATGATTAAATAAAGGATAAAAAACTCTGGGTAAGATTACCATTTTGAGAGTGTTAGCCCAGCCCCAAAAAGACAGTGGTAATTTATTCCATCTCTCCAGGTCTTCCTTAATAGTTTTAAATAAAGGGGTTAAATTAAGGTCTGCGAGATTAGTAAAGTCTCTAGATATTCTAATGCCGAGATATACTAGATAGTTGTTTTCCCATTGCAAGCCCAAACAAGAACACCAATTCCTCGATAGGAGAGGAGATAACGAATACACTATAGTTTTGTTCCTGTTGAGCTTATAGCCTGAAAACAGACTAAAGTAGGAAATCATTTGTAATACACGAGGGAGAGATTCCCTACTATTCTCTATATGAATGAGTAAATCATCTGTAAAAAGAGATAATTTGCATTCAAGACGACCCACGTGGATACCCTGTATTGCCTTGTCTAAATTTAAAACTCTAGCTAGAGGCTCTATATACAAATTAAAAAGAAATGGAGAGAGGAGGCAGCCTTGACGGGTGCCACGACATAGAGGAAAAATGTCCGAAATAAGATTGTTACATTGAATTCTAGCTGATGGGCAGGAATATAGGACACAAATCTGATTAATGAAATGTTGCGGAAAACTGAACTTCTGCAAAGCTGCAAACATATAATGGCACTCCACTCTATCGAAGGCTTTTTCTGCGTCCAGGGACACAAGAGCCGCCTCTAGCTCAGGAGCCCTGGAAGCAGAAATTAGATAAAATATCTTCCTAAAATGATCCGCTGAGGAATGTCCTGCAATGAACCCTGCTTGCTCAGGACTTAACAGACCCTCCCACACCTTCCCCAATCTATTAACTAAAATTTTAGCATGTATCTTTAAATTGATATTTAGGAGTGAGATGGGCCTATAGTTGCCAATTACAGATGGGTCCTTCCCTGGTTTGGGAAAGAGAGTTATTCTCGCTTCAGATAGTGATTGCTCACAAGCATCATGGGAACCCCAATAGCTGCACACTTGAAGTAACAGAGGAATTAGATGACTTTTAAAAATCTTATAAAATAGACCAGTAAACCCATCCGGGCCAGGCGCTTTGTCAGGTTTTAAAGAGTCATTAACTCCTGAAATTTCTTCACCAGTAATTGGAGCACTCAAAGAAAACCTGGTTCCCTCTGCCAAGGATGGAAGAGTAGCATCTTCCAAAAAGGCCCACATCTTATTATCCTGATCTACTGATTTAGGGTCCGAAGAATATAATGTCTTATAATAATCCCGAAACAATATTAATATCTCTAAAGGATCTGTCACCAAAGCTTCCGTCTGGGGGTGCTTTAGGGCTGTAACCCATTTAGATACAGAATGTTGTTTTAATTGCCAGACCAGAAGCTTGCCCGCTTTACTCCCTTGGCCAATGTATGAAGCCTTTAACAGAGAGGCAGATCTCTCCACCCTCTCTAGTAAAGCACTGGCATAAGTAGCTCTCAAAGTAAATAATTCTTGCTCATCTGCAGGTGAGAGCTTGCCAACCCCTTTACTTTCCAGCATTCTGATTTTTACCAGACAGCTGTTAAAAAACTGCTTTTTTTCCTTTTTTGAACCGACGCTATGCGGATTAGCTCTCCCCTCCAGGTTGCCTTCAGAGCAGCTCATACCTGATCTGTTGCAGGAATCGAGCCCCAGTTGGAGCTGATAGTATTTTGTAAAAAAATTTTGAAATCACTCCACAATTTGATTGTCTGATAACAATCTATTGTTAAGAGACCATGAATGAGACCGGACAAGAACATTTGGTAACGCACACTGCATTATGATAGGCAAATGGTCTGAGATCACTCGAGCCAAGATTTTAACATCCACCATATTTGATAACATCTGCTGGCTGATTAAAAAGTAATTGAGACGAGAATAGCTTTTATGAACTGGAGAGAAGAATGTAAATTCTTTACTCAGAGAGTTAAGTACTCTCCATGGGTCCACAAGGCCCAGCGCCGAAATAAATTATTTTAATGCTCTCTGCGCAGACGACATTTTTGGCCTCCTATAATAAGTGCGATCTAAGTCATTGGTTTGTACCAGATTCCAGTCACCACCCATCAAAATGGGTAAATGTAAAAAAGGAGCCAGAACCATAGCCAGATGCACAAAAAAGGATGGCGTTTCTAAATTAGGGCCATAAACAGAACCCAGGACAATGTCCAGGTTACCTAATTTACCAATGACAAATATAAACCTCCCTTCGGGATCGGAGATAGATTCCGATAATGTAAAGGGGATCTTAATAGCTAGAAGCAAGGCCACCCCACGCTTGTTTGAGATGAATCCTGACCCAAAAACCTAACCTACCCACATCTTTTTAAAAAAATGCAATTGCTCTGGAAGCATATGAGTTTCTTGAAGAAACACAATTGAGGGATCATATTTGGCAAGATGGTTTAGAATAACGTATTTCTTCTTATTGTCTCTCCCTCCCTTTATATTCCAAGAAAGAACATTTAAACAGTTAACCATAGCAGTGTATACAAATGTGCCCTAAGGTCACAACTAGATAAAGGCCTTTGCTGCTGCTCCTCCCCTCCACCGACCTAAAGAAAACAAAATTTCCAAAAACCCTAACCCACCCCCAAAACCCCAAATTAGATCCCAAATTTTTTAACCTATTTACATCTCCATATACCCAGGTCCATAGCCTACATCAAGACAAACAGCCCATGGTGTGCGCTAAAGAGCGAGCTCCCTCCCCCACCTGTTCCCAAAACAGAGAAGATTAAATAAAAGGAGGCTGAGTGAACATTCCCAGCTATATATCGTCAGGAACTCAATCCCTCAAAACATGACCCTTCCCCTGCCTACCGTCTAATAAGGTCCGTTGCCTCGGACATCAGTGACTCCTGTAAACATACTGAAAGACCGTAGACATGGGGGGGGTGTATGTAAAAAATTAGCTGAAGCCCCTTATCCTAAATATTACACTTTCCCCTAAACATGTTCAGGCTAAAGTATAAACAACAACAAACATATCCCCCACCCAGCTTGAAACCTTACAAAACTACAGGAGGACATGGGAGAAGAGCAGCTCTTCCCGCAAACGTTGCCAATGTCCCATAGAACCGAATCCTGAGGGACCACTTACGTGACATGCTTGAACTGAAGATTATAAGCTGCAATTCCCCCTGACTGCCGAAAACCATTTAACTATAGCCATTAACAACAGCAAAATTTATAACAAGAAAACCGAACAGGGATAGCACCACTAAAGCTAAAGCGCTAACATACCTTCTCGAGTGAAATCTATGCTTATAATATGTTGCCCAAAGAGTCATTATAGGTTTAATAACCAGACTAGTGGCCATCTGAATCTTAACCAAGAAGGGGAAAGCCCCTATCAACGATCAGTACCTCGCTGATGACCCGATAGCAGCCTTACTATAATAAGAATAAATGTACATAAATAGCTGCCAAAAGGGGCTATCTAAATCTATAAATGGTGGTAGAGCCCCCTCTAGTGGTCAAACATTTCCCAATTCTAACCCACAGCGTATGAACAAATTGAAGTAAAAGAGACAAACTTTCAATTAGAAACCACCAAAAAAAGTATTAGTGTCCAATGCAAACCACTCAAACAAGATGGCAAGGGAAGAAAAAATATGCTAGATACGAACAGTCAGACCAGGGAGAACCCCTCTGGGAATCAGCCGTCAACTTCTCTATCACAGGTCTTCTAGAAGGATCTCTGGTCGATCATCAGCTTCCATACACATGGACCGCAGTCCCCTCATTTGGAGAATAAGTCTGGATAGCATTTTTTCAAAACTTTGACTGCCTCTTACACAGTATCAAAGCATTTTGATGCATCTTTCAAGGACATCTCTAGCCGAGCTGGGTACAACATCCAGTGTTTAATACCAGCAGCCCACAATTTAGAGGTGATAGGACGATAAGCGGTTCTGAGCTGATGGGTCTTCACAGTCAAGTCAGGGACTAGTCTTAATTTTTCACCCTCCCATAGTATAGCTGTTAACTTCCTGGCTTCTCTGAAGATAAACTCCCAATCCAAATAATTGAGTAACTTGAATATTAAAGGTCTAGGAGGTTCAGAAGACAGCAGCTTAGACCACAGGGATCTATGGGCTCTTTCTATAACAAACTCTGGGCCATTCGGAGAGGGTCCCACCATATTTTTCAGAAACTTTTGTAGAAATAATATTGTATTTGACCCCTCTTCCCCTTCAGGAAGCCCTAGTAGCACCAAGTTGTTTCTTCTGTTCCTCCCCTCCAGGTCCTCGAGGTGATCCTCCAATTTGCTAACAGATTTCCTAATCTCCACCACTTCAGGTTCTAAATTTTCCTGCTTCCACTCCATTGAAGCTATCCTTGCCTTGGTGTCAGTAACCCTCCGGGCTAACTGAGTGAGCGCTGATTTAAAATCAGCCACATCTTCTATTAGTTTCAGGAGAGCTTCTTTAATCGAGGTTAATTCCGAATAAACGTGTGTAGGTGACAACTCCTCCGCTGTGCTCTGGGGAGAAGAACTACGACGAAGGTGCTTAGCCTCCGACTCCTGTGCGGCCTCTTCCTGATCTGACAAATTGGACATGATGCCAAAGTAAGCAGCTTTTAAATACACCACTTACGCGACCACAACTAAAATAACGAACCGGTTTTTGGTAGATAGCGGCTGTTTGCAGGGAATATTCGCTATTAATTAGACAAGAGGAGCGGAGCTCATAGAAATGCTTCTTACTCTCCACGCCGCATCACGTGACCATTCCGCTTCTAAACCTTTTTATTTAATTTAATTAATTAATTTTATTTTCAAAAGTTTCATTAGGAAAAACATACTGAGCTGGTAACAGCTCATTTCCAGATAAGTCCTGGGGGAAAGGGGAGGAACAGTGCCAGAAAACAATAGAAAAAAGAATAAAATATACAGTACTAGGGTTAAGCAATTACAATAGGCAGAATATACAATAGATAATATATACAATAGGCTGTAGAAGTATATACATATAAAAATATATGCAATTTATACAAGGTACATGCTGGGATCTGTGCAGTGGTTTCAAGAGCAATACTTCAGACTGTGGAGGCAACGTAGAGCTAGGTTACACCATGAGGGGAAGGAGGAGACGGAGGGTTTATACAAGAAAGAAACAGGGGAAGAGAGAGAGAGAAAGATGGAAGGGGGTAATTGGAAGTGAAGAGGAGATGAATCAGGTGCAATTGCAGGAGTGAGCAGTAAAGTCATGCAGTTGGGGGAGAGAGTTCCACAGTTTGTGGAAGTGGTAGGAGAAAGTGGTCTGGCCATCAAAGTATTTACTTGAAGGAAGTGCGAAGGATCGAGAGCTAGAGTTACAAAGGGAGTAAGAGGAAGGTGGAGGAAAGGTGAGGAGAGAGGTAAGGTAAGAGGGGAGGAAAGATAGCCAGAATTTTGAGATACAGGAGGAACAAGGAGCAAAGCATCTGCCTTCAACGAAAGGGAAGAAAAGAGAGAAGTATAAGAAACAATGGTGAGTGGAGGGTGGATAGTCCAAACCAAAGCGGCAGAAGGAGTGAAAGACATGGTCCAGTTTGGCTAGGGTAGTCCTTGGCTCAGCACTGTAGATGATGTTACCATAATCGAGAGTGGGTAGGATCATTTTCTGGATAATAGCTTGGTGGGCAGGAAGAGGGATGCAGCCTTTGTACTTGTATAAGACGCTGAGCTTAGGGTGGAGTTTTTTGTGGATGGCATCCACATGTTCTGAAAAGTGAAAGTGCCAGTCAAGCCAGACTCCCACGTACTTGAATGAGGGAACATTACCAAGAGTTGCCCCATCTAGTGTGTGGAAGGAGGGGAAGGAGGTAAATTTGAAAAGTTTCTATTTAGTACCAAAGGTCACAGAGACCATTTTCTTGGCATTTAAGGAGAGCAGATTGGATTGGAATCAGTGCTGGATGCTGTTGAAATCCAGTTGAAGCCTGGCCATCAGCTCAGAGGGAGGAACCAGAGACAAATATTACGGTCATCTGCATACATATGGATGGATGCAGATGAGTAAGTGGAGGGGGAGATCATTAAGGAAGACAGAGAAGAGTAATGGGTCAAGGACTGAACCTTGGGGGACATCAGTGCTGATAGAATGGGAGGCAGGAGAAAGGAGGAAGGGTATCACCAATCGTGACCGATTATGATCTACCCGGGAGGTAGGAGCAGAACCAGTTAGCTGCAGAGTCAGAAAGCCCTGCTGACCTCAGCTTGTTAAGAAGGAGCGGGTGGGCAACGGTGTCAAAGTCTTTGGCCAAATTGACAAAGATGGCAGAGAAGAAGAGACCCTGATCCATGCCTGAGACTATGGAGTCAGTAAGCCAGAGGAGGGAGGAAGTAGTGGAGTGGTGTTTACGGAAACCAGACTGGAAGGGGGTATAAAAAGAAGAAGAACCAAAGAAGGTGGAGAGCTGAGACAGCATGATGTGCTCTTGAAGTTTAGCAAAAGTGGGAAGTAAGGAGATAATGGGGTGGTTGCCAAGGCTGGAGGAATCACCACCTTTAGAAAGGGGTATGACAATGGTGTGTTTCCAGGAGTCAGGGACACAAGCATGGGAGAAGAAGCGATTGAGAAGGGAACTCAATTGGAAAGCAATGGGACGTAGAGAGAGGTGTAGGCATTTGGGATCGAGCCCATAAGGGCTACCACCCTTAAGATGGCTAAAGCCAAGAGAGCCTTGAGGGAAGAAGCAAGAGCACCTGGAGAGAAGGAGATGGAGGGAAATGGAGGGACATGGGGGAGGGGGGAAGGTAGAGGGTATGGGGAACGGAGGAGTGATTGGGAGAGCAATGACTGGTGCAGAGAGATGTAGAAATTTGGGATCAAGGCCATCAGGGCTATCACCCTTGAGAGGATTGACAGCCATGAGAGCCTTGGAGGAAGCAGCAGAAGCAACTGGAGAGAAGGAGAAGGAGTGAAAAGGATGAACAAGGGGGCAGGGGGAAGGTAGGGGGTGTGGGAGAGGGAAGAGCTAGGATGAGCCAGGTTAGATCATGTGCACGTAGGCAGGCCAGTAATTTAGCTGAGTTCCATGGGAGTTGGGAACCACAGACCCTTGTTTTCCTAAGTGGGACATGCAGATCCCAGATTGACATAAATTTGGAGCAGAAGCAGCTGAGAGCAGGGTCAATGCTACTGGCTGAAAAAATTGGGGACCAGTCAGTGGCTACCAAGTCAGCCTGGACCGATGATAAGTCCAGCAAACAGAAAGACAGAATCTGTAGAATTTTAAGAGGGCCTTTGGATGATGAATTTTGCGTATGCAATAAACCATGTGGTGATTATTAAGAGCTTTAGGGAGGGTGCCAGCATCCGTAATCTTTTGAAGGTAGCCCTTCTTGTTCTTAGCCACCTAAGCAGCCTCTCTGTCAAACCAACTAGGCTTCCTGGCTTGGCTTTTTTGCTTTTCACTTTGTCACACGTTAGTGGCTGCCAGTAGCCCTTCCTTGATGACAACCCATTTCTGGTCCACTCTCATTTCTTTATTGATTCCAGTGAGGTGACCTTCGAGAATAATCCCATGATACTACAGTCTGCCCTCCTGTGGTCCAACACTCTTGTCTTACTTTAGTTCTGATCTTCTCATTGACCTTTTCCAGGTAAAACCACACTGTACTGTGGTTGCTTCTTGCCATTTGCTTCTACCCTCTCCTCCTGGAAATGCGCATCATTCGTCAGAACCAGAGCCAGTATAGCCCTGTCCCTGGTGGGTTCCTGGACAGATTGTGTCAGGAACCCACTCTTGAATGCCTCCAGCAGTACTTGTGTCCTGATACAGGATGTACTGTAGCTGGGATCATGCAATCAAGCCCAGGTAGATTGAAGTCTCCCATGATAACTACCTCCCCCTTGCCAGCCATCTCCACAGTTTCGGATCACATGTCCCTGTCCAGCTCCCTCTTCTTGTTTGGTGGCCTGTACACAACTCCTATCCTTCGTTTACTGCCTTTTGATGACTGTACCTGCACCCACAGTACGTCTGTCCATCCTACTGCCTCCTCTTCCCTGGTGCAGGTTATACCTTCCCTTACATACAGAGTCACTCCCCCCCACCAACCACCCATCCCTTCTATTTAGCTTGTATCCCAGGATGGAGAGATACCAGTCATGGCCCATGTCCCTGTGGTGGCACACATGTCCACATCTCCCTCTGCCATCAGTGAATGCAGCTCAGCCATTTTGTTACCAAAGCTCCTTGGTTTCAGAAACACCACCCTCCACAGTGACTCATGTCCTACACTGCACCTGGTTTGCTGCCCGTCCTTTCCATACCTAATTCTACTCCCCCATCATCCTATCATGCTCCGACCCACCCCTACATCCCCCTGTCCTGAATGGGGGAAGGGGAGAGAAACTAATGGCCTCATACTCCAGGTAACAAAAGGTATTTTGACCCCTACTGCTTCCCCATCAGTTTAAATTTAATTCCCTGCTAATATATCTATCAAATCCTTCCTTTCTCACCCTTGCTTCCTCCTTGCTGAGGTGCATGTGCCTGGTGCATATAGGTCCTGTTTCCCTATGTGTTCCCCCAGTTATTCCATCATCATCTTCTTAATATCACCCCCTGAGCCAAACACTCAAGTTCTAGCCACCCACCTTGCAAAATCTGAATACTTAACGCTCAGCCTTCCAGACCAATATTAATTGTCCTAAGTTCTGGAAAGTGATCCACTTGCTCTTCTCCCCCTCCCCACCCCCTCCTCAAGATAAACAACTGCCTGACTGCCAATAACCAAAACATTGCCAGTGAATTTAACTCATACTTTACCTCCTGTGCCTCGGACCTCCTTTCCTCCCTACTACCCTCCCCCAATCAACACCCCCTCCTCTTGCAGCCATTCTGCATCACCATACTCCTTCTCCTTTGCTAATATCTCACCCTCTGACATCTTGCAAGCACTTTTTGATCTCAACCCCTCTAAAGGCAGCTCACGTGATGGTCTGGATCCCAGGCTACTGTACCTATCAGCCCCAGCTATCGCAACTCCACTAACTGTCATCCTTAACCTTTCTTTTGCTACTGCTACTATCCCATCTACATGGAAACATGCCACAGTACTCCCGCTGCACAAGGGAGGGTGACCCCTCTATCCCTGCTAACTATTGCCCAGTCTCCCTCTTGCCAACTCTTGCTAACCTTCAGGAGCATCTGATCCTTTCCCAGCTCTCCTCTCACCTCTATGACTCCAATTTTTTCACTCCTTTCCAATCTGGCTGCTGGAAGAACCACTCCACCACTACCTCCCTGATTAGGCTCTCCAACTCTATCTTCTCAGGGATGGAAAGTGGCCAAATCACCTCAGCCATCTTTATCAACCTTACAAAGGCCTTCGACACTGTCTCCCACCCCCTACTCCTTGACTCCATCTCCTTGGCTGGCCTATTCAAATCTGCCATAAACTGGTTCAAAGCTTACCTAGTAGGCAGGACCCAGTCAGTCAGAAATGCACTCTACTCCCCCCCCCCACTTCCTATCAGCACTGACATACCCCAGGGGTCTGTACTAGGTCCTATCTTATTTTCCATATTCCTAAATTACCTACCCTCGGCCTGCTCATCCTCCTTCATCCATATGTATGCAGATGACACGGTTATCTTCATGTCAGGCCAGTCCCCTGTGAATGTTGAATCCAGATTACAGCTTGACTTCAATAACTTTCAGTGCTGTTTCAGCTCCCATCAACTGTCCTTCAATACCAAGAAGACTGTATCCATGACATTTGTCACCTGGCAGAGACTCTCTAGGCTCCCCTCACTGTCCTCTTTCCACACCCTTGATGGGGCAGTACTCAAGGATACTTCATCCGTTAGGTACTTGGGGATCTGGCTTGACCAACATCTCAACTTCTTTGGACATGTGGATGCCATCCTGAAAAAACTGCGCCCCAAGGAACCAGAGTTGCATCCCACTTTCGGCAAGGTGTGACCTTGTCCAGAATTTGATACTACCTATCTTTGACTACTGCGATGTAGTCTACAGTGCTGCTCCCAAGTCCTCCCTAGCCAGTTGGACACTCTCTACAATTCCTTCTGTCGCTTTGCTCTCAACACTCCTCCCTCCCTCCCCACCCATCACTGCAACCTCTACCACTCTCTCCCCCTCACTTCCCTTGAAAATCATCACCTTCTCCACTGTGCCAAATTCATATCAAAATAATGGTTTGGGTCTCTCCCCCATATCTTTCTTTGTTAATATCTACTCTACCTTCTCCAGATCATTGCCTTAGATCCTATGACTCTCGACTACCAGTAATTCCCCGTCACTTGACTACAGGAGCTCAGTTGGCCTTCACGCGTTACTTACCTGAGCTTTGGAATGCCCCCCAATCACTTATCTTCCTCCCCCCACTCTCTATCTTTAGCCCTAAACAACTTCCTCTCCATAAACTGTACTTGTCTTTAATTTACACTGCCTTTCTCTTTCTCTGCTCTGCCACTCTCATTCTCTGTTCAGTCTCACCGCCCTCTCCTATCCCCCTCTCAACTTCCTTAGCTCTTTTTTTATACCTTGTTTATTGAAGTTTCAAAATGATGTTCATATCTTACACAATTTTCCACATTCTTCATTATACCAGACTTAACATTGTTATAACAGCAGTTCTGGATTTTTTTTACAGTTCATAGAAATGGTTTCCAACAGCAAGTCTATATATTATAGTACATCTGAAATCATACAGCTGATCAAAAACCAAGAAGAAATCACACTGTTTGATAATGCTAAACTACAAACTGGCCAATCAATTAAGGGTAATCATAATTAGCATGCTTTATATATATGGGTGTCAATGTGAGGGCCAGCTGAGCCCCGGGAGGCTAACTGAAAAGTGATTATTATCAGAGAGGGCCAGCTTGGGAGAAAGAGAAGGAGTGGGTGGAGTCCTGGTACTGGACCATAAGTAGTGGCATATTTATGTCAAGTGTACAGTTATACTCTAATCAGGGATACCTTCAGATCAGGACTTTGTCAGTCTGTATTATGGAGAAGTTCCCACCTAGTCCATCTCTGGATAAACACTTCAGACCTGTTATGTAGGGAGAAGGTCATTTGCTCAAACTGCTGTATATGTTTTAATGTTGCGGTCCATTCCCTAATGGTGGGGGGGGGGTCTCTCTGAAGCCACTGCTTGGTGATTACCTTATATGCAGCTATCAGACATATAGGCCACATATATATAGAGTCTTGTCCCTGGAGCCCCTGTGGTGGGACGCCTAAGAGTAATTGTAGGGGGGCAGAGGTTTGATTTAAGCTAAACATATGTGAAATCTGCTGGATAAGGTCTGTCCAAAAACCATGGAAGGCTGGGCAGTTATAAAAAAATATGGATCTGTTTCACTACCTGAGTACCACATTCCCTCCAACAGGCTAAGGGTGCACCAGGTGATCTCCTTGCAACTAATGAGGGTACCAAGAAAAACCTGGCCCTAACTTTCCATGTGAATTCTCTCCAGGTAGGAGAGGAGGTGGTGGATCATATCACTCGCCATACCCTGGTCCAGGTTGGGTCATCTATTGTTGTAGACAGGTCTCTTTCCCATCTGTTCCTTAAATTGTCAGTGACATGGGATGAAAGTTGTATTAAGGATCTATGTATGATAGAAATAGCCCCTACCCCTGCTTCAGAGTTCCATATTTTGACATATGGAGTGCCATCCACAAACAGTCGTGAGCGTAAAGTTTCTAGTCATAATTGTTTACCTATAAAATCTCTAAGATGATAATAGTACATTCTGTCTTTTTCAGTCCATGAGAAGATTTTTTGGCCTTTCTCAAATGAAAGGACTGATCTCCCAAACAGTAGCTGCCAGGGGCAAGTAGGCCTCGTGCAGCTTGTGTGTTGTACCAGGGATCATATTGTGATGGAAAGAAATGTGGATTGCACAGCAACCAAGTGTATTTCCAAAAGTGGGATTGTAAGGATTTGTTTTAATGCCCCTTCTCCATCCCTCCAGTATTGCTGCACTCCCACTAGTTGCTGATCCAGGGCTTGTCTGAGGTATGGGGGGTGAAAGAGACATGCTGGGAGTGAGAATGGGAGCTCCCTAGATAAGTCTATCATCTTCTAGTGAGCTTGGTATCTCTTGTGCCCCTGTAGAAGTGCCAATCTCATTTGAGATGCAATCCAATACTGCGTTAGTGAAGGTAAAGCTACACCACCCTGATTTTTGGGTAAGTAGAGGAGTTGTAACCTAATCCTTTTTTTTATTTATTTATTAATTTTGGTGACCGGGTAGGCCCACTTTAGCTCCAGAGGTCCCTTTTTCAGGGGCAACCCGGGTGAACATTACATAGTAGACACAATTCAGTTATACAAACACAGAGTATATACACAGCAAATTACAGGGATTGTTGTTGTCATTATACAAGGTTGACAGAGACACACACAGTAACACAATATAAACAACCATTTTAGGAGTAGGGAGAACAAGGAAGGAGGGTGCGCTGTGAGATAGGGGGAGCCAGCCTAAGGTAAGGTTGCCTAGCTATGGATAGAGGAGGGGGAGGGGGGGAGGAATATCAGGTGCCCTGGCAGTGGCATATGCTGGGTGCAAGCATGTGTGCCTTGAGTCTGGTGTGGAAGGTTTTAGTGGGTGGGGCTTCCTGCACTGTAGATGAAAGTTTATTCCACAGAAGAGGGTCCATGTAGGAGAAGGACTTTCCACCCGTCTTGAACCTCAATCTTGGTTCATTGAGAAGGGTTCTGGTAGAGGTCCGGAGGTTCCAAGGGTTGTACATAGGGGCAATGAGCCCAGTGAGACTGGGAGGAGGGGTGGACCCAGAAGCTTGTGTGCTAGGATGAGCAATTGGTACTGGAGTTGGGCATCAAGAGACGGCCATTTTAGAGATGCTAGGAAGTTGCAGTGGTGGCTTCTAGAGTGAGCAATCGTGGTGAAGTGAGCCACCTTTTTATACAAGACCTGCAGTCTGTTGCAGTCTCTAGCTTGCCCAAGCCATGCATGCTGGGAGTGGCATATGTCAATGTGGGTAAGAGCACACTTTGAGCGATTGAGATCCTGGCTTGTGGGATAAGCTGGTTCTTGAGGTGGCATAGGGAACCAAGTTTGTCTTGGATGGTTTTGGCCACTTGGTCAACATGGGTTTTTAAGGTGAAGCCTTGGTTGAGTGTGAGGCCTCGGTATTTGAGGGAGGTCACAACTTCAATCACATTGCCAGAGGTCAAGTTAAGCTGTAGGGCTTGTGTTCTGTCTTGGCCAAGGGATCTTGGTTAAAACAGCATGGCCATGGTTTTAGTGGTGTTGAGGCCCATTTTGTTCTCTTTTAGCCAGGTCTCCAGTGATGTTAAGTCTGATTGGAGGAGGTGGCCAAGGTCAGCCAAGTCATCCAGGGAGCGATAGATGACTGCATAGTCGGCATACTAGGTAACCAAGCTGCCTCCACAGTTCTTGGTCTGTTATTATTCCAAAGAAATGCATTAAGCAGCCTCTGCCAGCTAAGTAATTCTTTAACAGTTATTTGACATGGCACACATTGAAATAGGTATAATAAGCGAGGGAGAACATTCATTTTTAAAGACAAATTTTGAGCATAGAAAGACAGAGGTAGGATATTCCATTGCCTCATGTACTGCCTCAAATTATTAATTAAAAGTACAAAATTACTGGCAAAAAGCTACATCAGATTCCAAGGTATTTAAGTGACCTCAGATCCCATTTCATGTTGTATCTTGCCTTGGTTGAAGGGGACGGTAAGTGATTTAATGTCAAGATCTGTTTTATGGGTGTTAAGGGTGTAACCAGATAATGTGGAAAAGTGTGACAGTTTTTGACAAAGAATTAGGAGGGAAAGTTCAGAGTCAGATAGATATATCATGATATCATCAGCAAATAAAGCTAGTTTGTGTTCCACCCCAGACAAGGAGATTCCCTTAATCTCTGGTGTTAAATGGATATATTGGGCAAGGGGCTTTCATTAAAATGCAAAGAGGAGAGGCAAGAAGGGACATCCCTGGTGTGTGCCTCTTCAAAAAGGGAAATCTGAGGAGATGTGGCCATTTGTCCAGATATAACCTTGTGGGGTATCAGAAAACTGAACAAAACTGAGGTGGCAATTACCAGGGCTGCAGAAACGCCCGATTAAAACAACCTCTATAATTTAAAATCTCAGTTTTGTTCAGTTTTCCTTTAAAAATAAAATCTATAAATCACCTGGGGAAATCAAAGGAGCCAAGGACCCTTCATAGAAAGGGCCAGGTCACTTTGTCAAATGCTTTTTCTGCATTTAAAGCTTAGGAAAAGTACCGGGAGTTTCTGGTGTTGAATATTTTCTAAAAGATAGATAGTCCTGTGTGTATTATATCTTAGGCCTGTCGCCCTGTAATGAAACCGCACATGTCTAGATGAACAAGCTGAGGGGCCAGTTTTTTAATGCGCCGTGCCAATATAGATGTCAACAGCTTGTAATCAGTGTTAAGGACCGAGACTGGTCTGTATGAAGAGCAGGAGGTGGGGTCCTTGACTGGCTTCAGGATCACCGAGACGATGGCATAATCCCACGATGGAGGGATCTTTCCCATAGGAGACAAAACATAAGAGAAGACCCACTGCAATGTAGGGGATATGGTATTCTCATATATTTTATAGAACTCCCTGGGTAGCCTGTCCAACCCTCGGCATTTCCCAGATTTCAAGAGGCCAATCTCTACTTCAATTTCCTGCTGGGATACAGGGGCAACAAGAGAGGACTTCTGGGCCTTAGACATGGTAGGGAGGTGGAGACCAGCAAGGAAAGTGGTGATATCATCCCCTGGAACTTCTGGGGGGAGGAGGAGAATAATTGTGTATAGAAATCCAGGAAGGCCTTGGAAATACCAGGCATTGTCTGTTGCAAGGTGTTGGAGAGAGGGCTCCTGACACTGGTTATGGTGGCCCTAGCCCTCTGGGCTCTCAATCAGCCCACAAGGAGTCTCACAGACCTAGGTCCTCCATCATAATATTTTTGTCACAGGAAAAGAAGTTTTTGTTTAACATAATAGTCTAGCAAAGTGTTTAACTCCTTCTTTAAAACAACCAGCTCCTTATTACTGGATTTGCATACCTTAAGTTTCTGAAGTTCCTCTAATTCTAGTATATGTTTTGAGATGGACTCCCTACGGGCCTCCCAAACCTTCTTTCTGAGAATTGACATGTCTATCAATTTGCCCCATATCAGGACCTTGAGGGTGTTCCACAGTATTGAGGGGGATACTTCTGGGGGTATCATTATCCACCAGGACCTGCTGAATTGCTTCCCTTATCAGTTCAATATTGTCTCGACTCTTCAGCAAAGAGAGATTAAGTCTCCAAAATGTATATTTTTAACACACCCTAAATTTTATTACTAGAAAAACAGGTGCGTAGTTGGACAGGACCAGATCTCCGAGCCAGGATCTGAGGAACACCCCCAAATGCTCCCTCGTTGTAAGGATATAATCCAAACAAGAGTAGATCAAATGGGCCTGTGACAAAAAGGTATAATGTGAGGATTTCCCATTCAGAAATCTCCATGTATCTTCATATCCCAACTCCCTCAGAAGCTTAGCCACGTCTCTAATGGTCTTATTACTATTTCTACCTTATGTACCTCCCTGTGTTTCCCCTCCCAGCAAGGTCAAATTGAGATCCCCTCCGCATATAACCTGCCCCTCCCCCATTGAGCTAGCTGCAGGAAAAAAGATCTATAGAAGTCCAGTTTAGTGTTTGGGGGAAAATGTACTGAGGCCAACATTAGCATTTGCCCATTAAGGTGACCTTTAGCCGTTGCTAATCTCCCTTTCTTATCAATTAGTTGATCCTTCAACTCGAAGGGGACCCTATGGGGGATAAGCAATGCCATTCCCCTCCTTCTTCCCCCCTTATATGCTGAGGATATTACATGTGAGAATCCCAGCCACTCAAATTTCTTATGTTCTAGCACAGATAGATGGGCTTCCTGTAGCATGAGGATATCTCTCCCTAAATGTTTTAAGTATGACAGGACCTTACTCCACTTCACAGGGTTCGAGAAACCGTGCACATTAGGGGAGCATATTGTGTAGATGAAAACCATTGTTAGAGAATGTTCCACAGATATGATGACCACATACATTCATTTTTCCAGTTATCTGAAGAGTCGTCCCTCTCATGCCTCCCCCTCCCATGCCCCCAGATCCCCAGAGACACCCAAGTAATATTGTGGTCCAACAGAGAACATAGAAAATTGTGCCAACATGGCAAACTGTAACCATCAAACAGAGAACATATGCTGCTTCCAAAGTAGGAGGCTTGGAAAAAGAACAGACCTCTGTGTCCACCCTTAAAAGGGCAGGGAGAAGAGGTATGTATGACCTCCCATCTCTGGGAGACCTCCTCTGGAGCCAAAAGACATACTGGCTCCCAAGTAAATGTGCCAGAATAGGCATACGTCATGGGGTGAGCAGAAAACCCACCATCATTTCTCCAATTCCATCCCTACTGCTAACTCTTGGTTAAAAATCTACTTAAGTAAAGGCTGCAAATAATATCAAAGACAGCATAGTATCTTCTATGGTAACATATTAAAACTCCCCTTGTTCAACCTCCTTACCCCTCCCCAACTGAGCATTCTCCACAACAACTTTTGAGGTTGTGATAAGACCCTTTATGATTTATTTACTGCACGAGGTTTGAGTGACTCAGTGGGGGAGATGTAAATCTAAAGTTGTAGTGGGCTAGGAGTTTCCAAAATAACAGTTCCATGCTGTCAGTATATCTTTAAGAAATACAGTGTCGAAGTGTGCACTGCATAGGTATTAAATGTGCCTGGGACCGAACTGAGGTCCTTGTAAAACTCATTCAGCCAGCATAGTCCCAAAAACAGTCATGCAGCATGCAGTATCTGTAGATAAGTTTGAACAGAGTGCAGAAATTACCATCTGTACTGCTCGTGGAGATCGCTGAGCATTCCTGCGATAAGTCACAACGACTTCTGTGTGGTGGATATAAATTTACCCGACTAAATCAGCAGGACTAATTTCAAAATAGGCATAACTTACTGTGGAAGAAATCAGTTTAGGTGTGCTGGTCTGAGTGTGTTGGCTTCTTGTTTGAAAGTTGCCTCAACTGTTGGAATGCCTGTGCGGGTGTCAGGAGGTTTTGTCCGGTTCTCTTCCTGTGTAACACGTGCTGCCACTCTGGGTCCCAGTTCTCTGCTTTTTGGTTCCTGATCTTGGGGATTGGAAGGGCCTTCTCCCTGAATGCTGTCATTGCCTCCTCCACTGTGGAGTAAAGCTTCACCCCCTCCCCCCAGAAAACATGGAGCTTCACTGGGTAGGGGGTCTGGAACCGAACCGCCTTTTCCTTCAGTATATTTTGCAGGGTATATTAAAGGCGCTGAGACTGAATTTCTTCTGGATAATCATGGTCCAGGTACAAACAATTTGTTAAATATGTTATTTTCTTTTTTTCAGGGTCTACATTGCAGGTCCTCCTTAGTACAGAATGAATTCAACTTGAAAATTATAGATCTTGGGTGGACAGAGGGGTCCAGAGGCTTCTGCTGCAAGGAGCAGTGAGCACACTCAGTGTGTAACTCATAATTGAGGGGGCAGCTCGAGGATGTCTTTAAACAAGTTCTCAATGAAAGGGGCCATCAGGGCAATTTCTAACCCCTCTGGGAGACCATACAAGCACAAGTTCTCTTGTCTCGACCCCCCTCAAGATCCAAACATTTTAATTGTAGTTCTCCAGTCTGAGCCAGTAATGACTGCAAAATATGTGAGAATTGAATCGTGTTATCTTCAGACATGGAAACACGTTCTTCCATTTGCCCAATCTGAGTTTCCAGGCTCGATAACTGCAGCTGAACTGCCTTAAAATCTTTTTTGTTTTCCTGTCTTGATTGTTTAATTTCTTTTAACAGGATTTCAAAGCTGCTATGCAAGAACTGTTCAGACTCGGCATCAGTGTCATATTCCAGAACGTGGCTGCTTGCTGGGGAGGATGATCTGCTCGATGAGGCGTACAAGAATTCTTTACCATCCTTACTTTTCAAGCATCCTCTCGCCTTTTGTTTGCTTTTATTCATGTCCTGGCACCTTCCTCCTGATTTCTTTGACATTTTTGACAGTGTTGAAGGCCTTTTGAAAGTTTTTTTAGCAGTTAGGGATGGAAGAGCTCTTGCCTTAGACTGCTATCCACTCCATGACGTCACCAGACGTCTTTCTTAGCTCTTTTAAATAATCTGTCACTCTTACGGTTAGCTCAAAGCTGCTTCTTTGATGCCAGTGTATGTACTTACACTGCACTTACTTTGACCACTGCTATGTACCCTACCAGGTCAAGATGTCGCATACTATATACTACGCAGAGATTACAGCATGGAATACATTGCACAGTTCACTAGCACGATAGAGTACAGAACTCAAAAGACAGATACAGCGTATGCACAGTTTTGTACCCTATTGTGCATGGGTGGGGAGGAGGAGGGGATCTGTGGAGGTTAAGACCTCCATTGGGGAGGTGGTCCACCAAGCTGCTGCTGTGGCTCAGTAGGATGAGCAGTGGCACTACAGAAGGGTGCTGTACATCTGTGGACTGGAGCTCAAACCACTGTCCAAGCCTTTTTGGAAACTGCATTGTGTGGTTTCTTTATTTTTTTTCAACCCGCGATGTTTCGCCCTGTCCCCGAGTTGACCCCCCCCCGGGTTGATTATTTTAATGGGGGGGGTTCAGGGGGCACAGCCCACCATGATGGGAAAATAAGATATATTTTTGTCACTAAAATTGGTTTCGGCAGTATGTGTCTCTGGTAGCAATGTATCCACTGAATTTACAGCGCGGTACATTGCTGCGCGCTAGTACCATGTGACGGTATGACCCCGTGCCGCTACGTACAGTACTTATGCTTATCTTGTTATCATGTTACCAAGTCCTGATACTGGCATGTAGTGTTTAATTGGGTTATAACGTTTGGTCCTGATATTTCGCATATACTGTAATAATTGTTTAATTAGGTTGTTCGTACTTGTAGTTATTGTTCTAATGCTTACTTACAGTATACTGTAACCTTGTGCCTTTCTGTTCTGCTACAATTGACCACTTTGCCATTTGTCTGTACGCTATGATCGAGTTGCTATTTGATTGTATACAAGTTGTAACATATGTAATGTTTGTCCCTGTACACCCTTCCCCCAGGATGCACACGGAGATGAATAACTTGTTGTTCAGTGTGCCCTTCCTGGTGAAACTTTTCAATAAATGAAGTCCTCTATTCTGCTTTCCCTTGCAGTGCTTGACCTGGGTACTGATAGCACTTCTGAGATGACTACTGATCTTCCCACCCTCCTGCAGATCTGTGCCACTTCCTTAAACCTGCTCTTGACCACCCACATCTCACTATCAGATAGATCATTCGTACCTAGATGTGCGATGAGATGCGACTGCCCCCTCTTGACCCATAACCTCGGCTATCCTTGGCTCCACCCTCTCAACTGTAATACCCAGTATACAGTGCTCACTTCTGCAATTACCTTTAGCCCTTGTGTCCCCCATCTCACTCCCTTAACTATGCAGTCTCCCAGAATCACAACTGTCCTTCCATTACCTTCTGCCTGATCCCCATCTGCTCCTCCACTCTTGCCTGCACCGCTATTGCTGACCTTTCCCTCATTCTCCTTTCTACACCCCTGGATTAACCATCTTCCCCCTCTTGCACCAACCCCCTCTCCTGTTTCAACATTCTGCTCTACTTCACTGGGCCCTTTCTCTGGTTGCTCCATCCCCTACTTTTCCTACCTTTTTCACTTCCTGCCCCCTCTGTTCCTTTATCCATCCAGGGTGCACACCTTCCATTGTCCTCATATCTCTTTCCTGTTGCTGCCCCCCCACTCATCTTACTGATACCATCTTTAGTCAGTGAAAGGAATCTTTTCCTCAATGGCACCTCTGGAGGTGTTCCCACTGGACTCCCTCTCTTATTTACCCTCCCTGTTCTGCTCACTAGTGCCCGTCCCTTTCCCCATAGCCCCCTTTTCCTTTGGGGAAGTGGGCCTCAGAAAACCTGCTTGTCCTTTCTCCATCCCTTCTGCCTCCTCCCTCAGTCTGCACTCTAACCCTTGATTCTACCCAACAGCCACCACTCCCCCTCCCACATCCATTTTCTGTTTACCCCCATCCCTAGTGCTCCTAACTCCCTTATAGGATACCATGTCTCCATCCTCAGCTGGTCAAGGTTTCTGCAGACCAGACACTCCCACCTCCTAGCTAGTACCAAGGAAAACTGCTGCCCTGCATCCCCTGCAACTCACTACGCTACCTGCCACTAAGTTATATGCCACATTCCTGCTTCATGACACTCATGCTTTAGGGCCTCTCATGCAAGAGGTCACTTGGAATTCTGAGGTGTAAATAAGAGAATTACAGCTGCCCTATTGGCTGGATTGTAGCATTTGGGTTGTGGCAATTGGTGAGTCTGTCCCTCACCCACCTTCTAGTGATTTTCTCCCTCCCTCCCTCCTTCCTCCCCTTCCCACACACAGTTCCCACTGTAGTAAATCAGCACATTGCAGCACAGCACAAATGTCCCCAGACAGAAAAGATAAATGGCACTTTTCTTGGCTTGGCATTTCCCTTGGCTTGATTGCTTCTATATAGAACAAGTGCTCACTGTCAGCTCATATGGCAGCTGGCCACAGAGGTAGGAGGAGAATTATTCCAGTCACTCTATGTGGCTGGTCAAAGTGCCCGGAACCAGGGAAGGAGGTGTGGAGAGGTCGGATATTATTTATTTATTTATTTTTTATTTATTCAGTCTCAGATTACAAGTACCTTTGAGCTCAGGCGCAGCTCATTTACAAAGGTTCCACCTCAAAAAGAGGGGTTACAAACAAACGAGAGGGAACTAAACAACAGAGATTCAAATATGCAATGAAACATAATATAATGCAACAAGATACTTCAGTTTTACATCAGCATGGGAGAGGAGATATCAAGATATGAGGGGTAGAGGGTATAGGAAAAAAGGGGTCTAGGTGGTACTTGACAGGGATTTGTCTGGGATGAAGGAGGGATAAGGGATAGTAGAAGGGGAGGAGAGTAGAAAGGAAGGTGCATGGGAGAGGACAAAGTAAGGAGATGGAAGGAGCTGAGGCCTTGTCAAGGATATCACTAAGATCAGGTTTGGGGTGAGGCGAACGAGAATGCTCCATGGTGACATGGGTTAGTTGGAGCAATCACAGGAGCTTTCAGAGATGAGATACTGTCGGAGTGTATCTTAAACTGTCCAAGTTTTGTTAGGTTGGTTAAATTGTTGCACAGCCTGTTGTACCAATGTGGAGCTGTATACAAAAACGATCTCTTTCATTAGGCTGTATGGCACTTAGGGACAAAGAGAAGATCGGTGGTGGATGTGCGAGTGCTGATCCTGTGGGATTTTCTCAAGAGGCTTTCTGAACCTTGAGGCAGTAGCCCCAGGAAGAATTTTTTTGTTTGTAGGCACATTTGGTATTTAATCCTACCACTTAGTTGGAGCCATCCAGTTTGAGCACATAGCTCACATGTGTGAGGTGTGTAGCACCCGTAAGCAGCCTACACACCTTGTTCCGAGCAACAGCTAGTCTTTTTAGAGAGGTAGTGGCTGCAGCTCCATAGATGACCAGGCCATAATCAATGATGGATAGCACCGAATTGTGAATTGCAAGCTTGAGAGCTTCCTGGATCAGACACCACCTGTACCTGAATAAGAGCCCAATCCTAGCAATGATAGCTTTGGCAACATACTCGATATGAGGCATAAAAGTGAGATAATTATCTAAGGTAACTTCTAAGTACTTGAAGTGCTGGACTTGTTTGAGAGGGGCTGCCAGGTTATTTCTTATAGTAAGTGCACGGGCTTTGTACTTACTGCTAGATGAGGGGAATACCATAACTTTTGTCTTGTTATAATTTAGGAGCATTTTGTTGGCACTTAACCATTTCTTCACTTCCTTGAAGCCAAGTTGCAGATTGCTTTCAAGAGAATTGGGGTCATGAAAATTGGGGTCACGATGGCTTGTAAAAAATGACAGTCATCTGCATATAAGAGAAACCGTTGGTGACAAGAGGACGGCAGGCTGTTCATGAAGATACCAAAGAGGGAGGACCCAGAATAGATCCTTGAGGTACTCCAGATTGGACTATCTGCTGCTCGCAGATGACCGATGAGATTTTTACCTGCTGGGATCTACCCTCAAGATAACTGTGGAACCAGTGTAGTGTTTCAAGTGAGAATCCAGTGGTGGTAAGGTGACAGAGCAGAAGTGGGTGATTAACAGTGTCAAAGGTCTTAGTTACATCTATAAATACCACCCCAACCAGATTTCCATTGTCAAAGGATTGCTTAATATAGCTAGTGAGCTCAAGTAGTGCTGTGGAAGTGCTATGCCCTTTCCTGAATACAAGTTGCTACGGGCATTGGATTGAGTACTTCTCAAGGTAATCCACCAGTTGGTTAGCAACAATGCATTCCAACACTTTAGATAGTGGAAGTAGGATTGATATTGGCCTGTAGTTATTATGCAGGGCACAGTCCCCAGATTTATACACTGGGGTTACTAGGGCTCCTTCCCAAGTCAGAGGGAATTTTGACAGGGTTAAGGAGAGGTTGAGTATCTTTATTATAGATAACAGTACTTCCTCTAAGGTGAGGACGATTAATTTCACATCAAGTGAATCTCCACTGAACCTTGTTTTTCCCAACACTTTATTTAACAATTTTCTAAGCTGGGGCACTGAGATCTTCTTAAAGTAGAAAGGAGGTTGTCCGGGGATTCTGTTCTCGTGGTAACTAGAGGTCTTGGAAGTGGGGTCGTCAAAGAAGTCTGAAGGTAGGACACTACTCAGGTTGGTGCAGGCTTCATTGAAGGTATTCACAATTTTAAGAGGGGCCATGGTTGGGATGCCATCACTGTTTAGCATTGTTGGTGACAGCTTTGGGCCCTTCCCAGTGATATCTTTAATATTTGATCAGAAAAGCTGTTTGATCGGGTAGGAGGCTATAAGGGGACCACTGGACCACCAGGATCTGCTATTACAATTTATACTGAGGGAGTGTGGGTGGGGGACCCATTGAACCACTTAGAAATGTCATGCATAGACTAAACAGGTGATCAGAGTGTGGGGGGATACAGTAAACCACAAAGGAATGTTTTACACAGATCAAATGGGCGATCGGGGTGGGTGGATAAACTGGACCACCAGGGAATGTTATACATAGATCAGATGGGGGTGGGGGGGGAAAACTGAACCACCAGGGCTCACATTCCAGGTCTGAAAGTGGTGCAAAGGAGTGGCTGCCCCCCCCCCATGCAAATGAGTCTGTAGTGGGCATGCAAATGGCCACTTAGTACTTTGCATGCCCAGTGGGATCATATGCATGCATGTGCTGAAGATATTCCATAGGGGATTTGGTACTATGCCATTTTGGACAGCAATATTCCCTACGGACTATATGCAGCCCTGGTCAGTGTTGGGACAAGCATAGTTTTACTTAGTGCTGTGCAGGCATGGCCCTATATTCAGTCAGCAAAACTTGCTATCCATCTAAATATCACAGCAGCTGGGGGGACTCTAGGGGCAGACACAGTGCAAAGTTTTGCACTATGCTTGCCCCATTTTCTGAATATGGAGCCTGCAATGTTCACTTTACTTCTCACATTTTTATGTTCATATTGATACAGGTTTTCAACTGGAATCCTTTTTAATGTGTTATTTATAGCTTCCTTCACTTTCTTTGACTAAAACACCAATTGCAGTTGTCAGTGAATGTCAATTTTAGTATATATAAATGGGTGTTTGTCAGACAGTGGTTTACAAGATGTTGACATTCAGAGATAACTGATTACTGTTATTGTAAAAACAGCATTAAAGTATACTGTAAAAACACATTGAATGTGATCTGCACATAAACCTATATCATTATGAACTCAATCTGTTTTAAATATTTTCTGAAATACATGGTAGCAATTTTGTGAGACTTATCAGCTGCATGTAAACTCTGTGCATCATAGCATGGTGTAGCATAGCATTGTGACAACTATATGGAAACTCCCTCACTGATATAGAAACATAGAATTTAATGGCAGATAAGGACCTCTTGGCCCACCCAGTCTGCCCATTTCCCTACCTAATGGATAAGCTGCAGAGCCTAGTTAACCAGCAGCCTACTTCTTTCTACGCCCACCCCCTAGAATTGCCTTATGACTGTCCCATGCATGCTTGAATTCAACCACTCTTTTTGATTCCACAACCTCCTCCGGAAGGCCGTTCCATGCATCCACAACCCTCTCTGTGAAAAAATACTTCCTTACATTACCTCTGAGCCGCCCCCTCTATCTTCAAATTGTGCCCCCTTGTTCTTGCACACCTCTTTTTTGAAAGATGCTACCCTTGGACTTTTCTGATTCCCTTGAGGTACTTGAAAGTTTCTATCATATCCCCCTCTCCCTCCTTTCCCGAGGCTATACATCTTAAGCTCTTTAGTCTCTCTTCATATGTCTTCGGTGCAGACCCGCACCATTTGGTGCCTCCTCTGGACAGCTTCCATCCTGTCTATGTCCTTGCGGAGATTGGGTCTCCAGAACTGCACACAGTACTCCAGATGGGCTCTCACCAGCTGTCTGCACAGAGGGATAATAACTTCCTGTTTTCTACTGGTGATGCCTCTCTCTATGCATCCCAGTATCCCCCCAGCCCTCCTTACTGCCCTCTCACATTGCTTGCCTACCTTTAAGTCATCTGATATGACTACCCCAGGTCCCTTTCCATTTTTGTTGTTAGTATCTCACCCCCCATTGTGTACTCTTCCCTGGGTTTTTGTTTCCTAGGTGCATTACCTTGCACTTCTTAGCATTGAATCTAAGCTGCCATACATTTGACCATTCCTCTAACCTTGCCAAGTCCCTTCTCATCCTTTCCACCCCACCCTGTGCATCAACTCTGTTGCAGATCTTTGTGTCATCTGCAAAGAGACATACTTTTCCTTCCAGGCCCTCTGCAATGTCACTTATAAAGACATTGAAGAGGACCGGTCCTAATACTGAACCTTGCGGTAATCCACTAGTAACTCCCTTTCTTCAGAGTGGACTACATTTACTATTACCCTCTGTGTCCTATTCTCAAGACAATTCTTTACCCAGGCTATCATCTTAGGACCCACTCCCAGGCTGGCTAACTTGTATATTAATCTTTGTGTGGGACTGTGTCAAATGCCTTGCTAAAGTCTAGGTAGGCCATGTCCACAGCCCCTTCCTGATCTACTACTTTGGTCACCCAGTCAAAGAAATTTATTAGATTCGTCTGTCATGACCTTCCGATGTGAATCCATGCTGCCTTGGGTCCTGTGCCCCTCTGGCTTCTAGGTACTCGACAATTCTTTCCTTCAGAAGTGATTCCATCATTTTCCTATCACTGAGGTTAAACTAACAGGTCTGTAGTTTCCTGCTTCTGCCCTGCTCCCACTTTTGTGAAGAGAATCACATCTGCCCTCCACCAGTCCTCAGGTACCACCCATCCTCCCATGATTTGTTAAAGAGGGTAGTCAGTGGTGTCACTAGTTCTACCCTTAGTTTTTTTAGAATTCTGGAATGAATCCCATCAGGCCTCATTGCTTTGTCCACCTTCAGTTGTAAGAGTTCTTTCAGAACCCTTTATTCTGTAAATGGGCTGGTATCAACTTCTGTATGCAGAGTGTTTCTATTGTTTGTTTTTAAGTACCTCCCCCTCTTCATTTGTAAATACTGAGCAAAAATATTTGTTTAGTATCTCTGCCTTTTCACCGTCACCCTCTGCCCACCCTCCTCCCTTTATTAAGTCTTACTATCCCTCCTCTTGGTCTTCCTTCGCTCCCTGATGTACCTAAAAAAAGGGTTTATCCCCCTTCTTAACTGAGTTGGCTATCTTTTCCTCAGTTCGGGCCTTTGCTGTTCTGACTGCCTTCCCAGCTTCCTTTTGCTTTAACTGATACAATTCTCTTTCATGCTCCTTCTGTGATTCCTTCTACTTCCTGAATGCTTTCTTTTTCTCTTGAACCTTCACTGCCACCTCCCTTGAGAACTATAGTGGTTTCTTACATCATTTTGTTTTGTTTATTTGCTTCACACAAAGGCTTGTTACCTCTGTGATGGCAGTTTATATTATTCCCCATTGTTCTTCTACTCTTCCTTCCTGCCCATTTGCTAGTGCATTCCTTAGGCACTCACCCATTTTGGCAAAGTCAGCCATCCTGATGTCCAATACTTTTGCCTTTGTATGGCTTGACTTTATTGCTGTGTTTAGTGTGAACCATACTGTTTGATAGTCGCTAGTTCCCAGATGGCTACCTACTTCTACATCTGGGATCCTCTCTCCATCTCCATTTGAGAGAACCAGGTCTAAGATTGCTCCCTCTCGAGTGGGTTCCAATACTAGTTGCCTAAGGCATGTGCCCTGTAGGGCATCTAGAATAACCCCACTCTTAGAAGTGGCTGCTGCAACTGCACTCCAGTTAACATCTGGCATATTCAGATCACCCATCAGCAATATCTCCCCTTTTTCTGCCATTCTAAGTATACTTTCTATCATTTCCTTGTCCATTTCCTCCCCCTGAGAGGGGGGTATGTATACAACCCCTGTGCGGATTGTGGTGCCATTGCCTGTCTCCAGATTGACCCACAGTGCTTCTTCTCCTCCCTGTTTACCCTTTTGTTCTGTTGCTTTGATTCCTTCCCTTATGTAGCGAGCTACTCCTCCTTCTCTTTTACCCTCCCTGTCCCTCCTGTAGATAATATATCCTGGTATGTTTATGTCCCAGTCATGGTTCTGTGTGTACCATGTTTCTGTGACTGCCACAATATCCAGATGTTCCTCCTCCATCAAAGCCACTAATTCAGGAAGCTTGTTACCCAGACTGTGAGCATTGGTACTCATTGCTCTCCATTTTTTGATGGCTTTACCTTCTGTTGCAGCATCCCCCACTGACCTTTCTACCTTGGTCTTTTTCTCATTTAGTACTCTATTTTGTAGAGGGAGGCTGGGATTTTCCTGCTGCTTATCAGTGCCTCCCCCCTTGACTAGTTTAAAAGCTTGCCAAGCATTTAAACCGATTGCCCAAAAGACTTGTTCCCTTCCTGTACAGATGCAGACCATCCTGTCAGTATAGGCTGGTGTCGCTCCAGGTGGAACCCCAGTCCCCAATGAAGCCAAACCCCTGTGCTCCACACCATTTTTTCAACCATTCATTAAACTGCATGGTGCAAAGTACCCTTGCCTCACCCATGCCACTGACAGGCAGCACCTCTGAGAAGGATACTGTGCTCTGCTATTAACCCCAACCTGGTGCTACAAACTCAAATAAAAAAGGAAACAATGTGACATAAATTGGATTTCTTTTGCAAGTAATTAACTTAGGATAATGATGTTGAGATGCAATGATTCATCTCTGGCCAGGTTCTGCTTTTTATCCATTTTTACAGTTGGGAAGACTGAAGCATTGAGAAGATATGCTCAGGGTCACACAGCAACTAAGTGGCTTCTGGTGGGATTTGAAACTGGCTCCCTTGGTTTCCATGCTTGTGATGTAATCATGTAACTACACTGCTTCTAAAATATTTAGTGGAAATCAAAAGACCTGAATGGAATTTCTGACTTTACCGATGTTTGGGAAATGTGGAAAACATTCAAAAATGTTTACAAAAGTGACATCCTTTTCCTGCAGTTTGTTTTTTCAGCCACTTGTTTTCAGTAGGCAAGCGATAACTTGAGTGCCTATTGCTGTCATGCATACTTTCTTGTACAGTTTGTCTAGATTTGTGTTACATTTAGTATGCATGAGTTGGCTGTAGTAAGGGCTGTATCGTGATATGGTCAGCAGAATGTAGTACCAGTGGCGACATTTATTTTTCAGCTTTCCCCACCCAAAGCTTTGTATATCCATGATGCTTTGCACTGGGTATTAGGCTTTAGAATGCACACATGTTGCTGGGAGAAATTAACAAAATCAAGCACATTGGAAATGAGCTGTTTTCTTTCAAGGTTTATGCATCCATACATACTGCTGTGCTGTTCTTCCAAACTGCCTCTCTGTTACGCAGTGTCTAACTTTAATAGGTGCCTCATATAGTGGACTAGCTACCAAAGTGAAGGTGTGAGTACATTGAGCTGTATTGCCATGGTTCTCTGTGGGGCTGCCTGTGACTGCACAAGATGATGGCATTCTATGGCTGTTGAACTATTGCTGATGAAACAAATTGACGCTTTACTTATTATGCCTTATACTATGGCCAAGCTAAAATGTAACATCTGAATTCCAGTGTGGTCCAGCTGGTGTTTTGGACACATTGATGCCTCCCAGTATTATTGATATTTAAATTGTTTTTAGCATACTTTAATTTTGGGACCTTGTTCATTGCAATAGAAATTAAACCGTTAATTTCAGTAGGCAAGAAAAGTAACTCAACATGGACTCTCCTCCTGCCTCACCCCTGCAACATAGGGGCTTTGTGCTGAGTGAAATTCTACCTAGTACTTTAAAAATATACAACAATTTCAGATATTTATAATATAAAAGTTTTGCATGCAACAAATTAACTTTGCACAGACTAGAATTTAACTCAGGCCAACATACTCTGTCCTATGTTTAAAGGGCACTGTCAACCCCTTTAGGCCTCAGTGTTCCTAATTTATAAAACAAGTTATGATTGATCACATCCAGTAGAGATTACCGATGAAGCTAATAGTTTGATTCTGATATCTTTTTTCTTTTAAAAGTGGAAAAAAACTGCCCACCATACCAGTGTTACCACACAAAAACAATTTTGTTTATAGTCCTTGATCAACTCCTACTGCATTTTTCCAGGACTTGGAAATACCCCAGTACAACCTGGGCACTTACGATGCAGTGAGTGGAGAGGAGACTTGCATCATGAGTGGCTACACTATTTGGGGGTGTTGTAATGTTCAGGAAGCATGCAATAAGAGTAGAACAAGGATTTGAAACAAAACAAGGTTGTATATAATTACAGTTCTGCTAAGAAAGGAACCAGATAAAACAACCAGTAACATCAATGAATTTTAGAGAAGATAAGCAGTCATCAAATGTGGGTTTTCAACAACAAATAATACAATGCAAAAAAGGTTGACCATGTCCTTTTAACCAGCTGAATTTCCATACTACCTAAACAGGTAGAAGGAGTGCACCCTGCCCATTTTCTTTACATGTACTGCTAATCCTGCAGCTAGAGATATTTTATTATTATTTTTTTTTTTGCTACTAGTTTTTCTGTCCTAGCCCCCTGGTTGGCTGTACATCCAGTCCATCCTCCCAGCCTGTAACCAGACATCAGGCCAACTTCCCCCTTATCCCCCACAAGTTCTCCTCCGTGGCAGGATGGTGAGGAGTTCCCAACTCGACTCACCTGAAATGGATCCAGACTTCGGGTGAAATGCCATTAGGGGTCAGTGCTGCAGTGGATGGAAGCTCACACTGCCTGACTAGGAGCTCTTTTTCCTGTGTTCCTGTGCTTTGATCCCCAGAAATGGAATGTGCAGGGACACCAGCAACAGTGTTTCACATATTCCCATGAACACACTCCATCAGGCATCTGCCTGACTCTAGATATATATATATATATATATATATATGTTTGTATAGTTTTTGTTGACTGGGTAAGTACACTAGACAAATCCTGCCTATATTCAGGCATGACCCGGGGGGAGGGGGATACAGATGAATGCCAGCTAACCTTGAACCAGATTAAGCTGTTGATGGTATTTTTAGTGAATGAGGGAAATTTGGCCAGGACACTGGGGAATTTCCCCTACACTTTTTCGATAAGTGCCATGGGATCTGTAACATCCACCTGAACTACCACCAATCCAGGCAGATGGGACCTCGATTTAATGTCTCATCTGAAAGACGGCACCTCAGAAGTGCAGCACCTCTCTCATGCTGCACTACAGTGTCAGTACTGGGATATTAACCCAAGTGCCAGATGTGGGAACTGAACCCACAGCCCTCTGATCTCCTGGTCTCAGAGGTGATTGTGCTACCTACTGAGCCACTGACACTGTCACTGATTGTTGCAGCGTCAGTGTGCCAGCCCCCAGCCACCGCTAGGGGCCAGGCATGCACCGACATCTGGTCACCCCCCTCTCCAGAGAAGGACAGCTGTCCCCAGGATGCTTGATCCTTCTCCTCCCCTGCCAACCATTGGTGGCTCATGCTCACTCCTGAACATGGGTTGTAGGCGCGGCATGAGATGTGGCATCCAGCGCCTCAACCCTCAGCACTACAGGGCCGGTAGCTAGAGATATTTTAGATAGAAGGAAATTGTTAATATTATATACTAACTGGTGACTCCCTATATCAGCTTGTATCATGCTCTAGTGAAATGCTGTAATTACCAGGTCTGACGTTACTCTCAGTTATTATTGCATTTCAGACTGACATTTTTGAACAGTTGATACTGGAGCTGAGAGACAACATTGGGAGTGTGAATAGAGATGTGTGAAGCTGGCAAACTTCACTTCATGAATTTTTTTGCAAAGTTTGACAAATTCGTGAAAAGCTGACTTTGCAAAGTTTTTGGCTGGTGAAATAACACTTTTTCAGCTGAAGTCCTGCAGATTTTCTGGCAAAGTTCCAATGAGTTGCAAGATGAGTTATGAGCAAGTAGCCAGCTTGGCACCTTAAGTAGAGTACACTGGTGAGGTGGAGGGATTACCTTAATTTTGAAGCAGCCAGTTAGTTTATATTAGTTTACATTATTTTGTACACTCTGCTGATAATAAATAAATTTACATTAAATCACAGAATATGAAGGAATTCTGAACTGAGGAATTTCATAGTAATGGTACATGAGAAAGTAATAATGTATCAGTAATAAGAAGAAGCCTGTAAGGCAAAACTTTGTTTTTTACAATAAAAAAAGACAATACTGAACCACAAATGTTTGTTGTATTTTTTGGAACTGAGCGGCTCACCCATTTCCTGAAGTTTCCACTTCATAATGACTTTGCCTAACAAATGCAATTTCTCCTTCCCCAGGAAAACTCATTGAGATGAGTAGTGGCTTGTCGTAAAGGTATTCATGATGGTAAATTTTGCAACTTTACTGGAACTTCACCAGTAAAGTAAAACTTTGCAACATGTCTAAGTGCAAACCTACATGCATGAGCCAAGCAGCAGTTTCCCTACTTAGAAAGAGAAATCTCCTTGCCAGAAGCTGGACAGTAATGAAAAAAAAAACCAAAAAAACTTCTAGTTTATATTTGGAGAAGTCAGGAAAAAACTGTGACTAAAAATAAAATGGAAAACTGCTGTTTTTTTTTTTTGCCCCTCTTCCTAACTGTCTTTCACACCCATGTGACTACTCACCATGTCGCCCATCCTCAGGAAAACAGACAATGAAAGAGAAACTGGAAGTCAGCTTTTTGCAACTTGTTTTTAAAATGTTTAGCTGCTATTCCTTGATTTGTTGATATTCACGTCAACAGTCTGTTTTAAAAATTGGAATCAGCTCAGTACTGATCGCAATCTGCTTGCTACTTTCACATTGCATATGGAAACAGAGATACCCACTGAAAATGGAAGCTGAGATCATTATTAAAAATAATAACTTGTTTATTTAAAACTCAGACTTAGGCTACCTTTATTAAGCCCTTAATTCCTTCATCAGCCAAAAATTAGCACAGTAAAAAAAAGTTTATCCTCTATTTATATTTTTTCCCTAACAATCCCAGCACCAGTTATAATAAAAAAAATAAAACATGGGTGGGTGTGTATCTATGAGATTGTTTTACACACCCTCAGTATGTGATGACCTCATAAATCTCTCAGGCTTCGCTCTTGAGGTTAATGGGTCATAACACACCAAGGGTGTGCAAAAAAACTAATAACACACACCTGCTTAAACATTATTCTGCATGTTATTAGCTATGGTATATGAGCAGGCTAGTGGTTAGATGGGGGAAGATGTTGAGCTTCTTGAGTTTCAGAGATCTGAATCCAAAAAACCTGAGCTTCATGGCTAGAAAATATGCACTAAACACAA
This sequence comes from Neoceratodus forsteri, assembly GCA_016271365.2. Classification (NCBI taxonomy): domain Eukaryota; kingdom Metazoa; phylum Chordata; order Ceratodontiformes; family Ceratodontidae; genus Neoceratodus; species Neoceratodus forsteri. The sequence continues at coordinate 462,603,647 of CM028129.1, forward strand.
ATGTATAAGTGCCATGTGTGGGACATTGCATGACTGCATGTACCCAATGAATAAACTAAGGATCCAACAATGTTGGGAGGCATTGTAGTCTAGTGGTCTGAGCACCAGCTTGGGAACTAGAAGATCATGGGTTCAATCCCCACTTGAGTCACATAGTCACTGTTTAACCATGAGCAAGTAACTTTCCCTCGTGCTGGACTGGACTTAGGTGCTGAATTGGGTTGGAGCAGGACCCACTGAAAACAAGATGAAGCAGCTAATTTGGGTTGCACTGTATTAAATGTAGAAAGATAATCAAAAATTCCTTGAATCAAACTCAAACCCCCCTGAGGTTCAAGTTGTTCAGATAGTTGGTCCTGTTACAGCCCTAATATTCGCTGCTTGACATGTGGAAGTTGAAACTGTAGGTAGGAAATAATGTATGCAGTCTGAAGTCTGACCAGCCTTGGTTCCTTTCATGTGCTCTGTGTCCACTGATTTTGATACATATGTGATAATTTATAGATTAGACATTTTATACTGTATGATAAACTTGTTGAGCAGTACCCAGAACCTCTGGGAGTGGGCACCTGATAAATAACATTTTAATTTTAATTATTTTACCAGGTGAGAGACACACTAAGCTGAAAGCTTGTTTGCAGGTGCAACCTGGGAGCACAAGGAAGTTAAGTGACTTGCTCAGGGTCACACAGTATGCACCTAGGGGGCTGTGGGATTCAAACCCAGGTCTCCAGATTTGCAGCTCAGAGTCTTAACCCACTGCACCATATTGCCTCCATTTGCCTTGCCTTGCCTTGCCTATTAGCTGAACTAGTGTCCCAACAAGGAATTCAGAGCTTTACTATAACTATTGTTTCATTGTCACTAAATTTGAACTAAAGGGAACTTGAAGTTGTTCAGGAAAAATACATCTCAAAATGATTACTGGATACAAACCTCTGTAGTATGCTTTCTGAAAATGTGCTTATTTGTGATCATTGCTTACCAAAATGTTGCCACCAAGGGGCTTCCATCTTCCTTTTTAGGTGCCAACAATGTAGCTGTAAGTGCCCATTATGGTGATGTGTACTCTTTTTTGCATTAGATCAAGCTCAAAGGTATATTCAATGTGAGTGATTTGGCTGCATGGTGCCATTGATGATGTCAGTGACAGGGTTGTAGGTCCTAGCATAGGGTTTCAGACCTACAAAAATCTGGATTTGATCCCCAGTGCAGAATTTTTTTTCTTTCTCATTACAATTTCTGTAGTATGAGAGAAACTGTTATATGCCCTCACTGATGTTAGTGATAGAGTTTCAGCAAAGTCTGAATTTCTATATTGCTGATAACTTGAAAAGTTCCAGCTGAGATTTTCAGGTTTGATTGCAACTTGGGAAACATTACTTCAGATTGACAGACTGTTGCATTACTACATTCTCTGCATCAGTTGGGGGGGGTCTGCACTCAGTGCTGGATGTCCTTTGCCACAGCATGCATTTCCTGTCAGTAAGCTTCAGTACAGTGGTAAAGCTACAGAATATCTTGCAGTAGTTGATAGGGGGGTCTGTGTTCAATCCTTAGTGTGAAACATTTTTTATTTTTTACTCAGTTTTTATAGTATGACAGAAATTGCTTAATGTCATTGCTGATGTTGGTGACAGTTTCAGCAAGAAGTGAAGTTCTATATTGCTGACAACTTGAAAATTTCCTGCTGAGACTTGTAGTTTGAATGCAGCTTGGGAACATTACATCAAACTGACTGACAGGCTCATAACTGAAGCCACTGAGGCTATGTGTGTGTGTGTGTGGGGGGGTGGACTCAGTGTTAAATGCCCTTTGCCACAGAATGCATTTCCTGTTACAGAGCCATTGTACAGTGGTAGAGCTACAGGTGATCAAGCAGTAGTGGGTAGAGAGCCTGGATTTGATCCCCAGCATGGGACATTTTTTTCATTCACATTACAATTTTTGTAGTATGAGGGACATTATTAGGTGCTCTTGGAGTTTCTACAAAGTTTGAAGTTCTATATTGCTGATAACTTGAAAAGCTGATACTTTCAGATTTCAATGCAATTTGGGAAACATTATTTAAGTTTGCCAGACTAGTGGATTACTCAATCAATAAATCAAAAATCTTTATTTTACCAGGTGAAACACCTTTGTGTAAACTCATTTACAAGATGGACCTGGATAGGTACATGATCAAACACAGAAGAATATTACAAAAATTAAAATAAAAGCATTATATACAACAAAACAAGATGCATTTGTAAATATTTACACTAAGAAAACACATTGATAGCAATCACATAGCAACATATGCATTGAACATACCAGCATAACAAAGGCGGTTTGGGCAACCATTCAGGGAAGGATAATGGTTACATTATTAAAACCACTGCAGCTGTTGGTGGGGAGGGCTTCACTCACTACTGGATCTCTTTTGTCACAACATGCATTTCCTGTCAATATGCTTTTTTTGTAGTAATACAGCTACAGATTATGAAGTAGTAGTGGGTAGGGCATCAGGGTTTTATCCCCAGTGTGGGACATTTTGTTTACTTCTTACTCAGTTTCTGTAGTGTGAAAGAAATTGTTTGATGTCATTGCTGATGCTAGTGAAAGAGTTTCAGCAAGATATGAAGTTTTTCTATTGTTGATAACTTGAAAATTTCTAGCTGAGACTTTGAGGCTTGAATGCAGTTTGAAAACATTACTTCAATTTGACTGACTGGTGCATTACTAAATCCACTGCAACTGTGTGTTGGGGGGGGGTCTGCACTAAGTGCTGAAGGTCCTTTGCCACAGCATGCTTTTTCTATCACAGAGCCTTTGTACAGTGGTAGCACTGCAGGCTATCAAGCAGTAGTGGGTAGGAGGCCTGAGTTTGATCCCCAGGATGGGACTTTTTTTTGCATTCACACTACAATTGTTGTAGTATGAGAGACATTGTTAGCTGCCCTTGCTAATGATATTGATAGAGTTTCTACAAAGTTGGAAGTTTTATATTGCTGATAACTTGAAAAGTTCCAGCTGAGATTTTCAGCTTTGGATGCAGCTTAGGAAACACTACTTAAAATTGCCAGATGGGTACATTACTAAATCCAGTGCAGCTGTTGGTCCACACTCAGCACTGGATGCCCTTTACCATGGCATGCATTTCCTTTAGTGCTGCAGTAGAGCTAAAGACTACCTTGCAGTAGAGGATAGGGAGCAATGTTTGGATCCCCAGAGTTGGGACATTTTTTTCATTTCACTACAGTTTCTGTAGTATGAGATACATTGCTAGAGGCCCTTGCTGATGTTAGTGATAGAGTTAGTTTATTTTCTAAATCCACTGCAGCTGTTGGGGGGGCTTCACTCAGTACTGGATGTGCTTTGCCACAGCAAGCATTTCCTGTGAATGTGTTTTAGTGCAGCAGTAGAGCTACAGACTACCAAGCAGTAGTTGGCAGAGGACCTGGGTTTGATCCCCAGTGTGGGACATTTTTTTCTTACCATGTTTCTGTAGCACAAGAGAAATTGTTTAATGTCATTGCTGATGTTAGTGACAGAGTTTCAGCAAGATGTGAGGTTCTACATTGCTGATAACATGAACATTTCCAGCTGAGACTTTGAGGTTTGAATGCAGCTTAGGGAAATTACTGGAAATTTACTGACTGGTTCAGTACAAAGTCCACTGCAGCTGTGTGTGGTGGGGGGGGGGGCTTGACTGCATTCACTGCTGAATGTCCCTTGACACAACATACATTTCCTGTTAAGGAGCTTTTTTACAATGGTAAACCTGCAGACTACCAAGCAGTAATGGGTAGGAGGCTTGGGTTCATTCCTCAGTGTGGGATGTTTCTTATATTTTCACTATAGTTTATTGTTAGATGTCATTGCTGATGTTAGTGATGGAGTTTCAGCAAGGTCTGAAGTTTTAAATTGTTAATAACTTGAAAATTTCCAGCTGAGACTTCTGAATTCCAGCTGAGGTTTGAATGCAACTTGGAAATATTACTTCAAACTGAGAAAAGATCATACCAACTCCAGATGCCATTATGCATGAACTAATCAGATTAAAAATCCTGAGTTTGTGTATTGTGTAGGCTATGCTTTTTTATTTTATGAGGTATATGTATATACGTGCATGCATGCATGTGCCTGTAATGTGAAGTATCTGTATATACATTGTTTAGCATGTACAATATATATGCCTTTTACTATACAAAAATGACAGTTTCATACCTTGGCACCACTCAGTACCATTGGTAGCTTGATTTCACATGCAATGACTGCATCACAGTGAAACTGTCTCACCTTGTTGATGCCACACACCTAAAACTGTCTAAGATTCACATATGCTGGCCTCATCAGGATTTAACAGTGTGACCATAAAGATACCAGTCATCTTGCAACAGTAACGTGTGCTGTTTTTTGTAGAACTTTGTGTCCCTTTAAACACCATACTGTACTGAATAATAAGAGAGAAAATGCAGTGTAATGCAAAACAATGTGGTGTAAATGTAGGCTAGTTTACCATACTGTACGTTTAGGTACTAAAATGTCTGTGTCTCATTATTAAGGGTAAAATTAGTATTGGACACACACATATGCACGCACCACACACACCTTAGCAGTTAGAAAGAAAAAAGGAGAAGGGCTTTCCACTGGCATAGTGGCAAAACTATCAGTCTAAGGATTATATCTAGATAATTCCAGAGAGTTTTAGGATTTCAGCCACATGTGTAACCCCTCTATTTGAGCATTATGGTGTAGTCCTTCTTCACCCATCCCCCAGGAACAGTGTACTACAACTTGGTATGGCCTGAAGTATTCAGGGCATATGGCCCATTTCCCGTCAAGAGACAGCCTGGGTATGAGACAGGAGCTGTAATCTGTATGTAGGGGCTCAAGTTGTGCACCTGGATTTTTTTTATAGAGAAAGGAGAGTAGTTGCCAACCCAGTAGGAAGTGGTAGATGATACTCGATAGGGATTCCAAAGTGAGCAGTATACCCAGTAGAAGGGCTTAACCAGTATGTGGAGGTGCATTAAATCCACATACAAGAGAAAAACCAACATTATTCATACAGAATGGCAATTCTGCTTACAAAATGCTTCTCAGGTTTTTGTTTTTCAATTTTATAGATTTCCAAAAATTACTTTCATGAGAAACTGCAAAATAATAATCAACATATTATATAATCGTCCCAAAGGGGAAAAGGGTTTTGCAGTAATTTATGTAAAGCAAGAAAAAAATTCCAGTTTTAGAATTTTTGAATTCTGCTTCTGACAGAATTCCATGGAATTATGCAAAATGTTTGAAATTCTGTGGAAATTCATCCAAAGCAACAGAATGTCAGAATTGTGTGCAGCTCTAATCTGTCCCAAAACTCCATGGGGAGTGTTACCTGAAGAGAATCCAATGGACTGAAGGTTCTGCTGCACCAACTCAAGGGTGGCAGAATTCCAAGAGAGCCCAAATAAGTGGCAGCTTCAGAGTCCCAACTTAAAATGCAATTTACAATCTGAGCTGCCAGCTTGCTTACAGATCTGCTGTTTACCATGTTTAGACACCTGTTCGAGCTACTTGTACCAAGGTTAAAGATGATCAATGCTGCAAATCTGTCTTCCTTGATAAAGAAAATAAAGGGTTCAGTGCTCAGCAGAGTTGAAATTGATAGTCACAAGGGTCTGGTAATTGTGCCTGGTGAAAAGGTGATATGGGGCCTTTCTCCAGGGTCAAAATCTGTGTCAGCCTTGGAGTATTCAATGAAATACAGTAATGCATGAAGTAAAGATGTTATGGCTGTCCTAGATCAGGACACTGAGAAAACACCTTGAAATCCATATAACCAGAACTGCACTGGTAAAAGAAAATGATGATGGCAAGCCTGTCTAATAAAATGAGGCACTCTGTTTGAATTTTTGTTAAGTTGTGAGCTGCAATTTGTCTTCAGAGTGCTTGGTCTGATAACAAAATTAAAACACACCTCTGACTGAATATGCTGTGCATATGTTCAAATCCCCCCAGCACCCCTAGTGTTTTAATGAAAAGATCGTTGATTGACCCCCTTGCTATATGGCAACCCCCAATGACCCCTGTGATTGCTTGGATTTTCCTTATAATCTCTTGCTTTAAACTCATGTTACATATGCTTCCAGCATCCTTACACTTTCATCAGCATGGGTCAAGGAAGTTTGTTTATCCTTGACCCATATACTATATATAATGCTAGCCCCCTTCATGTCTTCATGACTGAGCTCAAGCTTTTAAATGCAGAGGGTTAGCTGAAATGCCTTCAGTCTGGCACCACTTCATAAGTTTGACTGGGCTGCTGACACCTGTTGCTGAGTGTCTCAATCCACTCTGTTCCTCAGCTATTCCCTCTTGCACACTTGCTCTACTACAGTCAAGCACCTTTGGGACCACTGATTCCACTGGCTCAGTTCACAGCTTTCCCTTGTCAGCACAATAAAGAAACTTTGAAATACCAGCTTGCTTCAAGCACTCTGACTCATGTCATTTATGAGAAGGGCCATATGTGGTACTGTATCTTCGGAAAGTGGACACAGAGTAATCAATGAATGATTATCTGTTCCCTTTTTATTACGTTCGCTTGCGTGCATGCGCAAGGAAGGTATTGGGAGAGTAGCACACTTGGAGGTGTGCCTCTCCCAACCAATGCACTGCTCCCTTGTGCAGGCATGGCGGTCCTGCACCAATGGGTGCAGGAGCTCAGTATGACAGCGGTGTTCCTCTGCTTCAAAGAAGCACCGCTGCCATGCGCGCTACCCCACAGTGTCGCACTACCTCCCCGTGCACGTCCGTCACGCTGCTCCCCAAAGCTTTCGTGCCGCGCTGAGAGCCCACCCCAGCGTGGCAAACGTGTTGCCGGCCAGGGGTGTCAATCCCCATCGGATCGGCCCCCAAGCCATACTGCTGCCGCTGGGAGCTCACCCCAGCGTGGCAAAGCTGCTGTTGTTTTGCCGGCCGGGGTGCCCAATTCCCGTTGGCTCCTCGGCCCACCACACATCTTCTGCCATGCTGAGGCCCACCCCAGCATGGCAAGCGTCACGTCGTTCTTTTTTTTCCTGTAAAATAAAAACGGTCCCACAGCGAGTCCTTGTAGCCCCCCACAGCCCGAACTCTCCCTCGCTTCTAGCCTCCCCACCCCCTCACCCCCATACTTACCTCCGGACTCCGGTAGCGCGATCTTGGTGGACCGAACCGTCTGCACTCTTCAAAGCGACTGCGAACTGAGAAATGCCGGTAAGCTGTATAATGGGCTAGATAGGGGGGTTTCAACTTTATTGCATATCTCGGTCATTTTTTGGAATTTGTGCACCAAATTTTCAACATGGGGTGTTTGGGACCCCTTCTCATGAATGATGTCACTGTCATGGCATTATTCGGCCCCAAAGGGTGATTTCGAAGGCACTGCACAGTCACTGTGTAAAATCACCCTTCGGCCTCAAGTAACACCATGACAGTGGCATCATTCATGAAGGGGTCCCAAAACCCCATGTTGAAAATTTGAGCTAAAATCAAAAATGACTTTTCTGAGCGTGCATTGTGCAGTTCCTCATGAGGCTCGTAAGTTTGCAAATTTTAAATATTTTCACTCCAGATTTTCAACATTGCCATTTTATCACACCTTCTTATGAGCTGTAGCTGTCATTTTCACATCTCACCCAAAATGTGTTTCCGCCATGTAGCGCACAATGGGCGCGAGTCGGTGTCTTGAAAATCAATGTACAGAACACATTAAGAAAATCACAATGACACTGTTCATGAGCACAGGTCTTAAAATGGCTATGTTGAAATTTGGTGAAAAATTCTAAAATGACTGTTTCTGATAGCTTGTGCAGTTCTATGTCACAATAGTTGCGTTAATTTTCAATATTTGCACTCCAGATTTTCAACATTGCCATTTTACCACACTCTTCATGAGCAGTACAGCTGTCATTTTTCACATCCTGCCCAAAATGTGTTTCCACCATGCACACATTGGTGGCGCAGTCGTTTCTGCGAACTCAATGTATGGGACACATTTAGAAAATCACAGTGACACTGATCATGAGCAGAGGTCTTAAAATGGCTGTGCTGAAAATTTGGTGAAAAAATTCTAAAATGACTGTTTATGAGTCTCGTTGTACAGTTTCTCCATGCGGCTCGTAAGTTCTGAATTTCAATATTTTTACTCCAGATTTTCTACATTGCCATTTTACCACACCTCCTTATGAGCAGTGCAGCTGTCATTTTTCACATCTTGCCCAAAACGTGTTTCCACCCATGTAGCGCACAATGGCACAGTGGGTGTGCGAACTCAGTGTATGGGACACATTAAGAAAATCACAGTGTCACTGTTCATGAGCAGAGATCTTAAAATGGCTATGTTGAAAATTTGGCGAAAACATTCTTGCAAATAACTGTTTTATGAGCGTGCATTGTGCGGTTCCTACGCATGCTCGTAAGTTTGCAAATTTCCAATATTTTCACTCCAGATTTTCAACATTGCCATTTTACCACACCTCCTTATGAGCAGTACAGCTGTCATTTTTCACATCCTGCCCAAAACGTCTTTCCCCCCATGTAGTGCACAATGGCAAAGTCGTGTGCGAAATCAATGTATGGGACACAGTAAGAAAATCACAGTGACACTGTTCATTAGCAGAGGTTTTAAAATGGCAATGTTGAAAATTTGGTGAAAAAATGCCTAAAAATGACTGTTTTATGAGCGTGCGTTGCACAGTTCCCACGCACGCTCGTAGGTTTGCGCATTTTCAATATTTCCACTCCAGATTTTCAACATTGGCATTTTACCACACTTCCTCATGAGCAGTACAGCTGCCATTTTTCACATCCTGCCCAAAACGTGTTTCCACCTATGTAGCGCACAATGGGGGTAACAAACAGGTCATGCTGACAATTTATTGTGCAAATACCAGCAATCGCACAGGGCATTAGGGTAAAGCACCATACATGCCAAATACCACTGCAAGTACCTGCAAGCGAACATTCGGCATTGACAAATGCTTGTTTTATACTCAGTTTATTGAAGTATAAGTGTTGAAATATAATACAATACATAAGCCAGCAAAGAACACATTAATGCATGGCAAGTCAATCTGCTCCAAGGGGAAGAATAATTACTATTCTCCCAAAGATGTGCCACCCACATTTGGGCCAAAACCCAGTATCTGAGAAGACACAGGACAGTCAAGCCCCCTTAAGACTTTGGGATGTACAACAAGTTTTTTTGATACATGAGGTCTCTTTTTAACCCAGGAAAAATGTAAAGAATAGTGTTTGCCATATCTGAAGGTCTGCATATAGAATTTTGCAGGGGGCACATTGAAAAAGATATAAAAGATGTGGAAGGGCATTCAGTTTCAAGACTTGAATTCATGCATATATAGAGATAGGAAGCAAAGACTATCTTTTAAAATCTGCACTAAGCTGGGACACTAAGGGGTGGGGGGTGGGGTGAAGTCAGTAAATAGAGCTGTAATGAATTGATTCCTATCCGAATACTGAGATACTTCATTGAGGGCAGATCCCAGTTTATAGGGAAGGTTTGTTTAATAGTTTTTGATGCCTTATAATTAAAGCTCAATATTTCAGTTCTGGTTTTATTTAAAGTGTAGCCTGATATGTTGGAGAACTGTTCAAGTTGTTCAAAAACAGCTGGGAGAGATCATTCTGGTACCGATAAATATAATAAAATATCATCAGCATACAAGGTTATTTTATGGTTGGACCTCCCCCCAACCGAATGCCCTGAATTAAAGGATTTTGCCAAATACTTTGAGCCAACTGTGCCTTACTACATTGTGACAAGCACAGTCTGTTCCTCGATGACATCACAATCTTCTACAAATTGGTTTCAGGCAACATAGGACCTTGTGCCCCAACCAAGGGAGACCAAATCTGCCACCATGTCAGCAGAGAATGCCTAGACAAAGGCAGAGTAGGCACAGTGGAACTTGACAGGCTCCTGGAGGATGGGGTGGCAGGAAGGACGCATGCTCCTTAGCCTTTCCACTGCAGAATTCCTTTGTATACAGTGTCAGTGTCAGTACAGTAACAGTGTCAGTGGCTCAGTAGGTTGCACACTCGCCTCTGAGGCTGGGAGATCAGTAGGCTGTGGTTTCCATCCCACATCAGGCACTTGGGTTAATATCCCAATACTGACACTGTAGTGCAGCATGAGGGGGGTGCTGCACTCCTGAGGTGCTATCTTTTGGATGAGACGTTAAACTGAGGTCCTGTCTGCCTGTTCTGGTGGTTATTCAGGTGAATATTGAAGATCCCATGGCACTTCTCGAAAAGAGTGGGGGGATTTTGATTGAAAAGTAAATAAATGCATGCTGGTACAAAGAAGTCATACAATCAAAAGAAACATTGTGTATATAGAGATCATACAAGGAATAACACAGTGTGGCAAACAAGCCAATCCCAAAAATGCATTATAATTCCCACCATATCTAGGCATGACTAGTCATGTCTCCCTCCACCAAAACATCCCACCACCAAATATCTATCCATGTACTGTTTATTCTAATATATGCAATGGTACACCCTTCCACCTCTTTTTCCACTGTTCCCAAGATTGTTTGGCTCTGTCATACTGTGCTTGTAGTCTGATTTCTTTCTCAATCATGTAAATCAATATTGGTGGCAATATCAGTTTTTGCTGTAAGACAAACTTACATAGAACCTGCCACATTACAAACTTAATACAGGTAAATTGCAATTGTAGAGTGCCACCCTCCATATTCTGCATTTGTCACATAGTCCCTGTAATCACATTTTCATACATTATCCTGGCCCACAACACATTATTCTAACGGAGTCCCAATGCAGTCCAGAATTCATTAGCATAGGCACATTGTATAAAACAAGCAGTTGTCAATGCTGAATGTTAATTACGTTGGTATATTGCACTCGTTCACTGGCCCTCTGTCCCTCGCTCATTCTGTTTCTCCCAGTGTGGCAGGCTGCTGTTTTGTACTGGGCTCCTGCCTGCGCGGCAACCTTTTCTGTCCACAAAGAAATCTGCAGTAGTTCCTGACACAGGTAGGTTGAGCTTGCTCACACCCCCTCTGTCACTCACTCATTCCATTTCTGCCAGCTCTGCAGGCTGGCCTTTTATACTGGGCTCCTGCCTGCATTGCCACCTTCTTCTGCCCTCAAAGAAATCTGCAGCAGTCATGATAGAGCTCTGTTAAGCTTGCTCACTCTCCCTGTCTCACTCGCTCATTCTGTTTCTCCTGCTACTGCAGGCTGCCCTTTTGTACTGGGTTCCTGCCTACATTGGCGGCTTTTTTTGCCCACAAAGAAATCTGCAGCAGTCCTGACACAGTTCCATTGAGCTTGCTCACTCCCCTTCTCTCACTTGCTCATTCCGTTTCTGCCAGTGCTGCTGGCTGGCCTTTTGTATTGGGCTCCTGCCTGCATTGCTGCTTTTTCTGCCCACATGGAAATCTGCAGCAGTCACAGTAGAGCTCCACTGAGGTTGCTCACTCCCCCTGTCTCACTTGCTCATTCTGTTTCTCCTGGCACTGCAGGTTGCCCTTTTGTACTGCGCTCCTGCCTCTGTTGGCGCCTTTTTCTGGCCACAAAGAAATCTGCAGCAGTCCCGACAGAGCTCCATTGAGCTCGCTCACTCCCCCTTTCTCACTCACTCATTCTGTTTCTCCCGCTACTGCAGGCTGCCCTTTTGTACTGGGCCCCTGCATGCATTGCTGCCTTATTCTGCCCAGAAAGAAATCTGCAGCAGTACCAACAGAGCTCCGTTGAGCTCACTCACTCCCCCTCCATCACTCGCTCGTTCTGTGTCTCCCACTGCTGCAGGCTGCCCTTTTGTACTGGGCTTCTGCCTGCGTTGGCACCTTGCCCACAAAAAAATCCGCAGCTGTCCCGACAGAGCTCCATTGAGGTCGCTCACTCCACCTGTCTCATTCGCTCATTCTGTTTCTCCTTGTGCTGCAGGCTGCCGTTTGTAGTTGGCTCCTGCTTCTGTTGGCACCTTTTTCTGCCCACAAAGAAATATGCAGCAGTCCTGACAGAGATCTGCTGAGATCGCTCACTCTCCCTCTCTCACTCGCTCGTTCTGTTTCTGCTGGTGCTGCAGGCTACCCTTTTGTACTGGGCTCCTGCCTGTGTTGCCGCCTTCTTCTGCCCACAAAGAAATCTGCAGAGGTCACAATAGAGCTCCGTTGAGCTCGCTGACTCACTCCCCTTATCTCACTTGTTTGTTCTGTTTCTCTCGCTACTGCAGGCTGCCCTTTTGTACTGTGCCCCTGTGTGCATTGCTGCCTTTTTCTGCCCACAAAGAAATCTGCAGCAGTCCCAACACAGCTCCATTGAGCTCTCTCAATTCCCCTCTCTCACTCGCTCATTCTGTGTCTCCCATTGCTGCAGGCTGCTCTTTTGTAATGGGTTCCTGCCTGTGTTGGTGTCTTTTTCTGCCTACAGAGAGATCTGCAGCAGTCCTGACACAGCTCCGCTGAGGTCGCACACTCCCCCTCTGTCACTTGCTCATTCTGTTTCTGTCGGCACTGCAGGCTGGCCTTTTGTACTGGGCTCCTGCCTGCATTACTGCCTTTTCCTGCCCACAAACAATTCCGCAGCTCTTACAATAGACCTCCACTGAGCTCACTCACTCCCCCCCCCCAATTGCTTGTTTTGTTTCTGCCGGCGCTGTAGGCTGGCCTTTTGTACTGGGCTCCTGCCTGTGTTGCCGCCTTTTTCTGCCCATAAAGAAATCCACAGCAGTCATGATAAAGATCCATTAAGGTCGCTCACTCCCCCTGTCTCACTAGCTCATTCTGTTTCTTCTGGTGCTGCAGGCTGCCCTTTTGTACTGGGCTCCTGCCCTGTTGGTGCCTTTTTCTGCCCACAAAGAAATCTGCAGCAGTTCCAACAGAGCTCTGTTGAGCTCACTCACTCCCCCTCCGTCACTCGCTCATTCTGTGTCTCCCACTGCTGCAGACTGCCCTTTTGCAATGGGTTCCTACCTGTGTTGGTGTCTTTTTCTGCCCCCCAAAAAATCCGCAGCTGTCCCGACAGAGCTCCATTGAGGTCGCTCACTCTGCCTGTCTCATTCGCTCATTCTGTTTCTCCTTGTGCTGCAGGCTGCCATTTTATAGTTGGCTCCTGCCTCTGTTATTGCCTTTTTCTGCCTACAAAGAAATCTGCAGCAGTCCTGACAGAGATCCGTTGAGATCGCTCACTCCCCCTCTCTCACTCGCTCGTTCTGTTTCTGCTGGTGCTGCAGGCTACCCTTTTGTACTGGTCTCCTGCCTGCATTGCCACCTTCTTCTGCCCACAAAGAAATCTGCAGCAGTCACAATAGAGCTCCATTGAGCTTGCTCACTCACTCCCCCTCTCTCACTTTTTCATTCTGTTTCTCCCACTGCTGCAGGCTGCCCTTTTGTACTGGGCCCCTGTGTGCATTGCTGCCTTTTTCTGCCCACAAAGAAATCTGCAGCAGTCCCAATAGAGCTCTGGTGAGCTCACTCACTCCCCCTCCCTCACTCACTCGTTCTGTGTCTCCCACTGCTGCAGGCTGTCCTTTTGTACTGGGTTTCTGCTTGCGTTGGTGTCTTTTTCTGCCCACAAAGAGATCTGCAGCAGTACTGACACAGCTCCGCTGAGGTCGCTCACTCCCCCTCTGTCACTTGCTCATTCCTTTTCTGTCGGCACTGCAGGCTGGCCTTTTGTACTGGGCTCCTGCCTGCATTGCTGCCTTTTCCTGCCCACAAACAATTCCACAGCTTTCATGATAGACCACCATTGAGCTCACTTACTCCCCCCCCACTTGCTCATTCTGTTTCTGCCGGCGCTGTAGGCTGGCCTTTTGTCCTGGGCTCCTGCCTGCATTGCCGCCTTTTTCTGCCCACAAAGAAATCCACAGCAGTCATGATAAAGCTCCGTTGAGGTCACTCACTCCCCGTCTAACTCGCTCATTCTGTTTTTCCTGGTGCTGCAGGCAGCCCTTTTGTACTGGGCTCCTGCCTCTGTTGGTGCCTTTTTCTGCCCACAAAGGAATCTGCAGCAGTCCCAACAGAGCTCTGTTGAGCTCACTCACTCCCCCTCCATCACTTGCTCGTTCTGTGTCTCCCACTGCTGCAGGCTGCCCTTTTGTAATGGGATTTTGCCTGCATTGGCAACTTTTTTTGGCCGCAAAAAAATCCGCAGCTGTCCCTACAGAGCTTCATTGAGGTCTCATTCGCTCATTCTGGTTCTCCTTGTGCTGCAGGCTGCTGTTTTGTAGTTGGCTCCTGCCTCTGTTAGTCCCTTTTTCTGCCCACAAAGAAATCCACAGCAGTCATGATAAAGCTCCGTTAAGGTTGCTCACTCCCCCTGTCTCACTCGCTCATTCTGTTTCTCCTGGTGCTGCAGGCTGCCCTTTTGTACTGGGCTCCTGCCTCTCTCGGTGCCTTTTTCTGCCCACAAAGAAATCTGCAGCAGTTCCAACAGAGCTCTGTTGAGCTCACTCACTCCCCCTCCATCACTCGCTCGTTCTGTGTCTCCCACTACTGCAGGCTGCCCTTTTGTAATGGGTTCCTGCCTGCATTGGTGTCTTTTTCTGCCCACAAAAAAATCTGCAGCTGTCCCGACAGAGCTCTACTGAGGTCGCTCACTCCCCCGACTCATTCGCTTATTCTGTTTCTCCTTGTGCTGCAGGCTGCCGTTTTGTAGTTGGCTCCTGCCTCTGTTGGCGCCTTTTTTGGCCCACAAAAAAATCTGCAGCAGTCCCGACAGAGATCCGTTGGGATTGCTCACTCTCCCTCTCTCACTCGCTCGTTATGTTTCTGCTGGTGCTAGAGGCTCCCCTTTTGTACTGGGCTCCTGCCTGCATTGCCTCCTTCTTCTGCCCACAAAGAAATCTGCAGCAGTCACAATAGAGCTCTGTTGAGCTTGCTCATTCACTCCCCCTCTCTCACTTGTTCATTCTATTTCTCCCGCTGCTGCAGGCTGCCCTTTTGTACTGGACCCCTGTGTGTATTGCTGCCTTTTTCTGCCCACAAAGAAATCCGCAGCAGTCCCAACAGAGCTCTGATGAGCTCACTCACTCCTCCTCCCTCACTTGCTTGTTCTGTGTCTCCCACTGCTGCAGGCTGTCCTTTTGTACTGGGTTCCTGCCTGCGTTGGTGTCTTTTTCTGCCCACAGAGAGATCTGCAGCAGTCCTGACACGGCTCCGCTGATGTCGCTCACTCCCCCTCTGTCAATTGCTCATTCCGTTTATGTCGGTGCTGCAGACTGGCCTTTTGTACTGGGCTCCTGCCAGCACTGTCGCCTTTTCCTGCCCACAAACAAATCCGCAGCAGTCATGATGGACCTCCATTGAGCTTGCTTACTCCCTCTCTCTCACTTGCTCATTCTGTTTCTGCTGGCACTGCAGGCTGGTCTTTTGTACTGGGCTCCTACCTGCTTTGCTGCCTTCTTCTGCCCACAGAGAAATCCACAGCAGTTATGATAGAGCTCCGTTTAGGTCGCTCACTCCCCCCGTCTAACTCGCTCATTCTGTTTCTCCTGGTGCTACAGGCTGCCCTTTTGTACTGGGCTCCTGCCTCTGTTGGTGCCTTTTTCTGTCAACAAAAAAATCTGCAGCAGTCCCAACAGAGCTCTGTTGAGCTTCCTCATTCCCTGCTCTCACTCGCTCGTTCCGTTTCTGCCAATGCTACAGGCTGCCCTTTTGTACTGGGCTCCTACCTGTGTTGCCGCCTTCTTCTGCCCACAAAGAAATCTGCAGCAGTCATGATAGAGCTCCGTTGAGCTCGCTCACTCCCCCCTCTCACTCACTCATTCTGTTTCTCCCACTGCTGCAGGCTGCCCTTTTGCACTGGGCCCCTGCATGCATTGCTGCCTTTTTCTGCCCACAAAGAATTCTGCAGCAGTCCCGACACAGCTCCATTGAGCTTGCTCACTCCCCTCTCATTCACTCATTCCATTTCTGCGGCGCTGCAGGCTGACCTTTGTACTGGGTTCCTGCCTGCGTTGCTACCTTTTCCTGCCCACAAACAAATCTGCAGCAGTCACAATATAGCTCCGGTGAGGTCACCCTCCCCTGTCTCACTCACTCATTCTGTTTCTCCTGGTGCTGTAGGCTGCCCTTTTGTACTGGGCTCCTGCCTCTGTTGGCACCTTTTTCTGCCCACTAAGAAATATGCAGTAGTCCTGACAGAGCTCCGTTGACCTCATTCACTCCCCGTCTCTCACTCACTCGTTCCATTTCTGCAGGCGCTGCAGGCTGCCCTTTTGTATGGGGCTCCTGCATGTGTTGCCGCTCTTTTCTGCCCACATAAAAATCTGCAGCAGTCACGGCAGAGATCTGTTGAGCTCGCTCACTCCCCCCCTCTCTCCGTTGCTTGTTCTGTTTCTTCCACCGCTGCAGGCTGCCTTTTTGTACTGGGCCCCTACATGCATTGCTGCCTTTTTCTGCCACAAAGAAATCTGCAGCAGTCCCAACATAGCTCCATTGAGCTCACCCACTCCTCCTCCCACACTCGCTTGTTCTATGTCTCCCAGCACTGCAGGCTACCCTTTTGTACTGGCTCCTGCCTGCGTTGGTGCCTTTTCCTGCCCACAAAGAAATCCACAGCAGTCCTGATAGAGCTCAATTGAGCTCGGTCACTCCCCCCCCTCTTACTAGCTTGATCCTAATCTGTCCCAAACACTGATTTCCAACAGTGACTGCGGTATTCTGTGCCAGAAGTGTGAAAACACATTTTGGCCAGTATGTGAAAAATGACAGCTGTACTGATCATAAGGAGGTGTGGAAATATGCCAGTGTTGAAAATGTGGTGTGAAAATTTTACTAATTTGCGAAGTTACAGGGGTGCATGGAAGCTGCACAATGCATGCTCGTAACACAGTCATTTTATGGACTTTCATTACAAAATTTTCAACATAGGCATTTTAGTACCTGTCCTCATGAACAGTGTCAGTGTGATTTTCTTAATGTGTCCCGAACACTGATTTCCCAAAGCAACCACTCTATTGTGCGCTGGAAGAGCAAAAACTCATTTGGACAGGATGTGAAAAATAACAGCTGCACTGTTCATAAGGAGTGTGGAAAAATGGCAATGTTGAAAATCTTAAGCGGAAATATTGCAAAGTTGCAAAGGTACGAGCGTGCATGGAAACTGCGCAACGCATGCTCGTAGCACACTCATTTTATGGACTTTTGTCTCCAAATTTTCAAAGTAGGCATTTTAGGACATCTGCTAATGAACAGTCTCACTGTCATTTTCATAAAGTGTCCCAAACATAGATTTCCCATAGCGATTGCGCTATTCTGCGCTGGAAGTGTGAAAACACATTTTGGCCAGGATGTGAAAAATGACAGCTGTACTGTTCACAAGGAGGTATGGAAAATGCCAATATTGAAAATCTGGCATGAAAATATTACAAAGTCACATGAAGTTATGTTGCGTGCGTAGCAACTTTGCTTATGCCTTTCAGTAAAAACAGTCTTGTTTTTGATTTTTTCCACCAAATTTGTAACGTAGACTTTTTGAGAGCCCACCTCATGAACACTGGCACTGTCATTTCATTAATCAGTCCTGAAAGGTGATTCCATGCAGTGACCGCAAAATCACTTTTTGGGGCAGATTAACTCTATGACAGTGGCAGAATTCATGAGGAGGGGTCCCAAAAACCCCATGTTGAAAATTTGGTGCCAAAATTCCCAAAAAATTACTGAGATATGCATCAAAATTGAAGAAACCCTATTTATTCCATTATACAGCTTACCAGCATTTCTTCAGTTCACGGCCGGCTTTGAAGAGTGCAGATGTGTTCCCAGTCCACTGAAGATTGTCGCGCTGGACTCCAGAGGTAAGTATGGGGTGAGGGGGGTGTAGGTAAGCAGGGTGCACAATGGGTGGGTGCGGGTTGCAGGAGGGGGTCAGAGAGACCGCTGAGGGACCGTTTCCTTTTTTCACAGGTCAAAAAAAAAAAACTAAAGACATCGGGGGACTGCTTTTTGTTTTCAGAGGCATGTGGCACACTGGGGTGGGCTCCCAGCTGCTAAGCAGACTCTTTTGCACGGGGGCAGCTGTAGCCAACAGGGACTTGGGCAACCCCGTCAGCACACAACAAAAGGGGGGGCCCACATCATGCCGACAGGGATTGGGCACCCCCGTCAGCACACAACAAAAGCAGGGGGGTGACATTATGCCGATGGAGATTGGGCACCCCCGTCTCCACATACTGATATGGGCAGGTCTCATGAGCCGAGGGGGATTTGGCACCATCTCAGCACACAAGTACTTGCAGTGGGGGACATGCCGACAGGGATTGGGCATCCTCATTGGCAGAAAACCAGGGGAGGGGACATGCTGCTGAGGGGGATTGGGCACCCCCTCGGCAAACAGGTGGGGAATGCAAGAGAGCCCTGTAATGAGGGATCGCTCCCTCATTGCAGCGGATGATGCTGCAATGATGAGGCCACCCCTGATTACAGCGGCTAAAACCTCTCAAGGTTGTGACACGCTGGCTGAACTAATGTCAGCAGCAGCGTGCCACTCCATTAGGGAAAGCAGGCCAAGCCTTTAAAGGCTGTGTGGGCATTGGCCACAACAGTGCCGCCCCCCCACAACCTGCTTCTGGCAATCTGCTGCAATATGTTTCTTGCACATGCATGCAATCAACATAAAAATGCTCAACAGTCTCTACCATTTGTACACACTGTTCTCTAGGACAAAATCTGTCTTCCATACTCTTGTGTTTAGCATTGCCCTTGATACCTAAACGCCCATGAGCACTTAGCCATACCACATCCCACATACGTGGAAGGGTCTGTTGGTCAACTAAATAGATCTCCAGCTACTGACATGCTGTTGGACTAAGATCCTGGTATACAACAGGAGTCTGGAAAGACCCCAACTGTATTACATCATACAACAGTTTTCTATGTATGACTGATACCTGTACCAGTGTGATTTTCCACTTCCTTAATTTCTCAATAGCATAGAGCATGTACGTTGGCCATCTCCCTTGTTTTCTTACAACTAAGGGGCCACTACCCCACTGTTATATCAGCAGCATGAGCCAGATGGCTGCCACCTTTTTCCACTTAGCATCCCCAGGTTCTGAAAATGCTGATATGGTATTAAAAACAAAGATACTGTGAAAATAACTAATGGGGTTGAACAGATGTAATCCACCAAACTTAATTGGCCGATACAGTACTTCTCACTTGATATGGTTCAGTCTACTGCCCCAAATAAGCTGAAAGACCTGGCTTAAGATAGAGACATCAAGTGGGCCTGGGGTGGGAATATTGCACTCATATAAGTCAATAAAGGAAGATAAAAAGTTGTAAGTTTTCTAGCATTGTCTCCTATCACTGTTTTTATACAAACATATATCCTATAAGCAAGCTATGTCAATACGGAGATCTTTTAAGACAGTAAAAGTTACTAAACGTCTCCTAGCATTTCTAATGCTAGTCATATTAAGAGAAGCAATATTAAATGCAGTATGGGAAGATATTTAGATCTGTTTGTGGTGCAGTTGTAGTCAAAGACAATGTTAATGCACCTTGTCCCACTTCAAGTACCAGTCTGTTTACCCAACCTGTGGCTGCATCTGGGTGCAGTACCCAATTGTTTCTGTTTCATCCTTGCCTCTTGTACTCTCTCAGCCAAAAATTCTTCATCAGAGTTCGATTAGAACCCCTTCTGAGAGGAAAATGTTGATGATGACTCTGAGTCATCTCCTCTATCAGAGTTTGGTGGTTGCAGTATGTCATAAGCATTAGAAAGGGGTACCATTCCTTGTTTTCCTCTCCTCTTCTGTACTTACACCTTAGGGTTAGAGTTTTTCAATGGGCATTTCTTAGAAGCTACAAGTATCATCTCAGAAGGTGGCATATCCTGCGATTCCACCTCCAGAGCCACCTGTGATATGCTTTCCATAATAGGGTCCTCCCTCTGCTTGGGGTCACTTACATCCATACACTCTTGCACTTTAAGTAGTTCCTCAGTTTCAATCTCTTCATTGGGGAGCTCTGAATCATGTGATTGTGCATGAGAAGGGGGGCAGGGGGGACCATTGAGTCAGTGTCCTGAACGAGATCCACAATAGAGGGTTCTGCCACTTGTTTAGTTAACTGCACCAGTACTGATTCTCTGTTCTTTCCCTGTACAGTTCTTTGAACCTCTATACTATTTCTTTGTGCTTTTTCCACAAGTTGTTCCTGGTCTGCGCAGTCCTGGCAACTATGAGTGGCCCACTCACAGTTACGATACATATGGCCTGGTTGTTCACATAGGTTGCAAGTCTGTTCATTTGTACACATACCGCTGTTGTGCCCACATTCCATACAGTACATGCATTCTCCTATCACAAGCACTGCTGAGGTGCAAATGCAGCCCACAGTGAAAGCAGGTCTTCAGTTGGCCTTGGTAAAAACAATGCCCCCTTTCACTATCTAAAAAGAAGGAGCTCAGCAGTTGATTTGGGCCTTGTGGGCCTGATCACAACCATACCTTAAATTTCCAGCCCCCCCATCCAGATATGCTCCTGAGCCAAAATAGGGGAAGGGTCACCCAGTACATCACATTTCTTTTGCAGCCAATATTGCACATTATGCACTGCCACGCCTTTATTTCTAAAAAGTATGGTTACTATCTTGACTATGGTCTTTGTTATGGGGATGGTCTGAAATGGGACTCACAATGCAGAATGGCATTTTTTGTCATATGCTGACCAGAGGAGGCAGTATAGCACAGTGATTTAACTTATTTATTTTATTTTTTATTTATTTTATTTAGTTTTTGTTGTCCGGGTAAGTGCACTAGACAAATCCTGCCTATTTTCAGGCACGACCCGGGGGAGGTGGATACAGATGAATGCCAACTGACCTTGAACCAGATTAAGCTGTTGGTGGTATTTTTAGTGAATGAGGGAAATTTGGCCAGGACACTGGGAAAATTACCCTACTCTGCTTCCTGTGAGCAGGGGGGTCCCATTTTCATGTGGGACCAAGATGGCTGCCTCTGGACATGCTGTGGAGGACAAGGAGGTGTTGGAGGCAGGGGAGTTGGTCTCCTCCCCTGTCTCTGGATTGCCAGAGACCTCATTGGTTCTTCCTCAAGCTTCTTCTAATGGATCTAGGTTGCATGCATCTCCCAGTTCATTTCCTTCCTCAGAAACCTCGATGGATCAAAGTAAGCAAACAATTGTTTCTTCCCAGTCTGTTCCTATACTGCAACAGCTAGCATCTGCTAAAGAGTCTCTACAGAATACTGACTGTTTACGACCTACAGATGTGGACGCTGTGCTGTTACTTGAGAAAACATGCTATCTTACAAAGAAACAGGAGCTTTTAGCACTTAAGATCTCAGCTTTGCAGCTGCCTACTGATTCTGACTCACTGTTGCAGACTACTGCGTCAGACGCCCGAAAGACAGCCTTAACATTCCCGCATTCCAATGTGGTCTGTTCGACGATTTCTTCTGCTCCTGCTGCTGAAACTTCTCCTGAAAACCTTGCTGTTTCCCCTGATCTTCTTCCACAAACCTCTGCGTCTGACTTGCCCCCTGCAGAGGTTGTTCCTCAGGGAGACTGGTCAGTTGACTCTGCTCTTGTTGCGGCAGGGTGGGAGAGGGATCCAGGTGTCGGTACCTGGCGCTCCAGTCCTTCCCCCGTTCGGATCACCCCTGCAGACGCCCCAGCTATTTCTCCTGTGCAAGACCAATTGGACTTTACACTTACGCCTGCTTTGCGCTTAAAACAGAATCCAATTCTCAATTTACCGGTTTCCACTTCTCCTGCAGCTCTGTTTTCAGACTCCGATCCTCTTCACCGAAGTTTACCACCCCAGGGCCCTGGTCTACCACCTCAACGGACTGAACAACCGACTTCTCTTGCTTCTACATCTACTAAAACATATGCATCTTGTTTTTCTGTTCCCACCCAACAGGCTAAGAAACACAATGCTGTCAGATTACAGTATTTGGGGGGTTTACCTGAAATGCCTGATGGGGTTTTGTTGGGCACACTTTGCTTAAAGACTCCATGAAATTTGCTACTTATGATATCCACGCATTGATACATGTTTCTAATGAGTCCCATTTTGATATAAGTTTTAAAACCTTAAAAGGTTTAGAGAAATTTTAGTCCCAATTTCATCTGTTGAAAAATACCCCTTTATGGTCACCTTTCAGTGCAATTCCTTTAACGAAACCTGCATAAAGACTGTCACTATTCTGTTTAGAAATGAAGGTGTTAGTTTGAATGATATTACAGTTTGGCTGAAACAAAGATGTACAGTGCTCTCTGACCCTGAAGCTATTTTTGATTCAGAAAATTTGTGGACGGGAGGGTGGAAGGTTAGGGTTATGCTCCGGACTACTGATACTGGTATTCAACACCTACCCAATAGTTTTCTGTTAGGCAGGGATAAGGGAGTTTTGTTCTATTCTGGACAACCTAAAGCCTGTTATAAGTGCAGTTCCACTTCTCATCTCAGCAGCATTTGTGACACTATTAAATGTACTGTTTGTGGTGGTCTTGGTCATGTAGGCTCACAGCGTACTGAAGAACCTCTCTGTGTTTTATGTGAAGACCTGGGACATACTTTTCAGCAATGTTCCTGGGCTGCCCATAATTCTCCTACTTTAGCTGATGGAGAGGAGCAACAGCTTATTATTACAGTTGCCCAACGTTCTAACATTAAGGGTCCCTCTTCTTTTACTTCTACAGTTGCCCCCCTTCCCCCTTCTACTACTTTAGCTGAATCACATAGTGTTGTTTCCACTGCCACTGAAGTAACTTCTGGGGAGGATTTGACTGAGCCTGTCCCACAACCTGTTATGTTTTCTCTACCTCCCCACCCTCCTTCTTCCCCAGTTCTTCCTAGTTGTTCTACTTCAGGTGGCTCTTCTATGGGCCCCGCACCATTAGAAACAATGGAACCTTCCCCTTCTGACCCTTTTACTACACCTTCTAGAATTACAAGAAGTTCAAGAAAGTTTGGTTCACCTTCCTCTAAGGCTCAGAGGGTAGAGACTCTCCCTTTGATGAATAAATATGAATTGCTGTGACATATTTCTGAAAACACAGACTCTGACTCTTCTTCTGTCCAGTCCTCTCACCCTGAACTTACTACAGATACTGAAGTCCCTATCGGCAATGTGGGGTCCCAAAAAAGGAAAGCCGAGGCCAAGACAAAACATAAAGAATGTACCCCGAGAAAGGGTAGACAGAGGTGATTGCTATGCATATGTCTACTTCTTTTGCAATACATACTTTTAATGTTAACAGTATAAAAAAACAACATAAAAGGGATTCTGTTTTTTCGTTTTGTCTTGCCTTACTGCTGGTCTCATACTTCTACAAGATGTTAGATTCCATTCTTTGCCTGAAATTTCTAGGGCCCAAAAATCCTGGCATTTAGGCCCCTCCTATTGGTCATTTGGACAGGAGACATGTTCTGGGGTGGGTATTTTGTTTCATCTTCCTAATGTCTCTGTTATTAAGATTCTAGATTTATGCCCTGGCAGAGTATTGTTGATAGACTTTAGGTTCCTTTCTATCCCTTTTCGATTATCAATATTTATGCCCCACAAACCAAGTCGCTTAGGATTGAACTCTTGAAAGTGGTTCGACCCTATCTTTACACCTCTATCGCGTCGTTTTGGTGGTGATTTCAATTGTGGGTTGTCCACTAAGGACAGGTCCTCATTCTCAAAAACACAAAATTATTTTGTGATACCACTTTTCTCAAAATCTTTTATTTTCTGCAAAACTGAAGGATGCTTATCTTTCTCTCACCCAGACACATACCCCTACCTTTCATAAAGGCTCTTTAGCTACCCGGATATTAATTTTTTGTATCCTCCTTTTTACAAACTTCCGCTGCTGAAGTACAGGTGGCAGAATTTTCAGATCATGATTTGCTTACCATTTTTCTTGGTCCTAAGAATGTTGCAACTTTTGGTCCTGGCACTTGGAAATTTAATGTTTCCTTATTAGAGAATTCTCTGTTGTTAACACTTCTTAAATCTTTTTTTCAAAACAGAAAATCTGTGTTTTTTCTTTACGATGATCCATGGTGGTGGTGGTGGTGGTTAGATGCGAAGAAGGATTTGATGAAATTACTGAAATCCTTTAGCAAAACCCATCATGAAGATTGTTATTTCACATACCATAGAACACGACATCAGCTGCAAAAACTCCTTACCCTTTCGTATACCACTGGCCAGGATTTTTCTTCACAAATTAGTACCCTGAAAAAATCTTTAATGGAATATCACTCCAAAAAATATGCTTCAATACAACAATGTCAATGTTTTAGTGTAAAAGTTGCCTATGATGTGATCTGCCCGTTTGCACATTTTTCTAAACAGATTACGGGGAGAACCATTGATACTATTGTGACTGAAGCTGGTCATACAATTACTGATTCTAGGCTTATCCAAAATTATGTGGCCGAGTATACTCAAAACTTATTCAGTCCATTCCCTATATGTCTACATGATATATTGACCTTCCTTAGTCCCATTTCTGTTCCTGATGTGCAACAATCAGTATCGATATGCTTGCTTGTGATATTCAGGTACCAGAAGTAGTTGAGGTCATCACAACTCTGTGATCTGGAGTATCTCTAGGCTTGGATGGCCTTCTGAATGAGCTTTATAAATTGCTTAATATTGAGTTGAGCGTGGAATTGGCCGCAGTTTATAACTTCCTTTTAAAAGCTGATACTTTACCATTAGAATTTAATATGGGTAGTACCTTCTATATCCATAAGAAAGGAGGCAGAAAATTACTGACTAATTGGAGGCCTCATAGCCTATTGAATACGGACTTTAAAATTTTAACTAAAATTATTGCTCTCCATCTAGCAAAGCTGGCCCCTCTTGTTATTTCGGAAGCTCAATCTAGTAATGTTCCAGGCAGAAGTATACATAATCATGTCCTTTTATTACGGGAATTGGTGGAACATGGTAATTCAAATAGGTTAACAGGCCTCCTGTATTCATTGGATCAAAGACAGGCATTTGATTCAGTGAGTCATGACTTTTTATGGCAGGTTTTGAGACATTATAGGGTTCCTGTGACTACTCTCTCCTGGTTACGCTTATTATATTCTACAGCCACTTCTATCCCTCTTGTTAATGGCTGGAAGGGTCCTTTGATACCTTTAAAGAGAGGTGTTAGACAAGGGTGTCCACTCAGTCCCCTTTTGTATATCTTTATTTTGGATCCCTTACTTCGCACCATTAATACAGCACACAGTGTTAGGCCTATTTGTTCCTTACCACTTTCTGCTTTAGCCTATGCTGATGACATGAGTTTAATAGTAGCTGATGTTCCTTCGGCAGACGCATCTCTCCATCTCTGTAAGTCCTTTGGTCTTGTTTCAGGAGCTTCCCTGAACTTGGAGAAATGTGTTGGTCGACGGCTTGGATCTCAGCAGTCGAATGATGTAATAGTTTCCAGTATTGCACTTTGTGACACCCCTTTTAAGATTTTGGCCATTTTATTTGGCTCAGGTCTTTAGACATTCTCAACTGGACTCCCAAACTGGACCTAGCGCAGGCCAAAGTTTCTCTTCGGAACACCTGGAAACTCAGTAAAAAAAGAGGGTTTACTTGATAAAATCTCACTTGCTCCCGATTTTTTTGTTTTTGGCTTATGTTTTTCCCTCTCCCCATGTTTTGGAAACCAAACTTCTGAGTATATTTTTTCAGGTCTTATGGGGGCAGCCACCTGAATCCCATTAAGCGTTCCATTACCTGCTTACCTTTCAAGGAAGGTGGTCTTAATATGATACACCCATTATTTTTTTATAATAGTTTATTTTTTGTGTCTAATCTTAAACCACTTTTAGTTAATTATGATGTGGGATAGGAATTTTATTTTTTTCAATCCTGTCAACCCTGGTTTCATCTTTGGGACCTTAACACTTTGAAACAGGTTAAACATGTATTGTCTACCCCTTCTTATCTTCACGATACCTTTTGCCATTTAAAACAATGGAAGATTACTAGCCATATGATTATGACTCAAAATAGGAAAGCCATTTATAATTTTTTGATGGATACCACTTGTGCAGACCTTGTAATTTTTCCCAAATGTCCCCCTACTTCCTTACCTGCTTTATATACACTGTTAAGGAATCCTCACATCCCCCAGAAGATGTGTGATCTACATTGGCTTAGTTGTCATGAACGGATCAATATTAAGGCAAATCATAAACATAAACAGCTGAATGAAAGATTGTGTTCCAGACCTTTATGTATAAATCAGGATGAAACAATGCAACACCTGTTTTTTCTTTGTTCCTATATCACTGGTTTTTGGTTATTTTTAGTGAACAGATGGAAGGAACCTTTATTTACTTCTGTTACTTATGAGATTTTATTGTATGGTAGGTTTCCAGTGACCTGGAAAAAGTGGAATATTGACACTCTAAACTTATTGTTTACCATCATTAAATGGCATTTATGGACTGCTCGCTGTCTTTTCACCTTGCAGCAAAAAGATATGTCCCACCTACTGGTAGTCCAAAGTATTGAACAGGATTTAAAAGATGTTTATTTTTCTGAACTAAGAAGTTTGTCATCTGGATCATTGTTTGCTTTATGGAAATGCTTACTATGGGTGACTGATTCTGATTTTCCTATTACATGAGTCTTTTGTATTTATTTTTGTCAATGTGATTTTGGTTTGTAGTTTCTTTGTCAATAAAAATTTCCTCTACTCTTTTCAATAAGTGCCATGGGATCTTTAACATCCACCTGAACTACCACCAATCCAGGCAGATGGGACCTCGGTTTAATGTTTCATCCGAAAGACAGCACCTCAGCAGTGCAGCACCCCTCTCTTGCTGCACTACAGTGGCAGCACTGGGATATTAATCCAAGTGCCAGATGTGGGAACTGAACCCACAGCCCTCTGATCTCCCAGCCTCAGAGGCGAGTGTGCTACCTACTGAGCCACTGACACTGCTAAGCATCTGAGCTGCAAATCAGGAGAACTGGGTTTGAATCCCACAGCCCTCACTTGCATACTGTGTGATCCTGAGCAAGTCACTTAACTTTCCTGTGCTCCCAGGTTGCACCTGTAAACATGCTTTCAGCTTAGTGTGTCTCACTTGGTTAAGCAATTGAAAAAAAAAAAGAATCTATAAAGGCCAGCCGGTGTCTTAAAACTGACATAAGCTGTATCACCAAATGCATGAAAATCTTATTTGAAAAAAAACGTAATGATTCTTTAATCAGGGTTTTACCCACATATATCCTGCCAGGCAGGTGTGGCTGCCTCCCAAATATTGAAGACGCACATCATTCTTTTTTTGAACCGGGGTGTTATTTGAAAAAACGGTATCTCTTTGCCAAAATTGCCTCCATAGCTGGTAGGGCTGTGCCCCCACTTTAGGCTTGGTAACACTCACTTCCTCAAGTTCTAAACTATCCCCCCATGGTGCAGCTTCCTTTTCCAGTGTCTTGAGCTTCAGTGCCTGTCCCGCTATCATTGGCACAGGGGTTGGGGGGGTCATCAGCTCCCATCATCTCAATAACATCACTTTCAACAATAGCAGTACTTTTATCAATAGAAACAGAACAAGTCATATGCTCCGTCACTAATCCTGCGGTACCTGGAATTTGCATTTTAGTAGTATCAGGTACCCACCCACCTGCATCATTCTCTTTCCATCCAGATCCTTGCAATGCTGACTGTACTGTCCACTGTGTAGGTCCCCAAATTTTTAGTACACAATCTCCATTTTCCCTACAGCCTCTTCCTAAGCCCAAACCTGCCACAGTCACATTCTGAGCCTGTACATCCTTGTTACACGGTGTCTCAAGTCCCGCTTCCACAGCTGTCGTATTAGCCCCCAACTCAACAGTTTTACTCTCTTCACAGAAAGGTGTACTTACTGCGCCAGAGGTCATTCGTGGTATAGAAAAACTTTCAGTTGGAACAGAGTGTAGTTCCACTTGTATTTCTCGCTGGCTATTGTCAGTATTCTTGGGTGGTGTCCACTCATTCTGGGACACCTTTGAAGTTGATGCATCATACAGCCTGTCAGGCAGAGCAGACCCAGCTTTCACAGCTTCAGGTGATTCACTCAGGCATTCCAGTGTCTGTATCTGTTGTTTTGCACTCTGTCCAGGAGTTGAAAGGAATTTTAACAGCCACAGTTGTTGCTCCAAATTCAAAACCTGCACGAAATCCACTTCATGTTGAAATCCAGCCACTTGCAAATCTACTACACCATCATCGCACATGACGGCAACGTTACTTTCCGCATCCATTGTCTCCACATCATGCTGTGAATTTACCAGCTCTATCTCCCATGTTGGACTCACAGGGAGGGAGATCTGCTCCCCTGTAGGACTACTAGCCAAATGCTCAGTATCCAGATCGACGTCCATAGCTCACCAGCACCCCCTACCTCAGAGTAGGGGAATTTTGGGGGTTGTGGGAAGTATAATTCAAAAACTTTCAACTTCTGTGTCTCTCCGTAACATCACTGTTCACTCTTTTTGACTGAAATCCTTGACATTCCTCTGTCTTTTCCCTCCTTTGCATTTCATTGTCCATTCCACTTTATTTCTCCTTGTCATCAACTATACTTAATACTATGCCTTGTCCACCTTCTTACTGGTACATTAGTTACCCAGGAAACCATTGTCTGTTTCCTTTCCATAGATCCATTACTTTGTCTCTTGTTTTATTCTTCTTGTCCTTATCATATACCTGTTGAAAAGATATACACAAATTTTGGAAAATCCCTTCATGGGACGTTATCATTTGCTGCAAGGACAAGTTGCATCTAGCCTTCCAGATATAGTAGTTGAAGATGGCAAAAAATACTTGTAAAGTTCCTTTATGAAATATATTCCATCTATGGGTGTATAATGCTAACACCAACTCCTGGTATGTCAGGGATCTTAACTGTGGTAGATTCCATAATGTTGCTGCCTTATCCCATAACTGTACAACAAATCCACATTCCAAAAACAGGTGTTCCTGTGTTTCCAAAAGTTGTTGCCATTACTGCCTTGGGCAATATCATTCATCCACTGACTTATGTTAGTTATTGTTTTTCACATTCAAATGCCCATGTATTGATAACCACACCAAATCCCACGTAAAAGCTGGAATTCTTTCAATTACCAACTGAGACAGTACTTCAGGAGTCTGGTTCATCTGGCATTGTGGTATAAGCATCACTCCTGTCATACAACAGGACTTGATTAACTCATATCTTCCTTGACTGTTACTTGATTGCATTGCCAGATATGGAACTTTCCATTTTATGAGCTTTTGAATCATATTTTTCATATGTATGGGGACTCTAAGGGCTCCAATTAGTAATCTTCCCTTACCCTGTGTCCATGACAAAATACAAACCCCCACCCACTCATTTACCATTGTGTGCCACAACTTCACCCCACTTAAACTCCCAAACATATTATGGTGTAAGTATATGCTATAAAAAAAGTAAAGGGGTGGCTCATCCCCAACCCCCCTTCCTTAACTGACCTATAAATGGTATCTCTTTTAACCAGATTTAAACGACTCCCCCACAATGCTCTAAAAAACATACTAAACAATCTGGTCTCCAACTGAGCTGGGGGGGGAATAGAAGTAAGGTATAAAAAAACGGAACTATCTGATTTTTTATTAGGAGCACCCTCTTCCTCTTAGATAACTGTTTATGAATCCAACTCTTAGAATAATTGTCTGCTTGCTTAGTTTTCAGCTGCTAATTCAGAACTGCCAAATCTCCTCATCCAAACACTATCCCCAAGATTGACATAGGTTCTGCCACTATGGGGATACCTGCATAACTCTATTTCTGACAAGTTGGATTCCCCAATAGCATACTCTTACTTTTATCCATATTAATTCTGGATCCTGACATCCTCGAGTATTCCTCAATCTGCTCTTCTACAATGATCTCTTCAGTGGTATATTGTATTACAAGCACCACATCATCCACATAAGTTAATACCTTAAGTGGCACACCCGGTGACCCCAACAATATACCCCGTATTTTGGGCTCCCCCATAACTGAACGTAAAAAGGGGGCAATACAAAACACATACAGTATGGGGTTCAATGGTCAACCCTGCCTCGCCCCCCCACCATATCTGAAATGTGTCCCCCTGCCACCCATTCACTCTAGGCCATACCCTCGCCATGCCATAAAAAATCCTTATCTAATCAATAAACTGATTCAGAATGTGAAAGGCTTCCAAAACCGAAAACATATAATCATGAGAAACTGAATCAAAGGCTCTTTGTTGATCCAGACATAACAAAAAGCCATCCCCCCCATGACATTTGTAAAACATTTCCCTTAATACTATCAAATTATACTGAATATCTCAACCTGGCACTGCACAATCCTGATACAGACTTATTTGTGTCTCTGCAATACTAGCCAATCTCTTTGCTAGTATTTTCCTCAGAATTTTAATACCCTGGTTAATAAACTAATCGGCCTCCAGTTACTTAACAGTTGTCTATCACCATTCTTATACCGGAATATCAGATCTGCTATGGTCATCGACTGGGGCATAGTTTGCATTCTCAATAGTTCATTGCATACCTCTGTAAGATTCAGCACTAACTCTACCCAAATATTTTTATAAAACTCAGCAGTAAGCCCAGCGCTCCCTGGAGCCATATTATTTTTCTGGTGTATAATCACCTTCTTCACTTCCTCTTCTTTAACAGGCTGTGTTAGAAGCTCCATCTGTGCTTGTGACAGGGGAGGAACCTGTAACTGATTAAAATATTCTTTAAAACCAGAAATAGGGGATGGAACTCCTATAATTTCCCTCACAGAGTTGTTTGTAACCTTCAACAATCCTTCTTTCCCTCTCTGTACACCCCCTATCTCATCTTTCAATTCTCCAATTACTTTTTTTCCTACTCTTTTTGGGGTATCTAAGAAGGGATCAAAAGTCTTTTTTTTTTGCTTTCTGTACCAAACCTTACCTCCTGCTATAATGTCTTTGCCCTATCATATTGCATTAAAAACATTTCCTTTTTAATCTGTGCTATCTGTGTTCCAAAATTCTGTTTTAAAATTTCTGTTCGAGAAATCAAAGTATGTAATTGTTTCCTTAAATTAAGGTAATTTAAATATGAATTCAGTGTCTGCTTGCATGCTACTTTCTGGAAAAAGGGTCTAAACTCTTTCTTAGAGACTTCCCACCAGTCCAGCACTGAATCATACATACATACACATGACAGACTTCCTTGCCTCCCATAAACCCCTCCAATCTCTACAAGTTTTCTCCTTCTCTATCAGTTCTGCATTTAATCTCCAAGATCCTTTCCCCAATATTTCAGTGTACCTTCCTTGAATGTGTATTTCAATACCCCTATGGTCCGTGAAGCCCCAATCATGCATATCTGCCTTAGTCACTTCTAAACCCTGGGAAAGGAAAAATAAATCAATATGTGTGAGAATAACTCCTCTATTATAAGAACCTACCCTCTGCACATGACAAGCCCTATTTGCATCATTCAATGTAACCACTTTAAGTATATCCATCAGTGCATTGGTATCACAGTAGAGTTTCTGATTGCTGGATCCTCTATTAGACCTGTGTAATCTGCAATTAAAATCCCCAACCCAAATAACTACTCTTGCTGTATACAAGTGAGGTTGAACTTTTTTAAACATTTCCACTCTTTTAACCTTCGTCTGTGGGGCATAAGAATTTATGACACGATATCTAGCATCCTCTATCTGAATGTATAGCATTAGAATCCTCCCTGGCTCCAATTCTAACAATCTTGTGACCCTAATATGTGGGTTGAGGAATAAAATCCCCACCCCATTACATAATTCTAAACCTTGGGACCAGAAGAACACTCCCTTTGTCCACAATGTTACGACATTATCCACTTCAGCCAATGTTTTTAGTCCTGTGTCCTGAATACACACTATATCCTCTTTTTGGTGCTGCAACTCAGACAAAATAGTTAGCCTCTGTTTGGTGTTTTTTATGCTGTTCACATTAACAGTGAGCAGGCCAAGGTTTAATGATGCTAAGAATGCTGTAAGCTATGTCTCCTTCCCAACTCATTTCACATTCTTAGATCTTGTTGCCCATTTCTTTTTCACTGTATCACTGGGACCCTGATCCTCTAGGCCAGATGAGCAGTCTTTGGTAGACGCATATATGGAGGAGGAGTCAGAGTTCGAACTATCCTCCTCTGACTCCAAGGAAACCTGCTCCACCGGCAGAACCTTGTATTTATTTTCCATGCTCAGTTTTTGTTTCCTTGTTATTAACCTTCTGTCTTTCCTTTTAGGTTCTTTGTATTTTTCTGCTTTTGCCCTTTGTTTTTTGCAGTACTTTACTTATTGGAAAGTTGGTTCCTTTAAATCTTCAGAGGTTGGCATTGAATTTATGACCTCCGGAGCCTGTATTTGACCTTCCATTATCAAAGGCTCCCCTCCCTCTTCCACTACTACCTCTTTCTCCTGCAGACCCACTTCCATTATGGGGCTTAACACTTGAACTGGTATTGCCCCAGGCTCCTCCTCCTGGCTTTGGCCTTCTGATGGTTTTCTATCATCTGCTCCTCTCTGTGCTCTACTTGAATCAATTCTCTATTTAATACCCCTTCATTCTGTGCTTGTTTCTCCTGCCTCTGTTTTTCTTTAGTAATCTCTTGAATGCATTTTTCAGATGCCTGAGCACAACTTTTTTTCTGTGCCTGGGTAATAATAGCATCATGGTTTCCCCAGCTGCCCCATTATGAGAGGCCCAGAGGTATCTCACGTATGAATGGCCCTTCTCCTCACACAAACTACGCTGAAAAGAGTTAGTGCATACTGTGGCCTGATGGCCTATGTCCATACAGTGTGTACACCATGGCGTGTCACAGGCATTACTCAGATGAAGTTGAGACTGCACTTATGACATGACTTAGGCTGCCCTGGGTAAAATAATGACCCTCTGTCTCTTCCCAAATAAAAGCAACTAGGGAGGTGAATTATGCCATTGTTGGACATGATGAGCTTACATTTCACCCTTCACCCCCCGTTCCATATTTGTTCAGAATCCGTAATGGTCATAGGCTGTTCCAACACTTCACACCGTTTTTTTAACCAAAACAAAATGTCTGCCATCTGCACCCCTTCATTTTTAAATGGGATGGTTATTGTTTGAACTGCTGGCTTTGTGATGGGAATGGCCAGAAAGGGGGACCATAAAGGTGAACCTTTCACTGCATTATACTTCCCCCCCCAAAACAATCCAATGCTTCCACTGTCTTAAAACTGATATCGTAATTATAGTTGTCTGTATGAATAAGGGCAAAAATCTCTGATGCATAAAACTTTTGAGAATTTTTTAGCAAAGTCCTTCCCACTTATACTCTGTCTGGGGGGGGTCTCTAAACCCCCTTTATACATCAAACGAATAGCACTTTTTTGAGGGGCAGGATCACCTTTATTCTTAAACAAATCAGCCATCCACAATAGGGGCTTAAAATGCTGGCGTTTAGTTTGATCACGTAAATTATGTTCTCCTAGGCCAATAGTCAAAACTTTATCAGGAACCTGGTGATCCTCTTGATTGCCCAGGGCAGCTTTACTTGTATGGGCCCCGGCCCCTTCATTTATTCCTCCATGCATATCCCCATTTCAAAACCGACATCCTTCTGAGTTTCCCTGCACAAAGCTTCAAGTCTCTTTACCTGTATAGGTTCTGCCATGTTTAAGGATTTTGGCAACCCCCCTCCAGCATGAATTATATCTACTGTCACATTTCCCCCATCGGTGCCATTTTCAAGATGTCCCAATCCTTTAACATGCTCCCTCTTCTCAGACTGGTCTATATCCCAATTCATTTTTTTAGGAGATAAAACAATTTTACCTGTGCTGCTGATTTCTTTGTCTGCAAAAAATTGTACCTTGGGGTCAGACAGGTCAGGTTTCTACAATCTGTCCCACTCAGCAATCCATCCTGCATCACGCAAAGCTGTCTCAGCTGACCAATCCTTCTCCACCCCAGGAATGGATTGAGCTCCACGCTTAGGTCCCAACTTACGAGTATTGGTCCCCAAATGCTTCCTTTGTGGTAGCCCCCTCACAGGCTCCTGACCTGGTTCTGTAGCCTCCATTCTCTCACTGCACTGCCCAGCCTCATTTGACTGTCCGTGCAGCTTGGTCCTCATTCTGGGTGCAGCAGGCTGATGCAGTTGCTGGATGCAGCCTTCTCCTGCACCATCTCCATCAGGCTTTGTCGCTGTCCCTCCATGCCACTTCATCTCTCCTTCTTGTGTCCTCTTAGGTCCTCCTCCAAGATAATCTCCTCATCCTCCATGTGCATCAGTTCCTTTATGGATATTACCATGTCTGCATCTCCCTCTGTCATTTGCTCATTCTCCTGGATTTCCGGAATCAACACTGGCTCTATTACTTCAATCTCAAGCTCCACTTCCATTGGTAAGATATTCAATTCACTGGACTGTACAATCAGCATCTCCTGGCTATTTCCCACCATAGGAGAATATGTTATCTCACTCATATGCACAGTCTCTTGCTGCTTAGAGGCTGAGGAGGAGACCTGCTCTTCAGCCTCCTGAACATCCTTCTCCTGTTGCAGCACACCAGGATGGCCATCATGATGGTCAGCACTGCCCCCTACCATAGAGTAGTGGAATTTCCCTGGTGTCCTGGCCAGATTTCCCCCCATTCACTAGAAATACCACCAAAAACTTAATCTGGTTCAATTTCAGTTGGTTACCATATGTATCTCCCTCCCCCGGTTGCCCCTGAAAAAGGGACTTCTAGTCTCAGTGGGCCTACTGGGTCAACAAAATTCAATAAATAAATTATAAATAAATAATACTGGCAGAATGGGGCAGCTGAGAGGAGGCATTGATTGCAGTGGGAAAGCAGGAAGTGGAGGCTCTTAGAAGTGGAAGCCCTAAGGAGGGAAGAAGAGACCCCCAGCCAAGGAGGAAGCAGCTACTTGTGGGGAACTCTGTTGTTAGGGAGACAGATTTGGGAGTGGGAGAAGAGGGATGGGGAGGTGAAGTGCCTGAAAGGTATTTCTGCTTGTATGGATGGAGAGCACATCTAGAGGATCACTAGGGCAGCAGGAGATGGGAAAGAGCTAGGCATTATTGTCCACCTGTGGAAAAATGACCATGAAAGGGACAGGGCAGTGATAATGCAGGGCTGGCAGTACAGCCCAGAGGTTAGAGTAATGAGCTGTGAATGAGCTTGGTACATCCAGAAGACCTGGATTTGATTCCCACAACCTCCACGTACATGCTGTGTGACTCTGGGCAAATCACTTAACCACCTAGTACTCCCGGGTTGTCCAAGAAAACAGGCACTTGTGCCTAGTGGACCTTACCCAGTTACAAAAGAATAAAATAAAAATAAAAAAATAGTACCTTTGGAGAGTTGAGGAGGGGCCTTAAGATGGTAGCATATACTGTATGCTGGCTTTTTCCTCAGTCTTACCTGTGTATGGCCTAGGAGATGCAAGGGTACTGCACAACAGGGTACTTAACAACTGGTTAAATGCATGGGGCATAGAGAAGGGCTTTGACTACATCAGAGACTGCAGGACTGTCTGGGAGAATATGAACCTCTATAAGGGAGATGGCCTGCATCCTTCTGGCAAGGGGACAACAGGCCTTGGTGCGAGATTTAAATGCTACTTTGATGTGCATTTAAACTAGCTGAAGGGGAGGCAGTAAAACAAACAGAGACAAAAATTTCCTTCCCTAGATGATGCAGCAGCAGCAGAGAGGGAGTGCCTGGGTGGAGAAATCTCTCCTAGGTCAGGGGCACAGAAAGGTAGGGAAAGGGACAGGACAGAAGAAAAGGGGTGTAAAACTCAGGAAAGGGGGTAGAGGATTGAAGAAGACAAGTAATGAGGAAATCAAAAAGGTAGGAAGAAAGTCAGGGGGAGCTTCAGGGAAAAATTCAGTCAGGAATGGGAGAGAGCAGCAGGGCAGCTGGCCGGGAGAAAGTAAGTTGTAGGCAGCCATGTGTGCCAATTCAAGGAGTCTTGAAAACAAAATTCCAGATCTGGAAGCCATCATGGTGGAGGCTGACCTGCATTTAGCAGTCATTACAGAGTCATGGTGCACTGAGAGCCATGACTGAGACATGGTCATACTGGGCTTCTCTATGTTCAGGAGAAATAGAGCAAGGAGGAGGGGATGTTTTACGTGAGAGAGAGAATCAAAGCCATGGAAGTACAGTGATACCAGGGCTGGAGGTGCATGGGTCACCCTCGAGACAGGCTTGAAGGCAACAATCTGTAATGGGGTAGTGTACTGGCCTCCAGCACAGGGAGAGCAGTTGGATATGGCATTGGAGAAAGAATGATGAGTAAGTGGGAGGTGCTGCTAGTTGGTGGCATCAATCTGCTGGATGTGGAGTAGAGCCATGCAACTACAGCTTCTGCAAGGAGTAGGGCTATCCTTGACTCCTCTCCATGTACACTGACTATAAATGACAAGAAAGTCGAATGCTGTTGTTTTTTTTAATCAATAGTGTCTGAATGAGCAAGAGGCACCCCCCAACCTCAATTTAAAAGTGATCCAGGGTACACACACATGCATATAGACACACACACACACACACACACACACACACACACACACTCTCACACACTTACTGGAAATGACATAAGTCATATTCTGCCTTTTTTAAGCAATAATGTCCAAGGGATCCAGAGCCCCCTTCCTCCAAAAGTGATCCAGGGCACACACATCCCCCTCACCCATACTGACTGGAAATAAATCAAAAGTAAACATTTTTTGTTTGCGTGTTTGCTAATCAATAGTGTCCAATTCTCTACATCAAGATCACATGCCACCACTCTTTTTCATAAACAGTGACTCAAAATAAAAACAGCAAATTCTTGGGAACAGCAGAGACTTACATACAGTACATAAAATTTATCAGGAGACACTTGTGAAGGTCACATTTTGGGGTAGATAATTTGACAGCAAATACAGTATAGCACTGTTAGCACAGAAACCAATATTCGCTGCCAGCTATACAAATTATTTAGTAATTAAACGCATTTGATTAACCCCGATGTGATCCTTTCTATACAATATTGTCATAATATGTTATGGTATTCTACTGTACATGTAAGTGTTACATAATTACAGCAATTATGATTTCAAAATATTTGTATCAAAAAGGACAAACGTTCTGGTTAGTAATTTGAGGCAACCACATTTAAGATTTTTGCTTCTGGTGGAAAAAAAAAATAAAATGACAAAACACTGATGCTGTATCTCCTCACCCCATCCATTTGGCACAAACACATGCAGTCACAAAATAATTTCTAGTGTGCTTGAATACAGTTCTGCCATGTACTTAATGAGCAAAGTTCTACATTAGATGAAAACTGCAGAACTTGGCATTTCAGTTAGAGCTTAGTTAAACCTCTTACATAGCAGAGACACATTTAAGCCAATGGAAAACTTCTAATCTGTCCACTCTGAATGTGAAAACTGCTACACAATGCAAAGAGACAAGAGCAAGGCAGTCCAGTCAGGCCAGAGTCAGGAAGTACCTGGTGCACCCTTTGAGTTATAGTTAACATTATTTTTAAGAGACAGAGCAGATTTGTATTCAGTGTCTAAAACCATTGCAGAAAGTTCGGTAACAGCCAACAGCCATAGACATACACATGACCCACTAGAGTAAACTCTTCTCCGTGGGCAACCAAACAGATATTTAAATCGATCGATCTATCTATCTATCTATCTATCTATCTATCTATCTATCTATCTATCTATCTATCTATCTATCTATCTTTCTTTCTTTCTTTCTTTCTTTTATTTCTTTTGAAAAAAAATATACTCCAAGGACTGCCATATCCTTAAAAGGCTCTAGTAATTAGAAAAAGGGGGGGCAACCAGGTGTGTATGAGTAATGAATATATTTCCTGAATGCCATGAATGATGCACTATTTGTTTTTTGGATCTGAATAATTAATTTTGGCACTATTCCTGCCTAACCTATTGGGAAAACCTATTTTGGAAATACAATTAATAAAAAAGAAATGAAACAGCCCCTACCTTATATCCTGTAAGATATACAACTCCCACCCCATCCTCTGTTAGAATCCACTCCCCTCTTCCTCCCAGGACCCACAATTTTCATTAAATCTGAATTAAAAAAAAATCTTCCATGATGGGTGGCTGGCACAACCCACCTGCTTCCTCAGCCAGCAGCCATCATTCAGTGCTTAATTGTGCTAAATCAAATATGACTCCTACCCCCCCACCCTGGCAACACATCCCCCCCAAGAACTCAAAAGGTGGTCTAGACTAGGGTACCATAGGGGACCCACTGGGCTGGGTCTGGGTGCATGGGGAGATGCATTAAGCAGGGCTTGGATGCAGGGGAGGATCCATCTGGATGGGCTTGGGTATAGAAGGGGGAGCAAGTGGGCTGGGCTTGTGTGCAGGAGGTTGACCTAGAGGACTGGGCATGAGAGCAGTAGGGGATACAATGGGCTGGACTTGTGTGCAGGAGGGGGGCACAATAGGTTTGGCTTGGGTGCAGGAGGGAGTCCTAGAGGGCAGGGTGTATTTAAAGAAGAGGAACCAGAGGACTTTGTTTAGGTGTAGGAGGAGACCCAGTGGGCTGAGCTTGGGTACAGGAGGGGATCCAGTGGGCGGGGCTTGTATACGGGAGAAAACCCAATGGGCAGGGCTTGGGAGCATTAGGGTTGTCAACCTAAGGAGAATTCCAAAACTGATTTGCCAAGACTCCATTGACTCTAATGTATTTCCTTTCATATTGCTGCTTGGGGTGGGAGTGGGGGGGGAGTGAAATTAGGGTTGGAAACCCTAATGTCATATTTTCCTACTTTTGTTGCATTATGTTGACCCTAACTGGTGCAAAAACAGTTTTTTGCAAAGTATAATATATGTATGTAGTACCTCTCAAATGTCATATTTTTCTACTTTAGTTGTATCAAGTTGAACCCGAACTGGTGCAATAAAATTTTTTTGCAAAGTATTTATATATGTGTGTGTGATGAATGTATCACAGAGTACTGTGTGACACAATAGAGTAATTGCTTTAGGATAACATTGAGTTCCTGCAGTATCCTACAATATATCACTAGAAGAAACTGTGATAAGAGCTGTTTATGCTGGTGGTTGAGATTTTGAAAACATTAAATTTTGTGAAAGTATTATTTAGTTAAAGAATGTTAAAACCCTAAAATATGGTTTAGAAGACCTTTTTTGGCTCATAAATAACCAAAAAATGACTGTGATCTGAAACCTAAAGTTTTCAGGTTTGTAGATTATGGTCTAAGTGTCTCCCTTTGTTTTTAGAATGAAAAATGTTAAATAAAAATATATAAACTAAACATTTGCGGTCTGAGCATGCTTAGTACAGTTGAATAGGACTTTTTGGAAAGGGGTTTTTAATGCACCAGTTGGAAAATGTCATGAGTTGAAAATGTGATCATAAAACTGTTGTCCGAAGTCAGAAATGTGATTGTGAAACTTTTATTGTGAGTCTGCAATGGGATTGTAAGTGATCATTTGCCTTTAAGACCACATATATAAAAAAGTGGCAATGAAAATGTCCTGAGTTACAAATGTGATTGTGATTGATCACATGTCTTTCATGACTACCAAATATGGAATGGTGGCTGAGATGCTAAACCTAGAACTTTCAGGTTTGTTCGATCTCTCTCAGGTAATCCCCATTTGAATGTTTCTTTAAATCAAAAAATGTAACAAAGAAAAAGTTGGAAACAAAAGGTTTTTTTCCATTAAAGAGTTTTCACTTGCCAATCAGAAAATGTTGAGTGCCTACAACGTGGTCATGAAACTGTTGATGTGAGTCAGAAATGTGATTGAGAGTGATCCTTAGCCTTTTAGGATAATATGAGTGTAAACATGTGGTCATGAAAACTTTATCATGAGTCAAGTATGTGATGGTGTAATATCTATAACTGACACTGTAGTAAAGTAGGAGGGAGGTACTACACTGGTGAGGTGTCACTTCATGGATGAGACATGAAACCAAGGTCCCTCATCTCTGGACACACTCCAGGTGGAAGTAAAAGATCCAAAGGCACTTACCACAGAAGACCATGGGGAATTTATTAAAACAAAAAACACAACAACTACATACAAACAAAACAACACAAAAAAGTATCAGAAAGAACATTGCAAAAAAAAAAAAAGAATTAATTAGAAATAACTGAGACCAAAGGAATATGATAAACATACCTGTGAAACACAAAACCTCTCAGGACAAAACCTGAGCAAATCAGTTTCGAGTTTTATGCATCAATGCTACAAAAAACAAACAAACAAACAAACAAACAACAAGAATAAAAGCACTGTAAACTCTCCTACATCAGAGATGCTGCCCAATCCATAGATCAAAATATGAAAAAGAATGCATGAAAGAGTAATCCAACCGAGCCATCAGAGGAACAAAAAAAGTGTCTAATTAACAAGCTAACAAACTGTATCTAAGATATACCTTCCAGAGCCTATTGTACTTACAGTACAGAGAGTGAGTTATTTTCCATTTGTTGGATGTCATGAAGTGATTTTTCATCTGTAAAATAATGGATAAATGTGTGCATTGAATAATGGATACATGTGTGCATTGAATAACGGATAAATGTGTGCGTTGAATAATGGATAAATGTGTGCACTGAATTTGTTGTAGCACCAACTGACATCTTGCCTGCCATAGGTAGCACTTAGTGCAGGCAAAACTGACAGTTATTGTGCTTGCCCATTATACTACTGCTGCCCCTGCAGTGTATTGGGTTGCTAGCTGCACACTCGAGCAGACTTGATAGACCACATGGCCTGTTTCTGCTTTCGGTTTTGTATGTTCATATGTTGCATGATATTGCCTACAGTGTTGGAGAAATTCACCTAAAACCACATTTTCATAACTGAGTCTTTCCATCCAAGGGAGAACCCATCTCTAAGTCATCAAAGACAAAATGATTTAGAAAGTGGTCAGTAAGTTGTTATTTAATCAAAAAATGTTTCAATGTTTCCACTTGGTCAGTACAGTCAGTTCTGGGACAATGCCTTACTTTTAGTCTCTTATGCTTATTGTTACCCTTAACACCCAACCTGCTGTGGCCAGATAAGTAAAGGATGTCCCATATCCTTTTGGGGACTCTGGAATCCTGTAACTGTGATATTGCCAGGTTTGATTTCCCCGGCCTACAGGATTTAAACACTGGTTCAAGAAGGGCTTTTTTTTGTGCCATCATATACTAATATAAAGGGATCTAGGCTGGGAGGTAAACTGTACTTAGGAGATATTCCATTAGCTAAATCATCTTTAAATGAGAATTTTCTTCATACTGCTCAACTGTCCCTGATTACAAGGAGCATTCCTCATTTTACCCCTCAAAACTGTTCTATCCCTCATCCATCCCTCATGAAAACAGTGCTGCCCACACAAAGAATGCACAGTAAATTCAGATTTTAAAGCAGAAATCCATAATATAATAAGATGCAAAGTCAAAAATAAGCTTTGTACAGGTAAACACAATGGTTTACACAGAAATCTGAGCTTGTAAAACCATGTTTGAGGATGTTTACTTCATTATGAGGGTCAGTGTCCTTCATTGTTCCTCATTTTGAGTGTCCATGTCCCTCATTTCAGTGCCAAAAGGTTGAGAGACTGCTGCCTAGTGTTAATTTAACTTTGCTGTGGAACAGTGTTTGCCCTGGGTACTGTTGAGGACCTGAGATATGGAGAGGCAAAGTGGATCACAGCTGGAATAACTGTAGCAGCTAAGAAGAACAAAGTGGTCTGGTGGTCAGATTAGTGGTATTTCTTGTATTTCTTTTACAGGGGGATGCAGGAGTAGAGATAGATTTTGGTCCTATTGCTGTTGATTGTGTATTGCCTAGCACTTTGTGCTTTTGCAGTTTTTTCTTAGCATCCGAGCAGTGACAGACTCAAGACTGAGGTGGCATGGGTTAGGAAGACCACCGTCACCATTCAGAGGCCACCTATTCCACCTCTGCCACCTCAAAGGGGGCTGAGAAGGAGGAGCAGCTGGAAAATAGTGGGTTTGGGGAGGCTTAGGGTGGTGGAGCATAGGCACATCCCATAGCCCATACCACTACAGAACTCCTACACTGCACTGGCAGGGTGGCATTGTCTCACAGAGGGACCTGATGTGGTGGCGAGGAAGGATGAGGAGGTCCTCCATGTTGGAGACCCAAGGAGGGGAGCAGAGGACCACAGAGGAGGAGGATGTGAATCCTGGTGGGGGACTCAATCATGAGAGGGATTCAGTTAGGACAGGGAGGGAGGAGAAGTGGGACATAAGGTGCCTTCTCAGTGCCATGGCTAGGAGGGATTGAAGGAGGATCCTAGGGATCACTAAGGAAGCAGGGAGGGAGAGCTGAATGTCATTGTCCATTTGGGGACAAACGACCTGGTCTGGGAGGAGCCAGAAGCAGTGCAGGAGGATTCCAGGAGATTATGGTGGGGTCTTAGGCAAGCTGCAAAGTCTGTGACATTCTCAGAGGTTCTACCTGTCCATGACTAGGGGGATGACAGAAGTCTCTGCACCAGGAACTTCATGCATGGTTGAAGAAATGGTGCAAAGAAGAGGAATTTTGATTCACTGGGGACAGGGGCTCCACCTGGAGTGATAGAGGCCTGTACAGAGGCAACAGCCTTCATCCATCCAGG
Source organism: Neoceratodus forsteri (assembly GCA_016271365.2). Lineage (NCBI taxonomy): Eukaryota > Metazoa > Chordata > Ceratodontiformes > Ceratodontidae > Neoceratodus > Neoceratodus forsteri. The sequence continues at coordinate 462,646,330 of CM028129.1, forward strand.
AGGGGAACTGTAATCCTCAGTGAACAGTTTAAATGCTAAATAGGGAAACATTTAAACTAGCTGGTGGGAGTGGCAAGCTAGGGCAGAAAGACATGGACTGTCCACTCCCACAGGGAGACAACCTCAGCAACAGGAGTCCCAAGGGTGAGAAATCCCAAACAGAAAAAACATTAGTAAGAACCCGGGGAAAAAATGGAAGGGGAGAGGGCAAAGGAAATGGGGTTGGGGAGGGACAAATTGACAGAATAAGGGGGGGCGGCCACAAAATCTGGACAGCCATGTGTGCAAATGCTTGAAGTCTGGGCAACAAGGTTGCTGACCTAGAGGCCACCATGGCAGAAGTGGACCTGGACATAGTCACAATAACAGAGACCTGGTATAACAATAACCACAACTGGGATACACCCATACTTGGGTATGCTTTATTCAGAAGGGACAGGGTAAGTAAACAGGGAAGAGAGTTGGCTCTTTATGTAAGGGGAGAACTTAAAAGTCACAGAAATATAAGGAAAGTGCGGAGAAGCAGAGGTACTATGGGTCATCCTAGAAACAAAGAAAGGGGATGCTATTCGAACAGGAATGCTTTAGAGACCCCCAGCTCAGGGGGTGGAAGTAGATAAGGAGATGATGGAGGAAATCCAAGGGATGGCCAATAAGGGGGAGTTACTGCTGGTAGGTGATTTCAATATGTCATATGTGGACTGGAACATCCCAGTGGCAGCTACATGCAGAAGTAGAAAAAATCCTAGACTCTCTGTGGTGGGGTGTTCCTCAGCCAACTAGTTGAAGAACCCACTTGGGGTGGAGGGGTCAATACTGGATCTAGTACTGTCAAACAGGGACAGTGGCACTGATGTCAAAGTGGGGAGTCTCTTGGGGATAAGCGATCACCATACGGTATGGTTCGATATTAGAACTGTACTGGAAACAAATAACACCTGTATTCATATTACATCACTGTAAACAATTGTACAAAATTATTCCTTAGGGTACACCATTGTTGCCATTTGTAAATATACTGTAATGTAAATGAATACTGTAAATATTGTTACACCTATGTTAATATATATCTCTTCTCTCACCTATGCTACTGCGCCCGAGTTGTGCCTGAAATAGGCATCTACATGCCAGTGTACCTACTCAGTCACCAAAGTTAAATAAATAAAATAAACACCAAAATGAGGGTCCTGGATTTCAAGATAGCTGATTTCAGGGAAATGGAAGAGTGCCTTAGAAAAGTACTGGAGGGGATAGGGAAAATGGAAGGATTAGAGGAAAACTGGTTGTAAATAAGGAAGGCCATAGAAAAGTCAATAAACCTCTGTGTCAGGCAGATTACAAAGAGCAGGAGAAAAAGGAAACCACTATGGTTTTCCAAGGAAGTAGCAAGGAAAGTAAAGGCAAAGAAAGATTGCTTTCTAAAGGTACAAGACAACACAGGAGGAGAAGAACATGGTGGCATATTAGGAGAAACAAAGAGAGGCAGCAAAAGCAGTTAAGACAGCCAAGGCGCAAACAGAGGACAACATTGCCATGTCAGTAAAAAAAGAGGGACAAGGCATTCTTCAGAGATATAAATGAAAAATAGAAGAATAAGGTGGGAATAGTAAAGCTAAAATGGGAGGGAAGGGAGTTTGTAGAAGACCAGAAGAAAGCAGACATATTGAACATGCACTTTTGCTCAGTATTTACAAAGGAGGGGGTAGGTGATGGGCAACAGATAGGAGAAAAGGGCATAAAAGGAAGGGAGGTGGACACAAGTCATTTTACTAAGGAGAGAGTACTCAAGGAACTAGAGTAGCTAAATGTTGATATGGCAATGGAACCAGATAGGGTGCACCCCAGGATACTGAGAGAATTAAGGAAGGTGCTCACTGCAATACTTACAGCTCTTTTCAAACTATCATTGGACATGGGGAGTAGTCCCAGGGGACTGGAGGAGAGCGGATGTGGTCCCGCTTCACAAGAGTGGGAATATGGAGAAAGCAAGGAACTATAGACCTGAAGCTGGACTTCAGTGGTGGGCAAGGTCATGAAAGCACTACTAAAAGAAAGGATTGTGGAATATGTTGCAACCAATGGATTGCAGGATCCAACACAGCATCCCTTACAGAAATATAAGTGTGCTGCGTACATGCAGAATGCATGCTATATGCTTAATTGTGTAATGTTTACATGCAGTTAGCATTCACAAAGTGAATCTATGTGAACCAGGTCTTAAAAGCACATCAGGTTCCCCTGTTGCATGCTTGACATGAGTGCAGCAGTTAGCTGGTGTGAACATCATTTAAATATCACATCAGGTTCACATGTTACATACTTGCCATGTGCACAGCAACTAAACTGGTGCAAATCTCATCTAAAAAAACACATCAGTTCCTATTTCTCATACTACTGCTAGCAATTAGAGTCATTAAAATACATTTTCTTTGACTTCCCATTAAAATTAGGTAAACTCATTAATTCTGATCCTTTTGCAAGTTGTTTAATGGCTTTTGATTTTTGTCATTAAATTAGCATTAATTTGTAAAGTACTGTTTGCTTACTGCATTAAATGCCTAGGATATAGTCAGCTAATATCCCCCATTCCAAATGTGCAAAGAGGAGCTTCTGTGTTGTGAAGCCTGGCCTTTTTTGTTTTGGGCCATGAAAATCCCCTTATGCATATTTTGTCCTACAAATGTGTTTCTCCATGACTGATATAACTCACTTACTTTCCCTTTGTCATTCTGTATGGAGCATATACACTATGGAAACGCTCAACATTCTTTGTGCTGAGTAGGGTCTTGAAAGCATGCACCATACCTCACATTTTGTCACTGAAATGAGGGACATGGACAGTCAAAATGAGGGACAATGAGGGACACTAACCCTAACAATGATTAGGACACATTCTGAAACATGGAGATGCAGTACCTCAGAAAACAGTGGAAACCATTGTATTCACTTGTACTGATGTTAGCCAATGAGAATTCATTTTTACCATAAAGCAGGGGTGCCATTTAGGTAGGACAGAGAAGGGCAGTTGCCCCACCCTCTATGCCCTTACTACTATGGTAAACCAGACAACACAGACCACTTTGTTCTTCTTAGCTGATACAGCTATTCCTGCTGTGATCCCCTTTGCCTCTCCGTATCTCAGGTCCCCAACAGTACCTAGGGCAAACACTGTTGCACAGCAAAGTTAAAAATGTATGCATTTTTGCCTAGGTTGTTCTTACAGATGTGGCAATAATGGCATTAAATATGGATTTAATCTTTTGCACAAGTGCCTCCCTGGCCTGTGTTGTGTTCATGCTGCAGAAGCACTCCTGACTCAACTGTGTCTGTACTGTGTTGTCCACTCTCTCCACCTACTAGTGGCAGCGCCATCACATGTGACATGGAGGAGCTCCAGCCAAGCAAGAACACATGAGTCATGTGAGTGGGACACTGTCTTTCCCACCAGAGAGTAGGCAGGCTGCACACTACAGCTTGGAGGAGTCGGTGAGCACTGAACTCTGAATAGCAGTTTTGTGGTGGCATATTTTGTTGGTTTACTGTTAGTGAGTCTCTGTCTCTCTAGGTGGCTGAAGGGGCTGGGGAGAGCTAGAAGCTAACTCGAGACTAGGCTACCTACTTACTCTACTAGGTTTGCCTCGCACAACAAAAAAAAAAAAGGAGGAATTTGCCTGTCTTCAGGCCACACTGGACAGCAGTAAGGGAACCTTTCCCCAGGCCAGACTGGATGGTAAGAAGGGAACCTCCCCCATCCAGGGAGCACCAGAGCCACCACCACTGCCTCAGAGGTTGCAAAGAAAGCACAGCAGTTGGACCACAGTGGGCTCAGGAAGGGTGAGGATGGTGGAACAGAGGCACACCCAGTCAGTTGTTCCACTCCACAATCCATACACCATTCTGGGGGAGCACAGCTCCCCTATGGATGCACCCACAGAGGAGATTAAGGAGGCTGAGGACACATGTCACAAGGGAGGCCCACAGGAAGGAGGCAGAGGACACCACAAGGAAAGGAAGCAGCTCCTGGTGGGACTCAATTGTTGGGGACAGAACTGGGGAGCAGGGAAAACTGAGTAAGGTGCCTGCCTGGTGCCATGGCTTGGAAGGACAGGAAGCGCATCCTCAGGATCACGAGAACAGCTGCACGGGAGTCTGAGCTGGACGTCATTGTCCACCTAGGGACAAATGACTTGGCTCAACATGAGATTAGAGCAGTGCAGAAGGACTTTGTAGAACTGGGGAGGGGCCTAAGACAAGTAGCACACACAGTATCCTTCTCAGAGGTGCTGCCTTTCAATGGCATGACTGAGGCGAGGGTACTTTGCACAATGCAGTTTAATGAATGGTTGAAAAAATGGTGTGGAACACAGGGGTTTGGCTTCATTGGTGACTGGGGTTCCACCTGGAGGGACACCAGCCTATACTGGCAGGATGGTCTGCATCTGTCCAGGAAGGGAATAAGTCTTTTGAGCAATCGGTTTAAATGCTTCATTGGCAAGCTTTTAAACTAGTCGAGGGGGGAGGCACTGATAAGCAGTAGGAAAATCCCAGCCTCTCCCTACAAAACAGGGTACTAAATGAGAAAAAGACCAAGGTAGAAAGGTCAGTGGGGGTTGCTGCAACTGAAGGTTAAGCCATCAAAAAATGGAAAGCAATGAGTACCAATGCTCGTAGTCTGAGTAACAAGCTTCCTAAATTAGTGGCCTTGATGGAGGAGGAACATCTGGATATCGTGGCAGTCACAGAAACATGGTTCACACAAAACCATGACTTGGACGTAAACATACCAGGATACACTATCTACAGGAGGGACAGAGAGGGTAATAGAGGAGGAGGAGTAGCTCTTTACATAAGGGAAGGAATCAAAGCAGCAGAACAAAAGGGAAAACAGGGAAGAGAGAAGCACTGTGGGTAAATTTGGAGACCGGCAATGGCACCACAATCCGCACAGGGGTTGTATACAGACCCCCTTCTCAGGGGGAGGAAATGGACAAGGAAATGATAGAAAGTATACTTAGTAAGGCAGAAAAAGGGGAGATATTGCTGATGGGCAATCTGAATATGCCAGATGTTAACTGGAGTGCAGTTGCAGCAGCCACTTCGAAGAGTGGGGTTATTCTAGATGCCCTACAGGGGGCATGCCTTAGACAACTAGTATTGGAGCCCACTTGAGATGGAGCAATCTTAGACCTGGTTCTCTCAAATGGAGATGAAGAGAAGATCACAGATGTAGAAGTGGGTAGTCATCTGGGAACTAGCGACCACCGAACAGTATGGTTCACAATAAACACAGCAATAGAGTCAAGCCATACAAAGGCAAAAGTACTGGACTTTAGGAGGGCTGACTTGCCAAATAGGTGAGTGCCTAAGGAATGCACTAGCAAATGGGCAGGAAGGAGGGTGGAAGAACAATGGGGAATAATAAAACTGCCATCACAGAGGTAACTAGCCTTTGTGTGAAGCAAATAAACAAAACTAAACGATGTAAGAAACCACTATGGTTCTCAAAGGAAGTGGCAGTGAAGGTTCAAGAAAAAGAAAGCTTTCAGGAAGTACAAGGATCACAGAAGGAGCAGGACAGAGAACTGTATCAGTTAAAGCAAAAGGAAGCTGGGAAGGCAGTCAGAACAGCAAAGGCCCAAACTGAGGAAAAGATAGCCAACTCAGTTAAGAAGGGGATAAAACCTTTTATAGGTACATCAGTGAGTGAAGGAAGACCAAGGGAGGGATAGTGAGGCTTAATAAAGGGGGAGGGTGGGCAGAGGGTGACTGTGAAAAGGCAGAGATACTAAACAAATATTTTTGCTCTGTATTTACAAAGGAAGAGGGGGAGGTACCTAAAACAAACAGTAGAAACACTCTGGATACAGAAGTTGATACCAGCCCATTTACAGAAGAAAGGGTTCTGAAAGAACTCTTAAAACTGAAGGTGGACAAAGCAATGGGGCCGGATGGGATTCGTCCCAGAATTTTAAAAGAACTAAGGGTGGAATTAGTGACACCACTGACTACCCTGTTTAACAAATCATGGGAGGATGGGGTGGTACCTGAGGACTGGAGGAGTGCAGATGTGATTCCCCTTCACAAAAATGGGAGCAAGGTAGAAGCAGGAAACTACAGACTTGTTAGTTTAACCTCAGTGGTAGGGAAAATGATGGAATCACTTCGGAAGGAAAGAACTGTCGAGTATCTAGAGGCCAGAGGGGCACAGGACCCAAGGCAGCATGGATTCACAGTGGGAAGGTCATGTCAGACAAATCAGATAGATTTCTTTGACTGGGTGACCAAAGTAGTAGATCAGGGAGGGGCTGTGGACATGGCCTACCTAGACTTTAGCAAGGCATTTGACACAGTCCCACACAAAACATTAATATACAAGTTAGCTAGCCTGGGAGTGGGTCCCAAGATCACAGCCTGGGTAAAAAATTGGCTGGAGAATATGACACAGAGAGTAATAGTAAATGGAGTCCACTCTGAAGAAAAGGGGGTTACTAGTGGGGTACCACAGGGTTCAGTATTAGGACCGGTCCTCTTCAATGTCTTTATAAGCGACATTGCAGAGGGACTGGAAGGAAAAGTATGTCTCTTTGCAGATGACACAAAGATCTGCAACAGAGTTGATGCACAAGGTGGGGTGGAAAGGATGAAAAGGGACTTGGCAAGGTTAGAGAATGGTCAAATGTATGGCAGCTTAGATTCAATGCTAAGAAGTGCAAGGTAATGCACCTGGGAAACAAAAACCCAGGGAAGAGTACATAATGGGGGTGAGATACTAACAACAACAAAATGGAAAGGGACCTGGGGCTGGGGTAGTCATATCAGATGACCTAAAGGTGGGCAAACAATGTGAGAGGGCAGCAAGGAGGGCTGGGGGGATATTGGGATGCATAGGGAGAGGCATCACCAGTAGAAAACGGGAAGTTATTATCCCTCTGTACAGACAGCTGGTCAGACCCCATCTGGAGTACTGTGTGCAGTTCTGGAGACCCAGTCTTTGCAAAGACATAGACAGGATGGAAGCTGTCCAGAGGAGGGCAACTAAAATGGTGCAGGGTCTGCACAGGAAGACATATAAAGAGAGACTTAAGGAGCTTAATATGTATAGCCTCGAGGATAGGAGGGAGAGGGAGGACATGATAGAAACTTTCAAGTACCTCAAGAGAATCAACAAAGTCCAAGAGGGTAGCATCTTTCAAAAAAAGAGTTGTGCAAGAACAAGGGGGCACAATTTGAAGATGGGGGGGCGGCTCAGAGGTAATTTAAGGAAGTATTTTTTCACAGAGAGGGTTGTGGATGCATGGAACGGCCTTTCGGAGGAGGAGGTCGTGGAGTCAAAAACAGTGGTGGAATTCAAGCATGCATGGGACAGTCATAAGGCAATTCTAGGCGGTGGGGGTAGAAAGAAGTAGGCTGCTGGTTAACTAGGATATGCAGCTTATCCAGTAGGCAGGGAAATGGGCAGACTGGGTGGGCTAAGCAGTCCTTATCTGCCGTCAAATTCTATGTTTCTATGTTTCTATGTAAACAGTGTGGGCCCCCTGCGGCAGCAAGCTAGGCCTTGCTGCAGCAGTGACAACACTGTGGGCAGCCGTCATAGGCCTTGATCAGTGCAGTACAGCAGCAGCTATGGCAGCAGCCAAGCAAGAAGCAGGCAATGCAGTTTGGGTGGATTCAGTTGTCGAGGTGACTTGGTCGCAGACAACGTTGTGGACCTGGGATGGTCGGTTCTAGCGTCCAGCTTCTGGCAGAAGGACAGTGGATGTGCAGACTGAAAACTGAGCTGGTGGCACATTGGGCTAGGCTACAGGTTCTGCCACATGGCCGGGTAAGTAAAAGTAAATCATTTATTTACAGGGGATTGTGGAAGGAGGAAGGACTAAAATATTGATGTTTTTTTCACATTTCTGCACCTTTGGGCAGCTTCACGACTCATATGGGATGTGTATTGAATGGAATGGAGTTGGGGAGAGAAATTGGGACAATGTTTCTTTTTTTGGGGGGAGGGTTCAGAACTCCAGCCAGGAAAAAAAATTGTTAGTAATTATGTGGGTTTAAGCCTAAATCTGATGCACTGCTCCAGGGTATGGACAGATTAATCGTATGCATTTGAATTTTTCTTGATTTGCATATCACTTTTCAGTCACAACAAATAAGTTTTACCTTTCAAAGATTTTCCAGACAGTCCAGAGCTTGCCACCTAGGGGTTAACTAGCACCTGACCTCCACTGGTTGTTGGCTCCCCCTCTACTGAAATCTGAAATGTCACCTCTGTCATAAAGTCTAAATTTACAAGGCATCCTCTGTGTGAACAGCATGTTTTCCATGAAGGATGGATAAGAGGCAGAGCAGTTTTCATGGGTAAAATGAAGGCTTTTCCTTGCATTCAGGGACAGTTGAGCATAATGGTTTGCACAGACTATTAGAGCCCCACTATAATCAGGCTTATGCCCCTCCGTAAAGCTGACCTCCACATCTCCAACCACATTACAACATAAGGCAAGGGAGAGGTCAGGGGTGTGCCCCATTGAAATGAATGAGAGTATTTTTAAGTACTACTTTATACATTATTGATGAATAGTTGGAGATTAATGAAGACCACCGCTCAACTAACAAGGGTCTTGTTTGTAGAAGAGTGGCCTTCATTATTCTCCAACTCACCATCATAATGCATAAAACAGTAATAAAAAATGTCTCCATTCATTTCAAGGAGTACACCCCACCACTCTGACCCATGGACATCGCCTGTTAAAGGCTCCTAACTCTGGCTCCCTAGTACTCAGGTAACAAACTCTTGACTTATATCTATACTTGGTGGGTTGTCTGTAGCAGTGTGGCCACACTCGATACAGTGTCTGTACATGAGGAGGGGTCTCTCCATGTGGGTGGGTGTTGAGTTATTGTTACTTTTGTGTTTGCCCCTTTAAGTCTGTTTGCATGGAAGCATTCAAAACCATGGAGAGAAAACAGTATGAGAACAAGCCAGACAGAAGAAATTAAGTAGTTTTGTGGGTAAGTGTGTGTTTTTGGAGGTGGGAAGAACCATGTGTTTCCATTGGTATGTGTGCTATAGTTTAGTTTGCAGCTGAGATGAGGGGGACAAGATAACAAAAAGTATATCAGTGGCAGTAAGCATGATGCATGCATTCAGATGTGTGAAGATTTGTATTGAATTACAAGCGAGCCGTATGTATGCAGGTAGTATATCTTAGTGGTTAAAGTCACTGAACTGCAAACCAGGAGACTTGGAGACCTGAAGACCTGAGTTAAAATCTCATCAACCCCCACTTGTATACTGTGTGACCCTAAGCAAGTCACTTAACTTTCATGTGTGTAGTTATCAGCGACCACTTGCTTTTGCTTGCTTGCCACATACATGCATTCTGTTCCCAATTTAACATTTAAATCATGCTTGCAGCACACATATCACATGGATAGTTTTATGTGTGCAACATGAAACCATTTCATATAATTTCTGTAAGGGATGGGTTCACAGGTGGGAGATCTTTCTAGACAAACCTGAATGATTTCTTTGACTAGGTGACCAGGGAAGTGGATCAGGGAGGGGTGGTGGATGTGGCCTACTTAGATTTCAGTAAGGCCTTCAACTCTGTCCCACACAGACAACTGGTAAACAAGCCAAGCAGCCTGGGAGTGGGTCCAAAGGTAGTTAAATGGGTACAATGTTGGCTGAGTAATAGAAGCCAGAGGGTGATGGTAAAATGGGTTCACTCGGAGGAGGGCATAGTAACAAGCGGGATGCCACAGTGGTCAGTTCTAGGGCCGTTCATCTTTAATGTTTTCATTTGTGACATCACAGAGGGGCTGGAATAGGAAGTATGCCTGTTCGTGGATTACACAAAAATCTGTAACAGAGTGGACACTCCTGAGGTGGATAGAGAACATAAGGGAGGACCTAAAGAAGCTGGAAGAATGGTCAAGGGTATGGCAGTTGGGCTTCAATGCCAAAAAATGCAAAATTATTGCACATGGGACATAGGAACCCAGGGGCAACGTACCATTTGGGAGTAGAGAAGCTGACAAAAACAAAGCAGGAAAGGGACCTGGGGATCATCATATCAGATGATCTGAAGGCAAAAAGGCAGTGTGACAGCAGTAGTAAGGTGAGTAGGATGCTGGGGTGCATAGGAAGGGAGATCATCAGCAGAAAGGGGGTGTTGTTACTCCTCTTTAGATCAATGGTGAGTCCTCAACTGGAGTACTGCATCCAGCTCTGGAGGCTTCATCTCAGAAAGAACATAGATTGTGTGGAAGCAGTACAGAGGAGGGCTACAAAAATGGTACATGGACTACACCAGATGTCCTACAAGGAAAGGCTAGGGGAATTAAAGAGGAACTGAGGCTAATATTTTTGGCATCAATAAATTCAGAATTTGGATCAGCATATCCTCAATCAGGCTTTTGCCAACAATCAGATCTGTATGTTACTTTGTTTAAAAATTACAAGTCATTTTGTAACCCTTAAATTGCTGCCTGTTCAAAAAAGCCAGTTTAAAGAGAACAGGAAATCATTTCTAACTGGCAGCTGTTTATAAAGTTCTTATTCTCAGAAATGATATGCATTCATCTAAATAATCCATATTTAACTGTACCTGAATAAAAAAACTATGTAAAAAGCTATATTTTGCATTGTCCTGTTTTTATGGGCAGCATTCTGTTACATTTCTCTTCATGGAACCAATAATTTAGAGTTTTAACTATGTCATGGTTTGTGCACAGAACTCTAAACATGGTTCTGATAGGTCAGCAGCTCATAATTAGCATTCTGTACACAAATCATGACATAGTAAAAACTTCACATATGTGATTCCATGAAGTGAACTGTAACAGAATGCTGCCCATAAAACACAACAATGCAAACTACAGTTTTACCTATCACGTTTTGCTCAGGTACAGTTAAATATGGATACTTTAGGAGAATGCATAATGTTTCTGAGAATATGAACTTTATAAACAGCTGCCAATTAGCACAAATTTCTTGTCCCCTTCAAGTGAAGAGCTGCTGATGATGTCATTTCCTGAACTCACAACCTAGTCCTCCCTGCAAGCTACCTTATATGACTTATTTCTCCTAAGTTACTTAAAACTGCAGGTGTAGTAAACATCTGAAAAAGAAAAATTGACACTGAGAGGGTCAGCACATGCACTTCATTAATGTGTAGATGCAAGGTACAGTACTTCACAATGTGATGGGGGAGATTGAATGCAGTGGCAACCATAGCTTTAGAATGACAAAGTTGAGTGCGGTTTTTAAAATACTGCAGGCATGAGATTTTGAAATGTCACCAGGTTGCAATTGTTGAATGCAGCAATGACACAGTCACAGAAAGTAGCTGAAACACATAATTTCAGAATGTGTCAGTGACACAAAATTTCAGAATGTAGCAGTGACACACAGTTTCAGAATGTGGTGGTGATACACAATTTCGGAATGTGGCAGTGATGCACAATTTCAGAATGCGGTGGTGACACACAATTTCACAATGCGGTAGTGATGAGCAATTTCAGAATGCATCAGTAATGCACAGTTTCAGAATACATCAGTGATACACAATTTTGGAACACGGTGGTGATGAACAGGTTTGGAATGTAGCGGTGAGGCACAATTTCAGAATGTGTTGGTGATGCACAGGTTTGGAATGTGGCACTGACAAACAATTTAGGAATGCAGTGGCGACACAGTTTCAGAATGTGGTGATGATGCATAATTTTGGAATGCGACAGTGATGCACAATTTCAGAATGTGGCGGTGATGCACAATTTTGAAATGTGGCAGTGATGCACAATTTTGGAATACGGTAGTGACGTACTGTTTTGGAATCTGGTGGTGATGTATAATTTTGGAATGTGGCATTGATGCACAGTTTCGGAATGTGGCAGTGTTGCACAGTTTTGGAATGCGGTTGTGATGGATAATTGCAGAATTCGGCAGTGACACATAGATTCAGAATATGGCAGTGATGCAAAATTTCGGAATGTGGTGGTGAAGTACAATTTCAGAATGTGGCGGTTACGTACAATTTTGGAATGTGGTGGTGATGCACAGTTTCAGAATGTGGTGGTGACACACAGTTTCAGAATATGGCAGTGACACATAATTTTTGAATGTAGTGATGATGCACAGGTTGAGAATATGGCAGTGAGGTACAATTTTGGAATGTGGCAGTTACACAATTTTGGAATGTGACAGTGACATACAATTTTGGAATGTGGCAGTGACAAACAATTTTGGAATGTGGTGGTGATGCACAATATTGCAATGTGGTGGTGACTAACAATTTTGGAATGTGGCAGTGAAGTACAGTTTCGGAATGTGGTGGTGGTGATGTACAATTTCAGAATGTGGCGGAGATGCACAGTTTTGGAATGCAGTGGAGATGCAAAGTTTCAGAATGCAGTGGCGATGCACAGTTTTGGAATACAGTAGTGACACACAGTTTTGAAATGTGGTGGTAATGCATAATTTCAGAATGTGGTGGTGATGCAGAGGTTTAGGATGTGGTAGTGATACACACTTTCAGAACATGGTGGTGATGCACAATTTTGGACTGTGACAGTGACACACAATTTCGGAATGTGGTGTACTGGTGGTGAAGCACAATTTTGGAATGTGGGGGTGACGCAAAAGTGTGGAATGTGGTAGTGATGCACAATTTTGGAATGTGGTTGTGACATACAATTTTGGAATGCAGCAGAGATGCACAGTTTTGGAATGCAGTGGTGGCGTACAGTTCTGGAATGCAGCAATGACACATAATTTTGGAATGCAGTTGTGACGCACAGGTTTAGAATGTGGCAGTGATGCACAATTTTGGAATGTGGCTGTGATGCACAATTTTGGAATGTGGTGGTGATGCACAATTTCGGAATGTGGCAGTGACACACAATTTTGAAATGTGGCGGTGACGCATAGTTTTGGATGTGGAGGTGATGCATATTTTCAGAACGTGGCAGTAACATTCAATATCAAAATGTGGCAGTGATGTTCAGTTTTGAAATGCAGTGGTGATGCACAGTTTCGGAATGCAGCTGTGATACACAGTTTCGGAATGTGGCAGTGACAATAATTTCAGAATGTGGCAGTGATGCACAATTTTGAAATGTGGCAGTTATGCAAAATTTTGGAATGTGGCAGTGAAGCACAATTTTGGAATGTGGTGGTGACACAATTTCAGAATGTGGCAGTGACATACTATTTTGGAATGTGGCAGTGATGACCAGTTTCAGAATGCGGCGGTGACGTATAGTTTCCAAATGTGGTTGTGACGCTCAATTTCGGAATGTGATGGTGAGGTATAATTTTGGAATGTGTCATGATGCACAACTTGGAAGGATATGCAATTTGCAGGGATGCACTTTTTCAGAATGTGGCAGGGATGCACAATTTGGGAAGAGGGAAGGACTGTGCAATTTCAGATGTGTAGCAGGGATGCATATTGTTGGAATGTGGTGGAGATGTGATGCACAATATTGAAATATGGTGGGTGTGTACAATTCTGGAAAGTGGCAGGGACAAGCAATTTCAGAATAAATGGTGTGTCCTGTCACATTCTGACAGCATGCACCCCCACTATATTCTAAAATTGCCAGTCCCCACTAAATTCCTCGATGTGTGTCCCTGTCAAATTCTGAGACTGATTGTCCCACCACATTTTGAGATAGCACATCCCTGTCACATTCTGAGATTGTGTAACCCCCCCCCAGCATTTTATAATTGTGCACCACCTTGGTATTCTATGCTTTGGTTCAGTGCTGCATTCCAATACCACCTTCTGACATGTTCTAAAGTACAATGTCATGCATCTGAAGATTCTGGAAACACAAGCACTGCAGCCAAACCTATGTCATTTTTTTTAAAGGATTACTATAGCTACCATTTCTTAAACTTTGGAGAAGCAGGTCCTATAAGGCTGCTGACAGGGAGGACTGGAGTGTGAGTTTAGGAGAAAACATCATCAGTGTCTCGTCACTGAAACTGGATTTTTAAATAGATAGTAAAATTAGGGTTTCAAAATAGCTCATAACTTTAAAAGAAAGTAATGTAGAAACCTAATTTTTGGTATGAGATTTATTGAGGGGAATGCTTATTCAAATTCTGCAATGTAGCAGTTTTGGCAGGAGTCCCTCTTTGAATGTGTACTCTCTAGAGGATAGAAAGGAAGGTGGAGACATTATAGAAACATTCAAGTACCTCAAGGATATTAATAAGATACATGAAGGTAGCATTTTGCATAGAATGAGATGTGCAAGGACAAGGGGTCATGATTGGAAGCTGGAAGGGGTGAGGCTCAGAGGGAATACAAGGAAGTACTTTTTCACGGAAAGGGTGGTGGACGTCTGGAACAGACTTCCAGCAGAGGTGGTAGGTACTGAAATGGTGGCAGGATTCAAGCATGCATGGAAAAGACACAAGGGAACCTTATTAGCAGAGCTGTTGGGGGGGGGAGTGGAAGCCGGAGATCAAGTAGATTAACACAGTAGGAAGGAAATCTTTAGGGCACACTAGGTGGGCCAGAATATCATCTTCTGCCAGCAACTTCTATGTTTCTATGTTTCTATGAGAGGTATAAGTTTCTTTAGTGTCATGGTCAACATTCCACCTGTCAATAAAACAAGTCCATGCAACCCAACCCCAGGATACAGCTGGAAACAAGCTATCACAGCTTAATGTGCCTTTCCTTGTCAAAACTTCCAAATACCAGGGCTGGCCTGGTAGAACTGAGGGTTGAGATGCCAGATACCACACATTGTGCCACGCAGCCAACATGGGTTTGGGAATGGACTAGGGTTGCGGGGGGGGGTCATCTTGGGAGGAAGAGGACTAAGCATCCGGAGGACTGCTCTCCTCTCCCAGGGCAGGTAGTGGGCCATGCATCGCTCCGCAGTGGCCCCCAGTGGAGATCGGAAGCACTGCATGGAGTGATGCCATATCAAGGGGTGGAGCAGTGGTGGACATCAACAAGTTGGTGCGTAGATTTCATTGCATGTCCACACTCCAGGGGGAACCCACAGAGCATGGAAAAGCCCTGTTCCCTGGATAGGCAACAGCAACCTCCCATGCCTCACCACTACACACCCAATGCTGGGCTTAACTCACTGGCTCACCTGATCCCCCACCCCACCTTGGCTCCAGTAAGTGGGGTGAAATTCGATGGGCTAAGGTAGGTGGGGAGTGTCTGTCCCCAATTTCCCAGTGGGGCAGGCTTCAGGTGGGTGGTGGCACAGTTGGCAGTGAGTAAGGTCTGCCTGAGAGAGTTCCAGAGGGCAGAGATAAAGAAAGTTGAAAAAAAAACTTACAAATACCAAATAAATTATGAGTGATCCTGCATCTGTCATGACAGCAGAATAGAGCAGAAGGTGAGAGAAGGGAATTGCCAGGTGTTATTGGGGAGTGGGCCATAGTAAAGGATGGGTATCACAGGATGCCAAGAAGTGATGGTTTGGAACAGGAAGAGGAAGGGGTGGTACCACTGAACATCAGGTATTAAGGGTTTTGGGAAGGGTTGAGGAAGGAGGACACCACTGGATGCCAGGGATTTATGGTCGTTAGAATTCTTGTTTTTTAATCTAATGATTTTATTAAGTTAGCTTACAAATCAATTATTCAACAAATGGGTAACAAATAGCAACAATTATCATCCTAGCCGGGGAAATTCCTCTTGGAAATACAACACTAAGTTTATATTTGCTGTACATAAATGGATACATCTTGAAATATAGAAGGTAATTCAAATATTTGGCCCTGGCTGGGGCGTACCCCTTACAAGTTATAATTCTAAGCATTTCTTTGTAACTAAATACATGAGCGAAAGTTTCCCAAGAAAATTACTGTATACATAGAACACATTCTTCTGTAATAACCATCTTGTACAGTTAGAAAGAATATTTTGCAGTTCAACTCAGATTACAGAATCTCTAACACATAAGTAGTGGAGTAAAGAGAAAACATATGCAATACTAAGTGAAGTGAAGTGAAGACTGGCCTTATGTGCTCAAGTAAGAACACTAGATTATATTGATGTGTTCTGGTGCTATTATCTCTCCCCTCATGTTTGTGCCTATTAGTGACCCGTGTTGCCATCCTATCCTGCCCCCCTCCACCTTTCCAAACTAATACTAACGCTCCATCTGTGGCTCATCTATTACACACACTATATATATATATATATATATATATATATGAATTTGAGTGACTAGAATCTGGATTCTGTCTGTTACCTCACCTAGAGATTCACTGTATGGGTAGCTAATGTGGGTTAAGCTCCAAAGACAAAGTGGAAATATTCTGTTGCGGGACCGCCTCATATCTCAACTCCCCCAGTGTTGTGTGATGCTGCTCCTAGCACCTCCTATAGCCATCTATTTTTTTATTTTGCCTTTATGGACTGACCTACCAGGGAAGAGCTCCATCCCCATCCACTCTTATCTAACAGCCCCTTTGTCCTCTCTATCCTATTCCCCTAGGAGAGACAGCCAAGCTCATATATTGTAACCCTTGTGCCCAGGCTACTTCAAATTTATGGTACATGCATTTCACTTTTAATTGTACCCTCAAAAAGGAGGCCTGTTGTGGGACTCCTGCCTCCCACTCCTTGGTGGAGGGGATACTTCCCTGTCTCTGTGGCATGATCAACTATCCTTTTGCCTCCATTGCCTTTAATAAATCACAGAAGTGGCCTGAGATATTTGCCCCATAATAGGGTCAGGTTCCCCTAATATACAGAGTGTAGGAGAGTGTGGAAGATGTGTCCCTTTACAGCATTCGATGCCACTGCCCCAGCAGCTTTTTTTGATCAATTGATATCTGGGGTCTGCTGCCCCCTGTTGGGCCATCCACCAATATTTCTGCCAAGTGTCCCCTGAGCATACCCTTCACAGCTGTTCAGCCCATCTCAATATGTGTAAGTCCCAGTTAGGAAGATGGAGCTGCTGCATAGCAACATACACATCATTCCCCCCTCAGAGGGTTATTTGGACAGTTTGTCCATCATTTGATCCATGTTGCTTTGCTTTCACTTGAATGTGCTTCCCAACCAGTCTTTAACTGCATGCCTAAGCTGCAAATAACTCTAGTGGTCTGCTGCCAGCAGACCATACTCTACCTGTAGCTGCGATTTCCAAAATGTATGTGTATGAGGGCACAGCAAATACTCCAAAAAATTATTCCCCTTTCATTTACAGTGCTTCCAGCAACATGGCTGTCCCACCATCCTTAACCTAGGCTTTTTCAAAATACCTTTGTGGACCCCTAAGGTTTGGGAGCTCCATCCTGCCATTCACCTTTCTATTCTGAGGGGAGTCAATAGTGTATTTGAATGAAACTGGCAGAGTCCTCTGTGTATCCCTACAGTCCAAGAGGTATGTTTGTAAAGGTTTAATGTACACTAATACCCTCTCCATCTGCAACCACCCAGGCCCACCTTGTTCTGAATGGGCAAGCCAATATGCAACACTTCTGACCCCATTTGCCACATGGTACACCATAGGCCACAGGACATTCCAGACTCCCTTTATACTGGGTACCCAATGTGTCTTCCTGCCAAACATCGGTTTCTGATGCACTCAAATAAAAGTGGAGAATATACTGCACATCTTCTGCCACCATCTCCAATCACTTGCATGGAGAAGCTGAAAGGTTAGTAGCTGATTTTCAAGAAAGCCATCATTTTTATGGCTGCTATCTTGCCCCAGCAAGGAGAGATTAAGCTTCTGCCACCTTGTTATGTGCTCTGCCAGAGATATCAACAGCAGTTGCAGGTTTTCCTCTATATAATGTTCTGGATTTGGCTTTATTATTAGCCCTAAGTATTGCATTCCATTAAGTGCCCATTTCAGCATCTTCCCATGTATGGTTACCACCTGCTGTGGGCATTGATTTAGAGGGAAAACCTCTGTTTTTTCCTGTTTACTCAAAACCCTGGTATGGATCCATATCTGAAGAAATATTCCAGGGAATTTTCAAGTAAGCCTCGTACCTTGGAAATGGTCAGAAGCAAATCATCTGCATAGAGCAGAGCTTTGGAAGTGATCCCACCCACCTCTATACCCTTAATAGCTGGGTTCTTCCTTATAGCCACTGCTAGCGGTTCCACTGCCATGACCAACAGGAGTGGGGATAAGGGGCAGCCCTGTTGAGTACCTTGGTGGAGTGAGAATCTGGTGGACAGAAGCCCATTAGTCAACACCTCTGCCCTGGAGCGGTCATACAGAGCTCTATACTCTGCAGTGAATCAGAGCCCTACCCCATTGCTTTTTATAACCTCAAACAGATATTCCCACTCCACCAAGTCAAAGGCTTTGTCTGCATCTATGGAGATTATGGCTGATGATGTTTTCTGCTGCTGTGCACCATGCAAGATGTTAACTAACACCCACATGTTATGGGATACCTGGCATCCTTTCATAAAATCCATTTGAGATGGATGAATGATCAGTGGCAATACCTTTTCTAGATGGGTTGCCAGCAGCTTTACTCAGGCTTTCATGTCCACATTCAGGAGTGAGACAGGCCTATAATTTGTATTGAGAGAACCATGTGGTTTGGGAAGTACCACGATGTTGGCCTCCCGCATAGTGAGAGGTTGGGGTTACCCTTCCTCCACGTGTTGAAACACCGCCATGAGATGTGGTACCAGCTGTGATGCAAAAGCCTGGTACAGCTTCACACTGAGTCCATGTAGGCCTGGTACCTTCCCTTTAGCTTGGGATCTCACTGCTCTGAGGGCTTCCATCCTCATTATTATCAGTGCCTCCAAGTCCCTAATGACCTGACAAAGGAGCTTTTTTAAGCTTTGGCCCCAAAAGAATGGGTTAATGATGTTGGAGGCAGAGCATGGCTGAGATAGAGTCCTATATAAGTCTTCATAAAACTTCCTGAAGATATTATTGACCTTAAAGGGACCCTGTCAATCATTTTTGCATTATATTATTTCTAGCTGAAAAGCCACATTTTATTATCGCTTACCATCTCTAAAACTCATTTACTGTATGTTGCAAATTGTTTTATAGGCTTGCGTTCTTAGTAGAACTGAAATGCTTGCTCATGGTGTAGTTATATCCACCCTGGTTTAGTTTCATATCCTTGATGTACTCTTATTGCATTCCTCCTGAACATTAAGAACATCTTCGAATAGTGCAGCAGCTCATGATGCAATAGTCTCCTCTCCTCTTGCTGCATTATATGTCTGGACAAAGTTGGGGATGTTCCCAAGTCCAGGAATGATGCAGTGGGAGTTAATCAAGGAATGAAAACAAAGACATTTTTCTGTGAACACCAGTATGGTCTGCAGTCTGTTTTTCACTTTTAATAAGAAAAAAGGAATCACAATCAAACTACCAGCTACATAAACCAACTGTACAGAATGTGAGCAATCATAACGTTTTTTTATACTAGGGACAATTTGAAGCCTAAGGGGATCAACAGTGTCCCTTTAACAGGATCTGCCATTAGATCCCCTACGGGTCTCTTATGTGGGGTGTATGAGCGTCATTGGCTTTTTTTCTTAAGTCAATATGCCACCTGTTTGGATGCATATTCCCCACCTTCCCAGTAGTATTGTCTAGTGTAAAACAGGGCTCTCTCTGCCTGTTTGTTTAGAATGGTGTTAATGTTGTATATGACCTGTAGCACATCTCTTTCTCTCTCTCAAGTTGTACTGAGGGATTCTAAGTATTGTACAGGGCTTCCTCTGCCACTCACAGCTGCTCCTGTGGGTTCTCTAGTTCTTCCTTACTTTGTCTGTTAAGATGGGAGGAGTAACTGATGATTCAGCCCATGATAAAGGCTTTAAAGGCATCCCATATCACCTTCCTGGAGTTATCTGGGCAATCTTTCAGTTGGAAGTGGACTCGTGATCTCTCTCTCTTTAACCAGGTCACAAACTCTGGAGTGTAGCATGGGGGCACATCTGTGAGACTGTCTGTCTGGCATTCTTATGTGAGGGCTCTCCTTTCTCACATGCGACCCTATACCTCAGTGGGTCTCGTTCCATGTTAAAATCCCCTCCTATGATGATAGCTGTTGTCGGTGTGGTGAGATCTGACATTTCTGATGCTAAAGCATGAAAGAAAACAGCATCATCTACATTCAGGGAATATATGTTAATAGAGAGAATGTCTCTTACCTGCACCTTACCCTTTACCATGATTCATCTACCCTCCTTGTCCATTACCTTGTCAGCTGTTGGCAGTGCACTGCTCCTTTTTACCAGAATTGAGACCCCTCCTTTTTAGACACGAACCAGCTAGATGTTTTCCCCCTACCCATACTCTCCCCAGCTTGCAGATCCTGGCTTTAAGGAGATATGTTTCCTATAGGAGTGTCACATCACATTTTCAACTTCGGAGCATTGACAGTGTCTTTTTATCAGGGGGTATACCCCATTTATGTGAGACATATTTTAACTCAGTCATAATTACTATATGCAGTAGATGTCCCCCTCTTGAATTAAAATAGAAACTGTCTTATCTGGCAGCCATGTCTCCACACAACTCTTTCACTGGCTGAGTCTATTGAGAGGTAGGTAAGAAAAGATACAGACAGAAGGTGAGGGAAAAGACACACAGAGAAGATGAGAAGATATTCTGTAACCATGAAAAATAGTGTAAGTCATCAAGTTCCATTATACATTTCCAGTCCAGACTCATAAGGACTGCCCAGCTAATTTTCTGGTTTTGGAGCATGGAGTATACATTAGTGGAGTTATTTTGCCTAACATCTTTTAACAAAGCAGACCCCTTGGTCTGTACTAAGGGTAGCCATTACGGCTGGATGATACCCTGACCGTCTACCCCCCTAACCCTAATACTCGGCATATTGCTGGCCCTAGACACCCATAGATTGAACTTGTCATGACAACCTAAGTCCCATAACCCTTAGCCCATAAGGTTATCTCATGTCATCAGTCCTATATTTTTATTCTCTGCTTCTCCATTTGCAACTCCCACATCTTCCTCAGAGGCATAAACAAAACAACCCTCCTCTCCCTATTTTGGTATATTTCCTAGCTGTCCACGTTGGCACAAAAGATATAGGGAGAATAAATCCATGCTGGATTAAAAATAACTTTATATTGACTGTAAATAAGGTAGCAGTATAAAAGGGAACACATTATCAGCAACATCTTTCAAATAGGTAGGGCCTCTGAGCATATACAGCCATGATGCAGTCACTTAATGTTGGTTAAGAAAATGATGCAAGAAAGAAGGCACACATTCCCAAGGAACTGGGGATCCTTTTGGTGTAGGAGAGATCTGTACAGTTAGGATGGTTTCCATTTAAAAAGGAAAGGGACCATTCTACTGGCAGGAAAATTAGATGAAGTAATTAATTTAAACTAGGATAAGGGGCACTGGTGAGGCATGTGATTCAGTGATAAGAGTACATACTGACAAACCTATTAGAGGAACAGATAAACACATAACTGTTACTAAATAAAAGTTATGGGATGGAAACAAGAAGTTGCAAATAAATAGGAGGGATAAAACTGATAGGAAGGATCAGAGTAGTGAAAGGTGGTGATGTTTGATAACAAATGCTTGTACACTATGTAATAAAATGGAGGCAGTGTAGGCTATTACTTACCAAGACAAATATGGCACAACAGCACTTAAAGAAACTTGGTGGAATAAGGTGATTTTATGAGGAATAGATTTGTAGATGACTTTAGACTATTCTAAATTGCTAGCTGAGGCATACAAGACGTTGTGGCCCTATTTGCTTGGGACAACACTTGGGCTAATATTTTAGGCAATGCTAAAGAAGGCATGAAGGATCTCTGAAAACTGTTGTTGCTCCATGTTCAAAACAAGTGTGGTGCCCCATTACAGGCTACAACCAAACTGAAACAACCTGCACTGAAGTGCAAACTTCCCCAGAACAGGGAACAAGTATGGGCACACAAATCTCTTTTCAGTAACTTAATAACTATTTTATTTATAATGCAAATCTGCAATTGTGCAAAACCTTATTCATCTACAAAAATGAAGCAATTACTAAGTCACTCTTCAGAGACAGTTCATTTCAGCAGCCTTTAAACCTTTTAGCAGCAATTTTATAGTAATTTTTATGTTTGCTTGCATGCATGTGCAAGAAACATAGTGCCAGCATACGAGTTTTCGTAGGTGTGCCTCCCTCACTTCCAGTACCCTGTTCCCTTTTGCAGGCATGGCTGCACCATGCCAATGAACGTTGGAGCTGTCTATGACAGCTGTTCAGATGCAGTGGCATACAGTTGAAAGCAAAAAAACGCTGCATTCAGCGGTGGTAACATGTAGGCAATTTGCATACTGCCATTGGCAGGTAATTTACATACTGCCATCAGCAGTATGCAAAGTGCCTATACTCTGCCACTGCACCCGTATAGCTGTCATAGACTGCTCTGTTTTCTTCTACCCAAGTAGCATGCTGGGAGGCCACTCCAGTGTGCTCATGCGCTCCCCCCCCCCACCGCATACGGTATGGTTGACGTTGGTGCTCAATCCCCCATCGCCTTCACTGCCCCCAACAGACTTCCTGCCATGCTGGGAGCTCACCCCAGTGTAGCAAAGTCCATATGGCTGACTGGGGTTGCCCAATCCCCATCAGCTCCACTGTACTGTTTGTAACTCCCCAAACCAGGTTCCAAGTCCCACACTGGAGCCCACCCCAGCATGGCAGAAGTCTTATGGCCGATGGGGTGTCCAGTCCCCCATCAACTCCAATCGCTCACCTTTTAAAAAGAATTCCAGCTGCCATGCTGGAGCCCACGCCAACACGGCAAAAAGTCCCACATAGTCTAAACAAACAGAAACACCTGTAAAAAAAAAAATGGTCCTTTGCTGACTGTCTTGCCCCCAACCCACACTCCATCCTCTGCGCACTCCACCTCCCCACACCTCCTCCCATCCCATACTTACCTCCAGAGGCTGACGTGATGATCTTTGGTGGACCGGGAGCACGTCTGCACTCTTCAAAGCTGACCGGGAACTGAAGAAATGGCGGTACGCTGTATAACGCTATAAATGTTTTTTTTCAACTTTAGTGCATATATCAGCCATTTTTGGGAATTTTTTGGCACATTTTCAACATGGGGTACTTGAGGACCCACCTAATGAATTAAGTCACTGTCATTTTGTTATTCGGTCCTGAAAGATGATTTCACGGTCACTACATGGAACCACCTTTCGGGACCTAGTAATGAAATGACAGTGTCACAGTTCGTAAGGAAGGCCCCCAAAAACCCAATGTTGAAAATTTGGTGAAAAAATTCCCAAAAATGACTGTTTTACGAGGATGCTTTGCGCAGTTCCTATGCACGCTAGTAACTTTGACAATTTTTAATATTTTCAGTCCATATTTTCAACATTGCCATTTTACCAAGCCTCTTTATGAAGAGTATAGCTGTCATTTTTCATATCATGCTTAAAATGTGTTTTCGCACATGTAGTACACATTAGCATGGTCGGTGTATGAAATCAATGTTCAGGACACATTAAGAAAATCACAGTGACACTGGTCATGAGCAGAGGTGTTAAAATGACTATGTTGAAAATTTGGTGACAAAAGTCCATTAAATGACTCTGTCAAGAGCGTGCATTGTGCAATTTCCACGCACCCTCATAAGTTCACGAATTTGTAATATTTTCAGACCAGATTTTCAACATTAACATTTTTCCACAACTCCTTATGAACAGTACAGCTGTCATTTTTCACACCCTGGCCGGAATGTGTTTTCACACTTCCGGCGCAGAATAGAGTGGTCACTGTGGTAATTTAGTGTTCGGGACAGATTATGAAAATCACAGTGACACTGTTCATGAGTGGAGGTGCAAAAATGCCTATGTTGAAAATCTGCTGTAAAAAATTCCCAGATTAATTACATTACTGGTGTACATTGCGCAGTTCCTACGCACGCTCATGACTTCACCAGGTTTTGTATATTTTCACTCCAGATTTTCAACAAATGTCATTTTTTACACCTCCTCATGAACAGTACACCTGTCACTTTTCACATCCTGTTTGAAATGTGTCTTTGCACCTGTGATGCCAAATTGTGCAGTCGCTCTGCAAAATCACCTTTCACGTAACAAACTGATAGTGTCACTGTTCATGCAGTGGGGTCACAAAAAATCCCATGTGGAAAACTTGGAGTAAAAATACCAAGAAACTCCCAGGGCGTTAGGGTTTTCGACCATAATATCCTACCTTGTAGGGACTGACAGGTGTCAGGGGTGTAACTTGGGATTGTCTACAGTAATGCTCATGCCATTTCACCCCCACCCCCAGCCCCACCCTTCAGCCAGTGACAGGCATCGAGGTGCGCCTTGGACCCTTTGCCCCCAGAGTTCATCCCATTCTCCTATACTGTGTCCATTTCAGGGTATTTCCTTATGGAATGAGGTGAATGTAAAGGCGAAACACCCCAAGGCACACCTTAACACTTGTCAGTATCTGAAGGGTAGGGTGAGGTGAAATGTCATGACCGTCATGGGTGATGATCCAAAGGCACACCCCAATGCCTGTCCATCTCTGCAGAGTGAGGATGGAGTTTATTTATTTATTTATTGGAATCTCGGATGACACCTTTGAGCTAAAAGCTCATTTACGAAGTTTCCACGTCGTAAGGCAATAGACAAGGTACGTAGACATTACAAAACAGCTAGGGGTATATACAGCAGGCAAGTACATTATGGTACATACAGATACAGATTCAAGCAAGTACAGTTAAAATACAACAGGTAGGAGAGGTCAACTTTATTGCAACAGTACTAAGAGCATACCCAAGGTGGACAAACAATTTATAGTGGTAGCTGAGCTTTAGAGCATGCAGGTAGAGTTATGGAGGGTCAGAAGTGGTGGTGACCAAAGGAGGGGGAGGACAGAATAGATGAGAGCAGGGGGAGGATGGGGTCAGAGACAAAAGGGGTGACAGAATAAGTGGGTTGAGTATTCAGAGGGGTGGGATTGGATAGAAATCTGCCCAGGGTTACTGTATGTAGGTGATAGGGCAGGGCTGGATGATGTGGGGGGAGACAGGGATAAGGGAAAGGGTTTTAAAGTGTGGGGTACAGTGAGGGAAGCCGGGGGTCAAAATTAGGGAGGATTAGTATCTGTGAAGAGAAAGCAGGAAGGTGGAGGGATAAAGAGGAGACATGGAGTCACACCAGGCAGGGGAGGAAGTGGGGGGGGGAACAGGTGCTATGCAGGACCGATAAGCTACTAATAATGGTAGGATTATGCACAGGTGACACAGTCACAATTACTAAGAGTGGCCAGGTACTGCAGCAGCTTGACCTTAAATGGGCGTAGTTTTGTTTCCTCAATCAACTCAGAGTTAAGTGAATTTATCCAGCAGGGGGTCCTGTATTTGAAGGACCCTTGGCCTAGTGAGGTCCGTTGGAATTGGATAATAAAGGCAGCTCTACTTGACCCCCTAGTTAGTCTGGAGGAAGTGGAGTTTCTTAGCAGTTGCCTCAGTCCAGGAGGAGCAAGACCTAGGGTGGATTTTATATCTAATAGACAGACTTGGTACTGAATTCTGCTATTCAGGTTTAACCAACCAGTGCTTGAGTATAGATCACAAGTGTGAGTTAAACAGTCCACACCCAGGACTAGTCTGCAGGCTTTGTTTAGGACAATCTTGATTGCCTAAGTGCTGTATCAGTACCGGCTCCGTAGACTACCAATCCATAATCTATGATAGAGAGCATGGAGCTGTTAACTGCAAGCTTGGTGTCAGTTCAATACTTTAATGCCATTCCTATACTGCATCTGTCTAACTCCTGCACTTCCACTGCTAATGCCAGCAAGCAAACATTCGGCATTGACAAATGCTTGTTATGTTTGCTTGCATGCATGTGCAAGAAACATAGTGCCACCATACGAGTTTTCATAGGTGTGCCACCCCCTGCTTCCAATGCCCTGATCCTTTTTGCAGGCATGGCCACACCACACCAATGAATGTTTGAGCTGTCTATGACAGCAGTTCAGATGCAATGGCGTACAGTTGAAAGAAAATTACCTCTACAATCAGCGGTAGATGCTGGCAGTTTGTATACTGCCATAGGCAGTATGCAAACTGCCTACAGTACATGTCACCACCAGACGCGAGCCCCCCCCCCACAACACACACAGACTCACAAAATCTGTCTCTAAATCCCTAAATATTTCATGGTGCTCCACCACACACCTTGCCTGATTCTCACTGGAGAAACCAAAACCTCCTCTCCCAGTTTTTAAAGCTGACGGGGTGCCCAATCCCCCTGTCAGCATGCCCACTCCCCGGTTCATTTGCCGATGGGGTAGCCCAATCCCTGTTTGCATGATGTGCCCCCCCACTTGTTGTGGGCAGAGGGGGGTGCCCAAATCCCCTCAGCTAATGCACCCCCCAAGCACACTAATCACCGATGGGGGTGCCCAATCCCTGTCAGCTCCAGCCCTACCAAAAGAAACATCCAGGTGTGCCGGCACGCTGGGAGCCCACCCTCGCATGCAAAAAAGCATCCCACATTGCTGTTTAGCATTTTAAACCTGTAAAACCAGAAACGGTCCCTCGCAGTCTCTTGTGCCCCCTTCCCCAAACTGCGCCCACCCTCTGCACACCCTACCTCCTCACACTCCCCCTCACCCCATAGTTATCTCCGTAGCCTGGCATGATGATCTTCAGTGGGCCAAGAACATGTCTGCACTCTTCAAAGCCGACCGTGAACTGGAGAAA
Organism: Neoceratodus forsteri; assembly: GCA_016271365.2. Classification (NCBI taxonomy): domain Eukaryota; kingdom Metazoa; phylum Chordata; order Ceratodontiformes; family Ceratodontidae; genus Neoceratodus; species Neoceratodus forsteri. Next base: position 462,673,041 of record CM028129.1, read on the forward strand.
TGCCGGTAAGCTGTATAATGGCATAAATAGGGTTTTTTTTTCCAACTTAGGTGGATATCTAAGTTTTTGAGAATTATTTTACCAAATTTTCAAAATGGGGTTCTTGGGAACCCACCTCATGAACTCAGTCACTGTCATATTGTTATTCGGTCCCAAAAGGTGATTTCATGGTCACTGCGTGGAACCACCTTTCAGGATCGATTAACAAAACTACAGTGCCACAGTTCATGAGGTAGGCCCCCAAATACCCAATGTTGAAAATCTGGTGAAAAAATTCCAAAAAAATGACTTTTACAAGTGTGCGTTGTGCAGTCCCTATGCACTCTCATAACTTAGAGAATTTTTTATATTTTCACTCCAGACTGTCAACATTATCATTTTACCACACCTTCTTATGAACAGTACAGCTGTCATTTTTCACATCTCACTGAAATGTGTTTTCACACATGTAGCGCACAATGGCTATGTTGAAAGTCTGGTGTAAAGCAACCCCAAATAATTACATTACGGTGTGCATTGCACAGTTTCTACGCACGTTCGTGACTTCACCAGTTTTTTATATTTTTACTCCACATTTTCAACATTACCATTTTTTTACACCTCTTCATGAACAGGACAGCAGTCATTTTTCACATCCTGTTCAAAATGCATTTTCACGCCTCTGGTGCCAAATGGCGCAGTCACCATGCAAAATCACCTTTCGGCTAACGAACTGATAGCTTCACTGTTCATGCGGTGGGGTCACAAAAAGCCCATGTTGAAAACTTGGAATAAAAATACCAAGAAATGCCAAGGGCATTAGGGTTTCTGACCATAATGCCCAACCCTGTAGGGACTGACAGGCATCAAGGATGTGACTTGGGACTGTCAACAGTAATTCTCATGCCATTTCACCCCCACCCTGCAGCTAGTGACAGGCATTGAGGTGAGCCTTGGACTCTTTTTTATTTATTTATTTAGTTTTTGTTGACCGGGTAGGTGCACTAGACAAATCCTGCCTATTTTCAGGCATGACCCGGGGAGGGAATACAGATGAATGCCAACTGACCTTGAACCAGGTTAAGCTTTGGCTCCAGACTTTATTCCATTCTCCTATACTGTACCCTTTTCAGTGTATTTCCTTATGAAATGAGGTGAGTGTAAAACCAGAACACCCCAAGGCACACCTCGACACTTGTCAGTGTCTGCAGGGTAGGATGAGGAGAAATATCATGACCGTTATAGGTGACCACCCAAAGGTGCACCCCAATGCCTGTCCATCTCTGCAGGGTGGGGGTGGTGTTGGCGTCAGTTCAATACTTCACTGTCATTCCTATACTGCATCTGTCTAACTCCTGCACTTCCACTGCTAATGCCAGCAAGAAAACATTCAGCACTGACAAATGCTTGTCTTCCTCTGAACCTAGTTACCTGCCTGTTGCTCAGCTAGTATTTGTCCCTGGATTCTTCACCCCCCCAACCCCTAAAATGCATAACTTTACACTTTTTCCCATCTTTAGAATGTCATGATGGTAGCTGTTATTCTCCTTTCTCTCTAGATCCTCATGATGGTATCTGTTCTGTTTGAATTGTATGCTGCTGTTTTCGGAGTGCGGTGTGGTAAAACCTCACCAGGTGCTTGTGTTTGTTGTTTACTTGTAGTGACTATGTTAGTCGTGGTATCTAGGCACTATGTTCAGAGGAGCTTTTCTTGGTGTGTGGATATTAATTAAATTTTTTTTAAGGAAGGTGATATTCATGGAGTGGGAATTGAAAATCTGGTGAAACAATTCCCAAAAATGTACAAGCGCGCATTGCACAGTTCCTATGCACACTTGTAACTTTGAGAATTTTTCATATTTTCACTCCAGATTGTCAGCATTACCATTTTACCGCACCTCCTTAAAAATCCAAATAAACCCTCCCCTCCCTCCTCCCTTAAAGATACTCTCCTAACCCCCTATCCCTCCCATACCCTCCTCCCTCCATTTAAAGGCATCAGGTACAAAACTTTTTCTCTACTACAATTAGGGATAGTTTTTCTCAGAGAAAACAAGGATGCAAGGGAAAAATCAGTAACCATTAAGTTATCTACTTTGAGGCTTCCATATCGCCAATAATGCATCTAAAGTGCCCCATTTACCTAGATAGTTTTGCAGCCAGTTACCCATACTAGCTATATGCTTTTCCAGCTGCAAAGCTTGCAAAATTTCTCTATAGCACTCTAATATTGTAGGCAAGGAATACAGGGTCCAGTGCCTCATGAGCACAAGTTTGGCCACTGCAGAGATAAGGGCCATATAGTACTTCTCAGATTTCAATGTTCCTTTTGGAAAAAAATTAAGTAAACAAACTTCTGGGGAGAACAAAGAATCTAAAGCTAGCGTAGGATTTAGGGAATTTTGCATAGCCCCCCAGAATGATCAAACTTTAGGACATGCCCATAGCATATGATAGAGGTCTCCGTTTCTACTGAGGCACTGAGGACAGCAGGGAGATGGTATCTTGCCAATTTTATGGAGTTTCTGGGGAGTATAGTATAGGTCATTCATAACATTAAATTGTATAAGCCGCAGGCGATCCTGTTTAATAAACCTGTATAGGTTTTTCCAGTTTTGTTGCCAAAAGTCAGGTGTAGGTGAGAGGGATAGGACCTTAACCCAATACTAGCATATGCCAACTGGTAAGTGCATATCAAGAGTCTGCAGTTCTTTGTACACCGTGAATATTGGATGTGGGTGGGTGGCTGCTCTCAATAAAGAAAATAGGTCAATTTTAGGAGATTCAAGGGATCGAACTGTAGTCATGAAAGAAGAGACCACTTACACAATTTGCCAGTATTTAAAAGGGCAACCATTTAATTCAGGGAAGTTCTGTAGGAGTTGAGCATATGAGAGAATCTTGCCATTGGGCATGAGATCCTTAAGCCTGATGTTCCTTAGAGCGAGCCAAAACTTTGTTGGGATAGGTTTCTGCTGAATCTTAAACTATGGATTGTTTAAAAGTGGCTGTTCTCCATCCACTTGCCAATTTATCTTCAGGTAGCTCTGTAGTTGATTCAGAGCTCTCAATGACCACCCTATTGGGGATTTCCAGAGGTTTTTGGGATATATTTCAGAGAGGAATATAGCAGAAATGTTAGTGAACACAGTGTGGAGGACACAAGGGTCTTTTCAATATTTAACCATGAAGGAGAGTAGGACCCAGAGTCTCCTTCATGTGGGTGAAAAATCCAAGATGCTAGTTTTGTGATGTGGATTGTTCCATAATAATTGAAAAAAGATGGTAAGGAAAGCCCACCATGGTTTTTTGATGCTGTTAGTTTATGGTATGCCCACCTCACCATTTTACTTTTCCAAATAAATTTATTAAATACATTTCTTAGGTTCATGAACCATAATTTAGGAAGATAGGGGGCTAACATGTTGAGAGGGTACAGGATTCTGGGGAGAACATTCATCTTAATGATGTTAATCCTTCCCCATAAGGAAATCTGCAAGGTGTTCCATTTTTCCAAATCTATTTATATCATTTTTATTAACTTAAAAAGGTTCTCTTTAACAATGGAGGAATATGTTTTAAAGATTTTAATACCCAAGCAGGTTATACTTTTGTTTTCCCAGTGTAGTCTGCATTGTTCTACATCAGTTTTAAGTAGTTTCTGATTTAGGGGAAAAATGATGGATTTAGCCAAGTTGAATTTATAATAGGAGATCTTGGAGAAGGATTCAATTTCTTGTAAAAGGATAGGAACACTTGCATTCGGGTTCGTTACATGTATTAGGAGGTTGTCTGCATAAGCAGACAAAAGGTGTTGTCTATTTCCTATTAGAATTCCTTGCAGACCCTGCGTCATAAGTAATTTTCTGATGAAGGGGTCTAAATAGAAATTGAAAAGGAGTGGGGAAAGGGGACAATCCTGCCTAGTGCCACAATATAATGGGAATGGGTCCGAAAGATGACCATTGCACCAGACCTGGGCTGTAGGAGATGAATATAACAGTCTGACCCAATTAATGAATGCTTGTGGGATGCCATATCGAGATAACGCAGTGAACAGAAAGTGCCAGGAGACCTGATCAAAGGCCTTTTCTGCAACTAAGGCTACAAGGGCCATAGGTACGGTTGACTCACTAACTAGGGGAATAAGGTGCAGTAATCGGCGTATATGATCACTCAAGGATCTCCTGGGCATAAAACCAACTTGTTCATTACTAATTAATGTATCCATTAGAGGTCCCAAATGGTTAGCTAATATTTTTGCTAGTATTTTAACATTGGTATTAAGTAGCGAGATAGGGAGGTAATTTTCAACATAGTGTGGGTCTCGGCCTGGTTTGGGAATAATAGTAATTAGGGCTTCAAGGTATGTCTGGTCTGGAAGACCAGATTCAAGCCATGAATTAAAAAGTCTTGTTAAAAGAGGGGAAAGTTCTGCATTATATAATTTATACAAATTGGATGGGAAGTCATATGGGCTGGGTGACTTATCAGCTGTGAGCTGCTTAATTGCTTGGGTTACTTCCCATTCCATAATAGGGGAACCCAGGGATAGTTTTTTATCCGCGGGTAGAGTCGGGAGCGTCAGGTGATCAAAATATGTTTGTAATTGTTCATTTGGGGTATCTTCATTAACATTATGGTATAAATCTTTATAATATTTTGCAAAGCTGGAAGCAATTTCCCTCGGGTCTGTAACAAGTGGGCCTTCTTTGCATACATACAGCCCAGGTACAAAACAAGTTGATTCTATCTGCTTAATTCGGAAAGTTAGTAATTTGCCAGCACGTTCTCCAGATTCTAAGTACCTCATTTGGACACGTTTTAAAGAAAGCTCCACTTTTTGGTACATCAAGTCTGAGAATTGAGCATGTAACATATGGAGTTTAGTCCATTCAGAATCTGAGGAGTGTTTATTGATATTTGATTCTAATGTTTTTATTTCTTAAAGCAGGGATTCAGTATGCATTTTACCTTTTTTCGTTTTGACTGAGGCTAGACGGATACATTCCCCACGTAATGCACATTTCAGGGCGGACCAAACAATGTCAATTTTAGGGACAGTTCCTATGTTATTATCCAGAAAGGAAGTAATAACATTTTTAAAATGGGTCTGTATATAGGGGGTCTGAAACAGCTGTGTATTCAGTCTCCATATGGAGTCTCTCTTAATTCCGGGTCCCAATATACATATTATGGAGACTGGGGAGTGGTCTGACAACACTCATGGGTAAATCAGGGCTTCCATTATTCCAGGCATAATGTGGGAACTGACCAAAATGTAACCTATACGTGTAAAAGTGCGATGGGGGTGTGAAAAAAAGTGTATTGATTTTCATTGGGGTTAAATATCCTCCATACGTCAAGGAGATCCAGCCCACTTATTAGATCTTGTAGGGCTCTCTGGGTAGGGGAGAGACTGAATTTCCTGGGCTCCGACCTATCTAATGAAAGCAGGGGAGTAATGTTCCAATCTCCTCCCAGAAATATAGTTCTAGGGGGAGTAGTGGAGACACTTCCTATTAAGTTGGTGAAAAATGCTGGGGAGTCTACATTTGGTACATAAATAGACCCAATTGTTATTTGGTGTATACCCAATATACCATGTAGTATGATATATCACCCTTGGCTGTCCCATACCTCCTTTTCTAATCTAAAAGGAACATTTTTAAGGAAAATGATGGCAACTCCACCTCTGTTTGTGGATATTCCCGCCCCATAAGATTGTTCTACCCATCCTTTACACCATAAAGAGGTATCCTCTCGCTTAAGGTGTGTTTCTTGTAAGCAAACAATATTTGCTCTAAGGGATCGTTAAGTGTTTTAATATTACAGTATTTGCCATTTGGTTCTTTCCCTAGCACCTTTTATATTCCAACTGAGAATTGTATAAGGACCTGCCATTATTTAATATTAAGATTAAGTCTTCAGGTAGGATAGGGCACATCGGAGTCCTGATAGAAGTACCTGATGCTTTTATCAGCAGCTAATAAAAGTAGGTGAGGAGGAGATAGCCCATCCCAACAGTTCCCCACCCCTCTAACCAACTTAACCCATAAAGATCCCCTAAATACCCCCAGTTCCAATAACTGATCTGCAATCTAATATGTCAGGTGATGTAAATGAAAAAACAAGCCTAAAAGCCACTACTTCCCTGGAAGTCCCTACCCCAACTCGCTAATTTTATCTAACGATTTTAAGGCTTTAAACAATCAGATAATTGCCCCTGAGAATGACAAAAGTAATTTACTGATTTGTTTAGGGGCCAAACTCCCTTAATCAACGAGGCTAGTCCTTCAGGTTTGCCAGATAGAACAATGAAATTTTGCTATGTAAATATAAATAATAGAAAGAGAACACAGTGCATAAAATATTAGTGGTCATGTGTTACATCTCGTTGTGTCTACTACGCCACTTTGCAGGTGAGCTGATTTTAAAGATTCCAGCTCCACATGGGCTTAATTGTAAAGTCAATCTGAAGAATCATAGGTTAGTGGTGCTTCATTCTTAACAAGCGGGACTCTGAAAATCTTGATGCAGAGCTCGCAGATCATGGGGACAGTCTCATATTCTTGCGCAAGAGGGAGTCAATCAAATAAGCTTTTTTCGATCAAATACAATGGTGATCTGTCCTTAGATCTGGTAGATAATTCAAAGATGCTTTACTAATATAAGCTGTATTCAGTTGAACTGCTGAAGTAAAAAAAAAAAAGACATATTTTGGATGACTCCTTAGTTGTAAATTCTCACATCAAGATCGGAGGTTAGTATTGTCTCTAACTTGATGAGTGGACCTCCAAAAATCACAACACAAAACTCGCAGATCGTGAGAGCGGTCCTGCTTCCCTGTGCAAAAGGGAGTCACTCGAAGAAGCTTTTCCATCAAAAACAACAACGGTCTATCATTGGGTCAGGTAGAGCATTTCGGTATACGTTACTATTTTAAGCTGTATTCAACTGAACTCCTGGTGTAAAAAAGAAAACATATACTGTTGGCGTTTGCCAAACTATTAGAGGCTGCCCACTTACATACAAAGATGTAGCCTTCGGAGCATTGGCACAAAAAAGCCTCCGCTACAATTAGAGTCAAATGCAGTGTTGCATCTCTCTCCAGAACAAACTCATTTAAATAAATCTAGGAGCGCTATTTTCAATTCACTCAATGCCTGTTCCTGGGAGTCAAAGGTTTGCCATTGATCACCAAGCTTTACTTGCAGGATCACCAGGTATTTAACTCGAAAGGGCTTGCTCGCTGCTATAAGCTTTGTTACAATTGGGTGCAGTTCTTGACATTTAATATGGACTGACTGTGGCAAATCTTGGGTCACCCTGACTTTTTTCCCCTCCCAGAGAACTTCTTGCAATGCTTTTACTTGTGCAGTAATGTGTTGCTTATCCTGAAAGTTAAGTAGCTTGAAGATTATAGGCCTGGGCACTGAGCCAGGGGGTTGGGGTGGTCGAAGTGCCCTGTGTGCTCGCTCCACAATATAGGCAGGACCGTTAGGAGAGGGCCCTGTGATCTTCTCACAAAACCTCTGGACAAAAAGTATGGGTGTTGCACCCTCTTCTTTTTCAGGGATGCCCATTATTAGCAGGTTGTTCCTGCGACTCCTCCCCTCCAGGCCTACCAGTTTATCTTCTAGCTTTTTAATTCTCCGGTTAGTGAGGGCATAATCTATAGCAGCTCTATCTAGTTTTTTCTCCGCCGATTTAAGACAAGCTTCCAAATAAGCCATTCGGATAGATAGTGAGTCAGCTGCTGTTTTAATCTGGTGGAGTTCTTCAACGATATTATCTATCGATTCCTGCATAGGCTTCATAATTTCCAGGAATCTATTTTCTATGAGTGGCGCAGTCCCCGCAGATGTTTTTGGTGTTTGAGCTTTAGACCGCTTAGGGGCCTTGTCTTTTTCCGGGGATGGTGACGGCGAATGCCGCGGTGGCGCTTTCCACATAAAGACCTCCATGGTTGGTGATTTTACTGCAATATAAAGAGCTACTGCAGTAATCTAGCTCAAATCTTCTGTGTTGACTTCTGAAGGGGTGTTCAAATAGCGAGTATTAGTGAGTAGGGGACGGAGCTAATGGAGTTTGCTACTGCACTTCTAGGCTGCCATCACATGACCTCCTGCACCCGTATTTTGAATCGTGTTTTTGCACATGTAGCACACAATGGCATGGTTGGTGTGTGAAATCAATGTTCAGGACAGAGTAAGAATATCACAGTGATACTGTTCATGAGCAGAGGTCTTACAATGCCTATGTTAAAAATTTGGTGACAGAAGTCCATAAAATGATTGTGTTACTAGTGTGCATTGCGCAGTTTCCATGCTCCCTCGTAACCTCATGAATTTGTATTATTTTCACTCCAGATTTTCAACATTGGCATTTTTCCACACCTTCTTATGAACAGTACAGCTATCATTTTTCACATCCTAGCCAAAACGTGTTTTCGCACTTCTAGCGTAAAATAGCGCAGTCACTGTGGGAAATCAGTGTTCAGGACAGATGAAGAAAAACACAGTGACACTGTGAATGAGTGGAGGTCCCAAAATGCCTATGTTGAAAGTCTGGTGTAAAACATCCCCAAAATAATTACGTTATGGGTGTGCATTGAGCAGTTTCTACGCACGCTCATGACTTCACCAGTCATTTTATATTTTTACTCGACATTTTCAACATTACCATTTTTTTAACCTCTTCATGAACAGTACAGCTGTCATTTTTCACATCCTGTTCAAAATGTGTTTTTTCACCTGAGGTGCCAAATGGCGCATTCGCTGTGCAAAATCACCTTTTGGTTAACAAACTGATAATGTCACTGTTTACAGTATGTGGTGGGTCACAAAAAGCCTGTGTTGAAAACTTGGAGTAAAAATACCAAGAAATGCCCTAGGCTTTAGGATTTCTGACCATAACGCCCTACCCTGTAGTTACTGACAGGCATCACGGATGTGACTTGGGATTGTTGACAGTAATGCTCACGCCATTCCACACCCACACCCACCCTGCAGCCAGTGACAGGCATTGAGGTGTCCTTGGATGCCTTGGCTCCAGAGTTCACCCCATTCTCCTATGCTACACCCATTTCAGCATATTTCCTTATGAAATGAGGTGAGTGTAAAACCCGAACACCCCAAAGCACACCTCAACCCTTGTTAGTGTCTACAGGGTAGGGTGAGGTGAAATGTCATGACCGTTATGGGTAATGACCCATAGGCACATCCCAATGCCTGTCCATCTCTGCAGGGTGGGGGTGGAGTTGGCATCAGTTTAATACTTCACTGCCATTCCTATACTGCATCTGTCTAACTCCTGCAGTTCCACTGCTAATGCCAGCAAGCAACCATTCGGCATTGACAAATGCTTGTCTTCCTCTGGACCTAGTTACCTGTCTGCTGCTCACCTAGTATTTGTCCCTGGATTCCACCCCCCCAAAATGCATAACTTTACACTTTTCCCCCTCTCTAGAACCTCATGATGGTATCTGTTCTGTTTGCATTGTATGCTGCTCTGTTTGGGGTGCGGTGTGGTAAAACCTCATCAGGTGCTTGTGTTTGCTGTTTACTTGTAGTGACTATGTTAGTCGTGGTATCTAAGCACTAAGTATGGAGGAGCTTTTCTTGGTGTGTGGATATTGATTTAACATTTTGTAAAGGAAGGTGTTATTCATGAAGTGAGAACTGCAGATTTGTGAGAAGAGGGGCTAAGTTCTGTTCTTCCCAGAGCTTTTTCTCCCGAGATATGTCCTGTCAGGAATATGCCCTATTCTGGCATGTTAACCCTGACATTCTTTCCCCCTGCTGGTGTTCATACACCTAAAACTACCATGATTTTCCTTTGGTGGTGTCTTTCCCCCTGCCTCGAGGCAGTCCACTAGGGTGGACCACAGTAGCTAGCATCAGTGTGCAGTTGGGCTCGGGTGGTTAAGGAGTCCTGGCTGTTCTATAGACAGTTCAATGGTTTTTCTCCAAGCTTTTCTGCCTGGTTTCTCCCTCCTCTCCTGGCAAGGGATCAGCCCATCGAGTAGCCTCAGCAGCATACAGCGACATCCTGCAGAGTGAACAAGCTCCCTTGGGTCACTGCAGGGGTTGCTGTGGCAGTGGAACTCAATGCCATCTCTCTCCACCCTAGTGCACTACTGAGCCCAAGCCTGGCAGCATGATTCCCCTAAGGATACCACTGTATCTATGCAAATGATGGACTCCACATGCATAATGGTGTGTGGTATAGTCTGAGATTTTGGCGGCAATAAACAGCTGCCAGCACAGTGCTATTTATTGCCACCAAAAACCTGCCCCTAACCATGCACGAGGCTGTGACCCCACCCCACCCACCCCAAATGTCGGGCAAGTGTATTGCAGGTGTACTCTTCATAGTCTAGTAGACCCACCTCCTCCTGATTGCCCCAGTGAAATAGTATTACTGATAGTCCTCCGTGGCACCTAGTGGACCCCCTGATTGTCTCTGTAAAATAGTATTACCAGTTGCTCACACTGGTATCTCATGGACTTCCCCTTTCTGTGTGCAGACCCCCCCCCAAGTGTCACCCCTGCTCAGCCACCCACTGAGGCCCCCCCACCTTGTAACCCTTCTCATCCTGGTCACTGACTGGCACAGCCCTTGCCTCACCTCCTTGGGTGGCCACAGTCTGACATGTAGAGTGTGATCAAGCACAGTACTCATGATTGTGCTCTATGCATGTCAGATAACTGTTGGGCAGGTAAGTGAGGCAGATGGTTGTGCCAGTTAGCCATCGTGGATGGAATGACCTGTGATCAGGGGGGGGGGTGGAGGGTTCTCAGCAGGTGATCAGGTTGGGGGGGTGACACGTGATTGGGGACCATTGATTGTCACAGGCCACTAGACACCATGGAGGATTGTGACTAATACCATTTAAACGGTTGGTCTGCAATTGAGGGGATCATCAAGTTAGGGAGGTCCACTAGATGCCAGGGAGGGCTTTGGTAGTACTATTTCACAGAGGCAATCTGGGAAAGGGGGCCCACTAGATGCCAGGGATTCCTTACATCACTTGTCCTCTAATGGTGCTAGGAGGCTACTGCATGCATGCATATGTGCAAACAATGGGCATGCAAATCTGTCCTTACTGTCATGCATGCCCAGTGAACACTCTTGCTGAACATGACCCACAGGGCCCCTGCCACTATACTGTTTTGGGTGCACTGTCCCCTGTGGCCTGTGTGCGGCCATATTGACTTCACTGGCATGACCCCACATTCATTCAGTTAGCATGCTCATAGAACATAGAAACATAGAAGCATAGAATTTGATGGCTGATAAGGACTGCTTGGCCCACCCAGTCTGCCCATTTCCCTACCTACTGGATAAGCTGCAGATCCTAGTTAACCAACAGCCTACTTCTTCCTACCCCCACCCCCTAGAATTGCCTTATGACTGTCCCATGCATGCTTGAATTCCACCACTGTTTTTGACTCCACAACCTTCTCCGGAAGGCTGTTCCATGCATCCAAAACCATCTCAGTGAAAAAATACTTCCTTACATTACCTCTGAGCTGCCCCCATCTTCAAATTGTGCCCCCTTATTCTTGCATACCTCTTTTTCTGAAAGATGCTGTCCTCTTGGACTTTGTTGATTCCCTTGAGGTACTTGAAAGTTTCTATCATGTCCCCCCCACTCTCATTCCTTTCCTTGAGGCTATACATATTAAGCTCCTTAAGTCTCACTTCATATGTCTTCTGGTGCAAACCCTGCACCATTTTAGTTGCCCTCCTCTGGACTGCCTCCATCCTGTCTATGTCTTTGCGGTGATTGGGTCTCCAGAACTGCATGCAGTACTCCAGATGGGTATCACCAGCTGTCTGTACAGAGGGATAACAACTTCCTGTTTTCTACTGGTGATGCCTCTCCCTATGCATCCCAGTATCTCCCCAGCCCTAATTATTGCCCTCTCATATTGCTTGCCCACCTTTAGGTCATCAGATATGACTACCCCCAGGTCCCTTTCCATTTTTGTTGTTGTTAGTATCTCACCCCCCATTGTGTACTCTTCCCCTGGGTTTTTGTTTCCCAGGTGAATTACTTTGCACTTCATAGCATTGAATCTAAGCTGCCATACATTTGACCATTCCTCCATCCTTGCCAAGTCCTTCTCATCCTTTCCACACCACCTTGTATATCAGCTCTGTTGCAGATCTTTGTGTTGTCTGCAAAGAGAGATACTTTTCCTTCCAGTCCCTCTGCAATGTCACTTATAAAGACATTGAAGATGACTGGCCATGCGGTACCCCAGTAGTAACCCCCCTTTCTTCATGCTCCATTAAGGCTTGCTAACTGGCTGAATATCACTCCAAGCTGACTGTGTGCTATTTCTATGCACACTCGTGACTTCACCAGTTTTTTTAATATTTTTACTCCAGATTTTCAGCATTACCATTTTTTACACCTCTTCATGAACAGTACAGCTGTCATTTTTCACATCCTGTTTGAAATATGTTTTCACACCTGTGGTGCCAAATGGCACAGTCACTGTGCAAAATCACCTTTCGGCTAACAAACTCATAGTGTCACTGTTCATGCAGTGGTCACAAAAAGCCCATGTTGAAAACTTGGAGTATAAATACCAAGACACGTACAGGACATTAGGGTTTCCATCCATAATGCCCTACCCTGTAGGGACTGGCAGGGGTCAGGGATGTGACTTGGGATTGCTGACAGTAATGCCCATGCCATTCCACCCCCACCCTGCAGCCAGTGACAGGCATCAAGGTGTGTCTTGGACTCTTTGGCTCCAGAGTTCATCCCATTCTCCTATACTGCACCCATTTCAGTGTATTTCCTTATAAATTAAGGTGAGTGTAAAACCCCAAACACCCCAAGGCACACCTCAACACTTGTCAGTGTCTGCAGGGTAGGGTGAGGTGAAATGTCATGACCGTTATGGGAAACAACCCAAAGGCACACCCCAATGCCTGTCCATCTCTGCAGGGTCGGGGTGAAATTGGCATCAGTTCAATACTTCACTGCCTTTCCTATACTGCAGCTGTCTAACTCTTGCACTTCCACTGCTAATGCCAGCAAGGAAACATTTCAGCACTGACAAATGCTTGTTAACGTTAGTGTTTTCCCAAGTCCATAACAAAATGTTTGGTATGTTTGACTGGCCTGATATTCAGATGACTCTTGTTTTCCAAAGTGCTGGTGCCTGCGGGTGGGAGATCCACTTTCACAAACAAACTTCCACATTGACTGGCTGTGCAGACTGCTTGCTCTGGGGATTCTTGAGTTTAAAACCCCTTCCTGGCATTCTTCTACTGCCTGTGATGTTGCTTGTCTTTCTACTGGTCATATAGTGGTGTGGTTATGTATCGGTACTGAGAACATCTTCGGAGAATTACATTAAGTTATGGACTTGCAGACATACAGAAGTTAAACATGACTATCAAATTGCTGCTAAAAGTATGCTTATGACTGTACAAACAAAATACTTGGGCTTAGGGAAAAAATGGCAAGAAGAGAATAATGGTGTCCAAGATGGTTAACAGAAAATGTTAATGAGATTGTTAGAAATAAATAAGGGGGCATATAAAAATCAACCTTTTTAATCCTTTGGTAACCTTGTAAGGCCCACTGGGCAAATGTCTCATTTCAAGGGGTGACCCAGGAGCACTGGGGAGGTTAAGTGACTTATTCAGAGTCAAACATTATGCAAGTCATCACTGTGGGAATGAAACACAGATCTACTGGATGTACAAATTTTGCTTGCAGCTCATTACTCTAACCTCTAAGCTGTACTGCCAGCCCAATGAAAGTACAGTATGACTCAAAACAGATGTCTAGCATAGGTGTAAGAGAGCTATCAAGGAGGCTAAGATGGCAATTAAAAAGAAAGTAGCTCAGGAGAAGGTGATTTTAGTTATATCAAAGGAAAACAAGCATTTGTCAATACCGAGTGTCATAAAGGGTGCCGATACCATTGAAAGTGACATTAAAAATTCATTCAGTGAGGAATCATTTTATTAACAGTTAAGAATGCAAAGTAGAAGTGATGATGTCAGGCAGTGTAACTGTCTTGTTTGTTAATATTTTTGCCTCAAATTTTCAACATACCCTTCTTTTGACCCCACCTTATTAACAAGTGCAGAGAAAATGTTCAACTCCTGCCTGAAAGGTGATTTTGTGCAGTGACTGCAAAAATTACCATTCGGAATGTAAAACAAAAAACATTTTGGCCGGGATCTGAAAAATGACAGCTGTCACATTCATGAGGTGCTGGGAAGAAATGGCTATATTGAAAAGTTGTGGTCAAAATATTGAAAATTGCTAAAGTTATGAGCCTGCATTTGCAAATTTCAAAGCAGGCTCATAACTTCATTGTTTTGTAACATTTTTACACCAAATTTTCACCATTTTCTTCTTATGACCCCACCTCATGAAAATGGTGGAGAAAATGTTCAACTCCTGCCTGAAAGGTGATTTTGCACAGGAAATGCAAAATTACCTTTTGGGACAGATTTACTTAATATCACGTGCATTGTTCATGGGGCAAAACGGTATGTTTGAAAATTTGGGGCAAAATATTAAAAATGGCCAAATTATGCCACTAAGTTGAAAACCCCATTAAAATACATTGAAGCACTCATTACCTCAGTTTGTGGTTGGGCTTTGAAGAGTGAAGACGTGTCTGTGGTCCAAGGAAGAATAGGGAGATGGACCTCCGGTGGGTAAGTATGAGATGAGGGATGGTGGGTGGTGGGTAACAGCACAGAAGACAATGATGGACAGTTTTCTTTTTTTTCAGGTAAAATAAATGACGGGGGACAGTTTTCTTTATTTTAGGGACAGGACTGTGGGGGATTGGGCACCCCCAGTGTCACTGACTTATGTTTGGAGGGTTACAACAGACATCAATGGATGGTTTTCTTCTTTTTACTGGGTGTCACTGACTGAATAGATACACGGGGAATGACATTTAATGTCAAGAAATGCTAAGTGATCCACTTTGTGCATGGAAATGGTGCAGTCCTGTAGTATGATTTGGAAAGCATTGGGCGGTGAAGGTGGGAAGAGACCTTGGAGTAAATATGGCAAGGGATCTGAAAAATAGTAAACCATGTTGAAAAGCTGCAGTGAATGCAAATATTGGTCCTGGAGAACATCAAATGGTGTTTTGTTAGTAGATTTAGGGAGATGTTTAAACCACTGTCTGTGTTTTATGTTAGACCGCATCTGGAACATTGTGCTCAGGTATGGTTTCCATATTTGAGTAGAAATGTGGAAGCTCTGGAGACAGTCCAGAGGAGGGCTATGTGAACAATTACTGGTATGAGGGAACAGAATTATCAGGAGAGATTTACCTGTCTGGATATGTTCCATCACAGTTCAGAAGATTAAGCGGTGATTTAATAACAGTGTATACATTTGCTAAAGTGTATGGTGACTTAACTGGTAGTAATTTCTGGTATCAGACTGAGGATGGACATACTAGAGGGCACACATACAGATTAGAGGTGACAGGTTTTAGGCTGTACTGGAGGGAGAACTTTTTCACCAATAGGGTGTGAATGTGGAATGAGTTACCTGCCTCAGTGGTGGAATTCAGCATTCTGGCAGTCTTTAAGGTCTGGTTGGATGCCTTTTTCAAATTTAACACTATAAGCAGTAACTCCTGCTGAGACAGTGGAGGAACATTCTAGATAGGTTCACCTTCTTCTATTCCTTAATATGGTATGGTATGGTATGGTATGCTATGCTATGCTGTGCTACGGAATGGTATGGCATGGCAAGGCATTACTGCCATCTGGGTGACAACATACAGTACGGCATTGCAGCTTTAACACAGGAACAGCAAAAAGGATGTCGACATGCTTTGTGATGGGATATGCAGGCTCTTGCTGGACATGCTTTGTCTAGAACTGGATAAGGAACAACTGTAAAACCCCAGCCCATCACAGAATGCAGCTAGAGCACTCCCAGACCCTGCTTCACCGAATGCACTCCAGAATGGACAATGCAAGGCAATTTTATTTATCTGAAGCACTATCCATAGAACTCTGAGCCCCATACAATCAGTTAAAGGGTAAAATAGGATAAGGATAAAAAAATCTAAATATAATTTAAAATACGTTCTGGTTAATAAATACACTAAACAATACAATTAAATAAGTTAAAATTAAAATTAGCCTGGGTAGGCTTGATTAAGTAGTTGAGTTTTATGGAGGATCTTAAAGACCTTCATCCTGCATACTGATTGAATGCTCTCTGGCTACAAATTCCAGAGAAGTGAAGAGGGGCTGCTGACCCAAGAGCTCTCACCATGGTGATATGGATTAAGGGGCAGAGATGACAAGACTGGATTTGAGTGATCACCTGCAAGAATGGATGGGAACAGTGTTGGTGACAGGAGGAATAAAAAAAGAACAAAAAAAAAAAAAAACATATTTTCTTAATTTAGAACTGTTAGTCTTGCCAGATACTGCAGGATATTGCAAAGTTTTAATTTGCAGGTGAAATTGCCAAATTTGCCTCCGCAGATAATTTCATGAAGTTTTTCTATTTAATAGAAAATTCACCATTGGTAACTTTACCTGGCAACTTCACCTGTAATTTCTCCTTGGGGTCCACCAAGGTGAAGCTGGGTCAAAATGAAGCTACTGATACACAAATCTCTTATGGTCAGCAGTCCCCTCTGTCCCCCCATTTCATAGCAGCCTGAAGACCCTGTTCCACCTCCCCAACCCCAGTGGTACCACTACCACAGGCTGCATCCACTCATCAATCTCAAGCAGTAGCAATTGTAACATTTGTTCACTTGTGTGTGATCCAGTTACGCACTTCACTGGCACGCAACATGCTGGCAAATACCCAGAGTGCTGCTAACACTGCAGTTGGGCTTAGTACAATTTTTTCCCCTGGCCGGAGTGGAATACTACCCCAGGTACCTGTGCTCAGTGTGCTGTAATGCACAGAAAGGAGCTACCATCTGTTCGGCCACTGGTTCACATATCCATACGGGGGACCTATTATCCAGATAAGGCTCAGTACCACCACCACCAGCAGTCAAGGGGGCACCAACAACCTCCTCCTTGACCACTGTTCCTTATGCTGAGTCAGAGATTTTGCTACCTCTCAGACTGATCCTCTTGTCACAGCTTTCCCCAGCACCCACCAACATAGATATCATAGATGTGGCAGATAATTTAATTTGTCGACACGGGTGCCACCACCCCACTTCCACCAATTACTCATTTGCTACTACTGCTACTACTACTACTACTACTACCATCCCAGAGCTGAACGCTGCAAATTCCAAATTAAAGGAGCCGTTGTCTGCCAGTGCACATGCTACAGATTTAGCCGCAAATACTTCGGACTTATCCTTATTGCCAAATGCAAGTACTGCATCTAATAGCTTTGACAAGACTACTGACCAAAGCAAAGCAAATGCACCCGCATCTGATAATCAGGGACTACCTAGGTCTGTTGCATCAGCCCTTCAGGGAGTGGACTGGGAGAAACAGAACAGAAGCAGACATCCAGGAAAGGAACTGCAGCAAGTGAAGAGGTGACTGCTCTCTCAGTGGAAGGGAAGTAAATGCAAATCTAGGCGCTTTCATTATTACTACTTCACATTGTCATTGCATTGGGTAAAGGAGGAGTAGGAGTTGAAGAAGGTTGTGCAATGGCTACTTAAAGTATTTTTGAGTGTGGAAAGAATATAAAAGCACCTTGCTCAACATATCTAAACGTGAGCAACAAAGGAGGTAAGGGAAATAAAGAATGTTTTGCACTGATAGAGGGGAGAGCGGGGACTTGGGGGAGTGTTTGGTATCCCGCATCTGAAGAGTGGGGGGTCGCCAGGACAACGCACAGCAATGGGTAGGCAGTAGGCTGCAACAACTGGGTGCACCAATCTTTCTAAACATTGCCGGAGAGTGGGAGGATGTTTAGTGTGCAACCACATAGAAAAACTTAGAAAGGAGATTGAGGGTCTGCAGGAGGAACTAAGACAGGCAAGGCAGATTGGGGGTGGGTTTAGCCCAATACTGGAGGGAGGAAGAAGGGGAGATGAGGGAGGGCAATTTAAGCCAACAGTGGTGAGGAGAGGGTCAGAAGAAGGGAAGCAGAGACAAAGGGGCCCAGGCCAGGAAGAACGATTGCCGGGGAAACCAGGTCAGGAGACAAAAGTCAAATGGAAGGAGGCAATAGGGACTTGTGAGGGGAGGCGAAGAAGTGGCAAAAGTCGTGGAGTGGAAAGGAGAGAACAGGTTACTATGCAGAGAGAGGGAGCGGGCATTTGTGAAGGATCTTCAGAAAATAGTTTTGCACTGCTAGAGAGGAAGAAGGTGGAGGAGGAAGTGATGAAGTAGAAGTAATGATAAATGCCTGGACCAAACTGGAGCGGGGAAGTTCTGCTGGGAGAACTGCAACTGGGGTAAAAGGCGTAATAATGTGCAGGAGGAAGAGAGAGCTGGAAATGAGGGAGGGAGATGAAAGGAAGCAAGCAGGGAGTAAGAGGGTGGAATCTAGTGCTGGGGGACTCAATACTAAGAGGAGTTAGGTGGGTAGCAAGGCAGAGAGGAATAGTCGCGATTTGGGTGGAGGCCATGCCAGGAATGACAGCAGAAAGGGTGGGACAGTCTGTTCTGAAATATGCTAAGAAGGGGTAGGGACAAGCCTCATTTAATTATACATCTTGGGACAAACGACCTGGCTGACAAGACAGTGGATATAGCCCAGAGGAGGTTTGAGGAACTAGCACAATTATGTGAGGGGCAGAAAGATCAGTAACTTTTTCTGAGATACTTCCAGTGCAAAAGACAAGCACAACAAGAAAGCTGAGAATAGAGGAATTTAACAGATGGCTAAGAACCTGGTGTTGTGCTAAAGGGTATGGGCTGTTGGGGGGTGGGAGGGACCTGGGAGGACAGTAGTCTCTATGCCAAGGACAGACTACACTTGAGTGAGGAAGGAAAGAAAGTGTTGAAACAGAGGATGGAAGAATATAGAGGAAGTTGGGAATTTAAACTAGGAGTGGGGTGGCAGTTGGGGAAGAGATAGCAGAGACCACAGGTTGGGAAATCATATGAGCTACCCCCATAACAGTGACAAAGGACAAATGGCAAGTACTATTGGTGATGCTAGGAAAGGAGGGCAGGATGGGAGGAGGGGAAAGGGTGGAATGTGGTTACCCTAATGCTAGGGAGCCTTGGGAGGAAAACTGCAGAGTTGCAGGCTTTCATGGCAGAGGGAGAGGTGGACATTGCAGCCATCACGGAAACATGGGCCACCCAATATAATGACTGGGACCTGTCTGTACCAGGGTACAGGTTATTTCGTAGGGACAGGTGACTGGGAAGGAGGGGGTGGCACTATATGTGAAGGAAGGACTGAAGTGTGAGGGAGGAAGGGGAGGAGGGTAGTACAGTGTCACTTTGGGTGCAAATCCAGGATTCCAAGAATAGATTCTTAGAATGGGAGTGGTACAGGCCACCATCTCAGATGGAGGAGTTAGACAGGGAACTAGCGGGACAGATCAGGAGGATCCTAGGAGAAGGGTAGTGTGGTGATTGTGGGGACTTCAACATGCCAGGAGTGGACTGGAGCACCCCAACAACCAGGAACAGAAGGGAGCAGGTACTGCTGGATGCCTTCAGGACAGCTTCCTGCTGCAAATGATCAGTGAACCAACAGGTTAGGGATACCCTTGACCTTGTGCTGGCAAATGGGGACTTTGTGAGAGAACTTACAGTGGAGGAACCGCTGTCAGGGAGTGACCACCACTCAGTATGGCTCACATTGGATATGGGCAAGGAAGGAGGGAATCTGGCACAAGAGTGCTGGACTTCAGGAGGGCCGACTTTGGGAGGATGGGGAAGTGGTAAAGGGTACCTGGCCAGAATTCAATCTAGTATGGATACTAACCAGAGATGGGAGCTCATAAAGCTGGGGATAGTGGAGGCAACAAAACCTGCTGCAAAGCCCAGAGCAAGAAGGCTAGGGCTGAAACCGAGCTGGTTGAGCAAGGAGGTCATGGAAAAGGTAAGGAGGAAAAGAGTTGCCTTTAGGAAGTACAAAGAAAACAGGAGGGAGGACAGAGGAGGTACTGACAGAATCGAAGGAGGTGACAAGGGCAGTAAGGGGAGCCAAAGCATCTACGGAACTCAGGCTGGTACAAGGCATTAAGAAGGGGAGATGGACTTCTTTAAGTACATCAGGAGAAAAGGAGCTGTAAGGACCACATTGTAAGGATTAGGAAGGAGGGGTTGGGTGGAAGCAGAGTACGATAAGGCGGAAGCACTAAATAAGCAATTTCCTGTCAGTATTTAGTAAAGAGAAGAGGGGGTGACACCAAGATGGGAGAAATGGCAGACGCAGGGAGGAAGTGGTGACAGATGGGGAAATCATGGAGGGCAGAGTTCAAGAGGGTTTGAAGGCACTGAGGGTGGACAAGGTGCCAGGCCCAGATGGCATCCACCCCAGGGTACTGAAGGAGCTGGCAGAGGTCTTTGCAGGACCTTTGGCAGACCTATTTAATGCCTCACTACATTCAGGGTGTGTACCTCAGGACTGGAGGATGGCTCATGTGGTGCACCTCCACAAGAGTGGCCCCAAGGATGAACTGGGAAACTACAGACCAGTGAGCCTCACATCCATCGTGGGTAAGCTAATGGAGACTATCCTGAAGGAGAGGCTGGTGGCCCTCCTAGAGGCCAAAGGACTACAGGACAGCAGACAGCATGGCTTCATACGTGGCCGATCCTGCCAAACCAACCTGGTCGAGTTCTATGACTGGGTAACTAGGCAACTGGACAGGGGACATGCAGTGGATGTCCTGTATCTGGACTTCAGTAAGGCATTCGACTCAGCACCACATGGAAGGCTGGGAAGGAGTTAGCAGGCACAGGGCAGGTGCAATGCTGGTGAGATGGGTAGGAAACTGGCTGCAGGAAGGCAACAGAGGGTGGTGGTGGTGGGAGCTCTCACACCCAAGGGCAGTGACAAGCGTGTCCCACAGGGCTCGTGTTGGGACCAGTGTTGTTTGGGATATTCATTGCAGACATATCATGGGACATCAAGAGCAAGATCAGTCTGTTTGCTGATGATACCAAGGTTAGCGGTGGTGGATGACCTAGGGGATGGCATGGGTTGCAGGATGATCTGGCAAAGCTTGAAACCTGGTCAGACACCTGGCAACTGGGCTTTAATGCCAAAAAGTGCAAGGTGATGCATTTTGGGATGAAGAACCCAAGGAGGACTTACCAGCTAGGGGAGTTCAGCTAGCCCAGACAGAGGAGGAGAAGGATCTGGGTGTGCCTCATCACAGGTCAATGAACAACTCGGCACAGTGTAGGAAGGCAGCTGCAAAGGCCAACAAATGCTGGGTTGTATTGCAAGGGGTATATCCTCAAGGAGGGAGGAGGTGATTCTGCCACTGTATGGGTCATTAGTTAGACCACACCTGGAGTACTGCATGCAGTACTGGCGTCCGATATCTGAAGAGGGACATTGGTTACTGGAGGGAGTGCAGCGCAGAGGCTGACAAAGATGATCAAGGAGTCTGGGGACTGATCATACGAGAGGAGGTTGAAGGAGTTGAACATGTACCACTGGAGGAGAGGACAGACGGGGACATGATTGAAACCTTTAAATACATGAAAGGAATAAACAAGACAGGTACAGAGGGCTGTTCAAAGTAAGGGAAGGGAGGGCCACCAGGGGCCATGATATGAGACTGGAGCGGAAGGTTCAGGAGGGAGATGAGGAGACACTTTTTTACAGAGAGGGTAGTGGCTGGGTGGAATGCGTTACCTGCAGAAGTGGTATGAAGTAGAACAGTGGACTGCTTCAAATGAGGATGGGACAGGACAAGGGGGAGGGTTAATGAAGGGGAAGGGTGGAAGGGAGGGGCAGCTGCAGAATAAGGGGTGCTAGCTGCACATTCGAGCAGACTTGATAGACCTCTAGGCCTTTATCTGCTGGCAAATTTCATATGTTTGTATGTAACAGTACGACTCCAATACTTGGATTTCTGGTACCTCTCCAATCTGCATGCCGACCGCTGTGGATTTCCCTGAAATGACATTGCCTAACTCCTCTAGAACTCTCACCCACAATACTTCTGAGGATAATAACTCTTCAGACCCTTTGTTCATTCCTAAGGACCTCACCCTCATGGAGAGTCCTACTCTGAATCTGCAGCCTGTTAACCTCGACACCACAGCAGAATACTGAAAATACCCCATCCTCTCAACAGGTTGCAGCTCCGCTGAATAAAAACAGAGGGATATAAAAACAACTTTTTCTTCTTTATTTCAGCTTGCTGTTTTACCAGCCAAATGTCGTAACGCAGTTAGACTGTCATATGAGGGCAGTATGTCTGAGCCTCCTGATCCATACATTTGTGGTTCTATCTTTACTCAAAGACTCCACTAATTTTTTTTCTTCAAGCAGGACAGACTTAGATTAACACAATTCAAAATTTTGCATAAAATTTATCAATCTCCGCTGAGGCTTGCTAGACTGGGTCTTATGTCTTTCCCCCTTTGCACAAGATGCCAGTCTCAAGAAGGTGACCTCCTTCATATTTTCTGGAGTTGTCCTAAAATCGCCCCACTTTGGACCATGATCAATCAGCATGCTGATCCTCTTTTAGGGCTCTCAGAATTGTTCACCCCCGAAATATGCCTCCTCAGGGATTTCTCCTCTATTTCGGTGGTGAACAGGAGGTATCACATAGCATTGATGTTGATGTCTGTTAAAAAGGTGGTGTTGAGGCACTGGAAGGACACGGAGGTACCATCTTATGTTGAATGGCTTCAGGAATTGCTGGCGAACCTCAGAACAGAGAGAACAATTGCCAGTCTATACAACAAACTGGAAAAGTTTGACAAGATCTGGGGCCCACTGCAGACTCTTTATGCACTACAGGCCTAAGTGTACTAACAGGTTATATTCTCTGGTGTTGTGCTAAAAGAGTACTGATGCGCTGGGTTGTCTGGTGGTAGTGGGTTGGGCGGGCAGGGGGTGGGGAGAGTGAATCATTTTGTATTTTGTGTCTGCCCTTTGGGGTTTACGTTGTACTCCACCATGATTCGTTCTCTGTAATGGAAACTTTAATAAAGTCTGAATTGAAATTTTTTTCTTCAATGCCAGCTTTAAGACTACCCATGACCTTGAATGATTTTGGGACAAAATACCCTCATTGAAAAAAACAGCCTTGTGGACTCCCTTCTTGGCCATTCCCCTTACTAAACCTGCTTATAAGACAATTACCATCTTGTTCCGCAATGAAGGGGTGGACATGGCAGATATGCTTTATTGGTTGAAATTTAGATGTACGGTAATAGGAGAACCTGAAGCCATAATAGACTCTGAAAACATATGGACAGGAGGATGGAAAATAAAACTCTTACTGAAATCTAATGATAATGGGGTCGAACATCTCCCTAATTCCTTTTTTTGGGTCATGATAGGGGGTTACTGTTTTACCCAGGCCAACCAAAGGTCTGTTACTGATGCGACAATCCTAACCATTTAAGCAGTGTTTGTGACACAGTGAAATGTAACTTTTTTGGTGAACTGGGACATCTTTGCACTCATTGCCTGAAGGAATGCAGATGTAATTTATGTGATGAATTAGGTCATACTTTCCAGAACTGTACTTGGGCTGCCCACAACCAAGAACACCATGACAAAGGGGCAGACCAAGAATTTATTACCTCTCAATCCCAGAAAGCTAAAATTAGACTCAGATCAGGTCTGTCTCATCCAAATCTACCCCTAGACATCAGCACTGACTATGCTGGTCCACCTTTACCCCTTTCAGTGGATCCCCCCCACACGGATACACCAGGCAAGCCCTCCCTCCCCTTCCTCATCCTTCCACTCCTACTCCTGCCCCTGCCTTGCCTACAGCCACAGATCCACCTGTTAAGACCTGCTATGCCCCACCCAGAACCCACACAAAGAGGTTACATGCATTCAGCCCAATCTAGGCCACAAGTAGCTCCACTTCAAAGATAGCTAAAACTTCTCTGATCAACCTGACCAACCAGTATGAAATTTTACAAGACCTTTCTGAAGACCCTGGGGATGATACTGATGCTTCCTCCATTGCCTCTTCCCTTCATGAAGGTACCACAGATACAGAAATCTGTTCGAAGGGAAGAGGCTCACAAAAAAGGAAAGCAAAATCTAAAACAAAAAGGAAAACTCCTGTGAGCAGGAAAAAATAAAAATTTGCTTACGATGGAAGACACCTTCTCTTGCTCATACTATTAATGTAAATAGTATTATGAGAACAGAAAAAAGACATACTGTATTATCTTTTCTTAACTTTCTACACCTAGGACTAATCTTTCTGCAGGACACCAGATTTCATACAATGTATGAAGTTAGGCAAGCCCAGAGAGATTGGCTCCTTGGACCCTCCTTCTGGTCTATTGGTTAGGAACCCTGTTCAGTCATAGGCTTCTTGGTAACACTGCTAGACTTTCAGCTGATTAAATTATATGATATATCCCCAGGCAGAGCCCTCATACTAGATGTTCTCATACAGTGTGTACCCTATCGTCTCATTACCCTCTATGCTCCGCAAACCAAATCAGTTCGGATTGAACTTTCACCTTGCTACAACCGTATTTGCATACCTCAAAACATATTGTTTTTGCTGGTGATTTTAATTGTGGGCTAATTTTATCTGATAAAAGTGTGCATGCTAAAATTCACAAACTTTACTGTGACTCACAGGCCCTAAACAAGATTTTGCATACTCCTCGATTACAAAATGCCTATTTAGATTTCACTAAACAACATACCCCCACATTTCAAAAAGGAATTTTAGCGACTAGAATAGATTACATTTTTTTATCTCATAATATCTCTACCTCAACAGCCAAAGTCCAACCCCTGGAGTTCTTAGACCACAAAATGGTTTCAGTCACGATTGGTACCTATCCATTCGTTTCTAAGGGTCCTGGGTTCTGGGAATTTGATACAGACTTGCTCAAGGATAACGACTTTCTTATCTCACTATGGTATTTTTGGTAGCTAGGAAATCTGTCTTTATTTGTTTTGAGAACCCTGTTGACTGGTGGATAGACACAAAATTGGACCTAACTAAATTTCTAAAACAATGCAGTCATAACAAATGTAATACCTTATACTTAAAATACTTACAGCAACGTCATCATTTACAAATTCTATTTATAATCTCCTGTATTACAAGGCAAGACCTTAGGCAGCAAATTAAATCTGCATAAAAGGAAATGATAACTTTTCACAAACAGAAAGCCAAATTTATCAACAGAAGATTTGGAATGCAGGGGAAAATAAGTACGGCCTGTCCTTTTGATTATAACTACCATAGTATAGGGCAGAAAGATATTACCTGCCTTACTGAAAGGGCTGGAGTTCAGCATTTCTCCCAGACTCAGATACTGAATGTAGTTACTACCTCTCCCTGAATTTATTCTCATCCTATTCAGTCGGACCCCTCTAAATTTCCAGACTATTTTTGTGACATTCAGGTACCTATAATTTCCCCAGACGTTACATTGAAAGTAACTCATCAGATCACTACAGGAGTAGTTTTAGAAGTTATCCAGTCTCTGAAAGCTAATACCACACCAGGTCCAGATGGACTTCCTAATGAACTGTATAAAATTCTAGGAGAACACATAAGTGAGGAGCTCACTAGTGTGTTTAATATGTTGATACAGACTGCCAGAATACCTCTAGACTTCAAGAAAGGCATACTATTTTCCCTTTATAAACAAGCATTTGTCAATGCCGAATGTTGGCTTGCTGGCAGTGGCATTGGTAGTGCAGGAGTTAGAGAGATGCATAATAGGAATGGCAGTGAAGTATTGAACTGATGCCAACCCACCCCCACCCTGCAGAGACTGACAGGCATTGGGGTGTCCCTTTGGGTGTTTGGTAGTGCAGTGCAGGAAAACATTTTGGGCAGGATGTGAAAAATGACAGCTGTACAGTTCATAAGGAGGTGTAACAAAATGCTAGTGTTGAAAATGTGCCATGTAAATATAGCAAATTTTGTGAAGTTACAAGGGTGTGTGGGAAATATGCAACGCACGCTTGCAACACTGCCATTTTATGGGTGTTCGTCACCAAATTTTCAACAAAGGCATTTTAGCACCTCTGCTCATGTACAGTGTCACTGTTATTTCCTCAAAGTGTCCTAAGAAGTGATTTCGCACAGCAACCACGCTATTCTGCGCCGGAAGTACGAAAACACATTTTGGGTAGGATATGTGAAATGACGACTGTACTGTTCATCAAGAGGTGTAGAAAAATGACAATGGTGAAAATCCAGAGTGAAAATATCACAAATGCATGACAGTACGAGCGTGCATGCAATCTGCCAATGCACGCTCGTAACACAGTCATTTTATGGAGTATCATCACCAAATTTTGAACATTGGCATTTTAGGACCTCTGCTCATGAACTGTGTCACTGTCATTTTCATAATCTGGTCCAAACACTGATTTCCCACAGCAACTGTGCTATTGTGCGCCGGAAGTGCGGAAACACATTCCGGGCAGGATTTGGAAAATAACAGCTGTATTGTTCACAAGGAGGTGTACAAAAATGACAATGCTGAAAATCCAGCATTACAGTATTGCAAATGTGTGAAGTTATGAGCCTGCGTAGCAACTGCGCAACGCACGCTCATAAAACAGCATTTATTGATTTTTCCACCAAATTGGAACATAGGTTTTTGAGAGGCCACTTTCATAACACTGGCACTGTCATTTCGTATGAGTCCTGAAAGGTGATTTTGGCGAGTGACTGCAAAATCACCTTTGAGGCTGATTAATGCCATGACAGTGATAGAATTTACGAGAGGGCCACAAAACTCCATGTTGAAAATTTGGTGCCAAAATTCCAAGAAATGCCCGAGATATGCAGCAAAGTTGAAAAACCCTATTCATTCCATTATACAGCTTACTGCATTTCCTCAGTTGTCAAGGGTCGGCTTTGAACAGTGCAGACGTGTTCCGGTTCATCAAGATCGCCGCTACGGACTCTGGAGGTGGCATGGGGTGAGGGTGTGGGGAGGCAGGGTGCGCAGGGTGGGTGTGGTGGGGGCAGAAGACTACGAGGACTGTTTTTTGTTACAGGAGGTAAAAAATTACATGGTGGGACAGTTTTTTTTTTCAAGGGAACTTGGCAGGCTGGGGCAGGCTCCTAGCATGCCACCCTAACTGTTTGGTGGGGATGCTGCAGCCGACTGGGATTGGGCTTTCCTTAGGCAGACAATGGGGGGGTGAATGTATGCCTGACGGAGATTGGGCACCCCTGTCACACACAATGACATGGGGGAGAGGCAAGAGCAGAGGGATTGGGCACCCCCTCAGCATATAAGAAGTGCAGAAGGGGCTGGTTTATGCCTGATGGGAGGGACCCCCATCAGCACACAATGAAAGTGGGGGGCGGAAGAACTGAGGGGATTGGGCACCCACCTTGGCATATAGGAAATGGGGGCTGCTCTATGCCGACAGGGAGTGGGCTCCGTCGGCAAGTTTGTGTGGTCACAGAAAGCCGGCTGGGAGATTGGGCACCCCCGAGGTCGGCAGTTAGGCGGCCACCCGCCATGCTGCTAATGTGGCAGCATGCAGGAAGGGTCCACTGCATCTGACGAGCTTTGCTTGGATTTCAGCGGACCTTTCCTTAGATGTGCTTGCCACATTAGCATACATGGTGTGGCACTGGCATGCCGGCTGATTGGGGAATGAGGGACACACCTACTGATGTGTGCCCTGCATTCGCCCACAGCGTCCCGCGCCCCAAATCTGCACTCTCTCAAGATGTTGACTTGTGCGCAATCGCAGCAAGCCAACATAAAAAGGGGACAGAACAGACTTGAATAATTGAGGCTGCTTTGTATGTTGAACACATATTTTAAACTTTAAACTAAGATTCTTACTAAACGAGAAATGTGTTGGGTTCTCCCTAGGGGAGATTTCTATACCTGGTACATACATAGGACCTATTAAGCTCCAAAATAACCTGCTTAATATTTTAGGCATCAAATTTGGTCCCCCAGGTATGGACATACTAAATTGGGAAGAAAAACTAACTATAGGCAAGCAGAAAGTAGCACTGTGGAATTGATGGAAGCTGGGGAAAAAGAAAACGGTATTTTAATCAAAACTTTCCTGGTTCCTATGTTCCTCTACCTTAGTTATGTTTTCCCGATTCTTAAGCAACTAGAAAAAACCCTATTCATTCCTATTCATGTTTTGAGCATATTCTTTCAAGTCTTGTGGGGCAGTCACCTGAACCCACTCAAACGGAATGTTACCTATTAGCCAGTGAAGGATGGTGGCCTCTCCATGGTAAACGTTGCTTAATAGTATCTTTTTTACAACCGTTAAAACCACTACTAATTAACACACATTGGGGATGTGAACTGTGGCTTTATAATAGTTGTAAGATTTGGTTTCATCAATGGGAAACAAATTCCTAAAATCACTAAGGTCTTCAGCAACAACCCCCCTTCCCCCATATCTTAGGGAAACTTTCCTTAAAATAAAACAATGGAAGATTACAACACAAATGATCACTTCTTTTTCTCATAAAACTGTATGTAAACATCTACTGCACACCCTATGTGAGGTACCTGAACCATTTGAGGAATGTCTGGCCCCTTTATTGCAATCCCTTCGCACTTTTCTAACAGCATCTAGAATACCTGCCCACATGTGGGATTTCCATTGGCTATAATGCCATGAAAAATTAAATATTAAAGATAATTAAAAACACAAACAGGTACAAGACAGGATATGCAGCAGACTTATGTGTATTAACACCATAAAAACAATTGACCATCTTTTTTGACTGCTATTTTATCAAATCTTTCTGGTCATTCTTAGCATATCAGTAGCATGAACCACTTTTTGCAAAGGTATCTTATTGTAACATAATGTATGGTCACCTTTCATACCACTGGAATAAGTGGCATCGGAGTATATTGTATCTTATTATTACTGTTATAAAATGGATCATTTGGATGGCCAGGTGCCTGTTTACCTTGCAACAGAAAGACAGCTCTCACATTGAATTATTGGGGAAAATTGTAAAAGATTTAAAATCTGTATATGAATATGAATGCTCTTCCTTGCCCTCCTTGGACATTTTGGAACTATGGTAAGGACTCCTGTGGATTACGGATACAGATGCTGCTATTACCTAATTTCTTTTGTTACATTAACATAGGACATTATTTTCTTCCTTTATTTGTACAATCTTTTTGTGTTGGATTTTTGTTTGATTTGGAAGTGTACTAGGTTATTTTTGTATTAGGATGTATTCCGATTTTTGTTTTCAATAAATTTCCCCTACTCTTTCCAAGAAGTGCCATGGGATCTTTAACATCCACCTGAACTACCACAAGAACAGGCAGATGGGACCTCGGTTTAACATCTCATCCAAAAGATGGCACCTCAGGTGTGCAGCACCCCCTCATGCTGCACTGCAGTGTCAGTACTGGGATATTAACCCAGCCTGGTGTGGGGATAGAACCCATGGCCTTCTCATCTCCCGGCCTCAGAGGCAAGTGTGCTACCTGTTGAGCCACTGACACTAAAGCCCTGTCCACACTACGCCACTTAGATGCTGTGCCAGTTCCACACCGTTACAGACAATAACCATTACATTGTGTCCACATTAACGGTGAGCTGTCTCGGTAATGGTGTGGAACCGTGACAGCCCATCTGCATTGTGGGTGCCATGGGACTGTTACAGATGGCACCCTATCCCACAATGCAGTGCATTCTGCATTGGGACACAGGTGGGGTAACACGCTCATGCATCCACACTACACCTGGTAACGTTACCAAGGCAGAATCGATTTCATAACCGTTGTTGAAACCACCTCATATGTGGTTTCCACAATGGTTACAAAAACACCCTCTGTAATGTTAAAGGTGTAAATGCAAACCACTGCGGTAATGGTTTGGACTCTCTGTAACTCTACAGAGGGGTTTTGGGGTTGTAGTGTGGACTGGGCCTAAGATTGACAGAATCTGTTCTTTATAACTTTTTGATATGAACTTACAAATTTGCCAGAAGAAACAGGCCACATGGTCTATCAAGTCTGCTCAAGTGTGCAGCTAGCACCTTTACCTTGCAGCTGCCCCACCCCCTCTTCACAAGTATCACCCCCCACCCTGTCCCATCCCCTTTTGAAACAACCCACTGTCGTACAGGATACCACCTCCTCAGGCACAGTGTTCCATTCTGCCACAACCCTCTCTGTGAAAAAGTGTCTCCTCATTTCCCTCCTGTATCTTCCCCCCTACAATCTAAGACCATGCCCTCTTGTGTTCCTCCCCCTCCTTAGCTTAACTATCTCTTCTGTACATGTCTTGTTCATCCCTTTTAAGTACTTAAAGGTCTCAGTCATATCCCCTGATCCCATCTCTCCCCCAGGGAGTACATATTCAACTCACTCAGCTTCTCCTCGTATGGCCTGCCCTCCAATCCCTGGATCATCTTCATCACTCTGTGTTGTACCCCTTCCAGTAATCTTACATTCTTCTTCAGATATGGGCACCAGTACTGCATGTAATACTCCAGGTGTGGCCTGACTAGTGACCTGTAGAGAGGCAGGATCACCTCCCTTCTCCTGGAAGAGATTCCTCTTGCAGTACATCCCAGCATCCTTTTGGCCTTTGCCTTTGCCTTCCTACACTGCTCTGTATTATTCATTTTACCCATTACAACCACCCTAGATCCTTTTCCTCCTCGGTGGTACCTAGCTGAACTCTTCCCAACTGATAACCCCTCCCTGGGTTCTTTGCACTGAAGTGCAGTACTTTGCACTTTTTAGTATTGAACCCCAACTTCCACACTTACGACCACTTTTCAAGTTTGGTCAGGTCATGCTGCAGCCCCTGCCATCCTGCTATGTTGTCCACCACTGCCCCCCACTTGGTGTCATCAGCGAACAGACTGATCTTATTCCTGATGCCATGCAAGATGTCTGCTATGAATATCCCAAACAGTACCGGCCCCAGTACCGATTCCTGTGGCTCCCAACTCGTCACAGCCCTCAGAGATGAGAGCTCCCCCCCCACTACCCTCTGCTGTCTCCCCTGCAGCCAACTCTTGATCCATTTAACCATGTTAGTTCCCACCCCCACATGTCAATTTCCCCCAGCCTCCCATGTGGCACTGAATTAAAGGCCTTGCTGAAGTCCAAATGTATGATATCCACAGCATGGCCCTTGTCCAATTCCTTTGTTACCAAGTCATAATACTCAACCATGTGAGTCTGACGGGATCTTCTCAAGACAAACCCATGTTGATGATTGTCCTGGAGCCCATTGTCTTCCAGAAAGGACACCAGCCTCTCCTTCAGGATTGTCTTCATCAGCTTCCCCACAAATACTTTTATTTTTCTCATTGTCATTACTGTTTTCTGCCTTTATCTCTCTCTCTCTCTGCCCTTGGCTTCTAGTTTATTATTTTATGATCAGTGATGGAGCATGGTCATCATGGAGTTCGCACCCATGGCAGGGCCATCCATCTTCACTGGCCTCAGTTTTTGGGGAGTTCCTCCCAATACCCTCTTACCTCCTCCTCCTCCTCCTTCTTCTCATCCTCCTCCCAAAGGAGCAGCAGCAATGGCAGCCCAAACTGATCCTCCAACTGGACTGCACCCACAGCAGCAACAGGACATTAGTATTGCCCCAGTTCTGGACTATCAGGAACAGCAGTAGCAGGAGGAGGAAGAAATGAAGGGACACAAACCCCTGTGCCCCTCATCATGGTTCTACTGCTACTGGGACCCCCCCGCAGAGGAGACCTGTTTGTCCAGCAGCATCACCCCACTGTCCACACCACTCTTGACCAAAGTCTTCTCTTCTGTGGTCTTTTTTTTATCTGTGACTGTACTGACCACAGTGCTGTCACTTTCAACCTATGAAATAAACGTGTCCACTGGAGCAAGCAGAGGACCCACATGGGTACTGGGGGCCAGAAGACCCAACTCATGGCAAATCACTGGGACAAGAGGGAGGAGAAGTAGAGAGATCTGGTGAGCAGGTTTGGTGGAGGTGGTGGCATGTCTGTGCCAGCAACGATTTATAGAGGGCATGAAGGAAGTTCATATGTCATGGTGGGGTGGCGGAAACTCCCCATGAAAGTGGCAGCCCCCTATGTTGAAGTTCAAGCTCCTCTTGAACTAGCAGCATCTCCAGCAGCATCCGCAGTGCCACCAGCAGCAAAAGCAGCGTTTCAGCTCTCCACCCTAAGGGAGGAAGTGGGGGACCCCTGTTGGTGGCTTATGAAGGTGGAACAGTTATTAAAATTATGTCGGCCCACCAGTGCAGTGGTTAGATTTCCACTTGCAACACTGGTAACCTGGATTCAGGAGTGGACCCAGAGAGCCAGAGGGCCGGCCGGGGGAAGAGGGACTGAGCACCCCTAGGGCTGCTCTCCTTCTTCCGGGGGAGGGTTGGGTGTGTGTCTGGAGTGTGAATGACTCCTGACAAAGGCCAGAGGGAAACACAAGTGCCAGTGCCCAGTACTAGAGGGGCAGAGCAGACTCAGGACATCATTGCACATCCCCACCCCTGGGGCAAGACAGGAAAAACCTCATTGGCCACTGTGGATGATGCGCATGCCTGGCACCACAGACTTCATTGCTCTGCCTCACCCGCTGACCAATTATGGCTCTGGTGTCCCATTCTACCCAGAACCCCGCCCTGGAGGGGAAGCCAGGGAGGTCATGCCAGTTGTTACTGGCACCTTGCCCGACAGAGACAGGCTGGATCTGGGCATTGACCCCACCCTGAAGGGGTAAGTCAGTTGGGGGAGGACAGTGAGGCAGTGGTGTGCAGGAAGGGGCTGAGTGACTGGTGGCCAGTGGCAAAAAAGATGAAAAAAAAAAAAGATTTTAAAATTATTATTGCCAATCAGGAAAAGCTGCTGAAGGGTACAGCAGAGCTCTGCCATGGTGGTATGGGTGGTAGTGAGCCTGGCATGCAGTGAGCTCTTCATTCACCTATTAAATCTTCTACCTGTGCCACTTTATTTCCTATCCTCTTTCTGTTCTTTACTTCCAAGTGCCCTACTTCTTTGTTCCCCACAAAAAGAAAAATAATGACAAAGTTACAAACCAGAGAAAATAGCAAAAATAATTTACACAAAACACTGACTACAACAGCACTAGTGCTGCTCAGACAGAAAAGGCTGCCTTTTGCTTGCTGCTAGCTTGCTAACACAGCTCCACTCCTCCTGCAGCACTGCCTCACTACACACAATACAGAAACAAAACTACAAATTTAAAGTAACTAAATCAGTAAACAATACCACAAATAATTGGTAGTTTAGACGCACAAGGCACACTAGACATATCAGGGAGTGATTTGCTTGAAAAAATGTGATTTGAATGCTATTCAAAGGTTTTTGGGCACAGAGACTCAGAGCAAATTTAATATCAACTCTCTCATTGTAAGACTGCACTGAATTCAGCCTATGCATGGCAATACAGCTCATTGCAGCACCATGTGACCTCCAATCCCATGGATCATTGCAAACTGTGCCTTGGGGGCACAATCTGCAGAAGTTACCAAATACACCAGTTGAAAAATTCTAGCTGTACACTGAAATTAAACTTCACCTTGCAGATTAAATTCACAAATTTGGGCAAATTAGAGAATTTCTCCACAAAGCGAAGTTTTCTAACTTCACCAATCATTAACTGCAGATAGGAGGAGCCAAAAGTTTCACCAGAGCCTCTTAGGCCTCATAAGCAGTGTCTCAGTGTGAGGAGATACTGTAAATGGGTTGCTTCTTTGGCTCAGCAAAGGCTTACTTATTTCAGAAGTTGATGACTTCCATTTGATCTCTGTCTCTTACTATCCAATATGTTGTTCTGATGTAACCTTGCATACAGGTTCATAAAATGTTAGATAAGTTACCATAGACATTCCAATTCCATTAAAGTCATTACTGCTGCTTTAAATTACATGCAGTGTCTGGGAAATATATATTAATGTAGTGTATTTGTACTTCTGATCCCTACTGAAGATGAATAACCAAGCCAAGATTTATGGTTCAGTTGCATTTGGTGGAGTACTTACCTTAACACTGACGTGTGGCATCATAAACTCTGCTAGCTGGATTGATAACAGATTTGTTCAGCTGAAAAAGGGTTATGCTTACAGAAGTTGTGTTGCAGGATTTGATGTGGAAGGAGGTTTTAAGTCCCTTGATGGGGGGACAAGTTTCAGAATAGGAACTTGGCCAACATGTGTTTAGTTTCAGTAAGTTCCCTGCTCTCATCATAAACGATTTGCACATTGTACAGTTTGGAGGGCCATGCGATCCCCACAGCTGTGTATACTTCCCTTGAGGGATTAAAATGCTACACATGCATGGTATCAAACTGCAGAGCTAACAGCATCTTTAAATAGGCGTTTCTTTTTACAAACCATCTTGCCTTTTCTGGGCACACCCCACCACCACCACCACCACCACATTTTTCTTTCGGTATCCCTACCCCTCTTACATGTTTGCATGGCTTTACATGGTTTTCTATGGACCACAGCAGTTTCCCAAGACTAATAAGAAACAGCCCTTCCTTCAGTGACAGACCTCACTGTAGAAATCTCTACGTGTTAATATAAGGGGGATGGCTGCTGCAAAAGATGTCAGTATTTTTGTTGGAAAGCTAGGTGTACATAGCTTCAGTGTATTTATTTATTATTTGTAATGGATCAACATCTCATATGCTGTAGGGTACTGCTTCTAGCACAATTTTATAGCTTGGAGGACTGAAACACTGGGAGTTAAAGAGCCACTGATGCCTCAAAGAAAACTTTAACAAAACATAACAATTGGGTACAATTCTATGTGCATTCCATTTATATTTTGTATATTTCTCCTCTCCCCATTATGTATTGCTAAGGAAATTTGCATGAATATGTGATCTTTAGCCCTTAGGGTTCCTTTAGAGTCCATCTGCCTCTATAGTTTACTCCCTGCTTCAAGTCATAATCCTCTGTTGTGACATCACAATCTGTTGCCATGGGAGTAACTGTGATGCCACAAGCAGTGCTCTATGACTTCAGGTAAGGAGAAAACAACAGGAATAGGCAAACTGTTCAGGAGCAAAGATCCTGTTTTCATACAAATGACCTCAGTAATAAATAATGGGGAAGAAGAATATCACACTAATGAAAAATACAAGCTAGACTGTGTCTAAATATTATGTTTTGTTAAAGTTCTCCTGAACATGTTATCAGCTCTTTAAGTGACTTGCTTGTGGTTATACAGTAGTCCAATGATTGTGATGGGATTTGAATGCTGGAATCTCCTGTTTCACAAATCATTGCACTAACCACCAGACCACATTGTCCACTGTGCACTCTTGCACCTTATGTATCACACACTTCAGCCCCTGCCTATCTCCTGGCTACTGTAACTGATTTTGAGTTGTCCACTACCCTGGACTGTTGAGTTTGCACTGTTTTTACCTGAAATTACTGACTTAATGT
The DNA here is from genome assembly GCA_016271365.2 of Neoceratodus forsteri. NCBI lineage: Eukaryota > Metazoa > Chordata > Ceratodontiformes > Ceratodontidae > Neoceratodus > Neoceratodus forsteri. Next base: position 462,708,535 of record CM028129.1, read on the forward strand.
TTCCCTGTCATTTTATGTATTTCTGCTCTGTATTGTTTTTTTGTGTTGTAAAACCAAGTTTTTGTACTGTTTAAGTCACCTCATGTTGAGGCTTTTCTATTACTGTGTACCTGTATGCACTGTATTACTTGAGTTTGTGCCACCATGTGGCCCGGGTCATGACTGAAAATGGTCCTTTGGATCAGCTCGCTTACCCAGTTACCAAATAAATAAATAAAAACGGTCTTCCGTAAAGGGCTGATTGCAGAATTTACCTCATTTCTAGGGAGGGAAGTAAGAAGTGAGCACTAACCGATGATAGGGCTTGGTTTTCCAGACAATTAATGCATGTTCTGGGTGAATTCCACATGGAATATGCATTAATTCTCAAGAAACCCATGCTTTGGAGGGGGTTGTTGCACTTATAAAATGAAAAAGGTTTTATTTTCATGGAAAACAGTTTTATTTGCATGTAGTTAATCTGCAGCTAGGTAGATTAGGTTAGGTTAGTTGTGAACAATGTGTTTCCTGGAAATTAATAAACGGTCTGGTAATGTGTTTAGACCAATGAAGGTTCTAAGATTCTGAAGCCTATATTATAAGTAAGCAATAAGACATGATGGGATGGCAGTTGTCATTGGTTAATACACATCCAGTTGTTTTGTTAGGTATGAGGTGCTTGCACCAAGTACCTTCAGCTCCTGGAAGTGCATCAACCCATGATAGCCACCAGCCTGGATTGTCTTACTGCACTTATAAAATGGGTCCCCTGAAAAAGAAAATTTGAAGATATTTGAAACAAAAAAAGGATGTGTCTAAAATTAAATTTTAAAGTATTTTTAAGTAAAATAATAAAACAAAGCCCCTATTTCAGCTTGTTTTGCCACTATGTCGCCCTGTTGTGAGCAAGCTTATGCTGGTAATACAAAGATATATGCATGTATTCAAATTCCTTCTACTATTGACTTCCTTTGTTATCTTTATTAGTATGGCATTATTTTCTATATTTTGCTTTGATTTCTGTTCCTGGAGTTTTTGTCTATTATTTGGGGAACTAGAGTGATGCAGCCACTGGCAGTGATAGTGAGCTAGTGAGCCTTCTACTCTGTACCTCACAGGACACTGGTCAGGAAGCTGGAAGACCTAGTGGCAGGAGCAAAGATTTTTGGATGGGTCAGAAGCTGGTTGCAGGACAGAAGCCAAAAGATGGTAGTCGGGGGGGTTCTCAGAAGCTAGGCCTGTAACAAGTGGGGTCCCACAGCACTCGATGTTCAGTTCGGTGTGGTTTAACATCTTCATAAGTGGCATTGTAGATTGGATCAAGGGTAAAATCTGCCTTTTCATGGATGACACAAAGCTCTGTCATAGGGTGGACATGAAGGAGGGGAGACAGGAACTCAGGTAAGACCTGGCTAGGCTAGAGAAGTGGTCAGGCATTTGACAACTGGGCTTCAACACTAAAATGTGTAAGGTAATGTACTTGGGGGGTAAGGAACCTAAGGGCCAACTACTGCTTGGGTGGTGTGCAGGTAACCAGGTCAGAGGAAGAAAAGAACCTGGGAGTAATGATCTTGAGAGACCTGAAACACTCGGCACACTGCAGGAGAGCAGCAGCCAAAGCAAACTGAATGCTGGGCTTCATAGCCAGGGGAATTACCAGCAGGAAGGAAGAGATCATTATGCCACTGTTCAGGTCTCTAGGGAGACTGCATCTTGAGTACAATGTGCAGTATTGATTTCCTAATCTTAAGAAGGATATCAATTTGCTGGAAATAGTCCAGAAAAGGGCAACCAAGATGATCCAGGGCCAGCAGGACAACATCTATGATGAGTGGCTCTGGGGGCTCAACATGTACTCTCTTGAGGATAGAAGTGGGAGGGGGAATATGACTGAGACCTTCAATTGCCTTAAAGGTATAAACAAGGTGACACTGAGGACCTCTTCAGCCTTAGTGAGTGCAAGACCACTAGGGAACACAGTCTAAAGCTGGCAGGGGCAAGGTTGAGGAGGAAAGGCACGGGGTCAAAACAGCGCCCAACACTATGCTGCATGGCACAATCACGCTGCTGATACAGTGAGATTTTTGCCATGTGGCATATCTCTTTTTTCTGTGGGGGCTCTGCCCCAACACACCCCCATTATGGGAGGGCTACACCTCCAAACCCACCCCAATATAGAGTCTTAGCTCTGGGGGTCAAGTCGAGGGAGTGCACAAGGAGGAAAATTAATTTCTGGGACCGGAAATCAAATCCGTCCCAGAAGCACTACCTGGTTCCCTGGCTACTGCTGCTCAGTCCGCTGGAGCCACAGCAGCAGCTAGTTGGCAGAACCCACTCCCAGCAGAGGTCTTATCCTCTGCCTGGCAAAGTGGGAATGGTGCAATACCACGTACAGCACTATACGCGGTATTGCACCATTCGCTCACTAGTGCAGCTCTGTACCAGGTTAGCCATAATGTCGTATGCTATTAAGTGTGCAACATTATGACCCGGTATGAGGAGGAAGACAAAAGGCAGTTATTCACTGAGAGGTTGGTGGCCAAGTGGAATGAGTTGCTAGAGGAGGTGATATCCCTGAAAATGGGGGACAGGGTGAAAGGGAGAGCTGCAGGTGGGAGGGCAAGTGGGTGAGAGTATATTTGAGGGAAGTCAAGGGGTAATGCAGAGGGGGCAGTTCCTTTTGTGAACACAAGGAGAACTGCACATTTCAGCAGACTAGATAGACTGTAAGGCCTTTATATGCTGACATGTTCATATTTTCATATGAGCAATACAGACATTGTTTTGCATGAGACAAATATTTTGTTATGGCTTTGTTTATGTTTCATTTTGATTTCTGGTGCCTGTGTTTTGTCTGCTGATGAATAAGAAAGAGCACAATGTGGCTGCTTGAAATGATGGGGGGAGAGAGACAGACTGATACAGCTGTAATTCTGAGGGCAGGAGAGAGAGAGAGAGAGAGATGCTGCAGTGCAGAGGAGAGAGAGAGAGATAGTTAGTGCAAGCAGCACCAGTGGATCTCAGTGCCTGTAACTACTGGGATTAAATGAAATATGAAAATGCTGTTCTGGAAAGTGAGCTAGTGGGTGGTCAGCCGAGCATGGTTAATGGAGTGAGGGACAAAGCATACTGACTGTGTGTATATGTGTGTGTGTAGGTGGTGAATGATGGAGAAAGACACCAGCTATGGCTGAAACCAGAAGATAATAACTGGGGATTGGAGGCCTGTAAAACAAAACTGGAAAAAAAAGAAGAAACAGCTGAGGGGTTAATTGTCTTAATTTTATGTTAGGTGGGGGGTTGGGGAGGAGACATTGGCAAACAGATATTTTTCAAAATTATGGCAAATCAAGTGTTTTATGGATTTTACCTCACCAACATGACTACCAGAAATCTCTTTTTTCAAAATATTTCTGGTAAACATGGTTATCTATGCACACTGCATCCTGATTGCCAGAAGGGTTCCTGTACAGGCGGTTGTCACCCCATAAGGCACTGGGTTCTGAACCCTTTCAGCCAAACATGATGCAGAAAATTCCCATAACCATTTTATAAACACCTTTCTTGCATGCTGTATTCCAAAGTTCTTTACAAGTCCTTAACAGCTGCGGCCAGCATTGACAAGGTTCACAAGGTTGTAAGGAGCAAAGAAGGCTGAGTGCCCATTAGAGATGTTGAAAAATAAAATTTCACTAGTGAAATTGCTGTGAAATCAGCAATTTCACCATGTGAAGTATTTCATGAAATTTGCAAACCATTTTGTGGTTGTGAAATGCAAACTTTCACCTGAAAATTGCAAAATTCTGCCCCATAAATTGTGATATTTTGCCAGAAAATTGCAAAATTTCACATTTTGCTGTAAAAGTATGCAATTTTCATGCAAAAGTTCACAATTATGGGGTGAAAGTTTGACATTTCTGAGTGAAATTTCAAAATGTTGGGGCAAAATTTTTCATTTTCACACCAGCAAAATATTTTGCAAAGTTTGTGAATTTCACAAAATATTTTGTCTGGTGAAATTTCCCAATTTTACACAACACTAGTGCCCATTGTAGTTCCTATTTGTTATTAATATGCCAGTATGCCTCCTTCCTCAAAAAAATGATCTAACCAATACTTAACCCTTAGGCTGCTGACAGAATTGGAACGTATAGGAATTCTGGACTGATATATCAATCTGCAGCACAGCAAGGGTTAAAATGCTCTTTACTGGTGCAGCTAATCACATTCATTGGTGGCAGACTATTCCAAGGGCTCACCACATGCATGGTGAAAAATTACTTTTTATCAGTTTTAAACCCAGTTGGCTTCAATTGAAGCGGGTGACCCCTTCTATTAACCTCTCTATTCTTCAAGGAAAAATTTAGTTGATCAAATAAATAAGGATCATCCGATAAGTCATACATTAAAAACAAATCTCCCCTCAGTCTCTTATGCTCCAGGGTGTACAGGTTCAAGTATTTTAATCTGTTAGAGTATGACATGTCATGTAAACCACTCACAAGTTTGGTTGCCCTCCTCTGTACTCTTTTGAGTCTAAATATATCAGAAGCCTTGTATGGGCACCAAACCCAACTACCACATTCCAAAATGGTGAAGACATACACCACGTACAGTGGCATGATTATCTCAGCTCTTCTACTAATGAAATTTCTCCTAATCACACCTATGACCTTATTGGCTCTACACATAGCTGTAGAGCACTGATCCTTTGAAGTGAGTGTGGTTGAGTACAACACCAAGGTCATTCTCTCTATGTACAGATTTTAGAATGGCACCACATAATGTGTATGTGTGGGGTATAATCTTCTTACCCAAGTGAATCACACTGCACTTAGAAATTAAAGTTCATATCCCATTTGAAGGCCCATGTAGAGATTTTATCAAAATCATTTTGTAGACTTCTTATAGCACTGATGCTGTCACTAGGGCCACCTAATTTGGTGTCATCTGAATATGTGGCTATCCAATTCAAGATATTTTTGTAGAGGTCGAATATGAAAATTTGAAAAAGTATAGGACCCAAAATAAATCCCTGTGGGACTCCACTGGACACCCTCCCCACATTAGCGAGGTAGCAGTGTATCGATACATTTTGAGTATGATCAGATAACCAATTATTTACCCAATGAATTAGTATTGGGTCTATATTCAAATTATTCACTTTATGTATGATGGCGCAATGTGGTACCATATCAAGGGTCCTTCCAAAATCAAGCAGGACTACATCTACTCGGCCTTTGTTGCCAAGGTGTCCACTAATTTTTCTTAGAATCATAATAGGCTAGTAACACATCACCTTCTTGCTGCAAAAAGTCTCTGAAGCAGATGCAAGAAAATATCTTGAGAAGGTGCTAGGGCAATCAAGATTTAGTGGTGATACCCTTGACCTTAAATTTGTTAACCTGGCCTTAGAGGAAATTCTTGGCCCCCTGACTAAAATAATCAGCTTGTCGCTCTGCCACTCTCAATTCCCTCAAAGACGGAAATCGGTGACTGTAACTCCAGTGCACAAAAGTGGGGACCAGACATTACATAGTAATCACAGGCTAATCTCCATACTCACTCCACTTTCAAAAGTGCTTGAGTGGGTAGTGGTGGACCAGCTTGCTGAGTATCTGGACCTTTACCAACTCCAGTGTCCTGAACAGCATGGGTTCCAGAATGGACACAGTACCATCACAGCCTTACTGGAGTTTACCAGTTACATTCACCATGCTCTTGATCAAGGCCATGTAGTGGGTGCAGCATTTATTGACTTATCTAAAGCATTTAATATGGTGTATTATGCTCCTTCTCAAGCAGCTCACAGACATCAGGCTCTCATCATATGCTGTAGAATAGTTTAACAGCTATCTACCCAACTGCTCCCAGCAAGTGCGGACTGGGGATGTCTTCTCTGAAAGCTGACCTCTTTGCTCTGGTGTCCCTCAAGGGTCAATCCTGGGGCCATTACTGTTCAGTTTATTCCTTAATAAACTCCTTGTCTCCTGCCCTGGTTGGATCCTCCCTTGCGCTGATGACGTGACTATATTTACTAGCAGCCCTCACCTTGAGGTTCTTCAACAAGGATTTGCATCTGCAAAAAAAAAAAATGGTTTAGGGAGCACAGGCTAGCAGGCTAGTTATGAACTATAAAAAAAAAACAAAGACCAGGTTGTACTCCAGCACCCAAAGCAAACACAAGGCCTTCCCTCTAACAATCAAGAATGATAATGGTGCCTCCCTTGAACTTGTTCAGCACTTCAAGTACCTGGGCATCACAATTGACTCCTCCCTGTTCTCTGCCAATCATATAGATAATATTGCTAAGGCGATTAATGTGGGAATTGGGATGCTTTGCCATCACAAACACAGTCTTACCCATGAAGCACTGAACCTGGCCGTTCACAGTTCAGTTGTCTCACTTATAGACTCTGGGGTCGCTATTTATGCATTGGCAACTGACACGGCCCTCCGCCACATCTCCATAGCATTAAACAATGCTTGCTGACTTCTCACTGGTGCTGCACAACTCACACACACACGCACACGATCTTTACACCCGGGAAAGCTGACTTCAACTGAATGGCAGAATCAGATACCAAACCTACCTGCTAGCCAAAAAGTCACTCTAAATATGCTACCAATCAGGGCCCAGAACCTTTTAACCTCACATCTGAGTGCTGGTCAAACTAGAAGCTACCAGTCAAGTCTTCAATGTTCCCAGATGCTGCATGGCCCTGGCTTAACATGCTTTCTCCCACCCTGCTCCGCTCTGGACCAACTCTTTTCAATCAGACATAACTGCTGCTGCAACAATTGGTTCATTTAAATACAAACTGTGACAACACCTTGTTACTAGTGTCACATGTGATTACTTCCACTAAGGTCCTCCCCCATTATCCGAATTTCCCACCCGCTCTTAGCCAACTCTGCTAACTGTTCTCTGTTGTGGCAGGCCAACCATAGCACTGTACTTAGCTTCCTCCTTTTACCTCCCCTCCCAGTCACTGCAACAACATTCAGCCCACCACTCCTTATGCCTCGTCTTCTCCCTGTCCCCTCTCACTCTACTGACTGCTTCTCTCTATCTCTACCACCTATTACTCCCTATTGTCTAGGTTAGCATAGTGATTTCAATATTGACTCTGGCATACATTGTTCAATGCCTCAGCTGCTTCTGTCCTATTGCACTAGTATATTTTACTGTTTGTTTTTCCAGTCCCTCACTTGACACTGTAATGCTTTGTACCAGCTGTGCATTATGGCATATTTGTAAATTACTGTTAGTCTACTGATGTGGAACCTATGTATCAAGCATTCACTCAAAGGTGTTAATCCAAAACTTTAATAAATAAATAAATTAATAAACTTGTGCTGATCCATATCCACCTTGTTTTTACATTTTAGTAGATCTAGCAGTTGATCCTCAATAACTACTCAAGTATTTTGTCTACTACAGATATTAGCCTGATAGTTTGGAAATTAGAGACATCTTGCCTGCTACCTTTTTCATGTATAGGAATCACATGTGCACATTTCCAGTCCTTTGGCACCTCACCACTATTTAAAGATTTTTCATATAAACTTTTAAATGGAAGGGAGATACTATTCTTCATGACTTGCAGCATCCTAGCTGTAATACCATCAGGGCCGGACGCTCCATGGGTTTTTAATTTTACTATTTTAGCCCATATGCATTCTTCAGTTATGTTAACCACCACATTGCTGCTGGACAATACTTTAGGGTGGGACTGATTATTATTACAATGCTCAGTTATCTCTCTAGAATCAGTAATGATAGTATGATTAACCACAATATTGGAGAGTTTTGGACTAGACTTTGACAGGGAATTGATATATCCATAGAACAGTTTGGCATTGTTTTTGTTAGTGCAGTTTGCTAATTCCTGTTCTTTTGAAGCTTTTGCCATTTTAATCTCATTTTTACATTTTTTCTGAAGTATTTTAAATTTGCTCCAGAACAGGTCTGATTTAGCTGACTGATATTTGGCGTAAGCTTTATTTCTCTTCTTTATTACCTTAATAGGCTTTTTGCTAAGCCATTTTGGTTTGAGATCTCTATTATTATATTTGTAGCTTTCATTATATAACTATCACAAGTAGATTTTAAGGTGTTTTAGAGTGGTCATACTTCCTCAATTACTTTTTCCTTTAGAATTTCTCTCTGGTTTATTGTACTGATCGCCAAGTTTATACCATCAATATTAGTAGAATGATATGCATAGATCATCATGAACCCATGTGTTTTTACCCTATTGCATGCTATATTAAATAATACTCTGAAGTGATCACTGGCTCCCAGGGGAAGAGAAGTATGGTATTTAGATATAATAGCTGTTTCTGAGGCCAACACAGATTGAGTAGATTGTTACATCTAGTTGCTTGTTTGATGTGCTGTACTAAATTCAACGTATTGCATACTGTTAAAAAGTCCTTACTTAGCTTATTTTGTGCAGATAATGTACTCCAATCCATTTCACTATAAATAAATTCTTCCACAATCACTAAGTCATCCAACTGGCTAGCTTTCTCAAATTCTTTAAGATTGGAAAGATTTACATCTGGCATAGTGCTTGAGGGTCTATAAACTAAACCTATAATTGTGCCTTCCAGGGTATTACAATTTGCAGAGATTTTGATTCATATCCTCAGTGCCACTGTTTGGGGCTCTTATCTTTTCCAGTATATCCATTACTCTAAGGTTACTCTTTAAAAACAAAGCTATTCATCTCCATGTTTACCTTTTCTGTCCCTGTGAAGCAGATTGTAGCCTTCAATATTTTTATCTCACGTGTCCGTATCCTTCCACCAAGTCTCTGTGATACAGGTAATGTAAAAATATTTTTTCAATAGATTCAAATGGTTGTAACTCATTAATTTTATTTAGGCTCCTTGCATTACATTAAAGGCAACACAGATTTTGATTTAACCCAGAAACATCAGATGTAACTTTTGAATCTGTGAAGTGCCTAAGGCTATGGTAGCTATGATTGGTACCCATATCCCCCCTACATATCAATTTAAATTCTCAGTTTGCACTCTCAGATGATTACCCAAGATCTTGGCACTGTTCAAAATTAAATGCAGGCCATCCAGATTATATAATCCAGGTTTATTGTAAAATAATTCCAAGTTATCTACAAAATAAATTCCTTCATTTCTGCACCAATGAATCAGACTGGAGTTTATCCTCTCAATTGTTTTATTATTTTCTCTATTTGCTCTGGGGATAGGTAGTGTGCGAAGATAAGAATGGACCCTCCCTTTTCCTGTATTTCTTTTCCTGCTTCTAGCAATTCTGCACAAATATCTTTTTCATGGTTGTACTCGACATTGTTGGTGCCTACATGAATAACTATGAGAGGGCTCTTTCCTTTATGTTTCAATATTGCTGACATTAGTTGATTTACATCTATTATCCTTGCAGCGGGAAGACAAGTTACAGTTATATTTTTCTTATCAGTTTCACAACTGTGTGTGTCACAAAATTGTATTATGGAGTTGCAACCACAACCATTTGTCTCTTTTTGCACATGTCCATGTCATTTACAGATACTTCATCATCTGGGATTAAACTATCAAATCTGATTGACAACTGAAATGTACTGTTAGTCAGTAGGCCCACATTTCTTCTTTTAACTGTCCTGTTTTGATATTTTACTGTACATCATTCACTTTCATTATCAGTACTACTTTTCTTCCTTCTGGACTTTCATTATCAGTACTAATGTCCTCTCTTCCCTTTTGTTCCTTGAACTGGATGGGCTCTCTTGGCTATCTATGCTAGGTTCTCTCTAATTATTTTTCTTTTATTTTCTACCTTAATTAGCTAAGGTAGCATGTTCTTTGTGCAAATTTTTGACAACATTTTCTATTTTACTTACCTCTTGTGCCTTATTTAATTTATTGTATGCCTTGGTCAATTCATTTCTAAGATCATTGTAGGCTTTACATTTATTACAAGTATACATATCAGCAACCCCACAGCTCAGTTTTTCACCATAAATTTTATATTTAATATATTGAACAATTGACCCCTCCTGACATAAATGTTAAAGGATTGTGATCGCAAATTCTCTCACTGTAAGTATTACCTGAGCAACCACTCCCGTCTTCACGGGGCAAAAACCACACCACTGGGTTTTGTCTTAACGTTGCTTTATTTGATCAAATCTTTCACATGCATGCGGGAGTTCTGCAAAGGAGAAAGCTCCCTGATTACAATTTACAGCAGCTTTTTATAAGCTAGATTCTGCAATTCTTATTTTGAAAAATACCAACATTTCAGTATAAGTCAATTATAAAACAGAATAACAAGTTGATACCAATGTGTGGTGTACTTTTCCACTGCTTACTTCATTTCTTACCCAATATCTCTTGATACATATGCTAGTGGGTCAATCTGACCTAGGTGAAACAATGAGTTTCACTCACACAATAGCAACATACAACAACGTAAAGCTTGCCTTCAATGCCTCAACGTGCTGTTATCTTATACTTTGCCCAAACGTGTTGTTATCTTATACTTTGTTCGAGCGTGTTGTTAATTGTAAGAGAGGAGTATCTAAATTCCAAGAACTGCTATTATTCAGGCTGGTACAACCAGTTCTGCCCAGTTTTATCTTGCTTTCTGTTTCTACAAATGTACCTCAAGTTACCTCAGTAACATTCTGTAACCCTGTAGAAAACAGCATGAACTCAGAAATTTCTACTACATTCATTATGACTTTGTTACAGCATGTTTTACAAAGCAAACATAGCTTCAAAGTATATAATAGCAAATATAGCTTTAGGATATATAAAATTCCCTCACAGGATATACCCAGTTAAATCCATAGCAAATGCTGTCTGAAGTACCTGAGACCAAAGAAATGCTAATATCTTAAATATCAGTGTAAAGAGGCAGAATCCCTAGCACCTTTGCTCCTTCCTTGCCTGATACTGCCAGATGCTGCTTGGCTCTGCCACATGTCACCTCCATCCATGCTCAGCTATGCTCACTAGCAGCCAAACTTAAATGGCAGACCTGGAAGCAGGACCAAAGGCAAAGAGCATGAGCATTGAGTATTGAGCATAAGCATGCACAGGGCAATTCAGTTAGGCTGAGGGAGCATAATTAAAGTCTAGCAAGGTTCACATGGAACAAGAGAAAGGGAAAGAGATTGACAGAGATGGAGAAAAAGGAGAAGACATGGTTTGGTGTAGGATGGATAAGTTACTTGTTTAAGGTCATACTTTATTCTCTTCTATGGCTTTTGCAGGTAACACCTACAAAAGCTATGAACAGTCGGAATTGCTAGATGAGAGAATGAAATGTTTGCAACATGATTAAGGGCATAAGATGAATAAAAATTATGTTGTAAAGAATATAGTTTCTAGTTATTTAATGTGTAGTATTACCAAAAACTCAGAAAAGTGTGTGTGTGTGTGTATATATATATATATATATATATATATATATATATATATATATATGTGTGTGTGTGTATATATATACTGCATTTTTTAAACCATCATGTAATTTATAGTGTTATAACATGGCAAGAAAAAATCTCCCTGATTGGTTAGTGGCCACCATGAACACTGATGTTATCTCAGCACAACATCACTATGAATGTATTGATTGATTCCTGTATTGATATTGACTTCATTGTGAACATCTTCTCTTAAGAAACAAACACTAAGAAATAAACTAAAAACTATTTTATAATTTGTTATTCTCTATAAAAATGAGCCAGTCAACTAAAAACTATTTTATAATGTTTCATTCTGTATAAAAATGAGCCAATTTATAACAGCAATAATTTACTTCATGGTGTGTGTTGTGGGGATAACTACACTTCTTGGATGTTGGTGTCAGCCTAAGACCTCATGCCCAACCACCCAATGGGTGACATTATCCCAGCATGACACAGACCTTAGTTGTGCATTATTGCTTAATTGACACATGCAAACAGTGTTGACAGAGTTATTTTTTTTACAGCTGGACTTCAAGCTTTAATAACAAGCATTTGTCAATGGTGAAAGTTCATCATTCGTAGAGATATAGAAGCCTGTGAGAGTGTAGTAGTGCAGGAAGAGTTTTATTGATAATGAGCAATAGAAAGTTGTATGACAGCTGTACTGTTCATGAGGTGGTGTGATAAAAAGGCTATATTGAGAATTTGGAGTGAAAATATTGAAAATGACTAAAGTTACATGAGTGCATAGGAAATTGTGAATGACCGGGTGTAACTTGGCCATTTTTTGGAGTTGTGTCACCACATTTTCAACATGGCCTTTTTAGTACCCCACTTCATGAAGAGTGCCACTGTCATTTTGTACACTCATGCCGAAAGGTGACTTCACAGAGTGACTGTGCCATTCTGTGCCACAGGTGTGACAACACATTTCAGGCGGGATGCAAAAAAATTACAGCTGTACTGTTCATAAGGAAGCATGAAAAAATGGCAATGTTGAAAATCTTTAGTGAAAATATTAAAACTTGGCAAAGATACGAGCATGCATAGAAACTGTGCAACACGTGCTCATAACACAGGAATTTTGTAGAATGTTTTCACCAGATTTTAAACATGGCATTTTTGGGACTTCCCCTCATGAACAATAGCACTGTGATTTTGTTAATCCATCCCAAAAGTTGATTTCGCACTCCAACTACGCCATTCTGGGCCATAGGTGTGAAAACACATTTTGGGCAGGATGTGAAAAATGACAGCTGCATTGTTTATAAGGAGATGAGAAAAAATGGCAATGTTGAAAATCTGTAATGGAAATATAAACAATTAGAGAAGTTATGAGCATGTGTAGAAACTGTGCAATGCACACTGGTAGCGCAGGCATTTTTGGGAATTGTTTCACCAGATTTGCAATATGGGCTTTTTGGGACACCATCTCATGAACAGTGGCACTGTCATTTTGGTAATCGGTCCTGAAAGGTGATTCTGGGCAGTGACCACGAAATCACCTTTCATGACTGAGAACCAAAATGACACTGACATGTTCATGAGGTGGGGTCCCAAGAACCCCATGTTGAAAATTTGGGGCCAAAATTCTAAAAAATAGCTGAGATATCAACCTAAGTTGAAACTCTCCATTGGGTTCCATTATACTGGCTTACCTGATTCCTCAGTTTCTAGTTCGGCTTTGAAGAGTGCAGAAGTATCCGGGGCTAGTGAAGATAGTGGCTCCCAACCTCTGGAGGATAGGTATGGGTAAGGGGGTGCAAAGAGGTGGGTGCACAGAGGGAGGGTTTGGGTGAGGGAGGGGGGACTTGGGGACAACGCTGGAAGGTTTTCTTTTTTACAGGTACAATAATTTGAAAAAAAGACTTCCGATGGATGGTTTTTCTATTTTACAGGTATTTTTGGTTTTTAACATTTATGCACACTGGGGTGGGCTCCCAGTGTGCCATACTAGTGTGTGTGTGGGGGCGTTCTATTGCCGATGAGGACTGGACACCCCATTGTCAGCTAACAGTATGGGGGGCACATCCAACATCGGAAATGGGCGTCCCGGTGTCGGTAGGGGGAAATTGTTTCAACAGGAAAGACACATTATGGGGCTACAGAGAATGGGGAAATAATTTAACCAGAAAAGACACACTGAGCTGCAGGGAATGGGGAAATCATTCAACCAGGAAAGACATGCTGCGCTGCTGGGACCGGGGAAATCTTTTAACCAGGAAAGACAAGCTGAGCTGCAGGGACCGGGGAAATCATTTAACCAGGAAAGACATGCAGAGCTGCTGGGAAGGGGGAAATTGTTTGACCAGGAAAGACACGCTGAGCTGCGCAGCTGAAGAGCTCGACATTTCAAAGGACAGAGCTGCACCCAGCATCAAGCTCTGTCCTTTGAAATGTTTGCTGAGACCAGCCTCCTCAGCAAAACAGTGTCATCAGGACACTGCCTGCTGATTTGCCTGTCGGAGACTGGCCCCTGCAGCACCACCACAGGTCATTGGGATGGCAACCCTCACACCCCTGTGTAGCAACTCTCATATCAACAAGTTTGTTTGCACTTGCACGCTTGATGAACTTAAAAAAAAATGTATGCCTAACAGTCCAAATGTCACAGCTTTCAAAATACTATTTCAAGCTTTAAAAAAATCATGACAGATTATTTTTGGAATGGTCAGTGGCTGTTCTAAGAATAAACACATTCTTTTTTAGTTTTAGTTATTTATTTAGTTAAAACTGAATGAAAGCAAAACCAACATAATGATATTTGGTTCTGCCTAGAGATTGGCTAGAATTAAGTAACATTTACAGATTTTTGGAAAAAACGGAACTACACTCTCTGTAGTTGCTAATTATATAAATATCTGTGAGTGCTGTTAGACCCCAGTCTTAGTATGCTATCACATACTATAAAAGTAGGGAATAAGGTAAACCAAAAACTGGGTTTCTTGTTTTGTAATATTAATTCTCTGACTGACAAAGCCTGGATGCTTATTGCAAAACAGGTCCTAATTCCAACTTTAGACTATTGTAACATTTTATTTGTAAAGCAACATAATTTTTTTTTTTAATAATACTATTGTAGAAAAATATCAATCAATATTAAACAACATTTGTTGTGTTGCCCATATGGGACCTTATAGAACACACCATTGCAATTTATAATATCAAATGGGAATTTTTCCTCCCTCACTCAGGATTGAGTATAATGCAACATTATTTGCTTACCGAGTATTTAAAAATTCAGGGCCTGATATTGTATTCTCTACTTTTAATTTGTTGCTCAGTCCCTACAGTACCAGGAGTAATGCATGCAAACTTTTTTCTATTAACCCTACAAAGTAACTCTGCAAAAAAATATTTTTCTGGTTTGGACCTATTATTCTACATGATTTGGCTGGCATTGTCAAAGCAGCATACAATGAAAGGCACTTCAATTAAACATTTGCTAACGAAACTGTACAGGATGAATGTTAAATGTCAATGTTCTTATTTTTAACATTGTGTTGTGTATGATATATTTATTAACTGTGTATTGCATGTTGTTATATGTCAGGCATGACTGAAAAAGGGCTGTGCCTACCTCACATCCTGGTAAAAAAATCAAAATCAAATAAAAAAAAAATCTAATTTATTTGTACAGTTTGATAGGGAAACCTCACTGAACATTAATTCCTTTCCTAGTAATATGTGGGGAAGGGGTTACAAAAATAAAGTGAATATAAAGTAAAAATAAAATATTCAATGGTACAAGCATTAATTAAAATACAGTGAAATAAAAATACATGAAGTGTTGCAAGATAGAAACATAGTCTGATGAGAGATGGAGATCGGGGCTCATCAAGTCTGTCCATACCATATTGTAGTCTCTAACCCCATCAGCCCCCTCTAGTGGTTGGATGTATCAGCTCCCTCATTTCTCAGTCCCGAGTTGCCCCTTCTCAAGGGTCTATGAGTCCATTGCCCTGTTCCAGCTGTGTTTGAGCCCATTTAGAGTGGCTATCCCCACCACTTCCACCAGCAGCCTGTTCCATGGATCAGCCATCCTTTCCATGAAATGAAACATCCTCACGTCTCTCTTGACTTTGCCCTCTCTGTGTTTCTTCCTTTTCCCTCATAACATCATCTTTGCCCCTTTGATTCTACTGTAGTCTGATGTTCTTGCCATTCTTTCTCTCCCTTGTTTCTCCTGTTCCTAGTGCAGGCCCTCCTTTTCACATTCACAGCCTCCCTCATCCCCTTTGAAAAACAGATGTTTTTATTTCATTGCACAAGATTCGGTCACCTCCAAAAATGCCCCTTAATCCTGCCTCACTGTTCTTCTACACCCTCCCACTGGTCTGCGTCTTCTAATTTTTCTCTAACCCATTCCTGCAATTGACAAAATCTGCTGTTTTAGAAACAGAACCACTCCGTCTGAGGTGAGACCATTATTCTCAATTCACAGTTCAAACCACTGTGATGTGGTTACTATACCTCAATGGTTGCCTGACTGCCCCCTTCCCCAAACACAATCTCCAAATTGGTGAGTAACACATCAATTATGGTATTCTGCCATGTGTGACCCCTGACCAGCTGCATCAGTAAGCAGTCCTGCAAAGCATATAGCAGGGCCTGACTGCTGGTGCCCTTTGCTGCAGGAATATCCCATCCGTTATCTGGCAGTGTTTGTTCCCCCTCTAGTAGTAGATATCCTTTTTTCTGCTACCCTCCTGTTTTTCCTCCTCTAACTCCCAGTTCCCTTCTTCATTCTTTCTCAGTACTATGCAGGCCACCCCTAACCTGAGCTTCTTTTCAACAGTTGACATCAAATGCACCCAGATAGACTCCACTGCCACCTTCTATTTTGATGGTCCCATCTTCTGCCACCTCATTTCCTTCCTTAAAGGGCTACTCCCCCTCCTTTACCCCTGCCCCTGTGTCTCCTAAGCAAGGTGTACCACAGATCTTCCAGATCCCAGTCATTGTTCCCACTGGCCCATGCCTCTGTGATGACCAAACCAATTGGTCTAACTTAGCCTCTGCCACCATCACCTGCAGTTTACTGATCTTATTGTTTAAACTTCTGGCATTTAGGTAAACCATCCTCCACACACCCACATTACTCCCTTCACCCTTACCTGATCTCCCCTTTAGTTCCATCCCCTGTCTTCTCAGCCTGTATGTTACCATCTCTGCTAGCTGGACTATTGCTGACCACTCCCTCCCTCCTCTCCCTTCTTTCACCTGTTCATCCACCACTGCCATGCTTATTTCCCTGAACTTATTTCCATTTTCAAAGTATCCTATGCTAGGTTCACCCCACATGTACCTCCTACTAGGGGATCCCGGCATCAGTCTCTCCCTCTTTCAGTTTAAAAGACTGCCTACATAGATGTCAAGTTTCTGCACCAGCACACTACTAGTCCCTTTCCTCATGAGATGAACACCATGTCCCTTGAATAACCCTCTGTCCCAGAAGTTTCACCAGTCACCCACACACACACATATCCCTCCTTCTGACATCATTCCTTCTACTAGGCATGGAATGCCTCAGTTTCCTCTTGCCTTACCCTTTCCCATTCCCTGCTCCATACAGGCAGCACCTGTGAAAATGCCAATGTGCCTACCTTCCCTATCGGCTCCCTCACTTGTCTCCTTAAGTTATATAGTACATAGTAAGCGCCAGACCACCAATCACCAAGTTGTTTATACCCAAGTCTACTAGGACATGTGGCACCTGCCACATCCTGTGAAACATCCTCACTATCCTGGCCTCAACCCTTGGGGGCTGAAGCTTCAGGAAGGCATCTGACCTCTGCCATCATAGTCCATCTCCACACATCACCTCTCCATACCCTTCACCATTGAAAACCTCATTAGGAATACCCTGGTCTAGACTGTCTTTACTACCTTTACCCTTCCACATGCCTTCCTCTCCCCCAAACCATACTAAGAGTCCCACATGTAGTGTCATCATTTACAGTGACTGGCTCATAGCCTTACCTGGATGAATCTGCTAACAGCACATTTGCTGTCACTTCTAGAGCACCCTGTATCCCACCTGCAATCTGCTTTCCTCCCTCATTCAGCTCTCCCTCTTCCACACCCCCCTCCTATCCTCTGGGCCAGTGGGCTTCTTGGAAGGAGTGAGTAGCAGTTCAGAAGCTTAACTTAGTAGTCTGCTCAGCATGAGTAGTTCCCCTTGTGGTGTTGCCATAAAACAGACTTCCAAAACAAAGGATTCTCACCTCACAGTCCCTTCAGCACCGAACCTCTGCCCTGTGGTATGCCCTCCATCCTTACTTCTAGCTGCTGCAACTTCCCCTGTAAGACCTAACTCAGATATGGTGTAGTGTCTAGTGTTTTGTTTTCCTTCTCTCTGCTTACTCCTACAATGGCCTATCCCAGATAGGGTATAGCTCCTGGTGTGTTGTTTTCCCTTTCCCTCCTGCCTACCTCTACAAATGTCTTCCCCAAATAGTATGTAGTGCCTACTTTGTAATTTTGTCTGTTCTCTTTCTTAACTGCCCCCTCTTGCTTGCCTCCTGCTTGGTCTGCCCATTTCTTCCCTAGTCAGAGTTCCCTATGGATCTGTAGACTTACCTGTGGATTCCCCTGCAGATGCTATCCCCGATCTGTGATCCTTACACTCTGGGCACTCTTATGTTCTGAGGTCTCACATGCTCAAGGATCCCTTGGTTAACCTAAACATAAGTACTAGTAGTAAGCAGCCCTTCTTTCCAACAGCTGATATCAGCTGCTGCTGCAAGAACAATGCTAAAAGGGACATTTAGGGTCACAGATGCCAGCTTTAAACAGGTGAGTAAATGGCAGTGGTGGGATTCAAACATGGGTCTATTCTGCAGGTTCACAACTGTATGATGGGAATGGGGTCATAATGTCAAGGAGAAAACTGTGCATACACAACGGCGTGAGCACTAACAGCGTCAGGACCAAATTCTGACCAAATCAACGTGAGCATATGCTGTTGTAAAAGCAGCAGCTGTCTTTCTTTCTGCAGGGGGCTTTTGGGGCTCCCCCACCCAGATTTTTAATAATCAACTCCAGGGAGCTGTGGACTTTGGTGGAAGAAGAAAACTTGGAGCGGGGACAAAGTTTGTTTTTGCAAAAAAAAAAAACCTGCATTATAGTGGGACCTGGGGAGAACCAAACTGCAGTCCCTGACATGGCTGGAGGCAGATGCTCTAGCAACTCCACCATGGGAGTGGCTCATCCAAGCGCTGCCCTGACAGCATCCTTGACATTCTTTCATGGCAGCCCACAGTGATGGGGTAGTAGTTCTTACCACACACTGAAACAACCCCTGTCGCTGTAGTGCCATTCTTGGTTCATACTGTGCATTATTTCATGCGCAGTTTTGTCCATGCTATATTGACTCGTTATCCTCTGTGATGTTACTACTAGCTTATACTGCCTCTCTTAGCTTTAAGGCACAAGAAGTAGGTGTGCATTGTACTGATGGAGTTATGTACATGTCTGGTGCTGACATTGGTTATAACTGTTTTGGCAGCATTACGTTCAACATCTTGTACTTTTATTATTTCTGTCTTGTGTCAAAATCAAATTTCCTTTTTGAAAACATTTGATGATGTTACCTAGCACAACATCATCCCAAAGAGATATTCAGGCTCTGCTATGGAAATTACCTTTTTCTCTAGCCTCTATCTAAGTGGAGGGCAAAACAGGGCACAGTAAAACCTGGTGATGCAACCCCTATGTAAGCAAAATTCCATGACAACTGTGTGAAAATTCCTTCTTTCCTTCCTTCCCTCCTCCACCCCCCTCCATAATGAAAAGATATGACAAGCTCCAGGTGGACTGGTAGCACAACCACCATAAACCGTAGAATGCAGTATAATTATGGCAATGACTGTAAAAATCTGCTAGAGTTTATCATTTGCACTTGCTACTTCACTAGCTTGTGTTTTTGTTTTTATTGCAGAGCTCCTCTGATGCAGAGATGATCCAGAATAACCTCTCCATTCTCAATGAACTGCTGTCTGTAGGTGAGTATGACACCAGTGACAGGAAAAAAGTGTCATTAGCACTCACCAAGGCAATGAAATGACCGATTCCTATTCCTCCCCCAGGAGCTGTGTGGAATTTTTGAATTCTGATTACACTGGAATTTCACTGAATCCTGGAAATTCTGCATAATTTTTCAGAATTTCATAGGAAGTAGAATTCCAGCATTCTGAAATAAGAATGTATTTATTTAAAACTACAGATTAGTTTAAGGCCCCCCACACCATTTCTGGGGACTTACCTCATGGGCTCTGGGACCCAAGCTTTTGCTTCCTCAGTTACTCTAGGGATTGTCACTCTCCAGTCCCACTAGGACTGGGCTACTGTTGGTGTGGGGCAGGCATGTCCACAACAATAGCATCTGCTAGGAGCCCATGGCAGGAGTTGGGACCAGGATCCTCCCATCATTGGTGCTAGAGCCACTTGTTTAGTCCCACAGTCCCGGCCAATGATTGGCTGTGGGGTTGGGACTGGGGCATGAAATAGCATCACTGGGCATGCAGTAATGGTCCATGATCCACGGGTTGACAGCAGGTTTGGGGAAAAGTAAAATTCTGTTGTGACAATGATGATCCATCATGGCTGTACATGTGTGGCAGTGTGCAAATTGAGCTAGAGCTCTGTGTAGAAATTAGGCCAAAGGTATACTCTCACCAAGGGTCCCAGACTCCAGGGCAGGCAAAGGAGCTTGCACATAGACCAGAAGCACCTCAGGCACACAATTAAGAGATTCCTAGCCCTAGGGTAGACAGCAGCACCAGGAACACCACTGGATGGACATGCACATGCCTCTCAACATTTCAGCATTAAAATTCATACCACTGGCCTTATAAATTCAGAGCAAATTGACCAAATGAGTAGCACTCTCATTTAAAAGAACAATATATCTACAAATTGTGAGCTCCATATATTAAGTGTTAAGGAATGTTTCTATCAAATTAGTTCAATGATTAAATAGTTAGTGTGTCCAGACATACCTCTAATATTATTAAGAACATCAGTAAACCTTTGTGGAGCAAAGGATAAATTTTAATGTAAAAATCATAGCGCTATGCAAAATTCATAGCAGTTGAGAGGTATGGCCATGCAAGTACATGTATGTGCACAGAAAGGGAGAGAGTGTGGTTCTACAGCTTCCTTTCCACTCAGTACTCTTGATTCCACAATGGGCTAAGCGCTCAACCCAAGAAGCCCTTTCCCAGCACCAGAGCAGGCAACAGGGCAAAGATATTTTAAATGCAGCCCATTTGGGCATACAGCAAGGCAGCAGGAGGCTTAGAAATTTGGGCCAATATATAAAAAATCAATGCCACAGCCATGCCTCTCCTCAGCTCTCTGACCCCATAAGGACTGCTTGGAAGGAGTTGGAGGTTAAGAGCCAGAGAAGTGCCCATGGATCTTGATCAATCTGAGTGCAAGATAGCACTAAAAATGTCATGCAAACCCTGCTCAGCTGGAACACCATTTTAAGCCTTGTTTTGCCCAGGAAAACACTGACCAATGAGGTGTCTAACTTTAGTCAGCAAAAAAGAGGACTATAACCAATACTCTAGGCTAAGTTTTGCTGCCTGTGTGACCAGAGAGACTGTGCTACTGGACTGGACTGAAAATAACCTAGCAACTCCATTCTCCCAAAAAAGGTGGCAGTGCTCCAGTTGGTTACAAGAGAAAGGGAAAGTGATATATTTATGCCTTCAGTAGGGTTATTGGGTGATTGACCATGTGGTGTGTCACACAAGGCACAGCTAAGAGTATTAGTAGTAGTAGTAGTAAACATTTTTATTTTTATCCAGGATTTACAAACTTTAGGTCAAAAAGACCTATTTTCAAAGTTGTCCTGTATGAAAGTAAACAATTTACAATAAATTATCAGACAATAACATAATTGTACATAAAGTGCTCACTCATAGGATCACACAAATATAATACTTTCGTCATACAAAAACATCAGTTTCAATAGACAAACATCACACAATCTTTTAAAAACCTCATTTAAAAACAAGTACATTCAGTAAAGAATACATCATTTAAACCTTTTTTGAACTGGGATAAATTTGTTACTTTATGTAACTGAGGGGGGATTTTATTCCAAATTGTTGCCACCTGTGCCTTGAATGTCATAATTCCATATGTTGTATTCATTTTTGGAAATCTGTAACCCCTATACTTTACATCTCTTAAATCATGAGAATAACCCTTACAGTCTGGGGACAAATCTAAGTTCCCATTTATCATCCCATTTTTTATTTTATAGATGAATATGGAGTATTGTTTTTTAACCGTACTGGTAAACTGTCCCAATTTAAGTCTTTGCATGGGGTACAATGATGGGTGTTGAAACTACAATTTAAAACAAATCTTGCTATTTGGTTATATGATATAACCAATTTATTTAAGTTTTATTGACCCACAAAATTGTATACCATACTCCCGTATTCCAGTACAGGCATCATTAGTTGATTTGCTATTAACTTCCGAGTTTGTTGATTTAAAATCCCTGATGACCTAACGAAAAGTTCCTACTTTATTATTAACTTTTTTTTGTATTATTTATATGTCCTGAAAAAGATAAAGTATAATCTATCTCTACACCTAAGTATTTATATTGATTTGTAACTACCAATTTTTTTCCATCCCTCATTATTATATCCCCACCTACATTCTGTTTATTGGGAAGCTTGGTTGTTTTTTTATTAAAATACATATCCTGAGGTTTTTGTAACTTAACATAAGATGTGGGTAATCCCCCCAATTATCCATGCCAGGAGTGTCTTACGTAAGCAATAACACATGACAGGACATGCAGTTATTAGGTAATTACTGCATGCTCCTCCACTCCGTGGGTTGGAGACATGAGGCATTATCCAAATGCCCTTCTACCGTGGTGTGGGGGAGTACGATAATTACCCAATAACCAGAAGCTCTGAAGTGTGTTCTTGCATTTATAAAATGGCAACAAAATAATAATAAAAAAACAAGATGAAGTAAATCTTTAAATTAAGAGTAAACAAATCTTTATCATTGGTAAATTGGTTCTCACATGAAAAGTGAGGTTTGCTCCATCAAAGAGGGCAAATTGATTGTCAGGTAATTCACTCATGTTGTTAGCCCGAACCTTTTTTTTATTTTATTTTTACCAACTGTCACAGTTACAGAGAATTCAGAAATAGTGTAGTTCCAAGGCTTGTAATGTACTTCTAAGACCTGTGCAGCAATTGATCAATTACCACACAGGTCTTCAGAAGAAGTGTAGTTCTATGACTTACAAGGCACCTTCCAGACCCATGTGGTTATTGGTCAATTACCAAACAGGTCTTCTGAAGCAGTATAGCTCTAAGACTTACAATGCACATTGCAGACCTGTGTGGTTATTGGTCCATGACCACACAGATCTGGACAGATACTGACTAATCAGATCACTAGCCTTTTTTCTTGCCCATTTTATAATGCAATTTATACAATGGACCCATGTGCAAAACAAATGTATTGTATAAATATGTTTGTGTTCTGTTTTGTTTGTCATAATGCCCTTCCTCAGCTGTGGGTTATTGCAGGATTTGCCACCATGTAAAGATCTTAGGTGACCAATCAGGTTACTGTATTGATGATGTCAATTGTGTAATCTAAATTGTGAACTGGATGCAAACAATTCACTTTCCTGATTGACTGAGAGGAACTCTCAGCTATGAATAACACACAACATAATCACAGCAAATAAAAAGTTCCTGACAATCTGACCAATATCTCTTCATGAGCCAAAACCATTTTTTCAAACAATACTGCCACTAACAGCAGCCTCAAACTCACTGTGACAACACGTTGCAGACATCCAAAGCAATTGATGATGGAAACTATGTTGCGGCTGTTTTTGTGGACCTCGCCAAGGCATTTTACCTGGTGAGCCATGCTGAGCTCTTGAAATTGTTAGCTGATGTATGTCATTCAAATGAGGTGATCTCCTGGTTCGGTGATGATTTGTCCAACAGGAATCAGAGAACATTAATCAATGGAACTTTTTCTGGATAGGCTATGTTAAGGTGTGGAGTCCCACAGGGCTTCATACTTGGTCCTTTGCCTTTTTCTTTATTTGTTACTTCCTTATCATCTAACTTCACACAAACTGAATTAATTTTGTACGCAGATGATGCAATTCTTTTTTGTTCTGGTGCTAATGTCTCTACTCTGCAAAACACATTACAACCAAATTTTAACTCATTACATCCCTGGTTTGATCAACATAAGCTGGTGTTAAATCTGCTAAAACCAAGCCTATGTTTTTTTCTTACCCCAGGAGAACAACAAAGTCTGAACTAGCTATTTCAGACATCTAGGTAATTCAATAGAACAAGTCAGAGTGTTTAAATACTTAGGTATACTGATAGATTGTCATCTAACATTTCAGTCTCATGTCCTT
Source organism: Neoceratodus forsteri (assembly GCA_016271365.2). Classification (NCBI taxonomy): domain Eukaryota; kingdom Metazoa; phylum Chordata; order Ceratodontiformes; family Ceratodontidae; genus Neoceratodus; species Neoceratodus forsteri. The sequence goes on from CM028129.1 coordinate 462,732,418, forward strand.
GATTTGATTAGTAGACTATATAAAATATTAGGGTTTCTATATCACATTAGAGGGTAATCTCACAGTTGATATTAGACATTCACTTACACGCAGTCTATTATTTTCTATAGATAATTATGGGTCGACAGTTTATGCATACACTACTGATAGGATTCTATCAAAACTTCAGGCTACTTATCATTCAGTCACTTGTTTTGCAAATGGACAACCCAGATTAACACACCATTGCTCTCTTTACAAATATTTTAATTATTTCTCATTATGGGACATTTTAATTTTGGATCGTTGATGTTTCTACATAAGATTCAATTGGGTACAATGCCACAAAGTATTCAGTGTTTATTTCCTAGGATCTGTAAACTGGGCTATACACGACAACAGAGTAAGGATGTTTTTTTGATCCCATATTTTCATACTGCTTTTGCTCAAAACTCATTGAACTTTGCTGCTACTAAGTTATATAATGGCCTCCCTAGCAGTATTTCTAGTCATAAAAAGTTAGTTACTTTTAAGACCACTCTTAGAAACAATATATTTACTAACTCTGTAAATGTTTCTCATGAATGTATACTTTTGTATTGTCAATCTACTGTATTGTATATGTTCTTTGTGTTTTGTATGTGTTGTGTCTTAAATGGACATCTGTGAAAATAGGCTTTTAGCCCACAGACCTTTTAGTATAAAAATAAAAATTAAATTAAATTAAATGAGATATTCCATCATTTGAATGTGGCTTCACAAATGCTAAGCACACTTTCTCAGCACACCACTTTTCTCTTAAAAAAATGATGCAAAAACCACTGTAAGTCATTGCATTTATCATGCTCATACTGTGGAATACTAACTGCCAACAACTGCCAACTGCCAGCCCCATTTTTAGACATACACCCATGATCAGGACACTGCAACAGACAATCATGAACAAACATCAGCCCTACTAGCAGCTCAAGTCACTTACTCTCAGAATTGCAATAGGTACCAACTCATCATAGAAACATAGAAACATATAAGTTGATGGCAGAAGGAGACTGCTATGTCAATCTAGTATGCCCATTTGTTTTGAACCTATTTTGACCCTCCATTTGCCCTTTGTAGTTAGGGCTCCCTTGTTTCTATCCCATGCATTCTTGAATCCCCCCACAATGTTGACCCCCACAACCTCTTGGGGCAGGCTGTTCCAGCCATGGCAGCAGATTAAAAAAGTAGTATAAAATTTACTCACTTGACTATCTAACACTCCAAATGGGAAGAAGAGCAGGGTGAGCACAGTTTACACCCTGTAGAAAGGGGGGAAGGGATCATGCAATCACAACAGGAGCACCTCTATTATCAGCTGTAACTACAATAGCATCACCTGCTGACCAAAACCCTCCAAGAACTATTTTCTTAAAGTGTGCTTCTACAATACCCCAAAAGTTTAAACCTTTCTATTTAAATGTTTTAATTTATAAAACTTTTCATCCAATTCATAATAGTAATAATACCCTCCTGGATGTGGTATATCACGGAAATCATCACTTCTGGGTACTTGAAACACTCAGCCTGTAACCTTGTCATCTATTATTGCTTAATCACCCACCCATCCTCAGTTTATTGATTTTTTATAAAATATTTATTGTGCACAGTATACAATATAAAGTATGGTATACATATCTGTTTCCCATCAATGATTTGCTGTGAATGAACATCTTCTTTGCCGTATACAAGAAAATATGTATTTTACAGCACCACGTTCTCCTCTTACAGTAAATGTCAACATTATCATTCTATAGCACTTTGTTTTCTGTGAATATAGTAATAGACTACTGTTTTCAGCAATTGGCAAAAGAAGTTTCATGTAGCAATGACCAAATATTTCATAATTAGAGACTCCTGATTCCCAGAATGTTTTTTGTACATTGACTACATGTGTTAAATTCAGTTTGTTGAAGGCAATCATTGCCTACTGTTTTCAGATAGCCAAAAATGTTTGTTTACCCATCTAAAAAAGGTGATTGTAGGAAAATGTCTTAGCAGTCCCAGTGTTTACCATGTGCATTGCTTAGCCTGTTAGGTGATAATAACTCACAAAGTGGGTACTGAGAATGCTGTAGACACACACATGTTTCAATTACTAATATGTCAGCTGCATAGATAAAGTTATTACCCCCACCCAGCACCACCACTACTACTACTACTGTATCAGCAAACCAAACTGCAACCCACAACAGAACTTTATACTATTTGTTGTGATGCTTCTGTCAGTCCTGTAATCAGTAGACCATTTGTTACTGTATTACCTCATAAGGAGCCTCCCCCCCACAACCAATGGAAAATAACTTGAGTCTCCCTATACAAAAACACAACATAGTGTATTTTCCACAGCATATAAGCAAGAGCTCATTCAAACTCATTGTAAATATTTTATGACTCTGGGTGTAGTATTATGACCCTCCGAAGCTTATACTGTCTTATTAACATATTATTAACCTAGACCTCTTTAAGATCACTGCTGATGTAACTATGCTATGTTAACTGTGCTGAATATTTTGATGTGTATATTTAAGTGATGCTTGTATATTTTCTTTTTACTGACGTGGAGCCTTTGCAAAGGAGTCTATGACTCAAAGGTTGTAATTCCGATTCTTTCAATAAATAAATAAATAATAACGTGAGATTCCTTTACACATATGTATGTGTGTGTGTGTGTGTGTATATATATATATATATATATATATATATATACTGTATATATATTCTTTGCAAAAAAAACTATGTTAATGCAGACATTGGGGTTGAAAAACGCAAAGTGCACAAAGTTGGGAAATGAAAAAAACACCAGGGATTTGGGTCTCCAGAGTGTTGGAGAATCAGCGATGGGGTCTTACTTGGGGTTGTCAGACATAATGCCCCCCCCCAGCCTGTAGGCTTCTGTCCTAAGCACAAGACACAGCTCCAGCATAGTGCCTCATAGTGATACAGTATGGCCAACATAATCTGTCAGAGCTTCCTATGGTCCCTGCATGAAGATATCACATTTGACCTGATTTGATCCAGGGTAGGGGTGGGCTTTAGGGTTGACAACCCCAAGTGAGACCCCACCACTGATCCACCAATACTCCTGAGACCCAAATCCTAATGTTTTTCATTTCCCTTCTTTGTGCACTTTGCATTTTACAGCCCCAATGTCTGCATTAACACAGTTTTTTTGCAAAGAATTTCCCTTCTTTTTGTAATAGTGGAACTGTATCTTCATTTGCACAGGAGCATTTGGGACTTGTGCAAAATGAGATAAATACAATATTGGAGACAGTCCTGGAATTGTATCCTTATTTGCATAGGTCCCTTCAGGACCTGCACAAAAGGAGATAAATATAATATTGGAGGCAGTCCTGATGCAGTGCATGGTCCCAGCAGACCCCAGCACACATGTCAATACCTTTTGTGTGAGGTTCCCTGACCCACCACATGGTGTGGTGTCTGTGCCAAAACATTGCTTCATCCTTACTCAGGCTGTGACTGGTGCTGCCGCTGCATGCTGCAGCACCTTCCCCATCAGCCTTGTCCCATTAAACCAGCTCAATGAATTCACACCTCAACTCTTCTCACTGACACAGTAAGGCAGCGTGTTACCCAGTGGTGCAGCGGACATCCCTGTAACCAACATTACTTAATAAATTCTTTGTTTTTTAATATTCTGACTCCAAACTTTCAACATAGTCTTCTAATGACCTCACCTCATAAATCCCATAGGTGAAAATTCCCAAATCTGTACCAAAATTCCATTTCATGTCACAGGTGCAAAAACACATTTTGGACAGGATATGAAAGATGACCACTTACTGTTCATGAGGTGGTGTGAAAAAATGGCTATGTTGAAAAGTTGGAGTCAAAATATTGAAAATTTAAAAAGTCATGCACATGTGTAGAAACATTTCAACAAACACACATAACTCAGCCATTTTTAGGATTTGTTTCTACCAAATTTTTAACATGGCCATTTTATGACCCTAACTCATGAACACTGGCAGTGAAATTTCGTTATTCAGTCCAAAAGGATGATTTTGCACAGTTACCACAAAGTCACCTTCCTGGCCTGAGTAATGAAATGACAATTGCAGTGTTCATGAGGTAGGGTCCCAAAAAGGCCATGTTGAAAATTTGGTGCAAAAATTCCAAAAAATGGCAACAATATGGACATAAGTTCAAAATGCCTTTGAAATACATTATACGGCACTTACCTTTATTCCTTAGTTCATGGTTTGGCTTTGAAGAGCACAGACGTGTCTTGGTCCACAGAGGATGACATTGTATGACCTCCAGTGGTAAGTATAGGGTAAGAGGGGTTGTGGGGTGGTGGGTGCTCAGTGGGAGGGTCGGGATGGAGGGACAGGAACAGCAGCAATAACGAGGGACCATTTTCTTTTAGTCAGGTAAAATAAAAAAGACCTTGGTGGATGTTTTTTTTTTTCAGATAAATTATTAAAACTATTTCAGGACACTGGAAGTGGTATCCCTAATGTTCCACACTGCTGGGGGGGTGAATGCCAACACAGGGACTGGGCACCCCGATGTCAGCACCTAAAGGTTTAGCAGTGTCAGTGGCTCAGCAGGTAGCGCACTCACCTCTGAGGCCAGGAGATCAGAAGGCCATGGGTTCTATCCCCACAACAGGCACTTAGGTTTATATCCCAATACTGACACTGCAGTGCAGCATGAGGGGGGTGCTGCACTCCTGAGGTGCCGTCTTTCGGCTGAGATGTTAAACCGAGGTCCCATCTGCCTGTTCTGTTGGTAGTTCAGGTGGATGTTAAAGATCCCATGGAACTTCTCAAAAAGAGTAGGGGAAATTTTATTGAATGCACATATACAGAAAAAACATGATCATAATCATAAATCATAACAAAACAATAAACAAATAAACCTAGAAAAATGACTGAGGAAAAAAATAACATAAAACTCCATAACGGCAAAACAAAATGGAGACATATTCAAGGGAGAAAAAAAACAAACAAGCAATACCTTCTCATTTGTACTTAATGAAATAACTAAAACCCTTCCACCAGTGCATCACCTCTTGTGAAGAATACAAACTTTGGTCCCTTAAATAAATGTGACCCAACTCAGTTGAGACCAAATTACTTAGACAGTCTTATGACATTCTGCATTGTTGCAAGACCCATTGACATCTTGCCTGCCATAAATAAAATCTAATATAGCAGAAAAAAAGTACCAAAGTATCCGGATAGTATAATTTCAATTTTTTGTCCTATTTGCCAAGAACTAGAATGTCATAGGTTAAGTTTTAGAGACAACTCATCTTCCATTTGACAGCAAGATATTTCCACATTGCTGTCACATAAGTACATTCCAAAAGGAAATGTTCCATGGTTTCAGTTATAGCTATACAGTCCATATATGGACAGTTTCTTTCTTCCAAACTGTTATGTTTAGCTTTCCCCTTATGTTCAATTTACCATATGCCATAAGCCATACATTTTCCCACATTCTATGGGGGATTCTGGGATTATTAAGTTGTTTCAGAAGTAATGAATTGTCAACTGTAGGGCAATTTTTAAAACATTCAGATGGCTATATTCTGGAAATAATGTCCTGATACAGCTGTTTATTTTTCATAGTTAAAATGGCTGTTTGTGTTATGCTCCATTTATATAATTTCTGTGCAGTTGGTCTAAAATAGGAGGGAATGTGAATTCAAGGATGTAATTTGGGTGCCAGATTTGTCCACAGTTTAATATATCTATCTAATGATTGCCACAACCAAGAAATATGAGTAGATGATGAGTCAGCAAGAGCCGTCTGTATTGTCTGTTTAAAAAATAAAGTATGTAAAAACACAATAGGGTCTATCATACCAAGGCCTCCTTGCTTTATCCCTAAATATGTATAGCACCTCTTAATGGGATTTAACTTACTACCCCACAACATTTGAAAAAATATGTTATAAAGTTTTGTCTCATATTTGACAGGTAAAGGGAAAATCATGGCTACATATTGTAAAAGTGGCAAAATACATTTTTTTGATATCAGAATTCTTTTCACTTTGGATAACTTCCACTGTTTCTACCTATTTATCTTAAACTCTGCTTTAAGAATTGACCTATCCCAGTTTTCCTCAGGAAAGTTGTATTACCCAAAAATAATGCCTAAAACCTCAATCAGATCATATGAAAAGGAAATACCGGCTACCACAACAGGAGCTGAAACTCTAGGTTCTATCAAAAGCCCTTTACTTTTTGTAACATTTAATTTTGCATTGGACACCAATTGGTAGTGTCCAAGTGCCTCTAAAAAAAACAAAACCTGATGTGTATTTAAAAAGAAACCACAAATAACATCTGCATACGCTTGAATTCATAAAGGCTGTGGGATACTGGGACCTGATAACCCTACCCATTGAGACTGTGCCATGATGTGTCGGAGTAAAGGATGAAGTGAAAAAACATATAAAAGAGGACTGAAAGGGCATCCCTGTTGGACCCCTAATTGTACCTCAAAACCTGTGCCAATCTGTCCCTTAAAAAAGGTCGTACTAAAAATTTTGAATAAAGCAACTTCAGTTGTGTAATACATACTGGTGGAATTTTATATGCTTCCAGAACCAAGAACAGGTAGGGATGATGGACTCTGTCAAAAGCCTTTCCTTGGTCTGCTGTCACCACTCACCCAGGTAATCCTAGTACATTACAATGTTCTATGACATCTCGAATAGTCATTGGCGCATGCTGAATTTTCCTCTCTGAAAGCCCACAATACTGTTGCGGGGAGATCACAAGTGAAGCATATCTCTGAACACGGTTGTTTAAAATATGTGCCAAAATTTTATAATCAGTATTTAATAAAACAATTGGCCTCCAATTATTTATACTAGTTTTATCTCCCTTTTTGTAAAGATATATTAATAACCTTCCACAAAGGAGGAAGGAATTGAGTTAGAATTGAAAAAATACTCATATACCATTTCTAGTCTGTTGCAATCTGTTGACAAAAGGACATAAAATAAATGAGGAATACCATCTGATCCAGGTGCTGTGTTATTGGGCAAGGAACTTACAGCTTATAAAATTTCTGACTTAGTAATAGGAGCCTGTAGATTTATGAGTTCAGTCGGAAAATCAGGGATATAGACAAACTGTAAAAAAAGATTTAATATCATTTTCCAATATTGAACTATGTGTCTATAGGGAGTCATAGTGCTGTTTTATCAAATCTTTGAGCCCTTCCAATGAACTGACCCTTTTCCCCTCTGAGGATATTAAAAAATCCATGTTCATTTTATCCCGAATTGTTTTACATGCTAAAAAAGGGTCCCCAATTGGAGTCTTTTGAGTACCATTGTGCAGCAATGCCTGAAGTATTTTAGCTCTATCTTGTTGGTACACATTCATCTCATTTTTTATTCTCATAATTTGTGGAGTGTAATCTTGTGTGGACATATTAGCTTGGGAATACAAACGTTGTAGCTGTTGCCGAAGAGATAAATATTTTAAAAAATTATTATTGCCTTGTGATTTGCCAAACTGTATACACCAATCCTTAATGTCTTTTTTTCCTTTCCAGCCCATCAGTCCCCCTTATCAGTATATAAAAATTCTACTGACAGTCTATCTGATATAAAGACAGACAGATTTTGAAAAAGTTTTGGATCCGATAAAACAGAAGTATTGAGTTTCCACCTACCAGGCCTGGCTGGATGGCTAATTTCATGAGTAAAGGATATTGTTAGCATAAGGTGGTCTGGAAATTCAACTGGGATAATGGATAAAACCCCTTTCAGAAGATTTGGGGAGATAAAAACATAATCAATAGTAGATGTATATTTATCTTTTATAAACGTAAGTTTAGGACCACTTGTATGATACTCAAAATGATTAATGAAGCCAGCTGTGCCAACCAAGTGTGCTAAGGTGTTAGAATCACAATATACTTTCTGTCCTTCTTTCCTTTTCCGTTTTTTGTTATGAAAAATACTACAATTGAAGTCCCCACAAAGGAAAACTTTATAAGTAGTAACTAAAAAAGGCTGAATTAGTTGCACATGGTGAACTTTTTCTGCTTTTTTGTGAGTTGTAAACATTAATAAAACAACAATCAATTCCTTTCCAGATACCATCCAAAATAAAAACCCTCCCTGGAACCAAATCTATTAATTTACGTAATGTAAAAGAAAAAGAATGGAACAAAATTCCCAACCCATCAGCAACTTCTAAACCAAAAGACCAATATGAAGGACCCCAAACCCATTCTTTTTGAAAATTCCAAACATGCTCATCCAAGTCTCTTGTAAGAGAGAAATATCTAATTTTGCATCATGCAGATACTGAAAAAAACTGTCTGTCTTAACTAGATTCAATAAACTATGAACATTCACTGATCCTAAAATGCCAAAAGCCATTCATGTAAGTGTCAGAGTAGACAAAATCAACTAACTATTTTGTTTTCCTTTTTTTCTTTTTCTTCTCTTTGTAAACCCCTTGCTCTATACCACAAGTCTCCTGTTCTACTAAGGATTTTTGGGAGTCAGAATCTCCTGTCTCCATTTCAGAATCTCCCCAGGATGTAAACAAGGCAGAGTATGAATTTTTAGTTTCCACCGGGGAAGGAGATAGCGGAGGAGGTTGGGATATTGGGATGAGGGTTGTGGGGGGTCAAGATAGGGGGTTGGGAGGTAAAGACTTCTGAAACTGAGGATACCTCATAGGAGGTAATGGTTCCTGGAAGGTTTGACCATCTTTTTTGTTATCTCTTTTCACAGGATCAGAATAACAGACAGGGGCCAAACATTCAGTGTTCAAAAGTGAAGTCGAATTTAAAGGTGGCATGTCTGATAGTACAGACAGGTTCCTCCGGGGCAAGGTAAGATCAACAACCTTGGGTACGATAGAAGAAGAAGGAGGTTGGGGGGGAGGTTCTGAGGGAGGAGCTGACTGATTTGCAACCACTGTAGTTGCTATGTCTTGTGCTTACTGAATAAGTAGTTCAGGACTTCCGCACGATGCTTTGTTTTGAGCTGCCCATGGGCATTCCCCAAACACATGGCCATAATCTAACAAAGATCACACTTTGTGTGATTAGTACACTGCATAGTAATTCGGCCTATTTCCCCACAGTTATTGCATCTAGGTTTATCACAGGAATTCGAAAGATGAGTCCGACAGCCACATTTATAGCATGCTCAAGGTTGACCCGTGTAAAAACATACCCCTCAGTCTCTGCCTAACAAGAAGGAATTTGGAATGTGTTCAATTCCAGTTTCATTTTGTCGGAGTTTAACCTAGTACTTCCAACCCCCTGTCCAAAAACATTCACTGTCTAGTATGGCCTCAGGTTCCCCCAACACTTCATTCCTTTGTGAAATCCAGTAAGTGATGTCATGAACATGTACACCCTCATTTCAAAACATCACCATGACATATTTTACCAGAGGCTTTGTCAGGGGGATTACCACAAAAGGAGTCCATAGAGGGGAAAATTTCACCTGCCCATATCACTCCCAGAATAAATCTAGTGCATATGCAGTTCTAAAACTGACATCAAATTTATCCTCCCCAGAAATATTTATAAAGGCAAAAACATCTTGAGGAGTAAACTGTAATGAATCTTTCAAAAGAAGCTTCCCAACATAATACCTATCTGGTCTGTCTGTCAATCCTCCTTTATAATGAAGGCATACTGCATTCCTTCTGGATGCAGCCTCTTTTTTAACTTTAGAAAACAACTCTGATAACAAGGGTTTAGAGTCTGAGTCATCATTTATGGTGTCTTGTTTTAGTAAAGGTTTGTCCCCAACACAAGGCTCCTGAATTTTTAACGGTGGAAAGTCATGTAAAAATTTCCTTAGACCTCTTCCCTGGGAGGGGTTGTGGAGAGTCGAAGCCGTAGATTTAATGAGTACTTCTTTTTTAATCTGAGGCAAGTCTGAAGTAGTATACTGTCCTGAAACATGTGGTTTCCATTCAGGGGAGGTTTGTGAAAAGGGAAAAGGGAATCTCAGTTAGGATCAGTCACCCAGTTTCCTTTTAAAGTTTGCTGCCAACCAGACCCTTGCAAGGCTTTCTGTGGAGTCCATGGGTCACTCAGAGAAAAATTCTCAGTTTGGGCAGTAGGTGGGGCTAAAACAGAAGACTCCATACCCTATGTAGCACTTAGTTTGTCAATACCATCTAAAACAGTCTGATTTATAGACTTTAGAAGAAAGAATCTGCTTCTGGGTGTTATTGGTGAAGGTAAATTCAGTAGTACCTAACTGACAATTCGATTTGGACTGATACATCACGAGAGTGCTAGAAGATTTCAGCTTTGTGTTGGTTTAAAGACAAAACCAGCCATATGGGAAAGTGTATCTGCAGGAGCCGTTTCTCAGGCTCCCGCTGATGCAGTTTGCTCTAAACTAACATTCTGCTTTGTCTGAGAGTTATCACCGTTTGTAGCTACAGCTACTTTGGGAATTTCAGAGAGTTTAGGCTGTTGGCACACACTGTTGTCAGTGCTTCTACTGCCAGCCTGAAATGGGATATCTTTTGAATGCTTTAAATCTGACTCACTCAGCCCAGTCAGGGTGTTGACTGCTGCAGTTCCCTCCAGTTGACAGGCCGGGCGTCAGAAGTGACAGGGAAAGCCAAGTTTGCAGTGCGTGCTGTAAGGCACTTGCTCTCCATCCCATTACCATTTCCTCGTAAACATTAATTTTGTCATTTCTGGACATTTGTCAGAGTTTCTACTGCCAGCCTGCAACATGATATCTTTTGAATGTATTAAATCCGGCTCACCCAGCCCAGTCAGGGCATTGACTGCTGCAGTTCCCTCTAATCAAATCAAATCAAATCAGACTTTATTTGTAAAAAGCGCCTTTCAAAACCAAGGCGTCTGTACATAACATACTAAAAATCAATAAATAATTAAACAATGTTAAAAATGTATCCAAAACGGCAACATTAAAAATCATTATACGCATAGCTAAAAATAAATGTTTTTAACACCCCCTTAAAACTTTGGACAGTCAGGCAATCTTGCACCTGACGAGGTAGAGAATTCCATAGGGTTGGGGCCATAAAACTAAAAGATCTGGTCCCAGATGTCATTAAATGATCCCTTGAAATCTCCAGCAATCCCTCGTCAGTGGATCAGAGAGAGTGGAGGGACAGTAGGGACAAAAGAGATCTTTCAGGTAACCAGGTCCCTGATTGTGTAGGGTCTTATAGGACAGCAAACAGACCTTGAAGGTGATTCGCCAGTGTACTGGCAGCCAGTGCAGTCTGCAGAGCACAGGCGTTATATGTCTGGCCCTAGAAAAACCAGTCAATTGCCTGGCTGCCGCATTCTGCACTAGCTGCAGGTGGCAAATATCAACCCCCGGTAGCCCAAGATAAAGGGCGTTGCAGTAGTCAAGGCTGGAGGTAATGAAGGCGTGGACCAAAGTAGGAAGATCGTCAGGAGGAACCAGGCGCTTCACCCGGGCGATGTTCCTCAGATGGTAAAAAGAGGCTTTGACAACTGCCGACACCTGAGATTTAAGTGTCAAACAGTCATCAAACACAATGCCCAGGTTCGGCACCCGGTCTGAGGTAGTTAGCTGAACGCCCTCAAGCCATAAACCCGAAGGTGATCCAGCCAACAAACCCGACTTCCAGCGACCTGAGTCCACAACCAACACCTCAGTTTTCTCTGGATTCAACTGCAGCCAGCTCACATTCATCCAGTCCTGGATTTTGGCTAGACAGTTATTAAAGACCGAAATGGCAGCATCTTGGCCGGGCACAAAGGACATGTACAGTTGAGTATCATCTGCATAACAGTGAAAACTCAAAGCCGTACTGCCTAATAATCACTCCCAATGGCAACACACTACAAATAACATATGGGTGCCAAAATGGAGCCCTGCGGCACCCCACAGGATAGAGGGAATGATGTGGGAAAAAAATCCCAGACACCACCCTCTGAGTCCTACCCTAGGAAAGAACGAAACCAACTGAGGACTGTACCAGACAGCCCACAGATAAACACATAAACATTCAATAGCACACCATGGTCCAGGTGTCAAATGCTGCATATAGATCAAGAAGGACCAAGATGGAACGGGTCTTTCGATCTCTCACTATTAGGAGGTCATTTAGTACCCGGAGAAGAGCTGTCTCGGTACTATGTCTTTTCCTAAATCCGGACTGGACAGAATCATAGACATTGTGGTTGGTCAAATGATCATCCAGCTGCGGCAGCGACCACCTTCTCAATAACCTTACCATGAGAAGCAGTTAGGGAACAGGCCTGTAGCTAGCCAGACAATCTCGGTCCAAGGAGGACTTTTTAAGAAGGGCTGAACCACAGCCTCCTTCAGAGATTTGAAAAAAACCCTCTCAAAGACCTCCAGACTATCTCAGCAAGGACGGACCGATTTTATTCACACAGCCCACTAAGAGATGTGTGGGGCCCGGGTCAAACCACAGTTGGTCGGATTCAATGACTGGATGACCATCACAATGTCACTGATTGTGGGAAGGCTGAAGTCAGACCACACAAATTGGGTGTCTGACATCTCCTGTCGACCATCACAGCTCCCATTAGGAAGGGTCAAGTGGACATCAGTCCTAACTGTGGCAACCTTATCTGAAAAGAATTGAGCAAACTCCTCACACCATTCTTGAGAAAAGGCTCCTCTGGGCTGAAGACAGATTGGATTGCACGGTCTGTCCACAGTCCAGAAAAGCTGAACTGGTCAAGTCTCGTGGCAGCAATCTCTCTGGACAGGAATTCTGCCTTCTTATGAGAGATTGCTGATTGATAGACCACATGAAGTCCACCAAACTAAGTTTGTCACAATCCAGGCCGATTTCTGCCAGCACCTCTCTAACCTTCATCCAGCTCTCCTCAACTCCCTCAGAGTCTCATCAAACCAAGGAGACCTGGGACAAAGAGTGACAGGACGAACATGAACAGGAGCAATGGAATCCAGGGCCCCTACTACCACCTTATTATAGGCAAGTACCAAGTCCCCAGGATCCATGCAATCACTCGGAAACCCGATAGGTCCAGTACTGCCATCAGGCCATTTGGGGAGACACCCCTCAAAGGGCGGTACCGGACCATTTCCATAGGGGCTGGCCTAGTAGGGGTGTCCTCAAAACTGAACCCGATGGTATGATGGTCAGACCACCCGAGCTAGTTCCGCCACCAATCGGATATCTCCAGCCCCAGTAGGAACACCAAAGTCAATAGACCAGCCACCATTATGGGTCTGGAGGAAATAACATGTGAAGCCCAGTGAAATCATTAACATGGCGGAAGTCCGGACCAAACTCGAGAGTTCATCGTTGACACAGGCATTGAAATCCCTCAGAACCAACCATCTGGGGGATCCCAATGTCAGGTCGACAATGAAGTCTCGACTTCCCACAGGAAAGCATTCCCATCACCTGGTGAGCGGTGAAATAAGTATCCGCATCCCACAGCCTCACCCATAATACATTCAAAGGTTGGTAGTTCCCCGCTGGTACCTCCACTAGCCCAGTTCGGTCTAATAAGATAAGACACCGCCTACAATCACCTAGGGCAGTGTATCACCAAGTACCTGGCCGGATGACTGATGCCAAAACTGGACTAGCATTCTCACCAGCCAGGTCTTGGTGATGCCGCATGAGTCGATGATCCAACAAATCTGCTATAATAAGCGGTTTTGTTTTTAATAAACTGGCGTTGCGCTACCCGAGTAAGATGAGAATCCGAGGATGACCATGCTACCTGCCGACTACAAGCAGAACCCTTGGGTATGGGAACCAGACAGGCCGGACCCCTTTCCTGGACCCATTTCACCCTTGGGTGTATCATTGTCCCCACTATCTCTATCTACCCACTCCTTTCCATTCCCTCTCCAGGCCCAACCCTCATCCTCCTCCTCTTTCTAACAATCCCCAGAGCCCTACACTGTCTGTACACCTCTGGTGATAGGGGAGGACAAAAAAAAGGACAGAGGTCCCTGAGTCTGGATGGGGAATAATACCCGACCGTCCTTATACCTTCCCAAGACATATTTACCGCACTAAACAAATACCAGTAAATAAACAACCCCAAAATACAGATTTAACCCACACCCAAACAAACAATACTCAAATACTGTAATAAACGTCCACAAAACTAAACAAATACAACACCTATATAACAATTTAACAGCAGAATATAACAGAGAATCTTTCCATAGATCAAGTCCAATGCACAGAAAGAGGCAAAACTGCCAAGTTCCCAATGAAATACACAGTAAAAACTGAGGTCACAGATTAATCCAAGCGCAGGGTCGGCCAAAAGGTAATTCACCCCCTCTCACAGGTGAAAAACCTAGTCAACAGATAGTAAATGACAGGCCTCATAGAAACATAGAAACATTGAATTTGACGGCAGATAAGGACCGATTGGCCCACCCATTCTGCCTATTTCCCTACCTAATGGATAAGCTGCAGATCCTAGTTAACCATACTAACATACTAAAATGCCAGCAGAATAGGCCTAACGGTCTTTCGTGTCTGCTCATTTGGTCAGCCCCCACCCTGGGTGCTGACCTTGCTGTTCCCCTCGCCTTCTCTGGCTTCTCCTTCCCAGTTCCAGATATTCTCGCTGCATTGGATTTTGCTTCCAGAACCCTTCCCCTGTACCTGTCCCACCCCTCTTGATCCCTCCACCGTCTCTGCCGCCATCAGCCAACTGGAGTGCATTCCATGGCTCCACCACCCTCTCAGTGAAGTAGCACCTCCTCCTCTTTCTCCCTGAATCTTCCCCCTCAGCTTCCACCCATGCCCTCTAGTTGCTCCCTCCTCCTTCCTTCAAAGCACCCTGACTGTTCCTCCCTGTTTACTCTCTTCATGTACCTGAAAACCTCTATCATGTCCCCGGTCCTTCTCTCTTCCAATGTGTACATATTTAGCTCTTGAGCCTCTCCTCATAGGTCCTGTCCCCCAAGCCCAAATAATTTTGGTTGCCCTCCTCTGGACCCTCTCCAGGAGTTTAATGTCCCTCTTTAAGTGTGGCCTCCAAAACTTCATGCAGTACTCAAGGTGCGGCCTCACCAAGCAGTTATACAGAGGGAGTATCACTTCCCTCCTTCTGGAGGTGATCCCCCTAGCGATGCATCCCAGCATCCTGTTGGCCTTAGCTGCTGCCCTCCTACAAGTCACAGAGTTGTTTATCTTGACATCCACCACCACCCCAGATCCCTCTCAGCCATCGAGACTTGTAGCATTTACCTAACAGCCACTTCTTCCTACCCCCACCCCTAGGACTGCCTTATGACTGTCCCATGCATTCTTGAATTCCCCACTGTTCTTGACTCCACAACCTCCTCAGGAAGCTATTCCATGCATCCACAACCCTCTCTGTGAAAAAATACTTCCTCACATTACCTCTGAGCTGTCCCCTCTATCTTCAAATTGTGCCCCCTTGTTTTGCACATCTCTTTTTGAAAGATGCTACCCTCTTGGACTTTGTTGATTCCTTAAGTACTTGAAAGTTTCTATCATGTCCCTCTCCATTCTTTCCTCAAGGGATATACATATTAAGCTCATTAAGTCTCTCTTCGTATGTCTTCTGTTGCAGACCCTGCACCATTTAGTGCCCTCCTCTGGACAGCTTCCATCCTGTCTATGTCTTTGGAGATGGGGTCTCCAGAACTGCACACAGTACTCCAGATGGGGTCTCATCAACTGTCTGTACAGAGGATAACAACTTCCTGTTTTCTACTAGGTGATGCCTCTCCCTATGCATCCCAGTATCCCCAGCCTTCCTTACTGCCTTCTCACATTTTTGCCCACCTTTAGGTCATCTGATATAATTACCCCAGGTCCATTCCATTTTACTGTTGTGTAGTATCTCACCCCCATTGTGTACTCTTCCCTGGGTTTTGTTTCCCAGGTGCATTACCTTGCACTTCTTAGCATTGAATCTAAGCTGCCATACATTTGACCATTCCTCTAACCTTGCCAAGTCCTTCTCATCCTTTCCACCCCATCTTGTGCATCAACTCTGTTGCAGATCTTTGTGTCATCTGCAAAGAGACATACTTTTCCTTCCAGTCCCTCTGCAATGTCCTTATAAAGACATTAAGAGGACGATCTAATACTGAATACTGACCCTGCGGTACCCACTAGTAACCTCCTTTCTTCAGAGTGGACTCCATTTACTATTACCTCTGTGTCCTATTCTCCAGCCAATTCTTTACCAGGCTGTCATCTTGGGACCCACTCCCAGGCTGGCTAACTTGTATATTAATCTTTTTGTTGGGACTGTGTCAAATGCCTTGCTAAAATCTAGGTAGGCCATGTCACAGCCTCTCCCTGATCTACTACTTTGTTACCAGTCAAAGAAATCTATCAGATTCGTCTGGCATGACCTTTTGCCTTTGTATGGCTTGACTCTATTGCTGTGTTTATTGTGAACCATACTGTTCGATGGTCGCTAGTTCCCAGATGGCTACCCACTTCTACATCTGTGATCCTCTTTCCATCTCCATTTGAGAGCACCAGGTCTAAGATTGCTCCCTCTCGAGTGGGCTCCAATACTAGTTGTCTAAGGCATGCCCCCTGTAGGGCATCTAGAATAACCCCACTCTTCGAAGTGGCTGCTGCAACTGCACTCCAGTTAACATCTGGCATATTCAGATCACCCATCAGCAATATCTCCCCTTTTTCTGCCATTCTAAGTATACTTTCTATCATTTCCTTGTCCATTTCCTCCCTCTGAGAAGGGGGTCTGTATGCAACCCCTGTGTGGATTGTGGTGCCATTGCCTGTCTCCAAATTTACCCACAGTGCTTCTTCTTCTCCCTGTTTACCCTTTTGTTCTGTTGCTTTGATTCCTTCCCTTATGTAAAGAGCTACTTCTCCTCCTTTTTTACCCTCCCTGTCCCTCCTGTAGATAGTGTATCCTGGTATGGTTACATCCCAGTCATGGTTTAGTGTGTACCATGTTTCTGTGACTTCCACGATATCCAGATGTTCCTCCTCCATCAAGGCCAATAATTCAGGAAGCTTGTTACCCAGACTATGGGCATTGGTACTCATTGTGCTCCATTTTTTGATGGCTTTACCTTCTGTTGCAGCATCCCCCACTGACCTTTCTACCTCGGTCTTTTTCTCATTTAGTACCCTGTTTTGTAGGGAGAGGCTGGGATTTTTCTGCTGCTTATCAGTGCCTCCCCTTGACTAGTTTAAAAGCTTGCCAATGAAGCATTTAAACTGATTGCTCAAAAGACTTGTTCCCTTCCTGGACAGATGCAGACCATCCTGCCAGTATAGGCTGGTGTCCCTCAGATGGAACCCCAGTCCCCAATGAAGCCAAACCCCTGTGCTCACACCATTTTTCAACCATTCATTAAACTGCATGGTGCAAAGTACCCTCGCCTCCCCATGCCATTGACAGGCAGCACCTCTGAGAAGGATACTTTGTGTGCTACTTGTCTTAGGCCCCTCCTCAACTCAACAAAGTCCTCCTGCACTGCTCTAATCTCATGATGAGCGAAGTCATTTGTCCCTAGGTGGACAATGACGTCCAGCTCAGACTCCCGTGCAGCTGTTGTCATGATCCTGAGGTGCGCTTCCTGTTCCTCCAAGTCCATGGCACCAGGCAGGCACCTTACTTCAGTTTTCCTGCTCCCCCAGTTCTATCCCCCAATAACTGGGTCACCCCAGGGCTGCTTCCTTTCCTGTGGTGTCCTCTGCTCTCCTTCCTGTGGGCCTCCCTTGTGACAGTTGTCCTCAGTCTCCTAGTCTCTCCTCTGGTGCATCCATAGGGAAGCTATGCTCCCCAGAATGGTGTATGGATTGTGGAGTGGAACAACTGACTGGGTGTGCCTCTATTCCACCATCCTCACCCTCCCTGAACCCACTGTGGTCCAACTGCTGTGCTTTCTTTGCAACCTCTGAGGGAAGTGGTGGTGGCTCTGGTGCTCACTGGATGGGAGGTTCCTTCCTACTGTCCAGTGTGGCCTGGGGAAGGTTCCCTTACTACTGTCCAGTGTGGTCTGAAGATGGGCAACTTCCTCCCTCAGAGCAGAGAGTTGTCTGCAAATAGGACAGCATATCAGCCTCCAGAAAGACTCCCGGAAGACTGCTGCCCCACAACCATTACATTGTACTACTCCCCACTCTTTACTGGTCACGGAATATACCCTGGAGCTCTCACCTCCAGAGAAAGGTAGCACTGTTCAGACTCCCTCATGGACTCCCACTTCCACTTGAGAGTCAAAGAAGCCCCAAATAATGATCATAAATCCCAGGAAAAGTACATATAGTTTACAGCTGAAAACAAAAACTCACTGTGAGATCCAGGTCAGAGAGCAAGGAAAACTAGTAAGGGCACCCAGGAATCACGATGACTGTCTCTAGACAGTAGACAGGCCGGGCATCCGAAGTGACAGGGGAAACCAAGTTTCCTCTGTAAACATAAATTTTGTCATTTCTTGACTTTTGTCCTCCAAGTTCAAAAGTAAAACTGCATCTTTGTCCACACAGGTAGGATTACTCAGATCTTTAGTAGAAATACAGACATCACTGATGTCCTCATATGAATCTCCATTCAAAAGGTCCTTTTCTTGCTTTTTAGCCTGTGGCATGTCCATGAAAGGAGAGGAGGCCTGCTCTCCCTTCACATCATCGCTTACTCCTCCTCCTGTGTCTGGCTGTGAACTGGGTCCCTCCATCCCACCGGCAGGAAGTGACAGCACCCTGCAGATAGAGAGTAATTTCCTCGGTGCCCGCAAATTTCCCTCATTCACAAAAATACCACCAAATCATAATCTGGTTCAGGTCAACAGGCATGCATCTGTAATTCCTCCCCTGGTTGTGCCTGAAAATAGGCAAGAATTTTGTCTAGTGCACTTACCCGGTCACAAAAACTAAATAAAGAAAATGTTAACATGTAGTGTAAAAATGTTCATACCTCAGTAAACAAGCATTTGTCAATGCCGAATGTTGCTTGCTTATATGTGTTGTTTGGGTATTTGAGTAAGTAAGTATGCCTAGAACTGTCAGCAGGGTCAGAAGCTCATGCTGCCTGACCGTGACCATTTTCCACTTTTCTCCCTTCTATGGAGTGCAGATGAGCAATGACGCTTAGGCACAGCGTGCCACTGTCTCACACACTCTGCTCCCTTTACTACACCACCTCCAGTAGCACCCCTGGTCATTACCAGGGGCTGTTACAGAGCAGTGGGTCCTTGGATCCCACCTAGGATAGGAGAGGAGTCCTCCGGATGCTAAATCCTATCCCTCCCCTGCCGACCCCATGCGGGCTGGGCTCACAATGGAACCCAGTTTGCCAGCGTGGCGCAAGGTGTCGCATCCAGCACCCCAACCCTCAGCTCCAGTGAGCCAGCAGTAATGCTGCCTTTAATACTCCCCTCCCCTCCCCTTCCTGTTCCAGTGTACCGCGTACAAGTCACTATTCCCCCCCAGACCCTACCCAGTTAGTTACTAAGCCAGCCTGGGAGTGGGTCCCAAGATGACAGCCTGGGTAAAGAATTGGCTGGAGAATAGGACACACAGAGAGTTATAGTAAATGGAGTCCACTCAGAAGAAAGGAGGGTTACTAGTGAGGTACTGCAGGGTTCCAGTATTAGGACCGGTCCTCTTCAATGTCTTTATAAGCGACATTGCAGAAGGACTGGAAGGAAAAGTATGTCTCTTTGCAGATGACACTAAGATCTGCAACAGAGTTGATGCACAGGGTGGGTGGAAAGGATGAGAAGGACTGGCAAGGTTAGAGGAATGGTCAAATGTATGGCAGCTTAGATTCAGTGCTAAGAAGTGCAAGGTAATGCACCTGGAAACAAAAACCCAGCGGAAGAGTACACAATGGGGTTGAGATACTAACAACAACAAGAATGGAAAGGGACCTGTGGGTAGTCATATCAGATGACCTAAAGATGGGCAAAGCAATGTGAGAGGGCAGCAAGGAGGGCTAAGGGGATACTGGGATGCATAGGAGAGGCATCACCAGTAGAAAACAGGAAGTTATTATCCCTCTGTACAGACAGCTGGTGAGACCCCATCTGAGTACTGTGTGCAGTTCGGAGACCAATCTCATAAAAGACATAGACAGGATGGAAGCTGTCCAGAGGAGGGCAACTAAAATGGTGCAGGGTTTGCACTGGAAGTCGTATGAAGAGAGACTTAAGGAGCTTAATATGTATAGCCTCGAGGAAAGGAGGGAGGGACATGATAGAAACTTCAAGTACCTCAAGGGAATCAACAAAGTCCAAGAGGGTAGCATCTTTCAAAAAGAGGTCTGCAAGAACAGGAGGGCACAATTGAAGATAGAGGGGACGGCTCAGAGGTAATTTAAGAAGTATTTTTTCACAGAGGGTGTGGATGCATGGGCAGCCTTCGGAGGAGAGTTGTGGAGTCAAAATCAGTGGGGGAATTCAAGCATGCATGAGATAGTCATAAGGCAATTCTGGGGGGTGGGGGAAGGAAGAAGTAGGCTGCTGGTTAACTAGGATCTGCAGCTTATCCAGTAGGTAGGGAAATGGGCAGACTGGGTGGGCTAAGCGGTCCTTATCTGCCGTCAAATTCTATGTTCTATGTTTCTATGTTTCCGTAATGTTTGGTG
The DNA here is from genome assembly GCA_016271365.2 of Neoceratodus forsteri. Lineage (NCBI taxonomy): Eukaryota > Metazoa > Chordata > Ceratodontiformes > Ceratodontidae > Neoceratodus > Neoceratodus forsteri. The sequence goes on from CM028129.1 coordinate 462,753,004, forward strand.
TGGCACCAATTCCTCAGCCACTCATTGAACTCCTCAAGCCTACCCTTCCTCCCTATGCTTGCACATGGTACCGGCAGTACCTCCAAGAATGCTACCAACTTCCCCACCCCTTCACACTGCCTGTCCAGCTACTCGAACTTCCCCCTCACTACTTCCACAGTGTCCCCTGCCAAGTCATTCATATGCACATGCAACAGTAAATGAGGTTTCTTCCTCCTCCTAGCTGCACACTTGAGCAGTGCCTGCCCTGCCCTGCCTCTATTGCAGTCAACCCGGGGACAGCTTCAACCCAAATACGGCTGTGCCTTTCCCCCTTTCCACCCCATCTCACCCATTTCAGTATAGAATCCCACAGGAGAAGTAACCCCCATCCTTTACCCCCTTTCCCTTCTAATGCCCCTTCCACCACCCCAGTATTCATTCTTCCCTGCCCCTTACCCCTGCCAGCTTCACCCGCTGTGACTTCTGTATCTGTACCCAGTACTTCTGCCTCACCCCTTTTCTCTGCCTTATTCCTCCCATTCCCCTTGAACCCCTTCCCAGCCTGACTACTTTCTACTGTGCTTCCCATGTTGACCTCTCCTCCTCCACTGCTGATTTCCAACCCCTCTCCTATCCACGCTGTTGTCGATTTAGAGCTCCCATTCCCTTCTACCCCAATAGTGATGCCCCTCGCATTCTTCCCCCTTCCCATAGCCTTCTCTTCTCCAGTCACCACCCCTCCTTCCTTAATAGCCCCCTTCTAGCCTTTCATCCTCACTATCTCTTCCCCCAGCTGTTGCCATCCCTCTCATGCCCAGCTAGTCCTCCCCCTTCAGTATGTTCCTGCTCCCCTCTCTCTCCCATAGCAGAGGTTTGAATCTATTTCTAATCAATACCCTCCTACATCTCTTCCTGTCAGTTCCCCCCTCCTACTTGTTCCCCTCCGTGCCACCCCTGGTCCCTCCCTACCCGCAGCCATCTGATCTCTCCCTGGTACTCCTCGTGGTCTCTTCCTCCCCTATCAGGAGGCCCCCTCCTTGCCTTGGGCACCCACTCCCTTCTTCTGTCTTTTCTCTCAGTCCCTCTGATACTGGCATCAGTTTCACTCCCGATTTGTTCTTCCTGCACCCCTCTTTGCCATCCCCTATCCCCCCCAGGATGTCTACCTAACTTATCTGCCCTGCCACTTAGACTACTCCCTAACCTCCACAGTTCCTCCCTCAAACTAGCCAGATTATCTACAGACCATACACTCCATCCTCCGAGCCCAGTCCAGGATCATGGTGGACCCACACCCTGTACAGCCCACCACCCTTCCAAAGATGCCCACCCTATTGACATGTGGCAACTCCATCATTTGGCCCCATTCTTATGTTATGGGCTCTTACTCCCAGGTTCTGTACCCTACTACAACTGTTAGGCCCCTATTTACTCAAATTCCTGTCCCCTCCACACTAGTCCTCCTACTGGCCCCTTGCCAACCGGGTTAATTCAGTCTCAAATCTCATCCATTAAATACTGTATTACTGTAGCAATCCTAAAGACTCATGTCCATTTTTCACCCCTCAGCTCCCATAATTTTTGTTCTCAGCTCTCATATAGTTTCACTTAGCCCAGTTAGAAATCCTATTGCACTCCAAGTATTACTCAGCTCAGTTAGAGAAAAAAACAGAACAAATAAATATGTATTATTACAGCAATTATAACTGTATAACTCAGTTAGAGAAATAAACAGAACTAAATCTGTATCATTACAGCAATCCTAAAATATCCAATCATTGCTTTGTCTCCACTCCAGAGACCATGCTATAATATAGGACCACAGAGGACCCTGGGTGGGGGTGGGCAACTCAAGTCTGGCAGAGCTTTAGTGAGCTCGCTCACTCCCCTCTCACTCCTCCTCCTTCTGTTTCTCCCAGTGCGCAGGCTGCCCTTGCTGTACTAGGCCTGCCTGCTTTGGTGCCTTTTTCTGCCCACAAAGAAATCCACAGCAGTTCCGACAGAGCTCCATTGAGCTCGCTCATTCCCCCTCTCTCACTCATTCGTTCTGTTTCTCCCGGTGCTGCAGGCTGCCCTTTTGTACTGGGCTCCTGCCTGCATTGGCACCTTTTTCTGCCTATAAAGAAATCCGCAGCAGTCCTGAAAGAGCTCCGTTGAGCTTGCCCACTCCCTGTCTCTCACTTGCTTGTTCTGTTTCTCCTGGCGCTGCAGGCTGCCCTTTTGTACTGGACTCCTGCCTGTGTTGACGCCTTTTTCTGCTCACAAAGAAATCTGCAGCAGTCCTGACAGACTTCCATTGAGCTCGCTCAGTCACTCCTCCTCCCTCACTCACTCATTCTGTTTCTCCTGGCACTGCAGGATGCCCTTTTGTACTGGACTCCTGCCTGTGTTGCTGCCTTTTTATGCCCACAAAGAAATCTGCAGCAGTCCCAACAGAGCTCCATTGAGCTCGCTCTCTCCTCCTCTGTCACTCACTCGTTCTGTTTCTCTCAGCGCTGCAGGCTGCCCTTTTGTACTGGGCTCCTGCCTGTGTTGGTGCCTTTTTATGCCCACAGAGAAATCCACAGCAGTCCTGGCAGAGCTCAGTTGAGCTCGTTCATGCTCCTTCTCTCACTCGCTTAATCTTAATCTGTCTCAAACACTGATTTCCCACAGTGACCACACTATTCTGTGCCGGAAGTGAGAAAACACATTTAGGGCAGGATGTGAAAAATGACAGTTGTACTGTTCATAAGGAGATGAGAAAAAATGGCAGTGTTGAAAATCCAGCATGAAAATATTACAAATCTGCAAAGTTACAAGGGTGCATGGAAACTACGCAATGCACACTTGTAACACAGTCACTTTATGGACTTTTGTCACCAAATTTTCAACATAGGCATTTTAGAACCTCTTCTCATGAACAGTGTCACTGTCATTTTCTTAACCTGTCCAGAACACTGATTTCCCACCGGTACTGTAGGAAGGGTGGTGCGGGTGGTGCACCCACCCTGGGCGCATGCTTCTGAGGGGCGCATTCCATGCTGTAACTGTAAAAAACATTTTTGTTTCAAAATCTAATACAGTTACTAATACCTGCCAGCGGGCGCCTCTAAGCATCCAGCAAGTTGCGGGGGGTGTCGGTCCGCTGTCTCAGCAAAGTCAAAATCATGTGGTGGAGAGTGCCTGATAGTATAAGCGGTAGAGTGTGGGAGACTATAGAGTGGGTTCCAGAGAAGCGATAGAGGGAGGTCGAGCAGGTCTCAGAGAAAAAAAACCCCACAAAGGAGCGAGTCAGCGAGGCAAGCAATACTTCAATATTATTAGAGTAGCAGTAGTAGACTAGAGTCAGAGAGCGGTAGTAAAGTGAGGAGGAGTCATCAGTCAGATAAGACAGAGAAAATGTGCAGCTTTTTGAGGAGGCTAGGAGAGGAGAGTCAACAGTCAGATCAGATAAATGTTTGTGTAGTAACCTCCTTGTCTTATAATTTTGGGCAGAGTCAGTGAATCGACTCAAGAACCGTTATCAGTAGTGCTTTGTTTTGCTGCCACTGATATTTAATTTATTTTGGAAATTGCAATGCTTGTTTAAGGCAGCCTTTGGTACTGGCAGCCAAGCTCGCTGCGGTGCCCCACCATCCATCTCACCCTCCATCAGTCCACACTTCTATGCTCTGACTGAGTCCACGGCTCTCCTTCCTGTTCCGATTCCCCGACCCCAACCTGGCAGTGACGGCCCATTCTTCTCGACTAGTCCGGAGTCCCATCCACAATTCCAGTCCTACACCCAGGTTTTACTTTGGCTGCATAAATTCATTACCTGCCTGCAAGTTTGGATGTCCCGGTGAATAGTAGAAAGTTTACGCATCACCTCTTACCTTGTCTGGTGTCTCACCTCCCAAGTTCCTGCAGGCCTGTGGTTCTAGGTGAGAGATAGAAGATGAAATGACAGTTTTATCATTATGAACTGTTTTTGGACAGTCTTAGTCTCTAGAGAGGACTTGGGGCTGCTTTAAAGTGAGAGTTTAGGGCAGTACCTTTAAGTATTTAAGAGCCATCTGTATGGACATTATCCTGGAGTTTTCTCTAGGGGAGAACTTTAAGTTTAAAGTTTCCAGTGGCACCACAGCCTTCAGATTATTTATTTTGTAACTGTTTTGGTTAAATTCATTTATTATTTGAGTGAGTCAGTCAGTGAATGATGGGTAGAATTTGTTGCATAGTATGTTGGTGTGATTGTATGGTTGAGGGAGGAAGTTTGTTTGTAACAAAAGGAGGAGAGGAGGAAGGTAGAGACAGGAGTTGACAGTGGGGGCTTGGGTGTAGAACTAGTTATACAGTACTGGTAATGTATCACCCTGTGTAGACCCCTAGGCTCAGTTATTCTCCATCTCTGTTCTGGGTAGTGATGCTGGTCTGATTTGGGAAGCAGCCATCCCAGCTGCATTCTCCATGGTGCACTCGGAGGCTGGCAGCAGCAGTGACTGTGAGCCTAGGCAGCTCTTTTTAATGTTGAATATGTGAGCGTGGGGCCACGGCTGAGTCTGTGATGAGGAGGCTATGCTCCAGCAGTGGCCAGGGCAAGGGCATGATTCTTTTATTCTTTTCTTTAATCTTGACTCACCCTCCCTGCCTCTGGCCTCTCTCAGACTGCTGAGGACTCTTGACAGCGCAGGTTGGAGGCTGGATCAGGAGCTTAGTTGGCACTGTGGTCACTGCTGTGCTAGACTAGTTGTCAGAGACAGTCAAGAGTCTTGAGTCCATACAGGGCATGAGGGTGGGTGGCGGCAGCATAACCTCCCCTTCCCCCTCCCTTCATAACAAAAATTTGAATAATTGAGTGATGACTGATGAGTACTTGTGACTGAAAGTTTGAAACAATCGAGTACAAATTGTACTAGAAAAATTAACACCAAGCAGACAAACTGCTTATAATTTTATCTCAGTCTGAATCTAATAGCATGTTTAGAAAAGATGCTATTAGACTCAGACTGAGAGAAAATTATAAGTAGTTCTTTTATACTTATTCATTTTACTCGTTCTCATATTCATATATATATATATATATATATATATATATGTACATATACATATACATTTTATATGCAGCAGGGCTTTGGTGGGGGGGACTAGGGCATAGATGGATCCGGATGAGCAGTCCCTGATTTTAAAGGAGGGGGGGCTCAAGTTACAGCAATTGGTAGTGGCATTAGGGCATAGGGCAGGCAGGGCATGCAAGCATAGCAGACCAAAAAAAAAAAAAAACAGTAAGCACAAGCACACAGAACTCAAGAACCAACTGGCAAACTCCGCTGTAATTTCCTTGTTGATGTAATAGAAATGCCCTTCCCTTTGAGAGTCTACATGATTTCAACTTGAATCTAAGTTGTTTAAATGTAGTAAAGGAAAGGGAAGTTGCATTGTTACTACTTTGACAACAAATTACAGTGGTCAACACCACTTAGCCTTCTAGTCCTGTCATAAAAATGTATTTGCAATTTACATATCCATACCAAGATACCATACATGGCTGATCATTGATCATGGTACGGTACCCCTTACCCGGGAGTACTGCAATAAGGTGTTTGTGGAGAACATTACGGTAACCTGCTGAAATGCAAGCGCAACACCCCCATCATGAAGAGAGATATCCTATACAACTATATGCCTATGTTGGGAATAATGCTGCTTGTTAATGATATTCTTGTAATTGTGGGGCTCTGCTCCCCACACCCCCTGTCATTCCATCAATAATTATGAAATATCTGTTATTGATTGGGGGTTGTGGAGGGCAGAGCCCCCCAATCACAAGAATTACATTTATAATAAGAGACTGCTTGTTTACTTCCCCTGTACAACCCGATGCAATAATTATAACTGGTCCAACGTCCTCCCTTCACAAACGCTGCAGTTGCCCCTGTTACATTACTGACAAATCGTACTGTAAGCACATTCACAGCAATGCTTTTAGTTTTTAATGGTTTCTGGTCTTATGTTTTGTTATTCTGTGATACTATTCTTTCTGTGGGGGGTGCTCCACCCCTTGGCCCACACCTCCCCATGTGCACCAATGAAGTTGTATTTTTTACCTGTGGGATGGGGGGGGGCAGAGCACCCCCACAGAAAGCATAATATGGAATTAGGAATAACAAAACATAAAAAAGCAACCTCACAACTAGTTAGGCAGGCAGTTAAATTATTGTGGATCCTCATTCTTTTCTGCCTGGTTGACAGCCTGGCACACTGGAATTAAGCAATAATGGACGACAGGGTGTGTGTCATGTAGGGATAACCTCATGCCTGGGGTGGTTGGGCATGGGGCCACAGGCCCAAGTGCATCCAATGACCCCATAAGTGAGGTTATCCCAGCACGACACACACCCTGGTGTGCATTATTGGTATTATACAATGGCTCACTGTTATACAATTAAAATAATAATGTTTTGGGTAGCTTTTTAATGTGGCAATATATCTCTGTTTCTTAAGAGTATGGCACAAGGGGCATCCTAGTCATCCAGATCAATACAGTGAGGTTGTGCTCTGAGACTCGACCCGTGATGTTGTACTGGGATAACATCATGGGTCCGGTCCCAGACTGACCAATCAGAGGCAAGCATTCTTTCTTGCCATCGTATAATTACGTGATAATACTACACATCCTCTTTTTCCCCTATGACCTCTGTTAGCTGGGATACAATAATTGCAGGGCATTTGTGAGGATGTTGGACTAGTGGCATGCTTTTTTTTTGGAAACTCCACACACTACAGTGGAGACGTGATCATGTTGTGGGCGTGCTCCTCCTGTTGCAAAGTCCAATGTCCTCTGCAATAGCTGAAAACTAGCAATCAGGGAACTCATAATTATTGACGGGGGTGTGGGGGACGGAGTCCCCAATTACAAGAATTACATTTACAATAAGAGTCTGCTTGTTTAACCTCCAACTGACAACTTGCTGGATCACATTATACAATGGCAAGAAAGAATGCTTGCCTCTGATTGGTCAGTCTGGGAGTGGGCCCATGATGTTATCCCAGTACAACACCATGGGTTTAGTCTCTGAGCACAATAACCTCGCTGTATTGATTTGGATGCTTAGGATGCCCCTTGTGCAATACTCTTAAGAAACAGAGATATATTGCTACTCTAAAAATCTACCAAAAACATGTTTTAATTTTATTTTTATCTTGTATAACAACAAACCATTGCATAATAGCAATAATGCACTCCAGGGTGTGTGCCATGCTGGAATAACTTCACTTCTGTGGTCATTGGACGCACTCAGCCTGCGACCGCATGCCCAACCACCCCAGGCGTGAGGTTATCACAGCACGTCACACACCCTGTCAAGCATTATTGCTTAATTATATTGTAAGGGGTGGGGGCAGATGTGTCATCATGTCAGCCAGACACTGCTCTGCTGCTCACTCTGTTGTCCACTTTTTTCACAGAATCAGACATCTTTTGATATTTACTGGTGTCTCGATTCTCTGATACATACGTTCAGTCTATTAGACTGAACATAGGTACCAGAGTATTGCCAGTAAATATTAAAAGATGCAAATCACCTGACTCCAGTATCTGACTGTTTATCATCAGCCTAGAGAGTAGCAGCGTCAGCAGTACTAATGGTACTATACTTCCCAGGTAGGGTGGGTCCAGTTACTTGTGACTCACTCCCAAACAAAACCGGGATGGACCCACCCAACTAGGGAAGTACAGTACCAGTACCACTACTACCACTGATGCTGCTACCCTACTAGGCTGATGATAAACAGATAGGCCAGTGGCCACTGCCAGCAGCCAGCTTGCAGACAGCCATGCACTGGGTACTGGATGGGTAGCATGCAGGCAGCACTTAGGTACAATGAGGTTACAGGATTTTCATACCCCATTGTATAATCTGTTAATCACCCTAGGGGTGTAATGTGCCAATGCCATTGCATGAGGTGTAGCCAAGTGACAATGTTGCCCCTAGTGTGTAATTAACTGATTTAATCTAATTGGAGTGATAGTACCTTATTGCTATTATTTATAAGAAAAATTGTTTCAAAAGAAAAGTGGTAAAAGTTAATACTTTAGCATGTTTTCCTCATGAAGAGGGGGAATTTTATTAAAATAGTTATTCCACCAACAGTTTAAGAATGTTGGTTCTAAATATGAATGTAGCATTCCAGTCATTCAACAGTGCTGGAGGATGGAATGCTGACAGGATGAAATAAATCCATATCCTATCCCGTCCCACCACCATTGTGAGTGATTTAACCAGAGTATACTCCTTTAGTCTCTCCTTATCCTCGTATGGGTTATGATGCAGACCCTAGTGCATCGTTTAATTGCCCTCCTCTGGACTGCCTCCATCCATACCTCTCAACTGCTATGAATTCCACATAGCGCTATGATTTTCACAGTATATTTCAAAAATACTTATAGCACTCTGATGCCAGCCAGCCAGAGTCTCCCACATCTCTTATTCCATGGGAGCAAAATATTCTTTGAAATCAGGGGTTGGGAACATATAACAAAAGCATGTTTTTTTCTTCAGAAAAGCCCCAAAACTCACCACAGAGCATATAAACCCCTCAGAGCTTCTAGGGCATAGGAAATACAGAACCCCAACTCTTTTCTAGGGGGGCCCAACTTGTTGTCTATTGCCCAGGGCACCAAAATGCCTTCTTACTGTACTGTTTCCCACAGCGATCAGCTATTCTGTGCCAGAAGTGCAAAACGCATTTCAGCCAGGATGTGAAAACAACAGCTGTACTGTACTGTTCATAAGGAGATGAAAAATGCCAGTGTTGAAAATCTGGGTTGAAAATATTACAGATTCACAAAGTTGCAAATATGCATGGAAAATGCACAATGCACACTCTAAAACAGTCATTTTGGGGATATTTTTACCAAATTTGCAACATAGGCCGTTTCAGAGCCCACCTCATGAACAGTGGCACTGTCATTTCATTAATCAGTCCTGAAAGGTGATTCCATGCAGTGACCAAGAAATCACCTATTGGGACTGAATAATGCAATGATAATGACTGCATTCATGATGAGAGGACCCAAGAACCCTGTGTTGAAATTTGGGCCAAAATTCCAAAATGCCCGAGATATGCACCAAAGTTTTAAAAAAACTATTTATGCCATTATACAGTTTACCAGCATTTCTTCAGTTTGTGGTCGGCCTTGAAGAGTGCAAACGCATTCCCAATCCACCAAAGATTGTCACGCTGGGCTCAGGAGGTAAGTATGGGGTGAGGGAGGTTGTGGGAGGCGGGGTCCACAGAGGGTGGTGGGTTGGAGGAGGGTTGCTGAAATCTCGAGGGACCGTTTCTTATTTACAGGTGTTGGAAAAAACAAAACTTTGTGGGACTGTTTTTTTCAGGGAACTTGGCATGCTGGGATGGGCTCCTGCATGCCACTGAGTGCTTTATTTTGTTGTAGCTGATGGGGGATTGGGCAATTCCCCATCAGCACATGTCAGGTAGGTGAGAGAGGTGAGGGGGATTGGGCACCCCTTGGCAGACAACAAATTGGGAGACATTATGCTGATGGGAGTGGACTCCCCGTCCAGCAAATCTAACTGGGGAGGGGGACTGAAGCCAACAGGGATTGGGCACTCCATCAGCAAAGAAAGCAGGGGGTAGGATACCAAGGGGGATAGCGCACCACCTTGGCATACAATAGAAACTTGGGTGAGGTGTGGGGACATTATGCCGATGGGGACTGGGCTCCCCATTGGCATACTGGGTCAGGGGCATGCAAGGTATTGCCCTGCAATAATGGGTCATTGCCTTATTGCAGTGGAATGGCTGGCCGCTGCAATGATAAGGTGGTCCTGATTGCAGCAGCTAAAACATTTCAAAGGTGGTGGCATGCTGGCCTGAACTAGTGTCAACAGCAAGCGTGCCACCCATTGGGGAAAGAGGGCCAAGCCTCAAAAGGCAGTGGGGGCATTGGCCATAATAGTGCAGAACCTCCATAACTTGCTTCTGCAGCAAGCTGTTACGAACATGTTTCTTGTGCATGTGCACAAGCAACATAAAAATGATCTGGACAATAGTTTTCTGCATGATTACTTGTCCTTTAAAGTTTGTTAGTGTGTTTAAAAATATATATTATCTGAGGTGAAAGAAGTAAGGTACTGCTGTTTTTACACTTGGGAGACACAGTGAGTGGTGGTGCACTTGCCATCTATTATGTCATAACCTGTGTTTTGAATTGCAGTCATCTACTATGGATGCTGATTTGAGTGACACCTGTCCAACAGGCTAAAATTTGTAGTGGCTATGTACAGGTTCATTGTGACAATCAGATTTACTTACATTTGTACATGTTGTGTAAGTGCTAGTAATAAACACTGCTCTTTGTAAATCAGTCCTATGTTGATGTCATATGTCCTTAAATCACTAACCACGCTAGCACAGCACCAACTACATAGCTATATGCCCCAGAGAAAAATTACCATTAAAAAAAACTTCCCATTGAGTCAAGCTTTGCATCTCTTTGCTTGTTGTCACTGACAGATCACAGCCTGGACACAACGCTCCAGAAATCAGAGAGGAAGTGATGTCAGACAACCACAAGATTGAATTCTTAGTAAAAAGGCTAGAGAAATGACTGATCCAAGAGATTAATGTAAATCATTGTAAAAACTAAAAGCATTATGAGGGTGCTAAGCCCAGACAGACATCTTTGTTACCTGACTTTTTTTGGCAAATGAAATGTCATGATGTAAGGTAGTACAAAAGTGGTTGACAACATTGATAGCTGAAATTTGTATGACTCCCAGCAAATACATTATATAATAGTAGGGGTTGCACTATCTGACACAGCTGTCATTTGTTAAACGATAGCTGTGTCATGTAGTTCAATTACATTATATGGCACTAAGCTTTATTGTTCAGTTTGCGGTTTGGCTTTGAAAGCTGCATATGTGTCTTGGTCTACAGAAGATGACAGAATAAGACCTCTGGAGGTAAGAATAGGGTAAGGGGAGGAGTTGGGTGGTGGGTGCTCAGTGGGAGGGTCCGGATGGGGGGAGTGGAACAGCAGTGATGACAATGGACTGTGTTCTTTATGTCAGGTTTAAATAAAGAATAAAACAAAGACATCGGGGATGGTTTTCTTTTTTATGGGTATACATATACAAAAAATCTATTTCTGGACACTGGGGGTGGGCTGCCCAGTGTTCCACTGTACTGGAAGGAGGAGGTTAATTCTAACTGCAGACATACGAATATTTTAAAAACTACTGTACTTAACAGCGGGACCTAAAAACCACAAAAGCACACACCTTGGACCAACCTCTATCAAGCCTGAAAGTTTCAGGTTTCAATGCCTCCTATTTTTTTTAGTTATTGGGTGCAAAAAAGTCTTAACATTTACAAAATGGAGACTTTTACTTTTCTTGCACTTCTGTAACTTTGCTCCACTGAGCTCATCTATATGAAATTTACATGATCAAGAATGTCATGTAAATCAGTTGAATCACGGCAAAGTTATTGATGCAAAAAACTGAGTTTAACATAAAAGTGCTTACTCAACCCTAATCTATCTTTATATATATATATACACACACACATACAGTAGTGTGTATATATATATATATATATATATATATATATATATATATTCAACCCTTATATACAGGTACTGATGTGCCTCTATCTATCTTTTATATATATATATATTCAACCCTTATATAGAGGTACTGATGTGCCTCTATCTATCTTATATATATATATATATATATATATATATATATATATATATATACATATATATATATATATATATATATATATATATATATATATATATATAAGACAAGTCACACCCCTATATTTAGGGTTGAGTAGACTCTTCTATGTTAAACTTAGAAGTTTGTGCATTAATAACTTTGGACCCATTCAATGGATTTGCATGAAATTTGGTATGCAAGGTGGGACATGGTAGATCTCTTGATCTGCCAAATTTTGTTTTGGTAGGATGTACGGTTTCTGCGCTCCAAAACACTGAAAAATGCACTTTTCAGTAGTTATGTGGACAGTTTTTCAGATTTTGTTCATGGTGCTGTGCAGCCGTTGTGCAGCGTGACACTCAACAACTTAGCTCATCTGAAAGAGCTTGTGTCAAGGAACATGCCGCTTTTCATTTGGTGAAAAAATATTAATCCATTCAAAAGTTATTAAACTTTTAAATTCCCATTATAAGTCAATGGGAACATTTATATGGCTATTTTGCAAAAGAAGAATGGGGTTTTGGCCATCTAGTCCCTCCTCACGATGAAAGAATTTGCAGGATCATGATCAAAGAATCTTTGATCATGAGGAATTCTTTAATTGTGATGGCCACCTTCTTGTTTTCAGTTTTCAGTTGGAAAAATTCAAATATCTCGGCTCAGGGGTGACTCCTGAAGTAAAACTTGGATGGGTTTTGCTCAGGGGGATTCACTCTATCAAGCCATGGCTGTGATTTCTTTCAAAATGGTAAAAAAATATAATTGTTACATTTTTTATTCTTTGATCATGGCTCACTAACGATCTTTGATCGCGAGCCTGCAAATTCTTTGACCGCGAGATTCTTTGACTGTGATCTTTGATTGTGAGGGCACGACTAGGTGGCCACTTGAAAATATAAATTTTCACAGCTCAAGGGGCAAATGAAGGTGGGTTTTGCTCAGGGGGCTTCGTTCTATTGAGGCATGGCTTTGGTTTCAAGTATTTGCGCCTAAAAATGTTGTTTTTGTTTTTGGATTATTTATTTATCACCCCCTGCATCCGACCAGCCTCTCCTTCAGGCCTTCTGCCAAGGAATTCCCCGTATCTCCACTCTGAACCCACCCCGACACCAGCTTCCCTTGACCCCAGATTGCAGCCAGCCAGGGTTGCCAGACGTAACCCTTTGTCGAAAGGATCCCCTCCTTCTGGAGAGAAATTGCCTTCAGGCATTCTTTCTCTCAGCCCTGGTGCTGCTGGAATCGGATTCTGGCTCTTCAGGGGCTCCATGGAGGTGGGGTATCCAGGTGACCATCATCCAGTTGCTTGGATGCCATTTTTCCGCTTTTCTAGGTTCCCCTCTATGCGCCATTCCTGCAGTGCTTCCAGTCTCCATTGAGGGCCACTGCTTGAGCGAGGCGAACCCCGATACCACCCCAGGATATGAGTGCAGTTCTATAGATGCTCAATCCTATCCTCCCCCTGCCAACCCCCGGCATCCCGAGTCCGTTCCCGAACCGGGGTCACCGGCATGGTTTGAGGTAAGGCACCAGCACCTCAGCCCTCTGTGCCACTGGGTTGGCCTAAAAATTGAGTTTTAAAATGTTTTTATTCTTTGTTCACGAGCCTGCAAATTCTTTTATCGCGAGATTCTTTGATCGCGATATTTGATCGTGAGGGAGGGACTAGATGGCCAGATTTGGAGGGACCAGATAGCCCTATTTTAACAATTTTTAAATTTAAATATCTCAGAAACGGTTTGGTCTTTTCACTTGAAATTGGGAGGGTGTTGACGGGATGTCTTGTAGATTTGAATTATGGTGATTAAATGTCAGACAGTACATTTTTTGTAGAGACATTGCATGGCACAATTTACATTTTGCGGACAGCATTTTCCATTCTGGTACTGGCTTGACATTTATATGGTAGCTACCCTTACTGCCATGGATGTACTTTTCAGTTGTTAGGTGTCTAACATGTAAACAGGTGCAGAATTCTGTAGAAATCTGCAAGTTGAATGAGACGCAGAGGCCCAAGGCCCACCTGCCTATAGGTTCTGCGACTTTCTACTTTTCTATTTTTTCTTAAAAAGTAAGGAAATTATATGCAAAAACTTTGTTAATGCATCATTTAGGGTTAAAACACAAAAGTCAGGAAATGGTATGTCACTGGGGTTGTGAGGCCTAAATGTCACCCCATTCTTCTTTACTGTGGCTTGTTAATATGATTACATGGAATGGGTGACATGGAACTAACATCAATGGATACACCTACCAATGTCTCTCGGGTGATGGGCAGGTCCACGGGTTAGGAAGGCAACCCTAAACATCTTCACTTCCTGACTTTTTGTGTTTTAACTCCTAAATGATGCATTAACAAAGTTTTCTTGCATAGAATATATACTGAAAAGTAATCCTTGTAACACTTATTTGGCAATATCTCAGTAACCATAGCAAGTATGGGAAAATTCCACTGTGGTTGTAATCATGACTTCAAATCCTCCATGCATGCTTAGTCCACCTAAAGAGACTAAGTTGCAGGTAGCAAAAAATCTGTATCTTAAATAATTTTTGGGATACGGGTGTTGAAAGGCACCACGCATGCTGCAGTGTTATCCTATGGGAAATTTCTCAACTTCATAAAGCTGTGCCATGTGGTCATCAGGTCCAACTGTCACCTCATTCCATGTGTAAACAAGCTGAAATGCTACAGTACAGGAAAATGGGGTGAGAGTTATGTCTGATGACCCCTTGTCACATCCCAATGCCTGTTGGTGCCTGTAGGGTGGGGGTTTAGGGTAGGGCGGTAGGGGTGGTAACCCTGACATCGAATTTCCAAACTTTTGTCACTGTGACATCAACCCTAAGTGATGCATTAACGGAGTTTTTTTAGAATGAATTTCCCTTCTTTTTGAGAAAGTGTAATTTAAGTAGTTATTGGTATGCATTTGTGGGAGAGTGGGCCCTCTGGGCCCTGCGTTCCCTTCACATTGTCCATTTTTTGTGTAACAGTATGCGTATGTGGGAGTGCAGGCCCTCTTTGCCCTGTGCTCCCACTTCCACATAAATACAGAGCCATACAGCAGCCCCATAGTACTAAAAGGAACCCTTGTAACATTAATTTGCCAGTATCTCAGTAATCAAGTGTCTGCAGTCATCAAGACTTCCTTTTAGCATCTTATTAACATCACCAGGGTTCGGCATCTTGTTCCGTCTGGTGACCTGCCTACTCTAGTCCTTGCCTTCATGTCTTCGCACCTAGATTATTGCAACTCTCTCTGTCTAGGGCTGTCTGGGGTTGAAATCCGTCGCATGCAGCTAATGCAGCTAATGCAGAACACTGCAGCATGGCTTTTGATGGATTCTAGTAGATCTTGTCATATTACTCAGGTGCTGTGCGCGACCTGCACTGGCTGCCAATTCGGTGGCAGATCACCTTTAATGTCGGCTTGCTGACTTTCAAAGCCCTACACGATCTGGGCCCAGCCTATCTGAAAGAACTTCTGGTTATCACCCCGATCGATCTCTCCACTCAGCCAACGAGGGGTTGCTAGAGGTTCCAAGGGTGAATTTGAAATCCTCGGGCACTCGGCCTTTCTTGTATGTTGCCTCCACCCTTTGGAACTCTCTACCCCGTCAGTTGTGGGAGTGCACCTCTGTGGAGGGTTTTAAGAGGGGTCTGAAAACCTTTCTGTGGGAAACTGCTTTTCCTGAATATTGATTGTTTTAATTGTTTTGGTCTGGTTGGATTTTTTAATGATGTTAACTGTTTTAATTGTTATTATGTATGGTGCCTTGACAATTGAAAGGCACCCTATAAATAAAAATTATTATTATCTTATTTTTTATTGCCATAATTTGTGGAGTGTAATCTTGTGTGGACGTATTAGTTCGGGTATACAAATGTTGTAGCTGTTGCTGAAGAGATAAATATTTTAAAAATTATTATTGCCTCGTAATTTGCCAAACCGTATACACCAATCCTTAATGTCTTTTTTTTGTATCAGCCTACCAGTACCCCTTAGCAGTATATAAAAATTCTACTGACAGTCTATCTGATATAAAGACAGACAGATTTTGAAAAACTTTTGGATCCAATAAAACAGAAGTATTGAGTTTCCACCTACCAGGCCGGGCTGGATGGTTAATTTCATGAGTAAAGGATATTTTTAGCATAAGGTGGTCTGAAAATTCAACCGGGATAATGGATAAAACTCCTTTCGGAAGATTTGGGGAGATAAAAATGTAATCAGTAGTAGATGTATATTTATTTTTTATAAACGTAAATTTAGGACCACTTGTATGATACTCAAAACAATTAATGAAGCCAGCTGTGCCAACCAATAATGTAATAATGTTATTATGTCATGTTTCTCTTTAAGCAAACTGTGTTTGAATTTTTTTGTACTGCTCCATATTTTTCCACACTGTTACCAAAACATCCTTGTTTTAGCTAATTCCTTGCAACCTACTTGTAAACTAGTGTAATGATTTTGTTGTTGTACTTGTATTTGGAATGTCATCCCTGTATTTGTTGTTTTGTATCCTCCTGAGTCATGCCTGAAAATAGTCATGACTATGGCTAGCGCACCTACCTGGTAAGCAAAAACTAAATAAATAAAAATGAATAAAAACCAAGTGTGCTAAGTCGTTAGAATCGCAATATACTTTCTGTCCTTCTTCCCTTTCCAATTTTTGTTATGAAAATATTACAATTGAAGTTCCCTAAAGAGAAAACTTTAAAAGTAGTAACTAAAACAAGGATGAATTGATTGCATATAGATGAACTTTTTCCTGCTTTTGCGAGTTATAAACATTAACAAAACGACAATTAATTCCTTTCCAGATACCATCAAAATAACTCCCCAGAACCAAATCTATTAATTTACGTAATGTAAAAGAAAAAGGATGGAACAAAATTCCCACCCCATCAGCAACTTCTAAACCAAAAGACCAATATGAAGGTCCCCAAACCCATTCTTTTTGAAAATTCCAAGCATGATCATTTGTGCTCATCCAAGTCTCTTGTAAGAGAGAAATATCTAATTTTGCATCATGCAGATACTGAAAAAACGTCTGTCTTTTAACTGGATTCAATAAACTATGAACATTCACTGATCCTAAAACACCAAAAGCCATTCATGTAAGTGTCAGAGTAGACAAAATCAACTATTTTTTTTCCTTTTTTTCCTTTTCTTCTCTTTGTAAACCCCTTGCTCTATATCACAAGTCTCCTGTTCTACTAAGGATTTTTGGGAGTCAGAATCTCCTGTCTCCATTTCAGAATCTCCCCAGGATGTAAACAAGGCAGAGTATGAATTCTTAGTTTCCACCGAGGAAGGAGATAGTGGAGGAGGTTGGGATATTGGAGATGAGGGTTGTGGGGAGGTGGGATAGGGGGTCAGGAGGTAAAGACTTCTGAAACCGAGGAGACCTCCTAGGAGGTAATGGTTCCTGGTAGGTTTGACCATCCTTTTCATTATCTCTCTTCACTGGATCAGAATAACAGACAGGGGCCAAAAATTCAGGGTTCAAAAGTGAAGTTGAATTTAAAGGTGGCATGTCTGATAGTACAGATAGGTCCTCCGGGGGGCAAGGTAAGCTCAACAACCTTAGGTACGATAGAAGAAGAAGGAGGGGAGGAGAAGGGTAGGTTCTGAGGGAGGAGCTAACTGATTTGCAACCACTGTAGTTGCTAAGTCTTGTGCTTGTTTCGAGCTGCCCATGGGCATTCCCCAAACACATGGCCATAATCCTCGCAAAGATCACACTTTGTGTGATTAGCACACTGTATAGTAATGTGGCCTATTTCCCCGCAGTTATTGCATCTAGGTTTATCACAGGCACTCGAAAGATGAGTCCGACAGCCACATTTATCGCATGCTCGAGGTTGACACGTGTAAAAACATACCCCTCGGTCTCTGCCTAACAAGAAGGAATTTGGAATGTGTTCAATTCCAGTTTCATTTTGTCAGAGCTTAACCTTGTACTTCCAACCCCCTGTCCAAGAACATTCACTGTCTAGTATGGCCTCAGGCTCCTCCAACACCTCACTCCTTTTTGAAATCCAGTAAGTGATGTCATCAACATGTACACCCTCATTTCGAAACATCACCATGACATATTTTACCAGAGGCTTTGCCAGGGGGATTACCACAAAAGGAGTCCATAGATGGGAAAATGTCACCTGCTCATATCACTGCCAGAATAAATCTAGTGCATATGCAGTTCTAAAACTGACATCAAAGTTATCCTTCCCAGAAATATTTATAAAGGCAAAACATCTCAAGGAGTAAACTGTAATGAATCTTTCAATAGAAGCTTCCCAACATAATGCCTATCAGGCCTGTCTGTCAACCCTCCTTTATAACGAATGCGCTCTGCATTCCCTATGGGTGCAGCCTCCTTTTTAACTTTAGAAAACAACTCTGATAACAAGGGTTTAGAGTCTGAGTCATTATTTATGGTGTCTTGTTTTAGTAAAGGTTTGTCCCCAACACAAGGCTCCTGAATTTTTAACGGTGGAAAGTCATGTAAAAATTTTCCTTAGACCTTTTCCCCGGGAGGGGTTTTGGAGGGAGTTGAAGCAGTAGATTTAATGAGTACTTCCTTTTTAAACTGAGGCAAGTCTGAAGTAGTATACTGTCCCGAAACATGTGGTTTCCATTCAGGAGAGGTTTGTGAAAAGGGAAAAGGGGAATCCCAGTTAGGATCAGGCACCCAGTTTCCTTTTAAAGTTTGCTGCCAACCAGACCCTTGCAAGGCTTTCTGTGGAGTCCATGAGTCACTCGGAGAAAAATTCTCAGTTCGGGCAGTAGGTGGCGCTAAAACAGAAGACTCCATACCCTGTGTAGCACTTAGTTTGTCAATACCATCTAAAACAGTCTGATTTAATGGAGCTTTAGAAGAAAGAATCTGCTTCTGGGTGTTATTAGTGAAGGTAAATTCAGTAGTACCTAACTGACAATTCGATTTGGACTGATACATCACAGGGTGAGAAAGATTTATGCTTTGTGTTGGTTTAAAGACAAAACCAGCCGTATGGGAAAGTGTATCTGCAGGAGCACGTTTCTCAGGCTCCGCTGATGCAGTTTGCTCTAAACTCGCATTCTGCTTTGTCTGAGAGTTATCACAGTTTGTAGATACAGCTACTTTGGGAATTTCAGAGAGTTTAGGCTGTTGGCACACACTGCTGTCAGTGTTTCTACTGCCAGCCTGCAATGGGATATCTTTTGAATGCTTTAAATCTGACTCACCTAGCCCAGTCAGGGTGTTGACTGCTGCAGTTCCCTTCAGTTGACAGGCCGGGCGTCAGAAGTGACAGGGAAAGCCAAGTTTGCAGTGCGTGCTGTAAGGCACTCGCTCTCCATCCCATTACTCATTTCCTCTCTAAACATTAATTTTGTCATTTCTTGACGTTTGTCCTACAAGTTCAGAAGCAAAACCGCATCTTTGTCCACACAGGTAGGATTACTGAGATCTTCAGTAGAAATACAAACATCACAGGTGTCCTCATATGAATCTCCATTCAAAAGGTATTTTTCTTGCTTTTTAGCCTCTGGCATGTCCATGAAAGGAGAGGAGGCCTACTCTCCCTTCACATCATCGCTTCCTCCTCCTCCTGTGTCCGGCTGTGAACTGGGTCCCTCCATCCCACTGGCAGGAAGTGACAGCACCCTCTGCAGGCAGAGTAGGGGAATTTCCTCGATGCCCAGGCCACATTTCCCTCCATTCACTAAAAATACCACCAACAGCATAATCTGGTTCAGGTCAGTCAGCATGCATCTGTATCACCCTCCCCCTTGGTCGTGCCTGAAAATAGGCAAGAATTTGTCTAGTGCACTTACCCAGTCAACAAAAACTAAATAAAGAAATGTTAACATGTAGTGTAAAAATGTTCATACCTCAATAAACAAGCATTTGTTAATGCCGAATGTTGCTTGATTATATATGCTGTTTAGGTATTTGGAAGTGAAAGTACCATGCCTAAGAACTGTCAGCGGGGGTCGGAAGCTCATGCTGCCTGACCGTAGACCATTTCCACTTTTCTCCCCTTTGCGGAGTGCAGATGAGCAATGACAGTTAGGCACAGCGTGCCAATGTCTGCCACACTCTGCTCCCTTTACTACACCACTCTAGTAGCACCTCTGGTCATTACCAGGGGCTGTTACAGAGCAGTGGGTCCTTGGATCCCACCCCAGGATAGGAGAGGAGTCCTCCAGATGCTCAATCCTATCTCTCCCCTGCTGACCCCATGTAGGCTAGGCTCACATCGGAACCCGGGTTGCCAGTGTGGCACGAGGTGTGGCACCCAGCGCCTCAACCCTCAGCGCCAGTGGGCCAGCAGTAATGCTGCCTTTAATACTCCCCTTCCCTTCCTGTTCCAGTGTACCCTGTCCCCAGCGTACAAGTCACTATTTCCTCCAGACCCTACCCCAGTTAGTCACTAACCCATAATGTTTGGTGTGGCACCAATTCCTCAGCCACTCATTGAACTCCTCAAGCCTACCCTTCCTCCCCATGCTTGCACATGGTACCGGGAGTACCTCAAAGAATGCCAACGACTTCCCCACGCTTCACACTGCCTGTCCAACTACTCAAACCTCCCTTCACTACTTCCACAGTGTCCCCTGCCAAGTCATTCCTTATACTACATGCAACAGTAAATGAGTTTCTTCCTCCCCTCACTGCTGCAGCAGGCAGTGCCTGCCCCTCCCTATTGCAGTCAACCTGGGACAGCTTCAGCCCAAATCGACTGTGCCTTTCCCCTCTCTGCCCCATCTCACCCATTTCAATATAGAATCCCACAGGACAAGTAGCCCTCCATCCCTTACCCCTTTCCCTTCTAATGCCCCTTCCACCACCCCAGTGTTAATTCTTCCCTGCCTCTTACCCCCACCAGATGCACCCTCTGTGACTTCTGTATCTGTACCCCCTACTTCTGCCTCACCCCTTTTCCCTGCATTATTCCTCCCTTTCCCCTGGAACCCCTTCCCAGCCTGACTACTTCCTACTGGGCTTCCCATTTTGACCTCTCCTCCTCCACTGCTGATTTCCAGCCCCTTTCCTATCCATGCTGTTGTCGATTTAGAGCCCCCATTCCCTTCTACCCCAATAGTGATGCTCCTCCCATCCTTTCCCCTTCCCGTAGCCTTCTCTTCTCCAGTTACCACACCCTCCTTCCTTAATAGCCCCCTTCTACCCTTTCATCCTCACTATCTCTTCCCCTAGCTGTTGCCATCCCTCTCATGCCCCGCTTGTCCTCCCCCTTCAGTATGTTCCTGCTGCCCCTCTCTCTCCCATAACAGAAGTTTGAATCTATTCCTAGTCAATACCCCTCCTACTTCTCTTCCCCTATCGTTTCCCCCCTCCTACTTGCTCCCCTCCATGCCACCCCTGGTCCCTCCCAACCCACAGCCATCTGCTCTCTCCCCTGGTACTCCTTGTGGTCTCTTCCTCCCCCATCAGAAGCCCCCCCTTGCCTCGGGCACCCCCTCCCTTCTCCTGTCTTTTCTCTTAGTCCCTCTGATACTGGGGTCAGTTTCACTCCCTAGTTGTTCTTCCTGCATCCCCCTTTGCCATCCACTATTCCCCCCCAGGATGCCTACCATACTCATCTGCCCTGCCACTTAGACTCCTCCCTAACCTCCACAGTTCCTCCCTCAAACTAGCCAGTTATCTACAGATCATACACCCCCTCATCCTCCAACCCCAGTCCAGGATCATGGCAGACCCACACCCTGTACAGCCCACCACCCTTCCAAAGATGCCCACCTTAATGACATGTGGCACCTGCCCCATTTTGCCCCCATCTTATGTTATGGGCTCTTACTCCCAGGTTTTGTACCCTACTACAACTGCTAGGCCCTATTTACACAAATTCCTGGCCCCCACACTAGTCCCCTACTGCCCCTTGCCGACCAGTGGAATTCAGTCTCAAATCTCATCCACTAAATACTGTATTACTGTAGCAATCCTAAAGCCTCCATGTCCATTTTTCACCCCTCAGCTACCATACTTTTTGTTCTCAGCTCTCATATAGTTTCACTTAGCCCAGTTAAAAATCCTATTGCACTCCAAGTATTACTCAGCTCAGTTAGAGAAATAAACAGAACAAATAAATATGTATTATTACGGCAATCATAATAGTATAGCTCAGTTAGAGAAATAAACAGAACAACTAAATCTGTATTATTACAGCAATCCTAAAAGTATCCAGTCTTCGCTTTGTCTCCTCCAGAGACCCTGCTGTAATATAGGACCACAGAGGACAATGGGCGGGAGGGTGGGCAACTCTAAATTCCTGGCAGAGCCCCATTGAGCTCACTCACTCCTCCCCTCTCACTAGCTCATTCTATTTCTCCCGGAGCTGCAGGCTACCCTTTTGTACTGGACTCCTGCCTGCGTTGGCACCTTTTTCTGCCCTCAAAGAAGTTCACAGCTGTCCCAACAGATCTTCATTGAAATTGCTCACTCCCCCACTCTCACTCACTCCTTCTATTTCTCCCAGCACTGCAGGCTGCCCTTTTGTACTGTGCTCCTGCCTGCATTGGTGCCTTTTTCTGCTCACAAATAAATCCACAGCAGTTCGACAGAGCTCCGTTGAGCTTGCTCACTCCCTCTCTCACTCACTCATTCTGTTTCTCCCAGTGCTGCAGGCTGCCCTTTTGTACTGGGCTCCTGCTTGCGTTGGCACCTTTCTGCCCACAAAGAAATCAGCAGCAATCCTGACAGAGCTCCATTGAGCTTGCTCACTCCCATCTCTCACTTGCTTGTTTTGTTTCTCCTGGTGCTGCAGGCTGCCCTTTGTACTGGGCCTGCCTGCATCAATGCCTTTGTCGCCCACAAAGAAATCTGCAGCAGTCCCGACAGAGCTCCGTTGAGCTCATTCAGTCCTTCCCTCCCTCATTCGCTCGTTCTGTTACTCCAGGTGCTGCAGGCTGCCCTTTTGTACTGGGCTCCTGCCTGCAGTGGCACCTTTTTCTGCCCATGAAGAAATCCACAGCAGTCCTGACAGAGCTCAATTGGGCTTGTTCACTCCCCTTCTCTTACTCGCTCGATCTTAATCTGTCCCAAACACTGATTTCCCACAGTGACCACACTATTCTGTCCCAGAAGTGCAAAAACATATTTTTGCCAGAATGTGAAAAATGACAGCTGTACTGTTCATAAGGAGGTGTGAAAAAATGTCAGTGTTGAAAATCTGGCATGAAAATATTACAAATCTGCGAAGTTACAAGGGTGCATGGAAACTGCGCAATGCACACTTGTAACAGAGTCATTTTATGGACTTTCGTCACCAAATTGTCAACATAGGCATTTTAGGACCTCTTCTCATGAACAGTGTCACTGTCATTTTCTTAATCTGTCCCGAACACTAATTTCCCACAGCAATCGCGCTATTCTGTGCCGGAAGTGCGAAAACACTTTTCGGCCAGCATGTGAAAAAATGACAGTTGTACTATTCATAAGAGGTGTGAAAAAATGCCATTCTTGAAACTCTGGTGTGAAAATATTACAAATTTGTGAAGTTACTGGTATGCATGGAAACTGCGCAATGCACACTCATAAGTCATTTTTGGTTTTTTTCACCAAATTTGCAACATAGGCCTTTTGAGAGCCCACCTCATGAACAATGGCACTGTCATTTCATTAATCAGTCCTGAAAGGTGATTCCATGCAGTGACCGAGAAATCACCTTTGGGGACTGAATAATGCAATGATAGTGACTGCATTCATGATGCAGGGTCCCAAGAACCCCATGTTGAAAATTTGGTGCCAAAATTCCCAAAAATGCCTGAGATATGCACCAAAGTTTACAAAACCCTATTTATGCCATTATACAGCTTACCAGCATTTCTTTAGTTTGTGGTTGGCTTTGAAGAGTGTAAATGTGTTCCCAGTCCACCGAAGATTGTTGCACTGGGCTCAGGAGGAAAGTATGGGGTGAGAGGGGGTTGTGGGGAGGCAGGGTCCACAGAGGGTGGGTGTGGGTTGGAAGAGGGGCCGCTGAAATCTATGAGGGACCATTTTCTTATTTTACAGGTGTTGGAAATAAAAAAAAACATTGCAGGACTTGTTTTTTTTTCAGGGACTTTGGCATGCTGGGGTGGGCTCACAGTGTGCCACTGGAGTGTTTTTTTTGGGGGGGCTGTGGCCGACGGGGGTTAGGCACCCCGTGAGCACATACCAGGTGGATGGGAGAGGTGAGGGGATTTGGCACCCATTGGCAGACAACAAACTGGGAGACATTATGCTGATGGAGAGTGGACTCACCCATCAGCAAATTCAACTGGGAAGGGGGGACTGAAGCCAATGGGGATTGGGCGGCCCATCACCAAAGAAAGTGGTGGGGCTGATGCTGAGGGGGATTGGGCACCCCCTTGGCATATTTTAGAAACTTGGATGAGGTGTGGGGACATTATGCTGATGGGGACTGGGCTTCCCATTGGCAAACTGGGTCAGGGGCATGAAAGGTATTTCCCTTCAATGATGGGTTGCTCCCTCATTGCAGTGGAATGGCTGGCACTGCAATGACAAGGCAGCCACTGATTGCAGCAGCTAAAATGTTTCAAGGTGGTGGTATGCTGGCTGAACTAGTGTCAGCAGCAGCGTGTCACCCCATTGGGGAAAGCGGGCCAAGCCTCAAAAGGCAGTGGGGGCACTGGCCACAACAGTACCGCACCTCCACAACCTGTTTCTGCAGCAAGCTGCCGCAACATGTTTTTTGCGCATGAGTGCAAGCAACATAAAAATGATCTGGACAATAGTTTTCTGCATGATTACTTGTCCTTTAATGTTTGTTAGTGTGTGTGGTAGTGAGAATTCTTTATAACAGATTTAGACAGACAACTGTAATACAGTGCATACAAAATGCATACTCTGCATTTGTCAATTTATTGTCCAAAAAGCAAAATAAAGAAAATAAAGGATATTTACAAAAAGGAAAATAAGAGAGTATTAATTCTTCACACCAATGTAAATCATCAGGACATCATTCTTCTGCCATTAAGCATCAAAAATCAAAAGAATTCCTGAGATATTCCTTTTTGGCAGTGTGTAAACCTCCACACTCAGCTCTTCTTAGCTCTTGCTCAGTCTCTGATCAGAAAGCAACTGACCATCTTCCATACTCTCTCTCCTATCTATCTCTCTAGCCCTCTGGTGAACATCCATTTATGGCAGCCTGATGTGACATCAGAGGTCAGGTGACAACATCAATTAGCAGGGACACTTCATTTTAAACCTCTGCATTTCATAAAACAATGTCCTAGCCTGCCTAGCTTAATGCTATTCTCTATGTCCACCATACAGGCTCTTAAGGAGTCTCTATTCTGAAGGAAAAAGGCTAAATAAAACCTTAATTACAGGGGCATGACATCACAGTTGGGAGCTGGGCCCTTCCCTACTGTGACGTCACTGACTGCTTCTCTCATAAATAGAGTCAGTTCAGGGGCTGCCAGCCCTATAGCAGGACCTCTGGAAACATCACTAGGTAATGACCCTTTATCTTTTATTTCTGGCTTGTAATATTTTAAAGCAGAAAAAAAATATTCAGTAGGTATCACTAGGCTTGAAAAATGTAAGCAGAAAAGGGCGCGCTCCTTATCTGTTTACTCTTGCAAGCACTAGGAACCTACTGCTTTTTTTCAAGAGAAATAAACCTTTTTTAAAGAAAACATACAAAACAGAAGGCAATTTCCAGGGCATACATTTCTTAATAGCTAGAAACAATAACTGCTTGTAATTTATAAAAATACTTTCTTTTTTATTTGAGAAATAACTTTTTCTGTATCATAATTAGCTTTGCAAAACAGCTGTTGACTGAAAACCTTCAGCTGTTGGCTCCCATTTCATTTTCAGCCCTGTTTTGTTTGACAGCAAAGTTAGCTTCTTTGCTGTACCTGATACATGCTGCATTTCTTTATGTGGGCATCATAGGGCTTTATATGCTTAAACTCCCTTCATTTTTTTCCAAGGCAATGTTTTTCTGTGTTTCCCCAACTGAGTTAGCTCAGTCTACACACTCGCTGCAAGACACAGGAGCATGAAACAACGGGCAAATTTTGTACATTCTTTGAAACTCTGCATCAATTTTTTCACTTCAGAGCTATGTCCTCTTTATAAGAAACCACTCCTGGTGGTTAAATAATCTTTTCTTTATCTTCCCCATTTTTCCTTCACGAACCTGCACATGATCGCCAGCACAACTGTGCGATCGTGTGAATGTGCGCACATCACGATTGCACAGCTGGGACCAAATTCAACATACTGCTTGCAGCAGCAGGGAACCACTGCTCTTTCTTTAAGGCACCAGTTATATTTTTCAGGAGCTGCTTTTAAATGGGAAAACAGGCATTTTAACAAATAGGGGATAGAAAAAAAAAGAAAATAGATATCAGGTTGGCCACCCTGATAGGGAAAGGAAAGGAAAGTCAGAAAAAAGAGGAGAAAGGAAAGAGTGAAATAGAACACCTAAGGGGATTGCCTGTTTTAAATCCTCATTCTGGCACAGTGTGTTTAAAATACATATTATCTGAGGTGAAAGAAGTAAGGCACTGCTGTTTTTACACTTGGGAGACACAGTGAGCAGTGGTGCACTTGCCGTCAGTTACGTCACAACCTGTGTTTTGAATTACAGTTATCTGCTATAGATGCTGATTTGAGTGGCACCAGTCCAACAGGCTAAAATTTGTAGTTGCTATGTACAGGTTCAGTGTGACAATCAGATTTACTTACATTTGTACATGTTGTGTAAGTGCTAGTAATAAACACTGCTCTTTGTAAATCAGTCCTATGTTGATGTCATATGTCCTTAAATCACTAACTGCGCTAGCACAGCACCAACTACATAGCTATATGCCCCAGAGAAAAATTACCATTAAAAAACTTCCCAGTGAGTCAAGCTTTGCATCTCTTTGCTTGTTGTCACTGACAGATCACAGCCTGGACACACTGCTCCAGAAATCAGAGAGGGAGTGATGTCAGACAACCACAAGATTGAATTCTTAGTAAAAAGGCTAGAGAAATGACTGATCCAAGAGATTAATGTAAATCATTGTAAAAACTAAAAGCATTATGAGGGTGCTAAGCCCAGACAGACATCTTTGTTACCTGACTTTTTTTGCCAAATGAAATGTCATAATGAAAGGTAGTACAGAAGTGGCTGACAACATTGATAGTTAGCTGAAATTTTTATGACTCCCGGCAAATACATTATACGATAGTAGGGGTTGCACTACGTGACACAACTGTCATTTGTTAAATGAAAGCTGTGTCATGTAGTGCAATTACATTATATGGCACTAAGCTTTATTGTTCAGTTTGCAGTTTGGCTTTGAAGATTGCAGGTATGTCTTGGTCCACAGAAGATGACAGAATAAGACCTCCAGAGGTAAGTATAGGGTAAGGGGAAGGGGTTGGGTGGTGGGGTTGAGTGATGGGGGCTCAGCAGAAGGGTCCAGATGGGGGAGGGGAATAGCTGTGATGACAGTGGACTGTGTTCTTTATTTCAGGTTTAAATAAAGAATAAAACAAAGACATCGGGGGATGGTTGTCTTTTTTATGGGTATACATATACAAAATATCTATTTCTGGACACTGGGGGTGGGCTGCCCAGTGTTCCCCTTTACTGGAAGGAGGGGGTTAATTCTAACTGCAGACATAGGAATATTTTAAAAACTACTGTACTTAACAGTGGGACCTAAAAACCACAAAAGCACGCACCTTGGAGTTTCAGGTTTCAATGCCTCCTATTTTTTTAGTTATTGGGTGGCAAAAAAAAGTCTTAACATTTACAAAAATGGAGACTTTTACTTTTCATGCACTTCGGTAACTTTGCTCCCAATGAACTCATCTACATGAAATTTACATGATCAAGAATTTCATGTAAATCAGTTGAACAGCTGCAAAGTTATTGATGCAAAAAATTGAGTTTAACATATAAGTGCTTACTCAACCCTAATATACAGG
Source organism: Neoceratodus forsteri (assembly GCA_016271365.2). Lineage (NCBI taxonomy): Eukaryota > Metazoa > Chordata > Ceratodontiformes > Ceratodontidae > Neoceratodus > Neoceratodus forsteri. Next base: position 462,780,651 of record CM028129.1, read on the forward strand.
CACTAACGTGTCCCTATCTATCTATTTTTATATATATATATATATATATATATATATATATATATATATATATAGATATATGTATATATATATGTGTATATATGTATATATATATATATTAGAGGCTAAACACTCCATTTAATGCATTAGTTAGGGTTGTTCCACAGCGACAAAAGTGAGGAAATTCGCTGTTAGGGTTGAAAACCCTAACTCCGAATTCACCCCCCCCCCAGCACCACGCACGCACACACATGCAAGTATGGGGGAGGACCAAGTCAACACAACCAATGACAGACATCCAGCGGCAGGTGACAGAAATAACAAACAATTGTCTAAATGTACTACAAGACATCTCCACCCACCTGACCAGGTACTGCATGCTCAGTGGAGATCAACAGCAAAACTGAGGCCATGTACACAAATGTACACATCCCTGATTGCAGCTGCACAAGCATCCACACTTAGTAGTTGCATGGCCTTACCTACCGATGCCCACACCACACCACAACTGGTACTGTGCCGTTAGTCAATATAAATGCTGAAGGTGCATGATGACAGTTATAGAAAGGTTTTAACACTAATGAGTATACATTAATTAAGAGAAGTACATAAATTAACTACAAGACACTAGCATGCTCAAGATTAAAGTAGTGTTACATTTAGTATGTGATTTACATAGTAGTACATTTACTGCAACTGTTTACTCAAGATAGAGAGGCTGATGTAAATGTATGGAAAAGCCTTGCCTGTTCAACGCTGTGAAATTCATACTGCCAGTATCAGATGCATTCTTACTGATGAAGGTGTACTGCTGACGTACATACATAGACCTTCAGTGTGTTTCAATACTAAAGATGCAGTAAGTATTCTTTGTAAGAAACAGTGTAATTGCATGGATCAGGTCAAGCAACTTCTAAATATCATAGCACTACTGAGCCAACAATGACGTACTGTATCGGAGATGTCTATAGGATAAATTTTTCTGTAGGCACTTACTGAGTATGTTGTACCTGAGAAAGACAATCTCATTGCATCTGTGATGACTAACTTATTCAGACAGTAATACATTTACTATTGTTGCAATGAGTGATCTATGCCACTTATGGACACAGTGTAATTTTTTTAAGAGTTGTTTCATACTCGGGCTGTATGCCTAGTGTTTGGGTTTGCCACACTTCTGTCACTGATGCTACCAAAGTGATAACTATGTTAATTGTGGTACAACAGGAATCAAGTAGGTATAGTGTAGATATAAACAGAATGTCTTTTAGTATTGATCTAACTCACAATGGGATAAGTGTACTAGGACAGCAGGGGTGATTCTCTATCACTGACTCTGTCAGTGTGAGCTCGTGTGGGATAGAAGACTCTTCAGACAAAATGTAGCAGAATAATCAGATGATCTTTTTAATAAAATACAGCGGACTTCAGTGACAAAACAATAAACAAAAGTTGCAAACTTCCTTCAGAATAAACAATAATACATTTCTGGAGTTAGAATAACGCTAACTTGGGAATAGGTGTTGCCAGACACACACCTATCCTTACTCTTCCTTAACTCCATTAGGTCAGGTCTTAAATAGGAGTTCCACCCATGTGACAAAAGACTCCACCTTAAGGCAGTGGTTTGTACAAAATGAAAGTAGTTCTTTGTTATTTTTATTATAAAACGAACTTTAACTGTTATTTCTTTATAAAAGTCTAAATTTTCTAGCAGGATACGTTTTAGAATAAGTACGTACAAAAAAAAACACATTTAGAGTGCCCATCCTTCTGCTTACATCATAAAAGCCAGGGAGATTCAGCCGGCCGACTCATAATAGGAAAGGGGTTGAAAGAAGTAAGCAGAACAAGTGAAGATCCCAACCTGCAAGTCCTTCAGGTAACAGCTCGTTACTTTAAAAAGTTAAAGTCCAAAATAACTAACTCCAAGACACAGAGTAGCATAAGGCTATGACAGGAGAAGTGATACAACTGTGTCTCGCTCGTTTTAATTTTAGGAGGCGTCGCGGTAGTGCGAGCATTCGGAAGGAGCGCTGCCGCGCTCTGCACTATAGCGACTGGCCAGCTTGGGACTCGGAAAGCAAAGTTAGAAAGAAGCGACAAGCAAAACAAAATTAGCACTACTGCACAATTTAACGGAAAATACCCTTCTCAGAGGGTTTTCTGACATTAAAAAAAAATTATTTTACCGGAGACTTGCAGGACTGGGAGCTAAATAAAGCAAACAAAACTATTTTACCAATCTCTTCGCTCACCTAATGGCAGGAGAATATTAAATATATTCCATCTTTCTCCTTCACATCTCTTCAAGGTGATTCCATTATTTCACTAAACCTGGCATGAGAACAGGTTTTTTCTTCAGGAAAGTAAGGGGGACTGAAACTTCTGTTCCAAATTAACGAAGTCCCTCTACATAATACTCAGATATATGAGGAAAGGGGGGCTGAAATTGCACCAACCGGGTAGGGGAGGTAAACGACAAGACAGGGGAACAAAATGGGTTGCCAGCCCAACAAACAAAACAAATAGACATAGACAGAAACATAAGAACAGAACATGTTGGTGCATTCCAGAAAAAATAAAAAAATTATTAAATAAAGGGGGCTGAACTACATCACATTCCTCCCTCCTTAAGACCTAAGAAGAAGGGGTTTCTACCTAGGAGAGGAGAGAGAAAAAAAAAAAAGGAAGAGGGGGGGCTGGGAGACCGCATTTGCTGCCATCAGGTCCTACCGAAGGAGGATGGAGCCCTAGCCCAGCCCTCTCCAGGGCTCCACCTCGGGGTCCCTAAATGAGACTAAACTAGTCATAAAGGAAAAACAACGAAATCCTTCCAAAATAAAAATTATGTACATTATCTTTCGACTTATCGTTGTTTTACTCTTTACCCCGAGGTCTGTGGTCAGTCAAAGCGTCTCCCAAACCATATCTCGATAGGAAATCAGCATTGGAATTAGCTGCCCCTTTTCTATATTTTATACTAAACTTATAAGGTTGCATGGCCAGATACCACCTCATTATTCGAGGATTTTTATCTTTCATTACATGTAACCATCGCAACGGGTTGTGGTCTACCCATAGTTCAAATTCTCTGCCCCAAAGATAGAAGCGTAAAGCTTCTATCGACCATTTTACCGCTAAGCACTCTTTCTCAATGACAGAATAATGCTTTTCCCTTTCATGTAGCTTTCGGCTTATGAAGATTACCGGATGCTCTTCATTTTGTACTATCTGGGAGAGTACAGCCCCAATGCCACAATTAGAGGCATCGGTCTGGACAATAAAAGGTTGGGAAAAATCAGGAGAATGCAAAACAGGGGGAAGAACAAATTCTTGCTTTTAAATTAACAAAAGTTTCTTCACACTCAGGGGTCCACTTGACTTTATCTGGTTTGGCTTTCCTGGTTAATTCTGTTAAGGGCTCTGCTATCACAGAGCAGTTAGGGATGAACCGCCTATAGTACCCAATAAGGCCTAGAAATGATCTAACATCCTTCTTGGTTAAAGGACGTGGACTATTGGCAACAGCCTCGATTTTTGTAACTTCGGGTTTCACTGTCCCATTTCCAATTTGAAATCCCAAATATCTTGTTTCTTGCATTGCTAGGGAACATTTAGTCGGGTTGATAGTCAGTCCTGCTTTGGACAAGCTTGAAAGTATAGCTTCTAGGTGAATTAAGTGCTCTTCCCAGGAGGGACTAAAAATTACTACGTCGTCTAGATAGGCAGCGCTATACCTAGTATGAGGTTGTAAAATGTTGTCCATTACTCCGCTGGAATGTTGCAGGGGCACCGTGTAAGCCAAAAGGCATTACTGTAAAATGGTATAAGCCAATGGGGGTACTAAACGCAGTCTTCTCTTTATCATTTGGGTCAAGAGGTATTTGCCAATAGCCTTTTGTCAGATCGAGGGTGCTAATATATTTAGCTGTTCCTAACTGGTCTATGATGTCATCAATTCTAGGCATTGGGTAGGAGTCAAATTTAGATACTGCATTCAGGCGTCTGAAATCGAGACAAAGACGAATCCCCCCTTCTTTCTTTTCTACAATAACCATAGGGAAGTTCCATTCACTGCGTGAAGGTTCAATAATCCCCAATTCCTGCATTTTCCCAATTTCTTGGATCACCTCACTTCGTAATTTTTCTGGAATCCTATAAGCTTTTTGTCTAATAGGTAGAGCATCAGGTACTACAATATGATGAACAGCATTATGAATTCTTCCTGGGATACCAGTAAATAGGGTTTGAAAGGGTCTCAGCATAGTTTGCAAGTTCAGTTTTTGCTCCTGAGTTAACAGTGGATTAATTTGAACTTCAGATAAGTTACCCAGTTTTTCTAATCTTCCATAAGCTATCTCTAATTCAGATTCAGAATTTTCTGGGAGAACAAAACTACTTACAGCAGGAGTTCGTTCTACCCATGGTTTTAATAGATTCACATGATGTACCTTGCTTTTTATCTTTTTGTCAGGGAGCTCGACTGAATAAGTCACAGGACCCATGCGTTCTATTACGTTGTAGGGTCCTTGCCATTTCATGAGAAGTTTATTTTCGGAGGATGGTAATAGTAGTAGTACTTTATCACCCGAAGTAAACTGTTTTGGTCTAGTTCCCCTGTTGTAATACCCCTTTTGTTTAATCTGGTGTTGAAGGTTAGTCTGTTGAGCCTTTTTAATATACCCCTTTAATCTAAGGCGGAGTTTCTGCCAGTATTCAGAAGGTTCAACTACCTCTGTACTTTTTTTGTTTTCCCATTCTTCTTTTATGATATCCAGAGGACCTCTTGGGTTATGCCCGTATAATAACTCAAGCAGGGAAAACCAGTAGATGTGAGGAACTTCTCGGTATGCGAACATCAATCACGGTAGATAGATGTCCCACTTATTACCCTCTTCTGATACAAATTTCCTTAGCATTTTTTAAAGTTTGATTAAATCGCTCGACTAATCCATCAGTTTGAGGATGGTAGGGGTAGTAAAGATGGCTTTGATGCCCAATGCTTGGTATAGTCTTTGTAACATTTGAGAGCAAAATTAGTACCTCTATAGTTTTTGGGATTCCCATTGGACTAAAAATTTTAATTAACTCTTCTGCTATTCTGGAAGCAGTAATAGTCCATAGTGGTATGGCTTGGGGTATTTGTAGTGTAATCTACCACTATTAAAATATATGATTCCCTTTGTACTTTTAGGAAGAGGCCCTATGATGTCCATTGCAATTCTTTCAAACAAATTACCGACTAAGGACATGGGTATAAGGGGTACTCTATCTTTCTGACCTATTTTTGCTACCCTCTGACATTCTAGACAACTTTTGCAATATTCCATTACTTGTTGATGGATTCATGGCCAAAAGAATCTTTGTAATAAACGTTGTAATGTCCGGTCTTTACCTAAATGACCAGCCATAGGTATATCATGGGCTACAGATAGAATTTTCTCTCTAAAGTCGATAGGGACCATTAATTGTTCTACTACCTCCCCCGTGTGAGTGTCAGTTTGTACCCGGTATAAAAGATCATCCTTGATTACATAATAAGGTTGTTGTGACCCCGAAGGGATAGAGGGTGCTACCTGTGAAAAAAAAGGGGTTAAGGTAACATCTTTTTTCTGTTTAACTAAAACTCTTCATTAGGTACTATATATTTATTATTCATTACATCCAGTCCAATATTTTCTTTGTCCATCTATTTTATCATTTCTTTTCTGAGATTTGCTCTTCCTGTTTTTCCAATAGTCCCAAACATCTCTTCTTCAAAGGGAAAGAGTTTCTCTAGGCTTTGTTCCTGTTCCACTTGTGTACGGGTAGCAACTGCTCCAACATTTATATTCAATAAGGAATCAAAATAAGGGTAGTCATGACCCACTATCACAGGTACTGGCAGGGACGGAACAATGCCCACCTTCATCTTGTGTAATGTTCCGTTTACCTGGATGGTCATTTCCCTTAAAGGATACCAGTGAGTATCCCCATGTACACATTTGACCCTAGTACTGGTTTTCCCGGCTCTGGTTCCTTTACCAATGAAGCATGTACCAAAGTTTGTTTGCTGCCTGAATCCACGAGACCATTACTACTGTCCCCCAATCTCTACAGGGTGACGATTACTAATGAAGGCGCAAATGTATGGGCTCCATTTTCTTTTGGACAAAATCTGGCATATGCTCTTTCATTTTACATTCATGACATACAATTTCCTGGATGGACCTTCTACTGTGCTCCTTGCCCCCAGGGATATTGCTAGTTTGCGTTGGTGTTGCAGCAGAAGGTTTTACTATGGGGGGGGTTTCTGTTGCTTATAAATGTTCTAGGACATTGAGGCCTGGCAGTTAAATAGTCCTCGGCCAGTCTTATGGCAGCCTCAGAGGTCTCTGGACGATGCTCTTTAACCCATAGTTGTACATCAGGAGGTAAACATGTATGAACTGTTCCAATATCACACTTTCGGTTATCTGGGCTGCACTGTAGCAGTATCAGGCTGGAGCCACTATAGCATAAATCTTTTAGATGAGTGTATAAGTCCTGTGGGGTATCGGTTGATTGGAATTTGTAGGCTCTAAAGCGCCGTCTATAGGTCTCGGGATTGATATTATATCGCTTTAAAATGGCTTGTTTTATATAGTCATAATCATTAATGTGTAACAGGTCTTACGACTATATGCCAACTGTTGCCTTACCAGTTAAATAAGGGCTAACCAGATGACCCACTGATCCTTGGCTAAGCACAGGCAGTGCAACTCTCTCAAATGTCATCAAATATGCTTCTATGTCATCAGAATCAACCATTTTTACTAATCGTATGTCTTTTTGGCCTACCCCAATTGGTGAGGTGGTTCTTGGTGAGCCCATATGTTGTATGGCACATAGGGTATCATTCCATCTGGCTGCATTCTCAGCACGATCTCTTTCTCTTTCTATGCGATCTTGTTCTCTTTCTCTCTCCGATTCCATTTGTCGTAAGCATAACCATCGAAGCAACTCATGAGGGCTCTCGGAGGGTTCTTCCTGTGGTATCTCAGCAGCCTGGGCTCCCAGTTCAGTGGATTTTAACTCCTCCATGTCTTCACTTTCTCCTTTTACTGCAGTCTTCACCACCCTTTTCCGCACCACTTGTCCTAATCCAGGGTAGAGTGTTAACTTAGCAGCTCACAATAGACCTGGTGGCTGGTGTGGTCCGCCGTCTGCCTTGTCTGTGTGCATAAGATCCCGATCTGAACTCAGATCCAATAGGCCCCTCGGACCTACTATCCCACTTCTGACACCAAATGTGAGCTCGTGTGGGATAGAAGACTCTTCAGACAAAATGTAGCAGAATAATCAGATGATCTTTTAATAAATACAGCGGACTTCAGCGACAAAACAGTAAACAAAAGTTGCAAACTTCCTTCAGAATAAACAATAATACATTTCTGGAGTTAGAATAACGCTAACTCAGGAATAGGTGTTGCCAGACACACACTATCCTTACTCTCCTTAACTCCATTAGGTCAGGTCTTAAATAGGAGTTCCCACCCCGTGACCAAAAGACTCCACCTTAAGGCAGTGGTTTGTACAAAATGAAAGTAATTCTTTTGTTATTTTATATAAAATGAACTTTAACTGTTATTTCTTTATAAAAAGTCTAAATTTTCCAGCAGGATACGTTTTAGAATAAGTACATACAAAAAAAAACACATTTAGAGTGCCCATCCTTCTGCTTACATCATAAAAGCCAGGGAGATTCGGCCGACCGACTCATAATAGGAAAGGGGTTGAAAGAAGTAAGCAGAACAAGTGAGAGATCCCAACCTGCAAGTCCTTCAGGTAACAGCTCTTACTTTAAAAATTAAAGTCCAAAATAACTAACTCCAAGACACAGAGTAGCATAAGGCTATGACAGGAGAAGTGATACAACTGTGTCTCGCTTCGTTTAATTTTAGGAGGAGCGGTAGTGCGAGACATTCAGAAGGAACGCTACCGTGGCTCTGCACTATAGCGACCGTCAGCTTGGGACTTCGAAAGCAAAGTTAGAAAGAAGCGACGAGCAAAACAAAATTAGCACTACTGCACAATTTAATGGAAAATACCCTTCTCAGAGGGTTTCTGACATTAAAAAATTATTTTACGGAGACTTGCAGGACTGGGAGCTAAATAAAGCAAACAAAACGATTTACCAATCTCTACGTGCTCACCTAATGGCAGGAGAATATTAAATATATTCCATCTTTCTCCTTCACATCTCTTCAAGGTGATTCCATTATTTCACTAAACCTGGCATGAGAACAGGTTTTCTTCAGGAAAGTAAGGAGACTGAAACTTCTGTTCCAAATTAATGAAGTCCCTCTACATAATATTCAGATATACGAGGAAGGGGGCTGAAATTGCACCAACAGGTAGGGAGGTAAGCGACAAGACAGGGGAACAAAATGGGTGCAGCCCAACAAACAAAACAAATAGACACAGACAGAAACATAAGAACAGAACATGTTGGTGCATTCCAGAAAAAAAAAATATTAAATAAAGGGGGCTGAACTACATCACAGTCAGTTATAATCACACTAAGGTTTCAATGACTGTAATGATCAAGTTACACTGTTCAGCTTCATGAGTTCATATTCACAGCCATTCTCCAGTAACTAGACTGTGTATGGTGTAACTGGGTGGGACACTGTGTTGCAAAGCTGCTGCAGTGCCTAGCAGAGGGAGAGTATCTACTCATAAAGTCAATTAAGCAATAAGGCATGACCAACAGTTATGTTAAATGGTCTGTTAATCACCCTGTAGGGATTTAATGTTGAATGAGGTGTAGCCAAGTGCCACATGTCGCTAGACAGTGATAAACTGACCATTAACACAATACCTGGGAGTGGCTTATTGCTATCATAATAAAACTGTTTTTTTTTAAACAACATTAAGCCATGTTCATCATATGGTTAGGCTCTACATGTATCTTAATAAAAACTAAACATAAGGCAGTTACAATGTTTACAGTCAATTAGAAAGCTGCATTTCTCAAACCCTTGTTATAATCAAAGATATTATACCTGTACAACTCCTTGGTTTTCTCAACTCTGTTGCTCAGGTGGCCCACCACATATGGTGTGGTCTGGTGTGGGGCATCGGTAGGCAAGGCTATGCAACTACTAAGTGTGGTACGTTGTGTGCAACTGCAATCAGGGATGTGTACGTTTGGTGTACATGGCCTCAGTTTTGCTGTTGATCTCCACTGAGCATGCAGTACCTGGTCAGGTGGGTGGGGATGTCTCGTAGTACATTTAGACAATAGTTTGTTATTTCTGTCACCTGCTGCTGGATGTCTGTCATTGGTTGTGTTGACTTGGTCCTCCCCCATACTTGCATGTGTGTGTGTGCGTGTGTGTGTGTGTGTGTGTGTGTGTGTGTGTGGTGCTGGGGGGGGTGAATTCGGAGTTACGGGTTTCAACCCTAACAGTGAATTTCCTCACTTTTGAACAACCCTAACTAATGCATTAAACAGAGTTTTTTGCCTCTAATTTCCCTTCTTTTTGAGAATGATAATGAGAAATAGTGAATGTAATGTGGCAGCAGGAGCGCGGGGCCCAAGGGCATAGTAACAGGAACAGCAACGCAAACAGAAGTGCTAACAGTGGCGCACATGGTAATGCAAGCGCGAATGAGAACAGAAAGGGTAACGCATATGGTGGTGTAGACGGGAACGATGTGCCATGTGATGTGTTGTCACATAGTAACATGGTGCCTGCAAACGGAAATGTCAATGGGCATGGTGATGCAAAGTGAAACAGAAAGAGAAACAGTACTGTAGACACAAATGGCAAAAAATAACAAACGCAAGCGCAAATGAAAACACAAAGGATAACGCACATGGTGGCGTAGACGTCAACGGTAAGTGAAACGGGCACTGAACTGCAAGCGGAAAGGGCAATGGTAACAGCAATGTAAGTGCACAGGCTGGTTTTCCCCAAAAGCTGTATAGAGAAAGACAGTGAGTACAAAGAATGTATGCATAATAATGGGTATCGGAGCAGAAATTGAGGACTTTGAGTACTAAATAGGTTATATCTCAGGAACCGTACGACGTAGAAACAAAATTTATAAGTCATATAATTTATGACTGTCCTGGCTAGTTTTTTACTTAGCCCCATGTGGGGCTAAGCATTTTTGTGACGAAAAGTTCGTATCTCGCACCGTTTCCGAGATACGGGCCCTGAAAGGCGCGGCGAATGCCATAATGTTATCCTATGGGAAAAAAAGAGAAGTTCAAAGCACCATAACTTTGCCTCCCTGTAATATTTTTCACCAAACCACTGAAAGGCACATCTGTGGGCTGTTGGCTGTCTTCCCTCCAAATTTCAGGAAAAAAGACCAAACCGTTATTTTGCAGCAGGGTGCCAAAGGATTCCTGTAATGCGCCTGGCGCTGTAATGTTATCCTATTGGAAAAACTGTCAACTCTGGAGTGCCGCAACTTTACCGCCATGTAATGATTTTTCAATACAACACTGAAAGGCACATCTGGGAGATGTCGGCTGTGTTCCCTCCAAATTTCAGCCCAAAACTCCCAACTGTTCTTTTGCAGTGCAGTGCCAAAGAATTGCTGTCATTTTCCCACAGACTAGAAAACTACTGTCGCAATTTGCAAAGCCTTTCGCAAAAATTTGCGACACTTTCGTGAGCATGAAAGTACTTTGCGATAGTACTTTTTCCAGAAATTTGAAAAACATATTTCTGGGGTGTTTTACCCGAAAATAAAGACATGGCTAGCATCCTCAGGGTCCGACTAGTTGAATACAAAAAGAATTAGGTTGCTAGAGGGTCCCAAATTTAAATGCCAAGCATTTTTCTGATCACCAACTGAAAACAAAATGGTAGATTTGCGAAAGTAACAGGCCCATTTGCGAAAGTAAAAATACATTTGCGAAAGTGTTGAACTTTTTGTTAACTTTTCCCATTGACTTATAATGGGAAATTGTTTTTTGAATAACTTTTGAACTGTTTAATATTTTTTCACCAAATCTTTGAAAGGCACATTGGGGACCCTGGCCGCACGTTCCCTGAAGATTTCGGGCTGGTCCCACAAACCGTGCAACCTGTATGCGTGACCGTGAGAATTCCAGAAAAGCATAAACTGCATGCAAATCATGCTTAATAACTCCGCAGCCATATGTCTGGCCAGTACGAAACTTGGCAGATGCCAAGGCCTGTGGTTCTTGATTGTGTATTCCAAAGTTCAGGCAAATCCGTCAAACGGTTGCAAAGTTATTAAGGTGCAACATTTTGGGGTTTAACATAGAAATGGCTCCTCAACCCTAACTATGGTAGCACTACCGTGGTACCATAATATATATATATATTTTAGGGACCCCTATATTTAGGGTTGAGTAGGCTCTTCTATGTTAAACTCAGAATTGTGTGCATTAATAACTTTGGACTCATTCAATGGATTTACATGAAAGTTAGTAAGCATGGTGGGGTGTGGTAGATCTCTTGATTTTCCAAATTTTGTTTTAGTAGGACTTATGGTTTCTGCGCACCAAAACACTGCAAAATGCACTTTTCTCCAGTTATGTGGTCAGTTTTTCAGATTTTGTCCATGATGCTGTGCAGCATTGTGTGGCATGCCACTCTGCTACTTAGCTCATCTGAAAGAGCTTGGGTCAAGGAACATGCTGCTTTTCATTTGGTGAAAAAATATTAATCCATTCTAAAGTTATTAAACTTTTAAGTTCCCATTATAAGTCAATGGGAAAATTTATATGGTTATTTTGTGAAAGAAGAATGGGGTTTTGGCCATCTAGTCCCTCCTCATGATCAAAGAATTTGCAGGCTCATGATCAGAGAATTTTTGATTGTGAGGAATTCTTTGATCAAGACGGCAGCCATCTTGTTTTCAATTTGCAGTCAGAAAATTCAAATATCTTGGCTCAGGAGTGACTCCTGAAGTAAATCTTGGGTGGGTTTTGCTCAGGGGGATTCACTTTATCAAGCCATGGCTGTGATTTCTTTCAAAATGGTCAAATTAGAGTTTTAAGTTTTTATTCTTTGATCACGGCTTGCTAACGATCTTTGATCGCAAGCCTGCAAATTTTTTGACTGCAAGATTCTTTGACAGCGATCTTTGATTGCGAGGGCTCGACTAGATGGCCACTTGAAAAAATCTATTTTCTCAGCTCAGGGGGTAAATGAGGGTGGGTTTTGCTCAGGGGGCTTCGTTCTATTGAGGCATGGCTGTGGTTTCATGTATTTGTGCCTAATAATTGAGTTTTACATTTTTTTTATTCTTTGGTCATGAGCCTACAAATTCTTTGATCGTGAGATTCTTTGATTGCGATATTTGATCATGAGGGAGGGACTAGATGGCCAGATTTGGTGGGATCAGATAGCCAAATTTTAACAATTGTTTAAATTAAATATCTCAGAAACGGTTTGGTCTTTTCACTTGAAATTTGGAGTGTGTTGACCAGATGTCTTGTAGATTTGAATTATGGTGATTAAATGTCAGACAATACATTTTTTGTAGAGATATTGCATGGCACAATTTACATTTTGTGAACAGCATTTTCCATTCTGGTACTGGCTTTGAAATTTATATGGTAGCTACCTTACTGCCATGGATGTACTTTTCACTTGTTAGGTGTCTAACGTGTAAACAGGTGCAGAATTCTGTAGAAATCTGCAAGTTGGTGGGAGAGTGGGGCCCAAAGGACCCGCGTTACCACCAAGTTCCGTGGCTTTCTACTTTTCTATTCTTTCTCAAAAAATAAGGAAATTCTATGCAAACTCTTTGTTAATGCATCATTTAGGGTTAAAACACAAAAAGTCAGGAAATGGTATTTCATTGGGGTTGTGAGGCCTAAATGTCACCCCATTCTTCTTTACTGTGGCTTGCGAATATGATTACGCATGGAATGGGGTGACATTTAGACCTCACAACCCTAATGACACACCCCATCAGCTGTCAATCTAGGGATAATGGGCGGGTCCATGGGGCAGGAGGGGGCAACCCTAAACATCTCATTTCCTGACTTTTTGTGTTTTAACCTTAAATGATGCATTAACGAAGTTTTCTTGCATAGAATATATACTGAAAAGTAACCCTTGTAACACTTATTTGGCAATATCTAAGTAACCATAGCAAGTATGGGAAAAATTCCTCTGTGGTTGTAATCATCCTTTGAAAACTCCATGCATTCTTAGTCCACCTAAAGAGGGACTAAGTTGCAGGTAGCAAAAAATCTGTGTCTTGAATAATTTTTGGGATAAGGGTGCTGAAAGGCACCGCGCATGCTGCAGTGTTATCCTATGGGAAATTTCTCAACTTCATAAAGCTGTGCCATGGGGTCATCAGGTCCAACTGTCACCTCATTCCATGTGTAAACAAGCTGAAATGCTACATTATAGGAAAATGTGGTTGAGAGTTAGGTCTGATGACCCCTTGTCACATCCCGATGCCTGTTGGTGCCTGTAGGGTGGGGGTTTGTGGTAGGGGTGGTAACCCTAACATCAAATTTCTAAACTTTTGTCGCTGTGACATCAACCCTAACTGATGCATTAACTGGAGATTTTAGAATGAATTTCCCTTCTTTTTGAGAAAGTGTAATGCAACTAGCTAGTGGTATGTGTTTGTGGGAGAGGGGGCCCTCTGGGCCCTGAGCTCCCTTCACATTGTCCATTTTTGTAATGGTATGTGTATGTGGGAGCGCAGACCCTCTGGGCCCTGCACTCCCACTTACACATAAATACAGATCCATACAGTAGCCCCATAGTACTGAAAAGGAACCCTTGTAACATTAATTTGCCAATATCTCAGTAACCATACAACCTATGAAAAAATTTCCAGTGTAGGTGAAATCTATGACTTTTAATTTTCCATGCATGCTTACTTCACTTAGAGATGAACTAAGCTGCAGGGAGGGAAAAATCCGTATCTCACTTCATTTTCAAGATACAGGTGGCAAAACGTGCCGTGGGCTCTGCAATGTTATCCTATGGGAAATTTCTAAACTTCTGTACACTGTAACTATGGTCCTGTTGAATGCTTTGGGATCAAACCATGAAAAGGCACATCCATGGGACCAGGGCTTGCCACCCTGCAAATTTCAGCCCAAAAGTACAATCCACCTTGACACAATGAAGTGACAAAGAAAACAACACATGGGAAAATGTGTTTGTGCAGTGTTTTCGCAATAACTTAAATGTGTTCATGGCACTCCTATCTCTATAATGGGAATGTTGTCACGCACAGAAAAATGTTGTCGAGGTTCCTTTTTTTTATCGCGATTATTGCCACCACAACAAAAATTGTTGTGACAACAAAATGGCAAAATGGTGAAAAAAGTTTGAAGCCATATTTCCAGACCACGTAGTGAAAAACTAATGCCAGGGTCATGTTCCTCAGGGCCCAATTAGGTAAATACAACTGTTGGTGTTTACCAAAGGCCATTATTTTTTGAGTTATGTTTTTTGTCTCTCTCTAACTGAAAACAAGATGGCGAAGCATGAAAACAAATTCAGAGACCACAACAACAAAAATGTGATTGCGAATGTTTTCACAGTGCACATATAAATTTTCCCATATGCTATAAAGAGGCATCAAAAACTTGAATAATTTTTGAACAGATTAATATTTTTTCACCAAATCTTCAAAGGGCACCAGTTCAACCCAGGACACATATAGCCATGCAAATTTGAATCAACTCAGAAGCATTCTTTAGTCCATTATGGCCGACCAAAAAATGCATGCAAGATGGTAATTTTCACTTTTTGGATGCTCTACAGTTCTGCAACCATACATCTGACCGAAACTTTCCAGATCCAGAGATCTAAGATTGGAGGCTGCGCATGCAACATGTCAGGCAAATTGGACAAACTATTGCAAACGTATTAAAGTGCAAACTTTGGGGTTTAACATAGAAGTGACTGTGCAACCCTAACTATACCTGCCCTATAGGGCAGATATAATGTATAATATATATATATAAATGTGTGTGTGTGTGTGTGTGTGTGTGTGTGTGTATGAATTCATATATTTATGCAATGGGTTGGACATAAATAGAGTGTGATAAATCTGTGTATCTGAATAATCGTGTGCATAGATGTAGGAATCTAACATTTATCAACACGGTTACTTCATCACCATCCATTAATGTATATCATCAACCCCCCCATCACTGGCACTACTCCTGGTTTCATTTCCAGAACTACATTCACAGAGCTTTTTCACCGCTTCAGCACAAAAACTTCATGACACTTGCAAACTACATCTATGCACTTGTTTCTTTGCTTAAACATGATGTTTCTTGTTCTTTATTTAAAATGCAGCTTTTTTTCTCATTTCAGCCAGAAGTTAAAGTTAACTCACATCCCTCACCTGCCCATCAGCCCCAGCAGCTTCCTCGTTACTGCATAAAAAGAACATACAGCATTCTTAAAGATAACATTCTTTATCTGCATTTAATTCAAACCACAGATTTGTTCTGCATTTAAACTGCATGCTACACAACAACTCAGGTGCCTGACCACCTGCCCACCAGCGCTTGCCAGCTCCAGCAGCTTCTACAATATCTTAATGTATCTCCAGTACCTTCAGATCCTTTTTCTTATGCTGCATTCACAAAGTAAGGAGAACTGTACCTGTTTCTATAACTTTCAATGTCCCTCCTGCACATACTATATTTCAGACCTGGTCCACTCCATAAAGAACTGCATGCTATAATTACCACTGCTCTCTCTAACTTCCTTCATGCTGAATCACACCCTCTGACTGCCACCGTTCTCTCTGTATCTTGTTTCTCTCCTTCCTGAACAACAAATCAATTTCAATGGAATTTTACATATGAAAAATGAAGCCCAACTTACTGATGCCAGCTCCCTCACAGACTGAGCCGGCGCTGGCAACTGGCAGAACTGATTCTCTTGCTAAAGCTTGCTACCATCTAGACTGCATTTCTTCAAAATACCACCATAACTCAGCCAATGAGCTGCAATTAAGAAACAGAGGAAACATAGAAGTTGACAGCAGATAAGGACCACAAGGCCCATCCAGTCTACCCATTTCTTTTTCTACCTTATGAATGTGAAATCGGCCATTGCTCTGTCAATGGCCTACCTATTCATACGCATCTGTATTGCTCCCTTATGCCTATCCCATGCCAGTTTGAAGCCATACACTGTATTCATATCCACCACTTCCTGAGGTAGGCCGTTCCATGTATCCACCACCCTTTCTGTGAAAATGAACTTCCTCACATTATCCCTTGATCAGCCTCCCTCTAATCTCATGCCGTGTACTATTGTCCTGCTATTTTTCTTATATTGAAACATGTTAGACTCTTTCACATTGTTAATGCCCTTAAGGTGTTTGAATGCTTCGATCATATTACCTCTCTCCTTCCTTTGCTCTAGGATATACATACTGAGCTCTGTTAATCTGTCCTCATATGTTTTCTGATGCAGTCCCTGCACCATTTTGGTTTCCCTTCTCTGGACTGCCTCAATTTGGTTAATGTACTTGTGAAGGTGTCGCCTCCAGTACTGCATGCAATACTCCAGATGGGGCCTAACCAGTGTCTTATAAAGAGGGATTATTACCTCCTTCTGATGACTTGTGCTACCCCTACTAATACACCCCAACATCCCCCTAGCATTACCTACTGCTTTAGTGATCTGCTTGGATGATTTCAGGTCATCTGTGATGATGAAGCCCAAGTCTCTTTCTTCCCTTGTGACTGCCAGCAACTCCCCTCCCAACCTATAGGTGGCTTCCGGGTTTCTCTTCCCTATGTGCATGATCTGCACTCTTTGTGTTAAACCCCAGTTGCCAATCTTCCAACCATTTTGCCAGTTTATCCAGATCTCTTCTTATTCTGCCCACCACATCTGGATTATCAGCAATTCAGGAACATCACCATTAGCGTCATGATGGCACATTCATAGTAATTCTCATGGTAATGGGGAGGCATTGACACTACTTCACCAAATAATCCAAAAAACTAAAAAGAGAAAAAATGTTCACACAATCTCCTACACTACTGCAGAAACAGAACATGCAGTGGGAGCTTTTGTTATATCTGTACTCATGCTGTTTGACCTAGGACACCTCACTCGTGGCTTGTACCACTAGTGAAGTTATCAGAGGTCAAACAGCACTTGTATAGATAAAGCATATCCCATATACATACATACATATATACATATACGTGTGTGTGTGTGTATATATATATATATATATATATATATATATATATATATCTACATCTATCTTTATATGTCTGTCTGTCTGTCTGTCTGTCTGTCTCTCTCTATATATATAGATATCTCTCTCTCTCTCTCTCTCTCTATATATATATATATATATATATAAATATATATAGATATAGATATATATATATATATAGGCACAGTAGTGCCAGTATAGTTAGGATTGCCTGGCCACTTCTATGGTAACCCCAAATTTTGCATTGGAATAACCTTGCCACTGTATGACGGAGTTGCCTGACATTTTGCTTGTGTGGTGGGACACCATAGAGCTCTGGAAATAGCAAGTTGCATTACGGTCGGATGAGTGGTTGTGGAGCTGAAGAGCACCAACAAACTCACTAAAATGGGTTTTTTGCATGTTTCTTTGCTCGGTGCTACAGACCACATGATATGTCTTGTCTGGTCTAAAATCTTCAGGGACAATGCAGTATGGGACTCTGATGTACCTTTTGAAGATTTGGTGAAAAAATATTAAACCATTCAAAAGTTACTCCATTTTTAAGTTTTTACTTTGAAGTCAATGGGGGAGAAATGTATGTGCCTCTCGAAACTGTCATGAAACCACTTTTTACTGTTGTGCTACTGCCATCTTGTTTCAGTTAGTGGTGAAGAAAAACATCCGTAGTTCAAATTGTAGTGACCCAGGTAAACACTAACAGTTGGGTTTACCTAAATGTGGCCTGAGGAACACAGTGTTGATACTGGTGTTTTTCTAGGACCCCTAGAAATACCTATTTTTTTAAATTGGGTCCCCTGTAGTGTTGCAAATCACGACAGTAAATTTGTGATACTTTCACAAATCATGACAATGTTGCATCTGTACTGTTGCAATTTGCAACACTACTGCACACAAAAAATGCAATTTCTTTGCCACACTACTGCACCTAAATGGTTGGGGCTTTTTGGCTGAAATGTTCAGGGTGGCAAGCCCTTGCACCACAGATGTGCCTTTTGATGATTTTGTAAAAACATTTAAAAGGGTTACAAAGTTACAGTACTCCGAAGTGAGCAATTTCCCATAGGATAACATTGCGGTGCCTTTCAGCGCCCATATCTCGAAAATGAAGCGAGATATGGATGTTTTGCTACCTGTTGCTTAACTAAGCCTGCAAGGAAGTTAAAAAGTCACAGATTCCACCTGCACTGGAATTTGTTTCATAGGTTGTACGGTTGCTGAGCTATTGCCAAATTATTATTACAAGGGTTCCTTTTCAGTACTATACGGCTGCAGTATGGCTCTGTACTTTTGTGTAAGTGGGAGCACAGAGCCCAGATGTCCCATGTCCCTACATACGCATACCATTACGCAAAAATGGGCAGCATGAGGGGAGTGCAGGGCCCAGAGGGCCCACACTCCCACAACCACATATCAGTTACTAGTTATATTACAGTTTCTCAAAAAGGAGGGAAATTCATTGCAACAAACTTTGTTAATGCATCTGTTAGTGGTGATAGCACAGTGACAAAAGTATGGAAACATGATGTTAGGGTTACCCCCACCATCACCCCATCACCACTCTCCACTCACCAACAGCTTGAGCTGACTGTGAGGGAACAGGGGGCAAAACTGAAGATAAGAAAGAGCTGATATTAGCATCTACTTCAGTGACTGTATTAAACATCTTATTCTCAAAATCTTCAGTTATGGAAAGCATCCCCTTTTTGTCTGTAAAATACATACCATTAGGTACTATTAATTTATAGAAAATTATGTAATCAGTATGATTTTTACATCGCACAGGAGATCTCCAAAAGTCTTTTTTACTTCCACATTTGTGTTCCATTGCCAGAGACTCAGCTCTGCTATACTGAACTTTGAACATTTCAGCTTCAACAGCATCAGTCTGATCTCTGTATGTCTAAAACTGGTGGTAGCTTTGGAAAGTAAATTATAAAGTTGGTCTCTAAGACTCAAATAATCTAAATAGTCTGACTGTACTTTTTGTTATACAATTTTTTTGTAAAAGTTCTTGTATAGAAACTTTCATATCTTCTCACTATTGTAAGGGAGTCTCATACAGGCAAAACACTGAATGATAGTGCAAAAAATAATTGGTTTACTGCCTCATGAACATCAGGTAAATTAAGAAGTGAAACATTAAGTTTCTATCTTCCCTGAGCAGTACATGATGAATGCTCATTGTAAGTAAGTAAACAGACCAATTAAAAGTAAATGATCAGAAAATTCCATAGGCAATAATTGCACTGAGGGCACATTCAAAGAGGGAGACATGAAAAACATAAACAATTTTGGTGGAAATGATGTTAAGAAAGTATGCATGTCCTCCCTTGAAATGTAAGGATCTGAATGCGTCTCTTAAACCAGTCACTTTAATCATATGTTCAGTGTTGGTGAAATATGTAGTGCTTGGTGATACTGTGAATTTTGATGATTATTTATTATGTGGCTTTCCTCTATTCCCACCCTTGGTAGAAGAGCTGGGTAGCTATAGGGAATAGAGGCCCTATGCAAGGGTGGATAGAGTGCAGAAGAAGAAGGAGGTCAGTGGTGAGGATGGTGGGTGAGTTCCTGATTTTAAGCATGAAGTGCCTCGAGAGGAAGGTTTATGAATGAGATGTGGGATGAGCTATTCCCCCCACATTGAATCTTGGGCTTAAAGCCCTCCCATTCAATATTGGTGAAATATGTAGTGCTTGGTGATACTGTGAATTTTGATGATTATTTATTATGTGGCTTTCCTCTATTCCAACCCTTGGTAGAAGAGTTGGGTAGCTGTAGGGAATAGAGGCCCCAAAAGAATTACCTCCTCCAACTCTGAAGAGTGTGATTAGGAGTACTCAGGATATGTAAAATCCCTTAGGAGAAAACCTCTGAGGACCCATGGCTAATGACCTGCTTGTCCTCTGAGCAAACTAAGAGGAGATAATAGAAAAGGCATTTTTAAGTTTGGAAGTTGGAATAGTGATGTATACTTTGAATGTTGATGATTTCCATCTTCCTAGTCATCTGATGCTGTGCACAGGAATGTTATGATGAGATGCTGAGGTGGCTGCTCCTATTCAACAGGAATGACCGGCATAGGAGAATGGATCTAGTCTGAGCCTCTGGATAGGGTTCTTATGTGGTCTAGGAACCATTTGGATGTCACAGGCAAGTTGAAGCTGGATGTTAACGGGAGAAGAAGGATTAGGCCTGGCTTGGAACAGTATAAGCCTTGCTAGCCTTGCAGCTGGACACCGATTGTTTGATATGGAATAGTAGGTTATGGAAATTCCAGAATTGAATCTATCAGTTTTTGAAGAAGGCGGAGTAAATATGCACAGTGAAGCCCTCCAGGATGAAGCACAGTATCACAGGTTTACTGCATGTCAAAAGAGATTAACTCCCATTGAAACTGCATTGTTTGCTGCAGTAACTGTACTGCAGAATTTTGCAGTGCTGCACTTCGTCCTGGTGGGCTTCACTGAAACTGTCATTATGCTTCTTAAGGTTGGATACTCTGAGAAAAGTAGAAAAGTGAGATGATGATGTGGTAAATTCTCCGGGGCAAAGAAAGCCATAGAAGGCAATGGTAGTTGCTGCGAACACCATGAGATTGGAATTAGGGTTGAATGGATTTGAGCAAATAAGTCCAGCAAACTATGAAATAGAGGTCCTTCTGCTGGAAAGCATCAAGGAGTAATCAGAATGGTGGATAGTTGAAAGCCCAATAAAAGTAGTTTGATTTATTGACTGATTGGAGAGCAATGAGGATGAGGATGGAGAGTATTGGGAAAGAAAACACTGGATGCCAGATAAATATAATTTGATGGTACCATGGGAAAGATGCAAGGCTTGATAGCAAAATGTCAGACATGCTAGTACCAAGTTGACTGAGAAGACAGTTGCACGGAAGGATGATGAAGCACAGAAAGATACATAATTGTTCCAGGTGGTTGTATAAGCAGCTCTAGTGGAAAAAGCCAGCGTGGACCACATGAAAAGAGATGCTTGATGATGATAGTGACTTATGTCATGATGAGATCATAGTAGGATGGCAGATTAGTCATGATGGGATCCACTGAAGGATGAAGGCAATGAAAATCCTGAAAATGAAATCGAGAAAGAGCATCAGCTGCTTTGTTCTTGACAACAGGAATATAATAGCATGTGATGATGAAGTCATGGATGAGTGAAAGCCAGGTTAACCTCTGCATGAATAACATAATGGAAGGTGAGGATGAGCAACCTTTATTAACGATGGCTACAGTGGACTGATTATCAGAATATACAGATACTGATTGGTGAGACCATAGATGCCCCCATAGAACTGCAGCCACTACAATTGGGTATATTTAAAATAATGGAGAAGTAGAAGAAAAGTCACTCAATGAAGAGACATGGGAAGGCCAAGGGGCAGTGATTCAGGACTGAGAAAATATAGCTGCATATCTGTGGGTCAAGAGGTGTCCATGAATATGCTGGGATGGACTTTGGGAGACAGATCTTTGCAGAATATGGAGCATCCATTCCAGCTGGTGAGAAAAAGGAACCACATGGCTAGGTTGGATTTCACAGATGCTGAGACACAGACATGATGGTGAAGCTCGGAGACAAATGAAGCTTGGATAAGAAGATAAGAGATGAATGAATGACCTAGAGGAATGATCCTCATTGTGAAATTGAGGTAACCCAAAAGGGAAAGCAGGTCATGCTTGGTGCAGTAGGATCTGGTAGAGAAGGAAGAAACCAACTCTTGAATCTGAGAGAGAGCTTATCCAGATGAAGATGTGCCTCCATGTGGTGGAATCCAAGACAATGCCCAGAAAATCAAGGGAAGTGGAAGGGACAAATGTCTTTCCGCTGCCAAAGGGATTGACAGGTCTTCAAACAACTGAATGAGAGCAGACAGACCCTCTGTAAGAGGTGAGGTAGGCGGGTCGATGAGGAGGAAATCATCCAGCAAGTGAAGCACAGCAGACCGATGGCAAACGTTGAACAGAGCCCAGCACAGGACTTCAGCAAAGGTGTCTAAAAGCTTAGTGCTGCTACGGCAGTGAAAGACCAGGTGGATGGCAAAATAAAAGGCATTATCTCAGGACATACCGTAGAGGTGCCAGAGAGAGGATAGATGGGGAGGACCTTGAAAGCATCAGAGATGTCCGCCTTGGAAAACCATGGCTAGATCTGTTGATGATGGTGATGGCATCATTGATGCGGGCATAGGACAAAGAAAAGTTATTAGCAGGAATGAGGGAATTGATGCTAAGTGTTGAGGAACCACGGGGTATAGACAGGTTGATGATGAGTTGCTTCTTACCAGAGAATTTCCAAGTTGCGATTCTGATGGGATTGATCCAGTTAACAGGGAAGGGAGGATGAAGAAAAGGCCCCAAAATGAAGTGCTTACAAAGTTCCTTCCAGACGAGGGAAAGGACCACATACAGTTTCTGGATGGTGGACTGCAATTTGGCACAGATGAAGGAGGAAGTAGGGAGAACTGACACACCCATATGGAAGCCATGGGTGAAACCCAAGAGGAGAGAATGCACTGACTCTGGAGAAAGAGTGGTGGTCAGGAGGTAAGCCAGGGTAAGCAGATTGATAGGAGTGGAGGGATGGACTGGATGTCATTTGGATGGTTTCAGTGCCTTGGGGCAAATGTAGTAAGCATGAGCGTCCCCGCAAAGGCAGCACAGATGCAGGAAAGCATACCCAGGAGTGGAACAACCTTGGTCACTGAAATTGTTGCAGATAGATTTGCTCCCAATGTCTTTGATGGGGTGACCATGCCTGTCCAGGTGAGCTCGCAGATTGGAAACCGGGCAAGTCAAGCCGGAAGGAGAGGGAGAATTGGGAGGGCGAGAAGGCCTGGAGACAGATGAGGAGGAGAAGGATGAAGTAGACACAGCCAATGGACAGAGAGTAATGAAATGGTTGAATGAACCACAAAGGGAACAAGAATATGCACGTTGACTGGCAAAATGCTGACAAAACAGCTCATTGTCCAAGACAGCCCAATTCAGCTTTATGTTATAGTGGGCTAAGGCAAATGCCACCTTGGCTGAAATGGAGCAATGATAGTCATAGAAGTGCATGCCACTATAACACATGCTGAGGTCAACCAGGAGGTAAAGATAACTGTCTAGTTCCTCTCTGTGGGCCTGGAAAGCTGAACAAATGATGTCCTGGTAGAGACTGAAGGCTAGAATGAATTCCAACATCGTCATCTTACGGAGGAGATAGGAGTCCTTAGACTTCAAGATGACCAACATGTCACTGCAGGAAATGATGCAATTATGCATGACATCATGAGAAGAAATGAGCAGGGACACTAAGTTGATACCCTTCCCATCCAGGATGTCCTTGTGGAGGTGAGCTGGCATGAGATGAATAGGGGATATGAATGGAAGCTGAGGAAGGGTGGGGATGAACCTGAAGGAACAGCAGGATGCAGCAATGGAGAAGGCACCACAGCTATAGGAGGAAGTGAGACTCATGGATGGCTCGCAGGTGGGCAGAGCAGGAGCCAGAGGAGAAGGTGATGGGGCTGGAGGGCAGGCTGGCCTCAAGGGAGGAAAGCAGAAACTGGATATCAGTAATAGAGGCAGCCATTTGAGCCATGAAGCCTCAAATATCTGAAAGCAGAGCTGAGGCAGGATGAGGAATAGGCTGGCTGGAGCCAGGGCTGGTCCCTGGGCTGTAGATGGAGGCCAAGAATAAGTCATAGAGCTCCTGCTTTCGAGCAGAAGCAAGGTAGGAAATCCCTTTCCTGGAGACTTCCAACATGAGCCGAGGCATGGTCCAGTCTTTGATGGAATGACTAAACTTGGAGATGAATTTTCAGCCAGTGGGAGCAGTAGAGGGTGATGGATCCAATGATGAGTCATCAACAGATGGAGCATCGATGGATGACATGGTCAGGAAGGAAACCTAGGGAAAAGAGAAAGAAAGACGAAGGCAGGTGGAGCAGCAGGGCACTGGCGAAGGCATGGGAATGGGGAAAAAAGTGGGATGAGTCAGGGAAGAGGGGAGAAGAAAAGACAGGGGATGAGAGAGAAGGGGAATAAGGACAGGAACAACAAGAAAAGGGGGAATGGGGACAAGTTCTTACCACAGGAAGATGGAATCCAGGTGCAGAGTAAGGCAGCATGATTGGAGCATGAGTTAGAGAGCTCCAGCTGATGACAGCAGGCAATTCTGAGAGAACAGCATGAGAAGACCTGGAAAAAAATAATTTAAGGGGTTAATAGGGCAGATGGTGAAAGAAAGAGAAAAGGGGGGAGCCGGGGGGAAGAGTCAAGGAAGGAGGGATAGGAAAGTAAAAATTGTTTTTTTTTTTCATAAATAATCCATTAGAAATGTAATTCAGCAGATGATAGTAAGCCTGCAGGAACCGCCAATGCACCAGTCCAGGGTAGAAGACTGATATGAAGAAAAGAGCAGAAAAATAGCACCAGAGAAGGGTACCACCATGAAGGCCTGGAAAGGCCCCAAGAACATGGGTATTATTGGCTGAACAGATGAGGAGTCCAGTCAAAGATAGCGGGCCACAACACAGAAACCATGACTGGCAGGCTGAAGAAAGAAAGACTGCACCGGGACCAGACTGGCAGGCCCAGCTTGATGGGCATCCAGTTCCCTACACCAGGCACGACCAGTAGCCGTTGAACCTCAGCACCATAGTGAGAATGAGCGCCACATGAATAGTGCTCCAGAAGCCAACAGAAAGTAAGGCATACAGATGATGAGTGGTTAGGAGTAAGAGACGTGAACTCCACCGAGCAGACATTAAGATGATTCAAGCCGTTTGACGTTTGAGGAGGGGTCACTAAATCCAATGGAGTGTGTGGGCAGGGTTTTAGGTACTGCTGCCTTGCAACCCATGATAGATGTGAGTATTCCACTAGCAAAGAAACCCCCAAACCATCCTGAGGGTAAAATTTGGATCTAGGGACTTCTCAAAATGAATTGGAAATGAAATCTAGGTTCAACGTTGGGCCTGAAGCTGAAGGAGGAGACTGAAGAGGGTGAGGAGAGGAAGGGATGGGATGTTCAGCCTCTTGAATAAGTACACTAAGCTGGGAAGTTTTGCGACTGACTTTGAAACCACCTTCAGAATGTAGTATGACATTTCATTCCTGGTGTGGGTAAGAACTGCATACGAAATCCAGTAAGAGTGTCATGTATAAGAAATCCATTGAATTAACTTTCTTGAAAAATGAGTGGTCCCAAAGTTGGAGGGGTGAAAGCAGCAAACAAAGCCGGAGACTCCCAGGTGGGGAAGCAAGCAATGAGGCCAGGAGGAATCGCAGGTGGCAAGAAAACTGCAGGAGGAGACAGAAAAAAGAGCTTACCTCGAGGAGGAGAGTAGCGATGAACTAAGGAAATGCAGGTAGGAGGTAGGACCGGCTCCAGCAGATGAATGAGGAAGGGGGACGAATGGCCGCATGGCCTTGGGGAGGTGAACTGAAGTGCAACAGGGGAAAGCACGCAGGATCAAACAAAACAAACAGGATGCAAACGAGGGATGAGAGGCAGCAGTAGAACTGAATGGAGTAGATGCCACGCAGAAGCTCAGGGGAATGTCCCAGAAGAGAGTTCCTGATTCTAAGCATGAAGTGCTGTGAAAGGAGAGTTTATGAGATATGTCCGAGGAGCTATTCCCCACGTTGAACCTCGGGCTTAAAGTCTTCCCAGTGTAAAGCATGTACATTGCAGTAATTTTTTTCCAGTACTTTTTCTTATCCACGCCATTCAATTGAGAAATAAAACATCCAACCCAAATCACTTTTTTCCAGTATGCAAATGGAGTAATTTTGTTAAGAAGTGATATATGAGCTGTTTTACCTGTGGGATGTAAACATTAATAAACTGAAAGATTCTGTTTGGTGAGAGACATCCAGGATTAATGCCCTACATGGACATATAACTATCAATCTTAATACCTGAAAATGAGTTCCCTGAAATAAAATCCCCACCACATTAGCCTTATCCTCCCTAGTCATGCAAAAAAGAAGGAGCCCAAACCATGCCTTCTTTGCTTTGTTACTGCACATCACATCATATCACATAGGGAAGTAAACCATGTTTACTGTGGAAAAAAAATAACATCAGAATTAGAGTGATAGACATAATTGCTTCCCTTTTTATGTTGGCTAGCTTGCGCAGCCAACACCTTGCAGTAGTGCAGATTTGGAGGCGTGGTCACTGTTGGGCGAATGCAGAGCACGCATCAGTGGGTGCGTACCTCATTCCCCAATCAGCCTGCATGCCAGCGCCACACCACCCAGGTGAGTACATCTAAGGAAAGGTCTGCTGTAATGCGAACAAAGCTCGTCACACGGAGTGGACCTCCCGACGTGCTTACCCAACACAAACATGGTGGCACAGTGCCTGCCAAACTGCTGACTTCCGGGGTGCCCAATCCCCTGTCAGCTTATCCTGCCCCCAATGTATGTGCCAATGGAGGAGCCCATTCCTCATCAGCATAAAGACCCCCCATTTGTTATATGCCGAGGGGGGTGCCCAATCCCCCTTGGCTCTTGCCCTCTTCCCCGGTTTCCTTGTGTGCCGACAGGA
Source organism: Neoceratodus forsteri (assembly GCA_016271365.2). Lineage (NCBI taxonomy): Eukaryota > Metazoa > Chordata > Ceratodontiformes > Ceratodontidae > Neoceratodus > Neoceratodus forsteri. Next base: position 462,807,414 of record CM028129.1, read on the forward strand.
GTGCCCAATCCTCATCAGCATAAACTTACCCCCCCTTTTGTTTTGTGCTGATGGGGATGCCCAATCCCCCATCGGCTACAGATGCCCCCAAAAAACAAGGCTCCACTGTCATGCTGGAGCCCACCCCAGCATGCCACATGCCCTGTAAACATAAAATGGTCCAGCAATATTTTTTTTGTCTCTGTAAACAAAACAGTCCCTTGCCATCTCCCTGCCCCCTTTCACAACCCACACCCACCCACTGCACACCCTACCTTCCCACACCCCCTGCCCCTACTACCTCCGAGTCTGGCGTGACTATCTTCGGTGGACCGAGAACACATCTGCACTCTTCAAAGCCGACCGCGAACTGAGAAAATGCCGTAAGCTGTATAGTGGAATAAATAGGGTTTTTGCAACTTTGATGCATATCTCAGGCATTTTTTGGAATTTTCCCAAAAATGGCTGATTTAGAGTGTGCATTGCGCTGTTTCTACGCACGCTCGTAATGTCATGAATTTATAATATTTTCACTACAGATTTTCAAACTTGTCATTTTTCCATACCTCCTGATGAACAGTACAGCTGTCATTTTACATATCCTGCCCGAAATGTGTTTTCGCATGTCCGGCACAGAATAGCGTGGTCGCTGTGCAAAATCACTTTTTGGGGCAGTTTGAGGAAATGACAGTGACACTGTTCATGAGCAGAGGTCCTAAAATGCCTATGTTGAAAATCTGGTGCCGAAAGTCGATAAAATGACTGTGTTGCAAGCATGCATTGCGCAGTTTCCAAGCACCCTTGTAACTTCGCAAATCTGGAATATTTCCATGCCAGATTTTCAACACTGGCATTTTTTCACACCACCTTATGAACAGTACAGCTGTTATTTTTCACATCCTGCCCAAAATGTGTTTCCACACCTGTGGCGCACAATGGCGTGGTCTCTGTGGGAAATCAACTTTTGGGACAGATTAACAAAATTGCAGCACCACTGTTCATAAGGGGAGGCCCCAAAATGCCTATCTTACAAATGTGGTTACCAAAATCCTCAAAATAATTGGGTAACGGACGTGTGTTGCGCAGTTTGTATGCATGCTCATTGCTTCACCAATATTTCATATTGTCACTCCAGATTTTCAACATTGCCATTTTTTTACACCTCCTCATGAACAATACAGTTGTCATTCTCCACATCCTGCCCAAAAATGTGTTTTCATCCATCTGTCATCAAATGGCACAGCCGCTGTGCATGACCACCTTTCAGCTAACAAAGTGATTGTGCTGCTTTTCATGAGGTGGCCTGACAAGCAGCCCATGTTGAAAATGTGGTCTGAAACTACCAACACACGCCTACGGTGTTAGGGTTTCAACTATAGCACCCCACCCGGTACAGACTGACAGGCTCCAGGGTGTGACTTGGGATCATCAGATGTAATGCTCACTCCATTCCATCCCCCCAACTGCACCCTGCAGCCACTGACAGGCATCATGTGTGTCTTGCACTATTCGGCCTCAAAGTTCACCCCACACTCCTATACTGCACCCACGTCAGTGTATTTCCTTATGGAATGGGGTAAGTATAATGCCCAAAGACCCCAAAGCACACCCCAACACTGGTCAGTGTCTACAGGGTAGGGTGAGGTACAATGGCATGAGTGTTATAACTGACAACCCAAAGGCAAACCCCAATGCATGTAGCTGTCTACAGCATGGGGTTGGCATCACTTCAATACTTCACTGCCATTCCTATTATGTGTCTCTAGCTCCAGCATTGCCAATGCCAATGCCAGCACAACAACATTCAGCATTGACAAATGCTTGTTTATGTTTTTGGTGCTACAGGTATTCAGAGATTCTATCTGCATGGAACTCATGCTATAATAGGAAAGTGGAGATCAGCCCAAGGAGAGGAAAAAATACCTAGAAGATTAAGTCAAAATAAATCTAATGTTACACCCTTCTTAGAGGATTTTTCCTTCTTCTTCTTCTGAGGACTTTGTGTAGCAGAATTATTATCCTGCTCTGTTTCAGAAAATGGCAACGTATGTGAGGATTTAGACCACATTGAGTTTGTAGAAACATCTGAATCTAGGTTCTCGGTGTCCAAATCTCCCATGTCTTTTTGTGTTTGCAAAACCTTAAACATTTATGCAAACAGACAGTTGGTGGTTGAGATTTCTTAACAGAAGAACTTAATATCCCTTTTAAAGACCACAGTCTTGCCATCTAGGGGTGTGTGGGAGGGTTGCATAGGATTCTGTGTACCTTTGTTTTGAGGTTGAAGGTACAGGTGCAGTCTCATCCCTCATGTCTTCCTGCTCCACCATTAGGGTCAGTGTCTTTTGGTGGTATAATTTAATCCGTCTGAAGTGAATTACCATGGGGGATTGGCTTCCATATCTGCTGACCAGATGACTTGTTATCTCAGGAATACCAAAACTGTAGACTAATATCCTAAGACTCATTTCTAGGGAGTGACGAATGTTGGTTTGCTGTAACTTCTTTAAGATGGTGTCTTGATCATAACTATTAGATCTGCTCCCAGAGACCCATGGGCAGTTGCTCAAGGAATGCCCTCTTTCCTCACAGATTGCACTGAAAAAGGTTCTGACATACCATGCTAAAATGTCCCAGTCCCCCACAGAGACCATACTTGAGTTGATCACAAGAGCTACTTACTGTTTTAGCCCTATGTTTGTAGCAGGCTTTTGGCTGACCCGCATAAAAGAAGACCCCTTGGTATTTTCTCAGAAAGAAACTCTTTGGCAAATGCATCACACCAAAATTAGATTGCTTAAGCCGTACCTAGAACCTCCATCTCCCAGTCTGTATTTTCTCTGAATTCATAATAGGATCAGGTAGACCCATGGCATTACATCACTGATGAAGCCAAAAATGGATGTTGCTTACATGCACACCTTCATTTTGAAACAGTATAATAACAATCTTGGTCAGAGTTTTCATCAGAGGGATAGCTATAAAAGGAGCCCATAAAGGGGAAACTTTAAGTTGATGGTACTTCATCCAGAATCTTTCTAAAGTTTGGACTGGCTGAAACTTATGTCAGATATATCCACCCCAGAAATATAGATCAGAGCATCTATTTCTGATGAAAGGAATTGGATGGACCCTTTCAGTAACTTTCTAGCTACTTACACTCTGTCAGGATGTTCTTCAAGACTCCCTTTATATTTTGGTCTGACTGCATTCCTTCTAGGAGCTGGCTCAGTTCTGTCTCTAAAAAGATCAGCAAATCTTGGCCATGTACTAGATCCCTGATGACCAGCATTTGAAGGTCACAATTCACAGTCAGACTGCTGACTCTGGCTATCTTGGCCTAAAGTGTCTGAAATATCAATAGTTGTATCAGTCTGGCAAGCAGCTGAAGTTTTTTCCTGCTGTGTGGGCTCTGAAAAAGCCACCCTAAATTATTATCCTGCATTTCAGCCTCTTGCTGGTTATGGTTATAGTTTGATCAGTAGGCAAGCTTTTTTCCTCGACCATTATGATTACAGCATTATCAGTCTTCCTGACCTCCTGTGTTTCAGCACTACTTTGAGAGTTGGATGGTGAAGTAGGGTGATAATTGTTTCAATAATTAGAGCAGGGGAACTGGTTGTTTCAATAATGACATCAGTTTTCACCATACCTTCAATTTGCACAGCAATGTCTGCAATAAGTCCTTCTGAGTTCCACTCCTCATTCTCATTCTCTGTTGCCCCATCTGCCTTCCAAAAAACTGCATTTGATCTCTTTTTGGAGACTTGATATATGGTTGTGGTTCTAGGTGCACCACATCTATTTTCAGCCTGCAGCTCTTGTCAAAGTTGTTCAGTTAAACTGCTACTGGAATGAAGGGTCAGGGGTCTTGAAGAATATCCTGACTGAGTGTATGTAGCTAAAAATGTACTGAAGGAGTCCATGCAATTCTTTTCATCAGCCAATCTTGGTGAGAGAGTCAAATGTTGTCTGAATTCCTTAACCATCCAACGTTCAGCAAAGCTCTCTCCAGGGTCCAGTTTTCTGAAGCTGTAGGCAACTCATCTAAGCTAGTCAGATGCCAGACATCAGCAGGCTGTCAATGGCTTGCTTTGATCTTTGCCGCTCAACTGAGCTGGCTGCTTCAGCTGATTTTCAGATGTCTGGCCAGTGCTTTCCCTCTGCAAAGCTACACTTTTCTCCTGGGGATTTTTCTGGCTAAACAATTACTGCCTGTGAGGAAGCCAAACAGGATTTTAAAACTGGTTTTCTCCTGGAATATTGTTCCTTATCCTCAGCCATCATCTTTAGCAGGTGTTATTTTCTGCACTGGGTCTGAATATAGCCGACAAGAAAGCAGTCGGGAACAACAGCACGACAAAACTGCCTTCATTTTTATTTTGGGGGTGCTTTGCCCCCCACCCCCAGATGTGGGGGGACACACCCCATACTAAAAGATTCCCACTCAAGGGGGGAGTGGATCATGGGAAAATATAACATTTGTGGGGCCTTGGAATACTCTTTCCACAGCCCCTTGTTTATTTATTTTATGTTATTTATTTATTACTAGGATTACAATACCTTTGAAACAGAGGTTCTTTTTAACATGAGTTAAACAATGCATTATAAGTACAATTATAGCAACTATTTACAGTTCATATTTAGGACTACATATATGCAGGGTATTTATAAACAGATAAAAGGCATAAATACATAAGACTAGGCATAAAAAACATATGCGGTACAAGTAGAAGAGGAAAGAGGCGAGTGAGAGAAATGAAATGAAGGCAGAAGTCAAGAATATGTGGGAGGTACAGCAAGTAGTAAAAGGGTGGGGGTGGGCAGCAGGGCTATGGTATAAGGCAAAGATGAAAGGGGAAGGGAGATAGGAAAAGAAGGAGTAGGATCAGGTTGGAAAGGAGAGGGAGGTGTGTAGGAAAACGAAAGGGCTGGAGTGGAGGGAAAGATGGGAAGAAGAGTGAGAGTAGGGTTGATGCAGTCTAAGGTGATGTAGTCAATATAGAGTAGGGGTTGGGGGGGGTTCTAAAACAAAGAAGTCCCAATTCCTGCAAAATGGTTGGAGACCAGGATTAGAACCCTAATCTACACTGCTTCCGGACTGACCTGCTTCAGCCCCCAGTCCTCCACACCACATGAGTAACTCAGCTAGTGACTGATATTTTGCTTCCCTTGTCCTGTGGCAGCACCATGGACAGTGACCTGGGGAGCTCATATCACAAGTGCTCTACATCCCTGCTTGCAATCTATGATAGTGCTATAGGAACTAGAGCTTTCTTACCTGGCATTGTTCCCGTAGCACTAATCTGACCAGGCACCATTATTTTCTCATCAGTAATTCAGTTACTAGTTGAGCAACATCAGTAACACTCTCAAGTAAGTCAGCTTCCATATCTTCCATAGAAGTGTCATATTCTTTCAAATCCTAAACAGCCAGCACTGCTTGTTTAGTACTGACCTCAGAAACTGCTTCAGTTATGGGTGAAAATCAACTACTAACTTGCAGCAGCCTTCCATCCTCCTCCACACAACTGGAATCCTTCATCTTGGAATTGAGGTTAACAGCACCCTCTGCCAAGAGTAGGGAAGTTTCTCCCATGTCCTGGACAGCATTTTCCATTCCATAAAACAGGTTCATACAATTGTCCATGGCCGTATGTGGTTGCTGATGTGCGAAATGGCTGTTACTAAACGTTTAGAGTCACTTCACTGACAGTCTCTCATAGCTTGTAAAGCACTTTGGGATACAGTGTGTATGAAAGGCACTATACATGTGCTAATTCATCTTCTCCTTCTCACCTGATCCCATAGGTATGCTGTAAGAGTTAATATCACTAGTAGTTTATTGTTTCCCCCAACCAATCCTTGTAGGCATACTGTTAGAAAAAAATATACCTAGTTGTCTAGTTGACCCCGTTCCATTCCTACCAGTTAGTGCCCACCCCCTCAACCTATGATAGTGAATGATACAGACCCACTTGTCACCTAAGAGGTTGATCACTGTCTGCCCTCTCGCAAGTACCATTATCATTGTACGGCCATGTATAGCGATACAGTACTTGCGTGACATCTATTGAAAGTTCAGATTTTCATTAGATGTAATGCAAGTACTGTATCATTATAAGAACTGAACAGCAATACCTGTACTTGAATAAGGCAGATGGTGGCTGGCCACAGAGGTGAGAGGCAGATCTTTGCCAGTCACTGTCAGCAGATCAGAGGTGGGCATTGACTGGCAGGGAGACCTCTAGACTACCAGGGATATTAATTCTGATAATATACCTGTAGGTATCAGGTAAGGGATGGGCCAGACATATTAATTATAAAATTTTGCCTATGGGAATTGGGTGTGCGGTGATGATCACACACCACTGTGTACAGTTGCAAAAGTAAATCTTCAGCGGAATTAACTATCATGGCACTGCAAGACAGCCCTAACAAAAACATTTGAATATGTATGTCTGCCACTATGCAGCCCTCTTGCAATCATTAGCATAGGTGCAGGGCATCAGGTAGTGCTCATGTGCTAACAGGTTAGCTCTTGTTAATTGGTGTTTCAAATAAAGCAGCAGTCATGCAGATAGGCTGTCAGCTATCTTATGCACAATTAGCATGACACTAATCTTGTTAGCAAGGCACTAACCATTTGAATGTCTTACCCTGGGTGTATTAAACAGATTTCACACATGCCCACATTTCTAACTCTATCATATAATGTAAAAAAACAAGGTGTCTGCTCTCTTTAGGACTGTTCCAAGAATAGCTTTGTGAGACACAGGATCCTGTTTCATGAAGGTCCTGGGGCTATTCACATGATATGTGGGAAAAATATAGAATAATGTTTAGACCACAGTGTGAAGCACATTTTTTTACACACCTGAAGAGTGGGTTTCATATAAACCATGAGAGCAAATGTCAGTTGGTTTGTACTGGAATAACATATCAATGTTGTTTAAGAAAAACAAGTTTTAGTGCTACTCATATTTTATTTTTATGTTGGAGCACTTGTGCAGCCAACATCTTGCAGCAGTGCAGATTTTGAGGTGTGGTCACTGTTGGGCGAATGCAGGGCACGCATCAGTAGGTGCGTCCCTCATTCCCCAATCAGCCTGCATGCTGGTGCCACACCACTCGGTCAAGCACATCTAAGGAAAGGCCCACTGCAATGTAAGCAAAGCTCGTCACACACAGCGGACCTCCTGACATACTTACCCGACACAAACATAGTGGCACACTTCCCTCCAAACTGCTGCCTTCGGGGGGGTGCCCAATCCCCCTGTTGGCTTATCATGCCCCCAATGTATGTGCCAGTGGGGAGCCCATTCCCCGTTGGCATAAAGAACCCCCCCATTTGTTATATGCAGAAGGTCCAATCCCATCAGCTACAGCTGCCCCCCAAAAAACAAGGCTCTATTGGCATGCTGGGAGCCCACCCCAGCATGCCACATACCCCTGTAAACATAAAAATGGTCCCACAATGTTTTATATCTTTTTTTTGTCCCTGTAAACAAAAAACGGTCCCTCACCATCTCCCTGCCCCCTTTCACAATCTGCACCCACCCACTATGCACCCTATCTCCTTACACCCCCCCACCCGATACTTACCTCCGGAGTCCGGCACAGTGATCTTCGGTGGACCGGGAACATGTCTGCACTCTTTAAAGCCAACCGCGAACTGAGGAAATGCTGGTAAGCTTTATAATGGAATAAATAGGATTTTTGCAGCTTTGATGCATATCTCAGGCATTTTTTGGAATTTTGGCACCAAATTTTCAACATGGGGTTTTTGGGACCCCTCCTCATGAATTCTTGCACTGTCATGGCGTTATTCGGTCCCAAAAGGTGATTTCGCGGTCACTGCGTGGAATTGCCTTTCAGGACTGAGTAACAAAATGACAGTGCCACTGTTCATGAGGGAGCTCTCAAAAACCTATCTTGCAGTTGGTGACAAACTCCTTAAAATGGTTGTTTTGAGCGTATTGCGCTGTTTCTACACACTCATAACGTCATGAATTTGTAATATTTTCACTCCAGATTTTCAGACTTGACATTTTTCCACACCTCCTGATGATCAGTACAGCTGTCACTTTACATATCCTGCCTGAAATGTGTTTTCGCATGTCCAGTGCAGAATAGCGCAGTTACATAGAAACATAGAAACATAGACTTTGATGGCAGATAAGGACCACCTGGCCCACCCAGTCTGCCCATTTCCCTTCCTGTTGGATAAGCTGCAGATTCTAGTTAACCAACAGCCTAATTCCTGCAAACCTCCACTACAGTTGCCTTATGTCTGTCCCATGCATGTTTGAATTCCCCCACTGCTTTAGACCCAACAACCTCCCCAGAATGGCGGTTCCACGCATCCACCACTCTCTCTGTGAAAAAAAATGTCCTCACATTACCCCTGAGCTGTCCCCCCTCTATCTTTAAATTGTGCCTCCTTGTTCTTACACATCTCTTTTTCTGAAAGATGGTACCCACCTGGACTTTGTTGATTCCCTTGAGGTACTTGAAAGTTTCTATCATGTCCCCTGTCCCTCCTTTCATCAAGGGTATACATATTAAGTTCTCTCAGTCTCTCTTCATATGGTTTCTGATGCAGACCCTGCACCATTTTAGTTGCCCTCCTCTGGACTGCTTCCATCCTGTCTATGTCCTTGCGTAGATGGGGTTTCCAAAACTGCACACAGTATTCCAGATGGGGTCTCACCAACTGTCTGTACAGAGGGATAACCAATTCCCTTTTTCTACTTGTGATGCCCCTTCTTATGCATCCCAGTATCCCCCTGGCTCTCCTTACTGACTTCTCACATTGCTTACCCACCTTTACGTCATTTGATATGACTATCCCCAAGTCCCTTTCCATTTTTGTTGTTGTTAGTACCTCCCCTGCTATTTTGTACTCTTCTCCTGGGTTTTTGTTTCCCAGGTGCATTACTTTGCACTTCTTTGCATTGAATCTAAGTTGTCATATGTCTGACCATTCCTCCAACCTTACCAAGTCCCTTCTCATCCTTGGTACCCCCCCTTTTGTATCAACTCTATTACAGATCTTTGTGTCATCCGCAAAGAGGCATACCTTTCCCTCAGACCCTCTGCAATGTCACCTATAAAGATGTTAAAGAGGACTGGACCCAGTACTGTGCCCTGAGGTACTCCACTAGTAACCCCCCTTTCTTCAGAATGTGTTCCATTCACTATTACCTTCTGTGTCCTGTTGTGCAGCCAGTTTGCTACCCAGGCTACCACCCTGGAATGCACTCCCAGGCTGGCTAACTTGATTATTAGTCTTTTGTGCGGGACTGTGTCAAATGCCTTGCTAAAGTCTAGGTAGGCCATATCCACAGCCCCTCCCTGGTCTATTGCTTTGGTCACCCAGTCAAAGAAATCAATTAGATTCATCTGACATGACCTTCCTGCTGTAAATCCATGCTGCTTTGGGCCCTGTGTACCACTGGCCTCTAGGTACTCAACAATTCTTTCTTTCAGAAGTGATTCCATCATTTTCCCTACCACTCAGGTCAAACATAGTTTCCTGCTTCTGCCTTGCTCCCACTTTTGTGAAGGGGAATCACATCTACCCTCCTCCAGTCCTCAGGTACCACCCCATCCTTCCATGATTTGTTAAAAAGTATGGTCAGTGGTGTCACTAGGTCCTCCCTTAGTTCTTTTAGGATTCTGGGGTGAATCCCGTCTGGCCCCATTGCTTTGTCCATCTTGAGTTTTAGGAGTTCTTTCAGGACTCTTATTTCTGTGAATGGACTGGTGTCAACTCCCCTACCCAGAGAGCTTCTATTGTCTGGTTTAGGTAACTCCTCCTCATCTTCTTTTGCAAATACTGAGCAAAAGTATTCATTCAGTATCTCTGCCTTTTAACTGTCTCCCTCTGCCCACCTCCCCTCTCCTTTACTAATCTTTACTATTCCTCCCTTAACCTTTCTATGCTCCCTAATGTACCTATAAAGGTTGTATCCTCCTTCTTAACTGAGTTGGCTATTTTTTCCTTGGTTTGGGCCTTTGCTATTCTGACTGCCTTCCCCACTTCTTTCTGCCTTAATTGTTACAGTTCCCTGTCGTGCTACTTCTGTGATTCCTTATACTTTTTGAATGCAGCCTTTTTCTCCTTAACCTTTGCTGTGCAAAATCACTTTTTGGGACAGTTTGAGAAAATGACAGTGACACTGTTCATGAGCAGAGGTCCTAAAATGCCTATGTTGAAAATTTGGTGCCAAAACTCCATAAAATGACTGTGTTGCAAGCATCTGTTGCACAGTTTCCATGCACCCTTGTAACTTCACAAATTTGCAATACTTCCATGCCAGATTTTCAACACTGGCATTTTTTCACACCACCTTATGAACAGTACAGGTGTCATTTTTCACAACCTGCCCAAAATGTGTTTCCGCACCTGTGGCACACAATGGCGTGGTCGCTGTGAGAAATCAACTTTTGGGGCAGATTAACAAAATCACAGCGCCACTGTTCATAAGGGGAGGTCCCAAAATGCCTATCTTACAAATGTGGCTGCCAAACTCCCCAAAATAATTGGGTAACGGATGCGTGTTGCACAGTTTGTATGCATGCTCATTGCTTCACCAATATTTCATATTGTCACTCCAGATTTTCAATGTTGCCATTTTTTTACATCTCCTCATGAACAATACAGTTGTCATTCTCCACATCCTGCCCAAAAATGTGTTTTTGTCCATCTGTCGTCAAATGGCACAGCCGCTGTGCAAGACCACCTTTCAGCTAACAAAGTGATTGTTCCGCTTTTCATGAGGTGGCCTGACAAGCAGCCCATGTTGAAAATGTGGAGTGAAACTACTAACACACGCCTACGGTGTTAGGGTTTCCAACTGTAGCACCCCAACTGGTACAGACTGACAGGCATCTGGGGTGTGACTTTGGATCATCGGATGTAATGCTCAAGCCATTCCACCCCCCCCCACCCTGCAGCCACTGACAGGCATCATGGTGTGTCTTGCACTGTTCAGCCACAAAGTTCACCCCACACTCCTATACTGCACTCATGTCAGTGTATTTCCTTATGGAATAGGGTAAGTATAACACCCAAAGACCCCAAAGCATACCCCGACACTTGTCAATGTCTACAGGGTAGGGTGAGGTACAATGGCATGAGTGTTATAGCTGGCAACCCAAAGGCACACCCCAATGCCTGTCACTCTCTACAGGGTGGGGTTGGCGTCACTTCAATACTTCACTGCCATTCCTATTATGCATCTCTAGCTCCAGCACTGCCAATGCCAATGCCAGCATGACAACATTCGGCATTGACAAATGCTTGTTTATAACTGCTGTAACTATGTTTCTAGGTTGTACCCTAACTTATTCCAAGTGATAAATGTTCTGCATATTTTTCTCTAACATAAGTTGCTCACTCATGCTCCACAGTGCTTCCACCCACGACAGTGAAGAAAACCAAAATATTCTATGAATCTTGTTATACATGAGTGTGAAGTCACACTCATGTATAATGGGAACTGACAGATGCTGGTTTCAGTGTGTCATACCTGACCAGAAATTCTATACTATATCTTGAACAGATTTCATTTGAAAGACTAAAAAGAATGTGAGTAGCATGGTGAGAGACATTAATAATAAAAGAAAATTCTTTAATCATATCAGAAAAAGAGGACAGTCAAAAACAGTGTTACCACTAAGTAAAGAGTCTGTGGAGGGAACAATGTCCAGATGATACTTTAATGGCAAATAAATAACTTGAATATTTCATTTCAGTATTTACTTCAGAGATGTTGATCTGCCACATATGAATGACAGATTCAAAGGATTGGCAGAGGATGTTTGCAGCACAGTAGTTATCACCACTACAGTAGCTTAGCTGCCGAATAATTAGTTAAGAAGAGAGTAAAACAAGCATTTGCCAATGCCAAATGTTTGCTTGCATGGTGTATGTGTCAGGGGTGTATTAAAGTTATGAGCCTGAGGAAGCAAACCTTTTTTTTTCCCAAAACTAACTTTTTAGCAAAAAAGAAAAAACAATTATGCCATGTAAATTACCAGTGAAGTGGTTGGTGAACAGCTAGATCACTATATGTAGAGAGAATTTTCCCTTTATACAAGTGATTGCTGAGGTTAGCTGCCTAGAAAAAAAAATCTAGAAAGAAATAGACTGTTTATGACAATGTAGTATATTGTTTCTAAACTGAAATGCTGATGTATTGAGCCCACTACACTTTAGCCTTTGCACTGATTTTGCAATGAATGCTGATCTCTTGGGCCCCAGTACACCTCAGACTACCGCTATATTATAAGAGTATGTTAGCAATTGTTTTTATGCATCAGGGACGAGTTTCTCTTGCCAGTGTAATATTTCCTGAACTTAGAGCCCAGCTCAGTGTCTGGAGAGGCATTTAAAAATGACACCTCTAACCCTTCCACACCCTAAACAGTCAGACCTCCCACTGACCCTTAATATACATGCTGATCTACTGCAGCTAAGAGCCTGAGCACCTTATGAGTGGATCTGACTCTCCTTATGTGGGCAGGGTCCACTTGTGAGTGGACCTCACTAAAACGTTGGGTAACAGCCCCATCCACCAACTTATTGGTCATAGCTGCTGAACGAGGGGGAGGAGGAGTGAAGCTCACTAACCTGCATGGTCTCCCTCTGGACCATCCTTTTAATATGGCTGGTCCATCCTTTGCCTGCTTGCAAGTCCCAAACACTCTGACCTCATTTTCTGTCTTCCGCCTGCTCCAGTGAACACGAACATTCAATTTTCCCCGACACCCCTTATTTCCCATGGGAGGACTTCGGCCATTTTGTTCCCCACTCACTTGGCATGCCTCCACCATCTCAAGTAGCCATTTCCTCAGCCTAGTCCACTATCTGGAACACCCGATAATGTGAACGGGGCCGCACATGTGCAGGCAAATGTCTGCACATGGGCCCACAGCCAAGCATGCACAGTTACACAATGAACACCATGTTATGAATGGCAACCCTTCACCACAGAGCAGGATTCCCTTTCTTTTGTGCCCTTCACATTCATGCCATTGCCCCCACATAACCATTGGCCTCATAGACAGTTTATGGCACACAGAATTATACCACAAGCAATAGCTACGCGATACCAAAGCACAGCATTAAACAATGCATAGTGTTTTTAAGGGGCTAATTCAGCAGCACTGCCATAACATCTATACAGGCTCAGGCAGAAGCTAATCATATAGCTAACCATCACCACTTGACTTTTCTTCTGCTGCTGTGTGATGTATTCCTCTTCATTCAGTTGATCACTGATGGGATTGGATCCTCCTCTGTTCTGCCTGCTGCACTGGGCTATGAGTCGGAGTCACAAATTAGATAGCATACGCAAGCCAGCTTGATCTCATACCACTAGGGCTTCTCACGCTTAAATGATGTCATCCCATGTGGTTTCCGTAGCCGGGTTGCAGCAGGGGAATGAGAGAGTGGGGAGGACAGCAGCATAGGGAGGAAGCAGGAGGGATTTATTTGCAGCCGGGGAATGAGGGAGTGGGGAGAACAGCAACCGAGGGAGGATGCAGGAGGGATTTAGTTGCAGATGAGGAAAGAAGGAGTGGGGAGGACAGCAGCAGAGTGAGAAAGTGGGAGGGATTTATTTGCAGCCAGAGGGTCAGCCAGGGAATGAGAGACGGGGAAGACAGCAGCAGAAGGAGGGATTTGGGTTGTAATGGCTGCTATGCAAATGAGAGGAATAAAGCACATTCTCTCATTGGTGCGGTTCATTTCTCTCAAGTGAAGACCAGCTCCTACTATGAAATTCCAATGGCTGTCACACTGGGCTTCACCATTCATTGGTGTGTCAGGGTCATGCCCACTGTGCAGTGCTCTGCATTGGACTCATTCCTGACACACCTCTGAAATGTGATACTGTCCAAATGTATTTTCTTGTGCAAGCACACAACCAAACACAAAAAGGCAAGACATTGAGATGCCAGTTCTCACGGGGCTATCAACACAAGAATTTTTGTAAAACCTTTACTTTTTTTGCAAGCTTTGGAGGGTACAATATGAGCCTGCTGTTCACCAAGGCATCCTTGGAAATTAGGTTGTCACTCAGTGATTTTTCCGAAATAAAACTTGATTGTTTTTTTTAATCGGAAACAAATGTTTACAGTGTATTTAGAGCAACTAGTTCCATATTTTTTAGCTCTGAAGAACTAGAATATTAAAAATATCATCATGACCCTTTATTCCAAGTCTCCTCACTGTGTATATCGATAGAGCATGAGGATCGGTTCTTGGGCAAGCAATATTAAATACAAAATAGTTAAAACATATGCATGTGCGATGTGGCTGCTTCAGAAAAATGCAACAATCACTTTCTAGTGGGGGGGTGCCTTGAATTTCAAAAGGATATCAAAATTATAATAGTTAATAAAGGTTATGTCCCTGGACATTTCTCAGCCAATACCTGTTAAAAACAACAATACAAGGACTGTCCATGCTCCTGTTTTTTTAAGCTGTCAACTTCAATTTCAATTTCAATTTTTATTATTTTGGCTCGCACTTGCACACCAGGCAACGTCTTGTGGTAGTAGCAGATTTGGAGATGCAGTCACTGTTGGGTGAATGCAGGGCACACATCAGTAGGTGCATCCCTCATTCCCCAATAAGCCAGCAGCAGGCACTGACATCATGCATCCCTAATGTGGTCACCAGATCTAAGAAAAGGTCCACTGCAATGAGAGCAAAGCTCTCATGAAGTGGGACCATAACAAGCCTCCCGACGTGCACCCAACATGGCAGCAGTGACTGCCGCCACCTCCTGTCACAAAGCCAATGGAGAACCTACTCTCCATTGGCATAATGACCCCCCTCTTATTTAAAATGTATGCTGAGGGGGTGCCCCATCCCCTTTGGCATCATGCATCCCCCAACAGTTTTTCTTTGCTGAGGGGGAGCCTACTACCCATCGGCATAACATCTTCCTCCATTTTGTTGTGTGCCGAGGGGGGTGCCCAATCCCCCGTCGACTACAGCATCCCCCCAAAAACACTTAGGTGGCATGCTGGGAGCCCACCCCAGTGTGCCAAATCCCCTGAAAAAGAAAAACCATCCCGCAATGTTTTTTTTTTTTTTTTAAACCTGTAAAAAAGAAAACAGTCCCTCGTGGTCTCCCTGCCCCCTCCCACAACCCACGCCCACCCTCTGTGCACCCTGCCTCCCCACAACCACCCCTCACCTCATACTTATCTCCAGAGTCTGGCACAATGATCTTCGGTGGACAGGGGACATGTCTGCATTCTTCAAAGCCAACAGCGAACTGAAGAAATACCGGTAAGCTGTATAATGGCATAAATAGGTTTTTTTTCAACTTTGGTGCATATCTCAGCCATTTTTGGGAATTTTGGCACCACATTTTCAACATGGGGTTACTGGGACCCCTCCTCATGAATTCAGGCACTGACATGGCGTTATTCAGCCCAGAAAGGTGATTTCGCAGTCATTGCATGAAATCACCTTTCAGGACTGATTAATGAAATGACAGTGCCACTGTTCATGAGGGGGGACATTCAAAAAGCCTATGTTGCAAATTTGGTGGGAAAAATAAAAAAAATGGCTGTTTTACGAGCGTGCATTGTGCAGTTTCCATGCACGCTCATAACTTCGTGAATTTGTAATATTTTCACTCCAGATTTTCAATATTGGCATTTTTCCACACCTCCTTATAAACAGTACAGCTGTCATTTTACATATCCTGGCAGAAATGTGTTTTTGCATGTCCGGTGCAGATTAGCGCTGTCGCTGTGAGAAATCAGTTTTAGAGACAGTTTGAAGAAAGGATGGTGACACTGTTCATGAGCAGAACTCCTAAAATGCCTATCTTGAAAATTTGGGGACAAACTTCCATTAAATGACTGTGTTACAAGCATGCATTGCACAGTTTCCATGCACCCTTGTAACTTCGCAAATCTGCAATATTTTCATGCCAGATTTTCAACACTGGCATTTTTACACACCTCCTTATGAACAGTACAGCTGTCATTTTTAACAACTTGATCTAATTGTGTTTTCAAACCTGTGGCACGCATTGGCATGGTCACTGTGCAAAATCAATGTTTTGGACAAATTAACAAAATCACAGTGCCACTGTTAATGACGGGAGGTCCCAAAATGCCTATGTTAAACATGTGGTTAAAAAAAATTCCCAAAATAATTGGGTTACGGACGTGTGTTGCACAGTTTCTATGCATGCTCATAACTTCACCAATTTTTCATATTTTCACTCCAGATTTTCAACGTTGTTATTTTTCACATACTGCCCAAAATGTGTTTTTGCCTTGTGTCACCAAATGGCATAGCCACTGTGCAAAACCACCTTTCAGCAGACATACATTATCCAAAAATACTGCACTGGAGAATGTTATAGTAGGATTACAGTAAGTAATGGCATATGACAGTAAGATCAGAGACAGTGTTGGGATTGCCATGTTCGAGCTTTAGGACACATCTACAAGTGAATCACCCTCTTGTAGAAGTAAACAGCTGTGCTGGTTGAGCTGCCCACTACTCACAAACTTGTACCTTGTCATAGGTTCAAAGACAGGAAATGCTCTGGGACATCACAATGTTGGATAACATGCTGGGATCTGTTAACTTCATTCTTGGGAACCCCTCCCCCCCACGAATGTAAGGTGTACAGTAGGGAAAGGGGAAACTGTTTAACCGGGAAAGGCATACTAAGCTGAAGCTTGTTTCCAGGTGCGATCTGGGAGCATAAGAAAGTTAACTGACTTGCTTGGGGTGGGGTCACACAGTATGCAAGTGGGGGCTTTGGGGCTGTTTGATTCAAATCATCCAACTCTACAGGTTTGCAGTTCAGTGCCCTAAACCACAGTGCTATATTACCTCCAATGTACTGTATGCGTGAATGGCTAGGTGCTCTGAAAATGCAATAAGAACACAATATAAATGAGGCAGGAAATACATAAATTACTACTGGACAGAAAGTGATAAAAATAGCTCAGCAAAGCAGAATGAATAAGATATTTCCCCCCCAGTCTAAGGTAAAATTAATTAGAAGCTGGACCCTTCTGCCATTAGCCCCCAAAAAGAAAGTTGTATCCCAGGTTTTCATTACTCAGCACATCTCAAAGTCTTAACACCCCATCCCCTTTTGGTGCTTCTGAAATTACACAACACTAGAACTTTTGAGACATGTAAAAATTCTATGCTCTCTCCACTTCATGTACTGCTGTAATCAACAGATGCATTACGTTATATATTTACGATCACCATAATCTGCAAAAAAAAGTTTGGTTTAAATAAATAACACACACTAAACAAGATGCAAATTGGCAAAACAACATATATACATAGCTGTTTTTCATCCAGATTGTTAAACCTTTACGGCCCTAGCAACAATGTAACTTTTAAGCTAACTGTTTGGTCTGTAATTTCCGATGGGTACAACAAAAGGCAACAATGATTACCTAGCAAAACCAAGCAATGTGTTCTTAAGAGGCGACTACGGCAACTGAATAATACCTAGAGTGTAGAATATCTTACTGTGAAAAGACAAAGCTTTGAGGGCAAATTCTTCGAAAAAGAATATATTGTAATGGCAGCAGCATTAATCACTGTATAGGGAGTCTGCTAATAAAACGCAACCTGCTCGGGGAAAAAAAAAACGTTGGCAACTTCAATTTGCAATTGCAAAGGACATTTAAAACATGGAACAGAACTTAGAGTTGACTTTAAAGGATCGGTGGTAAAAATCAAGTTTGCAATCAGGCAGGGCTTCCTCGCATGATCAGTCGCCATGCTTAAGATATGTTTTCCTTCTGTCTTTAAGTAGACACTGAAACTAGGTCAAAAAACTTTTTTTTCTTCTTTTCTTTTAGCCACTAGACTGAAACCTCCACAA
Organism: Neoceratodus forsteri; assembly: GCA_016271365.2. Lineage (NCBI taxonomy): Eukaryota > Metazoa > Chordata > Ceratodontiformes > Ceratodontidae > Neoceratodus > Neoceratodus forsteri. The sequence continues at coordinate 462,825,296 of CM028129.1, forward strand.
AGAGCCCCATGGAGCTCTGCTTTCCAAACTACAATAGCAGGGCTAATTACATCATAGAAACCAGCCAATGATACTGTAACAAGTAGGCAAACAAAGAGGAAAAAAGAATGAAGGCCAAAAACTCTTATCAATCAAACCTCCAACAAGAAATGCTATTATCTGGAAAATAAAAAAATTGATCCGACAATGAAGAGTTTCTTTGTGCTCATGTTTTTTATTATTGCCCCAGACATTTTGTCTTTGCTCCACACAGTATCACTAACTGGCTAAATAACATAAAATTAAATAAATTAAGGAAACCCAGAAAACAGCTAACTCTGTTATTAAAGTCCGAGATTCTGATTGGCTCTCTGCTGCCTTCCAGATTTTCAAAAGAGAAGCCCCTGTGAGATCCTATTGAGCAGACTGGTATCCATTAGCCCCAGTCTAATCTGGCTTTGATAAAAGCGTGATCACACCCACATTACTGCCATTTTCAAGTAAATCTGTCCCCACTGATACTATGTAAATGAACATGAAAACCATCTGGTTAGGTGCCGTAATGGTGTTTTCATCTTGAGGAAAATGTTTCACAATTTGCATAGCTATAGATACATAATAATACTCCATCGAATAAAAGTTACTGTACAGAGACAAACCAGATCAGCAAAGCAGCCAGGGAATGAGGGAACAGGAGCAGGGAGAACAGCAGCAGAGGGAGAAAGCAGGAGGAATTTATTTCCAGCTGGAGGGTCATCCGGGGATCGAGAGACCAGGGTCAACAGCAGCAGAGGGAGGAATTTAGATTGTAATGTCTGCTATGCAAATGAGAGGAATGAAGCATGCTCTCTCATTGGTGCAGTTCATTTCTCTCAAGTGAAAGCCAGTCCCCACTGTGACATTCCAATGGCTGTCACACTGGGCTGCACTGTTCATTGATGTGTCAAGGTTGCGCCTATTATGTAGTGCTCTGCATTGGACTCATCACTGACACCCCTCTGAAATGCGGTACTGTCCCAAGGTGTTTTCTTGTGCAAGCATGCAAGCAAACACAAAAAGCACAGGGATTGGATGGCGTGTATCTGAGGGAAGTCAAAGAGCTACAGTACAGTACATAGTACTATGACTCTGGCAATGAATTTTTAAATGTTATTGGAGCCTGACAAGGTGCCCAGGAACTGGAGGAGGGGAAATGTAACTCATCTGTTAAAACAAGGAAAGTTGGCCATGTTGGACATGTTTTTTGAACTTCAGCTTGCACACCTTGAAATCCTCCACTCATTTTGCTGCATCTATCATATCCCTGACCACGAAGATTGTTAAGGTCCAGGCTGACTTCCTTAAGACTGCTAAGAAGAGTGTGAGTAAGCCCACTGCCTGATAAGTCATGAACAACAGGGAAGAAAAGAAAGTGTTCCACTGTGTTATCATTCTTCATGTATCATACAGAAGCAGAGAACTGTTCTTGAATAGAAATATCTGTACTCTTATCTGTATGAACACTGAAATATTTAGCTCAGTTAACTTCTTTTACTATTTGTTCTGTGACTATTTTGTAACATTCTTCAAGGATTGTATTTTGTGACTGCCAGTTTATGTATGTTGCATGTGCTCAACTTGTTGCTAAATGTTGTGCTAAAATTTCTCCTGCTTCAAGTCCCAGTCTAAGAGCTGCCCGGAATATACCTTCATTGTTTTTTGACTTTTCGTTAGGATCAAGTGGTCCATAATCATGATGATCCCTAAGGGGCAATTCCTGGCTACTTCAAATAAGGACTTTCTGAATGATAGGAACAAGATGTTTATAGTTTTCTTTTACTGTCCTCAATTGGGCATTATCAAACATATTTCTTATAGCTTCTCTTTCGCCTGTGAAATATTGTGCAAAGCAATCTGCTTCCTTCTTAGCTGCCATGTGATACTCAGTACATGGATATTTATTAAAAATTTCAATAGTATCTTTGTATTTATGAAGTGATTCAGTAACCAAGGTTTGAACAGCCTGTGAGTTGCCTTTCCCTACACTAATCTTTTGCAAACAGCACACAAATTCTGCAGAAACCACCATGTGCAGCACTATATGAACGCCATGGAAATCTGGACAACTACAGTATCTGGAAAGAACAATTTTTACTTCCTTGAGGAACTAGGGGAAAAGAGAAAGTTGTATCAGGACTCCAAGCTGATTTTAGGAGGGAATATTTTTGATCATTACTTATGTTCACTTTCTTATCAGTAAAATGCCCAGTATCTAAACTATGAGGAACTGTTAAGAATCTGTCAGCAATGGAATTATCCACTGTAATATACATGCACTCTGATGTGTCAGCAGCAGATTCAACAGGAAATTCAGAAGGAGGTGAGTTTATTGTTGATGCAGGTGTTAAGAAAGATACAGGCAATTTTTCTGGAGGATTCAAAACAGTCTCTTTCATGGAGTCTCCGCTGTTGTTACTTGGACCACATAAATTAGAATTGGAGGACTGTGAATCTCCTGCTCTGCCCACTGAGAAAAAAGTCATAATAAATGATTGCTTACTTCTTTTCCTCATATTTGCAGTAAAGCTGACACAGATATATTAACTGAGGCAGAATTTCTTTTAATAAAGAAGTATTAATAAAGTATTGTGTTGTTGAGAACTTATTTGATTTCAAACACTTGTATAAGACTTATCTTCATGGAAGACTAGGAGATTGATAAGTGCTCAAAATAAGTGTCAGTGGCTCAGCAGATTGCACATTCATCTCTGAGGCAGGAAGAGCTGAAGATTGTCGGTTCAAGCCCCACACCAGGCAGCTGGGATAAAAATTCCAGTTCTGGCACTGTAGTACATCATGAGGGGATGCTGCACTTCTAAGGTGATATCTTTCAGATACGTTAAACCAAGGTTCCCATTTGCCTTTTCTAGTCATTTTTCAGGTGGATGTTAAAGATCCAATGGCACTTCTTGAAAAGAGTAGGGTGATTTCCCTAGTACCCTGGCCAAAGTTCCCCCATTCACTAAAAATACCACCAACAGCTTAATCTGGTTCAGTTTCAGTTGGCTACCATCTGTAGCAAACCCCTCCCCAATGCTGAGGCTGAAAATAGGCAGAATTGTCTAGCCTTCCTTTCCCAGTCAAAACTAACTAACTAACTAACTAACTAACTAACCAAGCATCTTTACTGGCAAACAAAGGTCAATGCAGTGTGAAACCCTCTAAAATATCATTGTAAAGACTTATGATGTCTAGTCCTAGATTATCAGGAGGACCTATGTAGCTGTCAGGCTGCAGCAGAATATATTGGTCACACTTCATAACATAAATCAACTTTTAACTGACATCAAAATGCTAATTATTCTTAACAGTTTGAGGGAAAAGGTGTGTCTTTTCACTCACTAGTGAGTTATGAAAAACATGTCTGTACTGGCAAACAGGCTGCCACACACTCTGATGTCCTTCTAAGTTTGTTTAAACACTTCTGAGCAACACAATAAACAGTGAACTGTCAGTATCAGCACTTATGCAGCTGGCAGGCCACGGCAGAATAGACTGGAGTGAAATCAACTTTTAATTGACAGCAAGCTGTAAATTACTCTGAGTAAGAATCTTGAGGGAAGAAATGTATTTTCACTTACTAGTGAGTTACGTAAAAAAATGCCTGTACTGGCAGATGGAGTGCCACACACTCTGACACCCCTCTAATTTTTTTAAACACTTATGAGCAACATAAAAAATTGTGATGTGAACAGTCAGTGTCAGCACTTATGCAGCTGGCAGACAACACCAGAATATACTGGATGGAGAAAAACCAATTGTTAATTGACAGCAAGGTATTAATTACTATGGGAAAGGGTAAGAGTCTCTAGGGAAGAAATGTGAGTATTGTTGTCAACTTACAGTACTGAGTTACAAAAAAATGCTTGAACTAGCAAATGGAGTGCCACATACTTTGATGCCCCTCAAATTTTTTGTAAACACTTCTGAGTAACACATGCAGTGAACAGCTAGTGATACATACATAGATACATAGAAATTGTCTGCAGATAAGGACTGCTAGGCACATCTAGTTTGCCCAGTGTCAGCACTTATGCAGTTAGCAGGCCACAGCAGAATATACTGGATGGAGAGAAATTAACTTTTAGTTGACAGCAAGATATACATTACTCTTGATAAGAGTCTTCAGGGAAGACATGTGCTTTCCCTTACTAATGAGTTACGTAAAAACAAAAAAAATGCTTGTACTGGCAGATGGAGTGCCACACACTCTGACACCCCTCTAATTTTTTTAAACACTTATGAGAAACACAGCAAACAGTGAACAGTCAGTGTCACTGATTGAGATTCTGCTAACTGCTTCAGAATCTGAAGCAATTAAAATTAAGGGAGCACACATACAGCAGTGAATCAGTGATCTCAGATTTAATCCTCCAGAAAAGTTCTGATTTCCCCTCCCCACCCCTGATTACACACTGTCTGCTACAGGAATACTAGATGGGAAACTATGCAGACCCAGTGTGTTCTGTCTCAGAGAGGCTCTGATTCCCTCTAACCTCGAGAGCAAAGCTCGAGAGGTGTGTAGGATTATGAACCCCGAGGTGGCAGAACACACTGGTAATGCATAAAGTTGCTCATCCTGTATTTGTGTACTATATAGTATTAAGTGAAATGTGTGCATTTTCCCCAGAGACCCCATCCAATGAAATACATAGAAACCTATTTGCTTTTGCCTAGATTGGCAAACAGTTTTACTTCATTAAAGTTCTTAATTTCATACACTGTTTGTCATCATCATCATCAACATCATTCTTATTTACATAAGCATTTCTTTACAAATCTTCCATTTCATCAATTTCATATATATCCCTAACCATTATTTTATATACATATCTTATATATAAATATACACATTCATGCCTTGTAATTCTTTCCCATTTATTTTATTTCTTCTTCCCCCATATGTACACATGGGGGACCACTCTCCTTATCTTCTTTTCTTCTCCAGGCACTAATGTACTCTACTGTCCTGTATTTGCAGCCTTCTGTGTCCACCTGTCAGCCCCCTCCCTCTTCCCCCCAATTCTTAATTGCCTTCCTTAATTGCCTTCCTTTCATTTTCTTCCTTATGACCGTCCACCTTCGGTCGACCCTCTATGCCCCCTTTTGGCATACCCAGAAATGGTGTCCACAATACCAGTTTGCCACCTGTCCACCTTTGGGTGCCTCCAACAAGCTTTCAGCTGGGTGGGTGGAAGGAAAACTCTATCACTAGCAAAAAAGTGAGGTCTGAGACTCTCAGAATCTGGTTTTAAACCCCTTAAACTCCTCCCCTTTAGCCCAATTTTGGTCCAAACATTATCTCCATTTGCTCTTCTAAGCTCCACCCATTTTGTGACCTCTCTTGTGAGGTCACTGGCCTCTAGTCCCTCCCATATTAGGGCACATTTTAACCACTACTGTTCCTTCCCTTTGACTCTGCTCCCATCCTGGTGACCTCACTTATGTGGACACCTGCCTCTCCATCCCCGCCCCCCTCCCAACAGCTGCCACCAGGCCAGCCCCATTGGCAAAGGCTCAGGGAACAACAGGGCCTGCCATTTGATGCTGACAAACTTCAATGTGTTTTTTTTTTCTCTTTTACAATGAATCTGACTTGTGCAGTCTCTAGACAGACTATTCTACCTCAGAAGGGTACAATCACATTCCATGACCTTTGAACTGTGGTAAAACAGCATTTTGAAAAGGATGGATTTCTATATAGTACAATGCTCCACTATACACTATAGAGATGCACAGCCTGCACTGGTGACTGAGATTCTATCTGCTTCAGAAGTTGAAGCAAATTATTAAGGCACTGGCAGCACAAACAGTAATCTTGGACTCAGTCCTCCTGAAGAGTCTTGATTTTTCCCTCCCCGACCATACACTGTCTGTCCTACAACAACAAGATGCACTGGGTGGGCTGGCCACTGACTGAGATTCTGGCTGCTAAAGAAGCTTCAGAATTTGAAGCAATTTTAGTTGCAAGTGAAATTAAGAACACATACAGACACCCAGCAAATGAGACTGTGATCTACCAAAAGTTAACAGAAGTTGTTTTAGATTTTCTGGCTGCTAACTTCAGAACTGAAGCAATTTTTTTAAGCAATAAAGCAAACAAAATTAACTAAGCACACAGACTAGTCACACAGTGAGTCAGACTATGTGATCTAAATCTGTCAGAAGAGAAGAGTGAACAGAAACTGTTTTGAGATTCTAGGTTTCTTTTCTGGCTGCTGTTAAGCTTCACAATTTGAAGCAAAAATGTAAGCAAAGCACACATAATCACAGAATGAGTCAGACTGTGTGATCTGGCAGAAAACGTGAAGTTGTTTTTGTTTGAATTGCCCTCTGGTTGTCTGAACAACTAACACTAGCAACATCTCTTTCTCTGCAGTTTGAGTGACTGTCTCTGTACAATTAATGCATGGAGCACTGACTGGAGCAGCACCACTTGGCAGCATTTGTTGATGACTCCAACTCCCAGAATTGGCTGCTAATGCTGCAACTCCAAATTGATGGCCTCTGATTGACACAGGTGTTCACACCACCAGTACACCGACCTGACTGGACCAGATCCTCCTTCCAGCGCAAGCTCTGTGTGTGCATGGCACTTTGGCGATTAGGTGATACATCCAAACACATACATACATGATTCAAGTGTGTGTGTGTGTTTGGATGCAATTACATCAGATGTAAAGTGATTCTCTCTCCACCCCCCCACCTTGTGTTGGGGCAGGCTAAGATGGTATGCATTGAAACACCACTGCCACTGGGTGTCAAACATAAGGTTATTTTTTTTTCAACTCTATTTGTTCACCTGGTGGTCCGGGGCACCTCTCAAGCTGGCTCGCTCGGTGTTCCCCCAACTGATCACCTGAACCACATCCCCCGATTGAGACATCGGGATCAGGAGCCCCTGCTCTCCTGTCAGACCCATACAGGAGGAGGCTTAGGATCCCCAGGGGGTAGGGTTGGGATCATGGCCAGCATTGAACATGTGGGGATCGGCACCCAGAGACCAGCCGTTGTCTCATCCGGACATCAGGGGTATTTTTCCTTTTTCTCTCTTGGAGTGTGGTATGCAATGATGCCTGACACAGCTGCCCTGCTTGTGTCTGCCGCACTCTACCCCTTGCATTCTGGCTGGTGTCCCTGCAGTGTCCCTGATCTCCATTGGGGCTCACCAGAACACCGAACAACCCTGGAGCCCTCCCCAGGGAGAGTAGAACTGTCCTCCAGATGCTCAGTCTTCTCCCTCCTCTGCTGGCCCCCATCAGCCTGAGTCTGTCACTGAACCTGGGTTACTGGCATGGCACGAGGTGTGGCATCCAGCTCCTCAACCTTCCGTGCCCTCGGACCAGCTCAGACATAAAGGTTAGAGTGTTTGATGCGTGGAACTGCCTTCCTGGGGAGGTTGTTGGGGCTAAAACAGTGGGGGAATTCAAACATGCATGGGACAGACACAAGACAATTGTAGTGGGGGGTGGCAGAAAGTAGGCTGCTGGTTAACTAAAATCTGCAGCTTATCTAGTAGGTAGGGAAATGGGCAGACTGGGTGGGCCAAGTGGTCCTTATCTGCCGTCAAAGTCTGTGTTTCTATGTTACATACAAAAAATCATCATATTCTACTGGGTCCATATTCTTAAAGCAGTAGTGTAAAACCACTAGAACAGTGAGCTACATTACATTCTCCATAAGAGAAAAGAAAAGGTGGGTCAAAATGCAAAACTGTGAGACATTTGTCACACTTCTCCTCTTAGAAATTAACAGTCATATAAATATATGCATATTCTTTGCATAACACTACGTTAATGCAGACAATAGGGTTGTAAAATGCAAAGCGCACAAAGACGGGAAATGAAAAACATTAGGGATTTGGGTCTCTGGAGTATTGCTAAGTCAGTGGTGGGGTCTTACTAGGGGTTATCATATCTAATGCCCACCCCATCCCCCCAGCCCATAGCCTCCTATCCAAAGCACAAGACACAGCTCCAAACTACTGCCTCATAGTGATACAGTATGGCCAACATAATCTGTCAGAGCTTTCTTCATGCAGGGCCCAAAGACATCACATTTGACCTCACCTGATCAGGGGAGGGGTGGGTATTAGGTTGACAACCCCAAGTAAGATGGTAGACCCTACCACTGATTTGCCAATACTCCGAAGACCCAAATCCCTAATGTTTTTCAATTTCTGTCTGCCTTAACATTGTTTTTTACAAATTATTTCCATTCTTTTTGTGATAGTGGAATTGTATCCTCATTTGTGCAGGTCCCATCAGGACATGCACAAAATAAGATTAATACAGTATTGGAGACAATCCTGAACCAGTGCATGGGCCTAGCAGGCCCCGGCACACATGTCGATACCTAGTGGGTGAGGTTCCCCTACCCAACACAGGGTGTGGCATCTGTGCCAACACACTGCTATGTCCCTACCCAAGCCAGGGCTGGTGCTGCATGGTGCAGCACCTTCCCCATCAGCCTTGTCCCAGTAAACTGGCTCACTGAGTTCACACTTGAACTCAGCTTACTGGCATGGTAAGGCAACGCGTTCCCCAGTGGTGCAACAGACATCCCTGCAAACAATGTTACTTAATACAATTTTTGTTTTTTAATATTTTGACCCCAAACACTCAACATAGTGTTCTTATGATCCCACCACATAAACCCCATAGGTGAAACTGTTCAAATCTGTGCTGAGCCACCATTACGCACCACAGGTGCAAAAACATGTTTCAGACAAGATCTGAAAAATGACTGCTCTACTGTTCATGAGGTGGCGTGAAAAAATGTCTAGGTTAAATATTTGGAGTCAAAATATTGAAAATTACCAAAGTCATGAATGTGCATAAAGACATTTCAATGAATGCATGCAACTCGGTCATTTTTAGGAATTCTTTTCACCAAATATTCAACATGGCCTTTTAGGGAACCCACCTCATGAACACTGTTGGTAAAATTTTGTTATTCAGTCCTGAAAGGTGATTTTGTGCCACCACAGTGTAATCACCTATCTGGTCCGATTAACAAAATGACAGTGACACTATTCATGAGGTGGGGTCCCAAAAAGGTCTTGTTGAAAATCTGATGAAAAAATTCAAAAAACTGGCAATGATATCAAAATAAGTTCAAAACACCATTGAAATACATTATACGGCACTGACCTGTGTTCCTCAGTTTGTGGTTAGGCTGCAGACGTGTCCCGGTCCATGGAAGATATCAGCATTCAACCTCTGATAGTAAGTATAAGGTAAGGGGGGGTGTGGGATGGTGGGTGCTCAGCAGGAGGGGAGGGATGGGGGAGGGGATGGTGAGGATTATGAGGGACAGTTTTCTTTATTTTAGGGTTTAAAAAAATTAAAGACATTGTGAGACATTTTTTTTCTTTTCAGATACTGATTCAAACAAGAATTTTCAGATAATATGTATGTGTATTGGACAACTAATCATTTTCAACATTGTATAAATGTCCGCCTTAACTATTTTTTTACATATGCAAATATTTTAAAATTGTATAAATGTGCGATGTATGAGTTTGTTCATCCAACGGAATGATGCTGGTTTTCAGATTTGTGAAATCTATGTATTAGATTAGAGTTATGTTTTTAAAACACAGGACCACCTTGTAAATATGACCTTTTGTCCTGATGGTGTGATGTCAACTTTCCTGTATAAAAATAAAGATGTTACTACTACTACTACAAATAAATAAAACTATTTCAGGACACACTGTCCAAGCTGTTGGGAGGTGTACATGTGAACATAGGGACTGGGCCTCCCCAATGTTGGCACTTAATAAAAAAAAAACTGTCTGAGGAGCATGGGGTATCTGACAGGTGGCTATCCCTATGTCGGATCATATACAAAAAGGGATATTTAAATAAATAATAATAAAAAATAAATAAATACATGAATAAATACACTGCCATCAGGGACTGTGGCTCCCGGTGTGCAGATACAGTTCAAGACAGTGGCACAGTCAGGATGGTGGGGCTATAACGACCGTAGGCCCGTCCCTGACACAGGAGTCATGATGCATCTAGTTTTTTTACTATATGGCACATCTGTCGTTTGTTAGTAAATGACAGCTGTGTCATATAAGGCAACCAGCTGTTGTCTTACTATATTTGGCTCATACTTCATTACCTCAGTTCATGGCTCAGCTTTGGAGAATACAGAGGAATCTTGGTCCACAGAGGATGACAGCATATGACCCTGGCAGGTAAGTATAGGGTAAGCAGGGGTGCTCAGTGTGAGGGTCGGGGTTGGGGAAGAGGAACAGCAGTGATGATGAGGGACTGTTTTCTTCATTTCAGGTTTAAATAATTAAAAAAAGACATTGGGGACGGTTTTCCTTTTTGCAAGTATACCTATGAAATTAATCTATTTTGGGACAGTGGGGGTGGGCTCCCCAGTGTCCCACCCTGCTTGGGGGTGGTTGAATTAGATGAAACAATGGGTTGAGGGGGCAGGCAGCATCCGACATTGGGGGTGAGCATCCTGGTGTCAGACTCTACAAATAAATAAATAAATACACTGCCACTGGTGATCGGGGCCCCGGTGTGCAGATACAGTTGAAGGCACTGCACAATCAGGATGGTGGGGCTACAATGACAGTAGCCTCATCCCTGACCTTCAAGTCACAACAGCAGCAGCAGGGGCTGCACTACTGTATATGACACAGCTGTCATTTATTTAAGACAGCTGTGTCGTATAGTGCAAGCTGCTGATTTTGCAAAAATTCAGTTATGAACAGAACGTTAATTGTTTTGAACTGCGCATGCTCAGAAATGGAACATTTTTATGTTGCTTGCACGCATGTGCAAGAAACATAGTGCCATCATCGGAGATTTCGGAGGTGTGTCACCTCCTCCTCCAATTCAGTCAGTGTGCTGGCAGACGCGGCCCCTGTAAGCCAATGCATTCTGGAGCTGTCTATGACACGCTCCAAAATGCAGTGGCATACAGTTGAAAGGGGGAGCTACGCTTCAGTGAGCACCAATAAGATATCAGCTGCTCATGTGCAGCTCCCCCCAAGACACCCACACAGGCGTGTGCGCCCCCACTCCCCGCACGCACTGTATAGCTGATGGGGTGCCCAATCCCCATCGGCTGAGTTCACGTCCCCATCGGTATTAAGTGCCATGCTGGAAGCCCACCCCGCGTGTGGCGATCCTTGGCTGGCGGGGTGCCAATCCCCGTCGGCTGAATGCCCCCGTCCTTGGCACCCGCGCTGGGAGCCCACCCCAGTGTGGCAACAAATCTCATGTTTGGCCAGGGGTGCCCAATCCCCATCGATGAACACCCCCCAGCATCCTTGTGCCGCACTGGGAGCCCACCCCAGCGTGGCAAATGTCCGCGTAGTCAATTTTTTAAAATACCTGTAAAACAAAAGCGGTCCTTGGCCTTTGTCTCACAACCCCCTCCCACCAACCCGCACCCCCCACTGTGCACCCAGCCTCCCACACACCCCTCACCCGATACTTACTCCAGACGCGATGATCTTCGGTGGACCGGGAACATGTCTGCACTCTTCAAAGCCGACCGCGAACTGAGGAAATGCCGGTAAGCTGTATAATGGGCTAGATAGGGGGGTTTCAACTTTGTTGCATATCTCAGGCATTTTTGGGAATTTTTGCACCAAATTTTCAACATGGGATTTTGGGACCCCTTCTCATGAATGATGTCACTGTCATGGCGTTATTCAGGCCCGAAGGGTGATTTCACAGTCACTGTGCATTCACTGCACAAAATCACCCTTCGGGCCTGAATAATGCCATGGCAGTGACATCATTGATGAGAAGGGTCCCAAAAACCCCATGTTGAAAATTTGGTGCCAAAATTCCAAAAAATGACTGTTTTACGAGCGTGCATTGCGCGGTTGCTATGCAGGCTCATACGTTCACGAAATTTCAATATTTTCACTCCAGATTTTCAACATTGCCATTTTACCACACCTTCTTATGAGTAGTACAGCTGTCATTTTTCACATCTCACCCAAAATGTGTTTCCACCCATGTAGCGCACAATGGCACAGTCGGTGTGCGAAATCAATGTATGGGACAAATTAAGAAAATCACAGTGAAACTGTTCATGAGCAGAGGTCTTAAAATGGCTATGTTGAAAATTTGGTGAAAAAATTCCTAAAAATGACTGTTTTACGAGCGTGCGTTGCGCAGTTCCTAAGGACGCTCATAAGGTCACGAATATTCAATATTTTCACTCCAGATTTCCAACATTGCAATTTTATCATGCCTTCTTATGAGTAGTACAGCTGCCATTTTTCACATCTCACCCAAAACGTGTTTCTACCCATGTAGCCCACAATGGCGCAGTCGGTGTGCGAGATCAATGTACGGGACAAATTAAGAAAATCACAGTGACACTGTTCATGAGCAGAGGTCTTAAAATGGCTATGTTGAAAATTTGGTGAAAAAATTCCCTTCAGATGTTCTGCAATATTACTAATGAAGACATTGAACAGAACTGGCCCCAGGACCGATCCCTGCAGCATCCCACTGGTCGCCCCCTCTCCCTAGACTGCATACCATTTACTACCACTCTCTGCCTCCTGTCTGTTAGCCAGTTTCTAACCCAGTTTACCACCCTTTCCCCCATGTCCAGCCTACCCAGCTAGTTTATCAGCCTCCTATATGGGATGGTGTCAAAGGCTGAAATCAAGGTAAGCATTGTCCACTGCCCCACCCTGATTCACTTCATTTGTCACCCAGTCAAATAAATCAACCAGATTTATCTGACACGATGACCCCGCTGTGAATCCATGTTGTCTATGGTCCTGGGTTCTGATGGCATCTAGATGCCCCACTATTCTTTCTTTAAGCAATGTCTCCATGATCTTCCCCACTACTGAGGTGAGGCTGAATGGCCTATTGTTCCCTGCCTTCTCCCTGCTGCCGGACTTGTGTAGAAGGACCACATGTGCCCTTCTCCAATTCACTCATGTTGAATGACTCAGTGAACATGGCTGCCAGAGGTACTGCTATCTCCCTTCGCAGTTCTGTTAATATCCTTGGGTGTATGCCATCTGGTTCCATCGCTTTGTCTACCTTCAATTTAGTGAGCTCCTGCAGGACTCTTTTGCCTTTGAATGGACTATTGTCCACCTCTTCACCCCCTTGGCAACTGCTGTACTGCTGTGGCCCTTGCCTCTCCCACTCTTCTGTGAATACTGAACGGAAAGACACAGTGGATGTCTTGGGAAGAAGGCATGAAACTGTCACTTCCAAATACCTAAACAGCACATACAAGCAAGCAACATTCGGCATTGACAAATGCTTGTTAATACATATTTTAAAAACTACTTAACAGCTGGATCTAAAAACCTCAAAAGCACATACCTTAGACCGATCTTTATCAAACCTGAAAGTTTCAGGTTTTAAAGCCTCCTGTTTTTTTAGTAATCGTATCAGGTGGCAAAGAAATGTCTTAAAATTTTCAAAAACAGAGACTTTTGCTTTTTTTGTACCTCTGTCACTTTGCTTTCCCTGAACTGATCTACATGAAATTTACAGAATTAAGAGTTTCCAAATTTCATGTTAATCAGTTGAAAGGGGGCAAAGTTATTAATGTGTAAAAACATGAGTTTGACATAGAAGTGCTTACTCAAACCTAATATACAGGCACAATACAGGCACTATTCTGCCTGTGTATATATATATATATATATATATATATATATATATATATATATATATATATATATATATATACATACTATATACACACACACACACACACACACACACATCTATCTATCTATCTATCTAGCGATCCTATTATAGGGTCACGACTGTGCCATAACTAGGGATGAGTAGCCTATTAGCCTGTTTAATATTAAACCTCAAATTTTTCACTTTAATAACTTTGCAGTTGATCAATGGATTTGCACAAAATTTGGCATGCGCTGTACTGTGGGGGTAGATCTCTTGATTTGGTAAGTTTCTTTTCAGTCGGATGTATGGATTCTGAGACTCAGATAGTGCTAAAACCTTAAGTGCTCTATTCTTGAAAGAGTTAGATTGCAGCAAGCCCTGGCTGCACCAAATGCACGGTGCATGGGGCTTGTGGCAATCCCAGGGCTGAATTCAGGATTCTCTAAGCCTGAGCCCTCCGTGTGCCACATAAGGTGAGTTAGATCAGCTTTTGCTGGTTTAATTACCCCAACCTTTTTACGAGGCTTGCACCAAGTCTTTGGCACAAGTCGCCATAAAAAGGGTGTAGTGTCGCAAAGGCATACAATCTACGAAAATAAGGCACACAGTGCACCAAAGTGTTCGGGGAAGCTGTGCCGTTGTCATAGGGCTTCTGTATGCCCTCTGCCAACCTTTGAGAATAGATCCCTAAAAGTCACAATTGTTTGCATTTTTTTCCTTATGGTGTGGAATTGTGTTGTGATTTTTCTACTATAGATGCAGTTTGGGTAACAGAACTGCCATGGTTTGTTTGGTGCACAAATATTAATCAGCTTCAAAGTTATTCAATTTTTAAGTTCCCATTGTTCTGAATGGGAATTTTCTTGTCCAAATTAGAGGTATAAAGTTTGACCAAGTATCAACCTCATGGAATAGGATTAACTCCTGTGAGATCCATTCCTTTTTCATGAGAATAAATCCTTTTTTTGCCAGCCACTATCTTGTTTTTTTTTCCAGGAACTAAAAAGCATGGAAAATAAATGGCATTTTGTCATTTTACAAATCAAACACCAGAAACTACCTAAATGGGCCCCATTTAGCTAGATTCTGGTGTTTATTTTTGACAATTACAGTCAGAAATAATTTTTCTGTGCATCCAAAATCCTGGGTGCCCAGCTTAGCGAGAGGAGTCTTCTGCAGCATTCTCTGTATGAGAACAGTGGATTTTATTTACTTCTGCAGCAACAGTTGAACTCCTGCTGCTGGATGCAGTGTGATGTCTGACTTCTCATTTTCCCTGGGGTCTAGTAGCACCCCTCACTCTCTGATCACTGCCCCCATACATTCCTTGGTGTCAAGTACCACCCATCCACCCTCTGATTGCTGTCTCCTAGTCCCACCTTTATTTTATTGCTATAATCTGACACCGGGATGCCCACCCCTGGTGTTGGATGTCCCCGCAGCCCCATGTTTTATTACTTAGCCAACATCAAAGAGCCCAATCCCCTTGTTGGCATGAAGAGTCCCTCCCAGCAGTGTGGGACACTGTGAAGCCCACCCCCAGTATTCCAAAATATTTCTTTATTGATGTCCTGTAAAAAGGAAATAGTCCCCTGATATCTTTTTATTTTTTAACCTGAAAAAAAGGAAATGATCCCTCATTGTCCCCACCATCCCTCTCCCCATCCCAACCATCCCACTGAGAACCCACCACATCACTGCCACCCCCTTACCCTTTGCTTATCACTGGAGATCCTAGGCTGTCATCTTCTGTGGACTGAGACACATCTGCACTCTTCAAAGCCAAACCATGAACTGAGGAATAAAGGTAAGTGTTGTATAATGTATTTCAATGGAATTTTGAATTTATGTTCATAAGTTTGCATTTCTGGGAATTTTTTCACCAAATTTTCAGCATGGCTTTTTTGGATCCCCAGCTCATGAACACTGCAACTGTCATTTTGTTAATCTGGCCAGGAAGGTGGTTTTCCTGTCACTGTACGAAGTCACCTTTTGAGACCAAATAAAATTAGAAACATAGAAGTTGACAGCAGATAAGGACCGCAAGGCCCATGCAGTTTGACCATTTCTTTTTCTACCTATTGAATGTGCCATTGGCCTTTGCTCTGTCAATGGCCTATCTATTCATACTCATCTGTATTGCTCCCTTATGCCTATCCCATGCCTGTTCGAAGCCCTGTACTGTATTCATATCCACCACTTCCTGAGGTAGGCCGTTCCATGCATCCACCACCCTTTCTGTGAAAAAGAACTTCCTCACATTACCCGTTAATTGGCCTCCCTCTAATCTTGTGCTGTGTCATCTTGTCCTGCTATTTTTCTTATATTGAAACATGCTAGACTCTTTTACCTTGTTAATGCCCTCAAGGTGTTTGAATGTTTCGATCCTATCACCTCTCTCCCTCCCTCCTTTGCTCTAGGGTTTACATATTGAGCTCTGATAATCTGTCCTCATATGATTTCTGATGCAGTCCCTGCACCATTTTTGTTGCCCTTCTCTGGACTGCCCCAATTTGGTTAATGTTCTTGTGAAGGTGTGGCCTCCAGTACTGCATGCAGTACTCCAGATGGGGCCTAACCAGTGTCTTGTGAAGAGGGATTATTACCTCCCTCTTCAGACTTGTGCTACCCCTACTAATACACTCCAACATTCCCCTAGCCTTACCTATTGCTTTAGTGGTCTGTTTAGATGATTTCAGGTCATTGGTGATGATGATGTCCAAGTCTTTTTCTTCCCTTGTAACTGCCAGCAACTCCCCTCCCAGCCTATAGGTGGCTTCATGGTTTCTCTTCCCTATGTGCATGATCTTGCACTTCTTTGCATTAAACCCCAGTTTCCACTCTTCCGACCATTTTGCTAGTTTATCCAGATCTCTTCTCATTCTGCCTACCCCATCTGGATCATCTACTCTGCTGCAGATCTTGGTGTCATCTGCAAAGAGACAAACCTTACCTTTCAGTCCATCTGCAATGTCACTGATGAAGATATTGAAGAGTACTGGCCCCAGGACTGATCCCTGAGATACCCCATTCGTGACTTGCATCTCTTCTGACTGTATAACATTTGCCACCACTCTCTGTTTTCTGTGCATCAACCAGTTTTCTTCTCAATTGACCAACTTCTGACCCACCCCGAGCCTACCCAGCTTATTAATCAATATTTTATGTGGAACAGTATCAAAAGCTTTGCTGAAGTCAAGGTAGGCAACATCAACTGCTCCCCCTTGATCCGCCACTCTAGTTACCCAGTCAAAGAAATCTATGAGATTAGTTTGATAGGACCTTCCTTTTGTAAACCCATGTTGTCTTGGATCCTGTGCTCCTATGGATTCTGGGTGTTGCACTATCCTTTCCTTAAGGAGTGCCTCCATAATCTTGCCCACTACTGAGGTAACACTGACTGTTCTGTAGTTCCCTGCATCCTCCCTGCTACCACTCTTGTGGAGTGGGATCACATGAGCCCTTCTCCAGTCTTCTGGGACCTCTCCTGTGCTCAGAGACTCACTAAACAGTTCTGATAATGGCTCTGCTAGTTCCACCCTTAGCTCCTTTAGTACCCTGAAATGTATGCCATCGGGTCCCATTGCCTTGTCTACCCTGAGCTTATCGAGCTCTTGTAGGACCCTTTCTTCTGTGAAGGGTCTAGTGCACACTTCTCTCCCCCCTGTGTCGATGGTGCTGAGCTGTGGGCCTACCTTCTCTTCGGTAAATACTGAGCAGAAGTATCTATTTAGGATAGATGCTTTTACATGGTCCTCCTCCTCACATGCCCCCTTTTCCCCTTTGATCTTAGCAATACCCCCTCTGGACCTTCTCCTTTCACTAATGTGAAATTTCACCACCAGTGTTCATGGGGTCCCAAAAAAGGCCATGATGAAAACTTGGTAAAAAAATTCTGAAAAATGGCTAAGTTACATCCGTTTGATAACATTTTTTATACACACATGCATAACTTTGGTAATTTTCAATATTTTGACTCCAAATTTTCAAAATAGCCATTTTTTCACATTACTTCATGAACAATACAGCTGTCATTCTTCACATCCTGTCCAAAACATGTTTTCACACACATGGTGTGGAATGGTGTTTTGGCATGGATCTGATAATTTTCACCTATGGGGTTTATGAGGTGGGGTCATAAGAAAACTGTATTGGAAATATAGGGTCAAAATATGAAAACATGCCTCAGACATGCTCATTTGTTGAAATTTTGCTACGCCCACTCGTAACTATGAAAATGTTAAATATTTTTACCCAGATTTTCAGCATAGCCTTCTTCTTACCCCACTTCATGTATGTCACAGCTGTCATTTTTCAAATCCTGGCCAAAATGTTTTTTCACACCTGTGGCACAGAATGGTGTTGAAATTGAGCAGAATTACGTTTTGGCAGGGGTTCAAAAATTCTCTGTACCGGCTACATGAGGTGGGGTAATAAGATAGCTGTGCTGACAGTTTGGTCACTGTTGTCCTATAAATGGAAGTGCAGGGCCCAGAGAGCCTTGTGCTTCCATAGCTGCATACATATACATATACACATCTGCAGAGGGATGGGAGCACAAAGTCCTTTGGACCCTACTCTCCCATGGTAAGATAATGATACTATTATACTATTTCAAACAGTAAGGAAATAAGGGTTCCATGTGATAAGGGTGACTGTGTGACCACAAACAATGAAAGAGCCCTGCAGCCACAGTGCATACCGGGTGGGCAAAGGGGGTGGACACTGAATGGTACAAGGGCGAGAGGCAACCCACAGAGGTGGGTGACAGCACACAGGGGGAGTTCTGGAACAGTGCACATGGAAAACCGTGACCAACAAAATGGCGACTGCGAGGGGGAAAAAAATGCTACCGTCACCACTAGGGAATGCAACTGGATGGGGGGCATGGCAAGGGGTGGGCATGGTGGCTACACTAGTACAGGAGATGCCAACAGTGGGAACCAGGCTGAAGGCATGAGGGGAGGCACTGTGGCTGGGATAACAGCAGAGACAGAGGACTGCAGTACACCAACTGTGCAGGGATGGCACGCACACAGGCGAGAATGTTGTGTTGGTGGGGGGGCGATCCACTGAGTGCCACAGCAGCCCCACAGAACGGAGACAAATAGGCAGAGGGCACTCCAGTGGGTGGTGATGGCATGCCACCACAAGCACACCCAGCTACACCTGCATCTGGAAGTTGTATGCAAGGCCCCACAAGTAGTCGGGTGTGCTCCGGTTGCCATAGTCACCCACGATCACCTAGATCTGGTGGGTGAGATCTCAGTAACACCACTTCTGTGCCACCACACCCAAGCCAGAGAGCAACTGCTCAGTATGGATGGCAGTGAGATGCTCCTCCTCCTACTCCTGGATACACTCGAGGAAGTGCCACAGGCACTGGCTGCTGGGACCCAGCCTGGTGCAGAAGACATGGTGCCAGCCCTCAACCATGTTGTTAGTATGGGGAAGGCCATCCAGGGTGGGCTGATACATTTCCACTGTGGAACAGGGAACAAGGGGACCTGTGGATGGACCTGCCCACTGCCTTGCCCACCCATATGTGCTCCATGTAGTACAGGAGGGGGGGAAGGGCTGGAGGAGCTCCATTTTGGCCTGGTAGAAGAGCTGCTCCAGGAGTATGCCTTAGGCACCCTCCATGGCATCCATGGGCATGTACACCAGTGTGAGGAGCATATGGAGGTTCAGGGTGAACTCTGCATTACTGGCATACCAGGCACGTAGGTCGGGTATCTGTTGTACCCAGTGCCACACCACCTGGCAGTAGTGGAAGTAGCATCCAAGCACCACAACACCCCCAAATGTGGCCATGAATGCCCACCAGGTGGCAAGCACAAAGTCAAGCAGGGCCATTGCAGGGCACGCATTGCCAAGCAGCCACCATAGCTTGCCAAACATGGTCGCATACATGCACTCCATCCGGGATGGCATCAGGACATAGATCACTGGCAGTACAATGCCCATCCACAGTTCATGGATGGTGTAGACCTGTGTGAATAATGGTGGTGTGCAGCAGAATGTGCCATCCATGAACCAGTCATTGCAACTGGCATGGTACTGCAGGGTCCTCTGCATGGCAAACAGCACAACACAGTCATCCCCTAGGCTGCTGTCATGCTGCAAGAACAGGTCACCACCCAGTGTGATGGCATATTCTGGGGGCACTGCCAGATGGTGCAGTAAGGTGGGTGTCGGAGGACCCTGCCCTGCGGTCCTGCCGGACATGTTGCACTGTGCTCTTGAGGTGCAACAATGTGGGCATCTGCCCCGCAATCATGTCTGGCACCAGTGTGGTGCACTGTGCCACCACCTGTGTGGTGGTCTCCATGCTGCTGAGCGCTCAGTCTCGCACACTGCTGAGCACCTCCCGGATGCCCACCTCCCCTGCATCAGGGGCATGGTTATGGGGCTGCCCAGTGTACACTACTGCATCTGCCTCAGTGTGGCCTTCTGTTTGACCTTCTTGTCCCACCGGTAGAGGTATCCATGGTGGGACAGGAAGATTTTGCCTTTCTGGCTTTTGAGAAAACTGCATTCAGACATAATGCAGTTGGTCCCTATTTGAGTGGCCTGTGCTTCTGCAGTGACCCTTTTTATGGACGTGGGCAGTCCAAGGGTCCGTCAGCCTGTGTGTGCACCAGTGTGCATGCGCCGGCATGCCCCATGGTCCGGTGGCATACAATATGGTGTGCGTGGCCATTGGATGCACTATATGGCTCTGCCATTTTGGTGTCCAATGTCGGCGGTGTGCCCTGGTGGCTGTTGTTCAGTTAACGGTGGTATGGAGGCAGCCTGTATGGTCCGGGTATGCTGAGGTAAATGTTCTGCTGTGCTACTGACTGGTGTCCTGTCTAACGTGTTCAATGAGCTCTGGGCTGTAGACCACTGTGGGTTTCGATCCCACAGCTCGGAGCCCACTGCCTGTGTTGGAGTCAGGTGCACAATTCCTGTGGCACAGTGGCAGCTTGGAGGCACCACTCACTGCCCTGACTGTTATCCCCTTCCTGCTGTGGCCTGCATCAGTCCCTATGCACCTGGTAGGTGGGAGGCCAGCCACTTCCGTAGCAGTGGGGGTGCATTGGGTGGCATGTTGTGGGGGGGCTGCCACCAGGGCCAACACATGGGGTGCGAGTGGGTCCTCCACTGGGCTGCAGGGTGCTTGCTGTGTGGGTGCGCGTGCCACACATCCATGTCTTTGCCCATTGCAGTGCAAGTCTTTTTCTCCCTTCATCCTTCTCCTAGTTGCCCTTTTCAGAGTCACCCACAGGTGCCAGTAGCCCAAATGTGCACTTCACATGACTGTGTCCAGAGCACGCACATCCCTGCTGCCTATGTCACACTCAGCATGACAGGGAGTCATGCTTCTGACAGCTGCCCAACTGGCAACCTGCCCAACAACTGTAGGCCATGCAGGACTGTGCAGGACTGAAGGTCTCACCCACGGGGGGTAGCCCTTCTCCCATACCCCATTCTAGGGATGGTCCTTATCACAGCATACCGAAATAAGTTTGCAAAAAACCTCGTTAATGCTCCAGTTAGGGTCAAAGCAACAAAAGTTGGGAAATGAGGTGTTAGGGTTTCCCTAACATGCCATCCTCCCAAATCATGCAAGACAGCAGAAGTGGGGTGTGCCTTAGGCTTCTCAAGCTTAACGCTCACCCCATTCTCATGAAGTTTACACATCTGACATTATTTACAGAAGGAATGGGCTGAGTGTTAGGCTTGAGAAACCCAAGGCACACCCACCTGCTCACCTGTCTGGGTTGGGGAGGGGTGGGGTATTAGAGAAACCCTAAAACCTAATTTCCCAACTTTTGTCACTTTGACCCTGACTGGAGCATTAACAAAGTTTTGCAACATACACACACACACATATATATATATATATATATATATATATATATATATATATATATATATATATATATATATATATATATATATATATATATATATATATAGATATATAGATAGATAGATAGATAGATAGATAGATACAGAACAGGGGTGGACTTAAATGGACTGTGATAAATCCATTTAATCAAGTAACTGTGTGTATAAATTTCATTTATACACACAGTTACTCATTTATACATACAGTTCCTACATTGCTGGCCATTTATCTATATAGTTACTATGTGACAAATCTCCCCCATCTCCTGGCACTACTTGCTGCTTTGAACTCACTTAACATGCTGCTGTTACAAGAGTACAGTTTCCCCTTTCATTCCCACTTCTGCAGCTCTGCCACCCCCCCAGCACACACCAGCAGTCTACCTCCTTGCTTATCACCACAAACATGTTTCTTCACTTTGCTTATTTTTTTAAATAACTTTCTTTCTCCATTGTGTCCCCCCACCTTATCTCTCTCCCACAGGCTCCCGGTACTCATTCCTGTACACATTGCTGGACTCTATGGTGTCAGAAGTGTTCACTCCTCAGAAACCGGACCACAGACTCATTGACAACATTAAAAGATTTTTCTCTTTTTTTATCAACACTATAAGATCATGCTTCACTGTGCACCGCAGCCCATCTCGCTATGCGGCACCATGCCAACATTTTTCACCAAAAACAAAATTTGAATCTCTACCTAAAACACCAATCAGCTGCTACGTAGCAGCATGACTGCTCGTATCATGACACCACTTCCTAGCAACACCCACAGCAACAGGGCACATGAAAGATGGATGACCATAAAGACATTAAAAAGACCCAAATTATTTATTAATTTAAAAAAAAAATAAAAATATATATATATATAACCTTGAGCTAAGAATAAGTGCTCACATAAGTTCCTGCCCTCTTGCATAAATGAAATATGCAGGGGGTGACTTGTGTGATAACTGATTTATCTAGAGCAGTTGCCTATGACCTCTCATAACACTCACTCGTGGCTTCGCCACTTGTGAGTTTACTTGAGATCACAGGCAACTGTCCTAGATAAATGAGCTATCACACAGTCACCCCTCACATGTCCCTTATAAATTCATTGCAAAAAACTGCATTAATGCACCATTTAGAGGTCAGCTTAATGCCACAAAATTATGAAAATGTGGTGTTAGGGTTTTCAACCATTGCTCCTCACCCCCCAAACAGCAAAAGGACAAGAGCACACAGGCAATCACAGATGGCCGTCATCGGGTAAGACAAACAACATGCAATTGTTTCCAGATAACACAAAAGACACCCATCATCATGGTCCAGTGCTTCTGCAGCCAAGGATGCACATGCACACTTCAGATACACACCCACTTTTGGCTACAGATAAAAATACACAAGACCCAACAAAAATGACGGACGTGAGTGTGTATGTTTTACAATAAGCAACTTTGCATATGGCTATAGAAATGCAGACCCCATAGGTGCCTGTGCTTCTGCAAACAGGTGCAGTTTTAATTAGGGCCCTGTATCTATGACAACAGAAGCACAGGCAGTGTAGCTGCCTGAGTTTTTGCAAACAGAGATTAGTCTGCATGTCTTACAACGTGCAATTGCATCTGTGTAGACAGAAGTGTAGGCCCCACAGGGTCCTGCACATCATCAAATAGAAGTACTTTTCAGATCTGGTTATCTTGGATTTGTATATGTAACTACAGAAGTGCAGGCCCCACAGTGAACGGCACTTCTACAGCCACAAGTGGATGTCTTACACTATGCAAGTGTATCTGTAGCTATAGAATTGTAGGTTACACAGGGGCCTGCACTTCAGCAGAAATGTCTTACTCTGTGGAAATGTACCTGTGGCTACACAAGCACTTCTGCAGACAGAAGTACTGTTGTGATTGGGTGTTGGATTTGTATACATGTAGGGAAACAGCATTTTGTGTTGTGGCAACTACCCGTTGGAATGCTTTGGCACAACATATTAGATCTTCCCACATGGCAGGGGCTTTTAAGACTAATTTAAAGACTTTTCTTTTAAGCACTTCCCTGATTATTTTAATTTTTGCAGGAATGTATGCTGCAACTGAATGTTATCCACTGTTTATTAAGTGTGATGAAGGTTTAGTAGTGCATATATTATGAAGCACCCTGAGCCTTTGGGACAGGGAGCTCTATAAATAAAATAAAACTGAATTATTTTGGCTTGCCTGTGTGTAGCAGAAGGAGAAGATGACCCACAGGGGCCCAGCTTCTGCAGTCAGTAGTGGCTGTGGATGAGTCACACTATGCAACTGTATCTGTGTCTACAGGTTTGAGAGCCACACAGGGCCTGTCAGTTGGGGTATTTTAGATTTATAAATCTGGCTTAAAAAGCACAGGCCCCAGATGGGCTTGCTCTTCTGCAGATGAAAATACTCATGTAGTTTGGGACTCAATGATTTGTATCTGTTGGTGCAGTACAACTGATCCTATATGCAGGCAATGACATACGATGAGGCATCTGTAGCCACTAGCTGTGGGTTTGGTGGGGATCAGTGGATCTCCTGGGAGTATGGTTAAGGCCTTCGGATTTCCCTATTATCATCTTTGGCCTAGTCTCTGTCTTTCTTTGTGGGTCGGGAACCTGCTGGATATTGAACTCATCGAACTTGTGGAGGGATCTTTAGTGGGACTGCTGAAGCCTGTTTTTTGAACTTTGCTTGTGGATTTAAGGTCAATGATTATGGCTCCTCACCCTTTTCTTTCAGGATGGGCTGCTACAAATGTGACCTGTGCATCTGAATTTCACTGCCCAGCTGCTTTATAATATTTCTTATTTTGGAGGGGTGGTGAGAGTACCCTGTATTTTGATTAAATTACAAATTTTTACTCTTTTACGATTCCTACTATGTGAGAGGTGGGATTGGGACTGAGGACTTTTTCTGAATACCTGGACTGGTGGGAGCTTTACATGTGTTGGTTTTACATTATTTGCAGTTTGCACAGTGACTGGTTTGCTTCTTCCTTGTTTGACTTATGTCCACAAAGTTTTATGCAATTCTTGGATAGTATATATATATTTTTTTCTTTTGCTTTTGTTTTAATTACATTTATTATTTGTACTGAAAGTTTATCTGATTTGGTGGGATTAAATTAATTTGGGTTTGTTAGTTATTGTTTTAAGAATGTGCTGGGGAGGCCAAAAGATGGTCAGGCAGTATTTCCCCACCAGGCTCAGGGAATTGTTCCCTTTTGACTGCCTTTACCTATCAGTAGAGACTTACAGGCATTGTCAATCCCTTGGGATTGCACAGAGGTGCAGGAAGAGGAGGGGAACTGGGCATGGTAGGTGGAATGGAAAAGGGGGGATGAACTGGAGTGGTAGGGACAATGTCCTGGGGCAAAATGGTGCCAGGACAGGGGTAATCCCTGTCTTTTTCCCATACCTAAGGGCTCAGCAATTGATGCTGGACAGGAGTCGAGGTCTTTCTCAACATCTCATCCAGCCCAGACAGTGTTATGTAATGCCAGGTCCATCAAAAACAAGACAGCTATTATAGCTGATCTTGTTGAAATGGTGGATCTGGCATGTATCACTGAGACTTGGCTGGATGAAAATGCAGGCCCAGTATTGGCTTCTACAGTTCTAGCTGGGTTCTCAGTCATTCACCACCCGAGGTTGGATCATAGGGGTGGGGGTGTAGCCATATTTTCAAGACTACACTGGTCTTTGTGGATGTTTTTGGTCTTTGTGGATGTGGATGGACCACCAGATCCTTTGAGTGTATCATAGGTGAGGGCGTAGGTTGCATGATACTCCTCATTTACCGTCCACCAGGTGATGGGGGTTTATTCTTGCAGGAGACTGCGGACTTCATCATTGATGTGGTGTTAGTGTCTCCCAGATGCATAATTCTGGGGGACGTCAATGCCTGGGTTGATGATGAACTCTCGCAGTTTGGTCAAAATCTCCTCCAACTAATGGCAATGCTGGGCCTTACACAGGTGGTTACCTCCTCTACCCATATAGCTGGTCACTCATTGGATCTTCTGTTCCTCCTGGGGATGGAGATCTCTGACTTGGGGGTGGAACCAGTCAGTTGGTCTGATCATCACACCACAGAGTTCAGTTTTGGGCCTCCCCCCGAATGGACCTACCCCCTCAGAGATACCGGTCCGGTCCGGTACCGCCCTTTAAGGGGAGTTACCCAAGATGGTCTGTCTATGGTTCTGGACCTATCAGGATTGCTGGGTGAAAGCACAAGTCCAGGGGACCTCGTACTAGCCTATAATAAGGCAGTGGAGGATGCTTTGGACTTGATTGCTCCTGTTTGTCTTTGACCACTCACTCTCCACCCAAGGTCCCCTTGGTATTATGTGTCCTTGAAGGAGCTGAGGCGAGTTGGTCTAAGGCTGGAGAGAGCATGGCGGAAGTCCAGCCTGGATGCTGACAGGCTTAGATTGATGGAACATTACAAGGGCTATCAATCAGAAATCACCTGCAAAAAGGCAAAGTTCCTGTCCAGGGAGATTTCTGCTGTGCAGAATTGACTGGCTCAACTTTTCTGAACTGTTGACAGATTGTGCAATCCAATCTGTCTTCAGTCTGGAAGAGTTTTTTCACAAATTAAGTGTGATGAGCTAGCTTGGTTCTTCTCAGATAAGGTTGCCAGCATCAGGTCCAGAATTGGCTCGGCCCTCTCCATGAGGAGTTGCGGAGGTTGATGGGAGGTGGTGAACACCCGGTCTGTCTGGACAGATTTCAGCTGACCAGAATTCATGGACATTGTGAAGATCGTCCAGACTCTGTGCCCAACCTGTTGTAGTTTGGATTCGGGCCCTGTCCCCTTTTAGTTGGGTGTGTAGATGTTATCTGCCTGATCCTAGCTGAAATTGTATGGATATCCCTGAGTGGGACTTTCCAGACCCCCTAAAGGAGGTGGTCAGTTGATCACTCCTTAAAAAACCCTCTCTGGATCCTGATGATCCAGCTAACTACTGACCTGTCTCTAACCTTCTCTTTGTGGGGAAGGTTATTGAAAAGGTGGTTGTGCTGCAACTGGACGAACACCTTGTAACTCACAATGTTTATGAAGCTCTTCAGTCTGATTTCAGGAAGAGGCATAGCAAGGAGACTGCCCTTATTCAGGTATTAAATGACCTCCTAATGATGAGAGATCAAAAGACTCATACCATCTTGTTCCTTCTTGATCTCTCAGCAGTCTTTGACACTGTGGACCATGGGGTGCTTTTGGAGACCCTGTGGCTCCTTTGTGGACTGTTGGATACAGTCCTCGAATGGTTTAGATCGTTCCTCATAGGCAGCTTTCAGAGGGTGGTCACTGGAATTTATTCCTCTGACGCCCTTCCCCTGTCTTGCGGGGTGCCACAGGGATCCATATTGGTGCCCATGTTGTTCGCAGTATATATGGTGCCATTGGGAGATATCATCATATGATAAGGCTTGAGTTTTCACTGCTATGCAGATGATACTCAGCTGTATATGTCCTTTGTGCCCGGACAGGTTGATGCAATCTCTGTGCTAAATAGTTGCCTCTCCAAGGTCAAAGACTGGATGAGCTCGAGTTGGCTGAGACTGAATCCGGATAAGACTGAGGTATTGGTTGTGGACCCGGGTCCCCTGGGGGTGGGTTTGGGGGTTGGGCACATGTCGGGCCTATAGCTTGATGGTGTCCAGTTCAATACCTCAGACTCGTTGTGTAACCTGGGCGTTATTTTTGACAATGGCTTGACCCTGAAATCTCAGGTGTCAGCTCTGGTTAAATCCTCATTTTACCATCTGAGGAATCTCACTCAGGTGAAACACCTGGTTCCACCAGGTGACCTTCCAACTTTGGTCCATGCCTTCATTACTACCCGTCTTGACTACTGCAATGTTCTCTACCTAGGGCTGTCTGGGGTTGATATCCGCTGCTTGCAGCTAGAGCAGAATGCTGCAACCAGGCTGTTGACTGGTACTTCTAGGACCAGTCATATTATACCTGTGTTGCGTGAGCTGCACTGGCTGCCAGTTCAGTGGCGGATCACCTACAAGGTAAGCTTGCTTACCTTTAAAGCTCTACATGAACAGGGACCCAACTACCTGAAAGATCTCCTGATTCCCTACTCCCCCAACCATCCTCTCCAATCCATTAATGAGGGCTTGCTAGAGAGTCCCAGAGTTCACCTAAAAACTTCTTTAGCTCATGCTTTTTCATTTGCAGCACCAACCCTTTGGAATTCTCTACCTCGTCGGTTAAGAGAATGCCTGACCGTCAGTAGTTTTAAATCTATATTAAAAACGTATTTATCTTCCTTGGCTTTCTCAGACCGATTAATTTTAAATAATTTATATTGCTGACTGTCTTATATATTGTTGGTATATATCGTGTACAGTGCCTTGATTTTGAAAGATGCTATATAAATAAAGATTTGCTTGCTTGCATTATAAGGTATGAGGCGCTTGCGCCTGCGCCGATTGCATTTTGCATCTCGGTGTGCTCTTATGAGATCATAACCCACACCTCAGAGTATGTTATTGTGCTTATAAAATGGGTCCCCATATAAAAACCTTACCATGGAAATGAAGTTAATGATTTAAAGAAATTTCATAAGTATAACTGTTAAAATTAAGTTCATTAAAGTAGAAAAATGGAAAAAATAGTAATGCAGAACATATGTAAATTCCCCATAAACATTCTGTTTCTTCCCCCACACTCATCATTCTTTTGTACATATTGTTCACACAGTTTTCTTAGGGTTTTTTTTTTCAACAATCATCTCATTTTGTATGGCAGATGCCTGTAGCCAGGGAGTGGCTGGTTTGATAGTAGGGCGAGTGTATCTGCCAATGATCCTGCATTCCAGCCACCCCCCCCCCCCACACACAGACAAAAACATATATTTTATTCTGCTTTTTCCTGAAAAGAGTTTCTCTTCTTTTATTAGCAGGCAGTGAAATCACAGACAAATGCTTCTTCTGTGTTTATGTAGTTGCCGCCTGGTGGATCAGGAACAAGCATGTTCCTAAGTGGCTGCTGTGGATAGCGACCTTTTTCGTAGTGAAGTTTTGTGTAGCAGACTGCAGTCACACTTGTACCAAACTGCATTCACTGTGTGGTAGTATTTAAATAAATAAATAAGCAGAATATCTGTGGCAGCAAGACTGGTTGAGGCATGAGTCTTGGTTTTAATTTAAAAGACATCTCTTTCAATCATGCAGGGATGCTCGGCTGAATGCAGGCACCTCTTTGTGAAGTAGAGGTTGCGAGTGGCTATATTTTGAACCTTGGGGGGCAGAGGTCAGATTGTGCCTTTTAAATGTTTTATTTTGGTTCAGTGTATTTGGATATGGGTATGGTTACAGAAACGGAGGTGGGTGGGGGGTGTCAGCTAGTACAGGATGAAAGACCATTTCTGGTGGAAGGTGCTATGCTGCCGGTTTGATCACGGTAGGTTTCTAAAGTTCAGCAATCACAATTCTAATTTTTAAAATGTTTTGCTGCAATGTGAGGATCACACATGTTGTGTATTTAACAGTTTCTGTGTTGTTGGGTGGTAATGTTGAGTAGATGGCTGTGTGTGTTGGGGTGGGGGTGTGACTGTTATGCAGCTTGGTCAGGCAGGTCCACATACTTGAAAAATCCAGATGTTGGCACAGTGATGCACAGTGATTTCCATTGTAAAATGTCCTGACTGGATGAAGAGGTGCTGGTTGGCACAATATGCTCTGATAAGGACACAGCCACTGGTACCTCTCAGCTAATCAGGACACTGAAAACTCCTAACCCATTTTATAAGCAGAAATAATGTTTGGATATGTGTATTGTGGATGTGTATCTGCAACTACAAGTGTATGTGCATTTGTCTAAGTGTCCATATGTACTGACTGTTGCAGAAGCAGAACATTGTGATATTTGTGTTGTGGGTTTGTATCTGAAACCAGAAGTTTGTGTGTATGTGTTGAAGTGTGCATGTATATCCATGGCTGGAGAAGTGCTGTACCATGATGATGGATGTATTTTGTGTCCTCTGGAAACAGTTGTATGTTGTTTGTCTTACCAGATGATGGCCGTCTGTGGTTGCTTATGTGGTCTTGTCCTTTTGCTGCATGGGTGGGGAGGAGAGTTAGGGTTGGAAACCCTAATGCCACATTTCCCTACTTTTGTGGCATCAAGTTGAACCCTTAGTGGTGCTTTAATGCAGATTTTTTGCAATGAATTTCCTTCCTTTTTGAAAAAGTAATAAAAGAGGTGTCACTGCAGACCATGAGGCTTTAGAAGCGATGTCCCCAATGGGGCCAGCACTTCTGTGGCTATAGGTACACATGTGTATAAGAAGATATAGACAACTGTCTCTGTATGCAGAAGTGCAGGCCCCTACCTGCAATTTTGTTTTCATTAATTTCCTTTCCTTTTAAGATAATGGCCCTATGCCAAACAAAAAGCCCATCTGCCCCTCCATGCCCTGCACTTCTTCATGGCTAGAGATGCAAAGGATTCAGTGAGGCATGGCAAACCAACGAGCTTGCAACAGCTCTTTCACAGAGCTTTGCATGCAGTGGCTAGAAAAGTTAACTTTTTGAGTTTGAACTTATTTTTTCTAAATTATATCAGGCTTACTGAAAGATGAAGTATTCAGGAGTTGATCAATCTTTCTTTGGCTCATTTTGGACTACCCCGACTGGAGTTATGGGCAGAGAAAACAGACTGGGAGCTGGTGAAGAAGGAGCCTGAAATACAGACCTGAAGCTGGGCACAAGCAAGGATCTCAGCCAAGGTATGTAGCATGGAACGGTAATGCAACCCTCGAATGCCACATTACTAAAGGCAATTCAGAGACTGGAGCAGAACATTAAGGATTTTACTTCCCAACTCAAAGTACTGGATACCAAAATGGGACTGCTAGAAGAAGAAGCAAAAATGGCTGCTAAGTTGCCTGAGACTGCCTTGACAGTGACTACTAGCTTAACCAAGTAAAATGCTGTGCTTCACTGCAAACTGGATTTTTTGTTAAATGCCTTTTGAGCTGCCCATGTCAGAATATTGGTGCTCCCTGAAGGAGTAGATGAAGAGAATCCCAAACAGTTTATTGCTAACTTCTTCTGAGAATCATTGCATGTGGAAGACTCGATCACCATCTTAAAACTATATAGAATCAATCCCCGAGGGGGGTGGAGTCGCACAGCCATGAATGAAATCCAACCGCACACTCTCCTCATGGTGATTGGTACTGTGACGGACAGAGACACTATTTTACCACATGCTAAACATCGTGGCCCTTTGGGGTGGCAGGGCAACACAGTGAATCTTTTTCCCAACTTGAGCTATGCCACCAGGCAACATCAGAAAAGTTTTGATGGAGTGAGAGCTCACTGTAGAGATGCAGTGAAATTAAATTTTGCCAGCAAAATTGCCACATAATTGGCAATTTTGCCAGGTGAAATGTTACGTGAAATTGTGGCAAAATTTCACCCACCATCACCGGCCACCACAAGTTGTAAATTAGACCCCCACCCCACACACAAGTTATCCTGCCCCCAATTTGTTCTATTTTAAAAAAAAAATTCACCCTCATCTCCCTGGTATCTAGTGGTCCCTCCACCCCTGGCTGATCACCGGCCATAATTACATTTAAATAAGCACCCCCAAGTTACTCTACCCACTCCATTTGTTTAATTAAAAAAAATATATTCACCCTCATCTCCCTGGTGTCTAGTGGACCCCTACCCCCAACCCATCATTAAATAGCAGCAACCACCCAGCTCCCCCCAGTACCCTGATCAGGCCACCAGTACAGCCCTCCACTCACCTCCATGGCCAGCGGCTCGACTGAGCGCCACAGGCACTTGAATATATGAGCGCATGCCGTGCTTGTTCAATCAAGTGCTCAGTGGCTGCCTCTGTCGGGCTGCCGGCCAGCAGGAGATGATGGAGAATGCCGATAACATTCCGGGGTACGGGCTGGTGTTAATGGGATAGGGGTCCACTGAACACCATGAAAAAGGGTGGTCCCACAATTAAACAAATGGAGAAACGAGTAACGGCCAGAATGCTGCCATGTGGTATGTGCGGTGATCAGCCGAGATATGGTTCTGAACACCAGGATATGGTGAAATAACCACTAATTAAACAAATCAGGGGCTGGATAACTGGGGGGTTATTTAATGTAATTATGGCAGGTGATCAGCAGGGACCACTGGACACCAGGGAGAACTTTGGCCAGTGGCCACTGGCCAAATGGCCATAAGATTTTGCAGCAGGAGGTGGAATTACTCCCGCAGGTAGAGAAATTTCACCCGTGGGTGAGAAATTTCACCCACGGGCAAAATTTTACTGGCTTGGGGGTGAAATTTCATTCACAACCACTGGCACAAATCTTGCATTTCACCCAGTGAAATATTTCGCAGACTGCGCTAATTACGTGAAATATTTTTCTGGGTGAAATAGTCCAATTGACTGCTTCCAATAACTTTCCTTCTTATGACCAGCACTTACTCTAACCTTATGCTATCCTGACCTTATGCATAACTGTTCTCAGCATGTAAATGACTGTTCTAAGTTGCTAATCATTCTTCTTCACATTTCCTCTTGATCGCTTCCAGTCTTCCCCCTCACCCATCTACGGCTTTCCCCCATCCCCCAACCCCCCTGTTATATCTCCTGAGCTCCTTTGCTCACTTTAAAATGCTTTGTCCCATACCTTCTCACCTCTGATGGGCACCTGAGCTGATGCCATCCCTTACCTTGTTGATTGTTAGATATTAGGCTAAGTCTGTTCTCATTTTCCTGGAAAGGGTTGTTTCATAAGACCCCACCCCCCTCTAATATGACACTTTGAATTCCAGGTTTTAATCAAATATGCACCATGACATACATTGTACAATGCCACATGTATTGGAACTTCTCTAGTTATACATTCTTGTAATGTCTTGTATAATTCCTTGTTTTGTTTGTTCTCCATCTCTTACTTTCCCAATATGTATTGCTCATCTAATGTGGAACCTATGAAATGAACTTGTTCTCAAAGGTGTTATCCGAAATTTCAGTAAAATACAATAAAAATAACAAAATAAATTGCACAACCCTAGAGTTTAGCTGCGGCAGTTGGGGGGTGCATCTTATACATTTAATGCCAGCCAGCCTTTGCATTTTCTATGGAGAAAAGGCATACCAGTTTGCGGATGTGGGAGAAGCTATGAAGATGGTGGACTGGATAGAAATGGAGTTTAAGATCAAAGGAGAGGGTCCTAATTCTGAGTCTGAGCATAGTGAGTAAATAATTTTGAGACTCGGGTACACTGCTTGCATTAAGCCTATGCTGTGATCTTCCCTAATTTTCCTGGTGCCATTGCCATTACAAGACATTTGATTATATATCTCTTTGTTGAATATTAATGTTTAGGATCAGGCCATGGGCAATGGGAGGTCAGGATGGAGACGGTCAATATGGCATCTCCTGAGGGCACAACATTTTGTCTCTGAGAAATGAAGCCTTCTTTCCTCCCTGAAATGATCTCTTTGGTGCCATTATATACTAGAACATGTACTCTACAGAGCTAAAGACTCAAGACTGTTTGACTGAAACTTGTAATACATTGAATCCTCATTCTGGGATCAGTTTTCTTCTTCTATGTGTATACTGTTTATACTTTGAAAACCATACTTTACTCAGTGTTCTGAACTGTTTAATAATTGGGTATAATAACTCAAAAGTTGATGAGTATTGAAAAGAAACAGATCTCTTTTTGTTACTGCAAAGATACGTTATATGCACAGAGCACTGCACTGCTACTTATGGAGTTACTGTACCTCCCTATGTGGGTTTGGGGATATGTTAAACCCATTTTTAGGGTACTAGATCTTTTATATATTTCTCTTATATGTAGGTAATCCCTGCTTATGGCAGTAATGGCTGCTTGACAATATTATCTTGAGGATGCTTTGTTATAATTGTAGCCAACCACCCTGTGACGTACCAATGTATAGGGACACATTAAATCCTGACTGTAACAATGCTGTCTTATAATTGAAATTGGTATGTGCCTACTTATGGGAGAAGTGTGCTGTGTTTAATATGAAGCTAACATAATAAAAACAAATAAAAAAAAAGATGCAAAGGATTCATGGGCAGTCTAGTGTGTTGCCAGGGAACATCTATAGAAAGGGACATGTACTTCAGTGCCACTGGCACCACAGGTCCTGGTCCCATCAGCAGATGGGGATGCTGTCATTATTTCCACCAGCAAGGTGGGGGTGCTCCCAGTCCCTCTCAACACAGTGGGACAATTTTTGTCCATGCCATCTGGGGGGGGAGGTGGTTCCTGAACCTTTCAGTACAGGAAGAAACTTCTATCAGTGCCATCATCGGAGGGCTGTCCTCAACTGACTGCAGATGCTCACCATTTCAGGTATAAGGATGCCAGCAATAGCTGCTCAGTTGAGGAGTACATTTGTTGTTAACTGTACAGAAAATGCAAGATGACGGCTTGACGTGATTCTTTGAAGAGCCTACATCTCAGTTGCTAGACAAGAGACTTACTCTTATTCAGTGTAGGCTAGGACCACCTTCTTAGTACAGTAACAAAATGGCTGCATTGTCTTGGGCATGTTTCTTCCCCACCCTGCATACTGTCAGCTAGAGAACAAAAGAAAGAAAGAGCTAGAGAGAGAGAGAGAGAGAGAGACAGAGATAGACAAGAGGGAGAGATGGACATGAGGAAGAATAGTTTCTTGTTGCTTTGTTTCTAGCCACAGTAAATAAAAAACAGACTCTAGCCAGAGCGGATAGGGCTGTGAAAAGCTACCGAATGACCAAAGTTACTCATGTGCATACAAATTATTCAACGCTCAGGTGTCACTAGGCCATTTTTTGGAGGTGCTGCACCTAATTTTTAACATGGCTTTTTTTGGACCCCTCCTCATGAACAGTGCCAGTGTCATTTTGCTCACTTTTCCCGAAAGGTGATTTCACAGAGCAAATGTGCTCTTCTGTGTGGCAGGTGTGAAAATACATTTTGGGCAGGTTGTGGAAAATGGCAGCATACTGTTTTGAAGGAGGTGTCAAAACATAGCAATGTTGAAAACTTTGAGTGAAAATATAAAAAATTGGCAAAGTTAGGAGCATGAGTAGAAATTGCACAATGCATGCTCGTAACGCAGTCATTTTTTTGAATTTTTTCACCAAATTTACAACATGGGCTTTTTGGGACCCCACTCCATGAACAGTGGTACTATCATTTGTGACTAGGTCCTGAAAGGTGACTCCATGCAGCGACTGCTAAATCGCCTTTCGGGACTGAGTAACAAAATGACAGTGACAGTTTTCATGAGCTGAGGTCCTAAGAACCCCATGTCAAAAATTTTGGGAAAAATTGTGAAAAATGTCTGAGATATCAGCATAAGTTGAAAACCCCATTGAATGGCATTATAGCAGACCTACCTTTGATTCTTCAGTTTGTGGTTCAGCTTTGAAGAGTGCAGACCTGTCCTGGTCCAGAGACGATGACAGCGCCAACCTCCAGAGGTAAGTATGAGGTAAGGGGGGTGTGGGGAGGTGAGTGCTCAGTGGGAGGGTGGAGATGGGAAGAGGGACTGCAGAGATGACAAGGGATTGTTTTATTGTTTACAGGGAGAAAACGAAATACTGGAGCCATGACAAGGGACTGTTTTCTGTTTTACAGAAGAAACAAACATTTGGGCACACTGGGGAGGGCTTCCAGTGTGTCACATGACTGGGGAGTGTACACACAGGGATTGGGCACCCCGATATTGGAGGCAGTGGGTGGGAGGGAGGAAGGAAAATATTAGGAACACTGGGTGGGCTCCCAGTGTGCCACATGACTTTGGGGGGGCACAGAAATGCAGCTATTGGGATTGTCAGAGAGTTTTGTAGCAGCTTTCTAATTTGAAATAGAAAGTAAAGCTGCTCCATTCCTGGGATAAAATATTTTAACATGCAGGTGGGCATAGAAGTGAGTGAAAGAGAGAGAGCGAGAGCAAAGAGCTGGCGTGCTCTTATTTCATTTTCTCTTGCTCTCTCTCAGCATTATACATTTTTTAAGCTGCGTTACTTAAGTGACCTCCAGGGTGGCTTTCTGCATTGAATTAGAATGTAAAGTCACTCTGTCCAGGGTTTAGTATGAGTGGGGATCTTGTTTATACAGAGCAGTGAATGCCATGGAGCTGGTGGCGGCATCGCAACTGAGCATGTGCAACACTCACACATGTGCAGTTGCAATGAATGGCATCTTGCCATACATGATGCTGCCAGCAGAACTGCATATGTGCGCAAGTCGCACATGAGCAGTCCATGCCACGGAATGCGGAAGTAGCAGCCAAAAAAGTGTGGCTGTTATTCCGTAGTGGCCAATCGTGGCAGAGGGTTTCAAGCTCCACTGGGCATTTAGAAGGATACATGAGCAATAAGACACAATGAAGTATGCATTATGGTGTGATAACTGCACTGCTAGGGGTGTAGTTTGGCATAAGGCTGAAGGCCGAGTGCTGGTCATCCCTAGGAGTGCAGTTATCACACCATAATGCACAACCCCGAAGTGTTAAATTGCTTTTATAAAATGGCCCTTTATTTTTAGAAGCAGTTTTTTTTTTATTTTGAAACACATTTTTAAATAAGTAATAATGTAAGTGAATCTGTGATAGTCCTTCTGCCTATTGGTGCTAGATTAAAATAATGTTATACAGTGTGTGCCTCCATGCCCAATTAAGCTTCATATTACCCTGCCAGCCACAACAACTCACAAACACTGTTTTCCTCATTTTAAGTATGACACACATCCCCCTTACTGTAGTTCATTCTCCTCACTCTGTAGACAAAATTAAAAGGAAGTCATAACAGAGGCTTCTCAGTTCCCTGATGCTGCAAGCATGAGCATGGTTCAAAACTGCCACACTCACTGACAGCATCATGAACTGCTTGCTCTGTCCTAAAAGCTAAACAGCAGTGTAAGTCATTTACTACCTTTTATCTTTGTTTATATAGTATTATTGCTTACTTTCTTTATTCTATTTTTTTCCCCTCTGTGTTTCCCCACATTCAAGAAATGGAATGTTTATCATGGAATGTTTACCATGGAATACAGGGATTCAAAATTATCCTCAGTTCCACTGGCAGAATGTTTCCCTTCTAACATACTGTATATACACACACATACACACACACAAAGGCCTTTCCTAAAGCCACAGACTCAATTATCTTACTGTCGGGGAAAGCAGAAGAGATTTCTCTGATGAGCATGGTAAGATAGAAGGGGGATTTTTCACTGTCAGCAAAGAAACAGTTGTAATGAAAACTATAAACAATACTAATTGTTTCTAATTTGTTTATGTGTGTAAGGAGAGTGTGATGATCAAGGAAAAACATCTAATTAATTTGTTTTATTTAAGTTAGTCTTATTTTTTAGGGCCCAGTTGAAGGGTTTTACAGTGTAAAGGTCGCAGCCATGTTTTTATTTTTTTTTTATTTAGTTGTTTAACCAGTAGTAGCACACTAAGCTGAAAGCTTTTTTACAGGAGCAACCTGGGAGCACATGGAAGTTAAGTGACTTGCTCAGGGTTACACAGTATATAAGTGGAAGCTGTGGGATTCAAACCCAGATTTGGTCTGCTGGATGTCACCAGATTTGCAGCTCAGAGCCTTAAACCACTGTGCTATACTGCCTACCTGTGATGAAAAATCAGTTCTGGTTGTAGGGGGACTGATGGAAGACAGTTCTGGTTGCAGGAGGACTGATTTGCTTATTGCGTGATGTGGTTTAGGACCAGGATGACTGTGCGTATATAGAGATTTAATGTACGGTCAGCTGATGTCTCTTGGCCAATGAGATTTCTAAATTTTCTCATGTCAATTTATAATTCCAAATGTCCAATAGAAGGTTCCACGATTGGCCGTTTTCAGAGTTACAATCGCAAGAGGGCTGTAGGCTCCGCCAACAGCCCTAAATATGCTCAAAGTTCACATAGGATTAGAATCAATTTTTACATCTTTCATAGAAAAGAAAACCTTGCAACATGGATGCATGAGTGACTCACACTGTGTTGTATGTGAAGTAAACTGCTTGTGTGTGTTTGTGTGTCATGCTCCAGGAAACCAGTAATGAAAAAGACCTGGGGGTGACCATGACAAATAAATTGTGCTTTAGTACACACTCAAAGAACATTGTACAAAAATGTCATAAAATCCTTGGCTGTATTTTCATAAATATCAAGAGTGGAGACCAACAAGTAATCATTCCATTACATTCATCACTTGTTAGACCCTATTTGGAACATTGTTCCCCCTTTTGTGCTCCATCTACAATTATGGATAAAAAATCAATGGAGAGAATGCAGCACAAGATGACTAAAAGAATACATAATATGGCTAATAAATCATATGACAGATTAACTGAGTGAAATCTGTATTCTGTTGAGTACAGAAGACTAAGGGGAGATCTCTGTTATGTGCATAATGCAAGTAAAAATAAATTCTTGTGGGAATCTATAGGACTGCAGAAAAGTCCTAACTCAATGACTACTAGATCACATAATCTACAGTTAAAAGGGAATTTATATAGGACCAGCACCAGTGGCAAATGGTTCAGTCAGCGAGTGGTGAATACTTGGAATGCATTGCCAGAGGAAGTTGTGTCCTGTAGTACTATGACATCATTCAAACATGGTTTAGATCAACATATGGGAATATTAAAATGCAGACAATACCACTAACTAATGGCGAGTCATTAAAGGTCATCTGACCTCTAGATTTGTAATCTACCTATGAACCTATGTGTGTAGTAAACTCTCTGTGTGCATGTGTGTGTGTGTGTGTGTGTGTGCGTGTGTGTATGTGTGCAATAAACTGTGTATGTGCATATGTGTGTGTGTGCATGCGCATGCAGTAAACTGTGTGAGCATATGTGAGTCTGTGTGTGTGTGTGTGTGTGTGTGTGTGTGTGTAGTAAACTGTGTGGGGGTAGTGAAGTGTGTGTGTGTAAGTAGGTGCCTTATCAATCCTTCAGCTGAACTGCTCCATGCCTCTGATGTCATATGCTGTTCATTCTCCTTATACAGTCAAATGAGACATGGTACATGGTACTTTACATGAATAGCAAAAACAGATAAAGCATTTGACATTTTATTGCCAAATGTGATGCTGCCAACATGAGGGGGGGGCGGAGGTAGAGCAGACACCCAGCATGCCATGTATGGGAGCATGCATGGTACCGCCATTGGCATCATTGCATGCTTTACCTCTCTGCAGGGTAAGAAAAACATGGAAAAAAT
This sequence comes from Neoceratodus forsteri, assembly GCA_016271365.2. Lineage (NCBI taxonomy): Eukaryota > Metazoa > Chordata > Ceratodontiformes > Ceratodontidae > Neoceratodus > Neoceratodus forsteri. The sequence continues at coordinate 462,864,126 of CM028129.1, forward strand.
ATGCTGACAAGTAGGGTGACTCCAGTTCACCAAAGGCATTGCATCCAGCCAGCTGGACACCTCCGAAGCTGCATGAGGTGAGTTCCAGTGGATGCAGGAGTGACTGGGCTGGGGGAACCAGTGGATGGGGACTGGATGGCAGGGAGTATAAATAGACTACTAAAAGAAATATGACACAACTGAGTCCTGCTCATAGTGTCACCTATATGCACACCTGTCACAAATTATGTAAGATACAGTAACAGTCCTTTCATAAGTGTTGCCTTTTTTCTGTTACATGGTATATAGTACCAACAGAAGAGAGAGTTGATCAGCCTTGCCCCAGTCTTCAGGCAAACAGATGTAACTGTGGCAATAATACTGCCATTGATAGTTTTTGTTTTGCACAACATTCACATCATTCATCATTCATTGGATGATTTTTTTTCTTTTTAATACCAGGATTTATGTTCTATGTTGACTGTTCCTGTTATCAGGCTGGACCCTGGTGATGATCTGGCCATAAAAGCTGCATACTGGTAATTTTTCCCATGCTATTTCTCCCATAGGAAAGTTCCTTTGGGTGCCCCCCCAAATAAAAAAATTCAAGGATATGATATAAGACATAAGGCAATTCTAGTGGGGGGGTAGAAGGAGTAGGCTGTTGGTTAACTAGGATCTGCAGCTTATCCAACAGGTAGGGAAATGGGATGACTGGGTGGGCCAAGCAGTCCTTATCTGCCATCAAAGACTATGTTTCTATGTTTCTGTTTCAAAGTTGACAGAATTGAAATGAGTTCCATGGGTAATTAATGCAGCAGACAATCCATGTAGAAATTTACAACACGGTGCCATATTTACATATGCTGGATAATTCCTAGTAAATGAAACAGCTAATTTCATTCAGTCATTATAATATATGCAATTTGAATATTATAGATATAAAAATAGGTTGTTGTAATTGACTGTTAATATGGAATCACGGGATACAACTGGCATCCTGATGTCTGTAAATAATAGAATGCATTACTTGAATTCTGTCATGATATCAGATTTGCCTGACATTATAGTGATATGGTACCTTATGCTAGCATTTGTATTAATAAGTTACTTGATAAAGTGTCAATAAAAGGTTTAACTTTAAAATCGTAGCTTATACTGGCTCCCTTATCATAAAAAAATAAGCCCCATCCCCACCTGTACAAAAATCATAACCTGCTAACTCCTCCCCACTCTCAATTAAGCCCAAACCAACCCAGTTTATATATGAACTACGACTTCAGTTGCTGTATTTCTATGAGCATTTCGTATAATAAGACAGCAGGCTTGTGCTGTTATGAGTTTCACTTTGTTAACTGGGTGTCATAACAGTAAACTATGAGGCAATTTATAGGCAAGCTATGCTATTTTTTTTTACTTTTTCATTGATTATAAATGTTAATTTTACTGAAATGAACACTGTCACTCAAAACCCTTCAGCCCATACCAATGATCTTAAAACTCTCACCTACTTTATAAAACTTCCTCTGAATTTGTTGGTCTCATTAGCAAAGGCATTTGAGAGATAGATAGATAGATAGATAGATAGATAGATAGATAGATAGATAGATAGATAGATAGATAGATTGATAGCAATGCTCTTCCCACACTTATCATTTTAAAAACAAGCATTTGTTAATGCCGAATGTTGTCACGCTGGCATTGGCATTGGTAGTGCAGGAGTTAGAGATGTATAATAGGAATGGCAGTGAAGTATTGAAGTGACACCAACCCCATCTCCACCCTGCAGAGAGTGACAGGCATTGGGGTGTGCCTTTGGGTTGTCAGCCATAACACTCATGCCATTGTACTTCACCCTATCCTGTAGACACTGACAAGTGTTGTGGTGTGCTTTGGGGTTCTTGGGTGTTATCCTTACCCCATTCCATAAGGAAATATGCTGAGGTGGGTGCAGTATAGGAGAATGAGGTGAACTTTGTGGGCAAACACTGCAAGCCACACCACAATGCCTGTCACTGGCTGCAGGGTGAGGGTGGGGGTGGAATGGCATGAGCATTACAGCTGATGATCCCAAGTCACAACCCTGACACCTGTCAGTCTGTACAGGGTGGGGTGCTACAGTTGGGAACCCTAATGCTGCAGGCGTGTGTTGGTATTTTCACTCCAAATTTTCAACATGGGCTTTTTGTGAGCCCACCTCATGAACAGCAGCACTATGAGTATGGTAGCTGAAAGGTGGTTTTGCACAGTGACTATGCCATATGGTGACACAGGGATGAAAACACATTTTCAGCAGGATGTGGAAATTGACAACTGTATTGTTCATGAGGATATGTACAAAAATGTCAATGTTGAAAATCTGAAGTGCAAATATGAAAATTGGTGAAGTCATGAGCATGCATAGAAACTGTGCAACACACATCCGTAACCCAATTATTTTTGAGAGTTTATTAGCCACATTATCAACATAAGTATTTTGGGACCTCCCCTCATGAACAGTGGCACTGTGATTTTGTTAATCTGTCCCAAAAGTTGATTCCCCACAGCGAACACACCATTGTGCGCTACAGGTGTGGAAACACATTTTGGGCAGACTGTGAAAAATGACAGCTGTACTGTTGATAAGGAGGTGTGAAAAAATGCCAGTGTTGAAAATCTGGCATGAAAACAATGCAGATTTGCAAAGTTACAAGGGTGGGTGGCAACTGCGCAACACAAGCTTGTAACACAGCCATTTTATGGACTTTCGGCACCAAATTTTCAACATAGGCATTTTAGGACCTCTGCTCATGAACAGTATCACTGTCATTTTCTGAAACTGTCCCAAAAATGGATTTTGCACAGTGACCGCGCAATTCTGCGTCGGTCATGCAAAAATACATTTCGGCCAGGATATGTAAAATGACAGCTGCACTATTCATGAGGAGGTGTGGAAAAATGCTAATTTTGAAAATCTGGAGTCAAAATAATATTAAGCAAATTACTGTCATGAGCACATGGAAACTGCCATTTTCGCCAAATTTGCAAAATAGGGTTTTTGAGAGCCCACCTCATGAACAGCTGCACTGTCGTTTCATTACTCAGACCCAAAAGGTGATTCCACGTAGTGACCACGAAATCACCTTTCTGGACTGAATAATGACATGACAGTGACAGAATTCATAAGGAGGGGTCCCAATAACCCCATGCTGAAAATTTGGTGCAAAAATTCCAAAAAATGCTTGAGATATGCACCAAAGTTGAAAGTACCCTCTTTATACGATTATACAGCTTACCAGCATTTCCTCAGTTCACGGTCGGCTTTGAAGAGTGCAGATGTGTTCCTGGTCCACCGAAGATCATCATTCCAGCTCCGGAGGTAAGTATGGGCTGAGTGGGGTGTGGGGAGGCAGAGTCTGTAGACGGTGGTCACGGGTTGTGGGAGGGGGCAGGGAGACTGCAAGGACTCTTTTCTTCTTTACAGGGTTTAAAATAAAAAACCTTCGGGACAATTTTTATTTTCAGGGCAATTGCACGCTGGGGTGGGCTTCCAGGTGCCACCAAAGTGTTTTGGGGATGCTGTAGCTGGATGGGGATTGGGCAACCCCCATCACAAACAATGAAAGCGGGGTGACAAGAGCCGATGGGATTTTGCATCCCTCGCACATAACAAATGGGAGGGGTGTATGATGCCGATGGGGAGGGCCCCCCGTCGGGCACATACATTAGGAACAGGACATGCCGACAGGTGGATTTGGCACCCCGAAGTCGGCATTATGGCAGGCAGTATGCCATCATGTTTATTATTTTTTTTTACACCAGGGCAAGCATGTCAGGAGGTCCGCTGCGTATGACGAGCTTTGCTTGCATTGCAGCGGACCTTTCCTTTGATGTGATCTCCACATTATTATGCATGGTGTAGCACTGGCATGCATGCTGATTTGGGAATGAGGGACGCACCTACTGATGTGTGCCCTGCATTCGTCCAACAGTGACCGCACCTCCAAATGTGCTACTAATGCAAGATGTTGGCTGCGCAAGCGCACCAACATAAAAATATATGATCTAATGACAAGAATACCTTCATGCAGACAGTGTATAAAAAGATGTATATATATATGATAGTGCATAGGAGCCCATACACAACCACACTATTCTGTTACTGAGTGGTTTCCATGACCAAGAAGACCTCGAGAGTGAAGCTCGAGAGTTCCCTGTTGTTATGGAAACCACGAGGTAACAGAATAGCATGGTGGTGTATGTGGACTCCCATACACTTTTCTTTATAGTGTATGGTGCCCAAAAAGGAGATCCTGCTTACTTTTTTAGCTGCTTTTTGTCAGCCATGGTCAGTGAAAACTGGCCCTTATCTTCCGCTGGGAGCACCATCCAGCTGGCGCATGCAACAAGGCAACTGCCCCCCAATCCTATGAAAAGTGCTGGTGGGGGTGGTTGCATTGTGATGTCCTCACTAACGCAGAACAAAATGTTGTTCTGCATTAGTGAGGATGTCGCTACTGCAGCAGAACAACTTTCTGCAGTGTATGGATTTCCATACACAACTGCATTCCACCATACATTATATATTGGATAGTGTATGGTAGCCCAGGTACTAGGTCAAAATCATGAAATAAAAATTGCAAATGCAACAACAGTGCACGAACATCAGTGCCAACAAAAACAATGAGCAGCAGTAACAGCACACAACACACTATGGAAATCACGAGTGAAAGCAGGGGGCCAGCACTTTGTGGGGAATTGGAAGGGGGACCGATTAAATATTATCACTCTGGGGGAGGACGCAACTCTAAAAGGGGAAAAAGTCAAGGGGCAGACTAAATATTATCACCCTTGGGGGACACAACTTGGGGAGGTGGACAAGGTTGGGGAGCAGATTAAATATCATCACCCCAGGATGGATGCAACTTGGGGATAGGGACACAGTTGGGAGGGGGCAGATTAAATAATGTGACTAAGACACTTCAGCCACCCACTGTCCTATGGACAGTGCTGATGTGAGCTGTTGCACTGTGACATATAGCTACTAGTGCAGAATGAAAAGTCATTCTGCACTAGTAGCTATGTCACTACTGCAGTAGAATGACTTTTTCTAGTGTATGGCTCTCCATACACAACAGCATTCCACCATACAGTATACTTTTATAAGAGGTAGCTCCATTGCAGTATTTTGTTTTTGTTTGTGAAGGTGAGGGAATTTTAATTATATGCAGAGTTGAGCAATCATATGCCATAACACAAACTGTCAGTGACTCTCAGTTTTCCTTCATAAATAATGAGCTCTAGGGCAATGAATTTCATCTATACCCCTCAGTTTTCCTGCAAGACAGAATTTATTGAAGCTATACCGTAGGTGCCCCACATATCTTTATCTGCTCCATAGTGCCATGAAATGTAGACTGAAGTGGAATTATTCAAACTACAAGTCATTACAAAGGTATAGGGCAATTTTGATTCTACGGTGTCTGTTTCAAGCAAAGGGCTGCAATCTGGGAGGTAGTGAGGAACAGGGTGTAGATCTCAGCACAGAAAATCCCAGGTTAGAATTTCATCCCTGCTATTTCCTCAAAGACCCTGAGCTAGTCACTTGACCTTCATGGGCTTCAGCCTCCCAGTTAAATAAAGAAACAGGTTTCCCATGGAAAATACTTGGACTGGAAATAAACTGCCTGAGTCAATTCACTGCTTTTACAGAGATGCAGGCTCTTTCTGGACTAATGGTATTAATGTAATCCAGAACTAGTCAGGGTTTTTAAGAAGCAAGTTTACTCCCATCATTTATTACATTGAACTCTTTGAGGTATAACCCCCCTCCCAGGTCAGGAGCTTACCTTGGGGCCCCTTCCAACCTGCCCCCTGCAGCCAGTCACCATTTGTACTTCACTGTCCCGGCCCACTACTGGATTGCCACATGGCCAGGGAGCAGATTAACTTTGCTGTGGCACCTCTGTGTGCCTATTCCATGTGACTGGTGAGCCGCTTGGCTCCTTGCTTCCCCAGCCCATTACTGGACTGCTGTTCGGGCTGGGGAGTGCTCCAGACAGTTGCGGTGCCTCCATGTGCCTGATAGAGGAGTGGCCAGTGAGCTGCACACTGATGTTACTTCCCCACCCCTGAAATGCCGCATAGCAAGGCAGAGAGCACAGGCACAGGCCACAGTTTGTTTCTGGTGCCTCCTGGCACCCCCAAAGCCACAGCAAAAGCTCCGCTTGTGGGCATTATCTCCCCAGCCCCATCTGACACCAGTGGGGGTTGGGGAAAACAAAATGAATAAAAATAAATAACTTTTAAATGGCTCCCTGACCCGATCTAAGCTTCCAGTGGATCAGGGAGTATAGGGGACAAAATGGCACCCACAGGGACTACAAGTTCCATGATGCAATGCAGCCAAGTGCCATTTTTCCAAGAGTGCTCCTGCTGGAGAGCTCACAAAAATGGAGCTTCTGATGGGGCTTATGTCCCCCCAAAGTGCTCCCTGGCCCTAGTGACCAACAGAAGGGACCAGGAGGGTCCTCTACTTGCATTCAGATACTGACAACATGTTTTACTTTTTATTATAATGGACAGAGATGAACAGTAGTGTATGGGGTAGCCATATTGGTTGTGGTCTGCCTGAAGAGTGCGAGCAAACCCTATTAGTAGCTGCAGTACAGCCAATCAGGGCATGGCGCTTGAGAATCCTGTGGACCAATGAGGTGTCATCATTCAAACTAACATTCTGGGGTTGACAGTTTGACTCTGGGCCTTTTTTGTGTGAGTTTTGAAGAGAAAACAATTGATTTTTGACAGCTCCTGCTTCTGTCACATCCTAAAACCATTTTGTTTGTGCCAAAAGAACTAAGAATGTTAAAACGTGTTGCCAACTGCCTGGTAAATCCCAAACAAGGGGGTTTACCTCATCTGGACTGAACTGCTGTGTTTGGACAACCACGATTGCTGAGACTGCTGAAATAAGTATTTTCTTGGGCATGGGCCTGCTTGAGTGACAAATCCGCTGCCTCACTGTCCTCTTACAAGAGTTCTGTGATTTTTGCCAGAGGACCTTAACTCTGAAGTCCTGCCTGCCTGTCTAACTGCTGGTCTACCTGCAAGGTGGCTGAAGCCAAGTCCCTCTGTGGGATGAAGACAACTGCCTGTCTACCTGTCAAGGTAAGTGAAGACAAGTCCCTCTGTGGGGAGAAGAAGATCATTGTTCACATCCATACCAGCCTGCCTGTTCTTCCCAATTGCCTGCAAGGGGAGACATCCCCCAACTTCTGTTCACTAAAAAGTCATGAGCACTGGGTTTTACCCAAACCAATACTTTTCTAACTGTTCAGGTAGCTAGCTAGTTAGCGTATCATCTGGGCTTCCTGCACATCCTTAGCTAAGCCCACAGTAACAGTTACAGCCAGGATAAACTGCATATCCACTGCCACTGGTGTAGTTTCTAATTTGCAACTGGAGCATCCAACCATTGCAATGGTGCTGCACCCAGTGTCTACTCATCACAGGCCTGTAACTCCTTGGTGTGTTTATACAAAGTGTTTGGGACCTCCCACAGGGACTGGGGTTAACTGGTGCACCAGTGAGGGAGAGGGACTGGGAGAGGGAATACTAGATTGTAATGTACTGTGGCATCTGAATATTTTGCCTGATTACAGTATTTATTATAAGCTCTGTTGAATGTTTTACTACCCATTGCTTTTCTTGTTCCTTACCTTATTATCCAGACCCAGAATAAACCCCTTGTTTATTTTCCTGCAATTGCTGAATTATTTGCATAAATGTGAAGTGTAATATTTGCATGCTTAAAGTGATAAGTTGGGAGGGGATTGTGTACTGTTCTACCTGTCACCAAGGGAGTGGTCTGTATTTAATTTTGTGTGGGGAAGCACCCTGGCAGTAAACTGTGATAAGGATCCCCATAGGTGGATGCACCATGCCATTTGCCAAGTCAGTTATAATCACGAACCCAGGGACCAGCCTATATCACTTAAGCAGCACCACTTGCGTGTGGTTGTGTAGACAAAACAGTAAGGGGTGGATTACTGAGGTAATAATTTGTAAGGAAGGGTCACAATTACTCCAGTTCAAAATCAGTGAAAACTGCCCTGATAAACCATTGGCAGCTGTTTCAAAAGCCCATCAATCACAGACTGGTTTTAGAAGCATCGTTTTATAGTTTGCAAACAATATAAGTGCTTGAAATGATACGTGTGCTTGGGACAATCTTAATGTTTCTCTAACTAGTCAAAGATTAAAGGTGGTCCCCATTATATGTATACTGTAATTCCACATTATTATATTGTTAAAGCTTGAGTGGGAAGCAGTGGTATTGAAATATTTACAAAGAATCTCTAAATATGAATACCAATCCAAGCCTGGCTGGCAGTACAGCCCAGAGGTTAGATTAAGGAGCTGTGAATTAACTTTTTACATCCAGCATATTTGGGTTTGATTCCCACAACCACCATCTGCATACTGTGTGACTAGAAGCAAGTTGCTTCACCACCCCAGTACTCCTGGGTCACCACTGAAATTAGGCATTATGCTTAGTGGGCCCTACCCTGTTACCAAAAGAATAAAAACAAGTTATTTCTAACATGCTGGAACTGAGCAGAAGTGTCTTGTTATCTTAAATATATGATGGTTATCAATAACAGTTGATTACTTTATCAGTAGTAATGTGTGTGTGTGTGTGTGTGTGTGTGTGTGTGTGTGTGTGTGTGTGTGTGTGTCCATTTTAGGAGCAAAGAAACCTCTGCAGAGCTTGAAATAGCCTTTCAGCATATTCCTGGTTATCTGAATGTTGTAATTACAGTAATTTATGCACATTTAAATTACACACTGATCACATTAGCATAATATCATTCTAAGTTTAGTATATGTGCAGCCAAAGCAAACACAGCATCAAATCATTTTTACCTGAAATAAAATGAGGTAGTGAGAGAGAATGAATCAATAACAATATAAATATGGTCCTTAACAGATATTAATTTTAAAATTCTTGTTGTGAATTTTGCTGAAAGCAGTATGTGCTGGTTTTATAACAAAAAAGTGTAACCCTTAACAATAAGGTGGTTAAGTTAATATAAAATTAGTTTTTTATCTTACATGAAATGACAGTAGCGTAATGAATGATTCTATTCTGTTATAAAACTGAAACTGTCCTGCTGTCAATCTGTATTTTGGAACAATTGCAGTACCCATCATATATCTAAGTAAAATCATTTGGGTCGACATTGCTAAGCATTTAGGGTTCATGCTGTATAGAAATGCAACCTTGCCAATGCATAATGGGCTAGCAAGTAAAAATAATTAAACAATGAGAAATGTGCCAGGCACCTTGCATTAGAAGTAGGATTCCCTTTGCATACCATATACTGTATTTACTGACTTAGTTTTCTCTGGTCTTCTGATTCAAGTTGCAGGTGTAAATAACTGGTGCATTAGTGCAACTGACTTTCCCAATGGCTTCTTGCACCTTAACAAATTATTAGCTGCTTGCTGTACCTGAACAGCCTGAGAACAACAGCTAGGAAACCACATTGATGTCCTAACTGTTATCTCTCAAAACATTTTCTCAGCCACATCTGCAATATTGTCGCTGAGACACAATATGAACAGCAGTACAACCTGAGGTGCTTAAATAAATTCATTAAAAAAAAAAAAGAATAGGGTGCTCTTCGCCATAATATAAAAGTACCATTCTCAACCACATATAGCAATAGAATAAATAGATATTTTAGTGCTGAAAATTACAATAAAAGACCCCATACTGCCTGATGCATTTGTGGTAGACAGTCATCTATCAAAGGCATGGGTTTACATCTTCTCAAGCTCCTAAATGCACACCGTCCTTTGACATCATCTGTCCACATCACCATCCAGATTGAAAACACATGTGCATCCTCAACCATTGATCATAAAAAAAGGCTCTATAAATATTTGATTAAAGAATATGCTATACATTGTGCCTTCCTCATTTTGTAATGTACAACATCTAACCATTAAGAAATGATTTTATATATTACTAATGCTAAAATCCCTTATTTAACAAAATTGGACAAATTTCATACCTAGACCCTTCTATATTTCTATATTTCTTATAATGCTACAATGCAAGTTCAGCAAGTTATGAACATCTACAGTAAATCTCATTATTGAAATATGCAGACATAAGACATGTTTACCATGTTTAATGTTTCTTAAAATACATGGCATCAGACGGAAAGAAACAGTTAAACCAGGATACTTAGTTGCTTATAGACTATGGGCCAGATATTCAAAAGGGTTGCGCATGCTCAAGTCCTAAATTGCGCCATTCTGCGATATTCAGCAGGAGGCAGTTGCGCCACTGAAAACAGGCTGAGCAACAGCGCAATGCAAATGAATGCATGCTCAACTGGAGGGGGAGGAACCATGCATAAACTGCACAGCCCGATATCAGCCAGGCTGTGCAGAGTTGTGCAGGCGCAACCCCCAACCTGCGCCTGCAGGACTTTGAGCCAAAAAAAAAAGGCTTAAGTTGAGGGCCACCCACAGGTGAGCTGCTGTATTGCAGGGCGCAACACAGCAGCTGCCACCTGTGGCTGGCCCCAAACTCAGTCCCTGTGCCCCCCCCGCAGCCCAATCATGGGCATAGTGTACTCCCACCAGCCCGATCGCTGGCATCAATGTGGCCCCCCTCCCGTTCACATCCCTGGTGGTCCAGTGGACCAAATGCCTGATCGCGGGCAGAAAGTAAACAGAACCCCCAGTACATCTCCCTTGTGCCTGATCGTGGGCAGAAAGTAAACAGAACCCCCGAACATCTCCCTTTGTGCCCGATTGTGGGCAGGTAAGTAAATTGAACCCCCACCCCTGAACATCTCCCTGGTGGTCCAGTGGACCGAAATGCCTGATCACGGGCAGTAAGTAAATTGAACCCCCAAAACATCTCCCTTGTGGCTAGTGTCCCCACCCCACCCACCCACAAGCCCCACCACCTGCTACCCCCGGCAGCATCCCACCTGCCTGCTGCCTGCAAGCCTGCCGGTGACTGCCGCAGGGCTGCACGCCCATTGGTGCAGAACAAGAGCCAATGGGCGTGCAGCCCATACCATACATGACAGTCCAGATTTGTGAATGATAGTAGTGTGTATCCCCCTGTCCTATCCCAGGGGTACTGTTCATGCCTTTTTTTTTTTTTGGTGACATCCTGGTTTGATCGCGATCCACCGGAAGGGAAAACGAGATGCCACTTGGCTGTATACCTGGAGACCCACGAGTGTCTAGCACTAAACTGTAAGCTTCTAAGTTGTCAGTTTTTTTTAAAATAGGCTGAAATTATTCATTACAAAGGAAGCTGGAGTTTGCAGATTGTTTTTTTCTTTTTATAAAATAATGATAGTGAATGGGAGTAGGCAGAGGGCTGAAGGAGCAAGAACTTGGTCTACTTTGCAAGTCGCACTGTGGGAAATGTCCGAGCGCCACACAAAAGGGTACTGTAGAAAAAAGAAACAAAATGATGGTTTGTGACAGGGAAAACAGATATATTAGTTTTGGGCAATTACTAGGTGGTGGTGTCTGTGATAAGGAGTAAGTCTGTATGTGGGGAGGGGGTCTCTCACTCACTCTCTCGGTAAAGTGATAAAAAAAAAATGGCAGTAGTTTCAAATTGTGTGCCCAGTGCTGCAGCCAATCACAAAGCAGGCTGGGCACAAGGATACTTGGCTAGGCATAACGCAGGTTAGGGCTGGGACTTTTTATTTTGTGGGCATCTATTGAAAGTTAATGTACCCCTGTGGAATGGGTACCAGCCAACCAGATGCCTCCAAATAAAAAGCCCATTTTCTAACATAAAACAATTCACTACCTGCTATAACTCAGGCGGTAATATATATGGCAATATGCACTCATGGCTCCTTTTATACTGATAAAACCAATAGGAGCTTCCTTTAAATTAAGAGCTAGTAAACACTGTAGGGCAGTCACTGGGGAAAATTTAAAATACTCAACCAAGTTGCATATCAAAAAAGCTTCTAACCCCAAAAATCATGAACTCAGATTTATAGTCATAGATAAGGTGAGCAGGAACCTGAGGGGAGGAGACTTTAATAATTTAATTTTAAAAAGAGAGGCATTTTGGATCTTTAACTGACAAGCAAATAAGTATCCTGGTTTAAATGTCTCTTTCAATCTGATGCCCTTTGTTAAAGAAACATTAAACAAGTCATATGTCTGCATATTTCAGTGATGAGATTTAGATTTTAGTAACTTGTGCATCTTGCACTGCAGCACTGTAAAAAATATAGAAGGGTCTATGTATGAATTTTTTTTTTAAAATAAAGGATCTTAGCATTAGAAATGTATAAGGTAGTTTTTAATGGTTAGGCATACTCTGGCCAGAGTTTCTCTACTCTAGTCCTACTCTGATCTAATAGCCATAACCGTGCACCCAACACACCACATTCATGGCTATCTCATTGTCTACCAGCATGGCCCTTAATCCTTGTGCAATATTCCTAATAGTTTCTATTCTTACTCCTCTCTTATGCATACCTGTGGCTAGCTGCCCACTCTCCTGGAATGGCCACAATGCATACCCTAATGATTTCATGTTTTCCAATATGATTATACTACCTCAAGTGTCCCCTGCCACATCACCAGTTTTTATCCCTAACAGAATCATCTACCATGTTGCCTACATACTACACAGCTTCTCTTCTCGGATCCCTTCCTGTTCACTTTTATGCATTGGAAACTGTGGTACCTGCTCATAATAGCACTAATATTAGCAGGGGATACTGAACTCAATCCAGGACCTGGAGGTAACATCTCCCACACTGACACTACCTGGAAGGATGTTAGAGGTCTGCATATTGTTCATCTAAATGTCAGGAGCCTTCCTCATAACTTAGCTGAACTTGAGGCATGGGTTACTCAATATAACCTTGGCATTCTATACCTGTCCAAACCCCGGCTTAAACCCTCTACCCCGATCACCTATGTCAGTTACCTAACTACAAAATAATAAGGCAAGACAGGTCATCATCCAAGCATGGTGGTGGTGGCAGTGTTGCAATCTTCTACAAATCCCACCTCTTACTACACCACAATATCTCTCTTACCCTCTCTCACAGTGAATCAATTCATGCCACCCTACAACTGGGTGCTAAGAGGCTGCACATATTGTGTGCCTATAAACCCTCTTGCTAGTGGCATTACTGGTCTCAAGGAACTCCTTTCCCAGGTGGACCTAGTTGTGGGATGCAAAGAGGTCCTTATATTGAGGTACTTAAACCTTAACTGGACAGGTAAAGTAAGTCAATCCCTTCACACTTGGTACAAGGTCATGACCTACACCAACTAATCACTGATCCAACTAGGGTCATCCCCTCCCCCCTTGATCCAGCACTCTAATTGACTGGGCTCTTATGAACCGTCTTGATTGTATAGTCACTGCTGGTACCCTTGCAGATGCTATAAGTGATCACTCCCCAATTTTCTGGATCTGTAGTGCTGCTAGACAACCATCTCCTCCTCCAAAGCTTATCACCTTCTGTAATCTGGCCAATTTTGATTAGGCACAGTTTATATGATCTCTCATTGATCGACTGGTCTCCTATCTTTGCCTCCTCTAATGCTCAGTCTGCCCTTGACTGCTTCCTTGTGAGGTTCGGCAGTCTACAGGACCTCCTTGCTCCTCTTGTCACCCGCCACATATGTGGAACACAAACTAAGTGGCTCACCAAAGATCTTCTTGCACAGTTCCAAGCTAGGGACCAAAGCCAGTGGTGCTTTAAGGTCTCATGTCTTCTGGAAGATTATAATGACTACAGGGCCAAGAGAAATTCCTGTAAAAGGAACACTCACTTAGCCAAAAGCTCCTTCTGTAAAGACTTATTAATAAAAGCTGCAGGTGATTCCAAGAAATTCTGGTCTGTTATTAAAACTCTCCTTGGAGAGAATCACTTGACCAATACTAATGATATGCTACTAAATGGCATACACTGTAATAACCCAGTGACCATCGCCTACTTCTTCAATAGCCACTTTTTCGGACTTATCAAGCTACTCTGCCTCCTTCCTCCCTGCCCACCCTACTGTCCCCTCTGTGGATACTGAATCCCTGCTCTATCATCCATCTTTCCAGTTTCAGTCCATTTCGAGTCTTAAAGTTGTTACTCACCATCTCTGACTCTACCAGCTCTGGTGCTGATGGCTTGGAGCCCAGACTTCTTAAATCCACTGCTCCTCTCATAGCCTCCCACTTAACCAAAATCTTTAACTTGTCACTCTGCCACAGCGCTGTTCCTGACATCTGGAAGATAGAAAGAATTACCCCTATTCTTAAAAAAGGTGATCCCAAAGACATGTCTAACTATTGACCCATAGCCATCCTATCTGGCTAAGTAAAATCCTGGAAAAACTAGTGGCAACCTAGACCATAGCATACCTATGGAAACACAACCTCCTCTCCTGTTCCCAACATGGCTTCTGTAAAGGCCATAGTACTTCCACTGCCCTCCTAAAACTAACAAACAACATCTATGCCACCATGGATTCAGGTCTCTTGACAGGTGCTATCTTTATTGATCTAACCAAGGCCTTCGTTCACCATTCCCTTCTACTTACAAAACTCCGCTTCTTTGGTTTCTCTGCTGAGATGGTGGCCTGGTTCATCAGTTATCTAACAAACAGAAACCAGGCCATAGCTTTCAACTCAGCTATGTCTGATCTTTCAACCATACATATTGGAGTTCCTCAGGGATCCATACTAGGTCCTTTGCTCTTCACTATTTTTATAAATGACCTCCCATCACTAGCACCTACCTGCTTTTCCCTGCTCTATGCAGATGACCTTGTCATTTACCATAGCGCTAGAAATGTCTCAGAAATAAACAACTCCCTAGCCTCTGACTTCCTAAGCATACAAACCTGGCTTATTGACAATAACATTGTGCTCAATGTAAGCAAAATGCATCCTATGCTCTTTGGCTCTCCTGGTAGACTTAAAGGGAATAGTAACTCCCTCTTAATATCCTGTGCTGATGGCTTCTCATTAGCTAACACCAGCTTCTTCAAATACCTGGGCATTTTTCTCGATGAATCCCTGGAGTTTGATCTTCATATTACCGCTACCTGCAAATCTGTCAATGCAAAAATTGGGGATACCACACTAGCTATGCCCTCACTCCAACAGCCAGGCTTGCTGTGGAACAAGGCCTCCTGCTCCCAGCCCTGGCCATTGCTTGGTCACCTACCTAGACACCACTAAGGCCTCTCTACATAAGTGGGACACTACCTATAACAACATTTGCTGCTATGCCTCTGCCTCACCGTGGTACAAACACCACTGTCAGCTCTATGCTGACCTAAAGTGGCCTAGCCCTGCTGCTCACCAACTCCAGTCCTATGGCTCTCTCATTGACAGTAGAACAAGATCAGGCCTCCCCCAATCCCTCACCTCCTTGCTACACTCCCAAACCCCCTCCTATGGGCTCCAATTGAATGACCAAGCTCCTCTCTAGATCCCTAGATGTAAAACCGCTATGGGTACACAAGCTTTCTCTTATGCTGCCCCCAAGTATGGGAATTCTATCCCCCAAGCTATATGCTCAGCACCTACTCATGTTGGTTTCAAGAAACTCCATCATAAATATCTACATGCATCAAATCCCTGCACATGCTTCCAGCCATTTTAAGTTCTTCCCTCTCCCCCATTCCCCCATCCCTTATCCTTACTATATCACACTCCACTTTCAACCCTTCCTCCACTTGCTTTCATCTTCCCCTCCCTATCTGTACCCTCACATCTTCTCCCCCTCCTTCGCCCCTTGCTCCCATCTACTCTTTATAGGTGCATAGTCCTCGTAACAGCACTTACTGTCTACAGTAGTACTTGTTTGTTCTGAATATCTCAATGTATTGTTTGTATTTTGACCTGGTCCAACTGTGTACTTCACTGATTTGCTAAGATGATTGTATTTCTGACTCCTTCACATTGTATCACTTATGTTATGTGCTGTGTCACATTGTTGTTGTTCATTGTATTCGACTTGTATCCTCCCGGGGCGTGCCTGAAAATAGGCATCCCTATGCCTAGTGCACTCACCCTGTTACCAAAAGCAAATAAATAAAATAAATAAATTACAAAATGAGGAAGGCACGGTGTAAAGCACGTTTTTGAGTAAACAGAGATATGTATTAGTAATGGTCTAAGATGCATGATGCAAAACCCAGAGAATGCAGGCTCAAACCCTAGCAGAGCCAAACACTCACTCTGTGTCCAGAAGCAAGTCACTTACCCTCCAGATGCACAGCAGAAATAGGTGATGTAGGATCCCCTTAAAAATGAGATGTTGCATCTTAACTGGGTTATTCTGCTTAAACTGATTATCAATTAAGTGTAGTTTAGACACCATGTATATGATAACTACTGGCTCCTGATTAAATGTTCTCACAGGTGGTCAGTGCAAGTGATACCACTACTGGGATTCAATTAGTTTCTGTTATTGGTCTCAGTTACTTGCTAAAGAGAGCCCTAGATTAACATTGTTAAATAAATTTGTCACTCATTACTGCAGCTCTGAAAACCTACTGGCATTAAAAAGAGGGGAAAACATTTAGCTTAAGGAGGCTTTCCGTTAGAGAATCTTACAATGCAAAGCTCATTAAATGTATTAATCTACACCTGCTTTAAAAGACAATATAATATAATATAATATATATTCCATTTTGGGAAAATAATGTTTATTTATTTATTTATTTAGAAGAGATTCACCAGGAAGGCAACATGAACTATAACCAGCTCATTTCCAGAAGCATCATGGGGGGAAGGGGTTTACAATAGGAGAAGGAGAAACCAGCAGATAAGTAAACAGTGTACAGAAACATATACATACATCATACAATCCAGGTATAAAAAATAAGTACATAATTTAGAAATAGCAGGGCAATATACAAATATTCTGATAACACAGCACATCACTAAATCATAATGCAGGATAGCAAATTTTTATGGGCACATATTAAATGTAATCATAGTGACTAACCCATTTTTTATTAGAATAAGGGGAGAACAGATAGCTGAGAACAGAGGTGGAAGTGCAAGAGTGGGGGCAATCAAGAACAGTGCTGGTAGTGAAATGGTTGAGGTAGGCATGGGATGTAAGTGCATGTTATACGGAGGGGGAGGGTTTCTAGGTATCAGTCAGAGACCCTACTTTAAAATACTTAGAGGTTGAGGTATAAGGGGGGAGTGGGAGGAGGATCCCTACTTTAGAATACTTGGAGGTTGGAGTTTAAAGAGGAGGAGGAGGGGAGGAGGAGGATCCCTACTTTAGAATACTTGGAAGTTGGAGTTTAAGGAGGAAGAGGAGGAGAAGGAAGGGGTGGATGGGAAGCCAGGGCCATTTCCCTCTTCAGGATGTTGAGAACCCTGCAAGGGGATTGGGCACTTGCAGAGGAGAAATGGAGATGGGAACTGGGGGGAGAAGGAACGATGGAGGATGTAGGAGAAAGTGGTAGTGGGGGCAGTAGATGTTACTTTGACTTTGGCAGTCACTCTAAAGGATAACAAACTGTATACTGCATTCTGGACCAAATAATGTGAGTCTGAAGTAGGAAAGTTCCTGTACTCAAAGTTTGGTCATAATTTGTGTTCTTCAGTTCCCGATGAAGGATGAAGTACAAGATTTGATTAACTTGTAATAATGTTGGGGAAATTATCATCTGATTCTGTGCTATAAGTTACCAACTGGAAGATCACTATACCTCACTTGTGCAACAAATGACAGACAGAGGTATTGCTGCAAAGAATATACATGCATTTATTTATTTAAATATTTCACCAGTAAGGCACCCTGAGCAAATTGTTCATCTCCTGGTGTGTCTGAATAAGAGCTGTCACACCTCTGGCTAGGAAGGAAGTCGCATGGCATAGTGTACCAGTTGGAGTTGTCTTGCTGCAGGGTTAATGTAAGCAGCTGGAATACAATCCCATACCTCAGCTGTGTTGCTGGGAGGTCTGGTGACAATGTAGGACTGGAAAGGGCAAACTGGAGAAAGCCCTTGCGACCCCTGCTGTCCAAAATGTTGGATGGATCTGGTTAAGGAAAACAAGAGGAGCAGTGAGTGCAATGGGAAAGGGACTAGAAGAGAGGGTGGGAGTGGGGAGGGGCTGCTGGAATATCAGGTTACAGCATAGCTGAGTACTGCTGCTCTAAGGGAGCCAGATGGGGCAGAAATGTATCTATAAAAGGCAGTACAGATTGCAAAATGAAATGGACAATAAACAAATAGTACAAAACAATCAGAACAGTATGCCAGCAGGAATATCACAAATACAGGCTATTGCACTGTTAGGACAAGGCCATCTAAAACAGTCTCTTTGGCACCACAACATGGCAGCTGGAGTTGTCTTGCTGCAGGGCTAATGGAAGTAGCTGGAATATGGTCCTCTACCTGAGTTGTGTTGTTGGGAGGGGACTGGAGGTGATGTAGTGCTGGGGAGAGTAAAATGGAGCAAGCCCTCACAACCTCTGCTGTCCAAAATACTGGATGGATCAGAACTGTGTTGCTGGGGGGTCTGTCAGTGATGTAGGGCTGGGGAAGGGGGAAACAGAGCAAGCCATCATGACCCCTGCTGTCCAAAATGCTGGATGAATCTGATCTATTTTGCTGGGGAGTCTAATGGTGATGTAGGGTTTGGGAGGGCAAATGGAGCAAGCCCTTGTGCCCCCTGCTGTACAAAATGCTTGATTTTCTTCATTTATGGTTGCTGTACTTTTACCTTTATACTTTCATGTTTTGACATTCTGGTCACAGGGAGGGAGATGAGGGTTAATTACAATGTCTGTACACTTATGGTTAGATAGGAGAGCACACATGAAAATCAGGGACAATTACAATATGCATGAATGGGAGTACAGTGCATCCACAACACACTATAAGCTGATGGGACAGCAGGGCCTGGAGGGCCCTGCACTTCCATAACCATGTAAAGATAAGATTACACTTTCTCAGAAAGTAAGGAAATTCATTACAAAAAACTTCATTAATACATCAGTTAGGGTTAAAGCAACAAAAGTTGGGCAATCAAGTATTAGGGTTTCCAACCCTAACAGCTCCCCACACCCAACCCTACAACCCTATGCCACCCCCACCCTCCACAGAACACCAAGTGTTGGGGTGTGCCTTGAAGTCGTTGGCCCCAACGCTCACCCCATTCTCTTATGCTGTACCATGCTAGCTTCCTTACACATGGAATGCTGCATAATGGAGGAGAGGTGGGTGAACAGTGGTAGGTTGGGTGAGGGGTGCAGATGTGATTGGCAATGGATGTTTTTTTTTTCTTACAGGTTAAAAAAATATAAAAGACACTGAGGGTTGGTTTACTTATTTTCATTTAAAAACCAACATCAGGGGGCCGGGGATATCACTAAACACCAATGAAAAAATAAACTTGGCATTTTAAGGTGGGGTACCACTAGACACCAAGGATAAAGCTGGGACCCCAATAAAAGGAAAAAGGGTGGTGATAAACCAGCAGAGTGACAAACTGCCACTAAAGACAAAAAATAATAAAACAATAAAAAGAATATCAAAATAAAAGATAAAAAATATAGAAAAAATTAACATATGGATATTAAAAGTGGGATGGGGTGCCAGTAGGCACCATGAATTTTATTAGGGGGGATTCCAATGAGAACCCATTTAAAAAAAAAGAACACAATCTGTTTTTGGCAATTGTTTGCTAATGCTTTTTCACTAGATGGAATTATTTTCTTCCACCACAGCAAAGGATTGGAGGAAAAGGATTTTTTTTTTTTTAATAGGTTCTCAGTGGAAACCCTCCATAAACATCCCTGGTATTTATGGTGTCCGGTCAAGTTTGCGTTGGTGAAATAGTGCTGTACAAAACCATGCAGACAATACCACATAAAGTGCCTGGTTTCCAGCATGAAATAGAGCTGTGCCATCCAGGTAGTTTCCCCCTTCCCCTTGTTTCCCACCCTGGAGTTGATTATAATAGTTTAAGGGGTGCAGTGGGCAAAGCCCCCCCACATGGGTGGGTGTTAGGTGCAAAGCCCCCTGCAGAAACTTAAATTTCTACTATTTCATGGTGTTGATTGGTGCCAGTATTGTCCATGTAGTTTTGTACCATGCTGTTTTGTCAGCACACACTTGACTGGGAACATGTGTTTAGTGGCACCCCCCAACCTGGAATATTTTTATGTGTTTTTATATTGTTCCTCTATATATATTTTTTTTTTAATTTTGCCTTTATTTTTACACCCCACACACACACATTTAGGTGTTTAGTGCCAGTCCAGTGCCCTCCCGGCTTTATCCATGGAGCCCCCCACCCTCCAATGCTGATTTTTAATTTTCATTGGTGGTCAGTGGCATCCCCCCACCTCCATGTCAATTTTGTCCTGAAAATAAGAAAACTGTCCCTCGATGTCTTTTTTTAGTTGTTTGACCTGTAAAAACAAAGTCCATCACCAATCACAAGTGCAGCCCCAGACCTGACCTTCCACTGTGCTCCCACCACCCTACACCCCCTTGACACCCCTGCACCCCTCACTCACCTGAAGAGGTTCCAGATTTGAAATTCGCTCTTCTGATTGAAGACACATCTTGCTGCTGGAACTGGCAACTGCAATATGAGAAACTAAGGTTAAGGCAGTTCCAAGTATTTCAAAGAGGGTTTGAACTTTTATGCATAACTCAACTGTTTTTTGAGATTTCAACCTCACATTTTCAACATGGCCTTTTGAGAATCCCATCTCATGAACAATATGACTGTCATTATGCAACTCCTGCCTGAAAGGTGATTTCATGGTCACTTGGCAAATTCACTTTTTGGGTGGTATTTATGTAAAGACAGTCATATTGTTCATGAGGTGGGGTTCCCAAAAGCCCATGTTGAAAATTTGGGGTGAAAATGTAAAAATATTGGCTGTTATGACCATTAATTGCAATTTTGCTACACGCACTTGTAATTTTGTAAATTTAAAATATATTGACCCAGATTTTCAACATAGGCTTGTTATCACCCCACCAAATGTATGTCACAGCTCTCATTTTTCAAATCCTGGCTAAAAATGTTTTCACAACTGAGGTGCAGAATGGCATTGCAGTTGCACAGAATAACATTTCGATGGGGATTTGAATATTTTCTGTACTGGGTACATGAAGTGGGATAGTAACATGGCTATGCTGACAATGTCATTACTCTTGTACTATAAATGGAAGTATCTGTGGAGGAATTGGGAGCGCTGGACCAACAAGCAAATTAGGATATGATTATACTATCTCAAAAAGTAAGGAAATAAATTGCAAAAAAACTTTATTAATGCATCAGTTACGGTTAAAGTGACAAAAGTAGGGAAATGTGGCATTAGGGTTTCCAACCCTAGCACCCCACCCTGCACAGATGAAGAGGTGTCAGGGGTGGCACTGAGGTTGTTATCTCTAATGCTCACCCCATTCTCCTATACTGTACTCTCCCAGCTTATTTTCTAATGGAATAGGTGAGTGTCAGGGCTGATGACCCCAATGCCACTCCCAATGCCTCTTGATCTGTTCAAGGTGAGGTGGGGTGATAGGGTTGAAAACCCTAACACCACATTTCCCTACTTTTGTTGCTCTTTTTTAATTTAAAATGCTTTATTACAGTTTACCAAAGTATACAGGGAAAACAATCCAAAGATACGATCCGAGACCAACAAAGCAGCCCTAACCACCACCCCCTGCTACCTAGTAGAGCAAAGAACCAAAGCAAGACACTAAGCATAAAAACTTGGTAATGTCCACATCCTGCCCCCCCCACAATATCCCCAAGACCACCACCCATCTCTCTACCCCTACCATCCTCAAGACCAAGACAACCTCTTTCCCTAGACCCATCATATAGGCAATCATGATATTCCTCTACACAAGTTATACAAAAAAAGACTAAATGAAACAAATTTCAGTCTCATGACTAACGTGGGAGGAGAAATATATATTCTGTTGGAGGAACTAACTCACCTACCAGCAATAAAGTAAGGCATAGGATCTCAGAGCTCTCCAAACTGCACCAATCTATGATTCTGAATCGCAATGGCTCTTTCTGCATTAATGGTAGTAGTTAATTATTGAGTCCATTCCCGTAAGGATGGAAGTGTTTTGGTTAACCAATGCTGCATTAAAATTAATTTAGTAACCAATGTAATTAAAGCCATGTAGGCTTTGTTCCTAAGGAACCGTATTGATTGGAAGTTACCGATAATACACACTTCTAGGGAAACAAAATTCAAACTCCCCAAAAATTGCAAAAATTTATGCTTGATATCCTGCCAAAATACATCCACCTTAGGACATGTCCAAATCATATGCAGTAAAGAGCCCTCTTTTTGGAAAATATGGAACAATGGATCTCTGCCAATTTGCCAATCTTAAAGAGTTTGAGTGGCCTATAGTAAAGATTATGAAGAATATTGTGTTGAACCAGTCTTAATCTATCCTGTTTAATAAAATGGTAGAGATCCACACAGATCTGCTTCCAAATATTTGAGTCATATGTTAAATGTGTGGCTTGCTGCCAATAAAATGCTATTGGAGAGCATTTGTCCCAAGTTAAAGCTCCAATTACTTTGTAAAGCCTTGAAATTGGTCTACTGTGTAGAACTATATCTGTCAGTCTTGGAAAAAGGCTGCTAGCTTCAGTTGAAGAGAGAGGTTTCCCATAAAAAATCTGAATACAGTGTTTGATCTGAGTATATTTACAAAGGTTGATGCCGGGAGATGAGATAATTCCTTAAACTCTGCCACAGTGATAAACCTACCCCGTTTAATGAACTCAGATAGAAAATAATCTTTCTGAGTATGACAAAATCCCTGTGTAGAAACTCTATTACCTATCAATAAATTTAAATTTTCAAACAGCAGCTGTGCCAGATCTGTTTTATGATGTGTCTGAAAATAATGACACATCTGCTGGTGTGCCTACACCAACCACCCAATCAGAGAACCCTTTAGATGGAGGGAAAGTTTTGCATAAGGAACGAAAAAAAAGGGACAATAGCAAAATATTGCAAGTTTTTGTTCTGGTCCATTCTATCGACAACCAATCAAGCTCCTTTTGGGCAATCTTGGAGTCCCCTTGCCAGCAAAAATACTTCACCCCTTGGAAAGCAAAGTAATATATAAAAAGATGAGGAAGTTACAACCCCCCTACCTGCCGAGGTCTACATAACTTATCCAACTCCCTTCTGGGATGTTGCCCTAACCATAAACATTTTGTCCAGGTTGCTGCAATCTTTTGAAACCACTGTTTAGAAAGGGGCATATTTAACATGGACAAAGGATACATTAATTTTGGCAAAGCAACCATGTTTAAAATGTTCACTCTGCCCCATAAAATCAATGGTATGTGTTGCCATCTTTGCAGGTCCTGCTCTAGTTGCTTAACTGTAGCAGCCTGCCCAACACACGGAGCTCCATCCAGAAGCAGGGAACCAAGTAATCACATTTAAGAGGTAAAGCCTGCCTCTTCCAGCCTTTGTCTTTTAGGGGTGTTAGCCCATCGACACTGCACATTGACTGCCCCGCCCACTCCAATCACCCTCCCACCCAAGCTCAACCCTTAATTTATAGGCCACTTCCTATGACCTCACTTCCTGCTGGTTATAGAAACTAAGTCCCCACTTTCTTATTTGTAGATTATACTTGCTAGCCACTAGATGGATCTCCTGCCTATTGCTCTATCTCCATCCCTGAACTCCTTTCCCTCCTTCAATCTGGGAACTCCTCTATCCTCCTCCTCCACTACTCCTCTCCCTCACTTACACTTTACACTAGCCACACCACTCATTTCTTCACCCCCACCCCAATTGGTCCTCATCACAGTCTCCCCTCCTACTCCTCGGACCCCTTTCCCAGGCCAATCCCTAACCCTCAGTGACCACTAGGAGTCACTATGTCCACCCCTTATTCTGCCTCTAACCCGCCCCTTTCTAGCCCACCTAGCCTCCAGATTTTCCCAGCTTGCCCAGGCCCTTGCCCACCCGCCACTCAGGGGTCTCAAACCCTGCACCCTTCTCACCAAAGTCTGCAGTCCTATCACTACTCCAAAGTGGTATCCACCCTTTCTGATGGGCTACCTAGGTACTTGTCCCATCTGCCCCACCACTATTGTAGGCACCATGATGGTTCACCTCCTCAACACATGTCTCCCACTCATGGCAATTATAGGGTCTTACTCCCATCAGCCAGACCTCCTTCTTAGCCCAGCTGGGATTTCACCTCTGCCCCCCAGCCGAGCTCACCCCCCACACTGCCCACCGATCCTGGACCCCAACACCCCCCCCCCAGCAGCCCCCCATTGCCTACCCTGGCTCTCCATGGATCCACCTCCTCCTTGCCATCCAGACAATCAGAACCATGCCCACCCCCTACTTCTCCATGGCTTTTCCCTCATATCAACAAACCCTCAAAAATTTAACTCATTACCACCCCTCGGTCAGTACCTCGGTCTTCCTGTTACTTCTGTCTGGTAATATCCACTCCAACCCAGGTCTTGCCCCCACCAACCCACCTACTAGGGCCACTGGCCTCTGCATTGCCTTTTTGAATGTATGCAGCCTACTGAAAAAAATTGCTGCCCTTCAGTGTTGGGCCCTGCTACATCAACCAGATATTATAGCTCTAGTTGAAACCTGGCTGTCCAAGTCCACCCCTGACTCCCTTGTCTCCTTCCTGGGATACACCCTATACCGAGAGGATCATGCAGGTAAATGTGGGGGTGGTTGTGCAATTTACACTCAGAACACCATTGTTGGCCAGGTGCTCCCCCCCAATGCTTGTCAATAGTTCCCAAGACCTTACCCTCAAGCTCACCCCAGACCCCTCCAGGAGCCCGCTCTATCTGATGGCTGCCTACATACCCCCAAGGAACCAGAACCCAGTGATAATGTCTCTCATGGATTATCTCTCCACCCTCCCCCACAAGGTTGAAAAAGTCCTGGTGGGAGACCTCAATGTGAATTGGCTCACTAGTACCACTTCCCTGATAAAGGACTCCTTCACTGCCCAAGACCTGACTCAACTCATCTCCAAGCCAACTAGACTTAACCCCACCAGAGGTACCAGCATCCTCCTGGATGTCATTATCACTAACTGCTCCATAAAATTCAAGACATTCAAGTCCTCCCTGACTCCTTAAGTGACCACTCCCCTGTCCTATTCCTCTGGTATGCCCTCACCCCAAAACCTGTACCCAAACCACTCTCTGCAGGGGCTTTTGCCCTGGCAGGTTGATTAAACTCAAACAGTACCTCGCCCAGATTAATTGGTTTCCCATCCACCAGACACCCAACACTGATGCTGCCCTCAACCTCTTCTCACAAGTGTTTAACAGAGCCTGTGATCTCATTGACCCACTCACCAAATTCCACTCCAAAAAACAAAACACGCCTTGGGTTACTCCAGCCCTACTCCAGATGCTCAAAAATAGGGACAACCTCTGGCACTGTGCCAACAAATCTGGCTGACCTGCTGACAGACACACCTACAATGCCGCATGGAACAGGTGCACATGGGCCATCTGGAAAACCAAGGCAGCCCACTACCAGAACACCCTCTCCTCCTCCTGGGGGGTGTGCCCAAACCTTCTGGGACAACATTAAAGAGCTAAATGGGAAGTCCCACTCCCCCATCCCAGATCACTATTGACTGCTCCACCACCCTGCCTGCATTGCCAACTGCTTCAACTCCTCTTTCACTGACCTTAGCTCTGTCCTCCCAAGCAACTTCTTTGATCCTAATCCTGACCTACCACCCCAGTCCTTCAGCACCCCTGGTTCTACCTCCATAAAGTATCTACCCCAGAAGCCAAACCACTACTACTAAAAACCTTAAAAAGCAACAGTCCCAGGAGTTACTCTCTGGACCCCAAAATACTCCGACTGGTCCTGGATGAAGTCCTTGTCCCGCTCACTGGACTACTTAACCGATCCCTCTGAGTGGAAGACAGCTATAGTCACGCCTATTCACAAATAAGGAGATAGGTCCTCCCACAGCAACTACCGACCAATCTCCATTCTCCCCCCCCAAAGCCCTAGAAAAAAATGGTGGCTAATCAACTCAATGAATACCTGGCTAAGCATGACATCCTGTGCTTGGAACAACATGGATTCCATGCTGGTCACAGCACTGGCACTGCATTAATGGAGTTTTCCAACTTCCTGCACTCCTCCCATGACTCTGGCTCCCTAGCTGGTGCAGTGTATGTTGACCTCTCTAAGGCCTTCAACACTGTCTCTCACCCTCTGCTACTAGATGCTCTCTACTGCATTGGTTTCTTAGCTGGCCCCCTTGCCTGGTGTTCAAGCTACCTGACAGCATGCTCCCAATGTGTCAAAATCAATGTAACACTTTCAGAAACCTACCCAATCTGCTGTGGGGTACCCAAGGGATCCATACTGGGGTCTCTGCTTTACAGTTTATATCTAAATACCCTGCCAAGTGCCCGCTCTGGCAACATCCTCATGTACGCCGATGATGTCGTCATTTTTTCCTCTCATTTAAACCTTACCTCTCTCCAGTACACTCTCCAACACTCCTTCCAGGATGCCAAAACCTGGTTTAAGGAGCACAGACTCATCATTAATCACAAAAAAACTAAGTCAATGCTCTTCGCTGATCCCCAATACAAAGCTTATAACAACCCGCTCAGCATCCTCCCCAGCACCCTACTTCCACTTGAACAAGTCTACTCCTACAAATACCTTGAAGTCACTTATGACTCAGCCCTCACCTTTCACACCCACATTAATGCCCTTGCATCCACCACCAGCACCCACCTTGGCATCCTCTACCACCACAAGGACTGCCTCCCTACTGATGCCCTCTGGCTTGCTATTACATCCTCGGTACTGTCCCTTGTAGATTATGGTCTTCCAGTTTATGCCACTGCTGACACCACTGCCCTCAACAAGATTCACCTCACCCTAAACAAGGCATGCAGGCTAATGACTAGTGCCCCCAGGCTTACCCAAACATGTCAGTTCTACGACATTATTTTTCCTTCTTTTTCACTGTACTATCTCCTCACTACCTTCTCTCTCTCCTCCCATGCTCAACTGCTGGTCTCTCCTGTTGGCTTATGGCCCAGTCTTAGCCGTTATTACTCCATCTCCCTAACTGCTGCATATCCCATTCTTGCTGATTCTACCCACTTTCAGCTCTCTTTCACTACCTCTCCTGTCTTTCCTGCTCGACTCTGGACACGTGCCCCCTTCCCCACCTAGTCCTTCCCCTCCTCTCCCTCCTCTCCCTCCTTGCCCTCCCTCCCTTTTTCTCTCTTCCGGGCCCATGCCACCCTGCCCCTTACCCACAATCTACCATGTCACTACCAGCTTCACCCTGGGTACACTTCACCACTTGCACAATCCTACATGCACGCCACTTGACAATACCTGGCTGTTCATAACAGTTCCTTGCTGGTCTCTTGTCATCATCCTTACTGTACCACATTGCATACCATCGAGGCTGCCATATGGAATCCACCTTCTGCCCATACAATAAAAAGAAACACAAGTCTATATTACAGGACTTGCGCCTCTGCTCATTGAAGCTTATCCTATTTCTCCTACTGATATCAGGAAATGTCCACCTGAACCCTGGACCTATCTGTCCCAGCCACTTGAAAAAGGCAGGAACTCTTACCATTGCAACCCTTAACATCTGCAGCCTACTGCCAAAGATTGATGCACTACAAGCCTTCACCAGCCAACATAATCCAGACATACTTGCAATTGTCGAAACATGGCTGACATCTAAAGTCCCAGATCTGGCAATCACCCTACTGGGCTACAATATTTTCAGACTGGACCGTATCTCCAAAAGGGGAGGTGGCTGCGCTATCTACATTAAGGATACTCTCTTGGGACACCCTCTGTCAACTCCCATGACTGGCTCCTCTGCCCAGCTCCTACCCATAAAAATCCTACTTGGTCCCAATCAAAAAGCTCTCACCATCGCAGCTGTTTATATTCCACCTCAGGAACAAGATCATGGCATCAAAAAGTCCTTAACTTCGTCAGCTCACAACCCCCTTGCTCTGACCTCATCCTTCTTGGCGACTTTAATATTAACTGGTTCGCATCTGATGTCTGCACTCATAAGGACGCCATTGCAGCTGCCAACCTCTCACAACGGGTTACTTCACCAACTAGGATAAATTACAAAACTGGCACCAGCACCCTGCTGGACTGGGTTCTTACCAATCACCCTTCCAGGATCTCCAGCCCCTCCATTCTCCCAGACTCTCTCAGTGACCACTCCCCAATTTTTTGTAAATGGTCCAATAAATTTCAAAAACCACCCCCTTAATTATAACCAGCAGAGTCCTCCCACATGGGAAACTTACCCATCTCAAACAGCACCTATCCCTTCAAGACTGGTTACCTATTTATACTGCGTCGGATGTTAACATAGCCCTCGATTACTTCATTACCACCTTCAACAAGGCCTGTGACCACTTTGCTCCTGCCAAAAAAAAATGGAAAGCAAAAGCCCTCTGTAACCCTTGGGTAACTGCAGAGCTCCTCTCACAGCTGAAATCCAGGGACCATCTATGGGCAGTCACTAAAGCCACAGGCAAACAATCTGACATCCAAAAATACTAACATGCCCAGAATACCTGCACCAAATCCATTCGTCTCACGAAAAGTTTATATTATAAGGATGCCCTCACCAACACCTGGGAAAAAGGCCGTGCTTTCTGGGACAATATCAAGGACATCACTGGAAAACAATCAAAGTCCCCTCCTGCAATGCTAATTGTAGATGGGTCCACTGCCCTTGATCCTGTGGTCATTGTTAACACCTTCAACACGGCTTTTACTGACCTTAGCTCTGTTCTTCCACCTGATTTCTTCCTGGCTAATGACACCCCCTCAAGCACTCCCTGCACTTCATCCAACCAACCATGCTTCTACTTCAGGGAGATTAAGATTAGTGAAGCTCACCGCCACATCGCCTTGGCCATCTCTAAATCTAGAACCAGCAGTGACACCCAAGACCTAAAGCTGCTATCACTTTCACTTGGTGAGGTCCTTCGTCTCCTCACTAAAATTCTTAACCTCTCCCTCAACAGTAGTACATTCCCAGAAATCTGGAAAACCGCCACAGTGACCCCTGTCCACAAAAATGGGGACAAGACCAGCCATGCAAACTATCGCGCGATCTCCATATTACCACCACTCTCCAAGGCCCTTGAGCATATCGTTGCAGACCAGCTCACTGATTACTTGGACGAATACAACATACTGTGCTCTCAGCAGCATGGTTTTAGAAAAGGGCATAGTACCACCACTGCTCTACTTGAATTTACTGGCAAAGTGCACTGCTTTCTTGATAAAGGACTTCTCACAGGGGCTGTCTTCATCGACCTTTTGAAGGCATTCGACACGGTCCATTATCAGCTACTGTTTGACCAGCTACTCATTACCAGCCTTGCACCTGACTCAGCCCTCTGGTTCAGAATCTACCTTGAAAACTGCTCTCAAAGAGTAAAAATTGCCAATACTCTGTCTCATACCTTACCTGTATGCTCTGGAGTCCCCCAGAGGTCCATACTGGGCACACTCATTTTCAGCCTGTTTCTAAACTCCCTACCTCAATCCAGCTCAGAAGCTCAGAACAAATCATCCTGTACGCAGATAATGCTGTTGTTTTCTCCTCGCATCAGGACCCTGTTCCACTCCAACTCAGCCTATAGCTTGGATTTAATGCCGTTGAAACTTGGTTCTCCAATCATAAACTGGTCCTAAATCACAAGAAAACCAAGTCCTTGCTGTTCTGTAGTTCTCATAACCGTCACAGGCATCACCCCCTCGCCATCTCCACCAAACAGAATCTGTCCTCGAACAAGTATCCTCCTTCAAATATCTAGGTATTTTGCTCGACCCCAAGCTCTCCTACTCTGCTCACATCGACAGCATGTCCAAAGCTGCCAATACATGCCTTGGACTGCTCTTCAAGCACAGGCAACATTTCACTCCAGAGGCCCTGAAGATTGCCGTTCAGAGCTCGGTGGTATCAATCATTGAGTATGGCCTCATTATCTATGGTTCTGCCTCGACATCCACCCTCAGTTGTATAACATTTGCCCTAAACAAAGCACGCCGACTCACAACTAGTGCCCCGCACCTCACCCACACCTGTTTCCTTTATGCACAAACTGGTTGGCTCCAACTTCCCAACAGGATAAAGTATGTCACCTGTGTCATGGGGAAAAAAAAATCAACCTTGGCCTGACTCCTCCTGGTGTTTCTGCCTTATTACAACAAAACACTGACCAGCGGATCACCAGGAGTTCAATAACCCAGAATCTACAAGTCCCTCGCTGTCGTACTACTCAGGGACAACGCTCCTTCACCTACAGGGCTCCTCTATGGCTGAATGATCTCAGTGACACCATCGCCTCAGCTACTACTTTAGGTCTGTTTAAATCCAGGCTCCAGGCTCATCTTGCTGCCTCTAGCTCCTGTAACTGCCTCACCTAGCTCATGACCTACACAGCTGTAACCTACTGCTAAGCCCTCTGGCTCCCTATCAGTCTGCTTCCCCTAAACTTCTGAGGTGACAACATAAAAACACAGGCCTTCTTAGCGCCTTTTTAGTTGTTTCATGCCCCCTATTGCCACACTTATTCCTCCCCCTTACCCTTCCCCCTCATCTCCTATATCTGTCCTTCCAACTTTACTCGACAAATGCCTTTGGCTGCATCTTCCTGCTCTCCCTCTCTCCTCTCTTCAGACAGACAATAGCACTGCAGTACACAAATTGCTTTACTGTTAACTCAATGTTGTTTTCTTGTTGTTTGTTTATCCCTGACGTGGAACCTTTGTAAAAGAGCCTTGGCTCAAAGGTACTTGTAATCCTAGATTAAATAAATAAAAAATAAAATAAAATCTCCTTAACCTAGATGAGCGACTCTGCTATCAAACCTGCCTTCTGACTAAGAAGATTCTGCATTGGCTCGTCCCATCTGGGGTAACTGCCTCCATCAAACCTACCCTGTCCACTGTCTCAACCCGAACTGCCGACAAGACCACCATCCTGGTCCCCAGAACCAGGATTGTTCGGGCCCATAGGTCCTTCTATTACAGAGCCCCATCCTGGTTTAACTCTCTCCCTGCATCCATTTCCACTACCCCAAAATTGTCTTTTTTAAATCTGAAACATAGAAACATAGAAACATAGACTTTGATGGCAGATAAGGACCACTTGGCCCACCCAGTCTGCTCATTTCCCCTACCTATTGGATAAGCTGCAGATTCTAGTTAACCAACCGCCTACTTCCTGCAACCCCCCACTATAATTGCCTTATGTCTGTCCCATGCATGTTTGAATTCTCCCACTGTTTTAGACCCCACAACCTCTCCAGGAAGGCAGTTCCATGCGTCCACCACTGTTTCCGTGAAAAAGAATTTCTTCACATTACCCCTGAGCTGTCCCCTTTCTAACTTTAAATTGTGCCCCCTTGTTCTTACACATCTCTTTTTCTGAAAGCTGCTACCCTCCTGGACTTTGTTGATTCCCTTGAGGTACTTAAAAGTTTCTATCATGTCCCCCCATCCCTCCTTTCATCAAGGGTATACATATTAAGCTCTGTCAGTCTCTCTTCATATGGTTTCTGATGTAGACCCTGCACCATTTTACTTGCCCTCATCTGGACTGCTTCCATCCTGTCTGTGTCCTTGCATAGATGAGGTCTCCAAAACTGCATGCAGTACTCCAGATGGGGTCTCACCAACTGTCTGTACAGAGGGATAACCACTTCCGGTTTTCTACTTGTGATGCCTCTCCCTATGCATCCCAGTATCCCCCTGGCTCTCCTTACTGACTTCTCACATTGCTTACCCACCTTTAGGTCATCTGATATCACTACACCCAGATCCCTTTCCATTATTGTTGTTGTTAGTACCTCCCCTGCTATTGTGTACTCTTCTCCTGGATTTTTATTTCCCAGGTGCATTACTTTGCACTTCTTTCCATTGAATCTAAGTTGCCATATGTCTGACCATTCCTCCAACCTTGCCAAGTTCCTTCTCATTCTTTCTACCCCACCCTTGTGTATCAACTCTGTTACAGATCTTTGTGTCATCTGCAAAGAGGCATACCTTTCCTTCCAGACCCTCTCCAATGTCACCTATAAAGATGTTGAAGAGGACTGGACGCAGTACTGAGCCCTGAGGTACTCCACTAGTAACCCCACTTTCTTCAGAATGTGTTCCATTCACTATTACCTCCTGTGTCCTGTTGTGCAGCCAGTTTGCTATCCAGGCTACCACCCTGGGAGCCACTCCCAGGCTGGCTAACTTGATTATTAATCTTTTGTGTGGGACTGTGTCAAATGGCTTGCTAAAGTCTAGGTAGGCCATATCCCACAGCCCCTCCCTGGTCTATTACTTTGGTCACCCAGTCAAAGAAATCGATTAGATTCATCTGACATGACCTTCCTGCTGTGAATCCATGCTGCTTTGGGTCCTGTACTCCGCTGGCCTCTAGGTACTGAACAATTCTTTCTTTCAGAAGTGATTCCATCATTCTCCCCACCACTGAGGTCAAACTAACAGGTCTGTAGTTTCCTGTTTCTGCCTTGCTTCCACTTTTGTGAAGGGGAATCACATCTGCCCCTCCTCCAGTCTTCAGGTACCACCCCATCTTCCCATGATTTGTTAAAAAGTGTGGTTAGTGGTGTCACTAGGTCCTCCCTTATCTCTTTTAGGATTCTAGGGTGAATCCCATCAGGCCCCATTGCTTTGTCCATTTTGAGTTTTAGGAGTTCTTTCAGGACTCTTTCTTCTGTAAATGGACTGGCATCAACCCCACTACCCAGAGTGCTTCTACTGTTTGGTTTAGGTAACTCCTCCTCTTCTTCTTTTGTGAATACTGAGCAAAAGTATTCATTCAGTATCTCTGCCTTTTCACTGTCTCCCTCTGCCCACCTCTCCTCTCCTTTATTAATCTTCACTATCCCTCCCTTAACCGTTCTATGCTCCCTAATGTACCTATAAAAGGTTTTGTCCCGTTTCTTAACTGAGTTGACTATCTTTTCCTCGGTTTGGGCCTTTGCTTTTCTGACTGCCTTCCCCACTTCTTTCTGCTTTAATTGATACAGTTCCCTGTCATGTTCCTTCTGTGATTCCTTATACTTTTTGAAGGCAGCCTTTTTCTCCTTAACCTTCCCTGACACCTCTTTTGAGAACCATAGTGTTTTTTTTATTCCACTTTGTTTTCTTTATTTGTTTCACACAAAGGCTTGTTGCCTCCATGATGGCAGTTTTGATTTTTCTCCATTGTTCTTCCACCCCTCCTTTATGGCCATTTGTTAATGCATTCCTCAGGTATTCACCCATTATGCCAAACTCAGTCCTTCTAAAGTCCAGTATCCTTGTCTTTGTATGGCTTGTCTCCATGGTTGTGTTTACTGTGAAGCACACTGTGCAGTGGTCGCTTGTTTCCAGATGTCTACTGACTTCTAAATTTGTGATCCTCTCTCCATTTGAGAGTACCAGGTCTAATATTGCTCCATCCTGAGTGGGTTCCCCCACTAGCTGTCTAAGGCATGCCCAATGTAGGATATCAAGAATGACCCTGCTCTTGGATGTAGCTGCAGTCCATGTCGTCCAGTTAACATCTGGCATATTCAGGTCTCCCATCAATAGTATCTCCCCTTTTTCAGCCATTTTGAGAATGCCCTCTATCATTTTCTTGTCCATTTCCTCCCCTTGAGACGGGGGTCTGTATACAGCCCCTGTGCAGATTGTGATGCCATTTCCTGTCTCCAAGGTGACCCAGAGTGCCTCTTGTCCTCCCCCTTTACTTTTTAGCTCCCAGAGCTGCACCTGTCTTTAACAGGCCTCAGCTACTATCACTTCTGACATAGCCCACTGGGCCGAACTCACACCTCACCCCCCCACTTTCCCCTTGGCCTCCCCCCCTCTTTTTTGGTAACAACTTGTGCTCAACATGCAACCCAGAAATGTTCTCTAAGCTAATTGTATAGAAACTACTGTGTTATTCTAAGTCACACTGTTCCTTGGTTACTGTAATTTGTTACATATGGAAACTTCTTTGTTATGCTATGCTGCACTGTTGTATGGTTCTCTGTAATTTATGTGAACTGTATGTCCTCTCTGTGACGATGTACCTTTGTGAATGAGCCTCTGGCTCAAAGGTTGTAAATCTGAAAATTTAAATAAATAAAAAAATAACTACAGGGTCCAGATTAAGTTTTTTTAAGGGGATGTAGATCTTTAGTAAGTTCTATTCCCAAGAAAGTAATACATGTCTGAGCCCATTTAAGGCCTGATTCTGTAATATCTGCCTGGGAGCATGAAGAGGTTAAAGCTAAAACCGTGGTCTTCAGAGAATGTAATTTGTAGCCAGATAATGCACTATATTCTGAAATTATTTGGAGTACAGAGGGGATAAAGCATTTTCAATCTGCAGTATTTAACAGCACATCATCAGCAAACATTGATATTTTAAATTCTAGGCATATTATTTTTATACCTTTAACTTGTGGAGATGCTTTTATTTTTCTTGCCAAGGGTGCTATGTAGAGATTAAAGAATAGAGGAGAAAGTGGACATCCCTGGCAAGTGCCTCTAGTTAAAGGAAACTGTGAAGAAAGGGCTCCATTACTAGTGACTCTAGCTGAGGGACAATTATAAAAGATCTTAATCCACCTAATGAAATCATCAGGGATACCATATAGAGGCAAAAGATCAAATAAGAAGTCCCACTCCACTCTATCAAAAGCTTTCTCTGCATCCAGGGAGATGAGCACCTCATCAGCACTCTTCTCCCTGGATGCAGAGAGAAGGTGGAGGACTTTGAGGAAGTGGTCACTGGAGTGTCTTCTAGCAGCAAAGCCCACCTGTTCTGAAACAATTACATTGACCCAAACTTTTTTGAATCTATTGGCCAAGACAATGGCCAAGATTTTTGTATCGATATTCAAAAGAGATATTGGCCTATAGTTTTCTGGTAAGGTGGCGTCTCTCCCTGGTTTGGGAAGAACTATAGCCTGGACTTCAAAAAGGGCTGACTCCTTTATCTCATGGTGGAAAAGGTAGTTATAAAAGCCCCTCAATCTGGGAGCCATCTCCAACCTGAAACAGTTCTAAAACAATGGGGGAAACCATCTGGGCAAGGAACCTTATCCAGCGTAAGATTCCCAATCACATTGAGTATCTCCTGCTCTGATATAGGGCCTTTCAAAACATCACTCTATACCTGGGAAAGCTTGGAAGATTAACCCCATTCAAAAACTGATGTACTCAGGACTAAGAAAAAGTAACTTTCAAGGGTACTGTGTATAAAAAATAATAAAACCCTTGAAAGTCTCAACTATTTTTGCCAATTCTGTAATATAGGAATCCCGTGTCATGGGATCTTATGGCTGTAACCCAGTAAGATGGTCATTGTTGTTTCAGCCTGCTAGCCAACAACATACCCACCTTTTCTACGTGAACTATGTAAGTGGCCTTAATTCTAGCAGCTGCTTTGGTTACCTTATCGAGAAGATAAGCAGAATATTTTGCTCTCAAGGATGTTAATTCTGACCACAACCTTTCCTCTGATGATTTGGACAACTGGGACTCCAAGAAAGTTATCCTGGACAGCCATTCATCTACTTGCATATTTAGCTACTTTTTTCTCACCAAAGCAAGGTGGATCAGCTCCCCATACCACAGTGCTTTTAAAGAAACCCACAGGTATCCTTGACTTCTGTTGAGGTACTATTTTCTTCCCAAGATTGACTAATAAAAGCCTTCATGTGAGCTAGAATATACTTAGCCTCCAGCAGAACATTGTTTAAGGACCAAGTGCCAGCCATAGGGCGATGATCTTCTACAGATAAATTAACCTGCACCGTGGAGTGATCCGATATAACTTTGGAACAAATACCAGCCCCTTCAACCCCCACCAAAAGTGAGGCACTAATAAGGAAATAGTCAATTCTGGAGTACACTCTGTGGGGGGGGGGGAGTAGGTGTATTCCATTGCATCATTATTCAAAAATCTCCACGGGTCAACTAGACTCATGTCAGTAATAAATTCCCTCAGGGCTCTTTGCACTAGAGATAACCCCACCCTCCTACAAAATGATCTGTCCAAGTTGTTACTGAAGACTAGGCTCCAGTCCCCCCTCCCAAAATATAAAGAATATAGCGTAAGAAAGAAAATATTGTTGCAATGGGAGGAAAAAATGAGGGGCAGTCCTTGTTGGGGCAGTAAATAGAACCCAGCACCACTTCTGTACTGGCTAGATGCCCATGTATTATGATGTAACGCCCATCGGGGTCCGCCCATTCCTGAATTATAGTAAAAAGAATGGATTTGTGAAGTAAAATAGCTACCCCTGTCTGTCTGGCACTCCATCCTGCTACAAAACACCTGCCCCACTCATAATTTCTTTTAATAATTTGACTGATCAGCAGGGATGTTAGTCTCCTGTAACATGATAATGTGAGGATGATACCTCTTTAAATGCTTGAGAAAACAATGTTTTTTATTGTTCTCCTTTCCCCCTTTTATATTCTAGGATATGATTTTCCAGCTACTTAGGACAGTCATATTGTCTATCCACATACCTTGTGATTGCCTCTACTTGGAAAATATGACCCTACTCCCCATCCTCCCCTGATATCTCTAACCTCCCTACACCTACAAATCAGACTAAAACTACCAAACCCCTCCATCGGTACCCCCATTATCCCCCGCTCTACTTATCACACCGGATAAAAGACGTCTCCTAAACATGTGGTCCATGAAGGCGAGAGGAGGAGGAGGAGCAGCCACCGCCCAACCCCATAACAACCTGATCAGTTGGCTAGCCACCTCCCTGGTGAATACTCCAGATACTATATTGACGACCTTGCATGCCCTCCAAAAATCCTGTAGACTTTTTGTTGCTTTTACCCTAACCGATGCATTAATGAAGTTTTTTGCAATTTATATTTATTTAATATATGGATGCCCCCTAATATTAGTATTGAAAAGCATAACATCATTTTTTGGTAATACTATAATTCCCAAAGTGGTAATACCACAGTTCAGAAGTGATAATACTATCATTCAGGTGCTGTAATACTTTCATTCAGTACCTAATGATAGTATTATCAGCAAAAGACAAGAACAGAAGTGCTAGTCTGCCTCCCAACATCTTCCAAAATGTGGATTCTGACTGGCAGTTTTTTCTGTGTGGGTGGACAGAACAACTTTGGAAACATGTTGGTTCTGTCTCACTTAGCGAGAGAAATATCCTCAGTGCTATGAGCAGCGTTTTTTATTTTTTATTTTTTCATAATGTTAACTATTGGGTTGATACTGCTTTCGCTCATCTCACTACTGAAGTCATCTCACCACTAAGGTAAGACTCAGAGTGAGCAAATCAGCAGTCCTGTCTCCAATAAGGAGTCTGCAGAGTAGACATCGGGTGCCTGTAGCGAGTGTTAAGTGAAGCAGTCACACACCCAATTTTGATCCGATAAAATTTTCAAATGAGATCCATATATTAAAAAAAAATAATGGATAGGTTAATGTGTATTACTGGGGAGTCCTACCATCTCAAGGTTTAGGACACATTGTAACCTCTCAGGCTTTGCTTTCGAGGTTCCTATATGTCCAAAACCTCTCAATGGTATTACTTCCTGGTATTTCACACTAGCCTATCCAATATACATCATATATATATATATATATATATATATGTATCCATCCACATATTTCAAAAAAACTACTTTAATGCATCGGTTAGGGTAAAAGTGAGTAAAGTAGGGAAATGTGGCATTAGGGTTTCCAATCCTAACACCTCACCCCTGCCCTGCACAGACAAAGTGGGATGGATGGTATAATTGGCATCTTCATCACTAACTCTCACCCCATTCCACTAGAAAATAAGCTGGGCAGGCACAGCATAGGAGAATGGGATATGTTAGGGATGAAGATACCAGTACCACCACTCATCACTCTTCATCTGTACAGGGTGGGGATGGGATGTTAGGGTTGGAAACCTTGGAAACCCTAACACCACATCTGCCTACTTTTCTCACTTTAACCTTAACTGATGCATTAATGTATTTTTTTTGCAATTTATTTCCTTGCTTTTTAAGATAGTATAATAGTATCTTTGTTTTGCTATGGGAGTGCAGGGTCCTTTGGACCCTGCACTCCCATCCCGCCACAGATGTGCATATATAGCTAGCTGTGGAAACATCTTTAAGGGTGAGAGCATAGGGTTCAAAGATGCGTATATGTATCAAGTTGTGGAAACTCAGAAAACCTCCAGCCTCTGCGCTTCCATGCACAATGTTATGAGCAGGTATGGTGAAATTTCAAGAAATAATCATAACTGTGCCATCTTAAATAATTTTCACCCCAAATGTTCAACATAACCTTCTTATCACCTCATTGCATGTAACCAGTACATAAAATGTTCAGATCTCCACCTAAACATAATTCTGCACAACTGCAACAACATTCTAAGTCACAGGTGTGAAACCACATTTTGGCCAGGATTTTAAAAATGACAACTGTGGCATTCATGACATGGGATGCTAAGAAGATTATATTGAAAATATGTGGTGAAAATATTGCTAATTTACAAAGTTAAAAGCGTGCATCACGAGATTGCAATGTAACACAGTAACACAGTAACACAGCCATTTTTGGAAATTTTAACCCCACATTTTCAACATGCCCTTTGAAGAGTGCAGATGTGTCCCAGTCCTGAGAAGATGGCAGCTACAAAGCTCCAGAAGTAAATATGGGTTAAGGGGGAGGTGCAGGGAGGTGGATGCACAGAGGAAGGGTTGGAATGTGGGGGTGAATGTGGAGATGACAAGGGACCGTTTTCTTTTTTTCACAGAGAAAAAAAAGACATTGGGGGATTGTTTTCTTTTTTTACATGTGCTTTAATACAAGCACTGGGACACTGGAGGTGGGCTTCCAAGTGTCCAACAACACTTTTGGGAGTAAGACCTAACTGGGGACACTGGAATTGGGCTACCCACTCTCCCACACTGGGGGGGAAGGGCTACTGCCAACATGGGGATTGGGCACCTCACTGTTGGCAAACTGTAAAGGAAGGGGAAGAGGGAAATATTTACCAAGGTGGGGCGTAATTTGGGACACTAGGAGTGGGCTACTCAGTCTCCCACACTGCTTTGGGGGTGAGACAATGTACTGAGGACACTGGGAGTGGGCTTCCCAGTGTCCCACACTACTAGGTGGGAGAACATACTGGGAATAGTGTCAGCAGGGGATGGTGATTGGAGGGTGAGGGGTACCACTAGACATTAGGGATATCAACAAAAACCTAAAAGAATCTTGGTGGTTGTTTTTAAAGCTTTTATATTCCTTTTTCATGACTTGAAAAAAGGAATTGGCTTGCGTAAAGGGAACAGATCGTGAAAAAGGAAATTAGTGAGTCAGAAAAAAGGAATATTAAAAGCTTAAAAAATGCACCCTCCAAAGATTCCTTTATCATAGAAATGCTACAGAATCCATGTAAGGGAGTCCCAATGAACAAGATACATGCCTTGGTATATTTAATGAAATGCATTTTTGTGGGTTTTTCAAAATTTAATTTTTGAAAAAAAAAAACGGCAAACAAGATGACGGCTCACGACAAAGGAGTTTTCTCTCACAAAAAAGGATTTGAGGCCAGCCCAGTGATGCAGAGGGCTGAGGTGCTGGACATCTCACCTCACAGCATACCGGTGACCCAGGTTTGGGAGCGAGCCTGGGTTGTTGGAGGTTGGCACGGGGGCAGCGGTTGGAGCAGGATGGAGCAGCCATCAGGGCAGCTCTCCTCTCCAGGGAGGTGGGGTGGCATCCCTCGCTCATGGCTACCCCCTGGTGGAGGCCAAGGGGCTGCACAAGTGAGGGTGCTGATAATTGGCCAATGGGGCAGGCGGAGGAAGGCCATTACCGGGGCTATGAGGAGCATGCATTCCTCCACATGCATGCATCCTTCTCCTGGGGAGAAAATGGAAAAAGGCAACCAGTGGCAGGATGGTGACCAACTCTCCACAGGCACTGCTCCCAGACAGGGCATAAGGTAAGCCCCAGTAATTCTGGGGGACGGAGCTGGGGGAGTCAGTCAGATGGGGGCTGTACAGGAGCAAAGAGAAATACAGAGCTGATAAAAAAAAAAGGATTTGTGATCTTGCAGAAAAGGAATGCTCTCATTAGACTCAGTCCTTTTTCTTGAGGAAAAAACCTTTTTTGAAAAAAAGACATCTATGCTAAAGATTGGAATGTTGAGAAAACTCCCATCGCATATAATGGGAACTAAAAAACATAATAATCTTTCAACAGATTAATATTATTGCATGAAAGTTTCACAGTCTGTTCTGCTACCACCGTTCATTATACTCTACAAAAATCATGCAGAAATTCCACACTGTCTGGCCACAAGGCGAAGAGGAAAAAAACAACAAAAAAGGGTGTTTTTTTACTTTTTTGTTCACTATCCAGATCTCAGAATCTGCACATCTGACCAGAAAGAAACTTGCCACATCAAGAGATGTACCCCATAGAACAGCACATACCAAAGTTCGTGCACATCCATTGATCGTTTGCAAAGTTAAAGTGCAAAATTTCAGGTTTAACTTAGAAACTGCTGCTCAACCCTAACAATAGAGGCACTATCACACCTCTAACATACATATATATATATATATATATATATATATATATATATATATATATATATAGCGTGGTCATGCCCTATAGTTGGGGTTGAGTAGACACTTCAATGTTAAACTCAACATTTTGCACTTCAATAACTTTGCAACCATTCAGTGGATTTGCATGAAATGTGGTATGCACTGACCTGTGGGGTAGATCTCCTGATGTGATGAGTTACATTCTGGTGAGATGTGTGGTCTCTGAGTTTCAGAGAGGTGAAAAAAAACATGTTTTTTCTCATTGACTTTGCTGGGATTTTTCTTTGAACATCATTACAGCCCAGACAGTTTAGTTTTTTGGTCTGAAATTTTCAGAACAGGAAGGGACTACCATACAAATGCGCCTTTTGCTAGTCTGATGAAAAAAAAATAATAAGCAGTTTTTAAGCTATTGCAATTTAGCTGTATGAAATGAAGAAGGGCTCCTACTTCATATGGGAAAATTCTTTATTCATATGGCCACCATCTTGTTTTCAGTTTGCCTGAAATATTCAAATCTGAAAACCTCCCAAAATGATATTCTGGGGAGGAACCAACACATGTAGCTTGCTTATTGGGACCCCTTAGATACATTCTACACTTTACTGGTTAAAAAAAATGCCCTTTTAATGTGTTTTACTTAACAATATAATTCTTTGTTTGTATCAGCATCATATGAAGTAAGATCCTGATTCATATTATGAGATATGAGGTAAGATCCTACTTCGTGAGCCAAAACTCCAGGAGTATTTCATTTTTACATAAAAAAAAATGTTTCTGCCGACATCAGGGTTGCCCAATCCCCATGTCTGCACTAGATGCCAGTGTCCTCAACTGAATAAATCAGTGTCCTACATTGCTGACATTGGGATGCCCAATTTCTGTGTCCGCACGAGATGTCAGTGTCCACAACTAAATTGCTGACATCAGGGTGCCCAATCCCCATGTTGGCAGTGGCTCCACCCAAGGTGGACACTGGGAGCTCCCTCCCAGTATCCCCAGTTATATCATATCTCCCCCAACATCACCAGTACTGTCAGACACTGGGAAGCCCACCCTCAGTATCCAAAATGTTTGCTTGTATACCTGAAAAAAGAAAAGTCCCCCAACGTCTGTTTATTTTTTCATCCTGTAAAAAAGTAAACAGTCCCCTCATCATTTCCCCATCCCACCTCCTCCATCCCAATCCTCCCATTGAGCAACCCACCACCCCATCCCACCCTGCCCTATACTTACTACTGGAGATCCGCTTTTGCCATGTTCTGTGGAGCAAGACACGTCTGCACTCTTTAAAGCCGAACCACAAACTGAAGAATCAAGGTAAGTGCCATATAATGACTATCAATGGTGTTTTGAACTTATGTTGATATCTCAGCCATTTCACTGTACTGTTTCACCAAATTTTCAACATGGTCTTTTTGGGACGCCACCTCATGACAATGGCACTGTCATTTTGTTTCTTGGTGCTGAAAGGTGATTTCACGGTCATTGCATGGAATCACCTTTGGTGACCAGTTAATGAAATGACAGTGCCAGTGTTCATGAGGTGGGGTCCCAAAAAGCCTATGTTGAAAACCTGGTGAAAAAATAATGAAAAATGCCCAAGTTACGTGTGGTCATTTAAATTTTGCTACACAGGCGCATAACTTTGGCAATTTTTAATATTTTCACTCCAAATTTTAAACATTGCCATTTTTTTTAATTTAAAGTTTATTAAGAAAATTTTGTTATTACATACCAATGGCAGACATACATGTTAATGAACTGGATACAATAGCACAATGAGAATATGAGTCAGCCCACCCAACCACTCCCTCTCTCCTGTTTTCCACCCCCCAACCCTACCCTTGTTGAGCACAACCAATATATCTTATAAGGTTCTCATTACAATCAGCTAGGCCAACAATGTACCAGTTTATCATAAAGCTGGGTCACCCCTAGTGTAAGGAATGAAGGGTGTATAAGGGATCCCAGATTTTCTTAAATTTCTCCAATCTGTTTTGAAGGCAAGCAATGGCCCTTTCCGTACTAAGGTTCGCCAAGAGTTCGGACATCCATTCATTATAAGTTATCTCATGCTGGTCAGTCTAGTGTTTTAAAACTAACTTTTTCACTGACATAGCTATTAGCATTATATGGTATTTACATGCCTGAACTTTGATTCCTGAAAGATCACCCATAATACACACTGTTGGGCTAAATAGGTCACCAAGCCCCAGGAGAGGATCACTTGATTACTTAATGGATGACCACGAGGGTGACACTTTGGGACAGGACCAGAACATGTGAGAAATTGTCCCATCTTCAAAAGTACGTCTGGAACAAGTAGGAGCAGGTTTAAGGCCCAGTTTAAACAAACAGGAGGGAGAATAATATGCATTATGCAGGATAAATAATTGAGTTAGTCTAAGCCTATCCTGAGTCACAAACTTATGGCAGTTACGCCGCAGTTCCTGCCACTCAAAGTTGTGGTCTGGGAACATAGAGGCCCATAAATCCATAGGCCCCGAGCAATCAGGAAATTTTCAATTG
Source organism: Neoceratodus forsteri (assembly GCA_016271365.2). Lineage (NCBI taxonomy): Eukaryota > Metazoa > Chordata > Ceratodontiformes > Ceratodontidae > Neoceratodus > Neoceratodus forsteri. Next base: position 462,907,346 of record CM028129.1, read on the forward strand.
TGAATGGTACTGTAAATTGTTGAGACTGCTCCAGGGTGGCCACAAGACTTTGAGAGTTCTTGGCTAAATGGAATGTTTTCTGTCATGCTGGGCACTTTACCTAAAGCCTTCATTACAGAATGACATAATTGCAGAATCCAGAATCTATATTTATTAGGAATTGCCAATCTACCAATTAAGTCATTAACCGGGAGCCACTCCCCATTGCTTGAGACAAGACTAGAGAGTTGTATACTCTGTCGGCCAGGTATCCAATTGGAGGGAATTAATTTACCATCAATTTTAAATTGGGGATTCCTCATTACAGGTTGATTAAGATCTCTACCTGGGTCATATCTAAGATACCTACGTACCTGGGCGTGAATCCTCAATGAAGTTAGAATAGTGGGATTCCTGATACTTGATGGGAGGGATCTCTGTTTGGCAAATAATAGACCCACAGGATCTAAGCCAGTTGCTTGGATTAAAGCAAGTTCTATCTTAAGCCAGGCAGGAGCTACAAGTACATTATCTGGTGTAAGCCATTTTAGGTACTTATTGATATGACTAGCCCAAAAATATGTAGGAATATGGGGGAGGCGAAGTCCCCCTTTAGCCTTGGGGGCCATCAATTTGTAATAAGCTATGCGTGGGGGCTTACTGTGCCAGATAAATTTGGTAATAAGAGATTGGACCTTGTTAAACCATGACATTGGGAGATGGATATTTTGCATGGAGAGAGGGTAATAAATCCTGGGAAAAACATTCATTTTGATTAAATTTATTCTCCCCCATAGGGATAAAGGAAGGGATGACCATCTAGTGAGATTCTGAGAAATTGTGAGAATTATAGATTCAAAATTTAACCTAATGATGAGACCCGGACTCCTGGCTAGCTCAATACCCAGGTATCTCAATGATTCATGCTTCCAACTTAATCCCATGGACAGTATTTCCACTTTAAACACTTTATGATTTAAGGGAAAACCACAGTCTTGTTAATGTTCAGTTTATAATTGGAAATACTACTGAATTCTTCGATAATGTGCAACATAGAGGGATTTGGATGTCTTGGGATTTGAGATTTGGAGGAGCAGATCATCTGCGTATGCAAGAACTTTTACTTCGTATGGGTGGATTGGTATCCCCTCTACTGCCTGACATGCTAACAACTTGCGGATTAGGGGCTACAGATAAATATTGAACAACGACGGTAACAGGGGGCACCCCTGACTAGTTCCTGACTGCAACACGAATACCTCTGAGAAGACCCCGTTACAGGTCACTTGAGCGGAAGGTGAGTGATATAAAACTTTAATCCACTCAATGAATTCTGCAGGGAAACCAAATGCTTCCAGGGTGAGAAACAAGTAATGCCAGTCTACCCTGTTGAATGCCTTCTCGGCATCCAGGGATACCAACACAGCTGGATAAGGTGCGTCTCTAGCCACCGAGAAGATGTGCGACAGGGTACGCATATGATCCGAGGATAACCTGCCCGACATAAAACCAGCTTGCTCGGGGCCTACCAATGTGTCAATTACCGAATTAAGGCGGTCTGCCAACACTTTGGACAAAATTTTTATGTCGATGTTCATGAGGGGAATAGGTCTATAATTAGAGACCTTATCTGGGGTTTTGTCTGGTTTTGGTATTAAAACTATAAGGGCTTCAAATAAAGATAAATCAACTGATTCCCCAGCCAAGATCTGTTGAAATAAGGGGAGGAGTATCAGAATTAACTGGGTTTTAAACTTTTTGGAAAAGTTTGCAGAAAAGCAGTCAGCCCCTGGGGATTTATTCATGGGTAACTTATCCATCACCCTGGCAATTTCATCCGCATTAATGGGAACTAGTAAATGGTTTCTTTGGGTCTCAGACAATTGGGGCAAATTGGCACTGTCCAAATACTGATGTATAATCATGTCCTGAGGGGGGGGATGGCATGGGCCTATATAACTCTTTGTAATAGGTAATTAATTCTTTTAAAATATTGACAGGATGCATTTTAGAGGTGCCATCTAAAGTCGAAGTAATCGAGGCTATATATCGGGATGCCTCCATTTGTTTGATCCTAAGCGCTAAAAGATGCCCAGCCTTTTCCCCTTGATCAGTATTGGCCGCTCGGGTCTTTAGCATGGCAAATATCACTTTTTCCCTCAAAATATCGTTATATGCGGATCTGACTTTGATTAGTTCCTGTCTTACTGATTCAGGGGATTGTGGGGAAAGAGTCCTCTCTAACTCCCTCATCGTAACTAGTAATCGAGACAGCTTTAAAGTAGCCGTCTTCTTCCTGTGGGAAGCCATACTGATTAAAATACCCCTCATGTAAGCTTTGAAGGTGAGCCATAGCATGTCGGGTCTCCCCAAGGGGTCATAATTATTTTCATAATATCTTTGAATATGCCCCTGAATAAAATTAATGGAGTCCAATTATGAAAGTAATTGGTCATTTAATCTCCACCTCGACCCTCTGCTAGGCAAAGAAATTAGAGAGAACTGGCATGTGACGATTGAGTGGTCAGATAGAGGGCCTGGTAATATTTTGGCTTCGATCACCCCTGGTAATAATACTTGAGACTGAAAAATATAATCTATTCTGGAGGAGAAGTGGTGGATGGGGGAAGTGTAGGTATAGAGCCTCTCCTGCGGATGTAGAATCCTCCAGATGTGGCAAAGACCTATGTGGTCCATTAATTCCCTTAATGCCCATTGGGCAGGTGAAAGGCCTTTTCCCTGCTGATGTGTTTTATCGATCGAGGAATCATAGACTAAATTGAAGTCCCCCTCTATAATCATAGGTAAAGAAATGAAGGGCATTAAGACCTGTATCACTTTAGTGAAAAAACTGGGTGTGTCCTGATTTGGACCATAAATAGTACCCAACAGGATCTCCTTACTGAAAAGCAAGCCATGAACTAATAAATATCTACCTGAAAGGTCTTTCACCTCCCTGATCAGCTTAAACGGTATTCTCCTGTGTATAAGAATCACCACCCCAGCACTTTGAGTAGAACCCCCTGCAGAAAAGAACTGACTTAATTGCTGCTTTCGTAACTGTGGCGATTCTGTCTCTATCAGATGTGACTCTTGGATACATAAAATATTGATTCCCAAAAGCTTTAAGTGTTTTAAGACTTGATACTGCTTGATTTTTTTCTGGATCCCTTTTACATTCCAAGTAGCTATTGTAATTCGGTTAGCCATAATTATCTGTTAGGTAGACCATACCCATATGGAATAGTATGTCATATCCTAACCTCCGAATATGGACCCGGCTTGATTAAATAGTTGTGCTCAAAGGTGTAAACCCCCCCCACCCCAAACCACCATTCCAACATAGAAAGAAAACACTTAAGATTTCCCCACCCAACATTACCAAAGACTGCTTGGATTCTGCAATGCATGCACTCCAAGGCTTACCAATCCCAGTCATCTCCCCGTCTCCCTGCCCTTACATAGACACAGATTCCGCTGTTAATGTGAGCACCCAGAAAATAAATGTAGAGAATATATTAAATGCCCACCTTTGGTATCTAGGCACGAAATGTCCGACCAGACCTCGGGCTTTCCAGAAAGGGAAAGGAAAACAGGAAATATGGAGGGAATAAACGAGAATAAAAGAGACCCCCATTAACCCGCTGTCAGAGACCTACAAATGGACACGGGAATACTGGGCCTAAATATATTCGAGAGACCCACTTAACAGGAGAGAGATAGGAAAAGGCATACTTTGAAACTCTAGAACCCCAATGAGATAAAATTATTATTCTGCCACCAGCACAGGGCAACCCTTGCTGTGTACAGATCTAAGCGCTGTGCAAGAGACCAGAGAGCGCGACTACAGGACTCTAGCACCCTCATGTGGCCTTTGAATGTGTACACAGACCTATTACTAGGCCTGCCATCCTGCTGCAGGGACTACCTTGAGTCAAGATCGTGAAGCAATAAAGGCTATATATAGAAACAAAAGCAACAACATGCACACTGGATTTTAGAGCAAACTAGAAACAGAGAGGTAACAGTAAATTAGGCATTCTTCTGCCCGGTTTACAGCGCTTTGTCAGGCAAGACATGTGGGAAATAAAACTAGCTCCCATCCCAAAAATGCTGTGTGACAGGCACAATCAGTCCAACAGATCCATGCACAGTCACTTTGTGAGTCCAAAAGAGAAAGTCCACTGAGAACCAGAACACCAGTGAATGTAAAACATATCCATCTAATTAAAGATGAGAACTTGAAACCAATAATTTCTCCACAGCCTCCTCCTTTACATCAATGTCCCGGGAACAGATCTGGGAATGCTTTTTGCAGGGCTATCTTGACGCTCTCACAGTCCTCAAATGATGACCATACTCCTGAAATGAAGACCTGCAACAGCGCAGGGTAACCCATACGAAACTTCACTGACGACACAATAAGCTTTGAAACTAGTGGATGGAAGGAAGCTCTGCGCTGCCTGACCATAGCAGGAAGATCTTGAGTGATCCAAATTCATTTCCCCTCCCATAATACTTCTTGCATCTCTCTAATCTTGCTCATTAGAAATTGTTTTTCCTGAAAATTCAAAAATCTTGCTATCATGGGTCGAGGATTTGCTCCCTGTACGGGCATCGGCCTAAGGGCTCTGGGGGCATGCTCAATAGTATAGGCTGGGCCAAACGGGGAAGGGCCAGCTAGCTTCTCTGCTAACTTCTGTATGAATAAAATCGCATTTGCCCCTTCCTCCTTCTCTGGGAGCCCAATTATGACCAGATTATTTCTGCGGCTCCTCCCTTCTAGATCTTCGATTTTCAGCTCTAGTTTCTTGATTCTTTGACGATTATCCACAACTTCTTGACTGGTACACTCTGTTTTAGTCTCGAGGGAGACAAGTCAAGATTCACTGTCCGCCATTCTGGTAGAAAGGTCTTCCAGTGCAATGGTGATCTGTTTTACTTCGTTAACCATAGATTTAACATCTTCCTGAAATGGTTTCAATTCTTGCAGAAACATTTCAAGGGTGAGAGGAGTCACCTTGGGGTTAGGACTTGGAGAGGCCGCTCCTGTGGTTGACTTCACACTGGCCCCAGCTTAGGCCCGGGATCTTTTACTGCCCTTCTCCGGTGTGACTGGAGGAGTATGCTTCGGCATGGCTAGCCGCATTTCAGCCTCCATCTCGACCAAATTTGATGCCGGGTAACTCACAGGATCCCTACTTATTCTCCTGTAGTGCAGTTTAGCATAGAAAGTTGCCGAAAATGCTCAAAAAAGGCGTTAGAGAATGGGAGAGGAACCAGGAAGCAGCTACTCGGACCTCAGCATCATGTAATCTCAACATTGCCATTTTTTAACACCACCTCATGAACAGAACAGAACAGATGCCATGTTTCATATCCTGCCTGAAACATGTTTTCAATCCTGTTCCACAGAATGGCGTGTATGTGGCATTAAATCCCCTTTTGGGACTGAATAATGAAAAGACAGTGCAGGCGTTCATGAGATGGGGTCCCCAAAAGGCCATGCTGAAAATTTGGTAAGAAAATTCCTAAAAATGCCTGAGTTATGTGCATCCGTGAATTTATTCAATGCACGAGCATAACTTCGGTATTTTTCAATATTTTAATGCCAAATTTTTAACAGTCATTTTTTCACACCACCGCATGAGCAGTACAGCTGCAATTTTTAGGGTAGACAGCCCCAAAGCACACTGCATTCCTGTTGCTGCCTGCAGGGTGGGGATGGAGTGTTAGGATTTGAAACCTGAATGCCACATTTCCCTACTTTTGTCACTTTAACCCTAACCAGTGCATTAACAATGTTTTTTACAATAAATTTCCTTACTTTTTGAGATTGTACTTTTTCTGTAATTAGTTTTTATAAATGCATGAGTGTTTTTCTATAATTAGTTTTTATAATCGCATGAGTTACTATAAAAACAAAACAAAAAAAAAATTGACCATATTCTCTTGGGCTGTGGGATTCAAACCTATGTCCAGGCTCATAGAGCCTTAGCCACTACACTATACTGCTTCATTTAATATCACTGTGTCAATGTTCTGTTATCCAAAGTCAAGACAATTCTAAACTAAAATAGCCAATAATACTTTCCTGTTTCTCTGTATTGCCAAAGTCTTTTTTTAACTTTGCATATTTCTAAGCCGTTGAATCGTCTGAAACTTCTTCAGTTAGCAGGAATGCAAAATCAATACTCTAATGTCTATTTTATCATAAGTTAAACATGACTGCTTTCCTTCTATTGCCCTATTGTTGAACTTATTGACTTGTAGCCCATGTTTCAAAACGATTCACATCTTCAATCTGTCAATATCCAAAAAGTAATCCAAAAATAAATTGTTGTAAACAGTAGTTTTAAACAGACCAAACTTTCCAAAGAGGGGTAGATTGTAGTTTTTCACCCTATTTTTCTAATTCCCTAAATTTTAAAAAACAGGTATTCAAATCAGCTTATGATTATTCATGAGCTATGGTTACACTGACATTTTAAAAACATGGGGCACATAAGGAACTGTTCTTCTTGTAATGTGAACAGGGGAAATGAACACGAAATTGTTGTAAATAATGATTTTGCACAGACCAAGATTCCTAAAGAGTGATAGTTTGTAGTTTTCACCTGATTTTTCTAATTCCGACAGTTTAAAAAAATATGCAAATAAGCTCATGATAATTCATAAGCTATGAGATGAGTCTAGGCACCCAAGCCATACTCCCTCATACAGCTATTTTGAAGTGCTTACTGAGCATGCTCAGAACAATACATTTTTTAAATTTAATAACTTTGGAAAGGACTAATATTTTTTCATCAAACCAATGAAAGGCACATCTGTGGACCAAGCCCTCTCGACTATGAAAATTTCTGACCAAAATTCCAAACCATCTGAGCTCAAGGTGATGACAAAAGAAAACTGTAAAAAACTGTGATTTGTGAACCTGATTTCACTATCCACATCTCAGAATCTGCATATCTGACCAGAGCAAAACTTTGCACATCAAGAGATCTACCCAATAAGAGGATGCTTGCAGAACTGCGTGCAAATCCATTGGACAGTTGCAAACATATTAAAGTACCAGATCTGAGGTTTAACATAGAACCCATTGCTCAACCTTAACTGTAGTGGTGCTACCACGCCACTATAATACTGTATATAGATATACACTGTATACAAAGATATTAACAGCTTCACCACAGTTCAATGGAATTGAACTACATTTTACAAGCATAATTTGGAGGGCAAGGTGTCCTGATTTGCCAGTTTCAGTTCAGTCAGATGTGCAGATCCCAAGATCAAGATAGCGGATTTTGTGGGGGATTGTGTTTTTTTGTCATCACCTACAGCCCAGATGGTTTGGAATTTTGGTATGAAATTTTCAGAGTAGAAAGGGTATGCTGCAGAAGTTTTACCATGCCACAGCAACATCCCATATGGAAACCTCCCCAACAGTGACAGCTGTGGTGCCGAGTTTTGGCAATGCAGTGTCAGGGATGCCTCCATGTTTCTATCAGGGGGCTGTGCCCCTGAACCCCCCATGTGGGGTGTTCCATCCCCACACACCCTGGTCTCTAGAATTCCAACTCCAAGTCAGAGTTGGACTGGGGGGGTGAAACACCTTGCGAGGCAGTCTCCTAGACTTGCAGAGACCATCACAGCAGCATGTGGATTTTGTCTAAATCTTGTCGCTGTGATGGTCTTCGCAGTAGGGGAGTCACTGCGGCATCAGCACACCTGCTGCAGAATGGTGCCTTTAATTTGTTAGGTGAAAAAATATTAATCTGTTCCTAAGTTATAAACAATTGAAATTTTGGTTCTGAGCATGATCAGTAGGGTACCAAATATCTATCCAAAAGACCCTACTGAGCATGCTCAGAACTGAAATTTTAAATCCTTAGAACTTAGTAATGGATTAATATTTCTTCACCAAACCAGTGAAAGGCAAATCTGTGGGTGAAACCTTTTCTTCCCTGAAATTTCAGACCAAATTCCAAACTCCCTGGGTGCTAGATGATGACAACAAACAGCAAAAATTTGAGATGTGTTAACTTTTTTCACTATCTGAATCTCATAATCCACACATGCAGCCAGAAAGAAACTTGTCAAGGCAAGACCTCTACACTCTAAGACAGCGCATGCAGTATTTTGTGTAAATTTGTTGAACGTTTGCAAAGATATAAAAGTGCAAAAAAGGATAGGCCCCTCACAACAAATAATCCTTTTTTGTGAGACCAAATGCTGTTCCAGGAAGCTATTCAAAAGACTTAACTGAGCATGCTCAGAACTCAAAACTTCAAAATTATATAACTTTGGAGCAGATTAATATTTTTTTCACCAAACCAGTGAAAGCCACTTCTGTGAGGCAAGCCCTTTCTACCCTGAAAATATCAGACCAAAATTCTAAAACATCTGGGCACAGTGAGATGACAAAAAGAGCACAAAAACAGTGATTTTTAATGTTTTAGTACTGTGAACAGCACAGAATCTGCAAATCTGACCAAAATGAAACTTGGCAGGTCCACAGATCTGTCACACAAGACTGTGCATGTAAAATTTTATGCAAATCCATTGAACGGTTGCAGTTATTAAAGTGCAAAGTTTGAGGTTTGCGCTTTGCCCCTTCCACCCTAGGTGAAGATTACATTTATAGGATTTCCTTGGGGTCATTTACATATCTTCCAGCATTCCCCCTTTGTTTGAAGTACTATCTTCCTGTTTTCACCTTTGCATTTTATACAGTCTCACCAACAGGTGTCACCATTATATTTTACCTCTCATACAGTCTCACCAACAGGTATCACCATTGTACTTATGACTCCCTGCATTCCCCCTTGCTCCCTATACAGATTGACCAGCAGGAGTCAGTAAAATCAATTATAGTCATATGTCTATATCTGCATACTGCATTCAGAGCTGCTTAGGGGAATAGTTGCAGAATACTTTGTGTAGCTGATCTTTTGCAGCCCTCAGAAAGACATAACTACTAGAAGGGATAAGACACAGAGTACTACTAAAGCCAACATTTAACAAGCCAGCAGTGAGGAAAAGATACGAAACAATGAGATTTAAAAGTTGTAATAGATGCAGACCCTCAACTCCAGGGAGACCCTCTGGAGGGTGGGCAGCTGCCCAATGTGCCAAAATCTAGATGAGTTCAGGGTTCAGCTGGAGGGAGCCTGGGGGGAAATTTCCAGGATGTGGCACCTGCTAGCCTGGGGCTCCCCTACTTCTTCTCTATAAGAGCCCCATCAGCCAAGGAGGGGGGAGGGTGTAGCCTGGTAGAGAGGGAGGGGAGGGAAAGGGTTAGCTATGGCAACAAGGTTCTAGTTGTTAACACCTTGGTGCAGAATTGTTATGAGCCCCTGGCAAGAAAACAGCTGACCATCTCAAAGGTGGAGGACCAAAGTCCGACCAGCATTTTAGGCAGGAGCCAAAAAGCAGCATCACATGAGAGAAAGGTCAATGAGAAAGAGCAAAAATAAAATATTGGTGGTAGGGTACTCTATGGTTGGGGGTGGAGGATACATTGGTGGGGGAAAGCCATCCGAAGGTGTCAGTCAAATGTCACCTGGGAGCATCTCTTAAATGGGATACAGAAAAGATAGGAAAATTGGTTGACAATGCAGGGGAAGGACTGAGGGTGATAATTCATGTAGGTACAAATGACCCTGGCCACCAACCAGTTGATGAGGTCAAACAAAGTTTGATAAAGCTGGCAGGAAGGCTGGGTGGGAGCATCATCCTTGGCCATCTCGGAGGTCCTACCAGTGTGGGGGAAGGGAGAAAAGAGGGACAGAATTAGACAAGATAAGACAGCATAACTTAATGGATGAATGATGGAATTGTGTCATACAAGGGGGTATCACTTAACTGGCAACTTTGATAACTTCTGGGAAAGGAGGCATAAAGCAATTCTTGTGGGGGGTAGGAAGAAATAGGCTGTTGGTTAACTAGGATCTGTAGCTTGTTCTGTAGGTAGGGAAATGGGCAGACTAGTTGGGCCAAGTGGTCCTTATCTGCTATCAAAGTCTATGTTTCTATGTTTCCAAGGGAGATGGTCTCCACCTGAAAAAGGAGGGGGTTAGCATCAAAGCTCAAAGTTTACATTAATCAAACAGGATGGCTGGAGCAGGGAGTTGGACAGCAGAAGGAAGGAAGCAAGAGGAGGGATAATAACAAATCAAGGAGAGGGGAAATAAAGGGGAATGAGGAAAGGGGAAGTTATATGTATAGGGGTGATATGTAGGCCACCATCACAGGAAGGGGGCTGGACAAAGCTATGATGGAGGAACTACAGAAGGTGGCAAACAAATGGGAGATGCTGCTGTTGGGGGATTTCAGTCTACCAGACATGAAGTGGAGTACCCCAACAGTGGCCACTGCCAGGAGTAGAGATATCATTGACTCCTGACATGGTGCACCCTTGAGACAGCTAGTCAGGGAACCTACTAGTGAAGGGGCAGTACTGGACCTGATTTTCACAAATGGAGACAGAGTGGTAGGAGTTTCAGTGTGGGGAAGCCTAGACACAAGTGACCATAATACAGTATGGTTCACACTAAGAACAGCACCAGACAGAAGACACTCTTAGATAAAAGTCATCGATTTCAGGAGAGTGGACTTTAAGAGTATGGGAGACCTCCTCAAGAAAACTCTTGTAGGGTGGGAGATCTGGAGGTGGTGGAAGAAAAATGGGAAAAAATAAAGGAGACTATAGTAGATGCCACAGATCTCTGCATCAGACAGGTCAGTAAAAACAGGAAAAAGAGGAAACCTCTATGGTTCAGTAGGGAGGTTGCAATAAAGGTCAAGGCAAAGAGAGCAGTGCTCAGGAGATACAAATAGATGCAGAGGGAGGAAGATAGAGAAGTGTACCAGGAAAGGCAAAAGGAGGCAGGAATTGAGGTCAGGAGAGCAAAGGCAAGGATGGAAGAGAATATAGCCCAATTAGTTAAGAGATGGGATAAATCCTTCTACCACTATGTGAGTGAAAGGAGGAAGTCAAAGGGTGGGATAGTTTGGCTGAGGGACAAGGGTGGGGAGACAGTGGAGGAGGAGGATTAGGAGAAGGCAGATATCCTAAAAGCTACTTTTGCTCCATGTTCACAGTGGCGGGGGAGGGGAGGGGGAAGGAGGGTGGATCAGGGAGAGGGGGAAAGCTGGGGAGGGGGTGTAGACATCAGCCTATTCAAAGTGGAAGGGGTCCTAAAGGAACTAGAAGGACTAGAATGTAACAAAGCCATGGACCTGTTGGAATTCACTAACTGGTTTGTTCAATAGGTTGTTATAGACAGGGGTGGCTTGAGATGACTGGAAGGGAGTAGGGATGAAGCAAGGAAGAGACAGGTAAGTACAGGCCAGTCAGCCTGACATCAGTGGTGGAGAAGTAGATGGAGAAATTACTGAAAGAAAGAATGATCAAATACCTTGACTCAAATGACCTGAAGGATCACAGACAACACAATTTCATGGAAGGGATGTCATGACAAATTAACTTAATTGAATTTTTTGACTGGGTGACCAGAGAGATAGATCAGGGTGAGGCAGTGGATGTGGTGTACCTAGACTTCAGTAAAGCATATGACACTGTGCCACACAGAAGGCTTCTGCACAAAATGAGAGCTCTGGAGGTGGGACCAGAGGTGTAGATATGGGTGAAAAATTGGCTGGAGGGAAGAAGACAAAGGGTGATTGTTACTGGAGTTCCATTAGGGGAGGGAAGGGTGATGAGTGGGGTACCACAAGGATGGTACTGGATTTAATCCTGTTCAATATTTTCATAGGGGACATTGCAGAAGGACTTGAGGGGAAAGTCTGTCTAGTCATGGATGATACAAAGCTCTGCAACAGAGTAGACACTGCTGAAGGGTTAGAAAAAACTGAGAAAGAATTTGCACAAAGTAGAGGAGTGGTCAAAAGTGTGGTAGTTGAACATTCATGCCAAAAAGTGCAAAGTTATTTACTTAGGGAGTAGAAATCTTAAAGCAGAATACAGGAGAGGTGGTCAGATACTAGAAGGGATAGAGCAGGAGAGGGACCTTCGTATAATCATATCTGATGATCTCAAGGTGGCTAAGCAATACGAGAGGGCAGTAGCAAGGGCCAGTGGAATGCTGGGATGTATAGGCAAGGGTATTATGAGCAGAAGGAGGGAGGTGGTGATGCCCTTGTACAAACAGCTGGTGAGGCCACACCTTGAATATGGTGTCCAGTTCTGGAGACGATATCTCAAGAGGGATGTGGATAGAGTGGAGAGGGTCCAGAGGATGGCAATGAAAATGTTGGGAAGGTGCAGCCATTTCATGTTTGAGGACAGGCTGAAAGACCTCAGCATGTATACCCTGAAGCAAAGGAGGAAAAGGGGAGACATGATAGAGACCTTTAAGTACAAAAAGAGTATAAACAAGGTCCCGGATAGCCGTATATTCCAGAATAAGAAGCTCTCAAGGACAAGGGGTCATGACAAGTAGCTAGAAGGAGGAAGATTCAAGGGAACATTAGGAAATACTACTTCACAGAAAGGGTAGTGGATGGATGGATTGCACTCCCTGAGGAAGTGGTAGCAGCCAAAACAGTGATGGGATTCAAGGTTGCTTGGGATAGTTACAAGATAATTCTGGAGAGGAGGTGTGGGGGATTACCTAGATTATCTAGGGTCCTTGGGTAACATGGAGATAGAACACTTCAGCAGACTTGGTGGGCCCGGAGTTCCTTATCTGCTGACAATTTCTATCTATATTTCTATGTATGTTTTTTTTCAACACAGAAAGTCCAGTTCAACCCAAGCTATAGTGGCACTACCGCACCACTTTAATACATATATATATATATATATATATATATATATATATATATATATATATACAGTATATATCAGTGTATGTAAGTAATATGCCAAAACAGAGTGTGCATTATACTGCAGCATGCCCCAGGAACGTAGAAAGGCATGAGATCAAAGGTCACGTGTCCTTACATCCCTGGGAAGTGCATTAAAATCCTATAGCTATGATGCACACCCTGGAGGGCTTACTACACTTGGTGCTAAGCAGTTTTTTGGGGAAGGAAAATTAGATTTGGCACCTGTCTGTATGTTTATATAGAATTAATGCATGGTCTAGTAACAGCTCTCAGCCAGTAACATTTTTAGATTTTTCTTGCCATTTTGTAAATATATATTTGTATATATAGTATATGTTATCCATCTGTCTGTCTGTCTGTCTGGCTGTCTATCTATCTATCTATCTATCTATCTATCTATCTATCTATCTATCTATCTATCCAGATACAGTAACTAGCTAGTTAGCTAAAGCGGATTGGTAGACAAGAGCAGAATGATTTTTTTTTTATTTTTACAGGCACAGATCGAAGGATCCACTATGTGATTTCGAAAGGAGGAAGCGAGGCTCTGCTGCAGACATTGGTGAACTCAGCCCAAATCTTCTCCTCAAACAGCAATATCCAGAAAACCCTTCTGCGCCTGCTGGTCAAAGTTGGACAAAGAGGTAAATCCCAAATGGTTGTTATATTTCCTATGTCATGCTACGAGGCAATGTCAGTAAATGAGCCAGATATTGTGATGCAGTGTAATGAGAGATACATAGTATTTCTTGGAAGCAGAGGAATTGTGGTGCAGTGTAATGAGAGATACATAGTATTTCTTGGAAGCAGAGGATTTTGTACCCAAAGCAGCAGAAAAATTGTTACTAATTAGAAATTCAAGGAGATTTGAAACAAACGCTTCCATATTTGCTGCCTGCGCTCCTCCCTATGGAGTCACCTCAAACTCGTCTTGGCCTGTGGGTGCCCAAAACCCCCTGTGATCTCACATTATACTCCCCTACCCTGGATATTTCCCCTGGAAAAGGGGTGTATGCTGTATATAGTGTGCTGCTGCTGTAACCGCAACTGTGTCTTTCTGAACTGTGCTTAGTGGTTGCTGTGGTTTTATTTGAACTTAACTGTTGGCTTGCAGTCTACCTTACCTTAATCTATGTTATATTACCCTCAAACTGTAAAACACCTAATTCCTGTAATTTTGTATTTTGTTGTGCACTTATATCCTACTTGCTGTTCTTAATCTGTACCATGTCGTCCTATGTACTTCATCTGTAATTCCCGTACTCTCCTGGGTCGTACCTGAAAATAGGCAATTGTCTTATCTAGTGTACTTACCTGGTTAACAAAAGCTAAATAAATAAAATAAAATATTTAGTCTTTTTCTTAGTTCCATCTGCAATATTTGAACTTTCGGGCAATTGCATTACTCTCATTCTGGTGCAATACTTCCACGTGTATGACCAAATGTGGTAGTGCAGTTGAGACTGCTTGTGGGTGGGACCATGTGTGGTGTGTCAGATCACTGATGTCCACTCATGCCAATGCATACCAGTTGGTGGGGTCTGGGTTGAACATGTAAAATAGGATGGGCTGACTGGCAGATGAAAACTTTCAGTGGTGGATCAAGGAGGGGTCAGGAGTTAGAACCTCCTCTTTTAATCCCCATTTCTGGTAGCTACTGCACAGTTACCCCATTTTACAGAGTTCTTTTTTCAGACCACACTGAAAATGAGTACATCCCCCCCTTATGATATTTCTGTTCCTACCACTATACTTGGGTGACCCAAATCATAAAGACCTGCTCTTGGCTCATACTCCCACTACCACAAGGTTTTGTGGGGGTTACCATCTGTGGTGCTGAAACAGAGGTGCTATTGGAAGAACTATTCTTGATGGGTATAGATGGTAGGTAGCTGAGCTCCCAGGGCTTTGTCAGGGCCAAAGGGCAAATCTCAAGTGGGAGAGGATTGGGGTTTGCTGACAGCCAGAGATAAGCATTTCTGCTGTAGAGAAGAGCATAATACAAGGGGAGAAAAGAAAAACTGAAAGAGTGCAGGGATTGGTTTACCTGATTCATGACTCTGAAGACAATACAAGTTGCTGCAGATTAGTTCTAAATGGACTACAGTTTCACTTAGATAAAGGATGCAGTATGATCTAATAGTTGGAGCAAAAACCTGTAAACCAAAAGTGTTATTCTGCTTAAAAATCTGGTGAGAAGGGGCCACCAGATGATCTAGCTATAGCCCATTACACTACCTAACCAACAAGCCAGGTCTGGAAGTAAGCCTGGAGACTTCCAAGCAGGAGGATATGATTTGGGGTGATATGCTGATGCCAGCATGTTCTTGATCAGGGATGGAGTGAGGCACCATGCTTCTGTAACACCACTGACCTTCATGTTTGGGTTCTGAAGGATTTCTCCTGCTGCCAGAAGATAGACTGGTGCATGCATTGAATGTACACATTGAATGTAAGGACAAATGAAGAGGAATTAAAGGTCATAAGTTTCAAATACAAGGTAGGCATTTCAGGACAAATAAATGGAAGAACTGGTTCACATAGAGGGTGGTAACAGATTGGAATGTGTTACCAGGTGGAATAGTAAATAATCCAAATTTAGTCACATTTAAAAGTAGGTTCGATAGATATTTATAAGCAGGGGGGTTTGCTCGTAGGATACATTGATTGTTTAGCTGACAGGCAAGATGGGCTTTTGCATTCTCCTGTTAATTTCTCTTATGTTCTAGCTTCTAGTGAGGCTGACACAAGCTGTGGAAAAGCATCAGGTGAGGTGGGAGGTCTTGGAAGAAACCTGCTGGTAAAAACCTCCCTGCCATCTTGATGATAATTTTCAGCACTCCCAGGAAATACAGTATCTGTGGGTTGACTGTCCAGAGACATAACCTGTCAACACAAAGCCAAAAAAGCAGCACTCCAATGAACAAGATTCAGACAAACTGCTGCAAATTCCCATATTGCCTTGGTATATATAACTATTTAATTTGTAACAGATTTTTATAATCTGTAAGAATTTAACTTTGAAGTTTATGGCAGCAGTTATTTCGTCAATGTTATATGGAATTTATTAATTAGTTTTTTACAAGGTTACCATTGTTAAGAATGTTTTGGGTTAATTAGTTAATTCATAACTCTCAGTGATACAGAAGCTCAGTAATTATACACATACTACTGCTTTTAGTAGCTTATGGGACTACTTGTATCATGATTATGTCATCTTGATTTTTTTAAATGGTACTCCTTGCAATACCAGAGCCCACCCCCTGACGAAGACCTAACGGTTGAAGCACAGGAGCATCTGGTCTTGGAGTGTTTGCCTGGCCCTGTTCTATGCTGAAACTTTATTAAATTATTTTGTATTTGCAGCAATTTGTTTGCATCTTGTTCATTGGAGTGCGTTTTTTTAGGCTTTGTGGAGACTTTGGGTTGCACCCCTAGCATGCAGTCCATCTGACATTGGTTAGTGCAAGCCTTTTCCGTGTTTGCTACATAACCTGTCAAATTTGCCATGGAAGGGGCTGGGAGGTTACTAGACAAATAGGAAGGGTCTGCAGACTGAAAGCAATGGCAGGGATGAAGAAAAGGCTTAATAAAAAAATCTGGGTAGAGATCAATACGATTCCTCATAGCTAAAATAGGTTGAATTAGTTGGGCTATCTAGGATAAATAATTCTCAACAAAAAAACAAAAACAAACTACCATCAGCAATTTGGCACGGTTAGCAGTTGTGTTCTTTCCTAAATTACTTTTAAGCTTTTTTTACTGCTGTTGTATTTTATTTTGAGTGACCTATTTTAAGTGAGTGTCTGTTTTGGTATCTCATTCCAGACAAAAAGTTTGGTCGCAAAGCACAGAAGGTGGAAGCCATTGATGTGATTTTGAGCTTGGTGAGGAGAAATATGACTAACCCCAAAAATCTGACACCTTGTCTTTGGGTAATCCAATTGTATGCTGCCAGCAGTAAGTATCTCGGGGAAAGTAATAGTGGTTCCTCCCCCCAACCTTATTAGACCAACTGTTGATGTCCAGGAGCCTTGAGTAAGGCTGTTTAGAACTGGTCAGAATATAAAGAACCCTGTAGAACCTGAAAAGTTTTAACATAAAGAACAAAAACCCTTCATTTTGAAAACAGCTTGATGGGCATGGTCAGTAAAGAAGCAAAATGTGTGCAAATTACTAGATTTGAATAGAGATTAGAAAATAGAACAAGTTCTTATTCAATCCACAAAAGGTTTGCCTATCCCAGCCACATCCTGGGTTAACAAGTGCAGTACCATCTATACTGAAAACTAGGAAGGGAAGTTCTGTAAGATGGAGATGTCTTCTTCTCCTCCACAGATTCAAGTGTGGTGAGAATCTTGGGTTCTCTACATTACGACTCTGGACCCAGACATTGTTCCTTGAACATGTCAAGTTTAAGAAAGATATAATTTAGGGCAGTCCCTTCATGTGCCCCTCTCCCTTCAAGGACTTCTATATTAGTCCTATATTAGTGTCCTGATGGATCTTATGTTTTCCTTTTTTTCTCCATCACAAATAAAGACTCATGCCTGAGTATTGATATTATGTTGGTTGTTAACTAGAGGTGGACAGAATCATAAATTCTGCTGGTGGAATTCCAGTGGAATTGCCATTCTGTTTCAGAAATGTTCCATTTAATTGTTTGAAAAATTCAGCAAAATCCCACCAATAACTAAAATGCAGGATTTTGTTTTGTAAACTGTGGAATTTCTTTACTACATCCAATGTACACCACCAATTTGTTTACTGCAAGAGATGTGCAAAGTACTTCTCAAAGTGACCCTGACTATGTTTCACCTGCAGCTGCACTTCATGGAGGTTTTGCATGATTAAGTGCCCATCTTCACCCCATGAAGACTACACAGTGGTATTTTGCTGGTGAAGATACACATGAACATATGACTAAGCCAGCAGAAAAAGGTCTTGTGGTCTGTCATGTCTACTCAAGTTTGTAGACCCTCAGTGTCTACTAAGAGATCATCCCCTCCCAGTTATCTACTCCTCCTTCCCCGCTAATGTCCTCCCTCCTTCACCACTTTGTCCCCTACAGAAACTTCCCTTTGTTCAGTCCAAACCCTCTTGAAGCTGTCCACTGTCTTCAGGGTTTTTGACCTAAGACGTGTGGACTTATTGGGTAATTTATCTTGCTAATTTTTGCACTGTATCACTGTAGCCTAGCACATTAGATGTTCTATATCTTGTTATGTGGTTGGAAAATCTACTTGCACTTTTTAGAGTGGCATTGCCACATGAATAATTTCTTGTGTGCAATTATGTGTGTTTGCACCACCATAATAAATCTTGACTGTGATCAGAACTAAGCCCTTGCCTATGCTGCAATATTTTTTAGAGCTACTGGCTTATATATGTTGTTACCCAATTTGAATCCCACCTAGGTAAACAATACAAACTTTCTGGAGCTTGATATCTCATGTTAGGGCTTTAGCCAACCCCTGTTTCAGTGCACCATCCTCTTAGTTTGAGAAATTTGTAGCTCACATTCTGTATTGTTTGGAAGAAGTCATTGCCTTCAGGGAGACTACTTCCTCCAGCAACTCATTCTGCTTAGCTACCACCGTCCCCGTGAAAACGTGGCTTCTCAATTCTCTCTCTTGAATTTTCCCCCACCAGCTTGAGACAGTGCCACCTCATGGTCCTGTTCCCACTAAGGATAAAGAGCCCCTCAGGGCTCATCCTGTTGAAACCCTCAAGGTGTTTAAAGGTCTCGATCATGGCATCCCTCTCCCTACTATCCTCAAGGAAGTACTTCTTGAGATTTTTGAGTCTCTCCTCATATGATTTGCCTTGCTTTCCCTGGATTATTTTGGTTGCCCTTCTCTGGACCATTTCCAGTGAGTTAATGTCCTTCTTTAGGTAAGAGCATTACTACTGCATATTGTACTCCAGGTGTGGCTGTACTAGGGATCTGCATAGTGGTAGAAAGTTTCAGTGAAGTGCTACTACACAGAGTTCTGGCTGAGCAAAGTAGCACTTCACCTACAAAAATAAGTTTTTTTTATATATACATAAGTAGTGCAGCGTTTTAAAATTAACAACCCACCCCCACTTACTGCAGAATACTGTGCTCACTCCCTCTCACCATCCAACTATGGATTCTCAGATGTCCTTAAATCCAGTCCTTCAGCTGGATATCAGATTTAGGACTATCCAAGTCCAAAATCCAATATCCAGCTGTGAATTGGTAAAATCTCTGACCCCCATCATGACAACACTATCTGGTGGTTGTACTTAGCTCCCCTGCAATTAATTACCCCTCAACCAAACCACCCACAACCTCCCTCCTGCCCCATCCCTTAAAGTATGAAAATGAATGCAATCCATTCTTTCTTATAATAAAACCTGCAGCCTGCTATAATAAAAATAATCACACCCCCACCTGCACATAATCAGTATGCCTCCCCAACTCCCAGCTTCCTGGTCCAAATAGTCCCCCAAGTTTAGTACTTCACCCCCACCCAACAGACCTACTAACTACCACTTTCCTCCCCCATGGCACCCAAATACTTACAAAAGTTGCAGCAGATGGTTGAGAGTAGAATCAGTCCCACAGTGGAGCTGCTTCCATTTCTCTTCTGACTAGAAGTACGTTGTGAGTGAATGCAGCTATGTTCCTATAGTAATGCCTGATTGGTCAGTCAAGTGCTGTTGCCATAGAAGGACTTGGGGGAGGAAGAATGTAGGGTGGGGTTAGTGGGTGTGTTGGGGGATGACGTATTAAATTCAGGGTACCTGGTTGTGCCAAGGAGGGGGGAGCTGGGGAGGCTTACTAATTAAGCAAGGATGGGGGGGCATGATTTTTTTATTATATGAGTCTGCAGATTTTAGGAAAAAATGGACTGTATTAATTTTCATACTTCACTGGCTTGGGTGAGGGAGGATGGGGGTTAGAGGGTGGTTTGGGTAGAGAGTAATTAATTACAGGGTAGGTGTGTGGGTGTCCATATAATGTAGGAGGAGTTTTGCTTTTACAATGGATGTCAAATTGATTTAGATTTCGGGATGGGCAGACTGGGCGGGCCAAGTGGTCCTTATCTACCACCAAATTATATGTTTCTGTGTTTCTATGGTATCCATATCTGGTTTTGTATCCTACCTAACATGTAAGTTTGGGGATTTTCAGCACCTTTATCTGAAAATTCAACACCTATATTTTTGTTGAAATCGAAGATATCCATTTTAGAATTAATTATCTGAGCAACCCTAATCCAGACCCTTAAGAACAGCATAATCCCACCCCCATCCTCTATCAACCTCCACAATCTGGACAAATTTGTTATTTTCATGCCACCTTCTTGAGTATACATAATATGGTGAAGAATAACCTTACCCTCCCAGTGCATATGTCACACAGCAACCACACCACCCACCTCCCATCACCACATCCCTATCCACAAATAGCTGCACCCCACCCTACTACCCTATAGCACCCCCTTAAGCCCCATAATCAGCTGCCACAAGTAATGGTACTATTGTTAATGAATGCATGAATGAATGATGATGTCTCCCTATAGTAATGCCTCACTGGTCATATGTCACAGTCTGACATAGCAGTGCCTGAGATGACAACAAACAAAATGGTGCCAGATTACCTTGATGAGGGTGTGGGTTTTATGTGATAAAGGTGAGTCTGAAAGACAGCATGTCACGTAAAGTGAACAAATATGAGCCCATGGTCAAAAGGGCAATGGATCTTGCACTGACCGTCGAAAATAGTGACGGTCGCTACAATACTTTACCAAATTACACAAAAAAAATTGTTTTATGCAGAAGGCTGTGCCCCCCATGCCACACCCTGCCCCCCAAACTAAAATAACCAACTCCAAGGGGTGTGTGGACCACTGGGCAAGTTATTGGAGTTTAAAAAATAACATTATTCTGCCCATAGCTGGACCTGGACCAGGGTCTGCTTGCATCGCAAGTGATGGTGTACACCACTACACTATGCAAGCATCTTGGTGGGAATCAGCCACAAAGGACCATATATCCTGTAGTAGTGAATACAGCTCCTTGCTATTCTAGCTATACAGGATATAGCAACAATACTGCTCGCACTCTCTTGCGACACTATTATTGAGTCTCTCAAAATGCAGCGCTCAATAATCAGTGCTCCACATGGGTGCTACCGAGGAGGTGGCAGCTGCACAGGCCTCCATTGAACTGGTACCACAAAAACATGGTTTGGCCCACTTCCGGTGTGATCGCTGCCTGTTGAGATGCTCCTTTAGACGGATCCCCTGCCCTCCTGTAAATACCACTGTAAATTGCATTAAACAGCCTCTATTCATTTGCCTACATATATTGGACAACTCACTGACTGACTGGAGAGACTCAGTTTCAGCTTATCCATGAATGGTCTGAAGAATGGATGCGGAAATGAAGACGCTGTCTCTCTACCACACTCCCCCACTGACTCCAGCAAAAGATAAGGCCACTAAGAGGCTAAATCTGGCGGAACCGATATCTCTCCACTAACTTAGCACCAAGGTGCCCAAATGGAGGATTGGTTTCTGAAGGAGTTGGCTCTAATGAAAGAAACATTACTTGCACTCACTGTTGATTTTAAGAGCATGAAAATGTCCCTAGATCAGCTCCATGTCCATACCAAGGACAATGAAGTCTGAATTTCCTCCTTGGATGAATGGAGGGGAAGATTGGATCCAGAGACAGTAACTTTATGCCACAGACTGAAGAAGATGGAGGATCGCTTTGAGGATCTCGAGGGTCACTCGAGAAGAAACAACCTGGTGGTATTGGGCCTGCCTGAGGGGGAGGAGGGGCGCCAAGCTGTCGTTTTTGCTCAGAAACTTTGTGATAAGCTGGTGGGGTCCTCACCTAATGGGCCCACATACATCATCGAATGGGACCACAGATCTCTCCACTCCATGCCTCCCTCGGGCTCCCCCCCTCGTCCTTTCATCTTCCGGCTGCAGAACCTTTTGGACAAGCAACATGTTATATCTAAATTGAAGGAGGTGGCATAAATACAATGGGCTGGAAGGAGAATTCGTATTGTGCAAGATTTTCCCTATTCGGTTCATCAAAGGCGCTCAGCCCTCCATCCATTAGTTGCCAAACTAGTGTCTGCTGGCATCAGATTCAGAGTTCGATATCCTGCTACCCTGCAATTAACAGAGGAGATCAATGGCACTCCTTTGATTCATTGGATGCAGCTAGGGAAGCATGCAAGAAATGGTATCCTGATTTAATTAAATTAACCCTCTTCAGTTTATTCTGTTGTAAAGAGTGTCATCTAGTGGGTGTTTTTTGAATTGCAAGTTCTTTGTTTTACAGCCTGCTTATCTATCAATCAATCAATCAATCAAATCAAAATCTTTATCCAGGTGGATAGCATTGAGCAAGCTCATTTGCTAGGTGGACCTGCGTCGCACAAGTCATAAACAATTATACATAGTCATACATATATAGGCATTGTGAAAGTATGAGAAACAAAAAATAACAATATCAACAGTGAAAAACAGTACGATCAGGGAAAGAAAAGGAGAGACAAAGTACATAAAAATGCATATAAGTGCAGGTCATGCTGGAATACATATTGCTAGACCAGAAGAAAATAATCTAATACAGGCAATGGAGACTGTGATACAGTGAGTACCTGATGGTGTATCCAGATTTTTATGCATGACAGGTGATGGGATATGCGAGAGAAGCGAAAGCTGCAGATTCTCCAGAATTAGGGTACATGGGTTTGGAGGTTGGAGCAGGTGCAACTGGTTCTAAGTGTGGCACAGAACAGGGAATCTACTTGTACTTTATAGCTAAAAGGTGTAAAGTTTAAGAGGATTTATAGTGGCACAGAATACTCATGTGCTATAGCTGTATGAGATGGCTGCGCTGTCGACACTGCTCTGAGCGAGCTGGGTAAACACGAAGATTTAGGAGTCATTGGCAGTCTGGGCACTGAAGATGTGAGTCAACAGACTGGGCAACTGAAGAGAATGCAGCAAGGGGAGATGTATGCCATTGTGGCTTCATAGAAGTGGCATCTGGGACATCGAGCGCCAAGCAGCTTCTGGTCCAATGACCGCTGGTGTTCATGACATTGGTTGCTTGGGGTAAAGAAGGCTGTGAACACCATTTTCAAGGGGTATCATACAAGTGATGTAATCATCAGTATAGGAACTGTAGGTGTATGTGATGTCCTGGCTGGGGAGCTAGGGCCTTTACGGTACTAGAAGAGCATAATCCTGTGCATTGGTTTTCGGGGGCAGCTTTGGGGACATTGACCGGGGGTGGCCATAGATCTTGGGGCATCTACCCAAGGAATTCTGAGGGACAGTTTGGCATAGTGGGGAAGGGGTAGTGGCAAGAGAAGGAAATGAGGAATGGGATAAGTGAATTGAGAAGCCAGATTGGTTGTGCACGGCAAGGCGCTCATGCTGCGATGGGTTTATGGCTTTGCCATGATTCAAGGTGACTTGAGTCCGGGCTTGTGGTCTTGATCATCGGCATATGAGGCGACACTGCCCAGTGACCATCGCAAGAGCAATGATAGGGCAGAGAGTTCTTGAAGGGTGATGTAGTCTTAGTATGGCATAGTGGGGAGGGGGTAGTGGCAATAGGAGGAAATGAGGAATGGGGCGGGTGGAGTGAGGAGCCAGTTTGGGTGTTGACAGCAAACAGTGCACATGCTGCAAATGATTTATGGCTTTACCGCAATTCAAGGTGACTTGAGTCTGGGCTTGCTGTTACAAGTGTCGGCTTCTGGGGCGCCGCTGCCCAGGGACCATTGAAAGAGTGGTGGTATGGCAGGGAGTTCTTGAAGGGTGAGAAATTCTTAGATCAAGAGTGGTGGAAGCAGTGACATATCTCTGATTTCTTTTGCATACAAATTCTTGAATACTGTGATGCTTACTAGAGAACTTAGTTTCAATGATTTCTGTATTTCATTCCAAAGAGTTGGCAGCGAGAAGATTATGGCCACTCTTCCAAGGTGCGTCCGGGCCCTGGGAATCTTAAGAGAGATTAGTGAGCAACTTCTTAGGGTGTAGGTTCGGAGTTCGCTTAGAGGCAGTAATTTGGATATATAGTGTGGTAGTTCGCAAATAATAGCTTTCAGTGTCCATATTGCTGTGTTTCTGCTTCATCTGTATTATAGGGAGGACCACCCCACAGCAGTGTATAAGGAGCAATGGTGGGTAGATGAT
This sequence comes from Neoceratodus forsteri, assembly GCA_016271365.2. Lineage (NCBI taxonomy): Eukaryota > Metazoa > Chordata > Ceratodontiformes > Ceratodontidae > Neoceratodus > Neoceratodus forsteri. Next base: position 462,931,384 of record CM028129.1, read on the forward strand.
GGGAGGCCGGTGATGAAACGCAATGCTCTGTGGTATAAGACATCCAGCTTGTATAGGTATGAGGCATTACAGTGACTATAGATGAAGTCGACGTAGTCTAGTAAGGAGATGAAAGTGGTCTGAACGAGCTGTTTTTTTACTTCAGGATTCAGGAGGCGGTTTATCCGGTATAAAAGTCCCAGTCTCTGTTTTAGTTTTTTCATCATGTCCTCCAGGTGTTCCCCAAAGGAGAGTTTGTGACCATGCCAAATTCCCAAGTATTTAAATTTTGGGACAAACTCCAGATTTTCCCCCAGTAAGGTGGTGATGGGGGGGTATAGAGCCGCTAGTCAGGGTAGACTGCAGATTGCCTGGGGAAAGGATCATTGGCTTGTTTTATTTAGCATTCAGGAGTAGCTTCTTGTTAAGTAGCTGATACTGAAGGATGTCGAAGTCATGTTGTAGATCTGCACAAGCAGCTTCAGGTGTTGGCCGGCTTAGGTAAAGTACTGTGTCGTCCGCAAACAGGTGGATACTGGCTTTTTTTATGCCTAGATCTATGCTGTTGATGTATATGGAGAAGAGTATTGGGCCCAGGATGAAACCTTGAGGGACACCTCTTAATAATGGCTTAAAAGGTGATAGCTCCCCTTCTGCCTTTACCTGCTGTAGTCTGCCCATCTGGTAGTCCTGGAACCATCCATAGGAGGTGGAATCTAGGCCTAAGGCTATCAGGGAGGAAAGGAGTAAGGAGTGATCGACAGTGTTGAAAGCCTTGCTTAGGTCAAGGAAGACAGCACAGAAGAATTTTTTTCTTTCCAGGTCAGTTTGCCAATCATTTGTTGCCTTGGCCAGTGCGGTAACCGTACTGTGATTCGTTCGGAAACCTGACTGTAAAGGGTTTAGAAAGTTTGTGCTTTCCAGGAAGACTCGTCGCTGTGCACGCACTATTTTCTCTAGCAAGTTAGATAATATGGGGAGAAGTGAGATTGGCCTATAATTGTTTAGGTAACTGGGATCCCCAGATTTGAAAAGTGGAATAATGTGTGCAGTTTTCCAAACTGAAGGGAGAGTTCCCTGAGAAAGTGACAAGTTGAACAAATGAGTGATGGGCACTGTCAACACATGCCAGGCCACCTAGATACTTAAATCTACTGTAAGTTTTCTTTTTATAATGTTAACAGCAAAGGCTTAATTCTGGTCTAATAGTAAAACCTTAACAGGCGTGCTGGTTTGATTTTAAGATCCCAGCCTTTGGGTCCCATAGATTATTGCGTTATTGCAGTTGGTGTATTGGGAATGCTTTTTACCTTCCTAAGTCTTACAAGTGGTTTAGTTATTTTCATTGGTCTCTGAGTTCATAGAACCCTGTAGATCTCTACTTCGATTAAGGGGGGAAGGTTTAATTATTGTACCCTTGTTGAATGTTTCTTTTTGGTGTTTAGTGTCAATAGTATGGGGTCACATAGCTCTATGCTTTTATTGGGGGGGTAGATGGATTCAGTTTTTCCTGGTTAGCTTATGCATTTTATTCATACATAGATGCATTCATAGTATACAATAGGATTTAGTTATTAATAGTTGAATGTGGGGTTTCCAGCTCTTAAACAAGTTTGTCAAAAGGTTTTAACATTTAGAATAGATAAGGGGATGGACGGGGGGAGGTGAATTCAGGCACAGCATGAAAATCATCACACCAATTGAACAGCTGAGAGGTAGGTCGTTGGGACTGGGGGTAGTTTACTTTATACTCATATACTGGGGCATACCTACAGGTTATGTATATATGCCCGTGAGGGACTTATTAGGGGGTTGGGGAAACATACTCCAAAAGTTATCCAACTATTATAGGGCTGTATTGGGTAATAGTGGGAGAGGGGTAATGAGCCAGTCACTGGGTTTATATCCTTGGGTAAAAGTCATAAAAATTACTTTAGTTTGTGGAATTTTCATTCTACCAAACTGTTCTAGCCTTAAACTTTATTATGAGAATTGTCTCATGGAATGTTATGGGGGCATGGGCCAGACTGAAATGCCATCAGATCCTTAAGCATCTGGCTGTAATGCATTCAGGAGTCACACTTTTACAGGAGACATACCTGTTGTCTAGTGAATGTACCCTTTTTAGGAAAGAACAAATAGGATATGTCCATGCAGCCAGCAACTCCACTTCCCAAAGAGGAGTCACGATTTTATTTATTAGAGGGACCCAATTTCAAATATTACAACAAATAGAGGACCCACATGGGAGATTCCTTTTTTTAAGAAGGTTGTTCGATCATAGAGAAATCATTTTGGGAACAGTATATGGTCCTAATTATTCTTCCCCTGAATTTTTCTCATAAATAGCCCGTATGTTAGCCCCTTTCAAGCAATTGCCAATAATCTTAGCTGGGGATTGGAATCTCACATATGACACTATTTTGGATAGCTCTACCTAGAGAGGTCACAGCTTATCCCCTGCGCAGAGGTCTCTACATGAAATGGTGGAAGGGTTGGGTCTCTCTGATCCCTGGTGCCTTCTTCATCCCAATGAGAGGGAATTCACCTTCTATTTGGCCTATCACAAATCCTACTCTCATCTGGATTTTTTTCTAGTAAATCAGGTCATGTTGATGGGCCCAATAGACTGTGGAATTTCACCTAGAGTGTTATCAGATCACTCTCTGATATGGTTTGAGGGCAGAGTACCCCAGGGTGTTCCTAAGGTTACCCTGTGGAAACTTAATCTCCATCTGCTTTCTCAGGAGGACACTGTAAACAGGATCCGTATACTGATTACTCAGAACATGGATCAAAATAGGGGCTCTATACCAGCATATGATCAACTTAGGTGTCTATTGAAATGTTATCTGAAGGGGGAATTTATCAGAACAGCTGCTACCTGGAAAAGGAAAATTGAGGCCATAGTGAAATCCTTATTGGATTCCATCCAAACACTTGAGGTAGTGGTTGCCACTAGTCCCTCTGATGGAGACTTAAATTGTCTCACGATCCTTAAAGACCAATATGCGGATACACTTAGGGAGAAGGCTGAATATTCTTTGTTCAAGACATATGATAGGTATCTGGATCAAGGAGATAAAGCTGGGCATCTCTAGGCTCTTAAACTGAGACAACTGGAGGAGTCTAGACTGGTTACATCTATATCTTCTATAGAAGGTGGCTGTCCATTGACAACTCTTAAAGCTATAGTGGAAGAATTTGAATTGTTCTATAGACAACTATATAGCCTCCCACAAAATAGCCCTACTCAAAATGAAATTCAGGACTATCTCTCTCGACTCTCCCTTCCCACCCTTAGTCTGGAGCAGCAGACCCAGCTAATTTCCCCCATTTCGACATTAGAGGTAACTACTGCTATCCTTTCCCTCCCACCAAATAAAGCTCCTGGACCAGATGGTTACCCATCAAGCTTCTATCATACTTTTGAGAAGGAACTTACCCCCATTCTCCAAGAACTGTAGGCCCATATATGTGCCAATGGGATTGTAGATTCCACCCTATTAGAAGCAAGCATCATTGTTTTGCCTAAATCTGGGAAACCCAAAGATAAAGTAGCAAACTACAGGCCGATTTCCTTGTTGAATTACAATATTAAAATTTGAGCTAAAATTTTGGCCTCCAGGATTACCAAGGTCTGGGATAATTTAATCAGCCCTGAACAGATAGGTTTTGTTGGTGGTAGAAACCCTCTAGATAACTTTTGTAAACTTGCCCATATCTTCTCCCTATCCAGGGAGGTAGATCTACCAATTGGCCTTGTCTCCCTGGATGCAGAGAAAGCTTTCGATAGAGTGCATTGGCCTTTTCTCTTTGGCACTATGGCCCAATTTGGATTCCCCCTTGAATTTATTGCCTGGATTAGGTACAGTACTTATATTCTAATCCTAGGACTAAAATCTGTTGCAGTGGGATCTTATCTAGTAATTTCCCATTGTTTTCAGGTATGCGTCGGGGTGCTAATTGTCACCCTTGTTGTTCAGCTTGTATTTGGAACTCTTGCTCCATAAATTACAGATATCTACAAATATATCTGGTATTCCAGTCGGTCCATTAGAACGTAAATTGTCGGCCTATGCGGACGATATATTGCTGCATGTTTCTGATCCAATTAGGGCCATCCCAATAATCTTAGATATAATTGCAGAATTTAGTTGGTTCTCAAACTACAAGTTGAACATTAATAAGACTGAGGTCATGCCGCTCAGTTCCCACATCCACAGAGGTGATATGGTTGGCTTCAAGATGGCTTGGACCAACAGACTCAAGTACCTTGGAATTATTTTGGCACCTTCAGCCGTTCTCTTGAAGAAGCCCAACCTTGATAACCTTCTCCTAACTATCCAACAAGACTTAATTAGATGGTCCCCTTTATATATTTTCTTTCAAGGCAGAATTAATGTTATTAAAATGAATGTGTTACCTAGAGTGTTTTACCCTCTCAATATGCTGAATATTTACCTCCCCTTATCCTGGTTCTGTAAACTCCAGAGTATGATTACTAGGTTTTTATGGCAAAATAAACCTCCATGGAGATCTTACATTTGCCTTTATGCTCCCACATCATTAGGGGGACTGAAACTCCAGAACTTTTACCACTATTTTTTGGCAAGTCACATCGTCAAATATATGTGTTGGACCATTCCCACTTCGAACAATACCCAACCCAATACAATCTTCTTTGGCTACAAATTGAAAGGGATCTTACTAAGAGTTCCAAACTGTCCCCTGACAGCCCTTGGTATATACTCCCTAAATAACTGCCTGTCCCACTGAGGCCCACAGTTATATTCACTTCAGTTAAGGTTCACAATCAATTATGTAGGTCCCTAGGGATTATGCTTTCTAAAGATATTTCACAGCCATTGTTTGGCAATCCCAATTTTAAGGTAGGTAAAACTTTGTTCTCATCACATAATTTGAGAATACCTCCAAATACAAAGGTCAATAACTAAGTAGAGCAGGGAAAGTTGTGCTCAGTTTCTGATATGTTTATCAAATTAGGCATATGCTCATCACTTGGTTTGGTTTGACTCTGCTGGATATTAACCATCGAGAGACCTTCTTCGAGTTTCAATCCCTTGCTGGGCAGCCTCATGCTGTGTCCGATTTAGTTGCGGCCTTATATACGAAATCGAGCCCAGGTAAAGTGGATCAGTCTCAGTACTGGATTGATACTTTCCCTAACAACTGTTTTAATTGGGAACATCTATGGGGAGGAATTTACACATACAGTGCCAATGATAAGCTTCGGCTAACACAATATTATATTTTGCATGCTATGCACTTGACCCCTACTAAATTACATAAGATGGATAGGTTCCCAAATGATAAATGTTTCAGATGTGGCCAGGTGCAAGGTTCCTGTTGCATATTTTCTGGGAATGTCCATTGGTTGCTCCCCTATGGTCTCTAATTAAAACTAGGGTGGATCCCTTATTAGGGATACAAGAACTCTTTACCCCACAGATATGTCTGTTAGGGGCTTATTCAACAGTGGCTGTGAGAGAAAGGAGGTATTAACCTAATTTCACTCACGGTGAAAATCTAGTATTAAAGCATTGGAAAGACCAGCATCCCATCACTTACCAAGAATGGCTTGCTACTTTGTTATATAATTTAAGGATTGAGAAATCTATTGCTGGATATAGGAATGCAATCTCCAGATATAACACAAAATGGGAGAAATTCCATGCTCTATGGTCAATTGTTCCTACACATTGATATAGGAGGCAAGGACTCCTTATATCTTTTTCAGACTGTGCAGGACCCCTGACCTTTAAATGATGTCACCCTATAACATTCTTTCATTTGGGTAGAATTATAATTATGATTTGTATTACTATTTTGAACTGGCTCTTGGGAGGGGATCTTAGTGGGAGGGGGATTTGTGGATAAGAATGGGGGTTTGGTGAAGATTTTTATGGGGGTGGGTTGGGGGGAGTTAATAGACACTTATCCTCTGAATTGTATATGCATCTTGTATAATGTTTCATCCTCTGTAATGTGCACTGCATTGGTTGTGTATGTTAAAAAACTCAATAAAGTATATTTAATAAAAAAAAAAAAACATGCTTTGGCCCTATCTGATACAGGAGCTGTTTAACACTTTAGTTGCCTACCTGCAGGTATATACTTAGAGAGAATTTTAGTGCAGCAGGTTACATGGTCACTAATGACAGAACATACCTTTTGACCTAAAATGTAGAGATGCTCACTTTTTTTAGAAGCTACAGTATCTTGCCTCTTTTTTAAAGGCCTGCAGAATTTTTCAAGAATTATGGATGATGAATTTTCTATACTTCCAACTTCACTAAAGACAGATGATGATCAAGGGGATGGGGAGTGCTTCTGCGTTCATTAGTTTTACCATACCATTTAGTTTACCATAATCACCATGTTAAGCCTTTTGTATTGCATAGCCACTTAATGAATGTCGCTACAACAATATGCACTGAGTTCTCTGAAATATCTGTACTATGTAATTTGCCCTCATACCAAGTGTATTCGGCAGTGCTGTTTTGTTCTAATTGTACCTCTGTATTGTGTTGATGTTTGTTGTGTTTGCCACCCTAATGGCTCTGGTCATGACTGAAAATGGTCCTCTGGATCAATTTGCTCACCCAGTTATCAAAGACATAAATTAAATAAATAAAGTTTATAATTTGTGGAACCAGAAGCCTATACACACTGTAACTGTGTGAATCTGCACTACTGTATCATGTCTTCAGATTATAATATTTTGTAGGTCTGCATAGAATATATTTTCTGATCAGTGTTAACCATAAAACCATTGTGTACAACACTTATCCATGCCATACCTGGAAGACTTGTCCTTGTTTAGCACTGTCCCAGTGGACACAATTATTGGAACAAGCAGCACAAACACACTGTGGGATGCTGCAATGTAGTCTTGTGTATTCAGTTTACAAAATTCTGCAGGCGTATGTAGGCCATAAAAGTTTTGCAGCAATGTTGGCCATGTACCAGTGTGTACATTCCTTATCCATGGCATAACAGAAAGCCATGTCCATGTTTGGCACTCTCCCAACAGACAAGATTTATGGAACAATTAGCCTACAAACACACGCTGTGGGATGCTGCACTGCTGTCTTGTTTCTTCAGATTACAATGGTTTGTGGACTTACATACAGTAGGCCTGATTATTTTCCGGCCAACATTGGCCATGCAACCTATATGTGCAACATATATCCATAGCATACCAGGAAAGCCTTGCCTATGTTTTTCATGGTCCCAGTGGACACAATATTTTCACCAGTAGCTTTTCATTTGGGCCAGTACATCATCCTGCTGTTTTGGATGTTTCACTGGCCCAGTAAAATATATAATTTGATTTTATACCCTTTTCCCCATGGTTTTCAATTGTCAGGATAGTGTGAACTGCAGAGCAGTTTGCCAGTAACAGTCCATATTCACAAAATCAGACTTTGGGAGGTATGAACAGCCCTTATATTTATGTACAGTAAATATTTTGCAACTGTATTATTCGGTTTTGTGCATCCCACCCTTTTTTCTCCTAGATGCATTTGGAAATGACCTGATATCCAGCTCTGTGTGTCTTCCTGGCCAACTGTTTTCAAAAACTAAATCCCCAAAAACTTTGATTTCTGGGCATTGCAAGTTTTATGACTAAAAACATTTGCATGAAAGCAAGCTCTTTGCCCTTGTATGCCATTTGTCCATGCTTCTCAAAATTGCCCTGAAGTCATAATTTTCTGCTTGTAACCTCAGAATAATTGCTGTGGCAACATGTTGTGATGTCACAAAAAAAGGATTACAACATTAGCATAGGTATAAACAATGAGAACAGCTATAATTGCTGGATGGAAAAGTTCCAGTTTTAAAGGCAAGCAGTCCTAAACTTGTAAGTTATTTTTTCCCTTGGAAGCCATCTCTTAAATACTGCTCCGTTTTTTTATTATTTGTCTTTTTCTGGTTATTTAGCAGACTCAAATGGTGTTTCTGATTGACACACTAATTACATAGTTTATGTCTTTTTCAAGCAAATAATTCTGTAGCAGAACATGTGTGCATTATGCCAACAATCTAGGAACTTAGAAATGTCATAAACTACATTAAGCAGTTCTGAAATGTTCTGAAACTCCAGAGGGCAAGACAGAAACACCCACCAAATTTACAAAAAGGCCAGTAAAGATGGAACGCTAATATATGTGAACCAGTATTTGTATAAAATAACTTCAACAGAAAATACTTATGTGCAGGTTAAATGCAGTCTCCTTTAATGATAAACATCATCAGTAATAAAACAATTGAAGGTCATGAAATTTGCATTTTGGGGAATTTTGTGTTGTGAATTTTTTCTGGAGACTGGAAAATCTCTTTCTTGTAAATGAATCATCTCCGCCACACCCTTGACTGATTTCCTTCTTCCTTCTTTCTTTTGTGCAGTATCTACAAGTGCCTTTCTGGGCCAGAATGGAGCTATCGAGCTTCTTTATAAGCTCCTGGTCCCATTCACCAAGAAGAACACACAGACAATCAAGTAAGTGCCTGCAAATCATATGTAGTGTATTCCTTTAATTCAGTATAGCATTGAAGATACTGTAGATGTACTGTATTTTATTTCAGTTATAGTAGTTTCCCTGGTATTTTAGTCTGATTACTGTTCATAATAGGGGGCACTAATAAAAAATATTAACTCATGAATACCACTATCACATTGCTGAGTATGATTCCCCATTTGGTTGTACTTAGGGGGAAAATATTTGGGAAGGCTTGAAAATAACAAAATAAGATCCCCCAAAGTCCCATGGCCACTCCTCCCCATCCATGTTATCTCCCTGTCTCTACACTCCTCCCATCTTCCCTTGAAAAGCTTAAATTGCCAGGCTTATGGATCTATGCCAGGAGCTGATGCCAACATTTAATAGACCCCATAATCTGACCCTTTAGGCCTCAAAGGGTCCATCATAACAGAAGTTGGGCCCCCCCTCCTGATCCTTGACCCATAATTTGAGGGCCAACAGTAGTCAAAATCCATTCTAACTGGTTGGTGCTTTTGACCAGGAGGTAAAGGGATGTATGGTCTGTATCACTGATGATGTTAGACATACTGGTTTAACAGTCTCTCTCTCTCTCTCTGTATAGGTATCTATATCTATATCTATAGCTATATCTATATCTATATCTTTCAATATCTATCTCTATCTCATCTCTCTCTCTCTGTATATATATATATATATATATATATATATATATATATATTGCAAAAGGTTTGATAATGCACTGGTTAGGGTTCCAGCACTAAAAGTAGGGAAATGTTGTGTTAAGAGTTTCCAACCTTAACACCCCAACCCACCCTACAGGCAGTAACAGGTGTGGGATGTTCCTGGGGGTTGTCAACCATACGCTCACCCCATTCCATGAGTAAATAAGCTGAGATGGGTACAGTGTATGAGAATGGAGTGAACATTAGGGATGACAACCCAAAGGCACACCCTCACACCCGTTGCTGCCTGCAGGGTGGGGGGTGGAGTGTTAGGGTTGGAAACCCACTATGACATTTCCTTACTTTGATGCTGGAACCTCACTAGTGTATTAATGAAATGTTTTGCAAAGAATACATATATATATATATAAATCACAAATCCACACTATGTATATTCATTGCAAAAACTTTTCCAACCCTAACACCCCACCCCATCCTGCAGGCAATAAATCAAGTGTACAAACACAACAAGGCTGCACTCACAGAAAAGACTAGGTGCTCGTAAAAACCAAATTCACCAACAGCAGATATACCAGCACTCCAGTGTATCAGAAAGTTGAAACTTTTTAATGTTCAGTCAGTGCATATGACAAATGCAATTTAAAGTACAAAACATCAATGAACCACAACCTGAGAAGGCCCAGTGCTTTGAGGCATTAAACACCTCTTCCTCAGGGAAATAAGGATATGATTATACCATTTCAAAAAGTAAGGAACTTAATTGCAAAAAAAATCATTAATGCACTAATTAGGGTTAAAGCGAAAAAAGTAGGAAAATGTGGCATTAGCGTTTCCAACCCTAACACCCCACCACCACCCTGCAGGCAGTAAATCAGCCATGGGGCATGCCTTGGGGTTGTCAAGCCTAACACTCACACCGTTCTCATACACTGTATACATCTCAGCTTATGCACTGATGGAATTGGGTGAGCATTAGACTTGACATCCCCAAGGTACATCCCATGCCTGATTTGCTGTCTGTATATACTCCTCTTTAATAATTCTGTTTTGTAGAGTAGTTTTATATATATATATATATATATATATATATATTTTTTTTTTTATTAATTTCATCTAGGATTACAATACCTTTGAACTGAGGCTCTTTTACAAAGGTTCCATGTCGCGTGTGCAACAGTCATCATTGTTAGTTACAAACATATAGTCATTGACTTACAGACATGTAATAACCAGTACAAAGACTTGAGCTATGAGCAAGAAATGGGAAGGAGGGGTGGGTGGGGGGAGTGAGGGTAGGAGATTGAGGGGTAGGAGGTGCGGGGTAAGGGGAGCTCGGAGGTGGTTGGGGCAGGGCAGGAATGGAGATATGGGGGGGAGATGGGTGAGGGTGGGAGACAGTGCAGCCAGGGGGCCTTGTCAAGGGAATATGACAGGTAAGGTGTTAGGGGTGCAAAGACTGATTGTAAGTGCTGGGTGCTGGGGCATGTGCAGCTGGAATGGTGGACATGTTAAGATGGGCAATTGCAGGATACAAGCAGTGAGAGGTGCAGCTTGGACTTGAAGAGGTCAAGTGTTGGAGCAGTCGCTATGTCACTGCCAAGAAAGTTGAACCAGTTAGATGCCCGATAGGCAAATGATCTTTGTCCTTGGGTCATGCGACATTGTGGGATATGTAGTAGATGGGAATTGGATCTCCTTGTAGTGGTGTTCCTATGTCTAGGCTTAAGGAGGTCACAGACACCAGATGGGGCAAGCCCCATTATAATTTTCTTGGCTGTGATGCAGGTTTGGTATTTTATGCATTTGTCCAGTTGAAGCCATCCAGATTGGGAATAAAGGTCACATGTGTGGGTACAGCGATGTGAGCCAGTGATGAGATGACAGGCCTTATTCAGGGAGGTCACGATACGTTTGAGAGCAGTGGTAGTTGAAGACCCATATATGATAAGACCATAGTCTATGACGCTGACGATGGAGCTTCGGACAGCCATTGACAGTGATTCTGGGGTTAGGTGTTTTCTGTGCCGGAATAATATGCCTAACCTCGCATTTGAAGACTTTGCAACATTGCTAATATGGACAGTGTATGAGAGGTGTGGATCAAGGGTGATGCCGAGGTACTTGAACGATTGTGTTTGTTCTAGGATGGCTCCATGTTCAGTTGCAATGAAGAGGTGGAGTTGCTTGTTTTTGTTGTGGGGGCTGCAGAAGACCATAGACTTGTTTTTTTTTCTGATTGAGAAGCAGTTTATGATTTAGGAACCAGGATTCGATGGAGGAGAAGGCCCGCTGAAGTTTATTTTGTAATTGGATTGGATCAGGGTCTGAGGTGAGGATCACAGCATTGTCAGAGTAGAGAATTATGTGTACTGGGCAGCTGTCTGGTAGTGAGTTTAAGAATAGGTTGAAGAGGAGGGGTCCCAGAATGGAGCCCTGGGAGACTCCTGAGCGGACTGGTCTAGGGTCCAAGAGTGTATCAGCAATTCGTACTGTTTGAGACCATTCTTCAAGGTAGCTCTTAAACCAGCCAATGGAGTTGGTTGACAGCCCAGTGTTCTGAAGCTGGACAAGCAGGAGGCGGTGATTGACAGTGTCAAAGGCTTTAATTAAGTCAATGTAGATTGAGCCTAGTAGTTCACCGGAGTCAAGTGCGTTGTGGATTGCACCAGTTAATTCAAGTAGGGCTGTGGAGGTGCTGTGACCTTTGTGGAACCCGTGTTGTTGCTTGCACAGGATATGGTATGTTTCCAGGTATTCTGTGAGCTGGTCCGAGACAATGCGTTCTAGTGCCTTGGAGAGTGGGGGTAGTAGGGAAATAGGTCTGTAGTTATCATGGGCAGTTTTGTCACCACTTTTATGGATTGGGGTGACAGTGGCAGATTTCCATTTGTCCGAGAACTGGCTAAGGCTGAGGGAGAGGTTGAAAATTCTGGTCAGAGGACTAAGCACTTCATCAAGTGTGACAGACAGGATTTTGAAATCGAGGGAGTCATTACTGAATCTTAATTTACCAGGGGCTTTGGTAACATATTTGTGTACTTGGTGAGCCTTGACTGCTTTGAAGTAGAAACGAGGGGAACTGGTGGGAGTAGCGTTCATTGCGGATAGAGGGGCTTTACCATCTTTGAAGTAGTCCTGGGGTAGGATGGCACTAAGGTCGGTAAAGGCTTTGTTAAAGGTATCCACAATGGTTTTTGGGTTGAGGGTTGTGGTTCTGTTGATGTTGAGTATTGATGGGGGGGTTTTGGGTGGATTCCCTGTGAGTTCCTTTATGTTCTTCGAGAATTCCCGACCATTGCCCCAGGCATTTGTGAGGGCATGCTTATAGTAGGTGGACTTCATTTGCTGGATGGTTTTAGTGCAGTCATTGCAGGCACGTTTGTAGTTTTGGATTTTGTTTTGCCTTCCAGAGTTTCTGGCCAGCTCCCATAGGTGGTCTCTTGTTTTTAGCATCCGGAGGAGGTCACCTGTGAGCCAAGGGTTACTGAGTGATTTGACTTTGTGTTTCTTAATAGGCACATACATGTCATAGGCCACAGTGAAGATGTTTATGAAGAGGTCAAGGGCAGTGTTTACGTTGGTTGCATTGAAGATAGGGGACCAGTCTTGATGGAGGAGGTGGGATTTGAGTCAAGGAAGGTGACCACTGGGTAGAACCCTGCTGGAGATAGATTTTGGCGGTTGTTTGATGAATTTATTTGACCAGGTGCAGCTGACAGGGGAGTGGTCGCTGAAAGAGTCAGGGAGGACATTAGTGTTAGTTATCTGTGATGGGTGATTGGAAAGGATCCAGTCCAAGAGTGTGCTGGTGCCGGTCCTGCAATTTTTCCTGGTTGGTGAGTCAACCATTTGTGTGAGGTTCGCCATAGCAACAGTATCCCTGTGTGCACCAGCATTGGCTGCAGGCCATTTGATGTTGAATTTGCCTAGGAGGATGGATTCGGTGTCTGGTGGAAGTGACTTTACAAAGTCAAGAACAGCTGTTAGACCAGTTCCCTGTTCTTTGAGAAGGATGTAGATGATGGCAACAGTGAGGGTTTTGTTTTGGACTCCGAGGAGGATTCTCACTGGCAGTATCTGAGCAGTTGTGGGTTGGAGTGAGGTAATGATGTGGTGCCCCTGTATGAAGTCTTTTAGGTAGAGAGCGCAGACCCCGCCTCTTTTGGAGAGGCGATCCAGCCTAAATATGTTGTAGCCAGGAAGGCTGATTGCATGGTCTGGTACTGATGGCATGAGCCAGGTTTTGACAACTGCCAGGATGTCAGGACAGTGTTGGCTGGTGAAGGCCTGTAGGGCATCCATTTTAGGAAGGAGGCTGCAGATGTTGATTGATATAAATGAGAGGGCACCCGAAGGCTTGCTCAGATTAGTGGCTTTAGAGCAGAATGGGCCATTGTTTGGGTGCACGCTGCCTGACAACATTAGGAGGAGGAGGACTAGCCTCAAGAAGCTGCAGCGTATTTCTTTAAGGGAATGCTTTCGCCTGCTAGTATCTTGGGAAATTGCTGAGCATTGACAATAATGGGTAAGGGTAAGCATAGACAGGGGGGACCAGAGTGGAGGGCTAGGGCCAGTGTGGGTGTAGGACAGTTTCATGGTGGTAGGATGGGCCCTGGGCAAGGGGCAGTGACCAGTGTGCAGTGTGCCTATGTGGAGGAAGGATGTAGGAATGTGCAAGCTGTGGGGGAGGGAGGGAAAGCAGGCTTTTGGGGTGTGCAGGAGGGGAAGAAGACAGGCAAGAAGATATAGAACAGGAGGTAGAGAACAGAGGAGGAGGATGATTAAGGTAGGATTTGGGGTAGGCGGAGGAGGGGTTAAGACAGGCTGGCAGGAGAGAGGGGGCGGAAGAACAGTAGCTGGATTAGTGGGAAGTGAGGATACAGCCAGGAAGGCCAGGCAGCCATGGAGTGGGAGGTGGTGACTAAAAGATGGGGGGGGGGTCCCAAAACAGGTACCCGATGGAGCACGAGTGGGGGGGTGGAGCTACCAGGGGCGTGGAGGAAGGTCTATAAAGTTAAGGTCGGAGGGTGGGGCGGACGTAAAATTTTAGCCGTTTGCCATAGAAATGAATGGGCGCAGCAGTCCCAAGCAGAGCAAAGTTTTAGCTGGCTCAAGAGCCAATCCCCGAGCAGGACACAAGAACGCGTTCAATCAGGGTGTGGCATAGATACTGTGGGGTCAATGGCATGACTGTCCACAGTCCCGTGGTTCAGGGAAGTCTTACCCGGTTCAACAGGATCACAAAGGCAGGAAAGAAGGCATATAGCAAGTAAAGCAACTGTGTCTTTCAGAGGGTAGACTTTTTTTTTTAAATGAAAGAACAAGAATCCCTCTAGTGGCAGGTCTGTATAACCTGCTAATGGAAAACTAGCCATATATATATATATATATATATATATATATATATATATAAAAATATATATATATATAAAATGCAATAGATAACCCACTCTAAGGTGTGCGGTCACGCTCTGATATATGCACGCCTTGCTGTGTGTTGCTACGCATGAGACCACATGCAGAGCGCATCAACCACCCAAGGCATGCGTATATCAACACATGACCGCAGACCCTAGAGTGGGTTATCTATCTTATAAAATGGCAAAATTGTTTTGGAGGGGGTAAAAGTGCAGGTGTGTGGTCGCACTCTGATATACGCATGGTCACCTGATGATGATTAGCCACTAGATGAGTTTCTTTTTTCCTACCCATTTTATAAATATACTGTATATGTATATATATATATATATATATATATATATATATATTTATATATGTATATATATGTGTGTGTATATCTATATATATATCTTTGTGGCAGTCAAAAAGCTCAATGTGTAGAGAGTCATTCCAGTCAATTCCACTGCCAGGAAAAAGATAGTGACCCCCCATTCTCTTCAGGCAGGTGTGGGTGGCTGCTTTTTACTATTCCTGTTGCTATTGCTGCCAGTACCCTGACATTAACAACAGCACCCTCTGACCGTAATGATTGGATGATGGTTTTCAGCTCAGATTCCACATCAGCCATTAAAAGTGTTGGTCTCCCTTGAGGTTTAATAGGTAGTTCTTTGCTCAGGGTTTGAGGGTTGGGGTTGTCTTTCAATTTTAGGACATAGTCTTGTTTGAAAGTACAGAATTTATTTTCGTTAATTTTAGTTTTGTATTTCCCCTCATAAAAATGAACTGCATTCATAACACTGTGTTGGCAAGACTATTCACCAATTTTAAATCACACCTCAGGTGTATAGACTGTATGGGTTACATGTCTTTTCTTGGGAGGTGGAGAAGCAGTTTTAAGTTGTTCGGTAACATTTTCTGCCATTAATCAGGAAACACCAGTGGTGACAGCAAGCACTTCTGCATCGATATCCTCAGTTTGAAGTGCTGAAAAGTTGCACTTCACCAGCTTTTTGGGTGGTCTGCTAAGCCACCACACCAAGAACATTGTCATTCACAGAGCAGCTACAAACTAAACAGAGCAGAAGAGCTGCACCTTATTTGTGTCAAAAGACAGGCTGACAGCTGACAGCAGTAAACCAGTAGTAGAATGCAGTTGATGTTTGGCACAGTTCTGAAACTGAGGACAGATCCACGATATAAAGTTTACGCAGATATAAATAGTTTTACAGTATATACTCCTCTTTAATATTTCTGTTTTGTAGAGTAGTTATATATATATATATTTATTTTTTGGTAGAAGTCAAAAACCTCAGTGTGTAGAGAGTCATCCCAATTACAGTCAATTCCACTTGTATGCACATGCTTGGGACCACAAGAAAAGCTGCGTACAAGTGGAATTGCATACAAATGAAAATGACCATTTCCCTTGATTTTACCAATTGAACATACAGTATACTGTATTTTCAGTGGATGCACAGTTGATACCCAGTAATCACACTTTCATGCAGATTATATAAAATCAATGTGTTTCTTTAAGGCACTATTAAAAAGAAGGTTCAGTAAATAAGGAGAGTAAATCAATATGTATTGTAAAATTATTTGATAAAAGCAGTAGTTAAAATTAATCACAAATGTTGGCTGAAAAAGGTCTGTCAGTATTAGATATAGAAAAGACAGTCTCAGTATCTGCAGTTGTGGACAGCACCTTTAACCACTGTGTAATCTCAGTCTGTTGAGCTGACCTCCTGGCTAATATGTCAACCTGCTTCTTGAACTTGTAGAACCAGAAGTCACATTGCTCTCTGGACTCTACACAGTAGCATATTTTAAGCAGCATGCACCATACCTCACTTGTTGTTGGTGCGGGTTCAGGCTCTTCATTGTCATTCTCCTCAGCATATTTGCATCAAGTATAAAGCCGCAGATTTCCTCCTCCATTAAATCACCTGAGGTGGGTTCATGCTGACTGACCTGGACATAGGCTTAAGAGTCTGCCATCAGCATGGCCTCAAGGGGTAGGACCACATCATCAACATCAGCAGGAATACCATCAATGAAGCTGGCTTTAATAAAACAGTTCCATATTGTGTCTTGCTTTACTTCTGCCCATGCAGCATGGAAATGCTGGATTACATCCAGGATGTTCAGGACTTTTGCAGACTCATTAAAAGGTAAAGATGTGCTGTCGATGTCACCCAGTATGCAGCTCATAATGCACTTGTGATAGTGCTGCTTTAGATTGTTTATAATGCCCAGTTTCATAGGCTTGATCAGTTCAGTGCAATTGGGTGGGAGAAAGACAAGCTTAACATGGCTCATATTAATGTTCATGTGCCGAGGGCAATTGTCAAAAAGCACAGTGATTCTACTCCTCTGTCTTTGCATTTTTATGTTCAGCTCCTTTAACCTGTGATGGAAAATATCAGCTGTCATCTATGTGTTCCCATTGGCATGGTATTCTAGAGGGAGGGCAGCAGTGTTAATCCCTTTGAAACACCTTGGTTTCCTTGATTTCCCCACAAGCAGCAGGGGGAGCTTTTCTGTACGGTGGCATTCACACAGAACATGATTGATACCTTTTCCTTTGACTTCTTGTGACCTGCATGTACTTCACCTTTGAAGGATAGGGTACCATCCGGTATGGCTCTGAAAGAAAGGGCAGTTTTGTCACCACTGAAAATGTTACCAGAAGTAAATTCATATAGCATTGTTGGCAGAACATTTTTAATCCACTTCTCTGAGGCGGTCACATCATTATGTTTGCTTGCACGCATGTGCAAGAAACATAGTGCCATCATCGGAGATTTCGGAGGTGTGTCACCTCCTCCTCCAATTCAGTCAGTGTGCTGGCAGGCGCGGCCCCTGTAAGCCAATGCATGCTGGAGCTGTCTATGACAAGCTCCAAAATGCAGTGGCATACAGTTCAAAGGGGGGACTACGCTTGAGTGAGCAGCGATAAATATCACCTGCTCATCGCAGCTCCCCACACCTACGCCCATGCAGGCATGCATGCCCCCCCCATGCACACTGGTATAGCCGAGGGGTGCCCAATCCCCATCGGTTGTGCTGCGTTCTCCCACCCCCAAAGCCTTCCAAAATGCCACGCTGGGTGCCCACCCCAGCGTGGCAACTAATATAGCACGATGGGGTGCCCAATCGCCATCGGCTCCACTGTCTCGCCCCCAAGTAGTAAGTGCCACGCTGAGAGCCCACCCAGCGTGGCAGTGTGCTTAGACCGACAGAGTGCCCAATCCCCATCGGCTGAATGCCCCCAACCATCCTTGTGCCATGCTGGAGCCCACCCCAGTGTAGCGAAAAGCGTCTCATGTTGTCCTTTTTTTTTTACCTGGAAAGAAAAAACGGTCCCATAGTCTCCTGGCCCCCTCCACAACCCGCACCCACCACTGCGCACCCTGCCTCCCACACCCCTCACCCCATACACCTCTGGACCTCGGCGGACGATCTTTGGTGGACAGGGAACACGTCTGCACTTTTCAAAGCTGACCCGCGAACTGAGAAATGCGGTAAGATGTATAATGGGCTAGATAGGGGTTTTCAACTTTGTTGCATATCTCAGGCATTTTTGGAATTTTTTCCAAATTTTCAACATGGGGTTTTGGGACCCTTCTCATGAATAATGTCACTGTCATGGCATTATTTGGGCCCAAGGGTGATTTCACAGTCACTGCGCAGTCACTGTGAAGTCACCCGCCAGGCCTGAATAACGCCATGACCTGTTTATCGTCGAGAGATCTTCTTATGTTAGTAGATAAATCAAAAACATACTGTTTCTAGTAGAATTTCGTTGCGGTTCCTCGCGAGCTGCGTAAGTTGTCGAATTTTCAATATTTTCACTCCAGATTTTCAAATTGCCATTTTACCACACCTTCTTATGAGTAGTACAACTGTCATTTTCACATCTCACCCAAAATGTGTTTCCGCCCATGTAGCACACAATGGCGCAGTTGGTGTGCGAAATCAATGTACGGGACAAATTAAGAAAATCACAGTGGCACTGTACATGAGCAGAGGTCTTAAAATGGCTATGTTGAAAATCTGGTGAAAAAATTCCTAAAAATGACTGTTTTACGAGTGTGCATTGCCAGTTCCTATAGTCATACTAGTAAGTTTGCAAATTTAATATTTTCACTCCAGATTTTCAACATTGCCATTTATTACACTTCCTTATGAACAGTACAGCTGCAATTTTTCATAAGTCGCCCAAAATGTGTTTTCGCACATGTAGCGCACAATGGTGCTGTTGGTGTGCGAAAGCAATGTTTAGGACAGATTAAGAAAATCACAGTTACACTGTTCATGAGCAGAGGTTTTAAAATGGCTATGTTGAAAATTTGGTGACAAAAGTCCATAAAATGACTGTGTTATGAGTGAGCATTGCACAGTTTCCACGCACCCTCGTTAGTTCATAACTTTGTAATATTTTCAGTCCAGAATTTCACCAGTGGCATTTTTCCACACTTCCTTATGAACAGTACAGCTGTCATTTTTCACAACATGGCTGAAGTGTGTTTTCACACTTTCAGCGCAGAGATTTGTGGTCACTGTGGGAAATCATTGTTAGGCACAGATAAAGAAAATCACAGTGACACTGTTCATGATCGGAGGCAGCAAAATGCCTGAGTTGACAATCTGCTGTAAAAAATCCCCAACCTAATTATATTACGGGTGTGCGTTGCACAGTTTCTATGTACGCTCGTGACTTCACCATTTTTTTTTAAATATTTTTACTACAGATTTGCAACATTGCCATTTATTACACCTCCCCATGAACAGTACAGCTGTCATTTTTACATCCTATTCGGAATGTTTTTGCACCTGTGGTGCTAAATGCCGTAGTCACTGTGCATAAGCAGCTTTCGGCTAACAAACTGATATTCCCCCTGTTCATGAGGTGGGGTCACAAAATAAACATGTTGAAAATTTGGAGTGAAAATACCAATGAATGCCTGAGGTATTAGGGTTTCCAACCATACGCCCAACCCTGTAGAAAGACAGGCATCAGGGGTGTGACTTGGGATTCTTGCCTGTGATGCTACGTACCATTTCCACACCCTGCAGTCAGTGAGAGGCATCGAGGTATGCCTTGGACTCTTGGCCCCAAACTTCACCCCATTCTCTATATCGCACCCATCCCACCATATTTCCTAATGAAATGGGCTGCGCATAAGGGCCAAAGACCCCAAAGAACACCGTGTCACTTGTCAGTGTCTGCAGGGTGGGATGTGGTGAAATGGCATGACCGTTATGCCTGATGACCCAAACACACACCCCAATGCCTGTCACTCTCTGCAGGGTGGTGGTGGGGTTGGCTTCAGTTCAGTCCTTCACTGCCATTCCTATTACGCAGCTCTGTAACTTCTACACTACCACTGCCAATGCCAGCAAGCAAACATTCGGCATTGACAAATGCTTGTTTTATGTGTTTTCCTCATGCAGGCAGAAGTAGCCAGTATTGTTGCATTCCTTCTACCTGAACAAACAACCAGCAGTGGGCTCAAATGGAATGCCAAGGGAGACAAACAGGCTTTAGCTTTCTCCATCAGGAGGTTTCCTTTCAAAGGGACACCTCAGTCCCTGACTGCAGTAAAGCACCACAAAAGAGCCTCCTCAACCATTGGGTTTGCAATCATGTTTTCTCTTGCGGTCTGAGGTAAACCAATCCCCCACTCCACATAGAGTTTTTCTTTCTGTTTTAAAATGTAGCCAGTGTTGGAAATATCCATGCTGAATTCAGCTGCCAGTTCTTTTGGTGACACCCCAGACAAGACAGAATTATTGAAGCAATCTACTTATTATGGACAGCACAGTTCGTTTTGTCTTTGCCTCCCACTGCAGTTACAGCATATCATACAGCACTTTTCCCCCACACAAGCCAACTTTATCAGTTGATAGACAGTTGATTGTCATATGATTCCTGGCTTGCTTTGGAAAGACAGGTGATTAGTGTGAGAAAAATAGGCAAGAATAGACCTAGAGACTGAGAACAATAGGCAGGAAATCCCTGTTTGGTACCAAAAACTGACAACAAAAAAAATGGCATACAAGTGGAAAAGCAATATCATATAATCAAATAAATTGACATGCACAGAACAGGGTGAAAACTGGGACCAGAGATTTTTGTGCACATAAGCAAAAATGCAAGTGGAATGTACTCTGTTTTGAAGTAAAACATGTGCTTACCAAGCCCAAGTGTTTGACAGTCAGTATGTTTATAGGGACCAGTTTTTGGAAGTTGGTATATAATATTATTTGTAAAATATCCCTTGTTCCATTAAAATAAACCACTTTGACATCCATGCCTGAAAAATTGAATGTGCTATTTTTCTCCCTAAATTTTTTAGTCTAACAACTTCTCCCTCTAGTTTGGACATTTTCTTTTTTTTTTTTGATTAAGTATACTTTATTGCTTTTCAAAAAATAACACAACTACAATACACAATACAATACATACAATCATTCAAAAAAACACAACAGGAGCAAACATATATACATCAACCAGTACAGGCTCCCCCCCCCCAAAATCCCACCCTCATGAGTGGTGCTCTTACCAGAAAATATAATAACTCCAATGTACAGAAATAGTAAGACAAATAAACCCCAAAACAACGATATTGGGACTGAGTCCTCCACAAATTAACTTACACAGTTGTTACCCAAGCATATAATAAACCCCATTTTAATAAAAAGGACTGACATCTGTGCCAAACATTGGCCATATGCAATTCAGCCATTATGGCACTAAGGATTTCAGCATGCTATTCAGACCAAGATGGGAATTTATTTTCCAGCCAATGTTGGAGAAGAACCATTTTTGCAGCTGCAAAGGTTAAGGCAATAAAGCCATTTTTGTAACCCAGCAAGATGGGTCTAGATGGGTTTTGATAGCTTCTCAAAAAGGTGCAGCCTTCTTACAGGACCATAAAATATGATAGAGAGATACAACATCTTGTTTACACCTGGAACCGATGGGTTGGTCTTGTCTACCCATTTTACAAAGCTGAGGAGTAAAATTAAGATAACATTTTTTAAACTGTAACAATCTATAATGGTCCTGTTTTATAAATGGATGGTTTGGCTAGGTCGAGGGACTGAAATATTTTATATAATAGAGAAAATGAATGATGGAAGCCTGCTGTTTTGATCACTCCCTTAAAGGAGTGCTGGTTTGGGTTATTCCATGGAGTGGAGCCTAAGTAGGAAAGTATCACTTGGGATAATTGCAGATATCTGAAATAATGTTTGAGAGTCAGACTAAATCTAACCTGAAAAGAGTTAGAATCAAGGAGGCGACCCACTGAAGATGACATATCCGCTGAAGTAGCTTCATCCAAGGGAAAGAAATTAGCAGATATTGGGCGTTGAGCAATTGTAAAATTAGGATTAAGTAAACAACATGGAGCTGAAATATTAAAATATTGACATAACTGTTCATGAACGTGTAAGAATCAATACAGAGTTTTTTTTCTAAGAGTGAGGAAGAATGGAAGGAGAATGATGTAATAAGGCCAATAGCTGAATATTAAAACTCCTACATAAAGCCCTTTCAAGGCCTAACCATTGCAGCTCATTAAAGTCAATAGTGTGCTCAGGGGGAACATAGCCCAAACTAAAGTACTTAGAACCCTGGAGAGTTAAGTAATAAAAGTAAAGTTTGGGGAGACATAGGCCACCCTTTTGTTTTGGGACTTTATTTATTATAGACTCTCCTAGTTGATTTGCCCTACCATAAAAACGAGTTAATAAGTGATTGCAAGTGTGAAAACCAGTTATGTGGTAAAATAATATTTAACATCCTGAAGGGGTACAACATATGGGGTAGGACATTCATTTTAATTACATTTATCCAGCCCCATAAAGAAAGGGGAAGATCTGAATATCTATGTAAATCTTGCTTGGGGGAACATAAAAGGGATTTTAAGTTTAATTTTCATAAATCCAAGAAGTGCCTAGAAATAAAAAGAACCAGGTATTTTAATGCCTTGACTTCCCACTAAAATCCAAAATCAGTGATGCTTTGTTTATGTACAAAGGAGTTTTGTGGCAAAACAAATGCTTTGTTTATATTTAATTTACAGGCAGCAAGTTGCCCAAAGGACTCAATGTCAGCTAAGGCAGCAGGAAGATAGGTTTCTGGATGTGACAGATGTAATAAAATATCCACATAAATTGAGAGCTTGTACAGTATTCCTTTTGCTTAAGTCTAATGCCCTGAACTTGAGGGTTCCCTTTCAACTTTAAAATTAAAGGTTCTAAGTATAAATTAAAAAGTAGGGGAGACATGGGACATACTTGTCTGTTTCCTAAGGTAATAGAAAATGGCTTAGAAAAGACCCCATTGCATAATATCGTTGCAGATGGATTGTCATAAAGAAGTAGTACTCATTTAATTAAATCATCAGGAATATTGTAAGCACAAAGTAGTTCAAAAAGATATGACCAAGTAACCCAATCAAATGTCTCCTCAACATCATGGACACCAGGGCTACTGGGGTCTTGGTGTCCCAGGAGGCTGAGATTAAATGAAATAATTTACAGGAATGATCACTAGAAATATGACCCTTCATGAGTCCTATAAAATTCAACCAGACACATTCTAGTCTATGAGCCAAAATCTTTGCTAATATTTTGAAATCGGTGTTAATAAGAGAAATGGGATGGTTGCTGGAAGAATGAAACTCATCCATCCAGGGTTTAAGAAGAAGAGTAATACAAGCCTGGGTAAGGGATACATCAGCGATAGCATGAGAATGGAGGAAATTAAAGACATCCACAAAAATCAGAGAAAGTTCTTCCATGAATGTTTGATAGAAATTTGCAGAGAAACCTTCAAGGCTAGGAACTTTATCTATAGGAAGAGAAGTTATAGCCCAGTGCATCTCTGCAGCAGTAATGAGACCTTGTGAGGCATGTTGCTTGTTAGAGAGGCACGGTAGAGGGAAGGCTTGTAAATTTTCCAAAATGTAGTCAAAAAGGTTAGGACCAGCTGCGGCAGAGGAATGTAAGTGCTCATAATAAGTTCTAAAAGCCATTACAATTTTCTGAGGGTTGGTAATGAGGTCCCAGGAATCATCTAATTTAAGACCATGCACCACCCAGGAAGATTCTTGCTGCCTCAGCCTTAAAGCTAGTAATTTTCCTGCTCACTCCCCTTGCTCCAAATAATGGACCTTAGTGCAGAAAATATCAGCTCAGCTTTTTCATTTAATAAAGTCATGTATTTGGAGCAAAGGGAGTTAAGAGTCAGCTAGGTGTGTTCTGGGGGTTGAAGAGAAAAGTAAGGCCTCAAGACTTCTGATCTGTGTCAAAAGGTCATTGAGATGTGCTTTCCATTGCTTAACCTTTTTAGAGGCAAGGCAAACATGTTTGCCCCAAATTGTAGCCTTGACCACACCCCATGATACATCCAGGTTAGTAACAGAGTTAATGTTATTATCAAAAAAGTCCTTTATAAAACATCTTAATATATCCAACACTGCCTTATCCTGTATTAGCTGATTATTAAGGTGCCAAACCAAATTTCTGTCCAAATCACCTTTAATGGAAAGTGCAAGCCACCCTGGGGCATGA
The DNA here is from genome assembly GCA_016271365.2 of Neoceratodus forsteri. Classification (NCBI taxonomy): domain Eukaryota; kingdom Metazoa; phylum Chordata; order Ceratodontiformes; family Ceratodontidae; genus Neoceratodus; species Neoceratodus forsteri. Next base: position 462,955,565 of record CM028129.1, read on the forward strand.
TCCAAAAGAATTGTTTCCCTAATCTCACAACCCACAACTCCTGACACATTCTCTTGATTTATGAAAAAAGAAGTCTAACTGAGAAAATGAATTATGTGGGGGGAAAAGAAAGAAAAAATGTGGTTTGTAGTGTGTAACAGATGCCACAGGTCTGTAAGGCCCATGAGGTTTATAAATTCTCATCGACCTCTCTGTGCTGGAGAAAGATCTTTTTTAGGGTAATTTGATCATCCAAATCTGGATGGAGAAAAATGTTTCAATCCCCAACAATAACAATGAGAATATGAATGAGCAGAGCTAGAGGGGAAGCTAAAGTAGTAAAAAACTGGGGATTAGCAAAAGTAGGACCATAGACAAAGCCTAAAAGCACCTAATGCAAGCCCAGTCTCCCATGAACAAAAATGTAATGACCCTCTGTATCCTATAATTCAGAGATGATTTGGAATGGAAGACATCTGGTAATTAAGATACAGATGCCTCTCTTCTTAGTGCTATCACCTGCACCATAGACATGACCTACCCAGTCACATCTAAAATATGTAAGCTGGTCCTGTTTTAAATGAGATTCTTGAAAACAGGCAATACCTGCACCCAAGTGTTTTGGGTGATTCAGAATAGCATATACTTTTTTGACATCCTGAGTGTCTTTTACATTCCAAGTTAAAAATACATAGTGGCTACTCATAATAAGAAGTAGTAAAGAAAAGAAAGGTTAATAACAAAGAGGACTACTGTATTAAATTAGAGCAACAACAAGAAGCAGCACTCTCCACTCCAACGTGAAGTTCATACCAACTATTAAGCAAAATAAACAAGAAAACTGTGGATAAGCCAATAAACAGAAACAGAAAATCACAGGAAGAACCAATAATAAAAGAAAAACAGGAAAACAGTGTACCGGTCCCTAGGACCATTATTCTACACCTAACAGGTCTATAATCAATGCCCACCATGTCTGCAGGAACTAGGGAGCCCCAAACCTCTCACCCCCCCACACAAAATTGCATCCTATTTTATTCCTTTAAAGGAATAAACCATTGACAGAGTAAATCCAAAATAAACCATAGAATTGGTTAAATAAATAAAGAAAAAACAAAGTTCAGGGGGTAAGTTAGCAGGATACTCAATCAGTCCATGAAAGACACTGAAAGGCAAATAAATGCCTCAACCAGAAAGACAAGAACTGAGAATAATATATTACAAATGAGGAAGTAGAAAGCCTTAAACAGCCTATGTTATAATATGGGTCAGTAATCCCCCTCGTGAAATATTATAATAAGCTCTCAAATCAATCAATGAAGAACCTCCCCTCTCCCCCACAGAACGAACGACTTTGACCAGCATCATACAGAATGTAGAAAAGCACATAAATTCATGAAAAGTATGCAAACAGCAACATAAATAATATAGGATAGCCAACTTAGTGCAACTCAGTATTCCATGATGCCATGAACAAAGCAACAAGTCATTATAAAGTAATCATGGGACAGCCTCACTAATAAAATATGCTGAATAGAAAGTACAGTTCTTATTTAACAGCTAGTTCAACAGATTGATCAATTGCTTCCTGCATCTGTACACAAAGCGGAGATTGTTTTAATCCTAGTAAAATCCTTCTAAGGCTTATTTTTGAAACGGTCCAGGAAAATACTCAGTAACTCCATTTCGGCCTGCTTTGCTGAAAAAAAGATCTGCTCTCCATTTTGTAGAAGCTGAAGCTTATCAGGATACGACAAATGGAATTTAATATTGGAGACCACCAGCTTTGAAGTAATGGGATGGAATGTGGTTGTTTTCTGGTGGATCTGGGGAAGCAAATTTTGACAAAGATATGTTTATCATCCCAGAAGGCAATTTGGAAACTCCTAACCTCTGCCAGAATAAGCTGATGATTCAAATGATCAAGCAGTTTGAAGTTCATTGGTCTGGGTTTTTCCCCCCTCAGCTGGCATAGGTTGGAGGACTCAGTGAGCCAGTTCTATAATATATTGTGGGCCATTAGGGGCTGGACCAGTTATTGTTTCACATAGGCATTGTGTAAAAGCTATCACATCCTTCTCACTCCTGTCATGGAGATCAATAATGACTAGATTGTTGCATCTGCTATGCCCTTTTTGGTCATCTAAGTGATCCTCTAGCCTGGGAAGCCTTTGCCTGACAGTAACCAGTTCAGGGTCAATCTTATTACACCAATCCTCAAGCTGAGTCTCACCTCTGCATCTCCGACTCGATGCATCAACTCAGAGCCAGGCAGAGAATTTTCATATCTTCGGAAAAATGCAGATTTGTATCACATAGGGAGTCAAGCTCATGTAAAAATCTTTCAACTGTAACCAAGACAGTCTCAGAAGTACCTTAAGTGTCTGAGGTACAGTCCTGCTTAGGCTGTTTCAGTCCACGGTTCTTTTCAGGACTTGGAGGTGGAGTATGATGCAGTATCTGGTGCTCAGACAAAAGTTCCATCAAATCAACCATAACTTACACAGAATGGGATTCAAGAGTTTAAAAGGAAGCTGCAACCTAAAAACCACCAGAAAAACAAGCGAGGGATAACTTTTTGAAACAAATTAGAGCAGAAGTGATCAAAACCATTCCAGAGAGCTAGTGTTACCGCTGGAGCATCACGTGACTCTTCGGACATTTTATACCTTGTTTGTGGATGTCTACTGTTTCCAAAATTAGTTGCTTGAATACCTGTTTGGAGATAACTTAGGGGGCTCTTCTAGAAAGCTAGATTATGTCTAGTCAAATGAATTCCCTTTTGTGAAGTTATCACTTACCATATGGGCATCGTATTTAACATCAGCCTCCACTTGAATACTGTGTGATCTTAAAGGAGTAGTACATCCTTATAGCTTGTAAATGTTATTTGCTTCTTTGTCAAGAGATAACACTTTTCATGCAGCTGTTGGGAATATATGTGTTTGCTTTAGTTTGTTTTTACTGTTCACACCAGCCCTTGTAACTAGCCTGGGGATCTCCATTTTCTGGCTGTTGAAATCTCCTTGTGCCTGAGAACTGCATTAGCATATGAGCACATGAAGTGTCAGCATCCTTTAGAAGTCACAGTATGCCTCTACGCTTACTTAGAATTCAACAAAACAAGATGCTGCAAAGTGTGAATTAATGTAATATTAATGTAATGTTTTTCCTCTTAAGCTGCATTCAGTCTGTGTGTTTCCAGGGAGTTCTTTCAGGTTATGGTTACTTTCAGCATAAAGATACATGGGGTGAAATATTCAGAACTGTGACAAAGGCATGAGTAATCCCAGTGCAGTGCAAGTCAACTGCACAATGGTGCAGTGACTGCGATATTCAATGGTTGTGCACCGCAAAATGCGCCAGCAAAACGTGTCTGAATATCGCAGGCACTGCACCATGGTGCAGTGAGAAGTGCGCCTGGGAGCAACAAGAAATGCACCGTAGAGCAACCAGAGATTCACAAGGGGCTAAGGAGGATGTGCCAAGGCACAGCAGGAACAGCCACAGGCATAGCAGGGAGACAGGCAAGTGGGAAGGGGGAAACAGTGCAGGACGCTAGGCGCACCAGGCCAGGAATACTGGCAGGAACACAGCCAGCACACAGGACGTCACTGTACATGGAGTGCAAGCATGCAGTAGCGCCCACCCCGGGAGGATGCAGGGCACAGGTGGCACTGATGTACAGGGGTGGGAACCCAGACCACCACACACCGGTGGGCATGCAGCCACCAGGCCAATGACAAGCCACACCTCAACACACGGCACCCACCACACACACCACACATCTCAATCTGCTGTCCCATCGCTACACCACAGACTAGCCACTGACTGAGGGGCATGCCAGCACCACACACACACCTCCCAATGACACAGGTGCACCACACGGCCACCCACCACATGACTGCAGCATGGATCCACTCGCTAGCTGCAAAGCAGACATGGACATAGAAAGGTAAACAGGTATAAAATATAATGGAAGAAAGTAAAACAGCTAAACAAAACACAGGTAACAAACGGGAAGGTAGGCAGAAGTGAGAAGGTGCAGGGCACAGGGTCTTTACATGTGGAAGGGAGAAGGATGGGGAAGGGAGGACTGAGGTGGGATAGTGGTTGATGATCCTCAAGGCCAGCCACGGCCTGCTGGCACCTGGGGCCTCCACCCTGCGCCGGTTCTGGAGTATGAACCTCCTGGTCTGCCCCACAATCTACAAGGTGTGGGACGTGATGAGGAGGATCTCATACAGTAGACGCATATAGAGAGGCAGGCGGGATCCCCTCCAGACACCTATGGGAGAGTAAGGGACAGGTGATCAGTGCACGTCCATAGCTCCATAGCCCCCTGTGTACAGTGGACAGTGGGAACACACACCCCTGAAGGGGCACCCCTACCACCCACAGTGAGTGTGTCTACACCTGCCACCAACCCAGCAGGCCATGGCAGTGCACAGCACTGGGGACTGCCACCCAAGGGTCACCCAACAGCACAGCGGCAGGCAGGTGGCATTGTACTGCAGTGGAACTCCAGCAGCACTGGTGGCACACCCAGCCCACCAACAACTGACACACACATGCAATGGCCACCCCATAGTGCAACGCACACTGCACCGTGTGCTGCTCACAGCTGCCATGGCACATGGCACAGGAGGCCAAGACTGTATCCCCACACCCACAAACCACCCAGCACAACAATGTGGGAATGCACAGTGTCTACATGCCTGCCATGGCACTGCATGCACTGGACCCACTGCTGTTCCTCTGCTCGGTCCTACAACCCCAGTCGTAGGGCACACAGTGGCCGACTGTGGTCCACCAGGTGTCCCTGCTACCCTGGCATGTCTCCAGTCCTCAGGCCCTAGGACAGGAACACAGACAGGCACACATCAGAACACACTCCACCCCTGGACACAGTGTGCACCCCGGCCAGGCAAGGCTGCAGGGCTGTGGTGCAGTGCACCCAGTGACTGGCAATGCAATGCCATGACACAAGGCACACAATGACAGACCTTCCCCGCCCCAGCATGGCATGCAACCTTGCCAACCCCATGGAACAGTGATCATGCACAGACGCAGTATGAGCCCACTTACCTGGCCGTGGCACAGCCCTCTTGTGGACGTGCACCTGCAGCACCCTCAGCTGCTCTGGGTCCCTCCTGAGCAGGTCACAATACCGGTGCTAGCACCATTCTCTGGTGCACAGCACCCCAGTGGCCTGGACCACCCCATCTGCGACGATCTGCTACACTGCTGTCCTTGGCCCAGTGAGCGGCTGCTGGCCAAGCAGGCCAACAGCATGGGGCTCCACCTGGGCCACCAGGTTGATGAGCTCTACCTGGCTCCAGGTGCAGGCACTGGGCACAGTGTGATGCAGCATTGTCATTCAGCAGTGTGTAATGCCAATATGGCAACCGGTGGTGCATGTGCACAATGCACACGGGATGCACACCTCGCACGGAGATGTGCAATCCACAGCAATCACACATCCCCGTGGATGCGCAGCATGGGAATTGCCACAACAGCATGTGGGGCAGGGCTCACTGGGGGGTATAGGGCATGGTAGAGGTTGGGGGTCAGCATGTGCAATGTGCGCAGGTGCGCTATTATGCCCGTGTTGCATAGTGTGCAATGGGGCCATGTGGACAGCACACCCCATGGATCCAATAGTGCCCAAGCACCATGGACCCTATAGTGCCCATGCACCATAGAGTCAATGGCACCTGAGTGCCATAGACCCAACAGTACACAAGCGCTATAGGCTGTTTTGGTGCTGAGCACCTTAGGGCCCATGGTGCATGGCTGCGATGGACCCTACAGCACACGCTGCACAATAGGTAGCAGTTGCTGCCATTGCACATGCACATTGGTGAATCCGCACTGCGCATGTCACAGCATTGTACAATGAAATGCTCTGGAGCCAGAGCAAGTCCATTGCGCAATGCGCAATGATGGTGATATTCAGCTGACATATGCAGATTAGCTCATCAGCCTATCCATGGTGCAAAGAGGACATTTGCATGTCATTATAGTTATGCAGCAACCCATTTGCATGCGATGCGCTATTAAAGCGCCGCACAACATCACAGGCATGGATGGGTATTGCAACCATCATAGGTAGGTGCTTGTTGGCTGGGGTGGGCCACTGCAGCCACTAACCACATGTCCATGTTCACAGGTAGCAACATGTCCGAGTATGAGGAGGGTGAGTAGAGTAAGCCTACCCAGAAGAGCAGGCCCAACTTCACGAGAGTGGAGGTGGATGCCCTGTTTGAGGCATACCCACACAGGGAGCCATTGCTGAGTGGCACCACTGGCACACCCCAGGCCAGGGCCGTGGCCTGGGATGAGGTGGCGGAGGGCATGAACCAGCAGGGCAGCCACCAGCATTCAGCACAAGAGTGCAAGACAAAGGTGTGCACTACCAAGCATTGAATAAAGGAGAAGGTGGCAGCCATCTGGGCTACCAGTTCGGCCATAGGTGGTGGCCAGGCTGCCGTGTCACAGTTCACACCACAGAAGGAGATGGTGGTGGCCACCATGCAGCATAGTGTGATGGAGGGTGTGCCAGGCAGTGGCTTCCAGACTGGAGGGAGCCCATCACTGCATGGTAGGTCTGGCAGGAGGGGAGATGGGGGTGCCTGTCGGGTCGGCAGCTCTAATGCATCTGTGTTCCCTTACAGCACAGGCTCACCAGCATGCGGTGGCTAGCGCATCTGCAGCTGATATGGTAACCCACCCAGCCCTGGATGACTGGTCATCCACTTCAGTGGGCATCTGGGGGCCCGACAGGCTGGGGACCATCATCACCATCCAGCCAGATGTCCTGGGCATGGTGGTGGATGATTCCCTGCCTGTGTTCCAGCAAGACGCCAGCCACGGCATGCTCTGTGTGGAGACACAGATCAGGGTGGGGTCCAACACCGATGACGATCAGACCATTGTCCTGGTCAGTGGGGGGACTTGTCGGAGGGGAGTCACCCATACCAATCACCAGAACTGGCTGTGTGGCTGGTGGCCTGTCAGCAGTGGAACAGCTGCCCGCCACTGATCTCTGGTACTGTTGTGTGTGCAGGCACAGTGATGCAGGGTGGTGGGGCACCCGCACAGGTACTGGCCAGCACACAGGGGCTGGAGGGGCAGCAGCAGTGGACGGCTGGAGTTGTTGGGGGGCCGGGTGCTGCATCCACTGTTGGGGCACCTGGCACTGCCCATCTCAATGAGAGCCACACTGTGCAGACTCAATCTGAGCGGGGGGGCCATGCAGCACGATTGCATGACACCGGTGGGTTAGAGTAATGCCCATGTGCCCCAAGGCATCAATACCTTGCCCAAACACACCCAATTACTGCTGGCCTCCTTTGAGCAACAGATGCTGCTCATGGCTGGGGTGCAGGCACTCCATGCAGAGGTGCGCCAGGCAGCCGAGCATCGTGAGACAGGCACCGTGCAGGTCCCGGAGGCCATTCAACACCTGCAGGAGGACATGACCACAGCCCTGGACCACATTGCTGCTGCAATCTCGGTCATCCTTGGCCCGCTGGCTGCCGCAGGGTGTGGCCGACCACCACAAACACTGTGGAGTGCAATGTCCACCCCACAGCCCCGGCATAGGGTAACCCTATCCGTGTCAACACCGGTCTCTGCTGTGGGCATTCTAGGCACACCTGGTGCAGCCTATTTGGGAGTCAGCAGACCCCTGCTAGGACCCAGTCGCAGTCCTGCAGTCCCACCCCTGGGGGGTGGTCGCAGACCTCCCTGTGGCCAATGTGTAGCCTGCACCAGCTGGGCAGCTGTGGAGCAGCTGTCCCTGTGTCTATGATGGCCATATGACTGCACGGCAGACCTGATGTGCACACCCCCCCGTCAGCTGTCTGCAGAAACCACCTTGTGTGCATGTGGGTGTCCTGTGTGTTTGCATGGCACAGTCATGGCAGCCTCATGGTACACTGTACGTTGCTTGTGTGTGCACCTGCCTGGCCACTGGCTCATGTGGCATGTGCGTGATGATGCCATCTCACCACTGGATGCACATGTGCACTGGTGCCCTGCATCTGATCCATGCCACATGTTGGTGCCTGGTCACGTGCATGCAGGTGCCACTGTGTGTGTGTGTGTGTCTGCTGTTGTGCGGTGCTGTGTTGTGTGGTGTTGCGTGTGGCCATGTGGCACTGCCCTGCCACTGTGTCACACCTGTGTGTGCATGGCCCTGGCCATGCCCACACATGGCTGTGTGCCCTGCCACTGTGTCAATTCTGTGCACATGTGTGTGTCCACCTACCTGCATGCACTGTAGTGCTCCTGTGCTATCATGTCTCACCAGTGACATGCCAGCCACATGAGCTGGGGATCCCTCTACCCGGGGGGGGCTGCCCACCACCTCCCAGCCCTACGTATGCATTGTTTCCACCACTGTAGCCCTCATCAGCCTCGACAGCTGTTCCACAGTCAATGGCCATGTTGTGCAGCCTGCAGCATGCCAGGAATAGGCTGCAGGCCATCTAGGGGCTTTATTGTGGGGCACCACCAGTCCTGCCCAGGCAATGGAACCATGCCTTCAGCATCCTGAACACAGGCTCAATGATATTCTGTGTGCTTGCATGTGCCCCATTGTACTGCTCCTTCACTGGGGAGGACAGGTGCCGGTTGGGGGTGAGCAGTCAGGGCCTGAGTGGGTAGCCACTGTCACCTGTGTGTGGGGAGGGAGAGAGAGAAAGAGTAACGGTTAGCCCAGTGACCCCTGTCACTGTGCCCCATGCCCCTCCCAGTCGCACACAGCAGCTCCCCTGCCCTGCCACCCCCTCCCATGCCCTGCTGTACCCTGCTGCCTGTGAGATCACCATACCCACCCACTAGATGCCCTGTGGGGATGTCCTCACTCTTGACCCTGTGGCGCAGTGCTGACCTGTGCCAGATGTAGGTGGCATGTGCTCCCCCAGGGTGTGTGGCACAGACATTGGTTATGCACCCCCTGGCATTGCATACCACCTGACAGTCAATTCTGGGGTAGCCCTTTCTGTTGATGTAGGCTACCCCCTACATGCCAGGTGGCATGCAAATGCCCACATGGGTGCAGTCAATGGCCCCTAGCATGCCAGGCATAAGAGCTACCCTGTGGAACTCCTGCATGGTTACTGTGCAATCTGCCTGTGTGCTGGGGAATTGGATGTGTTCTGCAGCATGTGGCAGCAGGGCATTGGGGACTTGTGTCAGGAGCCATGATGTGGCTGACTGGACTATGCCTGTGGTGTCCCCTGTTGATTGCAGGAAGGTGCTTGTGGCGCGCAGGCCCATGACCACTGTTACCTTTGTCTCCACTGTCAGGGTGTGGCTCCGTCTAGTGGGTGCCTGCATCTCATCACTGCACGACTCACAGAACTGCCTCAGATTCACTTGGTTCTGGTGATAGTGGCCCATGATCTCTGTGTCAGAGTGGGTCTCGAAGGTGATGCAGGGCTGGTACCGCCTGATCCAGGTGTACTACCACAGGCCCTTTCACAGCCATCTTGCTCTGCCTCCTTCCTTTGGTAGCACATCTGCTTCTGGACCAGAAGGTCGTGGGTTCTTGTCCCACACTGGGATAGACTTGCACCTAAAAATCGCTGGCATCCAAGTGCAGTATTGGAGGGTGCTGTACTGCTGGAGTGTGCCATCCTTCGGATGAGACGTTAAACCGAGGTCCCTTCTGCCCATCCTGGTTTTGTCCTGGTGGGTGTCCAGGTGGAAGTAAAAGAACCCAAGATACTCTTTGTAAAGAGCAGGGAACATTCCCGGTGTCCTGGCCAACATTCCCCTTCCCATAAACTGGTCCACACAATTATCCAGGCTGTATGTAGGTGATGATGTGCGATATGGCCACCATCATACATTCAGTCACTTCACTACCAGTCTAGCATTGCTTGTAAAAGCACTTTGGGATACTGTGTATGAAAAGCACTATATAAATGCTGATTCTTCTTCTTTTTCTTCTTACACCCCTTATTATGGCCTTCATCTGGAATGCCGAACTGGCCATGGCCCCTGCTGTCCTGTCACCCCCTGGGTGTCCGGCTCGACTGGTCCTCCCGACTCTGTGGGGCGGTGCCTGTCACTTTGCAGGGCCCCTCCTGCATACCCTGTCTCTGGCTGGCTATTGCCTACAGGCTGTGTCACCACCCTTGTGGCTGCCTGTGTCGCACCTCTTGGGTCCGGTGGCTCCCTTTGGCACCCACTCTCTCTCCCCCTCCCTCAGTGGGCCTCAGTGGGTGGCACTCTCACTCACACTCCCTCACTCTCTCTCCCCCACACTCTCTCTCTTCCTCTCCCTCTCTCTCTCTCTCTCTATGTCCTCCCCCTCCTCTCCCTGTCTCCCTCTTCCTGTCTCAGACAGCCTCTCTGTCACCCTCCATCCTGCTCCCCTCTGGTGCAAGTGCTGTCCTCCTACTTGCTCCCTGTTTTTATGGGCTCAAGATTGCATTGCACAACTGGCAGTTGCTCCTCGCTTGTGCCATTGCTCAGAGGTTGAATATCGCGCTGTGCCGCATATTCATGATTCCGCACCCTGTCCTTCCGCATGCATGCATTACTATTGCGCAATGGCACACTGCACGTTGCACTACACAGTTGCTCCCACTGAATAATGCTCTTTGACACAACTCTGCAATTGCACATGCGTAACCCTGTTGCACCTTGCACAACTGTTTTGAATATCCGGGCCATGGTGTAAATGGGTGCTGTCGCAACAAGTTCCCAGTTCCCCATCGCACCTTGCCACCACTACAGGGCTCCCTACTGAGAGCTGGAGCTGCTCTTCACTGAACTGCCCCCCCGCCCGGCTACCAGACCTCAAACCCCCAGAGCCAGAACTTGTCTGCCCTTTTGCTGCCTGTGTCCCCCACCAATCGGGTGTGAGCAGAGGGGGGACTAAAGACTTTCAGATATGAATTTTGAACTGCAGTGCCTTTTCTACAGTGCCAGTTCCCTGCCACACCTTACCACCACTACAGGGCTCCATACTGAGAGCTGGGACTGCTCTCCACTGGACTGACCCACAGCTGCAAGGACTTGTCCATACTTTTGCTGCCCGTGCCTTCCATTAAGTAGGTGCAAAAAGAGGTGGGACTAAAGTCATTCAGATATGAATTTCAAACCACAGTGCTTTTTCTACAGTGCCAGTACCCCACTGGATTTCACACCCACTACAGGGGCCCCCTAGTGAGAGCTGGGACTGCTCTCCACCAGACTGCCAGACCTTAGCCTCCTCTGAGATAGGACTTGTCCATTCTTTTGCTGCCCATGTGCTCCGTGAATGGGGTGCGAGCAAGGGTGGGACTATAGACTTTTAGACATGAATTCTGAACTGTATTGCTTTTTCCATAGTGCCAGTTCCCTGCCAGACCTTACCACCACTAAAGGGCTCCCAACTGAGAGCTGAGACTGCTCTCCACCAGATTGACCCCCAGCTGCCAGACCTCAAACCCCCCAGAGCAAGTACTCGTCTGTTCTTTTGATACCCATGCCCTCCACCAATGGGATATGAGCAGGGTTGTGACTTTCTCCATGCACCTCACTACAGAATTGGCCCTGATCCATGCAGTGGTCCATTCGTGCAAAGGACCATATGCTAAAGTCATTGAGGAGTCTGCCTGGAGTCAGCTGTGAGTCAGCTGTTTGGCCGACCACGCTGCCCAACAGACACTCTTCATCATTGTGTGCTCTACTACTCTTCCCTCACTCCCCTGCTACTCGATTGCCTATTTTGCTTGCCTTCTTTTTTTGACCTGCTAGTTCTACTAGCCAGGCTTGTCTATGCTCAACTATTTTTATCTATTTGCAGTAATTCGTATTTTGTTCCAGACTGCTACTTTGCTGTATGCCCATTAGTATTTGCATTGCTTTTAACTTCTATGTAGCTGTTTAGTTTTGACTACCTGTTTTGTTTGCCCGCTAACTCATGTAGCTAGGATGCAGCGCTCACTCATTATTTATTGCTCTAATTTTGTATTTGTGCTACTCATTTTTACAACCCCCCGACCACCCACACATCCCTGCAGCTGCTTACTGGCATTACTCTACCCCTTGACACCTTTGAATTTCCTCCCAGCCTCACATCCCAAGTTCTGCTCTACCTGCACCAGTGACTCTGTACTATCTACTTTTTTTTCCAACTGAAAGTAATGCTCACCCTGCTCTCCTTATCTTCCCCCCTCCTTCTGATTTTCCCCAGCACCATGCTCATCTGGCTTCCTGACTTCCTAATCTATCTCTCCCCATTCTCCCCTACTCCCTCGCCCTCTATCATGCACACTCTCATCCCTCTTACCCTCTCCCCTCACCCTCTTCCCCCTTTCTCCTCTCTTCCTATTGTTTCTCCACCTCTCTCTCTCTTTCTCTCCCTACCAGCCTTGCTTCCCATATTCCTCTCCCACCAACTTACTTTATCCACCCTGGTCTCCTTCCTACCCCCTCCCTAGACCTCAAATTTCACCACTGTTTTTTTCACTCCCATTCTCCCTACTCCTCAGCTCTCTCCCACTAGTTACAAAAAGTGGAAGGCATCTTTTTTTTGCCCTCCTCCTGATCCTCCTACTCCTGGCTGGTGATGTGGAACCAAATCCTTGCACTCTAACCCCTTCCCTCTCCATGCCTAAAGGTGTTAGTTTCTTCCCCTTCAATGCATGAAGCCTCCTCCTCCCCAAGATAGACTCCCTCAAGGTAGAGACCTCGCAGTTCTCCCAGGGTATCCTTTGTATTTCAGAAACCTAGCTCTCCTCTAGAGTCCCAGACTCAAACCTTGCCCTCCCTGATCTCCACCTTTTTCACCAAGATAGAGAGAAATGAGGTGGAGGTGCTGCCATATACATCCGACAAAACATCTCCTGTTCAATCGCCCTCAAAGAGACCCACTCCATCTCCCACGAGCTTCTGCTCCTCAAACTTTCCCTCTCTTCCACTCACCCTATCTTTGTTGGTGTACTTTATGCCTCAGTCAAAATCCCTCCCTCTTCTTTCCTCAACTCCCTCTCCTCACCTGTCTCCCTTTCTGCCTCTGGTGTACTTATCTTACTCAAAGACTTCAGTCTAAACTGGCTCTCCTCTGCATCTAAGCCTATCCTACACAATATCAAAATCTTGAACCTCAGCTTATCTCTGAACCCACCAGGCTCAATCCCCATTCCTCAAACCACTTCCTCTTGGCCTGGGTACTGTGCTTCCATCCCCATCATATCTCAGCTGCAGACATTCTCTCTAATGTGTTCAGTGATAACTGCTTCACATATTGTATTCGGAAAGCTTGCCTCCCTCAATTCTCCTCTAAATACATTTGGCAGAGGCCTCACAGGTCACATCACGCACATGTCCTCTCACGTGATCTGGCCTCTGCTGTCTGGACTCCTGTATAGTCTGCCCAAAACAATGACATAGCCCTCTCACACTTCACTGCCATCCTCTGTAAATCTTAGAATTCCCATGCCCCCCTCAAAAGATCCAGAGTGAAATGCTGCCATCACCCCTAGATCTCACCTGACCTCACTGAGCTATGCAAATCTAGGGACCCCGCTTGGGCACACTTCAAGACCTCCCATTCAGATTCTGAACGCCAGCACTATAGGCCCCTTAGGAACTCCTGCACCATGGCAATTCAAGCAGCCCAGGCCCACTACTTCAAATCTAACCAACAATCTAACCTAAACTCTCCCTCCAATTTCTGAAAAGAGATCTACTCCCTTTTTCACCCAACTCCTCAACCTGCCCACCACCACGCAGATGGCTCCCTGGTCTCTGACTGCCTTGCTGTCACTTCTCTTTTTAACACATTCTTCACAACTTGCATGGTTCCCTGCCAGTCCTCTTATGACCTCCCCCCAACACAATCCACCTCATCTGCAGATTTTCACTTCCCTCCTGTCTTCCAGCAGGAAGTGTTACTTGCCCTCAAGTCTCTCAACCCATCAAAATAAAGCCCTAATGGCATGGACCCCAAACTCCTCCATATATTTGCTCCCGCTATCTTTTCACCCACTCACCCACTTCCTGAACATTTCCTTTTTCCCCTGTGCTGTCCCACTCAATTGGAAACCTACCAAGGTTCTGCCCCTCCACAGTGAGAGTAATTCATCTTCCCCAGGTAATGATAAACCTATTTCTCTCTCCTTCCTTCCTTCCATTACTAATCCACAAGAGTCACTAGTTCACTCCAGACTAGTAGACTTCTTAGACTCTTCATTCATCTCCCCTTTCCAGTCTGGTTTCAGAAAAAAAAAAGCACTCCACCATCTCCTCCCTTCCTCACATTACTGACTCTATCCTTACAGGGATAGACTAGGAACATGTCACAGCAGCCATTTTATGGATCTTGGAAATGCTTTTGATTTGGTATCCCATCCTCTCCTCCCGTAGAAACTGGCCTCAGCCAGTCTGTCAACAACTGCAGTAAAGTGGTTCCACTCATACCTTACTACCTGTCAGCAGTCTGTTCAGGTAGGAGGTGCATTATTCCCCCACAGTCCCCCCCCATTCTGGCAGGTATCCTTCAGGGCTCAATCATAGTACCCATATTATTTTCCATTTTTCTTAATGACATCCCATCCATGAGTGTCTCCTCACACATACACCTGTATGCTGATGAACACAGTAATTTACACATCTGGCCCCTCCACATTTGATGTTGTATCTTCACTCCAGCATGATTTCATATTGCGCAATGCTGGTTCCATGCCAACCAGCTCAGAGTAAACACCAAGAAGACTGTGTTCATGACCTTTGGTACTAGCAAAAAGCTAACAAGTCTCTCATCTTCTCCAGTCTTCTCCACCCCGATGGTACACAACTGGAGGTCATCCACACTTACGAATACATTGGTGTGTGGCTCGACAGCATCATGGACTTCTCAGCCCACATCAATGCAATGCACTGTAAGCTCTGCTCCCAGCTAGGCATCCTTTATTGCAACAAAGACTGTCTCCCCACTGAACTCTGCAGGGACCTGCTTGTCAAAAATGATCCTCCCTATCTTCGACTATAAGGATATGGTTTACAGTACAGCCCCCCCTCTCCACCCTTGCCAGACTGGATACCCTCTGCAATACCTTCTGTCTCAATGTCTCAAACTCTCCCCCCCCACATTCATCACTGCAACCTCCACTTCTCCATTTCCATCACCCGCCTACCCTTGCATTGTTACTCCCGCTGCTCAGCCCTCATTGGTAAATGATGATTTGGCTCCCTCACCTCCTATCTAACTTCTGTCATCTCCCCCCTACACCCTCCTCTTACCCCCTTCACACTAGAGACTCCCACCCCATCTCAATATCTCAATCCCTCACCGCCACTCACGCATCAGCCAGGCTGCTTTCTCTTACCAGCTCCTCTACCTTTGGAACTGGCACTTCTTCCTTGTTTGTCAAGCCCCAACTACCCCTGTTGCCTAAATGCATACTAAAACTTGCCACCCCCTCTACTTGTTCCTATCACACACACCCCTTTAACTCAAACATCAACCTTACTCTCTGGCAAACCCCTACTTTTCATATGTCCCTGTTAACCCCTGCCCCCTCTCTCTCTCTCTCTCCTCCCAGAGGAAGGAATCGTCCTGTTCTAACTCTGTTTTTATCTAAACTCCTTGCCACCTGCCCTTGCAACATTTTAAGAATCCTGGATACAGTCATTGATTTTTTTTTTACTTTAAGTATTGTACCTCTAATTTTATTACCTTCTGAATTAGCATTTGTAACTGCTGTCATTGCTCTTCACTGTTGTAACTACTTGTCTGAATTCTCCCTTTCCCCCTTTCTCCCAGGTCACACCTGGAAACAAGCCTCAGCTCAGTGTGGCTTTCCTGGTTACCAAACTTTTAAATCAACAAATAAATAAATAAAATATGCTAATGCAGTTCTCAGGGACAATGAGATTTCAACTATAAGAAAATGGAGACCCCATGCTCTTTACAGGGGCTGGTGTGAACAGTGAAAACAAATTAAAGCAAACACATATATTCCCAACAGCTACACAAAAAGAGTTATCTGCTGACAAGGAAACAAATAACAATAACAAGACAGGAGGGTGTAATACTCCTTTAAGCAAGTCATTTAACTTTCTTGTGGTCCTAGGTTACTACTTTAAATTGGTCTTATGCCCAGTGGGCCTTATCCAATTACCAAAGAAAGAGTAGACAAACACTGGATGAACTAATCTGTACTTCTATTGATATTTGTAATTTTTCTTTGTCCGTAAATCTAATTAGAGTACATAGTTATAAAGAAATTCACTTGAAGCCTAATGGTATATACCCCCCATATTGCAACTAAGTCTAGGCATAAGGTTGGAATCACAAAATCAGAAAATGCTCCCTGCAGGTGCAGAGAGCAACCAAAAGCCATGTAGTTTATTTATTTATTTAGCTTTTGTTGACCAAGTAAGCATGCTAGACAAAAACAAATGCCTATTTTCAGGTGTGACCCGGGAGAGTACAATGAAAAAACAGGTTCATACAGAGAAACTCATAGCACCAGATACAATCACACAACCAGTTAAGGAACTGAACACAGATTGCATAGAAAAGTATACAGACAATACATATGGCTAATATCAGTGCTTCAGCCTAAGCTCCGTATTTTATGAAGAGTACATACATATACATACATAACCTTATGCAGGCAAGGTAAGCCAGTGGAACCTGCACAGGGACATCAGGAAGTAGTGCCCCTCTCACATGCAGAGCACTCCACTGTGGCTAGAGATAGTCAAAGTGGCTGAAATTCCCTTTGTAAATTAATTCACTAACTCTGAATTTGCCACATTCATACAGTTTTGACCAGCGAAGTTGCTATTTTTGTCATCAAATTGCCCCAAATGCACTTACAAAGTAACTACTATACCAAAAAAAAATCACTTTGCTGTAAACCCTTCACAATTTCAGTGAAGTAAAGGTCCTAAGTTGTATGGAAACTTTATGAAGCTTTGTGAAGATGAATTTCAGCTGCTGCACAGCAGCTTTGCCAATGAAGTTTAAATTTGCAACATCTCTAACTGAAGCCAGACAGTTATGTGCATCATGCATATCTCCTCCACACCCGATCTCACACCACCACTTACAGAACTGCACAGGTGGTCATACTGGGGGGTGGGCAGGACAGCAGCATCACTATTTCAGAATCCATATCACTATTTGTTCACTGTAGAGATCCCAGGGATGGCACACAGACTACATGGCCAGAACTCCTTCAGTAAGTACAGTGCTTCTTCCTGGTGTGACCCTTGCCAGCAGATATGGGTCAAATGGGTCCCCAACTGTGCCAAGTCTCCCAGACTGCCATTGAGGGCTGGCCAGCTATAATGCAAACATTTTCTTTTAGCACTACAGTTTGCTCAAAGTGGATATAGCAGTCTATAGAGGACTACCATATCTCACTTTCCCCTGTTGTACACATAACAGAGGATCCAGTTTGTAGCAGACTTGAGCCTCTTGTAAACTCCACTTTGCATGCAGATCAGGGAAACCAGGGGCTATGAATTCCATTAAGTATGAAAATGTCCAGAGGTGCACAAAAGTATATATAGGATGCCTTATGGATACAGGGAAAGAAAACAGTTCCAAATGGTTTGGTTTCTGTATGTCTTACTACACTTGTATTTCTATCCTTGCATCCGTTATGGATCTGACATACTGTTCTTCCTCTTAAAACTACATCTCTGAGTTGCTACCTCTGCCTGCACAAAGTGCATACTTTGTTGCAGGGCTGACTTGTTTCTTGATGTAGATAGCATCTGCATTGCTCTTAGCAGTCCAAACAAGATAACACATGTCTGTAGTTTGGCATTCTAGGTCTTCACTGAAACAGATCAATGGCCTGTTAAACAGGTGACTGGTTTGCAAAGCCTTGCCACCCTTCCCCATCTGCACAAGGATTTGTATTCCCCATGATGCTCTGCACTTGGTTTAAAACCATACAAAGTTGGGTACCTGTTCTCTCTTTGCTTTCTTTAGAAATTCAGCATATCTTCTTCCATACTGTCTCTCCGGTATGCAGCCTCTGAAGGGACTACTGTAAATTTCTGATTTGCATTTATGAATAACTCTCAACTTAAGAAATTAACCTTGTGGGGAGAGCATTGTATATTTGTAGATCTTCTAGACATGTTTTTTTTTATTGTCCCTTATCTTAATGTTATTTCTGTAACACTGTACATTGTCCCTATCTTCTGCTACCCTAGAACTCCAACAGGAATGAGATAGCTCACCTCACAGGGCTATCCCAGCTAATCAAAATTTTCAATAAATATATCAAGTTGAGCAGGATACTGGTCACCTCAGCAGCATCCCAACACTTACTACAGGAAGTAGTAAGGCTGTAATTTTAATTTTAGAGAACAGTGTTCCATATGTACAAATTGGAGAAGTTGGAAAAATTCACTCCATGAAAAAATTCACAAATTTAGCCCAATTCATGGAGTTTCTAAGTATGAAGTTTCAGCCTTGAAGTATGGAATTTTTTTCCACGAAGTGCGGAATTTCACCTGCAAATGGCAGAATTCCACCTTTCACAGGTGAAATTCCACAATTCAAGGGTAAAGTTATGCCATTCCTGGGTGAAATTCTACTGTTTGCAGTGAAATTCCACTATTCATGGTGAAATTCTGTATCAAAAAAATGGTAACATCATATAGGCAGATTTTGAGGCTAATATCAAAACTTTGTGGATTGCTCCACAGAAGTGAATTTGCCAAGTTTGCCGGCGAATTAAAACTTTGCAACATCTCTATCCATATGTGGTCTCACCAGTCATCTACTGTATACAAAACTAGAATCATCTCCATTTTTCTCCTAATGATCCCATTCCTTATGTACCCCAGATTCTGTTAGCCCTCTATATACCCTGTTGAAATGAGCACACTGCTTTGGTTATTGCTGATCACCATTGACAAAGAAAAAAAGGCTGCGCACTCACCCATAGTGTTAAAAAAAACTGATTTTTTTTGATAATTATTATGTGGCCATTCCACACCAAAACCAACGTTTTGTGTCAGTTTTACACTTTTTCAAGGCAGTGGTCCTTATGCCTTAAAGGAAACAAAATCCCTCTTTTTATTTCCTATACAGTACGTATCTGGTGGTTCATGCTTTTGTGAAAGTATCCTGACTTTACCCTCTGGTGTTTTTTTCATTAGCCCTTATGTGACTTTCTTGCTGAATCCTTTGTTCTGCAGAGACCACACTTCATTGGTGCTAATGATCACTAGGGCTGCAGCTTTTTCACGGTGATCACGGATTTCACGATTTCCATGAAATGTGACCAATGCCATGAAGCATGTCCTTACTTGTGAAAATCCTCATCACAGTCTTTTTTCACTTACAAAAAAAAAGAATCTGAATCAAAGGAGAGGAGAGGAGAGGGAGAGAATCAAAGTGCCAGCTACATCAACAATCTCTATAGAATCCATTCTTTCTGCAGACCCCCAATATGTCTGTCCTCTGGTGGCATATTCCGACAGCATCTGTGAGATTTCTTACCCTTTCTAGTTATTTAAAGTCCCTGCTGTTCTTCTTATGAACTGGCTAGATGGTGTGCAGCAAGTGAATGTGAGACCAGTGGTGTCCGGTCCAAGTCCCACCAAGACACAAATGTAAGTTAAAGTAAGCTCCTAGCTATGTATTCTCATTTCTTAAAGAACCAGCACATCACAGTCTTTTTTTCACTTAAAAAATAGAATCGGAATCAAAGTGCCAGCTACATCAGTAGTACAAAGTCCCCTGCTGTTCTTTTTAAGGAGTGGCTAGATGGCATATGGCAAGTGAATGTGTATATCTGTGTGTGCCTTAAAAGGCCAGACCAGACTTTGTCAGGAAGTGCTTACATCATAGCTACTTATCAGCCAATAGCTTTGGTAACAGACCTGAGAACAATAGTATTATAAGCAAGTGTTTTATAGCAAACTCATCAAAACAGCTAATATTCTTCAAGTGAAACTACCTTTGGCTGGAAGCTGCAATACTGAACACAGGATTTGCAAGAAAGCGAGTTGTGCTCACAACAGAGGGAGGTGAACCTTAAAATTGTCTTTGGTTTGTAGCAGATATTCTGCAGGTGGAGGCTACTTCTAACTGAAAGGTGAAATAAGGAACTTAGAATTATCAGGAAAATACAGTCTTTCAAGCAACAGAGGGAGGTGGATCTAGCATTATGTTTGTTACAGTTCTTAAGATTTTCAGTGCAGGAAGAGTTTAAAGCACAGCTGACTTATTTTGGGGTTGACTGCTTTCAGAACACAAACCATCAGGCTGTTTTGGGGTTGGGGAGGTTTACCTGTGTCTGACTTGGATGTCTGGATTTTTGTCTGTTTGATTAGCAGGGTATTTTCTCTGTCAAACTGTTGTGTAGGGCATCTTGCTGACAGGATGGCACTCATCACAGCGGTGGGGCAGAGCTTTTAGCTGATTGTTTTGTGAGGGCACAGTTTAGGCCCAACCTCTTCCAACCCCTCACCCCACCCACCCCTGGAAATAGTTCCTTTATACCTGGGGTTCTGACATCATTTCCTCAAGAGTGCAAGGTGTGTATCACTGTCATATCCTCTCTAGCACACTGCACTGACAATATAAGCATACACATTGTATAATATATATATTTCTATATAACAAGCCAATCACACACACACACACACACACACACAAAAAGTGGATAAACATGTGGGGAGTAGTGCACTGTAATGGCTGTGGGGCAGCAGTCTTCTGGGAGTCTTTCTGGGAGGCTGAGTTGCTGCCCTATTTGTAGACAAATCTCTGCCTTGAGGGAGGAAGTTGCCCGTCTTCAGGCCACACTGGACAGTAGTAAGGGAACCTTCCCCCAGGCCACACTGAATGGTAGGAAGGCAACCTTCCCCATCCAGGAAGCACCAGAGGCACCACCACTACCTCAGAGGTTGTGAAGAAAGCACAGCAGTTGGACCACAGTGGGCTCAGGGAGGGTGAGGATGGTGGAACAGAGGCACACCCGGTCAGTTGTTCCACTCCACAATCCATACACCATTCTGGGGGAGCATAGCTCCCCTATGGATGCACCCACAGAGGAGACTAAGGAGGCTGAGGACAACTGTCAGAAGGGAGGCCCACAGGAAGGAGGCAGAGGACACCACAAGGAAAGGAAGCAGCTCCAGGTGGAGGACTCAATTATTAGGGGGATAGAACTGGGGGGGGAGCAGGGAAGACTGAAGTAAGGTGCCTGCCTGGTGCCATGGCTTGGAGGGACAGGAAGTGCATCCTTAGGATCACAGTAACAGCTGCACGGGAGTCTGAGCTGGACGTCATTGTCCACCTAGGGACAAATGACTTGGCTCATCATGAGATTAGAGCAGTACAGAAGGACTTTGTAGAATTGAGGAGGGGCCTAAGACAAGCAGCACACACAGTATCCTTCTCTGAGGTGCTGCCTGTCAATGGCATGAGTGAGGCAAGGGTACTTTGCACAATGCAGTTTAATGAATGGTTGAAAAAATGGTGTGGAGCACAGGGGTTTGGCTTAATTGGGGACTGGGGTTCCACCTGGAGGGACACCAGCCTATACTGGCAGGATGGTCAGCATCCATCCAGGAAGGGAAGAGGTCTTTTGAGCAATCGGTTTAAATGCTTCATTGGCAAGCATTTAAACTAGTCAAGGGGGGGAGGCACTGATAAGCAGCAGGAAAATCCCAGCCTCTCCCTACAAAACAGGGTACTAAATGAGAAAAAGACAGAGGTAGAAAGGTTAGTGGGGGATGCCGCAACAGAAGGTAAAGCCATCAAAAAATGGAGAGCAATGAGTACCAATGCCCATAGTCTGAGTAACAAGCTTCCTGAATTAGTGGCCTTGATGGAGGAGGAACATCTGGATATCATGGCAGTCACATAAACATGGTACACACAAAACTATGACTGGGACGTAAACATACCAGGATACACTATCTACAGGAGGGACAGGGAGGGTAAAAATGGAGGAGGAGTTGCTCTTTACATAAGGGAAGGAATTAAAGCAACAGAACAAAAGGGAAACAGGGAGGAGAAGAAGCACTGTGGGCTAAATTTGGAGACCGGCAATGGCACCACAATCCGCATAGGGGTTGTATACAGACCCCCTTCTCAGGGGGAGGAAATGAACAAGGAAATGATAGAAAGTATACTTAGAATGGCAGAAAAAGGGGAGATATTGCTGATGGGTGATCTGAATATGTCAGATGTTAACTGGAGTGCAGTTGCAGCAGCCACTTCGAAGAGTAGGGTTATTCTAGATGCCCTACAGGGGCATGCCTTAGACAACTAGTATTGGAGTCCACTCGAGAGGGAGCAATCTTAGACCTGGTTCTCTCAAATGGAGATGAAGAGAGGATCACAGATGCAGAGGTGGGTAGCCATCTGGGAACTAGCAACCATCGAACAGTATGGTTCACAATAAACACAGCAATAGAGTCAAGCCATACAAAGGCAAAAGTACTGGACTTTAGGAGGGCTGACTTTGCCAAAATGGTTGAGTGCCCAAGAATTGCACTAGCAAATGGGCAGGAAGGAGGGTTGGAAGAACAATGGGGAATAATAAAAACTGCCATCACAGAGGTAACAAGCCTTTGTGTGAAGCAAATAAACAAAACAAAATGATGTAAGAAACCTCTATGGTTCTCAAAGGAAGTGGCAGTGAATGTTCAAGAGAAAAAGAAAGCATTCAGGAAGTACAAGAAATCACAGAAGGAGCAGGACAGAGAACTGTATCATTTAAAGCAAAAGGAAGCTGGGAAGGCAGTCAGAACAGCAGAGGCCCAAACCGAGGAAAAGATAGCCAACTTAGTTAAGAAGGGGGATAAAACCTTTTATAGGTACATCAGGGGGTGAAGGAAGACCAAGGGAGGGATAGTGAGGCTTAATAAAGGGAATGAAGGGTGGGCAGAGAGTGACTGTGAAAAGGCAGAGATACTAAACAAATATTTTTGCTCAGTATTTACAAAGGAAGAGGGGGAGGTACCTAAAACAAACAGTAGAAACACTCTGGATACAGAAGTTGATACCAGCCCATTTACAGAAGAAAGGGTTCTGAAAGAACTCTTAAAACTGAAGGTGGACAAAGCAATGGGGCCTGATGGGATTCATCCCAGAATTCTAAAAGAACTAAAGGTAGAACTAGTGATACCACTGACTACCGTCTTTAACAAATCATGGGAGGATGGGGTGGTACCCAAGGGCTGGAGGAGGGCAGATGTGATTCCCCTTCACAAAAGTGGGAGCAAGGCAGAAGCAGGAAACTACAGACCTGTTAGTTTAACCTCAGTGGTAGGGAAAATGATGGAATCACTTCTGAAGGAAAGAATTGTCTAGTATCTAGAGGCCAGAGAGGCACAGGACCCAAGGCAGCATGGATTCACAGTGGAAGGTCATGCCAGACAAATCTGATAGATTTCTTTGACTGGGTGACCAATGTAGTAGATCAGGGAGGGGCTATGGACATGGCCTACCTAGACTTTAGCAAGGCATTTGACACAGTCCCACACAAAAGATTAATATACAAGTTAACCAGCCTGGGAGTGGGTCCCAAGATGACAGCCTGGTTAAAGAATTGGCTGGAGAATAGGACACAGAGAGTAATAGTAAATGGAGTCCACTCTGAAGAAATGGGGGTTACTAGTGGGGTACTGCAGGGTTCAGTATTAGGACCGGTCCTCTTCGATGTCTTTATAAGCGACATTGCAGAGGGACTGGAAGGAAAAGTATGCCTCTTTGCAGATGACACAAAGATCTGCAACAGAGTTGATGCACAAGGCGGGGTGGAAAGGATGAGAAAGGACTTGGCAAGGTTAGAGGAATGGTCAAACATATGGCAGCTTAGATTCAATGCTAAGAAGTGCAAGGTAATGCACCTGGGAAACAAAAACCCAGCGGAAGAGTACACAATGGGGGGTGAGATACTAACAACAACAAAAATAGAAAGGGACCTGGGGGTAGTCATATCAGATGACCTAAAGGTGGGCAAGCAATGTGAGAGGGCAGCAAGGAGGGCTGGGGGGATACTGGGATGCATAGGGAGAGGCATCACCAGTAGAAAACAGGAAGTTATTATTCCTCTGTACAGATAGCTGGTGAGACCCCATCTGGAGTACTGCAGCATGCAGTTCTAGAGACCCAATCTCTAAAGACATAGACAGGATGGAAGCTGTCCAGAGGAGGGAAGCTAAATGGTGCAGGATCTGCACCGAAGACATATGAAGAGAGACTTAAGGAGCTTAATATGTATAGCCTCAAGGAAAGGGAGGGAGAGGGGACATGATAGAAACTTTCAAGTACCTCAAGGGAATCAACAAAGTCCAAGAGAGTAGCATCTTTAAAAAAAGAGGTGTGCAAGAACATAGGCACAATTTGAAGATAGAAGGGGCGGCCCAGAGGTAATTTAAGGAAGTATTTTTCACAGAGAGGGTTGTGGATGCATGGAACGCCTTCCAGAAGAGGTTGTGGAGTCAAAACAGTGGGGGAAATCAGCATGCATGGGACAGTCATAAGGCAATTCTAGGGGGTTGGGGTAGGAAGAAGTAGGCTGCTAGTTAACAAGGTTAACTAGGATCTGCAGCTTATCCATTAGGTAGGGAAATGGGCAGACTGGGTGGGCCAAGCGGTCTTTATCTGTCGTCAAATTCTATGTTTCTATGTAATTCTATGAGACATGTGGTGTCAGGTCTAAGCCACACTGAAAGACAAATGTAAGTAAGCTTCTAGCTATTTAACCCATGGAGCAGGGGGAGGGCAGTGAAGGAATGCCCCACAGGAGAAAGAAACTGTAATAAAGTTTGCCTTTTGGGGGTTGACAGTACCTCATTAAAGGGCATGTATGACACAACAGAGGCTGTGCTGCACAGAATCCCGCAGACACAGCATGTTTCAACAGGGCAAGGTATGGGTGGCACACAAGGCTATTTCTACAATGCTGTGCCATGAAAAAACAGTTTTCGCTGTGAACTTGCCATGAAATTCACCCTTTTTTACTGTGAAAAATGACAGCCTAATGACCACCATGCCCACTGCTCCCACATCCCTCTCCTCCTCCTCCTTTGTGCTTCCTACTGTCATCTCCTTTATATAGTACACTGTTCCTGGGTGTTTCCCTCCAAGATTCATCTCACTACACTGGCATTAAAAGAGAACATTTAGCATCAAGGGTCCCACACTCAATTGTGGGAGTTGTCTCAATATGCATTTTGCATGCCGAAACAGTTTGGTTTACTTATTGTTTTCTGTAGCACAGCAGATTGAATCAGACTAATTTTGCTTGGTTCTAGACTGACATCTCCTGTTACTACAAATCCCAGAATCTCCCTGCAGCTGACATAAGAGCAGTAGGCAGTGTGATAGAAATAATAGCCTGCAATGCATGTTGGAGTTTACCTAAGCTCTGATCTTTTGTTTGCTGGACCCACAGTCCAACTAGGGCTAAGTACAGTTACAGAGGACTTTACTGGAGAAAATCAGACCTGGAAACAACTGATTGGAGATTACAAAAGCTGTAACATGCACTGCAGTCTATTGAATCTCACACTGCTGCCTGGTGGTCTCATGTCAACTGCAAGGGATTCTGGGATTTGTAGTAAGAGGAGATGTCAGCCTAGAACTAAGCAAAACTAGTCTGACTCAGCCTACTACAGTATATTACAGTCAACAGTAAGTAAACCAAAATGTTTTTGCATATAGAGTACGCATTGGGACAAGCTCCAAACTTGAGTGTGAAACCCTTTGTGCTGACTATTCCCTCTTTAAATTTCAACAGCCAAATACTGAATGACTTCTCCAGTCTCCTAACATCCATTCTCATCATGTTAATCCCTTCTTCACAGCTGACCCTCCTGCAAAGTTTTGTATTTTCAGTGAATAGATTCATTTTGCTCTAGATGCCCTCTCCTATGTCACAGATGTACATATTAAGCAGGATTAATCCCAGGTCCAACACTCACGGTACCCCGCTTGTCACATTATGTCCTCAGAGAATTAATCATTTAGGACCACCCTACAGTAAAGGTATACTGCGAGCTGTCCACTCGGGCAAACTTGATAGACCTCTTGGCCTTTTTCTGCTTGTGTTTTTCATATGTTTGTATCTTTTCTCTTATCCCCAGATTATTCACCTTCTTAACTAGTCTCCTGTATGGCACCAAGTCAAAGGCTTTGCAAAAATACAGGTATACTGTAGTATGTCCACTGCCTGACCCCATATGCGATTTGTATTGGTACATTATAAAGTCAATTAACTCATTGCCTCCTAGAATATGCCTGTAGGTGTCAGCAAATGCACTGCAGTGTGTCCCAGAATGACTACAGAAGTCACCTACAGACTTCCTGTGTGCCCTAGGAACATCTGGAGACGTCACTCACGTATTTTAATATTACTTGCCAGCCAGAATTGATTAGAATTGACTGCATAGTACCATTAGAAGGGTAATGTTGTGCAGAACAACTTTGCCACAGACACTTTGTGTGTATCATATTCACTTTAGAAGTTATTCACATTTGTTTATGACATTTTGTCCATCTGGAACCACCTAAGCACTTTGAAAAAAACACACATTCTGGGTGTCTCAGCCAGTATAAAACAAACTCTGAACTGAGCACAGTCGATTGCATAGCACCGTTGGAAAGGCAATTTTGTGTGGAATAACTTTGCCACTGATACGTTGTATGTATCATGTATACTTTAGGAGTTATATGCATTTGTTTATGGTATGGTGTATATGGTTCAGATTTGTCCCTCAAACCTCACTAGCACACCTTGACTCAAATGGGGAAAAATTATGCTTAATACTACAGAAATAGCTGTTTTTCACAAACAAATTATTAAAATTACATCTAATGTCTCGATGCTTAATTTGGTACTGATATGTTACATGTTTCCCAACAAAAAAAGACTTATGGTGCATTTTTTGGTGGAAAAAATATTTAGTTTTGCTGTTTTGACCAGCACAGAAATAAAACTAAATTACCTATTATTACTTGCATACCACCACTGGAAAGGTAATTTTATGCTGAACAATTTTGCCACTCATACCTAGTGTCTAGCACTTGCGGTTTTTGTGCTATTAGCATTTGTTTGTGGCATGTCAATTATGGCTTGATTTTGCTTAGGAATGCCCAGGATTCACTATTAACAGTACACAGGAGACAAGTGCTGCAAATTCAGAGTTTCTGAGGAGACAATGAGTTAAGTAAGTTAGTATGGCACAACTGGCCCTTACTGTAGCCATGATGAATTCCAAACATAATACCCTTTTTCTCAAGAATGTGACTGTCCCCTTTTTATCAATAATTGTCTTCAGAAGTTTGTCCAGTGTCAATATCAGACTCATAGGCCTATAGTTTACCACATTTTGCCTATAACCCCCTTTGTGTATGGGAATCACATTTGCTACGAGCCAGTCCCCAGGCACTACACCTGTTGCTATGTAGTCTTAAAAGAGGACTACCAGTGACTCTGCTAGTACCTGCCTCATTTAGTTCAGTATTCTAAGGGTGAATCCCATCTGGCCATGGTAATTTATTATTTTTTAAGGTCTCTAGTCCATTCAGTATCCATTGCCTTCTTATCCTCCCTATCTCCAATATGTTCACTGTACCAGCCTTGAAGTTTATCCTGCTGTTATGAAGAGGGCCTAACTATTCTACCATGAAAATTGAACAAACATATTCATTCAGTATGTCTGCCTTCTCCACATCATCCCCTGTGTAACCCAATCCTTCCTTATCATCTGTATGTTATTACTAGTCTTTTACTTTCATTAATGTATTTAAGGAAATATTTGTCATTCTCCTTAACCCTTTCCACTAGCCTTAGTTCTGCTTTTCTCCTCCATGATGAGCTTTTTACTTCCAGTATACTCAATTTTTCTTTATACCTCTCTGTTTGCCAAACTCTGCCATATTCTGTTCATAATTGTAAGCCCAAATGCCCTATTTTTCTCACTAACAGCCTGCCTTACCAGCAATCTGAATGTTTGTTTCCTATATGTGTGGGGTTTTATAATAGTTCTGACACTATCTAAGGTGGCCTCTGTAATAGCCTTTGTTAATGATGCATATTTCCCCTCCACCCCCATGATCTTAGGTCTTTCTTCCAATTCCTTCCCCATTTTCCTAAAATCTGCATTTCTCATGTCTATCACCAATGTGTCAATGGCCACCTATTGTGACCCCAGCTTCATACTGAATTTCAAAGTGCAATGATCAGTCTAGTGCAATGATCAGTCTGGGTCATTGGGGCCTGCAATATTATGTCCCAAATTAAATCTTGATTGGACATCATAATGTTTAATACACTACCTGGGTAGCTTTCCTCTCCCACTATGTGAGGAAGCAATCCTGAGTGACATCTACAAATCTTTACCCTTCCTGATTCCTAGCCACTGTCAACCTTCAGCCAATGTATGGAAGATTGAAGTCACACAATAACTATTTTTTCTGGTGCTACTATTTTCCTTATCTCCCTCTTCACAGCTTCATCTATCTATACCATTTGATCTCTTTGCCTATACACTATCTCTACTCTAAGCATCTTTTCCCCCTTCCATCACCTGTATCCATGGTGACTTTCCCCCTCCCTTGATTGCTGTATCATCAGACACTGTAGTATATTCCTTCAAATACACTGCCACCCATCCACCTCCTGTTTTCTCCATCCTTCCTGAAGAGCTTATACTCTGGAATAATTAGGGTCAGAAGTTGTTCAGTTTCAGTAATGGCCACTATGTCTATTTCCTCTCAGTCATCACCATCTAAACATCATCTTTCTTTCTGTTCAGATTTCTGGTGTTTGTGAAAACACCTTCTATGTGACCTACCTTCACTTAGAGAATTCCATCCTTTGTTCCCTCTGCTTTTTTCCCTGTCATGACCCTTATGTTCCTATTCCCTTGTTTTCCATAACATTCTACTTGTTTTGAGGAGGGGGCAACTGGCTCCCACTGTAATCCTGTTCTGGTTACTGTGCCTTAATACAACCCTCCATCTTATCTCATTTATACTCCTTCTAATGAAAACATCTAACTTCTGCCCTAGTGAACTGGTGTTCCTTTCACTCAAGTTAAGATATTTCCTTCAGGACAGCCTGTCATCATTCCAGAAGGAGCCCCAGTAACCCACAAACCTGAACCTCTCCTCTCCACATCAACATTTTAGCCATGCATTAAATTCCAGTATTCTAGTCTTTCTACTCTTTCCTGTACGAGGCATTGGAAGGACTTTAAAGCAGACTACCACATCTACAACTGCTCTCAGCCTGCTACCTACAGTAGTTCTCTAAAACTTTCCTAATCATGATCTACACTGTAGTGCACTAGATCACTGGTTCCAAGATGAATCACATCATATGGCTGCACCTTTACCCTGGTCAAACTCTCCAGCTGTGGAAGTACTTTCACAGGTGTCTCCCCAGAGTAGGCATATGATAGATATTTCTCCTGGTGTTGAGCCATTGACCAGCTTTTTCATCTCTCTGACTACAGTATAGTGTTGACAATCACTACCACTTTCTTACTGCCACTTCTAGTCTCAATTTCTATCCTCCCTTCTGGCTCATCCCACATGGATGGATCCTCCTCCCTGGGAGCATAGACTGCACTGGTGAGGTTGGATCTGTTGTCTTATGCCTTGTCCACCAGAATGAAAAGTGGTTCCGAATGTGATCTTCTGGGAATACTATCCTGCCAAAACCAACAAACCTCTCTTTCCTCCCAAATTTAGTGTATCCTCCAGAGTGGAGCTTTGGGGGTTCTAGGGGTAATGGAACTGCAACTCCTTGAGTCCTGTATGCATGGCCTCTCTTCAGGCACCACACCACAGCTCTAAAGTGAACAACCTTTGGTACAAGGACCTCAGACCTTCTACACACCTGGCATCCCTCCATCTCCCAAAGTACCCTCTGAAAATTGATTGTGCCTCATCCTCTGCAACTGACTGACTCCTCCACCCTCTGCAGTACTTGTCTGAACATGGTAACAGAACTGCTGAGTCTACTGATGCATTATGGAAAATTATACGCAGCATTCCCATTCTATTTGTTTTATATTGTAAAAGTTGAATAAAGCATGCATAAAAAAACAAAGGAACAGTGTTCCCTGTCCCCTGCCATTTTCATCTCAAGTCCCTCTTTTGTTAAGACCCTCACAGCACTTACTCTCATGGCATTTATTGTATTTGAGTAGTTAATTTGCTACTATTTCATTACACTAATATAGTTCAATGAATCCTACTGTGAAATTACAAGTCTCAGGTTAAAGAACCAACACTCTAGTCACTCCTAGGAACTTCTCACCTACTCTGTATTAGAAACAAGTGGCGTTTACAGTGTATTTGATAATTGTGCTCTTTAGTAGTAGTACACCACTTTGCTAAATGGAAATGGATATTACCTGTACACTAAAAAAAATGCAGTTACAGAGAATATTAAACATATAAATGTTTAATATTTAAAAGAGGCAACAGGGTAGGAAGGCACAAAAAAGCAAAACAGTTCAGAAGACAAATTTTATGTTAATGCATGGACAATGCCCTTGTCATATATATTGAATACAAACCAGCTTTCAAAGTAAACTAGATACATATAAACATGAAGATAACTCTCTCAGGTGCATACACAAGCTGCAAGAAAGGATGGATACCTGAACCATTTTTCCTCACAGAATGAGGAAGGACCTGTTAAAAATCCTTGTCTCAGACTCACCATATATCCCTAATCTTGACAAACTCATCAGGTAAACTAAAGATCAAATGAATCGCGAGCCTGCAGACCTACTGCTAAAATGGTTGCCAAGAAATCATCTTTGATGTCAGTGCCATCTCACCCTGTCAGCTGCAATCTACTGTCTGCCAGCAGTTTTGGCGGCAGTCACAGTGTCAGCGAGTGAAGGGACTATCCTGAAGGGGATGTTACAACAGGTTTTGAATGAGATAGCCACTTTCAAAACCATGGTGGCAGATCTGCAGCAAATAAATCCAGAGCCTCCAGCACAAGCAGCGGGATACAGACACCTTCTTATTGTACATACTGTAGATGATAAGGACTCCAGGCATGAAGCCAGAATAAAAGAACTGGAACACATGGTTGGACTTCTCTGGCATGAGAAACAGGATTGTGTTGCATTCCTGCAAAAGGAGCTGCCTAGGATTCTGATCTACACATGTGAGTATCCCCAGAGATTGAGAGGGTGCATAGATCATTGCCACCCCCACCCAAAAAAGGTGACCATCCTAGACCAATGCTAGCCAAACTGCCACAGTTCCCAGGAAAGGAGTGACTTCTGGCCCTCACCAGAGAAAAGGGACCACTATCGTGGGTAGGACATAAAATCCTGATTTTTAAAGACTGCCCTCCTGAGCTTGCTGCACATTGGAAAGAGTTCACATCAGTCTTAAAAGCTTTTCAGCAAATAGGCATCCATTACCGGCTTCAATATCCAACTTAACTAAAATTCCTCAGGAACAAAGTGGCAAATACAGTTGAGATGCTGGAGGAAGCTTCTGACTATGTGCAAATGTACTGGCCTGACAGACGTAAAGACTTTGGTATTTTGCCTGGTGAGCCTAGCCCTGGGGAAAGTACTCCCACAGCACCAACAGGTATGGATGGCTCTCACATGGCAATGATGGTCCACCAGCCTCAGGAGGGTCAAGAAAAGGACTGACATGTAACATGATCCAAAAGGAAAAAGGGCAGGTAGAAATTGGGGAGGCAAATCTTAACCACAGTGATGGGATCAGAGATTAGGGCTCCTCCACCAATGGATCAGAGACACTGGGGAGTTTACGTCAAAGTAGGCAAGACAAGAGAAAATGGCCAACATCAAACTCCAGACTTTGAAGAACAGTCTGCTGGTGGTAAATAAAATACTCTGACCTGCAGCATGCAAATACGACTGTGGATATTTCCACATCATGGGCAGAGATTGTCAGCCTCCCTTCAGAAACTGACTCATGTCCTCCACAGACTGACAACACACCTGAATGGGCCACCAGACTGCTGGGCACTGGGACTTGTACCAAAGGTGGTGGGACTTGATCTGCTATCTGACCTAAGCTAGGGTCATGACTCACAGATGTGCCCTTTGAAAGAAAGGTGCAGTATCCTTTCTTCGTGCTCTAACTTGTAGTAATATATTTATTAATCTCTTATTTTCTTCACAGGTTTGCATTCCAAATAGTCACTAGGGTGGGGGTGGTGAGTATCACAGAACTGGCTTAGGCAGCCGGCTCTGTCATACACACTCACTGCTTACTAAATCAATTTTTCCGTGGCCATCACTTAAGTTGTTGAGTAATGCTTCCTCTATGGTCCTGCCTTGATGTCAGCAGACAAACTTTAGGGAGTGAGAGTGTGTGTGAGCCACCGGTAGGGATGGTCGGGGTACAGAAGTGAATTGCTGCACAGAGTTTGCGTTTACCTATCTCCCTGTGTGAGAGGCAGGACAGCAGTTTCCACCTGTGCCTAGCTGTTTGCGATGAGCTGTGGTCAGATAACCATTAAAGCTAGAATTGGTTTCACTGGAAGTGGATGAAGGCTGGTGGGTGGGGGCTGAGGGTGCTACGGGTCCACCCAGCATGCAAACAAGTAATAAAATAATAATAACAACAAAATACCATGCCACATCTTTCCATGCCTGGCTAATGGCAGCAATTACTACTATCAGAAAGGCTAACTCCCTCACTGGCTGAGGCACAGAAACGCGACAAACAGAAATTTCAGCAACTTGACTGCTCAATTCCTCTAAGGTGTTTGCTACCAATGTACTGGATTTGGGGGTGAAGCCAAAGGTTTAGGGTGTGGGGGAGCCCTTCAGCTCAAGCACCATGATATAAGAGTCCCACCTCTGAAAGTTCAGCCCAGAATCCTGACTCCTAGCTGTAAAGACTGCTTGAGGCAGGAACTGTGTAGGGGTGGAAAGGGAGGGTGAGTCACTAATAACTGTCCAGATGGGGGAGGGGAACAACTGTCATCCTGCACTAACTGTCAGAGAAGCCATGGTGGGAGGGGACACTAAGGCCACTGCAATTGGTGGAAGATGACAGGTTGGGACACACCCCCTACACATCAACATCCTAGCTGCCTCTTCAAGAAGCTCCACTGTGCAAAAAACACTGATCCCTGAGGGACTTGTGGAGAAATGCAGTTGTTGCTCATATTGCACTCCCTGCATATCTCTCACTGACTCATCCTAATCCCCCCCAACATTACTATAAGCACTGAAGCTGCCATCAGATCCCTCAAATTACACTGTAATAATAGTGACCAGTATCTCAACCAGATGGGGGGGTGTATTAATTGAAGCAGTGGAGGAGGTAAGCAGGTGGCAACTCCCCAAATAGAAATTTTCTCTGTCAAGCTAAAAGGCATGCTTCAGCCAAATCTCCCAACCCAGATCCTCTACAGTGGTATTGCCAGATCAATCTGAGGAGCAGTAATACTCCAGAGGTGAGTAAAGACTCAACTTCCACCACAGCCACAGGAGTGATATAGGCAGAGTGCATCAGAAGCCTCCATCTAGCTTGCATATGCCCCCAAGCACTTTCCTCATTACCAGTATGCTCACTGGTCCTCATCACATATCTTCCTCCCTTCAGGTGAGAAGCCACCCTCAGATCCAGAGGGTCAGGTGACTACTTTTGATGACCCACTGCCTCTCAGAGTAAAATTACACCTGGTGCAATGAGTAAGCCCTAAAACCCATATGGGAACCACAGATAGCCAATTACCTACACCAGCTGCACCACGACAGATAGGGGACCATGGGCTACAAGCCCCTTACCCTTCATGCATTGGTATGGCTATGAGGCAGGAGAACCATGCTGTCTTGAAACCCAAAGTGGAAGGGGGGGGCTAGATATGGGCCATCCAGTTTCTGCACATATATGGAAAGGAAGAGGCAGTTGATAAGACTCCCAGACAATAACTTAAGTCAGTGCTCTCTGAGGACGGGTACAGGAGATATGATGGAACTATCCAATCACCACAAATTTGCACCCCTACCCCAGAGCACCACACTCCTCTCCTGATTCTCATCCCCTCCTCCTGGGGCACAGTACAGGGGAAAATCTTAGCAGTTAAACCCCTGGGATCATGTTAAAGGTTTAGATGAACAAGTTAGCATTACTTGATGGGTCTGACACACACTCACAAGTCTCAGGTTGAGACTGGGACCCACAGAAAATGTAAGATCTATATGTGACGCACATGTGTGAAATCCATGGGAGCTCAGTTACAGGGAGATTTTACCCCACCAGCAGTAACTCATGGGATCACAAATAGAATTATAAATATGTTTTTACCTCCTTAGAAATGTTACAACTGCTTCTTCTTGTTTTTGGAGCTCTTAGTAATGTAAAGATGTGCCATGTTAACGTTCTAAATTCAGGAAATGGTGTTGTGTCAGATACATTAAATGTCTTTAGTATGTTACATAAGGCAACCTCCTATAGGACAAGAGGCAAATATGTTACTAGAAGGTACCACAGTTGGCTAAGTAATTTACCTAGACTGTTATACTCCCCTGGGCACCCCCTGCTTTTCACAAACCTTCAACCATGGCTAGTAAACCTATCAAATTTACCTCATGAAATGTCAGAGGTAGTAACTCCCAAGTAAACAGAATACAAATATTAGACCACCTATGTAAACTCTGGACAGGGATAGGGTTTTTGCAAGAAACTCACTTCCTGAGACCGGAGGCAGAAAAGCTTAAAAAAAAGATGCATAGCACAGGTTTTCAGCAGTGCCTACAGCTCAGAAAAGCAGAGGGCTGGCCATTCAGGTAGATAAGGATGTATACTTCAGTGTCTCATTCACACTCACACACAGACAAAAATGGAAGATATATAATAGCTTGTGGTCAGCTCCATGGTGAAGACACAAATTTATGATGGGTGTATTGCCCCAACCTATGGGACACACGTTTCTTAAAGCCCTAGCTCAGAAGTTGGCAGACTAGCATAGAGCTTGTTCTGGTGGGGACAACTTGAACCCATTCATGGATGATGTCTTGGAAATAAATAAACCCTCTATGGGTGCCAAGACCCCTGCTTCCACTACTTTGGAGGACATGGCTAAGTAACTGGGTACCACAGACATCTGTAGACATCCATCCAAAGGGAAGGGACTATTCCTTCTCCTCTCACTCCCATAACATGTACTTCAGGCTGGGTCTCTAGTTGGCACTGATGGAATGGGTGGTGTATTTGGTAGACATACAGATTAGGGTGACAATAATCTTTGGTCATAATACATGTCTTTCTACTGGATGCCTTCAAACCAAGAGCTACCAAAAAGAGGGAGGTGGAGTTTTAACTCCACCCTTCTTGAGGACCCAGATTTCTGTGCACAAATATCCAAGAACATACCTGAATTCCTGTAAAAAACCCTCTGACACTTCCACAGCCATTAGATGGGATATGCTTAAGATATTTATTGGAGGCAAGGGCATTGCCTTTTCCTCACATGTCAAACGTGACAGAGAGAAAGATATGATCTGGAAAGAGTCTCACCTCAAATACCTGGAATCCAAATTTAGAACAATATGGGGCACAGACCAGATCTGGTGGCAATATAATTAGGACCCACTTCAAACTCAATTTGCTTCTCCACCAGAAAGCAGAATTCACATTGTTCGGATTGCAACAATCATTCTGGGAGGCTGGCGAGAAACCTGGCAAACTCCTAGTATACCAGCAACCAAAAACGTCAATGGAAATCAAAAATCCAAAGCATCTTGTCCCTGGACAGCACTTTGTTACTTGTCAAGAGGCCATAAACACTGCTTTTTTAAAATTTTTACAAAACATTGTAAACCGCTAAGATGACATCCTCAGAGGAAGAAATGTCTTGGTTCACCAAAGAGTTAGATCTATCCACTCTATTAAAAACTCAAGTTGCAGAATTAGACCATCCCTTTTCTACAGAGGAGCTGGACTCAGCTTTGACATTGATGCCTGCTGAAAAGCAACTAGGAATGATGGACTGCCAGCAGAATTTTATGTCAAGTTTCTACCCCAACTGGCAGGGTCTCCATAGGGCACTTAATTGGAGTCCTGTAAGGTAGACATACTATCACCTTCCATGCATATGGCACAGGTCTTATTGATGCCTAACCCTTGGGAAGGATTTAAAAAAATACAGCAGCTATTGATCTGCATTGCTAAAGGCTACACTTTAAGTGTCACTTAACTACCCCATATTTATAGTGTAACTACACTGTAAATACATTGCAATTGCAATGTAGTTCCATGCAACACACATGTACCTACAATGAAATTACTCTGTTGCATATAATTAATGATTAGTAGTTGGTTTGAAATGATCAAGTGGGGTTTGTCACTGGGCTGAAGGGTACTGACAACATCAGAAGGCTAATAATCCTTATCAGGTACACCGCCCACCCCCACCCACCAAAGGTCATGCCATCCCTAGATTTGGAAAAGGTATTCAACTGGGTGGAGTGTTTTTTTTTTTTTTCCATCTACTGTATCATTTTAGCTTTGGTCCAGACATCACACAGCGGATCTCCACTCAACTCTCAAGCCTCTGCCTCAGTTATGTCTTATGGCCTTGCATCACCACCCTTTCCATTAGGTAGGAGAACCAGGCAAGGATGCCCCCTCTCCCTCCTTCTGTTTATAATGGCAATGAAACCTCTGCTGCAGGTAAGTCAGCAGCACCCCTAGATCATGATGCCCAATTAGGGGGTACAAACAAGACACTGGCATTCACAGATGACATTATGCTGACCCTGAGTAAACCTCAGGAATCTATTCCACCTCTCATGGAACTGATATGGCAATATGGTCAGCTCTCTGGGTATGAAGTTAATGTGGCAAAATTATTACTAACTCCTTCCCATGCCTCAGTCACAAAATTACCAGGCTTCCCATGGAATATGTCCATAACCTATGATCAGGTCAAATACCTGGGAATAAACTTTACCTGGGACCTGCAAAACACGGGGAAATAAATCTGAAACCCCTGAGGGAAGCCCTAGAGCAAGACATTGCCAGATGGAATCACCTGCACCTTTCCCACTGGGATAGGGCACACACAGACATGATGATGGCAGTATGCAGAATGCAGTACTTCTTGGATAACATCCCCATGGCACTTGATCATAAGCTCATCATGGCACTGCATAAAGATATACTTTAATTTTTCTGGTGCAAAGGCCACTGGAGAATGACTCACTGGAAACTGACACAGGAATTTGCCAAAGGGGGATGCACCTGCCAAACATCATCCTTAAAAGGACTGTCCAGACAGTACACCAAATACTGGCTGCTGCCATCCCAGAAATTCCCAGGTTCTGACAGTGGGTGAAGAGTGAAGATGGACTGCTCTAGAAGTCCTGCACACAGGTCATATGTTTTGGCAAACCTTCCAGAGGACTTAAATCTCACCCCACAATACAACATTCTGTTCAAGAGTGGGGCAGTGAGGCTACGCTCACAGAGTGGAACTCAGTGTGCTCCCCATTTCTTCTTCTGTGGGCAAATGAGTCAGTTACCATTGGTGGGACACAGCTCACTTGGAAGGACTGGCAGACGAAGAATATTCAGTCCCTTCACTGCCTAACTGATCAAGATAGTGGTTCTCTAATGTCTTTTCACCAACTAATGGAACGTTATGATCTCCCATAGCACCATCATCGCAGGTACTTGCAGATGAAGCATGCCCTCAGACCAGTGCTGGGTCCAAGATTTTGGACACCTGTACTGTACTCCTTGGACACCATTACTTCAGAAACCCATGGCCCTCAGGCAACAAGGTAGGTCACATCTACAGAAGTTTACTCAACCAGTGCCCAGGCACCCCCTCAAGTTCTAACAGTGATGGAGAAGTGAACTGCAGCTGGATATTCCACCATAGTACTGGAAGGGTAGCTGGAGTATTCTGTCGACTGCTGTGAAGAACTTTAAGAATTACTCACCCAATGAAGCATCCTACTGCAGTGGCATAGAATCCAGCTAATTTACTTAAATGGGGGCTGCTGGACAGAGACAAATGTTGGTGCTGCCACAGAATTGGTGGTATTATCACACACATAATCTGGACATGCTCAGCACAAAAGAGCTACTGGGAATTGGCACTGCAGATATACAGGGAGCTATTTCCCTTCACTGACCCTCACACCCACACTGGTTATGCTGGGACAGCCCCTTGGGGAGGGACCAGGAACTGAGATTAGGATGGATAAATGCATGGGCCGCTGGTTAACAGGGGCTTGTATCACAGCTAAATGGATCATCCTTAGACACTGGAGGGAAGCTACTCCCCTAGCTATCTGAATTGCTTATGGAGCTAGGGAAAAAAGCCTGCTATGAAAGAATGGAGGCAGTGACTAGAGGCAAACTGGACCACTTCATAAGCAAGGGGGAAGGTACCTTGGGTCCCCCACTGTAAAAGTCCTTTCTGCCACTATATGCCAAACTACCTCATGCTAGTCAAGGCCCTACACAGTAAATGAGCAGCACAACTTGAAGCAAGAAGCTATAGAGGAAATTAGTAGGGAAAGTGGCAAGGCCCCCCCAGCAGGTCAATGGGGGGAAGGGGGTATTTCATAGGGTCATAACAGAACCACAAAACCAGAAACCCAATGCACCCTATCAGACCACTTAGGGCTCAGCTAATCCTGGAGCCACCTCTGCCATGATACCTATTCTTTGCCAAACAGAATATCTCTCTTGTCATCATTACTTAATATCAACTGACCTGTGTATGGATTTCATCAACTATTTCTGGATAACATTTAGTATATCCAAGAGGGGATAAACCCCAGCTAGGAATATTGGAGTGTTGCTTGAATGTAGAATGCATGTCACTGTAAATTACTTGATTTGCTGTTTGATACTTTGCTTGATTCTGAAATATGAAATTCAATAAAAACTTACATTACAGAAGATAACTCTCACAGACCCTAATGAGGAAGTCTGAAAATACTCCTCAGCAGCTTTGAGCTTCTCTGGCTCCTCCTCAGGGAAGCACTACTAATGTACAAATATACAGTAAAAGACAAAAGCATAAACATAATAAGGAAAGCAAAATAAAACAATTTAATAGAAAGATTACAGAGAGAAGAACCTCTTAATTACCTAGAATACAGTCTAAAGACCACTTTTTACCTATTGGGGTTCTTCTTCTCTTAGGGATTGAATTACCACTATGGCTTGAGATTCAGCAGTCACAAGGCTTTCCCTTTACTCACAGTGGACATCCAATAAGTTCTGCTCCCCATCTGAATCTTAGGGGCCTGAGCTGTGCTTCCCAGTCAATGGGTCTGCGCCCACCTTTTGCATTATTAGTCATCCCTGTCACTCACCAAGGCTGACCCACTTTTTGTCACTCACCAAGGTCAGCCCACTCTTTTTTCCAGAAGCCCCTGTAGCTGTACAAAGCTCACTGAGACCAGTTTACAACTAAACTGCATTTTCCATATGGCCAGTGTGGGTTCAATATTAATCCCTCAAAACAGTCAGTGTCAGTGTCACAGTGTCAGTGGTTCATTAGGCAGCACACTCACCTCTGAGGCCTGAAGATCAGAGGGCTATGGGTTCAGTTCCCACATCTGGCACTTGGGTTAAGATCCCAGTACTGACACTGTAGTGCAGCATGAGAGGGGTGCAGCACTTCTGAGGTGTTGTCTTTCAGATGAGATGTTAAACTGAGGACCCATCTGCCTGGATTGGTGGTAGTTCAGGTGGATGTTAAAGATCCCATGGCACTTATTGAAAAGAGCAGGGAGTTTTTATTGCAATAATAAACATAGATAACAACATAGTATATCAAAGCAAACAGTGAGAAGAAAGAGAAAAATAAGATTAAATTAACAAGAATAAATCACTGCAAAAGAAATGGATAATAAAATAATAACAAACCAAGTTACTTAAACTTTATAAAGTGAAGAAAACCTTTCCACCATTTCTGAAGTTTAGAGGGAGCAAGCCTCCATGCATCTTGTGAATATATTTTTAAGAGCTCATTAGAAACCAATATACTAAAACAAATATAAGGCATTGTTTTCAGATTTAATTCCTGATCAAATTCATTGAAGATTTTTTTTCATTAGAAACACTAGCTCTAAAAAGGTTAATCTTAAGCAACTGGAATACAAGTAAACGTCCAACATTTAAAATAAACAAATAGTGGAATATATTTTATGAAACCATATCATTTGAAAAAAAATTATTTATTCTAGATGAAACAGTGGATGATGTTTATTGCAATATGTGGAAATAAATTCAAAACCATCTCCTACAAACATGAATGTAATTCCATAGAAGTGAATTTTAAGATCAACATCTTGTATAAGTAATATAATTAATTTCCCATTATATGAGGGTGAGAGAGGAGGGAGGGTATATGTTTACCTTATTTCAAGAGTAAGGATGTATACTGACAGCATATTATGTTTGAAATACTCACATAATGCTAAATGAAATTCTGTTGATATTGCAGGACTATTATCTTAGTATTAACTTATTGCATGTATTTATATGAATTATGTGTGTGTTTTATGTTGGATTAATAATAATGATCATTTTAAAAAAAGGAAACCTAGGGATTGGTCAAACTCCCTATATAGTGTAAGGAAATAAAATGAATTCAAATGTCTAAAATTACAGAGAAACTATGAAGAATAGAATGATGAAAGTGATGCAGTGTATTGCCTGTGGGGCAGAAGTCATCAGGGAGACCTTCTGGAAGCCATGTTGCTGCCACATTTGTTTGAACCATTCTGGGCTGAGGGAGGAGGTTGCCGGACTCAAGACTGAGTTGGCTTGGGTTTGGTGGACCTAATCCAAAACCCAGGGACCACCACAACTACCTCAAAGGATGTCAAGAAGGAAGTGCAGCTGGAAAATGGTGGGCTCAGGGAGGGTAAGGGTGGTGGACTGCAGGCACATCCCCTATCTGGTAATACTGTGAAACTCCTATGCTGCAATGGCTAGAGAGGAATGTCCCACATAGACACACAAAGAAGTGACCAGGGTGGATGTGGGGTCCTCCAAAGTGGAGACCCCAAGGGGGAGTGACAAAGGACCCCAGAGGAGGAGGAGGAGGAGGAAGTGAATCCTAGTGGAGAACTCCATAGTGAAGGGGACACAGTTGGGGCAGGTAGGGATGAGGAGAGGGAGATTAGGTGTCTTCAGGTGCCACAGCTCAAAGAGATGGAAAGAGGATTCAAAAGATTGCTGGGGCAGCAGGAAGGTAGGGAAGGAGAGAGAGCTGGACATCATTTTCCAACTGGGGTCTAATGACCTAGCTAGAGATGAGCCAGTGATAGTACAGGAGGAGTTCGGAGAATTGGGCATGGTCTTAGACAATCAGCATGATCTGTGACTTCTCGGAGGTGAAGTGTTACCTGTTTATGACAGAGGAGAACAGGATTCTCTGTACCAGGAACTTCAATGTATAGCTGAAGGAATGACGCAGAGAGGAGAGATTCAGATTCATGGGGAACTAGGACCCCACCTGGTGGGCTAAAGGCAAGTACAGGGGTGACAGCTGGCTTCCATCCTGTGTGGAGAAATTGTAGTACTTAGTGAATGGTTTATATGCTGCACTGACAAGCATTTAAACTAGTTGCGGAAGGAGGTGGAATGAGTCAAGGAGACATAAACTGCCCCCCCAACAAGCTTACAAGGTCAGTAGTGGGAATCCAGAGGGAGAGAAATTCCAAAAGGAACCAATTAATATAAGAATCCAGGCAGTAGAAGGAAAGGGAGATGAAAAGAAGAATAGTGGAGGAAATAAGGGAGGGAAAAAAGGAAAATGGGGAGGGGTAGTGGCAGTACACTCTGGAGACCCATGTGTGCAAATGCTCAAAGTCTTTTCAATAAGATTACAGACCTAGAGGCCACCATAGCAGAAGTGGAGCTGGACATAGTTGTAATTATTCAGTCCTGGTGCAATGAAAACCAGGACTGAGATGTAGATATACCAGGTTATACTCTAGTCAGAAGGGACAGGGTAGGTAAAAAAGGGACAGAAGTGACTGTTTATGTGAGGGAAAACATAAAAGCTATGGAAATACAGGGGGATCAGGGAGGAGCAGAGGTACTGTAGGTTACCCTGGAGACATGTAAGGGGGCCGTTATTCTCATAGGAGTGATCTACAGACCTCCAGCATGGGGGGGGGAGCTGGATAAGGATATGTTGGAAGCAATCCAAAGGATGGCAGACAAGGGGGAGGTATTGCTGGTGGGGGACTTCAATCTACTGGACATCAGTTGGAGCCTCCCAGCTGCAATAACAGTTAGAAGTAGGGACATACTGGACTTCCTGCAAGGGGGTTCCTTAGGCAACTAGTTAAGGAACCCATTTGTGGGGGGGGGAGCAAAACTGGACTTGGTACTGACAAACAGGGGCAATGTTGCCAATGTCAAGGTGGGGAGCCACCTAGGGACCAGGGATCATCGTAGTGTAGTTTGATATGAAAACTGGACCAGAATCAAACCACACTAAAACGAGGGTCCTGGACTTTAGGAGGGCTGACGTCAAGAAAATGGGTGAATGCCTCAGTGACACACTAGCAGGGATAAGGAAACTGAGTGGCATTGAGGAACAATGGGAAAAAATAAAGGAGGTCATTGAGAAGGCAACAAATCTCTGTGTTAGGCAGGTTAACAAGGGCAAGAGAAGAAAGGAACCAGAAGCCAGAAGGGGAAGGAAGGAAACATATTCAAGTCAGTGCTTTAAAGGAACTGGTAATTGCTATTTTTCTCTTAAACTTAGATTGTGGGCTTTTAGTGACACTATACTTTCTTTGTTGTCTTTACTTATAATTGTTTTTGGGCTGTTGAAAATTTAAAACATAATGGTGGTGTAATTCTGTGCTGTCTTTAATTGCTGCAAATTTTATCTGGCTTGTGACTGCCCCTGTAGTTAGGTGAAGGTTAGAATTGTCTGGCTCTGACCTCAGCTACGTGATAACTGGAGGTGGGCTTAGTCAGAGTTAAAGTAGCAAGCAGAGTTTTATTTTCTCAGAAGAAGCCAGAAGGGAAGGAAGGAAACATATTCAATTCAGTGCTTTAGAGGAACTGGTAATTGCTATTTTCTCTTTTAAACTTAGATTGTGGTCTTTATGGACACTATACTTTCTTTGTTGTCTTTACTTATAATTGTTTGTGGGCTGTTGAAAATTTAAAACATAGTGGTGGTGTAATTCTTGTGCTGTCTTTAATTGCTGCAAATTTTCACCCCCTCCCTTCCTCAACTCTTAATTATATGCCCTGTTAAATCTGATTGACAGGAGCTAAACACAGGGTATAGTAAGGGGTGTGAAGTAGGAGGGCATAAGGGGAAGAAGCCCACCTCAGCACCACAAGTGTTTTGACTCATTTATTTATTTATTGGTTTCTTTTTCTTTAAAAAAAATCTGAGGATCAGTGGCAGGATTTTTAGTACAGTAAATTAACAAAGGGAACTAGGAGGGCTCAGTAGCAGACAAGTAGTGGAATTACAGTATAATGTGAGAGTGGTGCAATGCAGTGGCTGTGGGGCAGCCATATTCAGGCAGACCTTCTGGACACTGAGGTGCTGCCCTATCTGCAAGCATCTCTGACCGCGTAAGGATGAGGTAGCCAGACTCAGAGTGGAAGTGCAACTGGGTCAGGAGTACCATCACCCTCATCCAGGGACCACCAGTCCAATGCAACTGCCTCAAAGGATGCCGAGAATGAGGAGCACTGGATGACAGTGGGCTCAGGGAGGGTTAGAGCAGCAGCAGAGGCACATCCCAGATCCCATTCTCACTAAGAACTCATATGCCACACTGGCAAATGAGGACAACCAAATAGAGGTACCCAGAGAAGTGGAAGGAAAGGATGTGGAGGTTAGCCAAGGAGGTGACCTCAGCGGGAAAGCAGTGGACCCCAGAGGAGGAGGAAGTAATCCTGGTGGAGGACCCATCATAAGAGGGATCCAGCTAGGAACACAGGAGGGGGAGGACAGGGAGGTGAGGTGCCTACCA
This sequence comes from Neoceratodus forsteri, assembly GCA_016271365.2. Lineage (NCBI taxonomy): Eukaryota > Metazoa > Chordata > Ceratodontiformes > Ceratodontidae > Neoceratodus > Neoceratodus forsteri. The sequence goes on from CM028129.1 coordinate 462,999,506, forward strand.
GGTGCCACGGCATGGAGGGATGGAAGGAAGATCCTGGGAATCACTAGAAAGGCAAGATGGGAGGATGAGCTGATGTCATTATCCACCCAGGTACTAATGAGACCTGGCAAATGGGGAGCCAAAGGAAGTTCAGGAAGAGTTTAGGAAACTGGGAGGGGTCTCACAAGTAGCTACTCGTCACTTTCAGAAGTACTACCTGTGAGAGGCAAGGAGAGCATAGAGCACATGCAGGAACCTTAACTCATGGTTGAAGAACTGGTGCTGTGGAGGAAGGGTTTGATTCATTGGTGACTGGGACCCACCTGGAGGGATGGAGGTTTGTCTGCTTCCGACGGCCTGCATCCATCCTGAGGGGAATCCAAGCACTCAATGATAAGTTTAAATGCCACATTGACAAGCATTTAAACTAGCAAAGGGGGTGGCAGGCCAGCAAGGAGGGTACCACTTGTTCACCCCCACAGCCAGCAGTGGAACCAGTGAACCAGAGGAGTGGCTATCTCTGCAAAGCAGTGTGCAAAAGATGGAGATTAGTGCCCAAGAGGTGATAAGCAGAAAGGGGCAAAATTCAGCAGAAGGGCAGACAGCAAGGAGAACCAGGGATAAAGGACAACCAAGGAAGGGTCTGGAGAACAGCGAAACAGTCTAGGAGGTCAAATCATGGAAAGCCATTGTGCAAATAGCCAGGAGCCTTAGCAACAAGATGGAAGATCTGGAGGCTGTCATGGTACAGTCAGATCTGGACATTGTGGCCATCACTGAAACCTGTGTAAAGATAACCATGACTGGGAGATGGCCATACCTGGCTACAACATATTCAGAAGAGACAGAGCAGGCAGGAAGGGAGGAGGAGGCACTGTATGTGAAAAATGACATAAGGGCCACAGGATCCAGGAGGAACAAAAGGGGGAGAGATACTGTGGGTTAAGCTGGAAAGGAAAATGGGGACAGCCATCCGCACAGGTGTGGTCTATGACCACCAGCCCAGGAGGAAGAAACAGATGGGAGTTGATGCTAGCCATCCAAAGGATGGCAGACAAGATTGAGGTAGTACTGGCTGAGACTTCAATATTCCAGACGTGGACTGGAGCATCCCAGCAGCAGCATCAACCAGGAGCAGATTTATCCTGAATCCTAGGGTGCCTTCTCAAGCAACTGGTCATGGAACCAACTCGGCAGAAGGCAGTACTGGACATTGTGCTCACAAACAGGGACAGTGTGATGGGGTAACAGTGGGGGATCACCTGGGAAACAGTGACCACCAGTCATTGTGGTTTGAAATCACAAAAAGAGCAGAACCAAACCACACAAAAACACATATCCTGGATTTTAGGGGCAGACTTTGGGAAAATGGGGAGATACTTGAAAGAGACATTAAGGGGAATGGGACAGGAATCAGGGGTTGAGAAACAGTGGGCAGTATTTAAAATGGGGATTACAAGAACAACAGAATGAGGTCACGTGATGGCAGCCTGAGAGCAGACAGTGTACTCCCGGAGCTCCGCAGTTAACCTCTTCATTTTGGCCTTTTATAGCGGTATTCCTATAGCCAAATCATCTCAAAACGAGTGGTGCGCTTGTGGTCTGTGATCTGGAGTCTGAATTCAGTTAGCGAATGGAAATTTATATGAAGAAGGCACCGCTGAGGCATTCGCCTCCCCGGACACCAGAGAAAGAGAAGGCCGCAAAGCGGGCCAAACAGCAGGCCGCTAGTCTTTCTAAGCTACCCATATCCGACACACCCTTGTCGGAAACCAGATTCTTGGAAATCATGCAGCCTCTCCAGGACAAATCGTATGTCTATTTCAGAAGACTTGCAAGATATTAAAAAGTGGTGGATGTTTTGTCTAGAAGGGTCGGGACACAGAAGTCAAGATTACTTCTGGAAAAATAAGCAAGACAGAACGAAACAGAATTAGTCAGTGTAAACGGAGAATGAAGAAATTAGAAGATAAGTTAGAGGATTTAGAAGGCCGCAGAGAAGGAATAACCTAATAGTTGTCGGGATACCAGAAAAGAAGAAGGAAATGCAGTAATTACTTTTCTCCAAAATTTTGCCACAAATAGCTGCACTTCTCGGGAGGGAGTATGTTATCAAGAGAGCCTCACGCAGCCTTGCGCCCGCCCACCTGCCCAGGGCCAGCCACCCAGGCCACTAATTTTGAGGTTCTTGAATTATTTAGATAAACAGCATGTTCTCCCAAAGCAAGGGATGTGAAGGAGCTATTATGGAGGCAAGAAGATTCAGATCGTCCAGGATTTACCTCACTCGTGAGAGTATCGGACAGGAATTGCACCCATTGTTTCTAAGCTGGTGGCAGCATCTAGTCTATATATAAGGTTAAATACCCTGCAATCCTGCTGGTAAAACACGAGGAGAAGTGGCTATCATTCGAATCTATGCACAAGCAATGCAAGAGTTGAAGGTCATTTTCCTGATCTCTTTAAGTGAATATACTTGATCTCTCTCTAGTTTTGAACTCTGCATTTGGCGATTGACTGTTTCAGTTGAGAACTTGATGGCCTCAGTGAATAAATAATTAGCTCTCTGGGAATATACCAAGAAGTCCTACATGATGCTTGGGGGCAGTTGGAGGAGTTATGTCTGCGCCCCTGGTGGCGGTTCAGTGGCTATGCATGACAGAATCTTCATGTTGCTTATCGGTGTTCCTGATGTGGCAAGGTTGACCTATATTATTTTTTACTATGTGCAAGTCACCGTACATTCTGGGTACTTGAGTTCACTAACCCTTCATCTTGGGTCACAAGCATTTTAGGCTGAAGATACGATTCAGATTAGCCTCATAGTTTTTTTTGGGGCTGGCCACCCATCGGGAGGAATCCTACATGAGACCACAGCTGCAGTATTAACCCATTCTACGGGGAGTTGGAATGAGTGAGACTTGGGACCGCATTGTTGACGCTATGATCCATCGACTTTTGAGTGCCTGCCACTGGAGTTGATAAAGGTGAACTGTAGAGCTCATATTGAACTCTCTGAATTAACTCTGTATAGTGTGCGGACTTCATGTGGCCTGGATTTATCTGCAGGATTTGAATTTGATGGACTTTCCTCTCCTCCTTCCTCCTCCCTCCCCTTTTGTTGTTGGTTTTTTTTTTTTATATAGGAAGTCACTGGACATTCCAAGGGTGCTGGCAGCAGTGAAGCTCAGATCGACATTGCCAGCGCGAGGAACCATTGAACTTTGAGCACCCGGCACTGTGATGGCTAAATAGGAGAACTGGTGTCTCATAATAGTTCTTCTGAATTAATTTTTATATTATGTGACTTCATGAGTTTTGGACTTGTCTCCAGGATCAGAATACGAAGGATTTTCTTTGATGTTTTCCTCTTCCCCCTTTTTCTTTTTTTTTTTTTTTTTACACACATATGTACAAGGAGTCAGTGGTCACTTGGGTGCTAATTAATTTGGTATTGGTCTATTAAGACCAATTCAAGAGGATCAGCTAATGTTTTAAGTTAATTTTCGGACAGTAGCTGGCACCTAGTTTTGTTGGGGTTAATCTTTATATAGTTAGGCACAAGATCCCTGTAATGAGGCTAGTCTGATATCACGGAGTAGTTGTATTGTAGTGGGTTCATTGAGGGGGAGCTCCGGGAGGGCCGAGCAGATCGGGCTGTTTGGAGGTGAATCATGTGGTGTGTTATGTTTAGGAGGGCAGTTCTTGGAACTGGGGCAGTGCATTGTTTCGGGTGGGAGGGCTTCGTGGAGGTGATTTTCATAAGGGGATGGGTTGGGCAAAGGATGTGGCCGATTTGGAGCATTGAAGGAGGATACCAAGGTTACATTTTGACTGAGCCTAACTTTGATGTGTATTGAGTCAGGGAGCTTGTAATACTTCAATGAAAGTGTTGTGGCACAGCCTACCGAGACATTCTGTATGCATTCTCCTTTAATTATACAATTGAGCTAATGAGCAATTTATACAAGTTTATTAGCTGGAATGTTAAAGGAGCCAAGGATAGGTCAAGAGACAAATTATATTAAGACACCACGCTAATTGGGAGTGCAAATTGTGTTCTTCAAGAGACACATTTAAAAAGAAGCGACATCTATTACTTCAGAAGGGCGTGGTAGCGCAAGGTTTTTGGGGCAGGACATCCACAAAGGGGGTTGCCATCCTTTATTAAGTAGGGAACATTCTTTTAAATTGGGGAATGAGAGTTGGGACCCTGAAGGTAGATATGTTATTGACATGATCTGTTTGAATCACAGCTCGATTTTATTGGGCTCTATATATGCGCCCCAATTGTGACTCTCAGTTTTTTTCATGAAATTGCTAGCGCCTGATGGTATCCCATCCTAAAAGCCACGGTATTGGGGAGATTGGAAGTTAGTTCTTCAGAATGACCTAGATAGATCATGTAAAGAGAGCAGGCTTATCCCCTGCACAAAGGGCCTTGAAGGATCTCATCAACAAGGCCGCTTTGGTTGATGTTTGGCCATAATTAATCCTGTGATGCGGCAATACACCTTTTCTTTCTGGTACATAAGACTTATTCACGAATAGATTGCATTCTGGTCAGCTTCATCTACATGCCCGGTATAACTCGGTATGATATATTTGTTAGAGTAATATCTGACCATCACCGGTTAGTTTGGTATACAGGTTAGCCCTGGGGTGTAGATGCTCCCGAATGAAGACTAAACTGTCAGATGCTGAAGGAAGAATTCTCCTGAGGCACATTGAAGAGTTTATCAAGCGCTCTTGGAAGATAACCAAAGCTCAGTAGTCCAGAGGGACCCTAATTTGGGCTGCCTTAAAATGCTCCTTAAGGGGAGAGCTGATTAAGATAGCCTCTAGAAAGAAACGTCTCAGAGGAGAAATTGGACTTCTACTAACTTCGATCAGGGACGAGAATAGTCTATCCTGCTTCGATCGAGAGGCAATTGGAGCAAGGCTCCATCAGTTGCAAGCTCAATACTCTGGTTTAATATTGCAGCAGATGGAACTGGCCCTTTTGCAGACAAGGCTTCAATATCTGGATGTAGGGGAGGAAGCCGGGAAGTTACTCGCCATGTGAATCCGTCATTTAGACTCAGTTCATTTCATAGCGGGCATTCGTATGGGGCAGGGTAACCAGGTCTGCATGGACTTGGGGGAAATGTCGAAGGCCTTTGGGGTGTATTTCCAGAGGTTATATACGGTAGATCCGGAATCCAAACCTTCAACAGATGATATTACTTCATATCTCAGTTCAGTTGCACTGCCAAAGTTAGCTGAGGAGGATATGGCCTTTGGGTGCCCCAATCTTGGTTCTAGAGATCCATCAAGGTATCCAACAGATGCCCTTAGACAAGTCCCTGGCTCCTGACGTTCCACAGCAATTTTACAAGGTATGTCTCCTATTAGTATCCCCAATCTTGTTGGAAGTCTTCCAATATTGGCTGACAATGGACTATCTGATCCAAGTTTCCAAGAGGCGATGATTTCATTAATTTTGAAGCAGGGGAAGGATCCCTTTAGTATGGACAGTTATCGCCCTATATCTCTTCTAAATATGGACATTAAAATTTTGGCGAAAATTCTTGCTTACAGGTTGTCCAAAGTTATGGACAAACTGGTCAGCAGGGAACAAGTGGGTTTTATGGTGGGGAGATCACCCCAAGATCACCTGAGGAAACTATTACACCTTATCGCGAGGCCAGGAGTCCAAACCCAGCAGTACTGCCTCTTTGATGCCGAAAAGGCATTCGAAGAGTGTCCTGGGTTTACCTGTTTGCTACCTGTCGGCCTTGGTTTACCAGAGGTTTCTTTGAGGTGGGTGCAAATTTATATTCCTTTCCTCTGCTAGAGTTAAGTGCACGATATTGTCGCTAGTAATAAAGTTAGAGCGAGGCACGAGGCAAGATGTCTCTTGTCCCCGCTATTATTTAACTTTACCTAGAGCCATTCTGCACAGATTGGCAGGAAATCCTCTCATTAAAGGTATACAGGTGGGGGAAACCAACTATATACACTCGGTTTATGCTGATGATGTGTTACTACACATTGAAAATCCAGAGACTTCACTCCCGGCTATCTTGGACGAAATCAATTCTTTCTCCAAGGTATCCTACTATAAGTTAAATCGAGTAAAGACAAAGATCCTTCCATTAAATCATAATGTTATAAAGGCAGACCTGCTGACTTTTGGCTTTTGCTTGGAGGCAAAATCATTAACATACTTGGGTATCAACATTAGCACAAACCTGAGCATGATGATTAGGAACAATTTAGGCAGCCTAGTTCAAACCATATCGGGAGATTTGGACAGGTGGCGATTGCTCTCTTGTCACTTTGGGTGAGGTTGAATATCTTAAAATGAATATTTTGCTTAGATTATTATAACCCTGGGTATGCTTTTGGGGTGTACCTTTCGAGAAGGTGGTTTTCTAATTTACAGAGGATGTTTAATTCTTTCTATGGCAGGGGAAGAGTATCCGCAGATCTTATTCAAGCTGACAACCCCAAAGTTAAAGGGTGGCTTAGCTGCTCCTTCTCTTTCCTATATTATGCGGCATAGCACGCTTGTAATTGTGCCTTTGGAGTGATTGAGTAGGCACTGCCTGTTCACCTTAGTGGCTGGACATCGAGCATGGTCTAGCTAAGAGAGCAAAGAGCTCTTTACGGCCTTGCTATTTGTTTCCCATCAGCTACCCCTAAACCTCTGAAAATAACCTATGGATGGTCATTAAAAGGCATTTCAACAATTGCAACACTATATTGGGTCCAAATGGTATCTATCAGACAGCTAACCTATTTTGAAAACCCGCGATATTAAGGTGGGGTACTACTGGCTACGGCCTTTTGGCCCCAGATAAGTCACTTTACAGTCTTGGACTTCTGGGCGCATGGTAGCCCGCTACCCTTCGATCACTTGATGAAGTCTCATGGTGTTGCGGACCGAGATTTGTTTAAGTGGCTGCAACTTAGTAAGGCCCTAGCTCCGGTTTTCCCTCAGACGTCCCCAGCTGACTATGGGGTCAAGGATATCGACGCCCTTCTAGCTATAGCTGTATAACCGCACGCAGTTTCCAAAGTTTACAAGTTACTTCAGGATTGGGATCATAGGCTCCCCTCAGGGGTCTGTTACTACTGGTAAGGGAGTTAGGCATCCCGGACACTCCTGACCTTTGGAAAAGCTCTGTAGTACAATGTATAAAATGCATAAAACAAGATAGACTCAGGATGGTGCATTTCAACATAATGCATCATTTGTATCTAACTCCATCTCATCTATGTAGGCGTGGGTAAAGGACACGTCTTTGCTGGAAATGCAAGAAGGAGGACGCACTCTATATCATATGCTATGGTCATGTCCCTGTAATGCGGGACTTTGGAGTGCCATTACAGTCTCTAGACCCTATCCTTGGCTTAACTAATATGTTCACCCCTGAGACATGTTTGCTGTGTCTTTTCCAGCAGGCACCCCAAGATTAGAAAGGCACAAATGTCGCTTGTTTCAGCTGTGGCGAAATTGTTAATTTTAAGACACTGGTCGATGACAAGCCCCATCTTTGATGGAGGTACAAGAATGCACCTTAGCGCTGCAGTTGGAGAAACATATCACATATATGCAAGGCAGGCAGAAGTCATATATGTCACTCTGGAGCTCTTTAGAAACACTCCTTATGGCTTGGAAACCCGGCTCCTAGAATGCCTTTGGGTAGATAATTAAGGTGCTCCTTTCTTTCCATAACCTTGGGTGGGGGGGATGAGAGGGGGAAGGAGGATGTTTCATATTCCAACTGAAAGTGTGAAGTTAGCAATTGGGTGTTTTGTGTGACTCTATTCTGCACTTTCAGCTCAGTACTTCATCTTCTGTTTATGTGGTTGGGATGTATGTGAAAACAATAAAGATGATTAATTATAAAAAAAAAAACAGAATTATGCATTAAGCAGGTTAGCAAGAGGAAAAGGAAGAAGAGACCATTATGGTTTTCCAAAGAGGTAGCAAAGAAAGTGAAAGCCAAAAAGATTGCATTCAGGCAATACAAAAATACACAGGCAGAAGGGGATAGGGAGAAGTACCAGGAGAAACAAAGGGAGGCAGGGAAGTCAGTAAGGGAAGCCAAAGCTCAGACAGAAGAACACATTGCAAAATCAGTGGGTAGAGGGACAAACCTTTACAGGTACATAAGTGAAAAAAGAGAGGACAAAGAGAGGGATAGTGAGACTGAAGGGGAGGATGGGGCCACGTGGAGGATGACAACAGTAAAACTGACATATTGAACAGGTATTTCTGCTCAGTCTTTACTGAGGAAGAGGAGGGTAATGGGTCTGAAGGAGTACAAGGGTGAGAATGGTGCAGAAATGGACACAAAGTCCCTTTTTTTACACTAGAAAGGGTCCTGAAGGAACTGTAAGTAATAAGAGTTGATAAAGCAATAAATAGATGGCTGCACCCCAGGGTCCTTAAAGAACTAAGAGAGGTGGTGGCTGAACCTCTGGCTATCCTGTTTAGCGATCACTGGAAACAGGGAGGTACCCAAAGACTGGAGGACAGCAGATGTAGTCCCTTATACAAAAGTGGGAACAAAGAGGAAGAGGAAACTACAGACCAGTTAGCCTCACCTCGGTAGTGGGGAAGATCATGGAAGCACTACTGAAGGAGAGATTGGTGAACATCTGGTTGTCAATGGACTACAGGACCCAAGGCAGTATGGTTTCACCAGGGGAGGTCGCGTCAGACCAACCTCATTTAATTTTTGACTGGGTGACTAGGAGGTGGATCAGGGAGGCAGTGGACATGGCCTATCTGGACTTCAGCAAGGCCTTTGACACTGTGCCACATAGAAGACTATTACACAAACTGGGAATATGGGTGTGGGCAGGACAGTAGTGTGGTGGGTAGGTAACTGGCTGGGTGGCAGGACACAGAGGGTGGTGGTAAATGGCTGTCACTCCACAGAGGGAAGAGTGACCAGTGGGGTACCACAGGGATCAGTGCTGGGACCGGTCCTATTCAACATCTTCATCAGTGAGCTTATGCAGACCCAGAAGGCAGAAATTTCACTGTCAAGCTGATGACACAAAGCTCTGTAACAGAGTAGACACACCAGAGGGTGTAGACAGAATGAGAAGCAATCCGCAGAAACTTGAAGAATGGTCAGGGTTTGGCAGTTGAAATTCAATGCAAAGAAGTGTAAGATAATGCATATGGGGCACAAAAACCCTGGCACAATATATCAGTTGGGGGTGAGGACATAGCATGCACCAAGCAGGAAAGGGATCTTGGGGTTGTCATCTCTGATGACCTCAAGGTAGAAAACAGTGTGACAAGGCAGCAGGTAAAGCAAATAGGATGCTGGGATGTATAGGCAGGGCATCACCAGCAGGAAAAGGGAGGTCATAATTCCACTATACAAGACACTAGTGAGGCCCCACCTGGAGTACAGTGTACAGTTCTGAGACCATACTACGTAAGGACATAAGACAGGGTAGAGAAGGTTCAGAGGAGGGCAACAAAGATGATGCATGGATTGCATCACAAGTCCTATGAAGACAGGTTGAAGGAACTGAACATGTACTCCCTGGAGGAGAGGAGGGAGAGAGGGATATGATAGAGACATACAAGTATCTTACAGGGAGGAACAGGGTGCAGGAAAACACTATTTTTAAGCATAAAAGATGTTCCAGGACAAGAAGGCATGGGATGAAGTTGGAGGGAGGACGATTCAGAGGAAACATGAGAAAGAATTTCTTCACAGAACGGGTGGTGGACAAGTGGAACACCCTGCCAGAGGAAGTGGTGGGGGCTGAAACAATCATGGGATTTAAGAATGCATGGGATAGACATAAAGGAATTCTGGAGATCAGGGGTAAGGGGCAACAGACTTCTAGGAAAACAAACTGAACTTACAAGCTCAAATGGGCAGACTGGGTGGGCCATAGTCCCTTATCTGCCGACACTGTCTATGTATCTATGTATCTATGTACTATGGTTCTATAAAGAAGTAGTGAAGAAAGTTAGTACAAAAATGCAAGCATTTAGAAGGAAATTATAGACATGTCAGCCTAACTTCCTTTTTGGGTAAAGTAATGGAATGACTACTGAAGGAAAGGATTGGGGAGTACCTTGTGACCAGTGGATTACAGGGTCTGAGACACCACAGTTTCACAAAAGGAAGATCTTGACAGACAAACCTGATTGAGTTATTTGACTGGGTGACCAGGAAAGTGGATCAGGGCAGAGCACTGGATATGGCCTACCTGGATTTCAGTAAGGCCTTCAACACCATTCCACACAGATGACTTGTGAACAAGCTGGGCAGTCTAGGAGTGGGTCCAAATGTAGCAAAATGGGTAAGAAGTTGGCTAAGTTCAAATTCAAGTTTATTTCCTCAGGAAAGCTCCATTGAGCAAGCTCATTTACAAAGAGGTACTGACAAAGGCAAACGGCAAACAGCAGTTACATAATAAAACAGCAAAGACATTTTACAAGGAAGTCCTAACACAGACAAAACAGCAAAAATCAGTTACATTAGTTAAACAGTACAGACTCTAGATAAAAAATAATTAAGGAAACTAACATTTACCGTAACAGAAAGCATGAGACAAAAATGTTGGGAAACAGTAATTTACAGGTGACTGCACAGGGTTTGAAAGAAGAAGTGCAAGATAGTGACACAGCAAGAGTAAGCAAGGATCCCTGCCATACACCAAAAAGTGTTAGAACCCCAGTAGGGGTAATGATATAAGCTAATAATCCAATTAACTTTGGTAACAGTGGCAGTCATTTTTATAGGAGCAAGGGATAAGTGATTTTGCATCATTCAAGGAAACAAAATTTGAGAGCCTAAAGATGGCTTGGAGTGTGTTCCAGGCAGATGTTAGAGCATAACTAATTGCAGGTATAAGGATAAATAAGGACTCCGGGATTGAATCTGAGCCTGTGTGTCGGACAAAAGCCGAGGGACAGGGGATGCTGTCTAGGTGACTGCTGACAGCTTGTAGCTTGAATTACTGTTACTGCTCTTACAGAGTGTTGGAACCAGTATTGCTGAAGCGCTGAGACAAGGGATTGCACTTTTACTCTGACTGTTAACCTGCAGGACAGCCTGCTGTTTTAACTGGGGTGCAGTGAGAAATTGCAGTGCTCCCTTTGCTAGGAGCCAGTATATGGGGTGCATACCTGTGGTTAAGCAGGTGTTCTGCTTTGTTTTGTGGACCGCGACCCCTAGCCAAACTTCTGGGTCATGGCACATAAAAGAGGTGGGAGAGTGAGCGACATGAGCGCGCAGCTTCATGCACGGAGATGTGCACCAAGACCCACATGTCTCAGAGCTTGTTAATGCATGTTCAAGCAGGGACTGTGGGTCTGGGGGAGAAACTACTTTCAAGCCAGACATTTGGAAGTATACCCCAAATTGGGAATAGCGACTGAAACAGCAGGTACAGGGGTAGTGTAGGTGGATTGTGGTTCCACTATGGATGTAGTGAGCCCTACTGTGGCCTTATGGCTGGGTGAACTGGGGTGAAATGTAACGTTTGTACTAAATTTAGAATAGGTAACAACATAATACCAACAGCTTACACATGTGAACAATGCTGTGAGATAAAATATTTAAAAGTTAGAGTATTAGGACTGGAACTTTAATTAAAATGTTATCAAAAACAGGAAACAACAGAGGAACTACCACATGATAATAGGCAAGATACTGGGGATGCACAAAAAAGAAGTAGAAGTGTTTTGGATGTTGACTCTGATTGGAGGTACATTCTAATAATTGTACTAAGAAGAAAGGAAGGAGAGCAATGGATTTTCAGACATTGCCTAAAAATATAGTTAATTCACCACTAATTAGTATAAAACGCGGGGTAGAATGACTGGGAGTGACAAAGCAGAGGCCCAGGTGAATTATGGCCTACTGGGAGTAGAAGAAAGAGGCTCAGAGGAAATTAATAGCAATAATTTGAAGAATGCAGGTGATTGCTAAAATACTGAGAAAGAAAACCATGACAGCATGATGGAAGATCGTATACTTAACCAAAATGTTATACCACAAATACAGAATATGGAGAATAGACAGGATTATGACGTGGTATTAGAGGATTGTGTTGTGAATGGTAGGATACATGTCATCGGGGATCCTATAGTCAGGTTTACTGATGCCTACACAATGAAGGGACTGAAAGAAATAGTAACAAGTTCTTATCTGCCAGGGGCTACACTAGAAGATATTAACAATATGATTCCCAAAATGATCAAAAAAGGTGGGGATGTCCCACTTATATTAGTCCATGCTGGTACAAATGACCTATACAAAACCAGGGAAGATCAGATTGATCTTCAGCTCATGAATATTGAGAAAATGGTACAGAAGATAAACGCAAAAGTGGTTTTCTCAGAAATCCTACCAGTTCCTAAAGCTGGATTTTATATTAATCAAAAAATAAAAAGGAATAACAATTGGTTGAGAAGGTGGTGTACCACTAATGATATCACATGCATAGACACCTGGGAAGACTTTGACTTAAATACAACATATTTTGGAAAGGATGGTAGACATCTAAGTATTAAAGGTTCAAAGGCACTAGGATTAGCTTTTAGGAGATACATAGACACTCATTTAAACTAACCCCAGGGGAGGCAACGAACAGGGTATGAGGAACTCAAGTCAGGGAACCTGGACAGACACCTGATAATGTAATGAAGAATCTGGGAATAAATCTACTCCTCGTTAATGCAAGAAGTATTAAGGCCAAGGCCCCTAGAATTCTGCGGCCACAGAATTTTGTGCAGAACTTGTAATCTATCACAGAACTTCTGCGGTGCCGCAGAATTCACTCTTTTGGTGATTTTTTTATTAATATTTCAGTTTATCCATAGAATCTGGTTCCCTTCCCCTCTTTTTATATGTAAAACCCCCCTATATGCTCAGAATGTGATGTTATCATTGCTATATCATACATTAGCTAATGAAATGGCTGCTTTCTGCAACAGAAATGAACAGTCACTTATCTACCACAGCTCCCACTGCCAGAGACAGTGGCACAGCACATCATGCATGGTGATATTTGCTCAACCTGCACTACAGCCTAATACAGTTTTCAGTCTTACATTATTGCACTAGGGCTAACTTAAACAAAACCTTGTTAATAGCATAGACCTGTTAAGTCTACACCTCACTTTGTACAAACCTATTTGTGCCTTTAAGGTATAGAGATGCCATCTGAAATGAATAACTGGTAAAATGAATTTAACTGTCATTTTTAAGAAAAATAAAGTAATTATGAGCAGAAAAGTGGTTTATAATAATGTGTAGACCTGTTGAAAGAATAGACCTGTTAAATAAATAATTGCACTGTACACATTTTTTGCCAGGGTTATTGATTACATATTGTCATTGGTTGATAGAATCACCTAAAAGTTATGGAGAAATGTTGTGTGCAGGGACAGCTGTTGAGCCAGAGGGTAGCATGCTGTGTTTTCGTGCTGTCAAGTCAGGTTCAGAGATTAGCTCTGGGAGATGGCTGGGCAGCACAAGGATTGGTGGAACACATCACTGCTCAGAGCCTGGGAAGGTATGTTGCAGTGTTCTATCACATGGTGGACACATTGTGATGGGCTGAGAGTACTCAATCGTCTTCGTATGCATGTCATGGCCTGACAGTGTTACGCAGTGTGTCAGGGAAAACAAGTTGACATGAAAAATGAGTTTTGCAATAACTCCTCTATTCCATTTCCAATGGGACCTGTATGAATGAGGATGCAAGTTGATGGAAATTAAAAAAATAAATATATATATATATATATATACACATATATATATAATACATATATACAGACACACACACGCATATACAGTATCTCTGTCTCTCACCACACACACAGGCACACACAGACACACACATATTTGTATGTATGTTACAGATTGCATATAAATATGTAAGTGATACACAGTGGGAACCTCATGAGTGGTGTAGAAAGCACAAACAAATACATAAGTGGTAGACAGTGGAAACCTCTTAGTGGGATAGATAGCATGCATACAGAAATGCCTTATTTATCACATAAGCTCCCCTCTGCATATGTTATTTATGCAACAGGCTAGGACCTTAAGGGAGAGAAATTTGTTTTGCCTTTTTAGGCATAACATTATTTTTATAAGTCTGTTATTTTTTGAACTAGTGTTACTGTGCTTTCCACCATTCTGATTGCTATAACCACTGCCATGAAAGTGAAGTCAGGATGACAAGCTGACACTGTGATGTGGTAGTTTGTTAGTGCCGCAGAACTTCCGCAGAAATTACAAACCACCGCCTCAGAAGTTCTGCGGCAAATGGTAGTCTTGCCACAGAACTTGGTCCCACTGTGCTGCAGAAAAGTAGGGGCCCTAATTAAGGCCAAGATTGATGAGCTTAGATATGTACTCACATGTGACAATATAGATATTTGTGGGTGGAAGAAAACCTGGCTCAGGAAGGATGACTGGATAGACAAAATAGACAGTCATGATTTTTATCATAAACATACGATACAGAAGGTGGGAGGCGTAGTGGGGGTAAATATATCATCACACCTAAAGGCAAAAATTATTCATCCAGATACACACTGTGGGGGGGGGGCCAGTTGAACAGCTATGGCTTAGTTTCTGGACAGGAAAAAAAATATTAAATTAGGATTGTGTTATAGGACACCTAATTTGAATGAATCAGATAACAATGCTGTCATGGATTTTCTCAATGGTGAACTGACTGCAGACAACATTATCATAAAGAGAGATTTCAATTTCCCTTGGATATGTTGGGAGCCCCTGACAGGGGAAGTGACTTTTGAAGAAAGGTTCCTGGAAATACGTGAAACTGTCTAACCCAGGTGGTCAGAGACAAAACAAGAAAACAGAGTTTATTGGATTTAGTCCTAAGTAATATGGAAGGAGCAATAAAAATGTTGAAGTGATAGAACCACTGGGAAGTAGTGTCCATAACATGGTTAAAGCTACGTTAGTCGAGGGCCCCCAGCATAATGCAGGAAAAAGCAACCATTAGGAATCACAATAAAGCAGATTATACAAAAATTAAGGAGATAATAGGATTGTATAACTGGGATTCACTAGAAGGGACGTCATTAGAACAAGCTTGGGAAATAGTCAATGGTGTCTTGCAAACATGTATTCATAATCATGTTCCAATAATCAAAAAATACAATAGGAGGGGAAGAGTTCCAAAATGGATGAACCATGCAATCCGTAGGCTGATAAATAAGAAAAACAGGGTTTACAAGAAATTAACGAAGCATCCATCTACTGCCAGCCTGTCTACATATAGAACTCTGGTCAAAAATACTAAACTGGCTTTAAAAAGAGGGAAAGCCAATGTTGAACTGCTCTGGCATCATCAAAAGAAAACAGCCTAAAGGAATTTTATAATGACATAGGAAGTCTAAAAATAATCACAGTCAGATAACTGTATTAAGGGATCATGAAAATCAGGCTGAGGATGAGCAGGGTATAGCAAACATGTTCAGTTCATATTTCCAAAGTGATTATTCTAGGGAGGATAACTGTATCGAGGAAGTTTGGATACAAACAACAGAAAAAATACAGATCCCAGTTATTACTGCAGATCTAGTCAGTACTAGGTTGTTGAAACTAATGAGATATAAATGAGAAGGGCTAGACTGCTATCACCCAGAATTCTTGATGGAAACAGTGGATGATATTTCTATTCCACTCACAATGATATTCAATAAATCATTGCAACAGAGTAAAGTTTTGGATGAATGGAAGGTGGCTCACATTACACCCATTTTTAAAAAGGGGGATAGGATGAGAACAGAGAATTACTGTCCTAGAAATATCACATTCATTGTGGGTAAAGTGATGGAAAGCTTTATAAACTAATTTTTGGAAAACAACTTAAAAACACTGAACCACTTGGACATTTTCCGGCACTGCTTTTTGAGTGGGAGGTCATGTACCACTAACCTGTTACACTTCTTCGAGCCTGTGAGTCAAGCATTGGATATAGGTCTCCCAGTCAATGTTGTATACTTGGATAATAAAAAGGCCTTTGACTCAGTTTCCCATACTATGTTGTTAAAGACACTCTAACAATTAGGGGTGGACTTCTATCTTTATAATTGGAAGACAGCTTGGTTGTGTAACAGGCAGCAGAGGGTGAAGATGAGGGGCTATTTGTCGTATGAGGCACGGATGACCAGCGGGGTGCCCCAAGGGTCTGTGTTGGAGCCAAAATTGATTAATATCATGGTCTCCAGTATGCAAGTATCTGAAGATGTTTGGATGTGCAAATATGCGGACGATTCTAAAGTTGGGAAAATAGTGAATAACAATGAGGCTATCATAAAGTTATAGAAACAGCTTTGCCACCTTGAAAACTGGGCTGAAGTACATAAGTTGGGGTTTAATATCACTAAATGTAAGGTTTTACATTTTGGTCACAACAAAGTTAGAGCACAGTACACACTGAAGTCATATATAATTGAAGTATCAGAAACTGAAAGTGATCTGTGGATAGTTATAACTGACAGACTGAGTTTTAATAAACATAGTAAGAACTGTGTTAACAGGGCAGATAAGATTATTGGCAATCTGTTATGCAACATCATAAGTCAAGAGAAAGAGGTTCTTGTGCCATTGTATAAATATCTGGTAAGGCCTATCCTGGAGAATGGTGCCCCTTTTAGCTCAGTACAGAGTATTGGGGGGAGTAAAAGAGTAGAGTGAGTACAAAGAATGTTCACCAAGGAAGTAAGATCAGAAAACAAACAGGATTATGATGCTAGACTAGCAAATCTGGGTTTATATTCCATGGCATATAGAAGGCTAAGGGGAGATTTATGTTATGTTTATAAAGCAACAAGGGATGATATAGCTTGTGAAATGGCAGGTTTAGTTTGGAAAGAAGATATAGCGAGGTGTGCAAGTGTTCATGATAAACAATTAAAAGGTGAGAAATACAGAACTAGCAGAAGAGGACGATGGTTTAGCCAGAGGGTGGTAAACATCTGGAATGGACTTCCAGATGAAGTGGTGGAAGCAGGCACCTCGGAGTCTTTTAAAAATGGTTTGGATAGGCACATGGGTGATAAAAGATGGAGTTATGACAAATAGACAGTAACAGGTCCTCATATGGCTTTTCTAGCTTATGGATCTGAACACACCCACTATGAACCTATGAATCTATGCAGCTTTTCCAAAACAGGTGTGAAATCTTGGTACGTCTAATAAAGTAAAGGATTTTTTTCTTAAGGAGTAATGGCTATGGGAGTGATGGAATAGGGACAAAATGTATGAGGGGAATTTATTAAGCATTGCTTTGTATACCAAATGCAACTGCAATTTCCTTCTGGAGGCAAGCGATATTCAACCCACTGCAGAATAAATTGAGCAGTAGTGGGTCCTGGAGGGGGCATTTAGAATGAACTGAATAGCTTTGTGAAAGAGAACATCCAATTTACGAAGGTGAGGAGCTGAGTTTTTAGTGTATAAAATACCCGTATAGTCCAAGAGAAAAACAAAGGTAGCTTGTACTAACCTTTTCCTTATGACTGTGGGGAAAAGGGATTTATTTCTAAAAAATAATTCTACTCAAACTTTCAGTTTTTTATGAGTGTATTAATGTGGACAGTGAAGGAGAGGTGACTATCAAGCCAAAGACCCAGGTACTTATATTTGTCCACTGCTTCCAAGGTATCCCCTATCAATGTTGTGATAGATAATGTGCCCTGCCTTGATTGTGAAGGAGAAGACAGGAGGGATGCGAAGCACATAACCTTAGTTTTATTTTGCATTTAGCAAATGTTTAGAATTAATAAGGTTACATTGCAGCTGATTAAAATCTGATTGAAGTGTGGTGCCGATTTCTTCTAGAGAAGATTTTGAGATGTAGAAGACAGTATCTTCAACAAAAAAAATGACGTTTTGCAGATTGACTACTATCATTTAAGTTTGATATCAATAGTGCAAAGAAGGGAGCTTAAAATAGATTCCCTGAGGTACTTCTCTCAGGAGATGTAAGGGAGAAGATAGGAGCCCATCTACTTTAATGCATTGAACATGGCCTGTGAGATAGCTAGCAAACCAATGTACTGAAGGATTGCTTAGCTTGTGTGCTTTCAGTTTTGCTAGTAAAAGGCTATGGTCGACCGTTTTGAATGCTTTGCTTAAGTCCAGGAAAACAGCTCCAATGAAGAGCTTGTGATCAACGGCAGTGAGCCAATCATCAGTCACTTTGGCCAGGACAGAGACTGTACCATGATTTTTTGAAAACCTGGTTGAAGCGGGTTTAGTAGCTCCATCTTTTCTAGAAAGTCCCTAATTTGCATATTAATTAATTTTTCTAGTAACTTAGATGGTATAGGCAAAATACAGATGAGCCTATAGTTGTTTGGGTCTGAGGGGTTCCCTGATTTAAACAAGGGCGTATATGGGCTGCTTTTCATAGAGAAGGGGCAGTGCCAGAAGTGATTTACATGTTAAAGAGATGAGTTATGGGGGCTGTTAAGAAGAGTAAACTGGCCTGCGGAAAAAGGGGTCAATCCCATCAGCTCCTGTGCTCTTTTTGATATCCAGCATTGCTAATATATCCTCGACCTGCTTGAAGCTTATCGGGGAGAGCCAGAAAGAATTCAATGTTTGCAGGCTGACCTGAACATCCTCTGACAAGGAGCCATTCATGAGCTTTGTGGCCGGAGACAAGTCAAAAGTTAATCTGGCTGTAACAAAGTGGGCATTTTGTTTTTCGAGATGTGAGTACCTTAGGAAGTAATTTTATTTGGAATTGCAGTCGGAGATCTATGACCTTTGACAGTTTTAATGGTTTGCACATTTTTGATGGGTTACCTTTGGCCTCTTCTAACGCATTCATATAATAATTAACTTTAGCTGTTCAAATAAGTTTAGTGCAGGTATTTCTTGCCATTCTGAAGTCTACCCATTCCCGGCTGGCTTTAGTGGATCTCACTGTAGCCCAAAGTTTATCTTGTGCGGCTCTTTTTAGGTCAGCAGTGAATCATGATTGGGAAGCATTTTTACTCTAGTTTTTATGAAAGGAGCATGTTTGTTTATTATTGTTAGAAATAATGAGTTGACAATGTCAGCTGTCTCGTTGATTGAGGGGGTTAGATAAAAAGGTTGCCAACTTACTTGCCTAAGATCAGTTAAATAGCCATCCAGTTTAAATTTGCAGAAACTGCGTTAGTCATAAATTTAGATATACTGAAATGCCTTTCCAGTTTCCTGACCACAATATTATGATCACTGGAGTAATTGAAAAATATTGCAGTACAAGTGAATTTGTGTGGTCTGTTTGTTAACATGAGATCTAATGTTGTGCTGTTGGTAGGATTTTTAGTGTTGGGCCTGGTTGGTTAGGAGGTTAGTTGGGAAAGTCCTAATTCTTCACAGATGTCCCTGAGGCAATAAGATCTATGGCTTAGCCAGTCCAAACTGAGATCCCTGAGAATAATTGTTTTGTTAGAATTAGAGTCAATACAATTTCAAATAGTATGGAGAAGCTCCAAACCTCCAGATGGTGGTCTGTAACAACCAATTATATTGATCACTTCAACAGATGATAAAAATATTTTTAGGGCTATACACTCAAATTCCTTTGGTTTAGATTCAGCAAATAGTTCTGAGACAGAATATTTTTCACTGATATACATGTAACCACACTGCCACCCCTTGTTGGTCTGTCTATCTGGAAGGTATTGAAGGACAATAATGCCACCTGCTGATCAGGGATATAAACCTGCAGCTAAATTTCTGTAACTACCAAGATGTTGGGGTTGGTGTGGGATGCCCAAGCTTTCACCACATCTAACTTTTTTTGAAGGCTACACAGATTCATATGCATTATTTTTTAAGCCAGTAGCTGTTCCAAAATCTGAGGGGGAAGTAAGGGAGGTTAGAGAGATAGAACCTGGGGTGCCTTTTACATTCCCTGAGCAAATGAGTAATACAATAATGAGCATCTTAATCATGTACCCCAGATTAATGTATTCTTTTTTAAAATGTGGTGATGAATGGGGAGGCACTTTTGTAATGGAATAATGAAAAGGCATTGTATGTAGGTAAAAAAGTGTAAATGCACTAAGGGAGAGGGATAGTGTAGGTTCGAATAAGGCAGAAAGAGGGATTGGCTGAATGTAGCATGCAGAGTGTGAGATGGTTACGTAGCAGGAGATTGCTGGGGGGGATTTATGTGCACTGGGCCATTATGCTAAGCAACATGAGTCAGAGGGTGGTGGTAAATGGTATTCACTCTGAAGAATGCAAGGTGACCAGTGGGGTACCACAGGGGTCAGTACTAGGCCTGGTCCTCTGGAAGGGAATGTATTCCTGTTCATGGAATACTCAAAAATCTGCAACAGAGTAGATACACCGGGTGTGTGTGTAAAAAATGAGGGACATTCTGACGATCTGAAAAAGCTGAAAGACAGATCAAGTGTTTGGCAACTGGATTTCAATGCAAAACAGTGCAAAATCATTCACTTGGGGCACAGCAACCCAGAGACAATGTATCAATTGGGTGGGAAGGTATTGGCAACCACAGAACAGGAAACGGACTTGGGACTGCTCACCCTATCGATGCAACAACAATTTTGTTGACACCAATATGGCTGAAGGCTTTCCACCACCTGGCAATATGGTGCCAGGCACTGTGGCTCCTGGAACTATAGCACCAAAGAACCATCCCTTGAAGCAGTCTTTTTTTTGTGGGGTGCTCTATACCCCCAGTAACTAAATATGCCTCCTCTGGGGTGTTTATGCCCCAGAAGGAGTTATCTAGATTTAGTAGTTGCTGTATTGGTCCATGCAAGAATAGATCCAGAAGCAAATGATTTGATACCTTTTAATGGACCAACATAAATGTAACAACAAGAACAAAGTGCTCTAGCATTCAGACCAACCAGTCCTTCTTCAGAAGCTCATGGCAGTTGTTTAGAAAATACAATACTTGTAACAGCTAGATAATGCAGAGAAAAACAGAAAAAATTCCCCATTGATTTAAAATGCTCACAAAAAAAAAAACAGAAGATGATGTCAGAGAAGTTTAACAGCACAATACTGATTTCAGCCAGAAAAACCCTTGGGTCAGATGTGCTTGGTGGAACACACATACAAAGAATCCTACTGCATATAAATTTAAATGACATAAGATAACACTACTGAAGAAGATAACTCCTAAATCAAGCTATGAGTGTCACAGTAAGTATAAGGATGTGATTACTGAAAGGCAACCCCCAACCAGATTAAATACAAACTAAGATTGTTATAGGGCTCTTGAAATTTCAATGTTAGCATTATAGACAAGAATTTACCAGTAAAGTTGTCTTAAAAACATCAGTGAACACTGTGTGATGTGTAAAACCTAGCTGGACCTATCACCCAGCTGTATTCTCAAGCTAGATATAAGGCCCAAGAAATTTCAAAAACCTCAAGACTATATAAATGATAATTTAAATATAAATTGATAATATTAGTGTCAAACAAAAAACTCTAGTCGAGGAACCTCAAGGAATTAAGACCATGTAGCCTGATATGTACTGGTGTCAATATATACTGAGAATGTAGCAACTTGATGTACCACAGCTGTCTAAGGAATCTGAAAAAGAGTTAAAAATGTAATTTCTTTCCTCCTCTTCATGCAAACAATACAACCTAACCCACCCCACATCACAATAATGTGGATGGGGGAGATACATAGCTTAAAGGAGATATTGTCTCTCTCCCCCCCTTTCTCTCTCTCTCTCTCTCTCTCCCCACAGACACACACACACACACACACACACACACACACACACACACACACTCTCTCTCTCCTAGTGAACCTATATTAACTTCAGTCACTGCAATTGTTCCCCAAAGGAATTCAACTTGTCATGAAATCCTGAGTAAAAGGGCTTATGTCTCCTAATATCTACAGAGTAAAAACGTAACACTATTTAACCGTACTACTATCTGCAAAATAACATTTCCAAGGATACTAGATAGAACTACCATGAAATAAACCTGCCACCCTCCCCAAGATAAGGTAACTAGAAGTAAATATAAAGTATATGTGTAAGACCAGTGAATGAGTATTTTAAACTAATGGGGATTTTTTTCTGTTTTTCTCTGCATTGTCTAGCTGTTATAAGTATTGTATTTTCAAAACAACTGCCATGAACTTCTGAAGAAGGACTGGTTGGTCCGAAAGCTAGAGCACTTTGTTCTTGTTGTTACATCTATGTTGGTCCATTAAAAGGTCTCAAATCATTTGCTTCTGGATCCAGAAGGAGTTAGAAATTCTGTTGTTACAAAGGGCGACATGAGTGAGGGGTGATCTAAAATCAAGATCGGGCCAGTCACTCTTGCCCTTGTTGCTGCACTGTAAGTGCAGCGGCAAAATTAAGTTGCTGAGCTAATGGTATGCCCTTTGGGGATAATCATTTCTGATGACCTGAATGTAGCAAAGCAGTGTGATAAGGCAGTGGGGAAAGCTAGCAGAATGCTCAGTTGCATAAGGAGGGGTATCACTGACAGAAAGAGAGAGGTAGTGTTACCACTGCAAAGATCAATGGTTAGGCCCTACCTTGAGTACTGTGCCCAATTCTGGAGGCCCAGTCTCTGGAAGGACATAGATAGGGTGGAGGTGGTACAGAAGAAGGCAACCAACATGGTGCAGGGGCTGCATCAAAAGTCCTATAAGAATAGTCTCAAGGAATTTATCATGTACTCTTTAGAGGAAAGGAGGGGAAGGGAGGGCATGATAGAAACATTCTAATTTACAGGTATTAATAAGGTACAATGAAGGTAGCATTTTACATAGAAAAAGATGCTCAAGGAGAAGGGGTCATGCTATGACGCTGGAGGGGGGAGACTCAGAGGAAATGTGAGGAAATACTTCTTTACAGAAATGGTGGTGGCCGCCTGGAACAGCCTCACAGTGGATGTGGTCGGTGCTAAAATGGTAACTGGATTCAAGCATGCATGTGATAAGCACAAGGTGACCTTATAAATAAGCTGGGGTGGGGAGAGCAGAGACTGAGTAGAGTCTGCAGTGGAACTGTAGGTAGGGAAAATAGGGCAGACTAGATGGGCAAAGAGGCCCTTATCTGCTGACAACTTCTATGTTTTTACATTTCTATGTTATCCCCAAGCAAAAGAAAAAAATATTAGGGGTTTGGGTCTCCAGAGTCTTGGTGAATCAGTGGTGGGATCTTCCTTCAGATTATCAACCCTATTGCTCACCCCCCTGCCCATAGCCTCCAATCAGAAGCACAAAGTGCAGCTTCAAGCCACTGCCTCATTCATAGTGATACACTTTTCAAAGAGAGAGAAGTACGTATCACCACATGTTGCCAACACAATTTGTTGTAGCTTTCTTTAAGCAGGGCCTGCAGGAGATCATGTGTGACTTTGTTTGCTCATGGAATGGGAAGAGCATTAAAGCTGACAACCCCATGCTAAAGTGCCCAGACCAGATGGATACCCCACTAAATTTTTTAAAGCCTGTAAAGATGAATGTGTAGCCTTGCTAGTGAATGTAGTTAATACTATATTGAGAGGGAGCAGCAGTACTACCCCATGGAAGCAATCACAAATCTCAGTTCTGTTAAAACTGGGGAAAGACCTCTCAGACTGTGGTTCCTACCATCCAGTTTTCTTATTAAACACCCACTTTAAAATTTTCACTGGTATTCTTGCCCACAGACTTCAGATTTATATCTCTGATTTGGTCCATCACAATCAAACTGTGTTTTATTAAGGGCAGATTCTTACAGGATAATATTCATCGCTTTCTTTCTTAACACAGCCAAAGGAAAAAGACAGCCTTCCAGCTCACCATTAGTATGGATGCTGAGAAGGCCTTCAATAGAGTTGATTTTTGTTTTCTTTAACAAACATTAGCTAAATTTAATTTGGGTGAACATTTTGTGAATGCTATTTCTGCCCTCTGTGACAGCCCTGAGGCCACAGGATGGGTAAAAGGCCATCTTTCAAAGTGCTTTCGACTGGGGAGAGTGATGTGACAAGGATGCCCATTCTCCCCACTGTTGTTTGCACTTAGTCTTAAACCCCTAGCAATAAGCATTTGTCAACATCCACAGATTAATGGGGTTATGGCAGGTGTCCACGAGCAGGAGATTGTGTTATACATGGATGATACTCTATTCTTTTTGGGAGATCCAGTGTCATCCCTCCCTTTCTCATTCAAGACTGACTCACTTTGGTTTCCTAGCAGGTTATAAGATTATCCTAACTAAATCTGAGGCCATGATTCTCAGTGTCTCCCCTCCCCCAGGTTTTAGGACCCATTTTCTTTTCTCCTAGGCCACTTGAAACAACTTTCGCTATTTGGGCATCAACATTTCAGCAGACACTACTCAGCTATTCCCAGATAACTATCACTCTTTGCTTAACTCCATTAAGAAAGTTATTGCCAGATGGGAACTGCTATCCCTAACCCTATATGACTGTATCCAAACTATAAAAATGAATATTTTCCCCCATTTGCTCTTTTTGTTTCAGATCCTCCCAATACTGTTCCCAAAATCATATTGGAATGACCTGTTGAAGGAATTTTAGAAATCCATGTGGTTGGGGAAATGCCCCAGAGTTTTCTAACAGCTCCTGTGTATTTCCAAGGAACAGAGCGAACTGGGCCTCCCTGATCTCCATATGTATTACTTCCCAGCTCAGTAAGCCTTTTTAAGCACTTGGGCCAAACAGCATTTGGAAGCAGGCTGGTATCAGATAGAGAAAGCAGACTTACCCAGTTTGCTATTGTGTACCATCCCTACTGGTGTTCTTCCCCACCATATCTTACATGAAATTTGCAATCCATAGACTAAACACACAGTTAAAATTTTGTTTAAACTGTGCTGACTGACAGGTACTCCAAACACTTTGGGTCCCTTAATGCTTATTAGACATCACATTGACTTTCTTCTGCCTCAACTTGATGTGGGTTTTAGGTACTGGGAAGCTCGAGGACTTACCAGATTTGCACAGCTCATTACTGGAGACCACTATTTATCTGTCCAAGAACTTCAACATAAATACCAGCTCTGCCGAGAAGACCACTACTGCTTCTTATAAACTAGGCATCATATTATGCAACAACTGCATCTGTCCCAAATAATGAGACCCCAATCCAGGGTGCAGGAGTATTTTTATTGGTTTGTCATTCTGAATATTAAATTCTGACCAATTTTGTGTCTTTGTAAACTACTCACCAAATCAGAATCCCCCCCTTCCCCATGCAGCTCATGGGAAATAGGCCTTCCTATCACCCAATAACATTGGGAATGCAGACTACAGAAGGGTTGGGCACTTACAGATTTGCCCATATGGCGTGAATTTAACTGGAAAGTTTACATAAGAAATATTTGTACCCCAACAATCACGAAACACTAGGGTGCCACACACTGTGACGTTTGTTGGAGGAAATGTGGGGGAACCAGCTCACATTTCCATATTTTCTGGGACTGTCCAGTTATCCTTCCTTTCTGGCAGGTGGTTCATGATTGCCTGCAACAAATGTTTAACATTCAGATCCCCTTCACCATTACAAACTTTGTTTTGGGCTTCCCAGATCTCCTGTGAGGCTTGACAGACAAGATTAAGCTGTGTTGGATACTGCATATGGCTGCACTTCAGTGTCTGAAACTGAATTGGTTATCCAGCAAGCCCCCCACACTGGACCAGTGGAAGTGAAAGGTCTCTGAGATCGAGGCAATGGAGCATATAACAGCTATACTTAGACTCAGGTTGCCTTGTTTTTTGGACCATTGGTAACTTTGGTACCAGTCAGGTATTCCTGACACTTCTGCACCATAGCATGTCTCTTTCCATTTTGGAATCGTGCTTCCACAGCTGAATGAAATGAATTGTGAAGCCCCTTGCTGATATCCTGTTCCATTTGTACCCTTTTAATGTACTCCTTACCCTCTTACCCTCTTGCTATTGCAATGGCTTGTACACCAATTTTAATATTGGCTTTATTTTTCCTATTTTTAATAACTTTGACTAATACTAACCATATTGCTATTCATAATAGACTTAGTTCATCTTGTCAAATTTGGTCTTGGAGGGCAGGTCTGTGTATTGTGTGTTCTGTTATTTATGGTTCATCCTTTTTTGTTATTTCACATGACGTGTTAATGTGGTTACAGCTTTCTGAAGTTTCCTGTTTAGTCAGCTCTTTATTGTTAGCCAGGAGATATTCTCTTTTCCTCCTACTTATCCTGTTACCTATTTAATTTGTTTATCATTAACCTTTACAGTTATACCCTGGCTATGTCCTATTTCTATCATGTCTCCCCTCTCCCTCCTTTCCTCAAGGGTATACATATTAAGCTCCTTTAGCCTCTCCTCGTACGGCTTCTCTTGCAGACCCTGCACCATTTTAGTTGCCCTCCTCTGAACTGCCTCCATCCTGTATATGTCCTTGTGGAGATGGGGTCTCCAGAACTGGATGCAGTACTCCACATGGGGTCTCACCAACTGTCTGTACAGGGAAATAACAACTTCCTGTTTTCTGCTGGTGATGCCTCTCCCTATACATCCCAGTATCCAACCAGCCCTCCCTACTGCCTTCTCACATTGCTTGCCAACTTTAAGGTCATCTGATATGATTACCCCCAGGTCCCTTTCCATTTTTGTTGATGTTACTACCTCCCTCCCCATTGTGTAATCTTCCCCTGGGTTTTTGTTTCCCAAGTGCATTACTTTGCACTTCTTTGCATTGAATCCAAGCTGCCATACTTCTGACCATTCCTCCAACCTTGCCAAGTCCCGTCTCATCCTTTCCATGCCTCCTTATGTATAAACCCTGTTGCAGATCTTTGTGTCATCTGCAAAGAGGCATACTTTTCCTTCCAGTCCCTCTGCAATGTCACTTATCAAGACATTAAAAAGGACTTGACCCAGTACTGAACCCTGTGGTACCCTACTAGTAACCCTCTTTCTTCAGAGTGGACTCCATTTATAATTACTTTCTGTGTCCTGTTGTTCAGTCAATGTTTTACCCAGGCTACCACCCTGGGACCCAATCCAAGGCTGGCTAATTTGACTACTAGTCTTTTGTATGGTACTGTGTCAAATGCCTTGCTAAAGTCTAGGTAGGCCATGTCCATAGCCCCTTCCTGGTCTACTACTTTGGTCACCCAGTTAAAGAAATCTATTAGATTCATCTGACATGACTTTCCCACTGTAAACCCATGCTGCCTTGGGTCCTGGGCCCTACTGGCCTCTAGGTACTCAACAATTCTTTCCTTCAGAAGTGATTCCTCTACCACAGAGGTCAAACTGACAGATCTGTAGTTTGCTGCCTCTGTCTTGCTCCCACTTTTGTGAAGGGGAATCACATTAGCCTTCTTCCAGTCCTCAGGTACCACATCATCCTCCCATGATTTGCTATAAAGGGTAGTCAGTGGTGTGATTAATTCTCTGTTTAATTCTTTTAGAATCCTGGGGTGAATTCCACCTGGCCCCATTGCTTTGTCCACTTTCAGTTTTAGGAGTTCTTGCAGAACCATTTCTTCTGTGAAAGGACTGGGATTGACCCCCCTCTCCAGAGTGCTTCTGTTAACTGTATTAGGCACCTCCCCCACTTTCTCTTTTGTGAATACTGAACAGAAGTATTCATTCAGTATCCCTGCTTTTTCACTGTCACTCTCTGCCCACCCACCATCCATTCTATTCAGCCTCACTATCCCTCCCTTTGTCTTTCTACACTCCCTGATATACCTATAAAAGGTTTTATCCCCTTCTTAACGAGTTGGCTATCTTTTCCTCAGTTTGTTGCCTTTGCTATTCTGACAACCCTCCTGCTTCCTTCTGCCTTAACTGGTACAGTTCTCTGTCCTGCTCCTTCTGTGTTTCCTTATACTTCCTAAATGCTATCTTTTTCTCCCTAACCTTCACTGCCACTTCTTTTGAGAACCATAGTGACTTTTTCTTTCATTTTGATTTGTTTATTTGCTTCACACAAATGCTTTTTGCCTCTGCGATGGCAGTTTTGATATTTCTCCATTGTTGCTCCACCCCTCCTTCTAGCCTGTGTACTAGTGCTTTTCTAAGGCACTCTCCCATCTTGCCAAAGTCAGCCCTCCTGAAGTCCAGAACCCTCACTTTTGTATGGCTTGACTCTGTAGCTGAGTTTATCGTGAACCACGCTGTTTGGTGGTCACTTTTTCCCAAAAGGCTACCCACTTCTAGATCTAAGATCCCCTCACTGTCCCCATTTGAGAGTATGAGGTCTAAGATTGCTCCCTCATGAGTAAGTTCCAAATCTAGCTGTCTGAGGCATGCCACCTAAAGGTCATCAAGAATGGCCTTGCTTTTGGATGTGGCTGCAGCAAAGGTGCTCCAGTTAACATCTGGCATATTAAGGACCCCCATCAACAGTAACTCCCCTTTCTCTGCCATCCTAAGTATGCCTTCTATCATATCTTTGTCCATTCCCTCGCCCTGACATGGGGGTCTGTATACAACCCCTGTTCAGATTGTGCTTCCATTACCAGTCTCTAAGGTGACCCACAGTGCCTCCTCTCCTCCCTGTTTACTCTTTAGTTCAGTTGCTTTTATCCCTTCCCTTACATAGAGAGCTACTCCCCCCTTCTGCCCTCCCTGTCTCTCCTGTAGGTTGTGTACCCTGGTATGTTAACATCCCAGTAATGGTTCTCTGTGTACCATGTTTCTGAGACTGCTACAATATCCAGGCATCCCTCTTCCATTAAGGCCACCAGTTCAGGGAGCTTGTTGCCCAGACTATGGGTGTTGGTACTCATTACCCTCCATTTCTTGATGACCTTACCCCTTTTTGCCACATCCCTGTCCTTATTGCATTTGTCACTTTCACCATTTACCCCTGTGCTTCTCCCTATTGACATCTCTATGTTGGTGTCTACCTCACTTAGTACCCTAATTTTTTGGGGGGCGGCTAGGATTTCCCTGCTCCTTTCCAGTGCCTCCCCTCTGGCTAGTTTAATTGCTTGCCAAAGAAGTATTTAAACCTATCATCTAGGATCCTGGTTCCCCTCCTGGACAGTTGCAGACCATCACACCAGTATAGGCCTGCATCCATCCAAATGGACCCCAGTCCCCAGTGAAGCCAAATCCCTGAGCTCTGCACCAGTTTTTCAACAACTGATTGAAACCCATGTTGTGGAGCACCCTAGGCTCATCTGTGCCATAGACAGGCAGCAACTCTGAGAAGGTTACCGTGTGTGCTATTTGTCTAAGGCCCCTTCCCATCTCCACAAATGCTTCTTGCACTTCTCTAATCCCTTTCTTAGCCAGGTCATTTGTCCCTGGGTGGACAATGACATCTAGTTCCCTCCCCTGTGCAGTTGCTCCTGTGATCCTGAGGATTCGCTCCCTGTCCCTCCAAGCCATGGTGCCAGACAGGCACATGACCTCTCTCTCCCCTTCTTCCCCCAGTTCTTCCTTCCTCACAATGGAGTCCCCCACCAGGAGTTGTTTCCTTCTCCTGTGGAGTCCCATGCCACCCACCTGTGGGTCTTCTTTGTGGAGGTTCCCAGCATCCTCCTTGGTCTCCACTGTGGGTGCCTCCATAGAGGAACCACACTTTTCCAGAACAGCATAGAAATTATGGAGAGGTACAACTAGAGGGATGCACCTCTGTTCCACCACCCTCACCCTCCCTGAGTCCACTGTGGTTCAACCACTCCTCTTTCTTGGCAACTTCTGAGGCAATGGCAGTGACTCTGGTGGTCCCTGGGTGGGAGAGGAGATCCCACAAATCCTGGCCAACTCAGCCTAGAGATGAGCAACCTCCTCCCTCAGCCCAGAGAGGTGCCTGCAGATGGGACTACACTGCATCCTCTAGAATGTCTCTCGGAAGACTGCTGTTCCACAGCCACTGCACTGCACCACTCCCATCATGTCTTTTTTCTGGCCCCCTAACTGTTGTTTGGAATACTTACTCTTTCCTCCGTTTTTTTATTTTCTTTCTTTTTCTTTTTTTCTTCTCCTACTTACTTACTGGCTCTGTGACCTTTTAGCTGCTGATCTTCCTGTTCTAAGACAAGAAGTTCCTATATTTCTCAGTAGCCTCCTTACTTGCTCAGAGTCAGACCTCCAGCAGCTAGGGGGGTTGGAGAGCACAATGCCACCCAACTGATACCTTGTCTAAGGGATCTAAATCATGAGCAAATATTTTATATCATATCTCTCTAGATGAAGACTTTGGGGAAGCAGATATATTGCATTACATTATATTATATTATATTATATTATATTATATTATATTATATTATATTATTTTATATTATATAAACTTGAGTTTCCTGACAAAAAAGAGTTGGCAACCCCAAGGAAACCCCACCACTGATTCACCAAGACTCTGGAGATCCTAAACCCTAATGTTTTTTTCCTGTTGCTGCTTCGGGGAGGGGGGTTAGGGCTGGAAGCCCTAACACCACATTTCCCTAATTGTGTGGCATTACATTACCCTAAATCGTGCATTTATAAGGTTTTTCTGCAAAAAATATAGTATATGCAGAGTCACTATCTAGATTGTTGCGTACATTGCTGAACATCATACAATAAAAGGATGTCATTACCCTGCCGATGGTGCAGCACAATGCCACCCAACTGATACCTTGTCTAAGGGATCTAAATCATGAGCAAATATTTTATATTATATTTCTCTAGATGTAGACTTTGGGGAAGCAGATATATTGCAGGACATGACATTATTTTATATTATATTATATTATTTTATATTATATTATATTATATTATATTATATTATATTCCTTTACATTACATTAGTCAGTAAGTAAGTTAGTTATCCAGTATAGACTATACGAAATAACCCACCAAAATGGAGTCTCATTTGCAGTGGGACTCCAGAGCAAAAGGCGGCAGAGCATAGATACAGTACTTTAATATCTTAGCTAAATATAATTAAAGTATCTATTGTATACTCTGTAGCAAGAAAAGTTCCCTGATAAAAGTGAAAATTACATATTGCAAACATATTTTAATTTCTACAGTCCTGAGATGGAGAATACTGAACTACAATACACTTAAACCATACCACAGTTAAAGTAACAAGCATTTGTCAATGCCGAATGTTGATTGCATTGGTGTGTTGATCTCGCACACTGCCCCCTCTGTCACTCATTCAGTCTGTTTCTCCCAGTGCTGCAGGATGCTGTTTTGTACTGGCCTCCTGTCTGCATTGGCATCTTGTTCTGCCCACTAAGAAATCTGCAGCTGTCCTGACAGGGCTGCGTTGAGGTCACTCACTCCTCCTATCTCACGCGCTCATTCTGTTTCTCGTGGCACTGCAGGCTACCCTTTTGTATTGGGCTCCTGCCTCTGTTGGTGGCTTTTTCTGCCTAAATAGAAATCTGCAGCAGTCCCAACACAGGTCTGTTGAGCCTGCTGCGTCCCCCTCTCTCACTCACTCATTCCGTTTCTGCTGGCGCTGCAGGCTGCCCTTTTGTACTGGGGTCCTGCCTGTGTTGGCACCTTTTTCTGCCCACAAAGAAATCCACAGCTGTCCCGACAGAGCTCCACTGAGGGCGCTCTCACTCCTCATGTCACTTACTCATTCTGTTACTCCTGGCATTACAGCCTGCCCTTTTGTACTGGGCTCCTGCCTCTGTTGGTGCCTTTTTCTGCCCACAAAGAAATCTGCAGCAGTCCTGACAACGCTCCGTTGAGCTTGCTTAGTCCCCTTCTCTCATTCGCTGATTCCATTTCTGGTGGCATTACAGGCAGCCCTTTTCTATTGAGCTCTTGCCTGCATTGCCACCACTTGCAGTACTTACAATACAACTCCGTTGAGCTTGCTTACTCCCCCTCTCTCACTCGTGCATTCTGGTTTTCCTGCCACTGCAGGCTGCCATTTTGTACTGGGCTCCTGCATTCATTGCTGCCTTTTTCTGCCCACAAACAAATCAGCAGCAGTCCCAACAGAGCTCTGTTGAGCTCACTCAGTCCCCCTCCCTCACCCGCTCATTCTATGTCTCCTACCACTGTAGGCTGCCCTTTTGAACTGGATTCCTGCCTGCATTGGTGGCTTGTTCTGGCCAGAAAGAAATCTGAAGCAGTCCTGACACAGCTCCATTGAGGTCACTCTCTCCCCCGTCTCACTCACTCATTCTGTTTATGCCTGCACCACAAGCTGGCCTTTTGTACTGTGCTCCTGCCTGTGTTGCCACATTTTCTGCCCACAAAGAAATCCACAGCAATCACAATAGAGCTCCATTGAGCTCGCTCACTACTGCTCTGTCACTCACCCATTCTTTTTCTCTTGGCACTGCAGGCTGCACTTGTGTATGGGGCTGCTGGCTGCATTGGCACCTTTGTCTGTCCACAAATAAATCTGCAGCTGTACCGACAAAGCTCTATTGAGGTCGGTCATTCTCCCTTTGTCACACACTCATTGTGTTTGTCATGGCGCT
Organism: Neoceratodus forsteri; assembly: GCA_016271365.2. Lineage (NCBI taxonomy): Eukaryota > Metazoa > Chordata > Ceratodontiformes > Ceratodontidae > Neoceratodus > Neoceratodus forsteri. The sequence goes on from CM028129.1 coordinate 463,031,913, forward strand.
GCAAGTGGCCCTTATGTACGGGGCTCCTGCCTGCATTGGCGCCTTTTTCTACCAACAAAGAAATCCTTAGCAACCCTGATAGAGCTTCTTTGAGCTCACTCAGTCCCTCTGTCTCACTCTCTCGTACTGTTCTCCCACCGCTGCAGGCTGGCCTTTTCTATCAGGCCCTGGCCTGCATTGACGCCTTTTTCTGCCCAAAAAGAAATCCGCAGCAGTCCTGACAGTGCTCTGGTGAGTTTGCTCACTCCCCCTCCCTCAATCACTCTCTCGTTCTGTTTCTCCCAGTGCCACAGGCTGCCCTTTTGTACTGGCCTCTTGCGTTGGGGCCTTTTTCTGCCCACAAAAAAATCTGGAGCAGTCCCGACAGAGCTCAGTTGAGCTCGATCATTCCACCCTCTCACTCGTTCCATCTTAATCTATCCCAAACACTGATGTCCCACAGTGACAGTGCTATCCTCCGTTAGGAGTGCAAAAACATTTTTTAGCCAGGATGTGAAAAATGACAGCTGTACTGCTCATAAGGAGGTGTGAAAGAATGCCACTGTCGAAAATGTGGCATGAAAATATTACAAATTTGCGAAGTTACAAGGATGCATGGAAACAGTTGAACACACGCTTGTAACACAGTCGTGTTATGGAGTTTTAACATCAAATTTCCAACATAGTGATTTTAGGACCTGTGCTCATGAACAGTGCCACTGTCATTTTATTAATATGTCCCAAACACTGATTTCCCACAGTGACCGCGTTATTCTGTGCCGCAACTGCGAAACCATATTTCACTCAGGATGTGAAAAATGGCAGCTGTACTGCTCATAAGGAGGCGTGAAAAATTGCCATTGCTGAAAATGTGGCATGACAATATTACAAATCTGCAAAGTTACTATGGTATGTGGAAAGTGTGCAACGCACACTTGTAACACAGTCAGTTGATGGGCTATCATTACCAAATTTTCAACATAGGCATTTTAGGACCTCTGCTCATGAACAGTATCACTTTCATTTTATTATTCTGTCCCCAACAATGATTTCCCACTGCAACTGCTCTATTCTGCGCCAAAACTGTGAAAACACATTTTGGCCAGGATGAGAAAAATGACAGCTGCACTGTTCATAAGTAGGTGTGGGAAAATGGCAATGTTGAAAATCTGGAATGAAAATATTATACATTCATGAAGTAACGAGTGTCTGTGCAAACTGCACAATGCACACTCGTAACACAGTCATTTTATGGAATATCGTTACCAAATTTTCAACATAGCCATTTTAGGACCTCTACTCATGCACAGTGTCACTGCCATTTTCTTAATCTGTCCCAAAAACTGATTTCCGTTGGCTACCACACTATTCTACGCTGGAAGTGTGAAAACACATTTCTGCCAGGATGTGAACAATGACAGCTGTACTGTTCACAAGGAGGTGTGACAAAATGCCAATGTTGAAAATCTGGCATAAAAACATTGCAAATTCATGAAGTTACAAGCGTGCATAGCAACTGTGCAGTGCACTCTTGTAAAACAGTCATTTTGGGGATTTTTCCCACCTAACTTGCAACATAAGCTTTTTGAGAGACCACCTCATGAACACTGGCACTGTTGTTTAGTTATTTGTCCCCCAAAGGTGATTCCACACAATGACCGTGAAATCACCTTTCAGGGCTGATTAACACCTTGACAGTTGAAGCATTCATGAGGAGGGGTCCCAAAAACCCATGATGAAAATTTGGTGAAATAATTCCAAAAAATGCCTGAGATATGCAACAAAGTTGAAAAAAACCCTATTTACTCCATTATTCAGCATACTGGCATTTTCTCATTTCATGGTCGGCTTTGAAGAGTGCAGACATGTTCCCGGTCCACTGAAGATCATTGCGCCGGACTTCAGAGGTAAGTATGGGATGAGGGGGCATGTGGGGAGGCAGGGTGTGCAGTGGGTGGGTGCCGATTGCAGGAGGGGGGTCTGGGAGACCGTGAGGGATCATTTTTTCTTTACAGGTAAAAAACAAAAAAAAAAGACAATGCGGGATGGTTTTTACCTTCACTGGGGCATTTGACGTGCTGGGGTGGGCTCCCAGCATGCCACTAGAGTCTCGCTTTTGTGGGGACACTGTAGCCAGTGGGGGATTGGGCACTCCCGTTGTCAAACAACAAAAAGGGAGGATTCCTTTCTGCCTATGGGGATTGGGCACCCTGTCAGCTAATAACAAAGGGGGGGATAATTCCTTTTTGCCAACAGGGATTGGGCACCCCATCAGCAAACACTGAAATGGGGTGGGGCACATTATGCCAATGGGGAGTGGGCTCCCCCATCGGCAGATAAACATTGTGAGGGGGTTATATTGTTTGTGAACAGGGCAGCAACCCACCACCATGTTCACAAACAATATCAGGCTTGCTAGATCTGCCCTGCAATGACGGGTCACTCCCTCATTGCAGCAGATGGCTTACGCTGCAATGGTGAGGTGGCCCCTGATTGCAGTGTCTGATTTGACACAAATTGGAGTGAACGTTCCAAAACTTGTGTCACCAGCAGCCTGCAATGGCACTGGGGGAAGCAGGACAAGCCTTTGCAGGCTGTGGGGGCATTGGCCACAACAGTGCCGTGCCTCCACAGCCTGCTTCTCAGCAAGCTGTGCCAATATGTTTCTTGCGCTGCGTGCAATCAACATAAAAATTCTATTAAAAATGTCGACTATTTATAGCTATTTAAATCGAACCCTGCACAGACAGCTTTATTGTAGGCTTCAGCTCAATTATATTAAAACATCATTGTAAAAAGACTTAATTAATGGACTAGTTAGTGTTAAAGTGACAAAAGCAGGGAAATGTGGCATTAGGGTTTCCAACCCTAACACCTCACCCCTACCCTGCAGACAGCAACAGGCAAGGGGAGTGCCTAGGGGTTGTCAACCCTAATGCTCACCCCATTCCATGAGTAAATAGGCTGAGATGGGTATGGTATATGAGAGTGGGGTGAGCGTTAGAGTTGATAGCCCCAAGGAATTTATTTATTTATTTGAACATCAGTTTATAACCTTTTGAGCCAGAGGCTAATTTCCAAAGGTACCTTGTCACATTGAGGACAAATACATCACATTACATGCTCATTGTTACATTACAGAGTTTCAAATTGTAATAAAATTACAATCATTTATATTGAACCATGTATATTTACAAATTTTGTAGAACTTGGGACACATTCTAGCTACTGTAGTGCATTCCCCATGCCTATTGCTTCCTGCATGGTGGGGTGGGGTTAGGGTTGGAATTCCTAATGCAACATTTCCCTACTTTTGTCACTTTAACCTTAACTAAGGCATTAATGACATTTTTTTTTGCAACAAATTTCTTTACTTTTTTTTTTTTTCAGTATTATCACATCTTCATTTGCCTATGGGAAAGCCATGCCCTCCAGGCCCTGTCCTCCATCCATCAACACTTTTTTAGATAGTGTAATTGTATTCTCATTTGCCTGTGGGAATGCAGGGCACTCTGGTCCCTGTACTCCTATCCTTCCATAGATTTGTATATGTATGTTTCTGTGGAAATGCAGGTCCCTCTGGGCCCTGCGCTTCCAATTTTTGCTGCAAAACCACAACCAAACTGTTACTGTAGCTTTCTTATTATCCCACCTCATGAACCTGGTTCTGATCATTTCCAAATTCCTGCCAAAATGTGACTTTGCACAACCGAAACATCATTTCATGCCACAGGTGCAAAAAGACAGTTTGGCTGGGATTTTAAAAATGACAGCTGTGACATTCATGAGGTGGTGTAAAAATATGGCTATGCTAAACATTTTGAATCAAAATATTTAAAATCTCCATAGTTACAGTGCAAGCATGCATATCAAAATTTCAACACATGCGCATAATTTTCTGGGATTTTTACATATTTTGACCCCAAATTTTCAACATAGCCTTCTTATTTTTTACAATTTCTGAGGGGTCTTTCAGGTGCTAAGGCCCCTCCCTCAGAGGAGCTTGCCTTTATGGTACAGTGCTATGCACCTGATCCACTGAGGAATCCCATGCTGGTTGTCCCCCCCCGTGACAGGGCTGGGGAGAGGAACATTGGCTTTTTCCCCTCCCTGGAAGCCAACATCCAGATCCCAGAGGTCAGCACGGGTACAGCCAGCCATCATGGAGCCTGCCAGCTCTATTTTTTTCTATTTTTTCCTCCCTGGCCCACAAACTGTGAAATCGTCGGACGGCTAACATTGTCTTCTTAAAGGATACCTAAACAACATACTGACAGCAAACTATTCAAAAATCTGACTCTATAGGTGACTAAAGGAAAGGCTGCTGTATTCATTAATGCTAAAATTACATTTATATAATTTACCTAAATGTGACTCTAGAGCATTTGAAAATTGTAAAATCAGCATTCCAATTTAAAAAAAAATGTCTTACCTGATTCCCAAAAATGGCCACCAAATGTGTTATGTGATGACATAATTGGAGCCAAAGTCAGAGAGATATATTGATAACTAGTTCTTTTTTTCCTTTTTATATAAGTGTTTCACCCAAATGGTCAAAACCATGTGCATTATTTTGTATGATACACATGTTAGGCTATGGGTCTGTTCATTTTGTTTACTTTGATATGCTGAACTTGAGTTTTAATCCAACCGACTTTTTCTGTGGCAAAGCACAGTGCAGTATTAATCTTGAATAACCTGGTGGTCTAGTGGTTATGGCAGATCCAAGATGCTACAATGGGGGTGCTGGGGTAGTTTGTATACTTAATATGCACATTTTAACATTTTTATTAAACCTTAATATTTTCTGCAATTATTCTTTTCTAGTATGTTTTTGACAGAAGCTACAAATGTAATCCATAGTTTGAATGTAAACATTTGTACAATCAATAAATCAGACGTCTTCAACAAAGTGAAATTAGCAGTAGCAAACAATTACGTTACAATGTGTGTGGTGGGGTGCGGCTACCCCCTTCACCACCCCTAGATCCACCACTTTTTTGTAGCAGAGTTCTTGTGCAGTCCAATGTTAGAGTCCATACTTTCTCAAAAATCAAATATGTGCTTGTCTTGCCTTCTTATTCCATGGGAAATATTACTACTATTACTACTAATAAGAATAATCAGCATTTATATAGTGGTTTTCATACACACTGTATCCCAGAGTACAATACAAGCAATACTAGACTGGTAGTGAAGTGACTGAATGTGTAGTGGCAGCCATTTCGTACACTAATATCCACACACAGCTTTGGACAACTGCATGAACTGGTTTTATGGAAAGGGGAATGTTGGCCAGGACAAAGGGGTCAGGGAGTGATCATGGTACTGGCAGCCCTACATCTTATTTCTTACAGTAATCTGCTCATATTTCTCTCCTTCTGTCTTCTCCCTCCCTGAATATAGCAGTTTCTTGCAAAAGTGGCCTTCACAGTTCCCCTCTGGTATTCATTATTCACTACTCCTCCTTATACCAAAAACTGGCTAGCTCATCACCCTTCTGCATCATGAATGCAAGTAGTACAGTCCCCACTTTTTTGACATAACAAATATAAACATATCTTTCCAGTAAGTCAGGCTGATAACAGCAGGGAACAAGAGGAATGATGGGCTTTCATATCCTTAAAAGATCTAGGCTACCTTTGATTTGGCACTATTAAATGATGGGTTGGTACATCATTATGCACATCACTTACTAGTGCCTAGTCATAGGTGACTTAGATCTTATTTGGGTAGGAAAGTCTATGTTTCCACTTGTGCCATGCCTATACTGTCAGCCTGACTTACCTCAGAAAGATATGTTAGTGTGTATGTAAAAACATACGGGAGACTGTACTAACCACATTCATGATGCAGGAAGTAATGAACTCACCAGTGTTTGGTGTGGGGAACAGGTAAGAAGATTAAATGCCAGAGAGGGACTGGAGAGGCCATTCCAGCAGGGTACAGCTATATTTAGGTTAGTTGAGACTGGAAGGAGGATGTTGAGCAAATCACTTGAAAATCTGAAATGTGGGGCTGCCAGCATCGTGATCACTACCTATGGATGAGAGTAGCCAGGGAAGACAAATACTCAGAGTGGCAGGGTTGCACCTAAACTGTTACTTGAATTCAGTGTAGGGAGATTACCCTTAGGTGGGGGAGAGGATGTTGACATTTGTTAGGATAGTATTGAGGGAGTTGTGTATAGCTCATTCAAGATTTGGAAGGGTGGTAGCCAGCCAACTCACATTGTGGAGAAGAGAACAGAAAAGTACTGGAGAAAAATTGCTGGGAACTGTCCTGCGGGGTTCTGTAGATCACAGGTAAAGGAGTAGACTGACACTGAAAGCTAAGCTAGGTGGATTTGCTCAAGGTATTAGTATGCCTCTCCTGCTAATAATATTGTTGTCCATTGCAAGCGCAGTGCTTATGAGGGCATGAACAGCAGTTTTTCTGATGGGTCATGATGCTTATTGCTTGGCCCTCCAGGAAAACCTAGCTGTTGGTTAATGAGGTGGGGGAAAAAACACAACAGGGGAACTGTACATACTACCTTCACTGTGCAGAAGGGTGGTGATCCACTCAATGTTTACTGTGGGAGCAGAAGTCAAACACTGAGAAGCTGAACTGGAGAGTGATTTGGGAGGCATTTTTTAACAGTGCCAGCTGATGATGCATATCGGTATAGGTGTGCACAACTCTCTGAGGTGCAAGATTACATTCTGAGGTGTGATAATTCTCTTCATGAGACCATAAGTACATATGTGGCCCCAGGCAGTACTAAGGACAGAGTATGGATGGTGGGGAATTCAACAGAAGGCAGGCTAGGTGCAGGGGGTTCATGTGGAAAAAGAAAGCCTTATTTGTGGATTAACAAGAGAGCATGAGATTTGGACTTGAATCAAGCCAGTACTTTACTGTGTGACCCTAAGCAAGTAACTAAACTTCCTTGTGCTTCCAGGCCACACCTGTAAATAAGCTTTCAGCTTAGTGCGTCTCTCCTGGTTAACAAAAAAATAAAATTCAGGGCATCACATAACCACAAGATCATCAGGTCTGAAGTGTTGTAATATGTACTGTGGTTTGCCAAAGAGACAGTCAGCTGGACTGCAAAACATTTTCAGCAAGTTAAAGTAAACAAAATGAACAAAATCATAACCTAACATGTGTACTGATCGAAATAATCCATGAGTTAACGCATGGTGTTGATCATTCTGGTACAACAATTCATAACAAAGAGGGAAAGAAAAACTAGTTAGCACTATAGGAATATCTGTCTCAGACTCCATTGATGTCATCATGACTCATCACTTAACACACTTGGCAGACATCTTAGGGAGAAACCAAGGCTGTTTTTTGAAAGTAAAAGGCTGATGTTTACATTTTTCAAAAGCTATGAAACTGCATTTATGTTATTTATATAAATGCAGTTTTAGCATTAACTATAAACAGCAGCCTTTAATTTACCTCACTATGAAGCCAGATTTTGGAGTTTGCAGTTGTAAAAATCTGCAGGTTTAGGTACCCTTTAAGACACAACCTCATAAACAAGGGCAGTGAAAATTTTCAAAGCCTACTCAAAAGGTGATTTTGCTCTTTGGGCCTGATTTATGGAATTTCCCTGACATTTTTCATGTGGTGCGGTCCCCAAAGGCCATATTGAAAATCTGTTATCAAAATATGCCAAAAGGCCAAGGTACACATCAAAGTTCAAAACTCCACTGAAATACATTGAACCACATTTACCTTAAGTTGTCATACAGAAGTCAGCGGTTCCTGCAGCAGATGTGTCTTTCAGTCAGTGAGTGGATCTTGATACTGGCACCTGTTCAGTTGAGTGAGGGTGAGTTGAGGGGATTTGGGGGGGTATCAGGACAGTGTTGGGTGTTCAGTGGGAGGTCCGGCTGGGGGGGGGTCTGATCAGAGAAGGACAGTTTTATTTTCAGGTTTTCTGAAAAAAAAATGACGTCAAGTGAAAATGTTCTTTATTGTAGGGTATCTATCAGGACAGAAATCGGAAGGGGTGGGTGCCCTCATATACCAGGGAAATATATTAAAATAATGGGAATGGTGATGGAAGGGTGGGGTGCCACTATACACTAGGGAAATATATGAAAATTACCAGGATGTGATCAGAAGGTGGAGGGTTCCAATAGACACCAGAGAAGTACAGTATATAGAAAGTATGGGGAAGTTGATTGGAGTGTGATGGGTGCCACTAGACATCAGGGAAATATATAAATATTTAAGGGGATGGTGATCAGATGGTGGAGGGGACCACTAGACACCAGGGAAAGTCGTAACAATTACAAGGACAGTGATTGAACAGTGGGGGTGCCAGTAGATACCAGGGAAATATAATATACTAACGGGGATGGCCATGGAAGGGTGGGGGTTACCACTAGTCACCAGGGACACAGCAAATAGGAACAAGGACTGTGATTGGAGTGGAGGGTAATGCTAGACACCAGAGATTTTTATTTCATACAGCTATTTTGATGTGCTCAGAACTCAACATTTTAAAATAGTATAACTTTGGAATGGATTAATATTTTTCCACCAAACCAGCAAAAGACACATCTGGCAGCTAGCCCCTTCCAACCCTGAACTTTTCAGACCAAAATTCCAAACTGTCTTGCACTAGAGCTCTTTAGAATAAACAGCATGGCAAAGGAGAAAGGATTATCTGCTCATGAAAAATAATCTTTTTTGTGACTCGTTACAAAATAGATTCCTTTTTCATATCTTGAGTCACAAAAAATATTTATAATGTTAAAAAAAAACAACATTTGAAGGACATTTCTTCAACAATTAAGTGCAGAATCCAGCTAAGGGGGTCACAATAAGCAAGCTACATTTGTTGTGCATTCTGCAGAATATCATTTTTCTGATGTTTCAAATTTGTATTTTTATGGAGAAAGGGGAAACAAGATGGTGGCAAACAAAAAAAGGATTTCCCCTCATGAAAAAGGATTACGTCAATATGAAAAAAGAACTTTTTTCATTTCATACAGCTATTTTTTTAAGTGCTTAATGAGCATGCTAAGAACTAATTATTCAAAATTAAATAGCTTTGGAATAGATGAATATTTGTTTCACCAAACAAGCAAAAGGCACATCTGTGGGTCAGTCTCTTTCTACCATGAAAATTTCAGGCCAAAATTCCAAACCTTCAGGGCACTAGCTGAGTTGACAGAAATCCCAGCAAAACTAATGGGAAAAAATCCAGAAAAATTCACTTTTTGCACTATCCATGTCTCAGAATCCACACATCGGACTGAGACAAAACTTGACATGTCAAGAGGTAATCCTCACAAGATTATGCCTGCACAATTTCATGCAAATCCATTGAATAGGTGTGAAGTTAATAAACTGTACAATTTGTGGTTTAACATTAAAGTGCCTACTTAAGCCTAACTGTAGCTGTCTCATATCAAATGATGCTGATAAAATCCATGACATTGTTTCAACCCACTGCTATTCTTAAACAAACTGATCTGTAATTACTACTGTAGACACTGCAAGCTCTTTCCTTAAAAAATGGTATTATGCTTGCCTCTCTCCAGTTCTTTGGAATCTGACCTAAAATTCCATGAATTTCAAATTACTTTAGTTAAGACTTAACTAGAGTCATTTATTTCCTCACTTCCTTTTAAACATAGGACTGCATGATATCTTTATCTGGGATGTTACCTATATAGACGTTGCAAAATAAAATTTCATCAGTGAAATTGCTGTGAAATTGGCAATTTCGCCATGCAATATTTTTCCCAAAACTGAGGTAAAATGGTGAAATTTCACCACAATTTCACACCCTGCCATTCCCTATGTAAAACTCTTCCTGGTGTCAAGTGGTCCCCCCACTACCCCAGCTGCTCACTGGCCCAAATTATTCTCCCTGATGTCTAGTGGTTCCCCACCCCAGCTGATCACCTGCCAGAACTGAATAAAGCCTCCAACCCAGTTACCCTGGCCCCCTGTTGTCCCTTTTTAATATAAAAAAAACTAAAGCAACACCCCCTGGTGTATAGTTGTCACCAGCTGTAATTGAATAAAGCCCCCCCCCCAAGTTACCCTGGTGCCCTCATTTCCTTTTCTTACAAAATAAATAAATAAATAAACCAAAAATCCCTGGTGTCAAGTGAACCCCTCACCCCCCACCTTGTCATCATGAACTAGTGCCCATCCCACTCCCCCCAATACTCCACTGGGCCACTGGCATAGCCCTCCACTCACTTCCATGGCCAGCAGCCTAACTGAGCACTTGAATGAATGAGCGTGCACTTGTACAAGCATGCACTCATTCATTCAAGTGCTCAGTTGGGCTGCTGGCCATGGAGATGAGTGGAGGGTTGTGCTGGTGGCCTGATTGGGGTACTGGGGAGGGAGCGGGGGTGTGGGCACTAGTTCATGATGACAGGGTAGGGGATAGAGGGTCCAGTAGATATCAGGGAGTGTTGGTTTTATTATTTTTTTTAAGAAAAGGAAATGAGGGGGCCAGGGTAACTGGGGGGGGGCTTTATTCAATTACAGCCAATGATCAGCTAGGGGGGACCACTAGACACCAGAGAGAATAATTTTGCCCATAAATGGTTGTTGGGGGGCCGGCCACTAGACACGAGAGAGTGTTGGTTTAATTGTTTTTTATATATTAAAAAAGGACATGAGGTGGCCAGGATAACTGGGGGAAGCATTATTCAATTAAGGCTGGTAATCGGCTGGGTTGGGACCTGCAGAGAGAACTTTCAAAAAAACAAAGTTCACCCACAGGTGGCAACATTTTGCTCACGGGTGCAAAATTTCACCTGCAGATGCAAAGTTTCACCAGTTTGTCAATGAAATTTCGCTCACTCTGGGGGGGGTGGCAAAATATTTAGTGGAATTTGAGCATTACATGCAATGTTTTGCAGGGCAAAATTTTTCCATTTTGCACAACTCTAGTTACCTACAATAAAAGATTATAGTCTTTTAAAGATCACCTGTCACCTGGGGAAAACATAAATATTATATGCAGCTCAGTTTATATTGTAACATATTTTCTATATCCCCTGTCCATTGTTATTTCTTACTAAGTATATTTGCATGTCAACGTGACATTTGCTCCTTTAACATAGTCTGCCATGGCTGCTTATTACCCAAGTAAAGGCACAGGGCTGGATTTTCATGACGGTCCATCTGAGATCTGCCCACTGCTTTTTTTCAAAACAGAAATCCATCTAATCTCCTACACCTGTGTCCAAACTGTGCATGTGAAAAAAATGCAAGAGTGAGAAAAATTATGCAAATCACAAATCATGACTTTCTGTTGCAAATGGATGCATCCTTTGAAAACAGCAGTGGAGTTGCTTGGATTTAATCAGGCAGTTACAGATGCAGGTGCAGCATGCAATTGCATATTCATCTGGCCCTTTCAGAACTTCCACACATAGGGCTCAATTTTCAAAGCTTTCAGTATGATGCAAGGTGCCTGTATCAAACATAATTGATGAAAGTGGCCCCTTGTGTCAGAAGATGTGGCAATCCCGATTTTCAAATGTGGTCTGCATCACAAAGGGGAGCCGTTGTGACAAACTGGCACAGTACCAGCCTGGCAACAGAAACTGGGGTGCAGCAGGTTGCAAGTGGGCTTATGCCACGGTGTGGCTGCAACCTCCCCTTTTTTCAATATCGGAAGCCCTGCCATGGATGCAACCAGGGGCTCCACTTAAACCAGCCAGGTGGTCTAGGGCATGTGTACTTATGTCATACACTGTGGCAAAGGGGGGGTGGGGTATGAAACTGGGCTGCTGGGGGAAGAAGGAACATGAGGGGTGCCATGGGGCATTGGAGAGACCGTAGGCATAGCAGATTGATGTGGCACCCAGAGGAGATGCTGTTTGCTGAGCCATACTGCCCATGGGATGGGACCACTTGGGGGGTTCCAGGGACAGACACTGAAATGGCAGCAGTTGGGCATAGCCCTGGAAGCTGCTTCATAGGTAGCCATCTTGCATAAGCCTGTAGATGGTAAGCTGGAAGGGCAGGTTGAGGGATTCCAGTGGTGGGGGTAATGTTCTCTGGGCACCGCCACTGTCTCCTCATACCCACCCTCCCATGTTGTGGCAGACTGCCTCCCACCTACATGTTTCAGTAAGGTGGTTAACTGTAGGGCAGCTTCCAGGGCTGTGCCCATCTGGGGCCATGTAAATGTCAGTCCCTGGAACCCTTCTCACAGTGGTCCCATCTCATTGTCAGAATGGCTCAGCAAACAGCACCACTGCTGGGTGTCACATCATGACTTGCTATGTCTGCAGTCTCTCTGATGCCTCCTATGGCACATCCATGCCCCTTCTGCCCCAACCCTCCCCGTCATGCAGATTCACCATACCCCGAACCATCCCAGCTCCTCTAGTGTTGCACTGGGCATGGGAGGTGGATCTCTGTGGCAATACCCAAAGGTGCACCAAATGTTTGGTGCTAGCCTGAGGCTGTGGCAACTCCTAGAATTTTGATGCAGGGACCCCCCTCCCATTAAAAAATTGGGCATAGGGTCCCTGATGCACCTGGAATTCACTACAGCCCTAGAGCGATGCGACTCTTGTCACTCAAAGGGCTCTGAAAATCAAGCCGATAATCTTTTGCTTATGATAGTACAATCCCCTCCTTGGCAGCATATTGTGTTGTCACAAAGAGAGTATTATGACTTCAAGTGGGGAATGACCTGCAGGAGCAGATGAGTTCTAATGATAAAGAACTCAGTCTTCATGCCAATATCCTTAATAATAGTTAGCAAGGGAAAAACTAATTTTAAAAATGTTTCCATTATAAGTTATATTTTTCATAATATTATGTTTCTCATTGTTTTCCTAAACACTTCAGTTGCTCTTTAATAACTGATTTGGTAATTATAAGTACCATCTTACTCCTCATTCACCACATTATCAAATCTGGTTGCTTACACGTGAAGCCCACTGCCCTCTTCTATTGTAAAGACTGCTCACTACAAATGCCCTCAAAAAAATCCTTACTGTTACTTGTGAAATCATTAGCAACATTTCTGCCCATTGTTAAATTCCAAAGCAAAAGCACATTTTAGGAAGGATAGTGGATGCATAAGGATGTGTGGTAACAGTGTATACAGTACCTTATGAGGGAGTTGCTAGAGGCAGTTTAGCAAAAATCCATGTATAAGGACTAAAAATGAGAGTGCAGAATCTCTATTGCTCCTAAAGTCTGAAGGGAGAGGTAACAAAACCTTACATTAGGAGTTGTAGACAGACTATGTCACCATATCAGTAGAGATAAATAAAGCATTGGTAAAGAAATATGAAATGCTGCACAACAAGGTAATCTTATTCTCATGGGAGATTTCAGTTTTCCAGATATAGATTGAGAAGTGCCTGAGGCCAAGAGCATGAGAAGTCAGATGTTTGCTGAAGCTACACAGAACTGCTTTTTTTTAACTAATGGTTGAGAAAGGCAACAAGAGAGGAAAACATTTTAGATCTCATTGTGTCCAATCAGGACAATCTCAATGATATTAGGGTTGCAGACCCCATTGGTAAGACTATACTTCTACAGTATATGATTTAATATAGCGTTGGAGACTCAACACCTTAATTCCATAACTGTGGTTCATAACATTGGAAAACTTGATTTGAATAAAATGGGAGAAATAATACTTGCTACATTAAGGGACATAGGTGAAATTAAGGGGTGTAAAATAAATAGAAATAAAAACTGCACTATGGAAGCCTTCCCAGCAGTATATTATGTCTGTATACAGTACACATTCATTCACTGCTCAGTCGGCTGCCAGCCATGGAGGGGAAGGGAGAGCTGTGCTGGTGGCCAGCTGGCAGTCGGGATGTGGAGGAGTGGGATGGTGGGTGACTACCTCAACGAGTGGGTGGATCACTAGAATACCAGGGATCTAACTGTCTTTTCACAGGACAGGGATCGGGGATGGGGAGCAACCACTAAACTACCAGGAAATAGTTATTTTTATACCAGAATGGCGATTGAACATCAGAGGAGAGGGGAGGGATCACCTGGGAAGTCTTTTTTTTACAAATTGCAAAAAATAATCCCTTTTCGTGGTTCCTTTTTCAGAGTTTGAGAAAAAGAATCCTTGTCCATGGCTCAGAATCCTTTTCCACGGTTGTTTTATTTACAATTTGTGGCAAGAGAACAAATCCTTTTTCACACATTGCAAAAAAGGATCCTGTTTCATGATTCCTTTTTTCAATATTTGTCAGAAATGATTTTGGCTTGTTAGGAAAACGCATTTCCAACTAACTCATGAAAAAACCTAAGGCCAGAATCAGACACAGTGGACCCCAATTAGGTAAAAACAACCATTGGCATTTAGTAAAGCCCTCTATTATTTTAGTTATTTCATTTTGTTGCCACCGCTAATTGAAAACAAGATAATGGTAGCATGAAAAAGGATTTCTCATTTGTAACAAAGGATTACCCATTTGTTACAAAGGATTCCCCATTTGGGACATAGAATCCTTTTTCAAGGTGAACATCTAACTTTTCCAATTGCAAATAATGGGACATTTTAAAATGAAATACCTTTTCAACGGATTAACATTTTTTCACCAAATCTTCAAAAGGCTCATATCTGACCCAAAATCTTTCTACCCTGAGAATTTCAGAACAAAATTCCTCACCATTTTTGTGCAGCAGTGTGACAAAGAAGTTTTTAAAAAAATAGTCATTTACACATTTTTTTACACTCTGTATCTCTGCACTCACAAATCTGACTGGAACAAAATATGCCATATCACGAGATCTTTTGACCCTGATGACTCCTGCGACATTTCATGTGAATTGCTTGAATGGTTGTGAAGTTATTAAAGTGCAGCATGTTGTGTTTAACATAGAAGTGAAGAATGAATCCATTCCTTACTATAGGGCTGCAACTATATATATATATATATATATATATATATATATATATATATATATATATTGAGTGTGTATTTGATACATAGATACATAGATACATAGACAGTGTCGGCAGATAAGGGCCTATGGCTACCAGTCTGCCCATTTGAGCTTGTAAGTTCAGTTTGTTTTCCTAGAAGTCTGTTTCCCTTACCCTGACCTCTAGTATTCCTTTATGTCTATCCATGCATTCTTAAATCCGTGATTGTTTCAGCCCCCACTTCCTCTGGCAGGGTGTTCCACTGTCCACCACCCGTTCTGTGAAGAATTCTTTCTCATGTTTCCTCTGAATCGTCCTCCCTCCAACTTCATCCCATGCCCTCTAGTCCTGGAACATCTTTTTCTCTTAAAATAGTGTTTTCCTGCAACCTGTTTCTCCCTGTAAGATACTTGAATGTCTCTATCATCCCTCTCTCCTCCTCTCCTCCAGGAGTACATGTTCAGTTCCTTCAACCTGTCTTCATAGGACTTGGGATGCAATCCATGCACCATCTTTGTTGCCCTCCTCTGAACCTTCTCTACCTTTGTCTATGTCCTTACGTAGGTATGGTCTCCAGAACTGTACACTGTACTCCAGGTGGGGCCTCACTAGTGTCTTGTATAGTGGAATTATGACCTCCTTTTCCTGCTGGTGATGCCCCTGCCTATACATCCCAGCATCCCATTTGCTTTACCTGCTGCCTTGTCACACTGTTTCTCACCTTGAGGTCATCAGAGATGACAACCCCAAGATCCTTTCCTGCTTGGTGCATGCTATATCCTCACCCCCAACTGATATATTGTGCCAGGGTTTTGTGCCCCATATGCACTATCTTGCACTTCTTTGCATTGAATTTCAACTGCCAAACCCTTGACCATTCTTCAAGTTTCTGCAGGTCCCTTCTCATTCTGTCTACACCCTCTGGTGTGTTTACTCTGTTACAGAGCTTTGTGTCATCAGTGAACAGTGAAATTCTGCCTTCTAGATCCTGCGCAATGTCACTGATGAAGATGTTGAATTGGACCGGTCCCAGCACTGATCCCTGTGGTACCCCACTGGTCACTCTTCCCTCTGTGGAGTGACAGCCATTTACCAGCACCCTCTGTGTCCTGCCACCCAGCCAGTTACCTACCCACCACACTACTGTCCTGCCCACACCCATATTCCCCAGTTTGTGTAATAGTCTTCTAGGTGGCACAGTGTCAAAGGCCTTGCTGAAGTCCAGATAGGCCATGTCCACTGCCCTCCCCTGATCCACCTCCCTCATCACCCAGTCAAAAAATTTAATGAGGTGGGTCTGACATGACCTCCCCCGGTGAAGCCATGCTGCCTTGGGTCCTGTAGTCCATTGACAACCAGATGTTCCACCAGTCTCTCCTTCAGTAGTGCTTCCATGATCTTTCCCACTACCGAGGTGAGACTGACTGGTCTGGAGTTCCCTGCTTCCTCTTTGTTCCCACTTTTGTATAAGGGGACTACATCTACTGTCCTCCAGTCTTTGGGTACCTCCCCTATTTCCAGTGATTGGCTAAACAGGATAGCCAGAGGTTCAGCCACCACTTCTCTTAGTTCTTTGAGGACCCTGGGGTGCACCATCTGGCCCCATTGCTTGTCAACTCTTATTACTTCCAGTTCCTTCAGGACCCTTTCTCGTGTAAAGGGACTTGTGTCCATTCTGCACCATTCTCACCCTTGTACTCCCTTCAGACCCATTACTCCCTCTTCCTCAGTAAAGACTGAGCAGAAATACCTGTTCAATATGTCAGCTTTACTGTTGTCATCCTCCACACGACTCCCATCCTCCCCTTCAGTCTCACTATCCCCCCTTTGTCTTTCTTTTTTCACTTATGTACCTGTAAAGGTTTGCCCCTTTAACCACTGATTTTGCAATGTGTTCTTCTGTCTGAGCTTTGGCTTCCCTTACTGACTCCCTGCCTCCTTTGTTTCTCCTAGTACTCTCCCTATCCCCTTCTGCCTGTGTCTTTTGTATTGCCTGAATGCAATCTTTTTGGCTTTCACTTTCTTTGCTACCTCTTTGGAAAACCATAATGGTCTCCTCTTCCTTTTCCTCTTGTTAACCTGCTTAATGCATAATTCTGTTGTTCTTATAATCCCCATTTTAAATACTGCCCACTGTTCCTCAACCCCTGATTCCTGTCCCATTCCCCTTAATGCCTCTTTCAAGTATCTCCCCATTTTCCCAAAGTCTGCCCCCTAAAATCCAGGATATGTGTTTTTGTGTGGTTTGGTTCTGCTCTTTCTGTGATTTCAAACCACAATGACTGGTGGTCACTGTTACCCAGGTGCTCCTCCACTGTTACCCCCATCACACTGTCCCTGTTTGTGAGCAGAAGGTCCAGTATTGCCTTCTGCCGAGTTGGTTCCATGACCAGTTGCTTGAGGAAGGCACCCTGAAGGGAGTCCAGGATAAATCTACTCTAGTTGATGCTGCTGCTGGGATGCTCCAGTCCACGTCTGGAATATTGAAGTCTCCAACCAGTACTACCTCACCCTTGTCTGCCATCCTTTGGATGGCTAGCATCAGCTCCCTATCTGTTTCTTCCTCCTGAGCTGGTGATCTATAGACCACACCTGTGCGGATGGCTGGCCCCATTTTCCTTTCCAGCTTAACCCACAGTATCTCTCCCCCATTTTGTTCCTCCTGGATCTCTGTGGCCCTTGTCATTTTTCACACACAGTGCCACTCCTCCTCCCTTCCTGCCTCCTCTGTCTCTTCTGAATATGTTGTAGCCAGGTATGGCCATCTCCCAGTCATGGTTATCATTACACCAGGTTTCAGTGATGGCCACAATGTCCAGTTCTGACTGTACCATGACAGCCTCCAGATCTTCCATCTTGTTGCTAAGGCTCCTGGCATTTGCACACATGGCTTTCCATGATTTGACCTCCCTAGCCTGCTTCACTGTTCTACTCCACCCCCTTCCTTGGTTGTCGTTTATCCCTGGTTCTCCTTGCTGTCTGCCTTTCTGCTGAAGTTTGCCCCTTTTCTGCTTATCCACCTTTTGGACACTAATCTCCATCTTTTGCACACTGCTTTGCAGAGATAGCCACTCCTCTGGTTCACTGGTTCCACTGCTAGCTGTAGGGGGTGAGCAAGTAGGTACCCTCCTTGCTGGCCTGCCACCCCCCTTTGCTAGTTTAAATGCTTGTCAATGTAGCATTTAAACTTATCATTGAGTGCTTGGATTCCCCTCCAGGATGGATGCAGGCCGTCAGGCTTGAACAAACCTCCATCCCTCCAGGTGGGTCCCCAGTTACCAATGAATCCAAACCCTTCCTCACAGCACCAGTTCTTCAACCATGAGTTAAAGTTCCTGGTGCATGCACTCCTATGCTCTCCCTTGCCTCTCACAGGTAGTACTTCTGAGAAAGTGACAGAAGTAGCTACTTGCTTGAGACCCCTCCCCAGTTTCCTAAACTCTTCCTGAACTTCCTTTGGCTCCCCATTTGCCAGGTCATTAGTACCTAGGTAGATAATGACATCCAGCTCACCCTCCGTCTTGCCTTCCCAGTGATCCCCAGTATCTTCCTTCCATCCCTCCATGCCGTGGCACCTGGTAGGCACCTCACCTCCTGTCCTCCCCTCCTGTGTTCCTAGCTGGATCCCTCTTATGATGGAGTCCCCCACCAGGATTCGCTTCCTCCTCCTCTGGGGTCCACTGCTTTCCCCACTGAGGTCACCTCCTTGGCTAACCTCCACATCCTTTCCTTCCACTTCTCTGGGTACCTTTATTTGGTTGTCCTCATTTGCCAGTGTGGCATATGAGTTCTTGAGAGGAATAGGATCTGGGATGTGCCTCTGCCTGACTGCTCTAACCCTCCCTGAGCCCACTGTCATCCAAGTGCTCCTCATTCTCGGCATCCTTTGAGGCAGCTGCATTGGACTGGGTGGTCCCTGGATAGGGATGATGGTACTCCTGACCCAGTTTACTTCCACTCTGAGTCTGGTTACCTCATCCCATAGTCCAGAGAGATGCATGCAGATAGGGCAGCACCTCAGTGTCCAGAAGGTCTGCCTGAATATGGCTGCCCCACTGCCACTGCATTGCACCACTCACCACATTATACTGCAATTCCACTACTTGTCTGCTACTGAAACTCTCTTAGTTCTCTTTTTCTTAATTTACAGTACTAAAAATCCTGTAACTGATC
Organism: Neoceratodus forsteri; assembly: GCA_016271365.2. NCBI lineage: Eukaryota > Metazoa > Chordata > Ceratodontiformes > Ceratodontidae > Neoceratodus > Neoceratodus forsteri. The sequence continues at coordinate 463,050,961 of CM028129.1, forward strand.
CTCCGATTTTTTTAAGGAAAAGAAACCAAAAATAAATAAATGAGTCAAAACACTTGTCCTGCTGTGAGGGCGGGCTTCTTCCTTATGCCCTCCTACTTCACACTTCTTACTATACCCTGTGTTTAGCTCCTGTCAATCAGATTTATCAGGGCATATAATTAAGAGTTGGGGGAAGGGAGGAGGGTGAGCGAAAATTTGCAGCTATTAAAGACAGCACAGAATTACACCACCACTATGTTTTAAATTTTCAACAGCCCAAAAACAATTATAAGTAAAGACAACAAAGAAAGAAAGTATAGTGTCACTACAAGCCCACAATCTAAGTTTAAAAGAAAAATACCAATTACCAGTTACTCTAAAGCACTGAATTGAATATGTTTCCTTCCTTCTCCTTCTGGCTTCTTCTGAGAAAAATCAACCTCTGTTTGCTACTTTAACTCTGACTAAGCCCCACCTCCAGTTATCACGTAGCTGAGGTCAGAGGCCAGACAATTAACACCCTTCACCTAGCTACAGGACAGTCAGACAAGCCAAGATAAAATTTGCAGCTATTAAAGACAGCACAGAATTACACCACCACTATGTTTTAAATTTTCAACAGCCCAAAACCAATTATAAGTAAAGACAACAAAGAAAGAAAGTATAGTGTCACTACAAGCTCACAATCTAAGTTTAAAAGAAAAATACCAATTACCAGTTACTCTAAAGCACTGAATTGAATATGTTTCCCTCCTTCTCCTTCTGGCTTCTTCTCTGGAGTGGATACTGGAGTGACATTCATGACCCAATTTTTTTTTTTACTTAAATCCCATAACTATATCATTGTTACATTGGGTGTATATGGAGATTATATAATACCAGATATAAAGATAGATCATCATCTGGCAGTATAAGAAAATAAGTCTTTAAGTTAGCACATGGATCAGGTAATGTACATAACACAGTGTCCCTTCTGTTGAATTTTCTGTTTCAATTTCTTTTATTTTGTTTTTCCAAATTAGTATGTTTATTGAAGCTATTTAGGTACCATAGTATGCAATGTTTAACTATTTTATTCTAAGCATTACCTGATTGTAATTACACCACAATTTATCTTTGGGCACCACTGCTGTGAAAACAGCACATGTCAAAGTTTTGCTGCTGATTGTATCCTTTTGTTTTTACCATCCCCTTTTTTCTAATCTGCTATTTGAACCTTGGTGGATAAGTTAGATACCACTGAGTTTCCTAATTATTCAGTGCAATTTATTCAAAAACAGTTTTTTCGTGAGAAGTCATGTATGTAACAGTTTCACCACAAGAAGTCATGTACGTAACAGTAACACCACATCAAGTCATGTGGTTAACAGGGACCCAACAAAAACAATAATATAAGTGTAACTGTCCAACAAAGTCCTACTATAAGAAATACCTATGTTAATGTACATCAAGCAACCATAGTTATCTTTAAACATTTACTTTTGACTGTATTTTCACTGGGCATGTCAATGTTTACCTGCTGGTTGCATTTGTTTGTTTTTATAGTTCTTTTTTTCTTAATCAGCTATATGAACCTTTGTGTATAAGTTAGACACCACTGAGTTTCCTAATTATTCAGTGCAATTTATTCAAAAATAGTTTTTCATAAGACATCATGTACTTAACAGTAACACCACATCAAGTCATGTGGTTAACAGGGACCCAACAAAAGCAACAATATAAGTGTAACTATCTGATATAGTCCTGCTACAAGAAACACTTGTGTTAATGTACATAATGCAACCATAGTTATGTTTAAACATTTAGTTTTTAATGCATTTTCTCCAGAGGTGCCAAAGTTTACCTGCTGACCATATCTGTTTGTTTTACAGCTCTTTTCTTTCTTAATCAGCAATTTAAACCTTGGCTGAAAAGTTAGACACCACTTATAGTCCTAATTATTTAGTGTAATTTATTTAAAAGCTGTTATTTTCATAAAAAGTCATGTATGTAACAGTGACACCACAACAAGTCATGTACGTTATAGTGAGAGGAATGGAGACACCAAGAAAAACACTCACCAGAATGAGAAGTAGAAAGGAAGTTTCTTGGGCAGGTGTGGGCTTTTAAGACCTTCAAAGGGTCAGCAACAATGCAGACAAGTGATTTTAGTTCTGCAAATGGACCGCTGATGTTGTGGAGAATTTTTGGACCCATAGTCTTGTACATAACAGGGGGACACCAAGGGAGGAGGATCCAAATATTGAAATAAAACATCATGAATACTGCAAAGTAAAGGAAAAAAAATAGAAATGATGTTAGGGAGAGTCAGATGCACTGCAGTTGGGGGGGTTATTACAAAAAAAGCTATTTGAAAACCAGGGCTGTACATGTCCTGAAATTACTGTTCGGGGACACCACTGGTTAATACGTTACCAGAGAACAAAGGGCATATTAAACTACATAAATTATAAATTTAGAAATAAGAAACTTTTAAGAAGCACAAGACTTAACTATGAGATACTAGCATACAACTTTTTTTCTTTAAAATGCAAATATTGAGACTGCAATGAGGCACTCTATGAGTGACATAGAACAATGTCACAAAATGGCATCTTTCTTAAGTTGGAAATGTGACACTCCAGATGGGTCCACAGCAAAACAGCAACACAACAGAGGCTGAAGTTATTTACGGTATGTCCTTACTGAGTACAATACTAGGGATTATTAGAATGGAAACATTTTATTATTTATTTAAGAAGTTACAGGTCATTATTATAGAGGTGATGCAAGTCTCTCCAGTACTAACCAGGCAGGCTCACTGGGCCCAAATTATCCCTTTTGCAATGGTGACCCAGAATTAGTTACATAGAAACTTGTTGGACACATGATACAAGGCACATTTGTATAGCCAGTATTTAGTTACCAACAGAAACAGATAGATAGACAGACAGATAGATAGATAGATAGATAGATAGATAGATAGATAGATAGATAGATAGATAGAAACTTTATTTATGTAGTGTCCCATTCCCAGAAGCTTGGAGCACTTAAGAATAATTTAAAAACAATTCATACAATACACAATGACATACTGTAACATAATGCTGAGTTCAATATAAAATTCTATCATTCACTAAATTAGCAAAATAAAACACTAGTCAGTTCATTTGGATCATCAGTTTCATTATAAATCATACATGCCATAGGCCTGTTTAAATAAAAACATTTTCAATCCTGATTTGAAGGTTTCTGCCAAGGGTGCCTCCCTTATCTGTCTTGGTAAAGAGTTACATAGGGTTGGTGTGATGACTGAGAATGGACGGTCCCCAGAATGCCACAACCTAGCCCTGGGAACCATAAGGAGGTGTTGCCTGTCAGTGGCATGGGTGAGGTGAGGGTACTTTGCACCATGCAGTTTAATGAATGGTTGAAAAATGGTGTGGAGCACAGGGGTTTGGCTTCACTGGGGACTGGGGTTCCACCTGGAGGGACACCAGTCTATTCTGGCAGGATGGTCTGCATCTGTCCAGGAAGGGAACAAGTCTTTTGAGCAATCAGTTTAAATGCTTCATTGGCAAGCTTTTAAACTAGTCAAGGGGGGAGGCACTGATGAGCTGCAGGAAAATCCCAGCCTCTCCCTACAAAACAGAGTACTACATGACAAAAAGACCGAGGTAGAAAGGTCAGTGGGGGATGCTGCTAAAGAAGGTAAAGCCATAAAAAAATGGAGAGCAATGAGTACCAATGCCCGTAGTCTGAGTAACAAGCTTCCTGAATTAGTGGCCTTGATGGAGGAGGAACATCTGGATATCGTGGCAGTCACAGAAACGTGGTACATACAAAACCATGACTGGGACATAAACATACCAGGATACACTATCTACAGGAGGGACAGGGAGGTTGAAAAAGGAGGAGGAGTAGCTCTTTACAAAAGGGAAGGAATCAAAGCAACAGAACAAAAGGGAAAACAGGGAAGAGAAGAAGCACTGTGGGTAAATTTGGAGACCGGCTATTTCACCACAATCTGCACAGGGTTTGTATACAGACCCCCTTCTCAGGGGGAGGAAATGGACAAGGAAATGATAGAAAATATACTTAGAATGGCAGAAAAAGGGGAGATATTGCTGATGTGTGATCTAAATATGCCAGATATTAACTGGAGTGCAGTTGCAGCAGCCACTTCAAAAAATTGGGTTATTCTAGATGGCCTACAGTGGGCATGCCTTAGACAACTAGTACTGGAGCCCACTCGAGAGGGAGCAATCTTAGACCTGGTTTTCTCAAATGGAGATGAAGAGAGGATCACAGATGTAGAAGTGGGTAGCCATCTGGGAACTAGCAACCATCGAACAGTATGGTTCACAGTAAACACAGCAATAGAGTCAAGCCATCCAAAGGCAAAAGTACTGGACTTTAGGAGGGCTGACTTTGCTAAAATGGGTGAGTGCCTAAGGAATGCACTAGCAAATGGGCAGGAAGGAGGGCTGGAAGAACAATGGGGAATAATAAAAACTGCCATCACAGAGGTAACGAGCCTTTGTGTGAAGCAAATAAACAAAATGAAATGATGTAAGAAACCACTATAGTTCTCAAAGGAAGTGGCAGTGAATGTTCAAGAGAAAAAGAAAGCATTCAGGAAGTACAAGGAATAACAGAAGGAGCAGGACAGAAAACTGTATCAGTTAAAGCAAAAGGAAGCTGGGAAGGCAGTCAGAACAGCAAAGGCCCAAACCGATGAAAAGATAGCCAACTCAGTTAAGAAGGAGGATAAAACCTTTTATAGGTACATCAGGAAGTGAAGAAAGACCAAGGAGGGTTAGTGAAGCTTAATAAAGGGGAGGGAGGGTGGGCAGAGGTGACTGTGAAAAGGCAGAGATACAAAACAAATATTTTGCTCAGTATTTACAAAGGAAGTGGGGAGGTACAGTACCTAAAACAAACAGTAGAAACACTCTGGATACAGAAGTTGATACCAGCCCATTTACAGAAGAAAGGGTTCTGAAAGAACTCTTAAAACTGAAGGTGGACAAGCAATGGGGCCTGATAGGATTCATCCTAGAATTCTAAAAGAACTAAGGGCAGAGCTAGTGACACCACTGACTACCCTCTTTAACAAATCATGGGAGGATGGGGTGGTACCCGAGGACTGGAGCAGGGCAGATGTGATTCCCCTTCACAAAAGTGGGAGCAAGCCAGAAGCAGGAAACTACAGACCTGTTAGTTTAACCTCAGTGGTAGGGAAAATGATGGAATCACTTCTGAAGGAAAGAATTGTTGAGTATCTAGAGGCCAGAGGGGCACAGGACCCAAGGCAGCATGGATTCACAGCAGGAAGGTCATGCCAGACAAATCTGATAGATTTCTTTGACTGGGTGACAAAAGTAGTAGATCAGGGAGGGGATGTGGACATGGCTTACCTAGACTTTAGCATGGCATTTGACACTGTCCCACACAAAAGATTAATATACAAGTTAGCCCGCCTGGGAGTGGGTCCCAAGATGACGGCCTGGGTAAAGAATTGGCTGGAGATTAGGACACATAGAGTAATAGTAAATGGAGTCCACTCTGAAGAAAGGGGGGTTACTAGTGGGGTACCGCAGGGTTCAGTATTAGGACTTGTCCTCTTCAATGTCTTTATAAGCTACATTGCAGAGGGACTGGAAGGAAAGTATGTCTCTTTGCAGATGACACAAAGATCTGCAACAGAGTTGATGCACAAGGTGGGGTGGAAAGGATGAGAAGGACTTGGCAAGGTTAGAGGAATGGTCAAATGTATGGCAGCTTAGATTCAATGCTAAGAAGTGCAAGGTAATGTACCTGGGAAACAAAACCCAGGGAAGAGTACACAATGGGGGTGAGATACTAACAACAACAAAATGGAAAGGGACCTGGGGGTAGTCATCAGATGACCTAAAGGTGGGCAAGCAATGGAGAAGGCAGCAAGGAGGGCTGGGGGATACTGGGATGCATAAGGAGAGGCATCACCAGTAGAAAACAGGAAGTTATTATCCCTCTGTACAGACAGTTGGTGAGACCCCATCTGGAGTACTGCATTCAGTTCTGGAGACCCAATCTCTGCAAAGACATAGACAGGATGGAAGCTGTCCAGAGGAGGGCAACTAAAATGGTGCAGGGTCTGCACCAGAAGGCATATGAAGAGAGACTTAAGGAGCTAAATATGTTTAGTCTTGAGGAAAGGAAGGAGAGGGGGGTGACATGATAGAAACTTTCAACTACCTCAAGGGAATCAACAAAGTCCAAGAGGGTAGAATCTTTCAAAAAAAGAGGTGTGCAAGAACAAGGGGGCACAATTTGAAGATAGAAGGTGGGCGGCTCAGAGGTAATTTTAGGAAGTATTTTTTCACAGAGAGGGTTGTGGATGCATGGAACGGCCTTCCGGAGGAGGTTGTGGAGTCAAAAACAGTGGTGGAATTCAAGCATGCATGGGACAGTCATAAGGCAATTATAGGGGGTGGAGGTTGGAAGAAGTAGGCTGCTGGTCATCTAGGATCTGCAGCTTATCCATTAGGTAGGGAAATGGGCAGACTGGGTGGGCCATGTGGTCCTTATCTGCCGTCAAAATCTTTGTTTCTATGTTTCTTGAAGGCAATCTGCCACCTTATTGGCATCCAGTGCAGTTTACAGAGGACTGGCGTAATATGATCTGATATTAAAGCACTAGTTAGTAATCTAGCTGCCATGTTCTGCACTAGCTGGAAGCAGTGGAGATTGTCTCTAGATAGCCCCATGACAAAGGCATTCACCAGAGTGGTCAGGTCCTCGGTTGGTATCAGGACCCATATCCAAACAAAGTTCCTTAAATGGTAAAAATTGCCTTTGATGACAGCTAACACCTGTGCATCAAGTGTCAGGCCATCATCGAGGATCATGCCCAGATCCCTGGCCCAAACAGAGGGTCTAAAAGAATACCCCCTAGTACTAGACCAGGGAGAACTACAGATTTCCCTCCATCACACCGACAACCTGACTCCACCACCAGTACCTCTGTCTTGTCTGGGTTGAATCATAGCCAGTTATGAGTCATCCAGTTCTAAATCTCCTCCAGGTAGGTGTTAAACACCAAGGACACCATCTGGTTACCAGGTGCATAGGACAGGTAACATCAGTGTAACAATGAAAACCCAATCGTACTGCCTAATAATGTCCCCCAATGGGCAGTATGTACACTGTGAACAACAAGAGTGACAGGACCGATCGCTGCAGAACTCCACAGTGCAGAGGCATCAAGATAAATGAGGATAACCCCATCATCACCTTTTGCACTCTGCCCCTGAGGTAGGACCGAAACCACTTGATGACATTACTTGTTGGTCCACACCAGTTCTGCAGCAAACTAGCAGCACCTTGTGGGCCAGTGTCAAATTTCACTGAGAGATCTAGGAGAACTGAGATGGTACACTCTCCCCTATCTCTTGCGATCATGAGATCATTTAGCATCTTCACCAGAGTGGTCTCAGTGCTGTGCCCGGATCTCAAACCAGACTGGAAACACTCATAAGTGGTGGAGGAGGCAAGATGCATCTTGAGCTGGATGGCCACCACTTTCTCAAAAACCTTCCCTAAAAATGGGAGGTTTGAGATGGGTCTATAATTACTGAGACATTCCAGGTCTAATGAGGTTTTTTCAGTAGGGATCTAACCACGGTCTCTTTCAATGAAGTACGAAAGACCCCACTTACCAAGGAAATCCAGACAATCCCAGCAACCACTGGTTCTACCGGGTCTACACATCCAACCAAGAGTCAGGTTGGACCTGGATCAAGATCACAATGTGTTGGTCACAACCTCAAGACTATCTCTGCCACTTCATCCATTCCAACTGGACTGAACTCAGCCCACACAAGAAGAGTACTTGAGATGTCTCAGGACAAACCCTGCAACACCTTTGAACAATGCTGGTAGAGATCTCACCCCTGATAGAAGACACTTTGTTGGCAAAGAACAGAGCAAACTCTTCACACCTTGTGCTAGAATCTGCTCCCTCCTCACGAAGATAGGCCAGATGTAATAGCCCATCCACCATGCGGAAGAGCTCAGCTGAGTATTAGTAGAGAAATATAGTTCAGTTCATCAATGTACTTACCTACGATTTTTCAAAAAGTAAGGAAGTTCTTTATAAAAAACTGCATTAATGCAACAGTTAGAGTTTTTTACAGTGACAAAAGTGAAGAAATTAAACCCTAACTCTGACTTTTCCCCCACTGCCACACATACACACACACACATAGACACAAATGTAGACACACACACACACACACACACACACACACACACACACACACACACACACAACACACAACTGGGGGGCAGTACAAGGCAAGACAACCAATTACAGACACACACCATAATGCAACAGAAATAACATACAACTTCTTAAACATACCACTTGGCTTATCTGCTGTAATGCTCTATACTTCAGAGACATTGGAGGGGCCCTCTGCTGGCTGCAGCTGGTGCAGAACATAATGGCTCAGTTGCTTATGGGCCTGTCTAGGTCCAGTCATGTGACCCCGGTCCTGTTGGCTCTGCTCTGTCTGCCGGTCAGGTGGAAGGTCCTCTTCAAGGTGGGCTTGCTCACCTACAAGGTTCTATACAGGCTGGGCCTGGGCTATCTGGCTGATCTTATCATACCTGCCTCCCTGGTCCAGTACCTCTGGTCCTTGACTTGGGGCCTCCTTGATGTTACCAGGGTCAGGCTAAGAACAGCTGGCAACCATGCCTTCAGTGTTGCCGGGCTGACCCTGTGGAACACATTGATAGCTGTTATAAGGGAGGCTCCAACAGTCAAAGTTGTTTAAAAAGAGGCTAATGGCTCATTTATTTTATATAACCTTCCCCTGTGAAGGCAACTTAACTGCACCAATTCTAAGAAGCTATTTTTTCACTATGCTGACAATTATTTATTGTTTTATACTTTTTATGTGTGTGTTGTGTTACTGACCTTACCTTTTAATGGAAGGTGTCCATAGCCTCAGGGATTGGGTGACAGATAAATAAAATGTGCCTTGCCTTGCCTAAATTCCTGCAAAACCCACACTCTGTTGTGGTTTATTGCTTAATTTTAGAACCCTGACAGGAACACTTTTGTTGACCAAGGTGTATTCATCCAAGCTGTGTGGATAAGCTGAGTAATCAAGATGACTGGGTGTTATAATTTGATAAGACAATTGAAAATCATAACATTACCATCCAATCTCCAAATTGCAATCTAATACAAAGATATTAGTTAAAGTTTAGCTAACAGGCTACAGTCAATAATCTTGAAAGTTATTCATCCAGATCAAGAAGGATTTAGAAACAACATTTTTTTCACTGACAACATTAGGGAACTATTAAACACTGTAATAGTATTGAGCCAAATTGTATCAGACCCTGGCATAGCTTTGCTTCCAGTTAAAGAAAAGGAATTTGACAAGGTGAAATCATTGTTTTATCAGAAGCATTAGGCAGAATGGGCAGGATTTTCAGTCTGTCAGGGATTACATTTCACTCCACAGCCACCACTGCGGGATGAAATCTCTGCACTTGTGGAGATTCTTACTCTCAGCTGGAGTAGCTGCAGGGAATGTTACACCTGGTCCCACCAAGCCTAACATTTTGGCACAGCTGAACAAAAAAAAACAATAGCTGCAAGCAATTATAAATCATGAAGCCAGTCATACACTGGCTCCACCTTTGAAAATACTGTGGCAATGGGAAAAACTGCAGCTCCACAAGTGGCGACCCCCTTGTGCCAGTTTTTTTCTTGTAGTTGCATGAATTTTGGGGGCTCTGAAAATCTAGCCCAGAGTCTTTTGGCAACAGTTGTATCAGTTATGTGCACAGCCTTATCGCAAACCCAATAATGTTCATTTTAACAAATAGAAAAAATCTTTTTCAAATGAAGGACTAGGCAGGAATGTCCACTAACACCATTATTATTTATTTTACACTATATATCAGGTCCTTGCAGAACTGCAAATAATTTAAGAGTTTAGCATATGCTGTACTCCTGATATGCAGTTAACGGGTCACAATTGTAAGGGTTTCTGTTAAATAAATAAATACATTAGAATCAAACATACCCAGGAAACAGTGAAAAAGATGGGGTAGGGATATGTGTTGGAAGATATTGTACACCTATGCAAGGAGTCTTGGCTACAAAATGCCAAAATTTCAGCTGATGGTCATGGAAGGGAGCATTGACCTAGTTGCTGTCATAGAGATGTGGGCAACCTCAAACTATGAAGTGAACAGGACCATACTAGGGTACCAACTCTTTAGGAAGGACAGAGCAAGGGTCAAGGTAGGGGGAAGTAGGTCTGTATGTAAAATAGGTAATAGAGGCAATTGAAACAGACATCCTAGGGAGCTGGATATGCTAGAAACTGTGTGGTTGCTAGCATCAACAGGAAATGGGAAACAAATCAGGATTGGGATGTCTCTAGAATACCAGGTCAGGAGCAGGATGCAGACAAGAAACTAGGAGAGCTATGTAGGATGTTGACCAATTTAGGGGAGGATGTGGTAGATGTGAACTGAAAAGTACCAGGAGGAATCAGTGCCTGGTGGATGCATGCCAAGGGCATTCCTAGATCAGGTTGTCCAGGGCCTGACAAGAGAAGGGACTATTCTGGATCTGGTGCTCACCAACAGTGACAGGATTCAGAATGCAGCAGAACTGGAACTACTTGGTTTCACTGACCACAGAACAATTATGCCTGTGGTCCAGATAGAGACCACCAATAGGTCAAACAGAATAAGCTTACTGTATGGGACATTTAAAAAGGTGGACTTCACCAGGATGAGGGAACAGATGGAAAGAAGGGCAAGGAGTGTAGAGTAGGTGGAGGTGGCAGAGGAAAAATGGGAACATTTAAAAAATAAACAGTGATAGAAGTTGCAGAAACTCGATTGTGTATATATCAAAATGAAAAAGGGCAAGTGGTCCAATGTGATTCCAGGCCAAAGTAAAGATGTTAGTAAGAATCAAAAAGAGGGCATTCTTAAAGTATAAGGGAAGCAAACTAGAGGAGGACAGTGATCAGTACCTAGAGCAATAAAGATAGCCAGCAGGAATGTAAAAGAGGCCAAGGCAGAGACAGAACTCTTGTTAGCAAAGGGAGTGAAGCAAATTTAAAAGGTATTCTTCAGGTACATCCAGGAGAACAATAGGGCAAAGGGGATATTTGTGAGATTGAAAAGGAAGGAAGGAAGGAAGGAAGGAAAGAAAGAAAAAGAGAGACAAAGAGAATGCAGAGATAATGAACAAATATTTTTTTGTTCCATATTTACTAGGAAGAAGAATGGGTACTGCAAAAATGTAGGATTAAGTGAAGAAGGGAGGAGAGCAAGGGCTCAAGTGGCCTGGTCAAAACAACAGAGAAAGGGTGCTGGTAAAGCTTAGAGGGTTGAAAGTAGAGAAATACATGGGACCTGATGGCATACACCTGAAGATGCTGAAGAAGGTAACAGAAGTGATAGCAGGCCCACTTGATGTATATTCAACTGCTTGCTGGGCATGGGAGTGGTCCTTCAGGAACAAAGGAAAGTGGACATGACCCCCTTACACAAGAGTGAAAGGAAGGATGATCCAAGCAACTATAGGTCACACAGCTTGATGTCTATAGTAGGAAAAATTATGGAGTCTTTACTAAAGGAGGGAGTGGTAGACTTACTGAAGGGAAATGGGCTACAGGACTCCAGACAACATGGGGTTCATGAGAAGGTCTTGCGAGAAAACCTGATCAACTTCTTTGAGTGGGAGACCAGAGCAGCAGATCGGAGACAAGGCTGTAGGTGTAGTAGCCTTACAGTAGATTTCAGAAAGGCCTTTGACTCAGTCCACCACAGAAGGTTGTTAAGGAAAGTAAGGGATTTAAGGGAAGGGGAGAAATTGGCAACTTGGGTGGAGAACTGGCTGGAGGGAAGAACACAAAGGGTAGTAGTTCATGGGGATTTTGCAGAGGTAAGGGAAATAACAAGTAGAGTGTTGTATATAGGTGTCAGCGTGGCTCAGTTGGTAGCACATCCGCCTCTGGACCAGAAGGTCATGGGTTCTCGTCCCACACCGGGATTGGACTTGCACCTAAAAATCGCTAGCATCCGAGTGCGGTATTGGGGGGTGCTGTACTACAGGGGTGTGCTGTCCTTCAGATGAGACGTTAAACTGAGGTCCCTTCTGCCCATCCTGGTGTTGTCCTGGTGGGTGTCCAGGTGGAAGTAAAAGAACCCAGAGCACTCTTCGTAAAAGAGCAGGGAGCATTCCCGGTGTCCTGGCCAACATTCCCCTTCCCATAAAATCCGGTTCATGCTATTATCCAGGTTGTGTGTGGGTGATGATTTGTGATATGGCTGCCACCACACATTTAGTCACTTCACTACCAGCATTGCTTGTAAAGTGCTTTGGGATACTGTGTATGAAAAGCACTATATAAATCCTGATTCTTCTTCTTCTATCAGGGGTTGGTGCTGGGCCTAGTCTTTTTTCCAATATATTCATTGGTGACATGGGGAAGGCATGCTGCAGGGCAAGATTTGCCTCTTGACAGATGACACATAGATCTGCACAAGAGTGGGCATGGAGGAAGGGATAATGGATTTCGGGGAGGATCTGGCTAGGTTGGAGAGCTGGTCAAAGATATGGCTGCTGGGCTTCAGTGCATAAAAAATGTAAAGTTAAGCACACTGGAAAGAGGAACTCAAGAGTTTGCTATGAAAAGGGGGGAGTGTTGTGGGAAAGCACCATGGAGGAAAATTACTTAGGGGTCATGATACTGGAGATACTAAAAACAACAGCACTTTGTAATAGAGTTGTGGATAAGGCAAACAGGATGCTAGACTGCATGGGGAGAGGGCTAGGCGGCAGAAGTCAGGAAGTGATCCTTCCATTGTACAGGTCACTGGTGTGACAACACCTGGAATACTTTACAATGTAGTGGAGTCTACACTCAAAGGGAGACACCAACAAAGTGTAAGCAGTACAGGACAGGGCAACTAAGAAAGTCCATGGACTTGGGGCAAGACATACAAGGAGAGGCTGCAGAACTTGAACATGTACACCCCTGAGAAAAGGTTAAAGGAGCAACATGATTGAGATGGTTCCACCAAGAGTCATCGACAACAATGTTGTTGACAGATACTGCAGTGACACAAATTTGCCGATGGTATTTACATTGTTCGGCAAATGTGTCGACTGACTTCTGCAGCACCCCATGCACCAGAGCACATTTTGACTGTTTAGCACCCCAGACCACCCACATGGGGGCACTGTCCCCTGAACCCCCGGACTTATATATAATCAACTCTGTGGGGCAGATTAATGGGAAGAGAGAGCAGCAGCAGGAGTCGCTGTATCCATACAGCACTCCAACAACCTGTTTGACACTGTGGATGTGGAACGGGTTGTGTCCCTGTAATGGTTTTGCTGTTGTGGTTTCACTATAACAATGTTATATTGATTGAGACATACCAGTACATGCATGGAATGAATAAGGTAGACACCAAGGAACTTTGTCCTTGAGTTCAAATATAAGGATAAACTCACCTAAACTCACATGGGGGAGTTCAAAAGGAGCATCTGTAAGCACTTTGTTATAAAAAGAGTGGTGAATGAGTGGAACAAGCTGCTGCAAGAAGTAGGCCAAGCCAAATCAGTGAACAGCTTCAAGCAAGGCACGCAGCTAAAGTGTTGCCCTCCTAAAATTCACAGCCTTTTTGCCATGGTCAAAATGTATTCTGGGCAGAAAGTTGTGGGACAATATCCCCATTAATAAATCATCATCTCTCCTGCTACCTTATCGCTTGTTTCACTACGATCCTACCCACCTATCACAAAGTATTTCAGGCAACCAACTATTTTAAAAAAGTGTAGGCAATAGAACATTTTTGAAAAGCTGGGTTACCACACTTTATTTTAGCACATTCTCAGTGTCCTCTCTAGGTCTTTCTCTCATTGTTTGATTCAATCCCCTACAGCCAATACGACTAACTATGTTACTAAGTTTACTAAGATTTCAAGGCAAATCATAGCAGGATGATCTATGCTGCTTTTGAATGGAGTCATCTTGCTTCACTATGAACTCACCGACCTACCCCAAAGTATTTCAGGCAACCAATTATTTAAAAAAAGTGTAGGTAACAGAAAGCTTTTAAAAAAGCTGTGTCACCACACCTTATTTTAGCACATTTTCAGCATCTCCCTCAGTCTTTCTCACTGATTGATTCACGCCCCCACTGCTGAGACGAGTAAATATGTTACTAAGTTTACTATGTTTTCCAGTCAAATCGTAGCATAAAGATCTGTGCAACTTTTGAATGGGGTCAGTGTTGCAGGGCAATGAATGCAGTGTGAGCACAGTTAACATCAACTTTACTTAATTAATTTAGTGTTTGTTAAATAAAACGTTTGCAAGCAGTCACATATTGCCTGTCGATCATTATCGCCAACAGTTGAATGTACAATATAAGTCATGGTGAGGAATGAGTGTGCTGGTGATCCCTTATTTTTAAAATATTTGCTATTTGCTATTGCTATATGTACAACTAATGTACAGTTATATGTACAGCTACTCTAGGGATCCTTGCCCCGTGAGGTGCACCGGCTTCCTAGGTGGTGCTAAATGGCCGTAACCATGGCTGCCATCCACCAAGATTCAGCTTCCACTACCCACTCTCCTGGAACCACTGCCCAAATCCTTCTCTAAGGGATCCCTGCCCCGAGTGGTGCACCGGCTTTCTAAGTGGCACTAAACAGCCATAACTGCCGCCGCCGCCTGCCAAGATTCAGCATAAACTGGCCACCCTCCTGGAACCGCTGCCCATATCCTTCTCTAAGGGATCCTTGCCCCTTGTGGTGCACCAGCTTGTTAAGTGGCGATAAATGGCCATGACTGAGGCTGTCACCTGCCAGGATTCAGCTTCCACTGCCCACCCTCCTGGAATCAGTACCCACAACCTCCTCTATGGAATCTTCACCGCGTGTGGTGCACCGGCTTCCTAGGCAGTGCTAAATGGCCATAACTGTGGCTGCCGCCCGCCAAGATTCAGCTTCCACTTCCTGCCTTCCTGGAACTGCTGCCTGGATCCTTCTCTAAGGGATCCTCACCCTGTGTGGTGCACTGGCTTCCTGGGCAGCACTAAACGGCAGTGACCGTGGCTGCTTCCCACCAAGATTCAGCTTCCACTGCTCACTCTCCTGGTACCACTGCCTGGATCCTTCTCTAAGGTACTGCTGCCTGGCTTGAATTCTGAGCTGACTCACTGCTTCTGCCTTCTGATTGTAGCAATGTTTTGCTAGCTGCGTCTGAGTGGTCTGTCCAGCTGCATGATTTCTCCGACTGGAGCACCTTTCCAGCCTGCTCTTGGGCTTCCAAAGACTGTATTTTCTTTCCATTTTACTGCCTATAACTTGCTGTTGGTTTTAAGAATTGTTAAGTAATACTGCCTTACTTAAATCTGCACTGTTATTGTTATGTTTTATCTATTTGTGCTAGACAGACTACTGCAGTGTTGTAATTATTGGTGATAAGCTTTATCAACTTAGCGCCTGTCTGAGTACTGCAGTGTTGTAATTATAAGAACTCTTTTTAGGGCTTGCCATAGCTCCTTCTACTGTCTGGCTACCCTCCTTCAACTAATTGCCTTATTCTGCTTTTGCTTTGCTACTTGCAGATCTGTCTAGCCTAGTCCCTCTACATCATGCTATTCCTTCCTCCCATTTCTGCAATGTCAGAGCTCACTGACATTGGGCTCTCACCCCACCCCTTCCCTGATCTAATCTCCTCATAGTCATCTCTCACTAATCGTCCTTTTGTCCTCTACCTCTCCCACCCCTGCCAGTCTTGTCCTCCACTTTAGACCATTTTTTTATTCATTATTCTTCCCCCGCACCCCCCACTGATGGTCTGCCACCAGCCAGACAGCCCTCTGCCCCCTCCTGCACTGCTTTGTCAGACCTTTAAATTTATGTTGTCTTTTTTCCTTGCTCCACTAGGGATCCTCACCCTGTGTGGCACACCAGCTTCCTAGGTGGTGCTAAATGGTGGTAACCAGGGCCACCGCCCACCAAGATTCAGCTGCCACTGCCCACCCTCCTGGAAATGCTGCCCAGATCCTTCTCTAAGGTACTGCTGCTTGGCTTGAATTTGGAGCCGACTTGCTATTTCTGCCTTCCAATTGGAGTGGCATTTTGCTAGTGGCCTCTGATTGGTCCACCCAGCTGCATGACCTCTCTGATTGGATCACCTTTCCAGCCAGCTCTTGGGCTGTATTTTCTTTCCTTTTTTGCTGCCTATAACTTGGTGTTGAATTTTCTACTGCCCCCCCACCCCTGCCCAGGCCTCTTTTAAATGAACTCTCTCCCCTCTCTCTCTTCCATGTTTGCCAACCCTATTGCTGCAAACCACCTTTGCTTAATAACTGCCCTCATTGGAAGTGTAGTCACAACTCTACTGGTGCCCTGGAATGCCCCCACAGCTACATGCTTTACTCATCTAACTGTGGTCTCTGGGCATCAGAGCTCCCACCTCCCTGATTGGCCCGCATTCTCTGCCCCCATATTGGGCTGACTGCAGTGCCCAGATGAGATAAAGGCACACAGTCCAGTTGTGGCACTAAACTCTAATCATTGTCAGTATGCAAAAAGAAAGCTTATACCCGTGTAAGTATGCCCCAGGCTACCAACATAAAGGGCCAGGGGAGTGCATCCCTGAATGCTCTTGCAGACCCAAAGCCTCGTGTCAGTTCCCTGCCTAACTGTGACCCTGGGTGGCTTCTAGAATGGATTGCATGACTCTGGCTCTCAAGCTAGTACTGGTGGTGGCTGTGATCTTCCCTGGTGTTCTGGATGTTGTGACGCTCTGCCATCTACTTGTCATTATGTTGTATAGTATTTGTAATATAAATATATGTTATGTGAATGTCTGTTTAGGGAACAGCAGCTAGCAGTTTGAAAAGGGGCCTGACCTTTGACCCCACACACAGTAACTGCAGTAGCAGATGGCTAGTTTCCTTCTCTGTTGAGACATAGTGCTTCCTTCCAAATGCCAGGTCATAACACATCGTAAAATATTCCTACTTTGATCTGCAGGGGACAAGGTATGCATTTTATAATCCCTGAGGAAAAGGACATTTTAACAGATTCCTGTTAACTTGTAAACTGGCAATCATTTTGTAGGCCAGGAAGCTGGTAGAGAGGACATAGAGACTGTCATATTTTAATATTGCTATCTGGCAAATTTCCATCCAGCAGTTAACTAACATCCTTTTGGATAGTCTTACTCAGGTTACAAATTAATTACAGGCTAACAGTGACCTCATGAGCTGTGACCCAACAAGATAGGAGGGACAATTTTGGATTATTATCCCCCTGGCTGAAAGGAGTAAAGACACTTCATCTCTGAAATCCTAAAAGGCCCTTCTGTTAAAAATAGGTAACACCCAACTGGAACTTAGCTAGGCTAGAAATCTAAGTACCAGGCATTTTGTTTCTGTAAAATTCCAATTTAGTTCTGACTGTAAGTACTTACGTTATATGTTCTATGTTTTGTATGTATTTGCTATGTTTTTTAATTCCCATAAACCTTTTATTTCCTTAATCCTGCTTGAGACTTTTCTTTTGCATGTGGAGGTTGAAACATTATTGGGTAATTATGACAAGAACTGTTAGGGGTTTAAAAAGTGTATGTTACTATCTTGCTAAGGAAAGAATATACCTAGGTCTCAAACTGAGTCATAAGGGTAGACTTGAGAACCTGACTGGATGCCCTCTGTGTGAAGTATTGTACTGCATCCCAAAGTGGGTACATATCCGAGCCTGTTATTTGGATGTGCTAGCAGAAAAAGGGTTCATATTTGACCACGATACTTGAGGCTAGTAGGTGATTTGGAGCCAAAGCAGACAGAAGGGCTACCCTGTTTGTCTCCTGTTCACATATTGCACTTCAAGGTTTAGCATTGTGGAAGCAGAGGTCCTGAACTGCAGGATGCGGTTGTGACGGATGTCGCCATGAACCAACCTCCCTACCAGTTCACACTACTTAGTAACATACACTACGTTCAAGGCATGGCAACTGGGAATATCTACCATAACACTTGGGATCACCACACACAGAGCTGGCTCCTGGTCTACCTTCTAAGGATACAACCTCCCTGCCCTAATGAGAACTATCCCCCTCTGGCAATACCACTCTGCCTTGCAGTGTGACCACACAAAAGTAGCCTTAATATGAAAGGATGGCTGACTAACAAACTTTTCTACAAAATGATCAAAGTGTACTTCCAGAGGCTTCTACTAATGCTTCTTATGCTGTCTGGTAATGTCCTCCCTAACCCTGGGCCAGCTTGGCCAACTACGCACCATGGGAGCAGTAGGGTTGTGTCCCTAATGTTGATATCAATCAATGTCTGTAGCCTCCTCAGTAAGCTTGATAACCTCCAAACCTGGATACAGCAGCATAATCCTGGCATCCTCTCTGTTGTCAAAACATGGCTAAACTCAAGGATACCTGACACTGCAGTTGCTATCCCAAGATATACTATCCTTAGGCAAGCCAGGACTGCTAAACAGGGTGGTGGCTGTGCCATCTATCTCAGGAACACTTTTATGGGCCATTCCATACCTATTCCTAACCCTGGATCCCCATGACAGGTTCTTGCCATCAAAGTTCTCCTTGGGACTCTCAACAATGTGCTTAACATAGCAGCTGTGTACTTAACCCCAAAGGATCAGGCTACTGGCTTCAATAACCTTATGCAGTATCTAAGGGGCCTGCATCGTAATTCAAAAACAATAATTCTGGGAGATTTTCACATAAACTGGCTGTCGCCTGATGCTCACTCCTTTAAGGATGCTGTTACAGTGCAGCACGACACTCAGTTAGTCTCTACCCCCACCAGATGTAGCTACTAGACATGTTCAAATACCTTACTTGACTGGAGACTGTCCAATTGTCCAGAACATATCTTTAAGGTGGCAGTTCTCCTCGATACCATAAGTGACCACTTTCTCGAGTGTTTGGTCAAATAAGGTCAACAACCCACTCCTAAGTTAATTTATAACAGGGTGTTAAAATTGGGGTACCTTGAACCACTCAAATCACATCTCCACAGATTGGACTTGACCCCACTTGATTCAATCAATGACATTAACATAGCACTGGATTTTTTCATTAAACAATTTACAGTGGCCTGCAATACATATATGCCTGTGAGAAAGAAAAAGGTTAAAGGATACTCCAAATCTTGGATAACACCCAAGTTCATTACTCATCTGAAACTAAGGGACCACCTCTGGCAGAGTGCAAGAGCCACATCTAAAGAACTGGATGTAGAAAAATACAAAGCTGCCATAAATTAATGCACATGAGCTATTCAAAATGCAAAAAACAAATATATTAGGTAAACACTCTCTAACTTATGGGGCAATGGTGAAAAATTTTGGAGTAACCTGAAAGACCACATTGGGAAAGATCCCAAGCTGCCACCCACTATGCTCAGCATCAACAGAACACCGACTATTGACCTTGGTACTATAACCAATACCTTCAATAATGCATTTTTGGATCTGGGCAGTGTCCTTCCACCTGATTTATTCGACAATCCCACCACTAGTACTCTCCAGGACTCAACATCCATGGACCACCCCGTCCCACAGTTCTACTTTAAAGAAGTTCCACTGCATCTTGCCAGAACCTACATTTGCAAGGCCATCAATAAAACTAGACTCAGCGGTGATTCTCTCGACCTAAATTTGGTTGCGCTCATGCTAGATGAAATCCTTGTACCTATTACTAAGATCTTGAACCTTTCGCTAAGGCTGGCTCAGTTTCCCTTACTTTGGAAACAGGCACTTATAACACCTGTTCACAAAAGTGGAGATAGGTCACTACACACTAACTACAGACCATGTCCATCCTACCTCCTTTATCCAAAGCATTGTAATGCATTGTGTTGGACCAGCTAGTTGAATTTCTTGAAAAATACAAAATACGATGCCCACAGCTGCATGGATTTAGAAAAGGGCACAGCACCACCACTGCCCTAGTGGAATTTATGGGTTTCATCCACAATTCACTGGATCAGGGAAACTATGTGGGTGGGGCTTTCATTGACCTTATGAAAGCTTTCGATACTGTCAATCACCCACTCCTACTTAGACAGCTGTCCTCTATTGGACTTTCCAATAATGCACTACTCTGGTTCAAAAGCTATCTGGAGGGCCGGGTACAGCAAGTAAGGCTTGCCAATGTCACTTCAGAACAAAAGCCGCTTTTTTCTGGCATACCTCAGGGCTCCATCCTGGGAACTCTACTTTTTAGTCTTTCCTTGGACAACCTTCCTAATGCCTGCAACCAGAAAATACTGCTATATGCAGATGATGCTGTCATTTACACCAGTCACCATGACACTAAACTCCTTGAGCATCATCTTCAGCTTGATATTGAATGTGTTGAAGAGTGGTTCAGCTCCCAAACACTAGTCCTGAACTACAGCAAAACTAAGGTTATGTTATTCAGCATTGCACATAGCAAACACAAAACAAAGTCACTCATCATCAGGAACTGCTCTAATGTCCTGCTTGAACAAGTCTTGCAGTTCAAATATCTTGGCATTACTTTAGACAGCTTCCTCTCCTATGCACAGCTCATTGATAATGTTGCAAATGTTAATATTTGGATTGGCTTACTACACAGACATGCTGTAAGTACAGCATGCCTGCTGATGCCCTTAGACTGGCAATTCATAACTCTGTCACATTCATCATTGACTACGGTCTGGCCATATATGGTTCTGCTTCCCCTACCACCCTTTGTAGGCTAAATGTGGCTCTCAACAAAGCCTGTAAACTTCTTATGGGTGCAGACCATCTAACTCACACCTGTGACCTGTATGCCAAGGCTGGGTAGTTTCCACTCCTTAGCAGGATCCAATATAAGACCTGCCTTTTAACCAAAGAGGTGCTCCTTGGCCTCATGCCACCAGGTGTTGTACAGCTCTTAAGCACCTACTGTAGCTCCCAGTGTACTTGGAGCTATAGCTTTCAAACCTTACAGGTCCCCAGATGTCGGACTTCCACGGGGCAGAGGTCATTCGCTCACAGGGCACCTCATTGGTATAATGTGCTCAACAAAGAAATCCTGACAATTCCCAAACTTGACCCCTTCAAATGGCTGCTTTGGCAGCATCTCGCCTCATCCAGTAGCTGTGATTGTTCTTCCTAAGGGGACCTTCTCCCTCTGCTCCCCAGTAGGTTTGCACTGCTTATCTGTAACTATCTAATTGCTACTGGAATCCCCCTGTTTGTAATTCC
Source organism: Neoceratodus forsteri (assembly GCA_016271365.2). Taxonomy (NCBI): domain Eukaryota; kingdom Metazoa; phylum Chordata; order Ceratodontiformes; family Ceratodontidae; genus Neoceratodus; species Neoceratodus forsteri. Next base: position 463,072,232 of record CM028129.1, read on the forward strand.
ACACCCCTTCTTCCTCCTCCCCACCTTCCCCCCACCAATACCACATGAACCCTCACCCCAACACTGGCACTTCTCTGACTACCGTCCACTTACCAATGCCTTTCTTAGCACTTCTCTGTCCTTCCTCCTCCCACAATGACAATGGCCCTCCAGCCAGCCTATTCTTCCTGGGTCTACCTCATACTGTCCTCATATTACTTGTACTCTTCCAAATAGTTCACCTTAGAACTCTGTATAGTTCTCAGTCATAAGAAGTCTCTCATTCATAAATCCGTTTTTTAGCTATATTTCTGCCTTCTCTGTTTTATTGCATACTGTATTACTGTGCTGACCTTTGTATGTTTGTTACCCTTCATTATGATGTGGAAACTTTGTAAATGAGCTGTTCTTGTTCAAAGGAAATGTAATTCTAGAGTTCAATAAATAAAATAAATGAATAATGGTGCATTTGTTAATTAAAGTGTTTGCATGCATACAAGTCATGGTGAAGAATGAGGGTGCTGGTGAGCCCACATTTTAAATTATTCATACCATTCGACCATTTTCCCCAACTGGAATTTGTTCAGCAACCATTTGAATGTCGAACATTTTCCCAGATGGCAAGTTGTCTTGCGACTAGTTAACCAGTCGACAGTTGGACAGCGTTTTTTTATTCACAACATTTTGTCTGGGGATATTATGGCCATACACTTCAAGCAGAGATGGGACCACCATATGGGGTTAGTTAGAAAAGGGGAAGGGGCAGAAACAAAGGGAAGGGATAGCCAGTAGGCCAGTGCAGAGTAGTTAGGTAGAGTGGGCAAACTAGATGGGCTGACATTGTCTATATAGCTTCAGCATGTATCTATGTGAGTAAACTCTACTTTCCAAGCACCTATACTTTTTTCCAGTTCAAATGGGCAAACACGGGTATTAAATATCTAGGAATATTGATAAGAATGATTTAAATGACCATACACATATAAATGTATTACCATTAATTTCCAAGATAAAAAAAAAAGTTGAGTGTATTGACCAAACTTCCTCTAAGTCTGTGGGACAGAGGCAACATACTAAAAATGTCCTAATGCCTGTGACTGGCTCTATTATCATTATGATTCCACTAAGTATACATGCCTTTTTCTTAAGGGAAATGGACAGTTTTAAATTTCATTTTGTGAAATAATTAAAACTAAAAATTTATTTAAAGAACTAAGGTCACACAATACAAAAGAAGGATTGAACGCACTACAAGTTTAACCATAAAGTGTATGAGACAAGAACATTACTATTATTCTTTGCTCCAGTACCACAAGCTCATGAAAAAATGTAGAAACATTAGCAACAGGTATTTCAGATGAAGGAGATTATTTTAAGTGGAATCTTGACTTCACTGAAAAAAAATCCGCTAATCTGTACCACAGAAAAACATTTCTCAAATTGTTGTGGTACGCAGGTAGTAACAAATTATTTCTTAGTTCAGGACTACAGGGTAATGTCTTCATGCAGTAAAATAAGTGTGCACTTCATGGTCTCAGGTGGGATAATGGGTTGATACAAAATATAGAGGATCTTTTTAATGAAAAGAGGTAGTTCTCATTCAGGAAACTGAACTTAAAATGCTATGTAAATGTAGAGGATAGAACACTGTTTAAAAAAAAATAAAGAACAACTTACAAGGAATTTATGGGAAAAACAAATCATGAGAAATACACACCTTTAGTGGGAAATGTATTAGCAGAACTGAACTCTATATGACTTAAACAGTAAATAAGATGTATAGTGCATGTTTCTGTTGGAGTGCAAGTAGCCAAATTTAGAAAACCATGAAAGAAAATGGTGCATGGACTTGGTGGATATAATAACCAATGACCATTAGAAAGATATGTTTGGAAACATGAACATATCTAATCCAAATGTGAACCCACTCAGTTCAAAATGATACATCAGGGCCCCCATATTCAAAGGAGATGCAAGGCACTTCTCGGCAGAAAAGGGAGATGTGCCGCGTAAGTCCAACAATGCACCGCAGAGCGATATTTAGAGTAGCGAGATGTACCGCCCACATGGGAATGGGCCGGTGCAGAAGTTAATGTATGCTGCACTAGTGGAGGGGGCATTCCCATGAATATGCCATGCACCAGCATATTCAGAGGAATGCGACCCTCATTGGCATGAAATGTGCAGCCCAAAGATAGGCCATGAAAAGCTGACCTTAGTCATCCAGCCACCTGCAGGTGGGCCCTGGAAGTGCACACAGGTGCACTGCAGCCTGCCAGCCCCAGTGGTCTGGTGAAACCCCCCATTCTAACCCAAGTCTCTGATTGCAGCAGAATCAGTGCATATCCCAGTTCAGCACAGGGGCAGCAGCCCTTCTCCCCATCCCCATTCCCTGATCGCACAAGACTGTGCTGTCTCAACCCATTCCACAGTGTCAACCCCCTCCCATCTATGAACCATGATCAGAGTAGAAGAAAACTCCATGTCCCAGTCCATAGTGCTGCAGTACCCACCTCCCATCCCCAAACCCCGATCACAAGAAACACAGCTGCAGACCCATTTCCATAGTGTAGTGGCCCACTACACACTCAGGTGCCTACATCCCACCCCACTTCCCCCATCACAGCACTTCCGGGTGGCTAGCAATCAGCACAGCTTTCTGCACACCACCATAGCTGCCCACATACTGCACTGTCCATGACAGTGTACAGTATACACTACACACCCATCAAACCAATGGGTGTGTAGCATATTCTGTACACTGTCACTGACAGCACAGTCAACAGGCAACCATGGTGGTGTGAGGAGGGCTGTGCTGCTCGCTGGCTGCCTGGACATTCTGGGACAAGGGGAGAGGGGTGGGATGTGGGTACCTGACTAGGTGGGGGGCCACTACACTATAGAAAGGGGTCCACAGTTGTGTTTCATGTGATTGACTTTTGGGATGGGAGGGGGCTGGCACTGGTGCGGTGGGGTGTGTGTCATCCTCACAATGGAACAGAGGTAAGCACCCATACATTTGCTGTTGGGGATCATGGCTAGGGTGGGTGTCCACTTGTCTACCAAGGACTGGTGTGTGACAACTGGGAACTGCATTTGGGTCTGGGGCAGGGGATCCACTATACTACTGGAGATGTACGGTGCAGGCATCTGCACTCATTCAGGATGGGGCTGGGAAGGGGGTGCCCTGCTATGGCCATGCAGGGCAGATGTGTCTTTATTTATTTTATTTATGTTGGGTCACCAGGTACATGCACTGGACAGAATGCAGCACAGTGACAGTGATCGGGGGGGAGGCAGCACAGTTCCGGTGTATCCTGGCCTGCGCAGACATGCAAATGGGACCATAATGAACATGCATGGGGCCTGATTGCTCCATGCATGCCTAATGGTCTCATTTGTGTAGTTTGGGTGAATATAGCCCTTGGGGGCACAGTGTATCTAGGATCCGTCAGCACAGCCCTCATTGCCAGTATGCAGCCCATCCCCAGGCTGTGCCATGTGCAGTGTCGGCTGACACCACATTTGCCCTGCATGCCCAGATTGCCATATACAAACAGGATGGGCAATCCATTGGGATCACACATCACATTTGAATATGGCATTTTGTTATGATGGCACAACTATTTTGGTGGTGCATCCGGATGTGCTGCACAACCTCCCCTTTTGAATATGGGGGCCCAGGTTTACTTGACATGCATCAAGATGTCACAAAATAGACAAAAATCATTCTAAAAGTTGTCCTATATGTAAAAAAGAAAAGACAGGCTGCCTTCATGGAATGTGGGACTGTCCATCAATTAGGGTATTTTTGAACAAAATTATTTGCAACATAAACAGTTTAATCAAAACCTTTTAAAAATTATCCTCAGCTATGTTTATTAGAATTGATATCCTCAGAGAATCTTTCATTGCCAATAAAAAAACATGTGCTTACAGCCTTATTATTGCTAAAAACATAATCTTATCCCATTGGAAAAAGGAAGATTCCACTGTCTGAATTAAATGAATTTATCACTTTAAAGAGACCATTATTTTAGGAAAAATACTATTGTCATGAAGGTAAAGTAATCTATTTAAAGAACTCTATGAATGTGTAATTGAAGAGACATCACTTTGAGTACAATTTGTTTCTGGTAGTGTTAGATCATATATACAATTTATTTAACAGCAAGATAGATATTTCAATATTTGTAGTTGTTTTGACCATCTGGCATATTGCTTGGTGTTAAGTTGTATGCTAGGTGAATTTTCGAGGGGATATACCATGGTATATAATATATAGAATATATTATTGGTTTCTACATAGAAATATGAGAGTCATTTTGAAAGTGCTGTTTTATGTATCAGCTGTCTGATTTACATTTTACAACATTTTATGTTGAAACATTGAGTTCTATATTTGTTTATTGTGTTGTATGCATTGTTATTGAAAACAATAACATTTTAAATTAGAAAAAAGGGAAGGGCAATAGGAAACATTTTCAAGTAAAGGGTGCTAGATAAGCTGAACAGTTTCCGCAATAGTGTTGTTAATTCAGAGATCATTAGTGGTTTCAAGGCAAGGTGGGACAATTCAGGGGAATTATTATTAGTAGGGAAAGAGCAAACACTGGAAGGGAGGTATTGAGGCATGAGATGGATAATATTAAACAAGCATTTGTCAATGCCGAATGTTTGCTTATTGGCATTGGCATTGGTAGTGTAGGAGTTACAGAGCTGCATAATAGGAATGGCAGTGAAGTATTTAACTGAAGCCAACCCCACCACCACCCTGCAGAGACTGACAGGCATTGGGGTGTGGCTTTGGGTCGTCAGGCAAAAAGGCCACTCCATTTCACCACACCCTACCCTGCAGACACCAACAAGTGTCATGGTGTGCCTTGGGGTCTTTGGCCCTTATGTGCACCCCATTCCATCAGGAAATACGATGACATGGGTGCGGTCTAGGAGAATGGGGTGAACTTTGGGGCTGAAGAGTATAAGGCACACCTCGATGCCTCTCACTGGCTGCAGGGTGTGGAATGGTATGAGTATTACAGGTGAGAATCCCAAGTCACACCCCTGATGCCTGTCATTCTCTACAGGATGGAGTGTTATAGTTGGAAACCCTAATGCCTCAGGCATTCATTGGTATTTTCACTCAAAATTTTCAACATGTTTTTTTTGTGTCCCCCACCTCATGAACAGTGGCAATATCAGTTTGCTAGCCGAAAGCTGCTTTTGCACAGCAACTACGGCATTTAGCACCACAGGTGCAAAAACACATTCCGAACAGGATGTGAAAAATGACAGCTGTACTGTTCATGGGGAAGTGTAAAAAATGGCAATGTTGAAAATCTGCAGTGAAAATATTAAAAAAACTGGTGAAGTCACGATTTCGCATAGAAACTATGCAATGCACGCCCGTAATGTAATTAGTTTGGGGATTTTTTACAGCAGATTGTCAACACAGGCATTTTGGGACCTCAGATAATAAATAGTGTCACTGTGATTTTCTGTATCTGTCCAGAACAATGATTTTCCACAGCGACCACGCTTTTCTGCATTGAAAGTGTGAAAACACATTTCGAACATGTTGTGAAAAATGACAGCTGTACTGTTCATAAGGAAGTGTGGAAAAATGCCACTGGTGAAAATCTGGATTGAAAATATTACAAATTCATGAACTTACGAGGGTGCGTGGAAACTGCGCAATGCTCACTCATAACACATTTATTTTATGGACTTTTGTCACCAAATTTTCAACATAGCCATTTTAAGAGCTCTGCTCATGAACAGTGTCACTGTGATTTTCTTAATCTGTCCCAAACATTGATTGCACACACTGACTGCGCCATTGTGCGCTAGATGCAGGAAAACACATTTTGGGCAATATGTGAAAAATGACAGCTGTACTGCTCATAAGAAGATGAGGTAAAATGGCAAAGTTGAAAATCTGGAGTGCAAATATTAAAAATGTGCGAACTTACGAGTGTGCGTAGGAACTGCACAATGCACACTCATAAAACAGTCATTTTTACATTCACTTGCGCACATGCACAAGGAACGTTTTGGGAGAGTAGCACACTTTGGAGGTGTGCCTCTCCCTTTCAATCCAGTGCTCTGTTGAGCAGGCATGGCAGTCCTGCACCAATGGGTGCAGGAGCTCTTTGTATGGCAGCGTGTTCCTCTGCTTCAAAGCAAAGCACCGCCTGCCATACTGAGCACCACATCACGCCGTCCCCCCTCGCGTCACGTGCTCCCCAGCTGCGGCCATGCCACCCCCAAAGCTTTGGTGCCACACTGAGAGCCTCCACCCCAGCATGGCAACGTTGTTTGCGGCAGAGTGCACAATCCCCGTCGGCTCCACAGTCCCCCAGCTATCCTGCTGCCACGCTGGGAGCCCACCCCAGCGTGGCAAACATTGTTTGCCGATGGGGTGCCCAATCCCTCTGTTGGCTCCTCGGCCCCCAGCTATCTTTCTGCCATGCTGGGGCTCCATCCCAGCATGGCAAACGTCCCACGCCATCTTTTTTTAAACCTGTAAATAAAACGGTCCCATGGCATGTATCCCAGCCCACCCTCCCACAACCTGCACCCACCCACTGGCGCAATCTAACCTCCCCACCCCCACCCCATACTTACCTCCAGACTCCAGCGCGACGATCTTCGGTGGACCTGGAACACGTCTGCACTCTTCAGAGGTGACCGTGAACTGAGGAAATGCCGGTAAGCTGTATAATGGGCTAGATAGGGAGGTTTCAACTTTATTGCATATCTCAGGCATTTTTTGGAATTTATGCACCAAATTTTCAACATGGGGTTTTTGGGACCCCTTCTCATGAATGATGTCACTGTCATAGCGTTATTCTGGCCCGAAGGGTGATTTCGCAGTCACTGCACAGTCACTGTGTGAAATCACCCTTTGGGCCTGAATAGCACCATGACAGTGACATAATTCATGAGAAGGGGTCCCAAAAACCCCATGTTGAAAATTTGGTGCAAGAATTCCAAAAATGTCTTGTTTTACGGCAGGCGTTGTTTCAGTTCACAGCGTCAGAGGGTTTCCATAATTTTCAATATTTTTACTCCAGATTTTCAATATTGCCATTTCATCACAACTTCTTATGAGTAGTACAGCTGTCATTTTTCACATCTCACCCAAAAGTGTTTCCGCCCATGTAGCACACAATGGCGCAGTCGGTGTGCGAAATCAATATGTGGGATACATTAAGAAAATCACAGTGACACTGTTCATGAGCAGAGGTCTTAAAATGGCTATGTTGAAAATTTGGTGAAAAAAATCCTAAAAATGACTCTTTTATGAGCGTGCGTTGCGCAGTTCCTACGCACGCTCGTACGTTTGTGAATTTTCAACATTTGCAGTCTAGATTTTCAACATTGCCATTTTACCACACCCCCTCATGAGCAGTACAGCTGTCATTTTTCACATCCTGCCCAAAATGTGTTTCTGCCCATGTAGCGCACAATGGCGCAGTCGGTGTGCGAACTCAATGTATGGGACACATTAAGAAAATCACAGTGATCCTGATTATGAGCAGAAGTCTTAAAATGGCTGTGCTGAAATTTGGTGAAAAAATTCCTAAAAATGACTGTTTTACGAGTCTGCATTGCGCAGTTGCTACGCACGCTCGTAAGTTTGCGAATTTTCAATATTTTCACTCCAGATTTTCAACATTGCCATTTTACCACACCTCCTTATGAGAAGTGCAGCTGTCATTTTTCACATCTTGCCCAAAACATGTTTCCCCATGTAGCACACAATGGCACAGTCGGTGTGCGAACTCAGTGTATGGGACACATTAAGAAAATCACAGTGTCACTGTTCATGAGCAGAGATCTTAAAATGGCTATGTTGAAAATTTGGTGAAAAAATTCCGACAAATAACTGTTTTACGAGCGTGTGTTGTGCAGTTCCTACGCACGCTCGTAAGTTTGCGAATTTCCAATATTTTCACTCCAGATTTTCAACATTGCCATTTTACCACACCTCCTTGTGAGCAGTACAGCTGTCATTTTTCACATCCTGCCCAAAACATGTTTCCGCCCATGTATTGCACAATGGCGCAGTCGGTGTGCAAAATCAATGTATGGCACACAGTAAGACAATCACTGTGACACTGTTCACTAGCAGAAGTTTTAAAATGCCAATTTTGACAATTTGGTGAAAAAATTCCTAACAATGACTGTTTTATGAGCGTGCATTGCACAGTTCCCACGCACGCTCCTAGCTTTGTGAATTTTCAATATTTCCACTCCAGATTTTCAACATTGCCATTTTACCACACTTCCTTATGAGCAGTACAGCTGTCATTTTTCACATCCTGCCCAAAACGTGTTTCCGCCTATGTAGCGCACAATGGGGGTAACAAAAAGGTCGTGCTGACAATTTATTGTGCAAATACCAGCAATCACACGGGGCATTAGGGTAAAGCACCATACATGCCAAACACCACTGCAAATACCTGCAAGAGAACGTTCGGCATTGACAAATGCTTGTTAGGAATTCTTTCACCAAATATTCAACATAGCCATTTTAAGACCTCTGCTCATGAACAGTGTTACTGTGATTGTCCCATACATTGATTTCACACACTGACTGTGCCATTGTGCGCTACATGCACGGAAACACATTTGGGTGACGTGAAAAATGACAGCTATACGGCTCATAAGGAGGTGTGGTAAAATGGCAGTGTTGAAAATCTGGAGTGCAAATATTAAAAATTCTCGAATTTACAAGCATGCGTAGGAACTGCGTAATGCACACTCTTAAAACAGTAATTTTTAGGAAATTTTTCACCAAATTTGCAACATAGGCTTTTTGAGAACCCACCTTATGAACACTGGCACTGTCATTTTGTTAATTGGTCCCGAAAGGTGATTTTGTGCAGTGACTGCGAAATCACCCTTCGGGCTTGATTAATGCCATGATAGTTCCAGAATTCATGAGGAGGGGTTCCAAAAAACCCATGTTGAAAATTTGGTGCAAAAATTCCAAAAAGTGCCTGAGATATGCATTAAAGTTGAAAAAACCCTATTTATTCAATTATACAGCTTACCGACATTTCCTCAGTTCGCGGTCGGCTTTGAAGAGTGCAGACGTGTCCCCGGTCCACCGAAGATCATCACACCAGCCTCTGGAGGTAAGTAAGCGGTGTGTGTGGGAAGGTAGGATGTGCAGAGGGTGGCTGCGGGTGGGCAGGGAGACTGCTGAGTTAACTTTTTTTGTTTACAGGTTTTTTTTTTAGGAAGACAACACAGGATGTTTGCCATGCTGGGGTGGGCTCCCAGTGTGGCAGCTGGAAAGCTGTTTGGGGGGGGAGCCAACTGGGGTTTAGGCACCACCGTCCGCCATAACAATTTTGCCACACTGGGGTGGACTCCCAGTGTGGCACCTGGAAAGCGTTTTTGGGGGAGTGTGGAGCCGATGGGGGATTGGTCATCCCCATTGGCCATACAGTGTGTGTGTGGGAAGGAAGCGCATGAGCACGCAATATGCGTGCGTGCGTGCGTGTGGAGGGGGAGCGCTGCTCACTGAAGTGGAGCTGTCCCTTTCAACTGTACGGCACTGAATTTTCAACTGCTGTCATAGACAGCTGCAGCATTCATTGGAGAACTGCTGCCACGCCTGCAAACACACTGACTGAATTGGAAGACGGGTGCCACACATCTGAAAACTCGAATGATGGCACTATGTTTCTTACACATGCATGCACGCTAACATAAAAACTTAAAAATGAGAGACCTATACAGAAAGAGAAAGAGAACATGATAAATGAACGGGTTGTACTGCAATGTTTCTTCTTGAAATGTGACACGGTAGCTGAATTTGGGGACACAGCATTTCTCTTCGACAAAATGCTGTGAATAACAAAGCTTATAAAATGGGTAAGAGAGAACCTGTGTCCTGATTGGCTAACAGGGACCAGTAGCCATGTCCTCATCAGCTGATATACATGGCAACTGGTTATGTCAAGCAAGACACAGTGCAGCCAGAAATCCATGCGTGCCAGTTCATAAAAAAGCATTTTCTGCTGAAGTGCAGTACTCCCGTTCCACCCCCACCCTCCCTGACACAACACCGAAGTTCTTGCCCAAAATGACTACATGTTCCCGTTCAACTAAAAGACAAAATTAATTTAAAAAATGCCAACCTCCACTGCACAAAACAGCTTCAGTGCACACAAGCATTTTGGGAGCCACACTGCTGATTTCTATCTTGTGCAGCAGCTTTCTCCCGCCCCTCGCAATGACTGTGACATGGACCCCCAACATTGGCACCCATAGCTCATCATAAAAATAGAAAATATTCCTAAAATGCATGATCACTCCAAAACAAATGTTCCACTCCCTCTCATATGCTAAAAAAATATAAAAATACTTGTAGAAAGAAGTGACAAAGGTCGTCCCTTCACAAACACCGGCCCAGGATTCAGTAAGTGACATAGTCGCATGGCTGGCAAGAAACGTCCACCTCCATAAAACTTAGTCACGTAGTGGGTCAAGACTGACTAGGAAAAGCCAACAATCCCTAGCTAATTCCTTCACCATGAATACATGCTACTTTTCTTTACCGGGTAACATGACCTGCATGTATATGTGGTGATTTTTCCAGTCATGGTCACTGCAGTTAGCTAGATGTTACTGTAAGGGAAGACACTCTGTAATGTGGCTATAGAGGGCAGGAACACTCCCTATAAAACCGCAGTTGTTGTTTTATTTTTAAACATACAGTCATAAATTGCTGAAATCTTGTATAGTGGCTTTCTTTTGAAAGCCACACTCATTTAGCCAGAAGACCCACTATAAGGGATGATGCTCTGGAATGCCTTGGCTACTGATGGACATGAGTGCTCCCTGTAAAATTGGCTTTGTCATTTTTTTTTAAAACACACAATCAGAAACTGTGCAAGTAGGGGTGGTGAGGACCTAATCAGAGCAGTGTGTGTGTATGTGTGTGTGTGTGTGTCTCTCTACTGGCAACAAGAGCTAAATACAACACAGGACAGTACATAAGAGGGACTATTTTTAGTCTTGTAACTAGAACAATATATATTTTTATTTTTTTTCATTTTGACAGCTTTTTTTTATTTTTTTAATTTTTTATTTCTGCTTGGGGGACCCATTTTATAAGTGGAATAAGACACTTCAAGGTGCGGTTTGTGGCCTGATAAGAGCACTTCCCAGGTGCTAAAGGCACTCAGCACAATTGCCTAGTGCCTCATTACGCACCTGGGGCATGCTCTTATCAAGCCATAAACCACACCTCCTTGTGTCTTATTCCTTACAAAAGACATCCACAGCAAAAAAGGTTGCATGCTTTGAAGGGGAAAAAAGAAATAAAGAAGAACAAATCAACCCCTTTAAAGAGCAATGTTAGAGATATCTTAAAATTCACGAATGCTGAGTACACGAAGCTGCAGGCTTGTTAGAGTAACTTAATATTCTGTGCAGCCTGACAGTGACAGGAAGAGAAGAGAAGAGCTCAGCAAGGTAAACAGGTGAATTAATAATAATACAAGTAAATTTAATTACACAGCTTCACCACAACTGCCTTGATCAAAACAGCGCTGCTGTCATTAGCCCATGGTCATCAGCAACATAAAAAAAAATTTTTACTATAGAAGAAAAAATTACTATTAATCCACTAGCTGCTGGAAGTCAGCCTGGGCAGTAAAGAAAAATTGGGGATGGGAAATGGAACGGAAATCCACTATGCATCAGTATGAAAAGTGTGGCAACAAGAAAATACAGCGTACGGTCACCTGATGAGCAAGGATTTACATCCTAACTGAAAAAACTCTTGTACTGTACCACATTCTCCTTTGTTTCATCAATTAAAACAGAAACCCACCCCTTGCCCATTCAGCAGCTGGATGAAGCTAGTCCCCTGTTTTTTTTGTTTTGTTTTGTTTAAAAAAATATATATATGTATACCAAAGATTTTGTGGGGGAAAAATGCAGCCTTTTTTATTTTAATTTTTAAACCATATGTATTATACAAAATGATACATGGCCAGCCAGACACAACTCAGCCATGTTTTCATTTTGGGTCTCTGAGGACATCAGGGAACTTTTAACCGCTGGTCTCCACTTGAGATCCCTCTGCTGTCATCATAACTCCTGGATTTATGCATTGCTACCCGTACATTGGTCTCTGTGTCTTTAAATCAGCAGAACTAGCTTGTGGTGAAGTGGGGGGGGTGGCACCCCAGAAATATGCAGGTCTTATGCTACCTCTGCAGCAGGGGCAAAGATCCTGTAGTTGTTCCAGTTGAATACTATAAGTAAAGTTCTTAAAGCTGTAAAAAGAAATGCCCCCTGGCTCTGTGTGGCTGTGGTCAGAAAGAAGGTAGTCTTGCTCTGCACCTTATGGTTTTAGCAGTAACTGAAATGCAGTATCTAATCTTTCTGTGAGGAGTCCAACTACACATATTACACAATCACAAGACATGCAGTGCATTTTGAGATTAAACTCAAAATAAATATTCCTCAGATCTCATTGCCCGAGTTCATACGGTAGTTGTCCACACCACTGACATCACCGGCAACAACAAGCACCTGCATCCTGTAGTCCATGGTTCGAGATGGCAGACCAGCAGTAATTACCATATTTAAGTTTACAGGCACTGAATTCTAACTCTTCTACATTCAGGCTGGCGGCACTGGCCAGCGCCAGGATAGCAGCACAAACTATGAGCAGCTTCATTCTGGGAGAACAAAGAAAGAAGAGAGATGAAGAGCCAGCCAAGGAAAAAGAACTTGATGCTACAGCCCAGGCCAGCAAGCCAACAGCACAGCCATACCTGACACTCTGCAAGGAGGGAAGGAGCAGGCAACAGCAAGTTGTGTTAAAGTGGGCTTCTTCTTGAGAGCTGAGTTCGAGACTAGGAGCCCGGGGTTTATATCCTGAGACAGCAGTAGTCATTCAGTGACCTGCTCCTTGCAATAGTAAAATGTATTTTCCACTCATCAGCTAAAACAAGAGATGCGTCCCGAGGTGTGACAGAGACTGTGACCTCGTCCTGTAATAAACTGAGGAGAAAACGCAGAATCAGTGTCCCGGTGCCCAGTTACACTCTCACTGCATTATGTAAACGAGGTAAATGAGTGACTGCTGACACGGGATGGCTCTGCCGGGAAGCCAAGTACCATGAACATGACCACCATGCTGCGAGCTGTGGGATCAAGTCCCACAGCCCTGAATTGGGAAGGATCTGGACAGGCTGCAGAACAGAAATCAGAAACCCCAGTCAGGCACCCAAATGTGCAGTAACAGTATTGATTCTGAAAAGGGGAAAGGAAGGGTGCAGAATTCAGACAGCTGTTTCTGGTAATGGTGGCTCCTCCTAGATCCCCCTCCACCTACTACTACAGAGCAAGACAGTAAACACTATTTCAAACAGCTGACAGCAGGAAATACAAATGTATTAATATTATCAGTGGCTCAGTAGATAGCACACTCGTTTCTGTAACCAAAAAGCGGATGGTCATGTTTTCTAGCCGCACATCAGGCACTTGGGATAATACTGAAGTGCCATCCCTCATATAAGATGTTAAATCAAGGTCTTTTCTTCCAAACTCAGGTCACTGTCCACCAGGTGGGAAGCGCATGAGCATGCAGTATGCATGCGTGCGTGTGGTGGAGGGGAGCACTGCTCAGTGAAGTGGAGATCTCCCTTTCAACTGTACGGCACTGCATTTTTAACTGCTGTCATAGACATCTGCAGCATTCATTGGAGAACTGCGGCTGTGCCTGCGAACACACTGACTGAATTGGAAGACGGGTGCCACACCTCCGAAAACTCGAAAGATGGCACTATGTTTCTTGCACATGCATGCAAGCAAACATAACAAACATAAAAATGAGTACTGTGTAGTAAACTTCAGGAGAGATTTGATGGAAAAACATAGACTTTGACAGCAAATAAGGACCACTTGGCCCACCCAGTCATCCCATTTCCCTGCCTAAGTCTTTTCCTATCCATATTTTCTGAATTTCTGTGTATGTTATGGGATTACTGATCATTAAATGAAAAATTTAGCAGTTTTGCATACCATGTGGAGTCTGATTTTAACCAGAGGTATTACCATCTTATTACCAGTTTGGGCACAATATTAATACTGTATATAGTTGCCAGACCATAGTAATTTGATAAGTGCCCATTGCTTTTTCATGCCTCCTTGCAAACACTTTCATTTTCTCAATTCTTCTGGCAACTTGACATACATAAATATATATGTCTGGAGAACATGTTTCAGCTATGTTATATTTGCTGTTAACCGATGCACCAGGTTACAAAGCTGGAACAGACATATTTATCCTGACAGCGTAAAAATGAAAAACAAGCAGAGAAAATTCATCCTGTCAAAGAGAGTGCACCACCACTTCATCACTATTATTGTTGCTTGGATTCACATTAGGGGGCTAGGGGTTGGAAATCAAATGTGAAATGTAATTTAGTGCTGGAAGCATGACATGGTAACAGACCTATGATAGAAAAGCTGACAGCTCAGTTGTATGTATGTGTGCTTTTGTGCATGTGCCTTTGTCATTATTAACAGTTAGGATCCCAAACCTCACTTTGAAAGGAACAAGAAAGAAAACTTCAAAGTAGGATGACCTCTTTTTTATTATTATAATAATTACTATTCTGTGGTTGGAAGTTATTAAAGTAAAAATCAAGAACTACAGAAAATCTACTCCACTTCTCTTTGTTGTATTAAACTAGAATTTTTGAAATAATTGGCATCCCCAAATTATCCCTCCCAAGTAATAAAAAAGGACAATATATAGCATGTTTGAAATCTCTCTTGTTTGTAGTCCTTGCTCTCTCTCCCTCTCTATATATATACATACATACATACATATAGTGTGATACCAAGCTGCTGTTCCCATGCTGAATGTTAAACTCCTATCTCTCTATGCAAATGAAGCACAAAGCAAACATTAATGTGAATTTTAGACTTTTAGGAAAACTTTGAAAAACATTTAGGAATATTTAGATCTGATTTCACAATTTTATTGATTTTCTGTATTTCTGTTCCTTTTATTCTTCATAATTAGGTTCATTTTAATGGAAACAGGGTCATTGTCCCCCACAGTCGATCCTCTCCTGGGCTCAGATATTCAAAAGAGTTGAGCCATGCACAATAGGGTTGCACCTGCGCAAGTCCGAAATGTGCCATTCTGCGATATTCAGCAGGAGGCAGTTGCACCCCTGAAATCATGCTGAGCAACAGCGCAATGATAATGAAGGCATGCGCAGCCGAAGGGGGAGGAATCATGCATAAACTGCACAGCCCTATATTCAGCCCGGGCCGTGCAGAGTTATGCAGGCGCAACCTCTTCCTGCGCCTGGCCAAAGCTGAGTCAAAAAAAAAGGAACAAGTCGAGGGCCACCCACAGGTGAGCTGCCACATTGCAGGATGCAACACAGCAGCTGCCACCCATGGGTGGCCCTCGACCTGTTCCCGCCGCACCTGGCGGCCCTCCATGCCCCATCATGGGAAGAAGTGTCCCCACCCCGAGTAGCCTGATCGCGAGCAGAACAGTGTCTTCACCTCGAGTAGCCCGATTGTGGCAGAACAGTGTCCTCCACTCCTAGTAGCCCGATCGCTGGGCATACCTCCCCTGTAGCCTGACGCAGCACCACCTCTACCAGCTCTATCTCGGCATACTTTTCTAGTAGCTCAATCGCGGGGACAATCTTGCTCCACCCCCATTAACCTCGATCATCGGCACAGATCCCTAAAGTTTCTTCTGGTGGTTCCAGTGATTGTGAGCTGATCGCTGGCGGCAAGCCACCTGCTGGGCACCCCTGATCTCAGTGCTTCACCACCCGCGAGCCCACCGCCGCTCGTTGCCGGGCGGGCGGCAGCACCCACCGCTTGCCTCGCCACCCACCGACCGATAGTTCGGCTGCACGCCTCACAGCATGAGCCACTGGGCGCAGCACCATACCATACAGTCTGTTCAGATATGTGAAATGAATTATTCACATATCTGGACTGGACTTAGTCGGGTATGGGCTGCACACCCATTGGCTCATGCTCGAACAAATGGGCGCAGCCCACCGAGCTGTCAGTCGGGCGGGCGGGCGGACGGCTGGCGGGGGTTGCTGCCACCCGCTGGCTGACAGGGGGAGCGGGTGGTGGGCTCCGTGGGCGGTGGGGTGAGGAGCCGCTAGATCACCAAGGAGTTCATACTTGGGGGTAAGGAATGCCGCGCGATTGGCTCTGTTCGTCCACTGGACCACCAGGGATATTGGGCTTTGGTGGGGGAATCTGATGCCCGCGATCAGGCTAACGGGGGCAGGTTAGTTATGCCCGCCATCAGGCTACTCGGGGAAATTATGCCCACAATCGGGCTACTCAGGGGGAGTTATGCCCACGATCAGGCTACTCGGGGAAGTTATGCCTGTGCTCGGCTACTGGGGAAGTTATGCCCATGATCGGGCTACTTGGGGTGAGGGACACTGTTCTGCCTGCGATCGGGCTACTGGGGACAGTTCCCGCCCTGAATCGGCTACTCGGGGTGGGGATACTGTTCTGCCCGCGATCGGGCTACTCGGGGTCCACTGGACCACCAGGGATTGGAGTCATGCATTGTCCCTCATGGGATGTAATGCAATCCAGCTGCAGGGGGCATCAGTCCCGACAGCTGCTGCCTGGCAGGGCGCCAGGCGCAAGTCATTGGGGATCGGCGCACCTGCATGCTAATGGCATGCAAATGGGGCCGTATTCAGATGCAAATGCCCCCCCCCCCATGTGCCTTGCATAGATTATGGCCCCATTTGCATGTCACCCTTTGAATATCGCAGGTGCTGTGCATGGCACAATGGAAGTTGCGCCACCGCATCTCAATGCTCCATTCTGACCACTTGCGCTGGCGCAGTTCCACTGCGCCATGCACAGTGGGTGTGGCCAGGGGGCCATATTCAAAGAAGTTGTGCCATAGCGCAACTCCGTTGAATATCACCCTGGCCACACCCCTGCGCAACTATTTTGAGTGGCGTAGGAGTTTGCACCACAAAATGGCGCAGTTTGAATATCTGGGCCCTGGTGTTTGATCCTTTCCTGAAGTTACTGTCCTTTGCTTATGACATCACAACCACTTAAACAGCAACAGGGATGTCATAAGAAGAGGATTATCATTTCAGCAAAACATTAGGAAACAAGGGGACATTGGTCCTCTCTCTATGGAAATTAACATACAGTAACAATGAAGCATAAAGGTAAGTACAATTTAGAGTTAAATGAAACATAAAATTATTTCTAAATACTATTTGTTCAAAGTGTCCTCAGAAATGACAGTCACTTTCAGATAACATAGAAACATATAGTTCAAACATGGAATTTGAAGACAGATAAGGACCGCTTGGCCCACCCAGGCAGCACATTGTTTCCCAGTCTGTACTGTCACCACAGTCCCTACCTGATCTCCAGCTCCCTCCTTGCTTCCCATTAAGATTCCCTTGCGCTTATCCCATGCATGCTTGAAGCCCACCACTGCTTCCTCACCACCACCTCCGTTGGAATACTGTTCAAGGCATCCACCACTCATTCAGTGCAGTAGCACTTCCTCACATCTCTCTTGAACCTACCCCCTTCCAGCTTCATTGCATGTACACTTGTACTCATGCATCTCCTCAGAAAAATACTCTCCTGCTGTACCTTATTAACCCCCTTGAGGTGTGTATAGGTCTCATTATATTTTCCTCACTCTTCTCTCTTACAGGGTATGCATATTGAGGTCCTTCAGTGTCTCCTCATAGGGCTTCCGATGCTGATCCTGCACCATTTTTGTTGTCCTCCTCTGGATTGCTTCCACTCTGTCTATGTCCTTCCTGAGATGTAGCCTGCAGAACTGGACACAGTTTTCTGAAGGGGGGGGGGTCTCACCAGTGATCTATACAGTGGCAACACTAACTCCTCCTACCTTCTGCTGGTGATATCCCTCTCTATGTACCCCAACAACTAATTGGTCCTAACCATTGCCTTGTAGTACTGCCCTGCCACCATGAGATCATCAGATATGATTCCTCCCAGGTTCCTTTATTGTTTGTTGACTGTCAATACCTCTTCTATCATATTGGATTCTGCCTCTGGGTTTCTGTGCCCTAAGTGCATGATTTTGCACTTTTTTGTATTGAAACCCAGCTGTCACACCCTTGACCACTCCTTGAAGTTTCTCAGTTCACTGCAAATTCTTCCCAGCCCCTCCTGAATGCACTGCAGTGCATATTTTGATGTTAACTGCATGAAGGCAGACCTTATCTTTTAGATTAAAGACATTGAAAAGGCCTGGTCCCAGTACTGAGTCCTTTGGCACACCACTGGTCACCCTCCCTTGCCCAGAGTGAACTCTGTTTACACTACCCTCTGTTGCCTATTCCTTAACCAATTTGGTACCCAGTTTACCACCTTTGGACCCACCCTTAAGCTGTCCAGTTTCTATATGAACCTGCTACTGTATGTGGAATGGTGTTGAAATCTTTACTGAAATCTAAGTAGGCGACATCCACTGCCCCACCCTGATCTATTTCCCTGGTCACCTGATCAAAGAAATCTATTAGATTTGTCTGACATGAACACCCCTCCACCTCCTCCCCCATGAATCCACTTGATTCAAGATATACAATAATCATTTCCTTTAGAAGTGACACCTTAAAATACACATCAAGCTTCATTTGCATGGACACAGCACAGGGTTCAATGCTCAGCAAGTCACTGACAGCAGGGGAGCACCATGGTTGTGGATGGGCAGAGACACTTTCAAAGGTACTTAGTTTTTTTTATTGCCACAGTTATCGTAAGAGGGCTTCAGAAAAAAGTGTGCTAAAGACTACCTTGGAAGTAGTTGTTCAAAGCATAGAAAACAAAAAATTTGACGGCAGATAAGGACCGCTTGGCCCACCGAGTCTGCCCGTTTCCCTACCTAATGGATAAGCTGCAGATCCTAATTAACCAGCAGCCTACTTCTTTCTACCCCCACCCCCTAGAATTGCCTTATGGCTGTCCCATGCATGCTTGAATTCAATCACTTGTGCAAGTGGTTTAAGCTCTTGAAAAAAAGATTCTCTAGACAAAAAAATGGACAACTTAAATATGTATTTAGCCCCTCTCCTGTTAAGGGGTACAGATGGCATCACTTCAGAGGTGGGTGTCCAGCTTGAACATTTATATATCCTCTGCATCTGGAGGGATTGGGCAATCGGGAGTGAGATCTGAGGAGAACTTAAACAACATTTTCTGACTCACAAATCAATGTCAACTCAGAATATAGAGACAAATAGCAGACCATTTTGTTACAGTCTTGGGTTCCAACCTTTCTTTCAATTCATCTGTAACCCACCTGTTGGGTTGGATTTATCATTTTTCCCTCCATTGATCATTTTTTGGTCAGTATTCATTTTCATAATGGTCTCTGCCCATGGGTGGGGTCTCCACAGGTTAGAGGTCACTGCCTAGGGTGGCTGGCTATATAATGGGCCCTTTTGGTGCCATTGGGGGCTGAGGAGTGAGGCAGCAGGTGGTCTGCAGGAGCAGAGGTGATGGCCTGCTCCAGTCTCGGGTGTTCTCTGTGTAAATCTGGGCCTTGAAGGGTGGCAGACTAATGTGGCAGTGGCCGTAAGAGTTGGAATGCTCTGGGAGGGGGCAGGATTGGGACCTGCAGCCCAACAGTGTGAGCATCAAGTTGGGAGCCTAGGGAGTCAACCTTGCTCACCGGGCAGCCTGGAGAGAGAGAGAGAGAGAGAAAGAAAATGGTGTCCAGTGATAGCATTCAGGTGGGGTCTGCCACACAACCCCCCTGAACATGTAAGTCACTTGTGCCAGTGAGAGCAAATTTTGCAGCCTGGTAGGAAAGAGTGTTGAGCCGCACTGAAATGGTCAGCCTGCAGAAGCTGGGTAGCAGTGACATCTGCCCAATGGTTGTTGGTGGGAGTTGTCCATTTTCACCAGTAAAGAAGGGTAAGTGAAGCAGAGCCCACTATGTAAAAGTGTTCCCTCGGCCTGTCCTCTCAAACATGTGAGAGGTAAATGGAGCCAAAACCTGTGTCGGTGAGTGGTAGGAGGGAATAAATGCTGCTGAATATGTGAGGTCCCAGCCTCATAGTTGCTGCTGTTGCCTGAACCTATTAGTGGCCCCACTTGACCTGAGGATTAAAATGTTAGAGGTGGAGGGTCTTCACAACCACAAAGAAGTAACAATGAACTAATGTAACCTCCTGTGTGGTCTCCCGAACCCAAAGATAAATTTGTAAATATGTTGAGACTGGCCAGGAAATGAATTAAAAAGGGATCCCCCATTTCTGCAAAGCTGTGTGTGGACATTTTGTTTGTCAAAATGTTCCTGTTACTAGCCATCTTAAGTTCTGTAGCCCTGCATCCAGCATGGCACCCCTGGCAAAGAAGAACCTGTTCATCAAAGCCAGCAGAGAGTAAGAACTTCCATATCTTTGGACCTGTACTTGTTTCTGCTGTTGTAGCCCCCTTCCCAGTTTTAATATCAGGATATCCCTAGACATCGGGAGGGAGGATTACACAATCATAGTTGTCAGTTTCTACTCAGGCTGAAGGCATATCAGTACATTCATAATCTTCCACTTTCACTTGCTATTAAGTGATATCCACCACTTATGAGATGAAGACACTTTCCACAACAGGCACAGCTGGACAATTTTTACTTTATACAAATCTCTGCACATACTTTTTAGCATCAGCTGTAGCACAGATGGGAACCCGCACTCAGCAGAGAACCCCCCGGGGAAGCATTATCTTTAATTAAGAGACTGCTCTGCTGACTTAAGGACTGTCCATAAGTCTAGTGTCATGTGAATGTTCAGATTGTGCTTTCTGGGTCACCGTTAACCTCCTGGTGGAGCACAAATGAACTACAGGGCTTCTATCACATAGTTTAGTTGCCTAGGCTCCTGCTTTGGGATAGCAGCTGAATCAGGACTGAGGGTACTTCCTTGCAACTTGCCTGTCCCTACAAGGTGAAGACCCCATCCAGGTTAGCTGTGAGGTCCTAACTTCTTTCTTCTTTCTGTAATGCTGAGCACCCAAGAAGACACCTACATACATCCTAATGAACAAAATCCAAAGTCTCTCTCAGTACTGTACATTGTCTCAGTAAACACAGCAGGTTTTGCAGCCCATTATGCATATTCAGCTTTTACTCACAAATCCATAGGATTTTTTGTAGATGTCCTTGAGTCACATGCATTCTGATCTTAATACACTTTGCTGATCACCCAGAGGGGAAAGTCTTTGGAAACAGTTGTCACCACTTCTCTCCAAGCTGGTGATATCTCTCTAGCAGAAAAAAACATTGGGCCTCTTGCTAGTAGGTGGGTGCAATCAGCTTTCTCCCCTGAAGCCCTGAGCTGACTCACTCCTGCAGACTCTGGAGTTAATCTGTCTGCACACATTGTTTGCTGCAACCTTCCTGCAGGGCTCAGGCAGGCTGTTTTGCAAAAACAGTTCACAGAAGAGAATTTTAAGTAACCCTTTAGGAATCAAAGCAGCCATGCACTACTGTTTTAGGGAACCCATGGTGTTCCTGGGAGTTACATTTTATTTTCATTTTTTTTTTATTTATTTGAGTTCTTGGATAACACCTGTGAGCAAATGCTCTTTTGTAGGTTCCACATCAGTTGAACAGAAAATAGCAGAGAACAACAATTTATACATTTACAGAGATGGTACAGTAAGTTACAAAAAGGTTCACACTAGTAGACACTGCTGAGGCAGTGTACAATGTATGTCTGCATCCATGAGTTTGAACACCCTGGAGAAGATAGACACAGAGAAGGTAACAGACAAAGGTGGAGGAATGGAGGGAGAGACGGGGGAGGGAGGGGTGTGCCATGAGATGTGGAAGGGTAGGCAGGTGCGGGGTGGGGATCAGTGAAGTGCTGAGGTTGGGAGGTGCCCCTTGGATCAAGAGGTGCATCTAAGTGCAGCAGGTGATTACTATGGGGGGGTAGGTGGATGCAGTCACAGGTGTCCTTGATAATGAGATGCTGACGAAGACTTTGCTTGTATGCACCAAAAGTTAGATGAAGCAGTCATAGTTGTCCTCGGCAATGGGGTGCTAATGAAGCTTACACTTGAAGGCACCAATAGTTGCTACTCCAGAGATTGGAGGTGGTGGAGCATTTATCCAGTGGGGTGCACAGTAGGAGAACGCACATTGTGCCAATGCAGTGCAGCATCTAGGTTCGCTAAAGATTTGACTGTTGGAGCTTTTGGTCAACCTAGCACTCTTGTGTCATGTGAGCAGGTTCTGAACTCCTGGTGGCAGCAGATTTAGTGAGTTTTTTTTTGTCAAGTAGGCAGGTTTGGTATTTAACTCTGTTCTTCGGTTGGAGCCAACCTGCCCTAGCATTGAGTTCACAGGTGTGCATGTGTCTTGCAGCACCTTTGAGGAGTGACAGGCCTTATTTAGTGCCAAAGAGATGCAATGGAGGGCAGTATCCATTGCAGACCCATTTATGGCCAGGCCATAATCAATGAGGGAGACAACTGAACTTTTGAAGGCCAGATTCAGGGCTTCATTTGTTAGGCTGTGTTTGTGATGGTGGAGTATCCCAATTCTGAAACTGATTGCCTTTGTGGTATTATCTATGTACTTGGGCATAGGACAGGGTGGAGTCAGTTGTGATACCCAGGTTCTTAAAGTGCTGTACAAGATCCAATGTGTCACCACTGTCATACTTGACAGACAGGGGGAAGGCCTTATGCTTACTAGGGGAGCTGGAGTAGATCATGGTATTTGCTTTTTTTATAGTTGAGTACTAGTCTGTGTTCTTTAAATCAAGCTTCAGCAGAGGAGAACCTAAGTTGGAGGTCTGCTTGTAGGTGCTCAGGGTAAGGACTGCTGGTGAAAATGACCGCGTTGTCAGCATATGAGAGCATAAGACTGGGGCAGGAGCCTGGGAGTTTGTTTAGGAAAATGCTGAACATTAGGGACCCCAGGATAGACCCTTATGGGACCCCTGAGTGGACCGGTCTGCTATCAAAGATGACGTCCCCAATCTTAACCTGCTGTGAGTCATTGCAGTGATAGCTGTTGAACCATTGAACTGTATCTGGAGAGAGTCCGGTGTCTTTTCGCTGCTCAAGGAGGAGTCTATGATGCACCATATCATATGCTTTTAATAGGTCAATAAAAGCAGCCACCACCAGCTGGCCTTGGTCTAAAGCTCGGTGAATGAAGCCCATAAATTCCAGCAAAGCCATGATGGTGCTCTGCCCCACCTGGAACCAATGCTGCTCTGGGAAAAAGGAGTTGGTGCAGGCTCAGGTACTCCAAAAGCTGATCTGCCACGATCCATTCAAGTGCTTTGGAAAGTGGCGGGAGTATGGATATTGGCTTGTAGTTGTGCAATGCCCTGTCCCCACTTTTGTGGACTGGGGTTACAGTCACAGATTTCCATCTCAGGGGGATTTGTGAGAGGCAAAGGGACAGGTTAATTATTGAAGTCAAGGGGCTCAGGACTTCTTCAAGGGTCAGGGCAACAAATTTAAGGTCCAGGGTGTCCCCGCTGTGTCTTGATTTCCCCAGTACCTTCTCCAGGTATTTTCTGGCCTCCATTTGGAAACTTTTTTAAAGTAAAATAACAGAAGGTTGTGGGTTGGAGTTAGTTTGCCATTAGGATCTTTCAGGGTGGGGGGATTGAAGTAGTCTGCCGGGAGCACTCCACTTAGGTCCATGAATGCATTGCTCAGCGAGTTCACAGTGTGGAGAGGGTCCAAGGAAGGTACATTTTTGACCACGAGCATAGTTGGAGCAGTTTTGGGGTCATTACCCATTATGTCATTGAGGTTGGCCCTGACAGACTTGCTGCTATTCCAGGAGTTGGAAAGTGCCTCTCTACAGTACAAACTTTTGGCTAGTCGAATAGCCTTTGTACACTCATTTCTGGCTTTTTTATACTGTTGGATATTGGCAGATGTATCATGTGCTCGTGCCTTTTGCCACAGGTGGTCTCTAGCGCTAAGTTGAAGTAGGAGGTCCAGAGTAATCCAAGGGTTACAGGGTCCATTTATTTGTCTTGTTTTCACAGGGGCAAGTTTATCACAAGAGGTATTGAATTTCATAATGAAGAGGTCAAGGGCATCATCCTTGTCCTTGGCTCCATAGAGGTCAGAACAATCAAGGCATTGCAGGTCTGCTTTCAGTTGAAACAGGTTCCCTTTAAGAAGCACATGGTTGGCTATAGTTCTGAGTGGGGGTTTGCAGTAGTTGTTGTTCCAGGTCCATATAATGGGGGAGTGATCACTTAGGGAATTGGGGAGGGTGATGGTGTTAGAGATATGTGCAGGTCAGTTGGAAAGAACCCAGTCCAGAAGAGTGCCAGTACCCATTTTGTAATTGACTATTGTTGGTGTCTCGACCATTTGGGAGAAGTGGATGGTAGTCAAAGTGTCCTTGACAGTGGCAGCAGCAGGGGAGAGCCAGTTCATGTTGAAGTCCCCTAATAGCACAATTTCAGAGTTTATGGTCAGGATACTGATAAAGTCCATCAGGTCACCAGTTCATGCCGCTGTTGTTTTAGGTGGGATGTAGACTGTGAGTATTGTAAGTGCCTTGTTGTGAGCTCCCAGCAGAAGTCTGATGGACAGAATTTGCAGGATGACACTGTGGCTGGGGAGGGGTAAGACATGCCCCTGGAGAGAATCCTTGATATAGACGACACAGCCACCACCTCTTTTTGAGAGTTGATCTTGCCTGAATATGATGCGCCCAGGCAGTGTTCTGGCAGCATCCAGTATCTTGGGTGTTAGCCATGGTTCCACCACTGAGAGGATGTCAGGGTTATGCCGAGTAACCCACACTCTCAGATTGTCCAATTTGGGAAGTAGGTTGAAGATGTTTAAAGCATACAGCATGATCCCTGCTGATTTTTGTGGCAGCATGTTCTGATTATGAGGTGGGCTTGGGTTTGGGTGTATATTGCCCAAAAGTAGGAGTAGTAGTAGCAGCTTACAAGTAATGTGGTCCAGTACGAGTTTATAGCTGCTTGACCATTGCCTTTTGCTGGACGCAAGTACTTTAGTGGTGCTAAAGTGGGCAATGAATCCAGGGATGGGCAGTACCAAGGAGGGATCTTTTGGGTGACAGCACTGTGACCAGGTCCTGGGATGCCAATGCTGGGTGTAGCTTTTGGACCCATGGTAGGGGGAGGTGATTGAGACATACACATTAAGGACTGTCTCCTGGTGGTTTAGAAGGCAACCTGGTGCACAGAGGTCCCGTTGGGGATGACAGAGTGAATATGATGATGCATAATAGGGTCCCACAGGTCCAAATCAACATTGTGATGCACAAGCCTCAGGAATGAGGTACTATCCCTTTAAGAGAGAGAGAGAGAGAGAATGAAACCTGAGAAAAGTAGGGTGGGTCACTTGGAGAGAGAAAGTATATTTAATAAAGGAAGGAGATGGGGTGGGGGGTGGGCCAAAAATCACCCAGAGAAGGAGATGCATAGAGCAAGAGCTGCAGTAATCCCAGCTCTACACCCTGCTTAAGGATTTACCAAGGTAATGAAATAAAAATATAGACAGTCCAAGGGAACTGCTTGGCTGGAGAGGTAATCTTTTAAGCTGCCTCCAGATCCAGTAAAGCAATTTCAGTTTCAAATTGCAATGTACCTTAGGCAGTGGGGAGCAGGCAGGTGGCTGATGCCTGGAGGGATGTGGAGGAGCTGACCCATTCTGGGTGCAAGGACATGCAGGTGACTACTTAAAATGAAAATGAAAATAATCCATTGGATGTTCAGGCAGCAATGTGTACCACCAATAAAGTCCCATTAATCATTTCTGGTCTTGTGAGAGAGATCAATGTGCTTCTACTGAGAATGGAGCACTTGGAAACTCCTAACTGGTTAGGAATTTGTACAGTATTAGCTTACCTGAAGATGCTGAGCTATAACATCTCACAACATTCATGGCTAAGCTTTTTACTGAGATTCTACAGCAAGAGATTCTGTTGCAAGTTTTAAAGGCCTACTGCCCTTCCCAACTTCAGCCGCTGAAACAACACAATGCTCATACTCCTCTTTGTGATATTGGGGACCATTAAAGAGACTGAATGTATGCTATCAGTGGGTTGAGGGAAGATACAACTGGAGACCAATGAATGGCTTTAAAGTAGCAAGAATAGCAGTAAGTGAATTGGACTTCATCCATGCACTGCATATACTAGTGAAACTCCTTATCTCTTAAGCTGTAAGACCTTACAACTTTTTGACTACACCAAAGTAGGGAAGCTGGTATCTAAAATCAGGACGAGTTTCATGGCTGAAAGGGAGCTGCTCCTGATTAAGACTCAAACTAAATATATATTTTTAAAAATGTTGATTGTTGGGTTATGTTGTGTCGTAATGAGATTTTAGATGTTGCAAAAAGGTCCCATGAGTTGTTTCTCAAATGTTCCCCAGCTGGCTGAATAGGCCTCTGTACTTTACAGATTTTGCTCACTATAGCTACCCAGCTCTACGTAGTGAAGAAACAAGAGTTTGGTATGAACAGTGTACTGAATGCAGTCACAATTTAAAGATTCAGCTATCTGTAGTTAACATAAGGATAACAGAATAACTGTGTTTGTGACAATGGACTTTGGCACATATTCAAACATAATAATATTTGTTGAGGTTGAACAGAAATAAATCCAGCAAAAAGGCATGTTTAGGTAAGGTGTCCTGCTCAAGCTATTATGAAGCTAGAAAAGATGGGGTGGGGAGAATTGCAGTGTGGTGATACCAATGCAACTCCTGATTCTGAGCTGTGACAGCATCCTCCAAGATGGGGCAAAATGTCCTCAACCTCTTTTCAAAGGAGCAGATGGATTTATGGCAGCTGCCATGCTTTGAAGCAGCTTGCGTCAAGTGACACTTAAGGTGCCACACATTAAGACAATTGTGCATGACATTCATTTGGGAGCAGTGTGCCTGGATGTAGAAAAGCTATGTTGCATTTCAGCAGCACAGTTTTTAAATTTATGTCCAGTATCTCATCTTACAGAATGAGGAGCAATTATAACAGTGTTTGGAAGCAAGCAAGATAGAGTATGAACATAAAAGAGCCATTTCCTATAATTTGTTAGAGTAAAGAGTCTTGCCCAGCATAGAGATAGTTTATCTCAAAGAAATCAGACAATACTTCATTTTCAAAGCTCGCTTCTTTCTTTCTTTCTTTCTTTCTTTCTTTCTTTCTTCTTTCTTTCTTTCTTCAAACCACATGCACAAGTGTGTTGTGAGCATGAGGCACTTGTGCCAAATGTCTTCAATGATGTGTAAGTGCAGTTTATGAAGAAAATAAACTACACCCTTCAGTCTCTTACTGTGCTTATAAATCTTTTAACAAACAAAAATGAAAAAAACAATTTTTGAATAAAATTAAACACTTATAAAATGAGTGTATAATGAAACAAATTGAAAAGAAATAAAAGTAGACCATGCTCAGACAGTTATTTGTGTTTCAGTCATTTCAAACACATCACTAGGGGGAGCCCCTTGCTTTGCAGCTGAGGTGCTAGATCACTCTTTCTATCCCTACCCTACTTTTGTGGCTTACGTTGTGTCTTGCTAGAAAGATATTATTTTTTTATGTAATGTGAACAATGGATTTGATCATGTTTAGTTTTCTTGAGGGTGGGAGAGTCCATGTCACTGTATGATGTCATTTGAAGGGGAGCATTTGTTACATTTCAGATTGATCAACCACGCTCTGTTGAAAGTGAGAAGGATTTTACAGTTTAAAAAGGGCAGGTCAGGTGATTTCTATGGTGTCAGTGGGACTGTTTCCTTTGTTGTAAGGGACCACGTTGTGCAGAGCATTGAAATATGAGAGTGTGATGGAAGCTAAAGAGCAGTGGAGTCCTAAGTGATACTGGCAGAAAGGAAAGCGAGTCCACAGTGATGATTCTCTGTAAGTATCAACAAACATTAGTGACAGGGTCAAGAGAGTGATAACTGTGAGCGGGACAAAGATATGGCAGACATGCTGTAGTGGAAGACTGTATTTATAATTGGCACTGATGATTAGATGCTTTTTTTTTTACTTTGAGAAAAAATAAATAAAAGATTGGAGATGGGATTTCATTTTTTTTCCAGTAATATATGTGTGTAGGGTGGGGTCTGGAGTGGGGTGTATGAAAAAGCTATAATATGCTAATTTTACAAGTAATGTAAAGTATCTGTGGTAGACATGGTTACCATAACAACATGGTTGCCAGAATTTTTTTT
Source organism: Neoceratodus forsteri (assembly GCA_016271365.2). Taxonomy (NCBI): domain Eukaryota; kingdom Metazoa; phylum Chordata; order Ceratodontiformes; family Ceratodontidae; genus Neoceratodus; species Neoceratodus forsteri. Next base: position 463,100,473 of record CM028129.1, read on the forward strand.
AACTTTGTGGCAGGCATTGTACCTGGGCATGCTGCATCCTGCTTGCCAGAAGATATGTGAGGCCATGAGTTTTCTTTTCTTAACGACATGGCTTTGGAATCTTCTTGATCACTCAGAACACAGGACATTATGTACCCTTTTAATAAACATAGTTTAACATCCTATGCAATCAGCTCCATTTTGTATGAATATGTTTAGTAATTTCCATTTGGTGTTCTTCAAAATTTAGCTCTTGAGCCATCCAACCTGGCCCCTCAATAATGACATTTTCTAATATCTTTCAAGCAATCCCCTTCCCTTTTCAACCACTAATAATTCATACTGGTTGGCCATTACACTTCACTGGGGTTCCAAACAGTACAGCATCAAATTTTTTTATTAAGTTGAGCACCAGCCTATTTTTTCTAACCAGGTCTGAAGATTAAAAAGGCATCCATCGTAATATTATTTATTATTTGTACATTTTTGACTCTGTGTACAAAACGGCCTAATCTCCATATAGTAGCAAATGCACATTTTCTATTACTTCTTGCAGTTATTTCAGAGCAACAAAAAATAATTTGTACCAGTATTGATCCTATGGTATACTGTGGATTACGTTAACCTTAATAGACAGAAATATTCCAGTTTTGGTCATATACATTCAGTCTCTCGGATGCGTTGTACATCAATTAAATACAGCAGCACCAGCCTGGGTGTAATGCAATGCCTTGCAGTAGTGCTGTGCGGAATTTGTAAATTCCAGTAGAACAAAATTTCACTGAATTTTAGAAATTCTGCCAAAGTTTGCCAGACACAGAATGGTGCAATTCCGAAGCAGAAAAATGTGGAATAAATTTTCTGCAACATTTCCACTGAGTTGTATTCTGTGGATCTCAATATTTTCAGTTGAAATGGTTGTAGAATGATTTTCTGCTGAAAAAAAATGTTCCATGTAATATTATTCTGAAGATCTCAGTATTTTCTGTGGAAAGGTTGTGCAATGATTTTCCATGGAAAAATGCTGTTCCACAGAATATCATTAAATGGATTGCAGCAGGAGGAATTCCACAGAAGAACCAGCAAAATTTTAGTGGAAATTCTGCTGACAGAATGGTCATTGCATGTTAATTTTGCCAGCGGAATTCCACATTCCACACAGCACTACCTTGCAGTATTATAGCAGAGCACTGCAATATGCTGCAGAGAACAACGTTATTCAGTAGCAATTAAGACCTTATGTCATGCAGTATTTTGTGACTTGTCATTCACTACAAGGTACTGTCTTGCATACTGGCTGTCTCTGCTGTATTGTATGTGGAACCATACTCAATGTCATGGGCTTCTCAAGCAGCAGTACACGGTTTATTGAGTTGAATTCATTGGTCAAGTTCACAAAACAGCTTCTATCATATTACTGTACCACTATCTATCTTTGAGGAAATGTCATTCATGAACCTGAAGAAGGCCATGGATATGCCATGACTAGAGGTGTGAAAAGTTGGCCAACTTCACATCATGGAGACATTTGTGAATTCACCCGTATTTGAAAATTAAGTCTGCTCTGCAAATTTCCAATTTGCAGTACAGGGCTAACTTCACAAATGATGGACTTGATAACTTCACCAGCTGAGATGATACATTCTCCTGTGAAGTACGGCCCACAAGTGAAGTTTATAATTTGTCATGCGATTGGAGGTCATAATACAGAAAAGAGCTGTATGTCATGCTATGCTGTCTTCAGTGCGGTCTTATGAAAAGAGAGCATGTGAGTCAAGTCTGTACCTGATTTGCTGATAAAAAAAATTATAAGTACTTAGAACCAGGAGTATTTAGAACCAAATTGCTTATGTATGTATCTAGAGTTCCTTGTGCAGTGAGATTTCCATTTTTTTGTTTGTAGTTGTTCAGATTTATTTAGTTTAAGGTAGTGGTTTTATTTTGTGTGTTAAAGCAGTGTTGTGTAGAGGGGTGTAGCTGTTTTAGTTAGCAAGAAAGGCAGCCTTGAGAGCAATAGTCTTAGTTGTATACTTCAGTCTTTCTTCTTAATTATTTTTTCTGAGGTCTGCGATTTATTTCATTTCAGTAGTACAGTTTTGTGTGTTTAAGTGAATTATTTTTGTCAGTCTGTTGCTACTATATTGATTGCAGTTCTTTTATTTAATTATTGAAGTGACAGTTTTACTTTAATACTTACAGTAAATTGTTTAGCATTACCCATATTGTGTGTTTTGTTAATCCCTGTCATGTTTAAAAAAATAAACTTATTTTTGTGGTGTTTGTGCTCTAGCTACTGTTAACTCAGTAAACTGTTCTGTTGTGATTAGGATCTCACCACTCTAGTGAGGTGTTGTACTGTCTTAGCTGCTGCTGGTATTTTGTTTTTCTGAAGAGTTTAAAAATCTAAATATCAAAATTGCCAGAAAGAGATGCTCGAGTAAAGTTAGAGATGCCAGTGACATGGCCACAAAAAGCATAACTTTGGTGGGTAAAAACTGTGCCGTACCTAAAAAACTGCCTCTGTGGCAGCTTCATAAGGGGCTGGTACTACTTCTAGCAAAGTAGTAACTGGTAGATATGGCAATGGCATTAGTGTGGCCAAACATTTCTCTGCCACATCTGTGGCATCAGTGCTGGTGGGTGCTTGGAGAGGCAGTGACAAGAGGATCAATCCAAGAAGTAGAAAGATGTCTGGCTCTGAAAATGTGGACACGGAGGTGGTTGCTGCTGTCTCCATGACTGCTGTTGCTGTTGCTGGTGCTGAGCCTGATCTGGATGATAAGTTCCCATTTTCTAGCAACAATACTGTTGAGCTTGACCATGACTTGTCAATCTGAAGTAGGAGATGTGCCTGCTGCATGCAAGGATGATGAAAAGGAAAGAGAGAGTGGAGAAAGTGAAGAGGAGAAGGAGAACATATCTCAGCAGGACATTCTCAGTCTAGGTAGGGATAGGGATGATGAACTGGACCGTCTATGGAACCAGAAAATGAAAAAAAAATGTAAGGGTCATGCTGCTGAACCTGTGTTCCTGTGTACAGCCCAGTTTACTCAGGGAATTACCGAAGCCCCCCCCCCCAAATTGTCCAACCCTATCTCAGTGCAGAAATCATCCCCAGAAACACATGTATCTACCCCTCCACTGCCCCAGTTCCACTACAATGGAAAACCAAGAGCGACAAAATCCCTAGTCTGAAATTTTTACGTACTGGACCCGGCTTGTGACACAGTGGCTATCTGCCAGTTGTGCTGAGCGTAGGTTAGCCATTTAAAAAAGGGGGAGTCACCAAGGCACCAGTGGCCAGCACACACAGCTTAAGTGTTTGCATCTGTTAAATGGGACTTGGCACCAAAGGAAAGCTGGTTCAGGGGGGGGTTCCTCTCCCTTATCTTCTTCATTTGACAAGGTATCCTGAAGTGGCATTGAAAAGTCCAGGTGGAGAAAGAGCTGACTGTGAATGACTACTTCAAAGATGAGGAGGAGGCTGTGACATTACCTAGTAGTGGCCATAGTAGCAGTGATGGATTGAGTATTAGCAGCTGGAGGCACTAAAGCACATCAACTCCAGTCCATAAAACAACCCAAATCACTGCTTTCATTTGAGCTGCATCCATGATCTTCTTGAGTCAAATGCTACCCCACCAGCCATGCCACAGCAAAGAATCCAGCTGCTTGGTTTCCATCACCCCAAAAAGCATTGTCTATACTGTATATCATACTTGAATGTCATACAAAATATCCACCCAAACTTGTTATTGCATGGGGACTGAATGCAGCAACCACTGAAATACTTGACGTTGACCTACTACCATTCTCTTTTGTTGAGAATGTCAGATTTAGAAGGTTGATATCATGTGCATGTCCAAACTGCAGATTCTGTTGCAAACCTACTTCTCTTCCTGTGCTGTTCCTGAACTTTATGTGACTGTGTCATGTATGGTAACACAGGACCTGCTGTGTTCAGCATCCCCATATGTACATTTTGGGTGTGGATATGTGACCAGTGGTCAAACACCTGGAAACTCCTATTTGTGCATTACAGCCACTGGGAACAGGTACGCACTGGCAATAAAGAGTGCAACTGAGTCAGACATGGGTCAGAAATGCTAGAATTGCTCTTGACAGAGATTGATGACTGGCTGCACCCCCATTCTCTGAACCTGGACTTCATTTCTAGTGATAGTGGCTCAAATTTAGTGAAATGCATCAATGATATGGTGTTTCTCAGAGAACCATGCAAGGCACACTGCCTTAATCTTGTTATGCAGGAGTTTCTAGCATGTCCTGATATCAAGTCCCTGTTGACTGTGGCCCAGACACATCTGTGCCCACTTTGCCTATTCCAAAAAGGTCTATGGCCATCTAAGGCACCAGCAGATCCAGGACAAGCTGCCTCAGCACCATCCAAAGCTGTAAGACATAACCAGATGGAACTCAACATTGCACATGACTGAGCACTTGTACGAGCAGTACAAAGTCATCTCTGAATATGCATAGGAATACACATACGGGTGTGCTCGGTATCACGGCTTGATTTTCAGACCGTTATTCAAGACTTAAACCTCATTTCAAAGAAAGAGACACTTTCCTGAGTTCAGGTTTCTTTCTACTACTAGAAAGTGTATTTAGTTGAACTCGGGTATGGTACTTCATGAATGAGCCTTCCGGGAGCTTCAATGCCATTTACAAATGCAACTGTGCTTTGGGACCAGTGCACAGGCTATAGGTTCAGACCATCTGGGTTTCACTTCTGAGTAAAATTAGAAAAAGTGATAATTTCTACAGAGTATACATTTCTGTCCTCCATAATATGGCACAAGAGGGACTTCTATAGGCAGTGAAGCCATGTTTCTGAGTGCCTCCAAAATGTAAGTAAAGGACAGACATATATATATATATATATATATATATATATATATATAGAGGCAAAAACTCTGTTTAATGCATCAGTTAGGTGTCCACAGCGAAAAGCGAGGAAATTCAATGTTAGGTTGAAACCCCTTTGCACCCCTCCAGCCCACCCTCCCAACTGGAATAGTGCGTATTGGGGTCATCGGCCCTAGTGTCACCCCATCACATGTGGAAAGAAGCTGAGGAATAGGAGAATGGGGTGACAGTTAGGGCCGATGACCCCAATGCACACCCCGATTCCAGTTGGGGGTGGGATGGAGGGGTGCAAAGGGGGTTTCAACCCTAACATCGAATTTCCTCACTTTTGTCACTGTAGAACAACCGTAACTGATGCATTAAATGGAGTTTTTTGCCTCTAATTTCCCTTCTTTTTGAGCATGATAATGAGAAATAGTGAATGTAATACAGCGGCGGGAGCGAGGGGGTGATGTCTTGTCACATTGTAACACTGTGCCCGCAAACACAAATCGTAATGCGCATGGTGACGCAAAGCAAAACAGAAAGAGGAACAGTACTGTAGACAGAAATGTTAAAAACAATGGAAATGCAACCACAAATGAAAACGCAAAGGGTAACGCACATGGTGGCGTAAACGTGAACGGTAAGTGAAACGGGTACGGAACCGCAAGCAGAAATGGTAATGGTAAGAGTAATGTAAGCACACAGGCTGGTTTTCCCCAAAAGCTGTATAGAGAAAGACAGTGAGTAGAAAGAATGTATGCAAAATAATGACTCTCGGAACACAAAAATCGGTAGTTGTAATAGTAAATTGCTTATATCTCAGTAACCGTAAGACATAGAAAAAAAATTTAAAAGTCATATGTATTATCACTTTCCTGGCTAGTTTTATATAATTTTTCAACAAAAACTCCGTATCTCACACCGTTTTCGAGATACGGGCCCTCAAAGGCGCGGCGAACGCTGTAGTGTTATCCTATGGGAAAAAAACAGAAGTTTGGACTGCCATTACTTTTGAACAGTTTAATATTTTTTCACAAAATCTTCAAAAGGCACATTGGGGATCCTGGCCACACATTACCTGAAGATTTAGGGCCAGTCGTGCAAACCGTGCGACCTGTAGGAGCGACCGTAGAATTCCAGAAAAAGCGTAAACTCACGCGCAGATCATGCTTAATAACTCCGCAGCCGTGTATCTGACTGGTACAAAACTTGTCAGGTCCCAAGGCATATGGGTCTTGATCATGTATTCCAAATTTCAGGCAAATCTGTCAAATGGTTGCAAAGTTATTAAGGTGCAAAATTTTGGGTTTAACATGTAAATGGCTCCTCAACCCTAACTATGGTAGCACTACCGTGCTACCATAATATATATATATATATACATATATATACTTTGCATAAAACTGCATTATTGAAACATTTAAGGATCAGCCTAAAGCGACAAAAGTAGGGAAATGTGGTTAAACCCCAGCCCCACCCCACCCCTGAATCAAGTTAGGGGTGCAGTATTTCTTAGGGTTGTCAATCCTAAGCTCACCCCATTCTATACACTCCTGAAACATCCCTATGTGGTGCTTAAGCTGCTAACTAATTATAAGGCAATAGTGTTTATTTTTAGGAGGTTATTTGGGGAAATGCCATCTGTATAATTGTTTTTGGTTTTTGTTGGAAGTTAGTCAAGGTGGGTATAGCTAAGAAGCTTTAGTATAGCAGTGAAGCCTAGGAGATTGCCCACCACAGTCAGTCTCTCCTGTCTCAGCCTAGGCATGAATTACATTATTTGGATCATCATGCAGTTGAGTTCTTGTGCGGGGGCTCCCTATCAAATAACCCCCTCTGTGGAGATTATCCGATGTCATCCAAAAAATAAATTAGAGTCTTGCCAGCTCCTGGAGTCAACGGATGTCTCGAGCTTGTTGCTAGCCTGTGCTCAGGGTTCAGATGCTGGTGTTGAGGGTTATAATATAACCTTAACTGAGGCCCTGGGCCTGATTGCACCATTCCACGTTTGCCCCTTGACCTCACAACATTTCTCACCGTGGTACTGTTTTGAGCTGCATCAGTCGAAGACTAACAGGCATAGGCTGATGTGTGCCTGGAGGAGGTATTGCTCTGAGGAGGACAAGGAGATGCTGAGGCTCCATTATTTGGAGTATCAGCAGGCAATCAATCTTAAGAAGACTGAGTGTTTGTCTTGGTTGATTGCTGAGGCAGGAAATTGTCCAGCTGCGCTTTTCCGCACTGTTGACAGATGGCTGAATCACTCCTGTCTGCCATCTGGGACAGCATTTTCTGCAGAAAAATGTGAACAGTTTGGGAGTTTCTTTGCAGACAAGGGGCTAGATATTCAAAGGGGTTGTGCCTGGTGCACCGGAGGTGCCCCATCGTAATCCCAGAACTGCACTCTGGTGCAATATTCAAACGTGCAGTGCAATTCCCAGTGCTCCTGGGTACAAAGATAATGTATGTGGCACATCTTAGGTGGGGCATGCCCATGCATATGCTGCACATCTTGATATTCAGCCCGGGATATGCGGCGCATATGCTGGCACAACACTGAGATGTGCTGCATACCTGGGCTCAAAGTTGAGCCAATAAAAGACGGCTCAAGTGCAGTCCACCCACCAGCAGCCCACTGTATTGCAGTGAGCAACACAGTAGCAGCCACCAGCCATGGGTGGCAGCCCCCCCAACACCATGCACAAACACACACATATGTAGTCCAGTGGTCCCCCCTTCCTGCCTGAATCCCCAATCGCCGGTGACATAATCATAGAAATGTCCCTGGTGGTCCAGTGGAACCCCATCCCCATCCCGATGCTCTGATCACAGAGTATACAATTGTTTCTGTTCCCTGGTAGTTCAGTGGTAGCCCCTCCACATCACAATACAATGATCACCACAAAATACAACAGTACATCACCCTGGTGGTCCAGTGGTTCCCCCATCCCCCACCCACTCAGGACCCCCAGCCTACCCAGCTCCACCCGTCATCAGTGGGCATCATAGCTGTCTGCATACCACTGCTGCTGCCACTGAATGACAGCTTGCAGTGCATACTGTAATAATTCACAACTTCTCAGCTGCGCTGCGCCAATACTTGCACCAGTGCCAGGTGCATTTCTGAATATTGGGCCCTAGGTGTTCTCTTTCAGGGCGAGTATTGCCTCCTCTGGTCCAGCCTTTGCTGGCAGTGATTGGCCTGCTGGAAAAGATCTTTTGCCAAGCTGGAGTGAGTTTTTGCCAGTTTTGGCAGTTGAGGTCCTCCATGTACTTACTAGCATGCGTCCCACCATCTGTGCCGTGGACACAGGGCCAACGTGGCTTGTCATTAGCTACTTGAATTTTCTGGGTCCAGTGTTTGTGGAGATTGTGAATGGGTCTTTAAGTGAGGGTATCTTTCCTATGGCCCTGAAAGAGGCTGTGGTGAGACCCCTCCTTAAAACACCAACTTTAGACCCTGACGTTCTCTTAAACTATAGGCCTATCTCTAATTTTTCTTTTCTGGGGAATGTTATTGAGAAGGCGGTGGTTGACCAGCTGGGTGAGCATTTGGAGAGGCTTTCTGTCTTTGAAACTCTCCAGTCAGATTTCTGGTCCCAGCATAGCACTGAGACGACTTTGGTCAGGGTGGCACATAATCTCTTCTTGGCAAGGGACCAAAGGTGAGCTACCATCCTGGTGCTCTTGGACCTACCTTCAGCTTTTGAAATGGTAGATAACAGGGTGCTACTGGATTATCTGTGGAACTATCTGGGCAGTATTGGTGCAGTTCTGCACTGGTTTAGCTCATATTTAACCAGAAGATTGCAGCATGTTGTCCTTGGAAATTTTTCCTCAGGACTTTTCGTGCTGTCTTGTGGTGCTCCAGAGGGTTCTATTTTGGCACCCCCTGTTGTTCTCCATGTACATGCTGCCTCTGGAAGAGATCATTTGGCTTTACAATGTGGGGTTTCATTGCTATGCGGATAACACCCAGTTGTACCTGTCTTGTGTCCCAGGTGACCTTTCCACCTCGCATTCACTGAGCCAGTGTTTGGCTGAGCTTAAAGGGACACTGTCAACCCCCTTAGGTCTCAAAGTGTCCCTAGTTTAAAAGACATATTTTATGATTGCCAACATTCTGTAAAGAGTGTTGATGTAGCTGGTAATTTGATTCTGACTCTTATTTTCTTTAAAAAAGTTAAGCACAGACTGCCCAACATACTGGTGTTATCACACCAAAACAGGTTTGTTTACATTCCTTGATCAGCTCCAAATACATCTTTCCTGGTCTTGGGAACACCCACTACACAGTCTAGTACCTCATGATGTAGTGGGAGTTTAGGATGCTACTGCCTTATGAGTAACTGCACTGTTTGGGTGTGTTTCTAATGCTCAGGAAGCATGCAGTAAGAACAGAACCAGGATTGTAAACAAAAACAAGGTTGTTTAGAAATATGCATTACCATGCATTTCAGTTCTACTAAACAAGGAGACTGACAAAACAAACAGCAACATCAGTGAATTTTAGTGAGGGTAAACAATTATAAAATGTAGGGATTCGACTAGAAATAATATGATGAAAAACAGGTTGACAGTGTCCCTTTAATGATTAGATGTCTGCAAACTGGTTATGTCTCAACCCAGGCAAGACAGAGGTCATGGTGGTAAGGTCAGGTCATGGGGGTGTTTCCAGTGAAGGAATGTTGCTCACCTCAGTACTTGGTGGGTGGCCCCTGTCAGTGGTAAGTGCGGTTAATGATCTTGTTGGCATCTTTATAGACAGCCGACTGACCCTTGAACAACAGGTGTCGTTGGATGTTCGATCTGGTTTCTTGCATCTCTGGAATATTTCCAGGATCTGGCCATTCTTGATGCCTGATGATCTGGCTAGGGTCATCCATGCTTTTGTCACCAGCAGACTTAATTACTGCAACGTTCTAAGCCTAGGGTTTTCTGGAGGACTGATGCATTGACTACAGCTAGTGCAGAATGCCAGGATATTGACGGGTGGCTCAAGGAGAGATCTTGTCACTCCTGTTCTGTGTGCTCTGCACTGGCTGCCTATGAGTTTGTGCATCACCTTCAAGATATGCTTGTAAACTTACAAGGTCCTACGTGGTTTGGAACCTGACTACCCAAAAGAGCTCCTGGTACTGTAACGACCTATCCACCCCCTACGCTTCGCCAAGGCTGGTTTGCTTGTTGTACCCTCCTCTCACCTAAAAAGATCAGACAATAGAGCTTTTGGTACTGCTGCACCATCTTTGTGGAATTCACTTCCACCTTATATATGTGTAACCAGCTCGGTGGAGGCCTTTAAAGCCTCTTTAAAATTTTTTTTTTTAGTTGTTTTACCTGGAGAAGCACACTAAGCTGAAAACTTTTTTACAGGAGTGAGTGAGAGCACAGGGAAGTTAAGTGACTTGCTCAGGGTCACACAGTATGCAAGTGGAAGCTGTGGGGTTCAAACCCAGGTCTGGTCTGCTGGATGTCACCACTTTAAAAACTTTTCTTTTTGAAAAAGCCTTTAGTTTTATTTAAAATGTTTGATTTAATGTTATGGGGTGTTTTTACCATAAAGCACTCTGAGCCCTGGGATAGGGCAGTATATAAATAAAATGTGCCTTTCCTTGCTTTGCCTGTTTGCCTGAACCATGGTATGTCTGCTTACTGTTTGTAGTTCACTAATTACCTGAGCCACAGTACCCTTGCCTCCTTTTCTGTATTGTCAGTGGATCATTATAAGATTGTAGCCCAATCAGACCTTGCATCTCACTACAGTTAGAGCTTTCCAATAATAGTATCTAGCAGTGTGATAATGTGCTGGAAAGTGCAATGATTTCCATTTGTGGCAGGGGTTCTGTTATTTGCAATGCTGACCATTTCTGACCACCTTAGTCCACCACATGATTGCTGACAGGCTAAATACTTATGATGCCACCTCTTTTGTCTTCTCAAATATATTAGCTGGGGTAGTTAAGCCCCCAAACTATTATTGGTATTTGAGATGTCTTAAAGTTGCTTTTATAATACAATACCTTACTGTATGCTCCTTTTATGTCCTGCAGACAAGATTAATGTTAACATTTTTCATGGACATCTGACAACATCTATTACTTATTTCTTTATCTGGTGATATTGAATCAAACCCTGGTCCCCCCTTTGGTACAAAGCCCATGTGCTCCCTGGAATAGTTTTCCACCAAACATCTAAAAATTGCTAACATGAATGTACATAGCCTCTTGGCCAACTTTGCAGAGGTTGAGGCTTGGGCATCTTATTATTCCCCTGACATCTTGGAAGCACATAGGGATGGTGACTCCCCCACAGTGACCCCACTAAGGAGCGGTACAGAACACTGACAGCCGCCACAGCGAGGTGAGAGCCTGAGCGACACACCCCTGGAGCGTCAGCAGGCGTGCTGACAGAGATGAAAAGCACTGGTCGGCCCCACTGACAACATCTCAGTGAACCCAGGGAGGATGGAGACGGGATACGTCGAGAGCGCGAAGGGAAAAAGACTGTTGGTAGTGGGCAGCTTCACCTATCAGCGGGAGAGGAGCCATGGAGACAGAACATATTGAAAGTGCTGTGACTATGCAGTAACCTGGTGTAAAGGCTGGGCAGTCACTGTCACGGAGGGTGACACCACCGTATTGGGCACCCACAACCACGTCCCGGATTCAGCCTCGGTGGGAGTCCGGAGGGTACGTGCAACTGTCAAGAGGCAGGCCAGGGACACCAACAAGATGTCCCAACAGATCATCATCACCTGCTGATTAGGTGTGAACGAAGCAGTGGGGGGCAGCCTACTGTCCATACCCCTCCTGAAACAAGCTGCCCAATGCATGCGGTGCAATGTCCCTGCTGGGCACTGGTGGACCCCCAGACATTGACAGAGCTTGTGATACCAGAGGAGTTCTGCATGACTGAAGGGGGAGCCTTTCCTGATGTACGATTCTGAGGGCACCAGTGAACATAGTTATCTACTGTATAGCACCGCGGGTAACATGGAGTACCTGGCCTGCTGCCGCACCTGGCTCGGAGATGGCACCTTCAGGTACTGCCCACACCTCTTCAAGCAGCTTTATACCCTGAATGGGGTCAATGGCACCATGGTCCTACCCGCCATGTATGTGCTGATGGCCAAGAAGACCATGGCTGCCTACATCGCGGTATTCATGAAGGTGGCAGAGCTCTGTCCAGCAGGTGGCCTGCAGCATATGCTCATAGATTTAGAGATGTCCACCAACAGGGCACTGCAGACGGCATTCCCTTAGGTGGAGGTGCATGGTTGTTTTTCCCACCTCTGCCAGTGTGTGTGGTGGCACATCCAGCAGACAGCTGAGCTGGTACGCCTGTACAGAGATGACGACAATTGTGCCATGCACCTCTGCATGCTGCCTGCACTGGCCTTTATGCCCCCCACTGATGTCGTGGCCACCTATGAGGAACTCCGCAGCTGGCCCTACTTCTCAGAGCATGAGGAGGCCCTGGTGCCAGTCCTCAATTATTTTGAGGACACATGGCTAGGGCGACCTGTCTGCAGTGGCCACTGGCACAAACCACTGTTCCCAATACCCATGTAGAACTGCCACACTTCTGTATCTGAGGGGATGCCCCACATGAACAGCTCAATTGAGAGCTGGCACATGGCCTTCAGTGCCCTGCTGGGTGCTGCACACCCCACCCTGTGGCAGTTTCTGGTGGTCCTGCGGGGGAAGCAGTGGCTGACCGAAGTAAAGAGGCAACAGGTTGTGTCTGGGCAGTCTGTGGGGAGATCCCATAGGCGTTGGAGGGAATGTGCCCGCAGGGTCACCGACCTCGTCACCCAGTATGGAACCCATAGCCGCAGGGACTACCTAATGGGGCTGGCGCTCAACATTAGTCTCCAGGTCTGACCACAGGGGCAGGGGTTTGGGGCCACCGGCTTGGCCCGCCCATGTAACACCTCCCAGCCAGCGCCTGCCCCAATGTCAGCACCAACCCATGGCACCCCATCCCAGCCTTTAGCGGGGTTCACGGCAATGCCAGTGCCGTGCTTCAGCAGGGGTCTGGGTTCTGTGCCCTGTGGTATCCCTGCCATTAGTTCATATTGCTGTGACATTGTGCTTTCAGCCATCGCACCGCTGGTGTTCATTCATTCAGTGGGTGGTGCGGTGTGTTCCCCTGCCATGCTGTGCGCCTGTCAGCTCTGTGGCTTCACCATATGGAACTCGATGCTGCTGTCCACCTACCTCCATCCCTGTAAGCATGTTCACTGTCAGGTCCGTGCGTTGGGGGGGGGGTCGCTCACCTTGCTGTGGCACTCCTAATGGCAGCAGTCTGTCGTGCGCCGTACCATGGCTCGTCGTGTCAGTTGTTGTTGTGGTGTCTCCATCGGGTGCTGTGTCATTGGCTCATCTGCTGATCTCGATTGCGTCGAGGCAGTTTATTGTGATTCCAAGGTGTCGCTGTGGGGGATGTCAGTCGGGTGGTTGGCGCTGCTCTGTGGTGCTTCCTGACATCTTAGGGTTAACAGAAACTTGGCTAAAACCTTTCAACCCCAATGCCCATTGGGCCCTAAAAGGCTACATGTTCTTCAGGGCAGACCATTCTACATCCAAGAGGGCGGGGTGGGGTTGCTCTGTATGTTAAACAAGGTCTTTCCATCTCTGCCCAGCCAATTACAACTCTCAGTGCCTGTGAAGCCCTCCAGACTGTACTTGTCCTTGAAAACACCAACAAATTAAACATAATATGTGTCTATAATTCCCCCAAGAATGGTTTAAATGGGCTAAATGAAATCACACAATACCTGACATCACTGAAGGGGAACAACAATGAATTCCTAATCCTGGGTGATTTCAATCTTGATTGACTTGGAAAAAAACTCTGCTATGTGTGCTGAGATATTAGGCAAGCTCCACCTAACACAGCTAGTTGTCTGTCCTACTAGAACTGCAGCAAATACCAATCACCAGTCCCTCATTGATCGGATCCTTACAAACAGAAAAAAATGGGTCCATAATGCTGGTACCATGCTAGATTCCATCAGTGACTACTTGCCTGTTTTTTGCACCTGGAAGACACACACACTCAGAAGCCCCCTTCCAAGGAAATTTAATTTATGGAATTCTCCAAACTGGATATGTGGGCCTTAAAAGTAGATTTCCACCAAATAGACTGGTCCCCATTTTATCAAACATCTGATTTAGAGAAAGCTTTCACCTTTTTCTCATCCACTTTCCTTGATCTCCAAGATAAACATGTCCCCCTCAAAAAGCATAGAATTAGTGGCCCAGTCACTAGATGGATGCATAGCGACCTACTTGCATCAATGAAACTGAGAGACAAAACCTAAACCCAATCTAAACTCACTTAGTCTCCTTCTTAGTGGGAAGATTACAAGTATTTGTGAAATAAGTGCAAAAAAGGAATAAGAGCTGCAAAAAGGGGCTATTGCAAACACCTTCTCCAGGCATCTTTTACTGATTCCAGAAGATTTTGGAGCCATATAAAGTCTTTCATGAGTCAGAGCACTTCTCAGGCTGTTGCTGACATGAAGTTGGATGGCATAAACTGTAACAATACTAGCACAATTGTGAATGTCTTACACAACCATTTCTCTGACCTATCCAAGTACACAAAGTTGACTGGTCAAGGCACTGACCAAAACCCTGAAGCGTTGGAATCTGATGCCCTCCCTTTTAACCTATGGCCTGTTACTACATCTGAGGTACTACGTCTCCTGAGGAACATCCCTGCTTGTGGTTCTGCTGGCTCTGATGGACTGTTACCCTGTGTCACGAGCCCCTGGCTCCCAAACCCCAGGCAGGCCTGTGGGACCTCCTGTTTGCAGAGAGGATCCCCCTTTTCAAGAACTTGTGAGCAGGAATAAGGGGTTCCGGAAGACTTACCAGCCTTCCTTTCCCCAGTGGGAGGGTGGAAACTGTAGTTACAAGTTCCCTTGACTCTGCACTGCTTTCAGTATTTGAATCCCACTATGGCCACTGGCTACATCTTGCCTAAGTAGTTTGGTACGATAGCCGAGTGGTACTACCTTTCAAGGCACACAGTCTTTTCAAAACCCTTCTGTTAAAATGTTAGATCGCACAATCAGACCCCCAGGCAGAGTTGATAAGAAAATCATAAAAGTTTACTTAAAATAAAAGCAATACAGAAAAGTCTAAAAGTTTGGAAGAACTTTGAAATGCAGACAATATCAAAAGTAAAACTGAATGTTTTACAGAAAACACAAGATACTGTTATTCTAAACCATACCTTGTTTTGATGTTAGAGTCCAGGCAGGATTTTGAATGTTCTTGTAGAAATTAGTCCTCAAGCAACAGTTTATAGCAAGTTTGTATCCCAAGTCAGTTCCTCTAAGTGACGTTTTAAAAAGTTATCAGGTCCTTCCTTGGTGAAATGTCTTGGTTTCCAAAATTCTGACTTAAATTCGGAAATCTCTGTTCAGTATGTAAAAAGTAAAAATTTCCACACACTCAGGTCTGGTTTTAGAGATTTTTCCAGGCCAGCACATATACTTTTGGTCTTCGAGTATATGCCAGCGGGACAGGCTATCCGACCCCCAGCTAAACTGTTCATTTACTGCTCCGAACTCAAAATGTGTGTCATATACATACAGGCTGGTCATCTTCAAGCCACACCCACAGTGTGATATGGTGCAACAGTTTACCTTTCCCTGTAGGTGTCACTGTGGTTCCATGTCAGGTTTCATGTCTACCCCAGTGATATCAGGTCCATGCATTTGGCTTAACCCCTGACCCCTAGGTCATTATATTACCTTTTTCTGTCATGGAAAGCTGCAGTGGAATATTTTATGCCTTCCTGGGCTATATACCTGTCTCCCTTATCTGGAGACATGTCATCCACCCTAACCATTAAAACAATTAAGGCTACTTTTGTAGTTTCATTCCTAAAAGCCTTTTAAAGAGACAGTGTCTTAATTCTAAAGTACATTACAGTATATACAGTGTGAACCCACATAAATGGATGTAGGCCTATCATGAACCTTCCTCCCTCCTAAAATAGAACCTGAGGGAAACATGCCCCTAGTGGACGCAGTTCTTCCCAGTTCTTATATAGATCCAGTATGCGTGATAGGCCATCTCCGTTCCCATTTTTGGATCCAGGCCTATGCAAAATCTCCATGTCATAAGCCTGTAAGGCAATACTCCATCTCAGAAGTTTCCCATTTGTTTTCCCCATTTGGCCCAACCATATCAATGGGTTGAGGTCTGTTTGGACTTTAAAATGCCTCCCATAAAGGTATGGGTCCAGTTTTTTTTTAATGCCCAAACTGAGGTGAGACATTCCTTCTCTACAGTTGAATAGACCTGTTCCTGTGGAAGCAACTCCTTGCTTAAGTATACAATGAGGTGCTCTCTCCCCGATTGGATACTTGACTGAGGACTGCCGCTATTCCCACATCTGAGGAATCTGTCTGTACCACAAATGGCCTGTTGTAGTCTGGGCTAGCCAGCACTGGATCCCTATGCAGTGAGGTTTTCAGCTGCATGAAGGCCTGCTCACAGGCTGCATCCCATTTTACCTTCCTAAGCTATTCTTTGTCAGCAACCGAGACAAAGGAGGAGCCAAGGAGCTGTAGTTGGGAACATATTTTCTATAATACCCTGCTGTCCTAAGAAAGCTCTTGACTTTTCTCTGGGTTTCAGGTGTAGGCCATGATGCAATAGCCTCTATCTTTTTTGGTTTGGGTGAAGTTCACCTCACCCCACCACATGTCCCAAATAAACGACCTCTACCATGGCCACCTGACACTTTTCTTCCTTGATAGTCATACCTGTGACCTGTATTCAGCCCAACACCTCCCTCAGGTGTATCAGGTGTTTCTTCCAGCTATTGCTGAAGATAGCAATATCATCCAGGTAGGCGACTGCAAAGTTCCCCATATCCTGTAACTCTTGATTTACTAACCACTGCAATGTAGCAGGGGCATTCTTCATCCCAAAGGGCATGACCTTGAACTTGAACAGGCTGATTGGGGTGATGAATGATGACCTTTCCCCTAGCCTTGTTAGTCAGTTCCACCTACCAGGACCACTTTGTCAGATCTACTGTAGTCAAGTATGTCGCACCTCCCAGTTTGTCAAGCAGTTTGTCTGTGCATGGCATTGGGTGGATGTCAGATTTTGTGATGGCATTAAGCCCACGATAATCTATGCAGAATCCTCTAGTCCCATCCAGTTTTGTTACAAGGACTATACAGATGAGGCCCAGCAACTGTGGGATTTCTGGTTCACCCCTAGATCCAGCATCTCCCCCACCTCCCTCCAAATGTCCTTGAGGAATGTCTCTGACACCAGGTAAGCTGTCCTTCATATGGGTACTTGGGTCCCTGTGAATACATCATTCACTGCTAGCACTGTCCATCCAGGCTGTGCTGTGAATAAAGGGGCAAAGTCTAGCAAAACAGTCTCAATTTTTGGGCCTGTCCAGGTGTCAACTGGGGTGACAGCGTGATGGTTTCCACAGAGGATCACTGCTTGCTCTCAGCTAACAAGTTGAGGTGGGGGTCTTCCCCACCTAGCTCATCTCCAGGACTGCAAGCTGTAAGTGCTATGTCAGCCCTATTGAAATATGGCTTCATCATGTTCACAGGATACATCCTGTGAGTATGTTTTTGGTCAGGTAACTTTACAATGTAATTAGCATTGTTTACCTGCTGGACTACCTTGTATAGCCCTTCCAACTCAGCTTGCAGCTTGTCCTTTTGGACCAAGATCAGAACCATTACCTCCTGTCCTACCCCATATGAGCGAGCTCTGGTTCCATGATCATACCAGGTCTTTTGGTTTTACTGAGCAGCTGCCAGGGTGCTCTGGGTCATGCCCATAAGCTTCTTCAGTATCTCCTTGAATTTTAACACATACTCCACTATGGGAGTCCCTTGGGTGTCATGCTTACCTTCCCAGTCTTCTCATATTAAATCTAGGGCCCCCCTCACCTAGCGTTTATACAAGAGCTCGAAGGGTGAAAACCTGGTTGACTCTTGGTGGCACTTTCCTGTAGGCAAACAGCAGTTGCTGTAGGTATTTCTCCCAGTCCCACCCATGCTGTTCTGCAAATGCCACAAGCATAGCTTTTAGGGTCCCATTAAATCTCTCTATGAGACTATTGGCTTGTGTATGGTAAGGAGTCATGCACCTCTGTAAAACACCACACTTCTCCCACAAACACTTCATTAGGTCTGACATAAAGTTACCCCCTCAATCAGAGATAACCTTCTGTGGAAATCCAACGTGGGAGAAAATCCCCAGCAAAGCATCTGCCACCTTGTCTGCCTTGGTGGAGAACAGAGCGATGGCTTCATGATAGTGGGTAGCATAATCAACAACTGTCAATATATACCTTTTTCCCCCGAGGAACTTGAGGTATTCAAAAGACCCAAAATATCCATTCCAACTTTCTGGAATGGCTCCTCCACAAGTGGTAAGGTAATCAGGTAGCCTTAGCTTTGCTTCCAGCCTTCCCTATTTCCTGACACCAGTGACAGGATTTGCAGTATTCCTTCACCTGCTTGGTAATATTGGGCCAGTAGAAATTATTGGCTATGCGCCGTGTAGTGCGAGCAATGCCCAAATATCTGGACATGGGAATATCATGAGCTACCTTGAGCAATAAACAATGGTACTCCAGGGGAACAACCTGTTGCCTACCCATCACCCCTCGCTCCATCCTGATGTCCTGTGTGTGTAACAGACCATTGTCCCAATACACCCTATGCTTTCTGTCACCTTCCTGTGTCCCATCAGACTCTGCAGAGGCCCTCAGCTTCTCTAAGCTAGGGTCTATCCGTTGTGCAGTTGCTAAGTCTTCCCACTTACCTAGATCATGGGGCATGCCCCCATCAGTTCTGAGGTTGAGATCCATAGGTGTTTCAGTAGGGGACTCAGTATCACAACCTTCCCCCTCCCCTGGGCTATGTGTCACCCTCTCTCCTGAGAGCAACCTTCAGTAGCAGTTGGGTTAACTGCCACTAGGGGAAATTCCATCCCCCTGTTATTACCCTCTTTTACAATGGCTACAGGTTGGCTGACCTATCTCCCAACTTCTCCAGTGTGAATTTCTGTGGGGTCCCAAAGATCACAGGAGCCTCTATTCTTTTGGCACCTGGTCACAGCACAAACCATATCAACATACAAACATACGAAACTGTTGGCAGAAAAAGG
The DNA here is from genome assembly GCA_016271365.2 of Neoceratodus forsteri. Taxonomy (NCBI): domain Eukaryota; kingdom Metazoa; phylum Chordata; order Ceratodontiformes; family Ceratodontidae; genus Neoceratodus; species Neoceratodus forsteri. Next base: position 463,119,504 of record CM028129.1, read on the forward strand.
CCCACAGGTCTATCAAGTCTGCCCAACTGTGCAGCTCTTAGATTCATATCACTACAGCTGCCCCACCCCCACCCAAACCCCTCTCTTCCTCCTCTTTTCCGGTCCTTCCCCCTTTGTGTTTTGTCTGTACTAACCCTGCCCTTGACTCTATCCCAACCCCACTTAAAGCTACCCACTGTCTTTTGAGCGATTAACTCCTCCAGCAGTGCGTTCCAACCTGTCACCACTCCCTCTGTGAAGTAGTGCCTTCTCATCTCCCTCCTAAACCTTCCCTCTTCCAACTTCAGACTGTGCCCCCTAGTGACCCTCCCCCCCTTTGAGAGGAATAATCCTCCCTCCCTAACTTTGTTTATGCCTTTCAAGTACTTAAAGGTCTCTATCATGTCCCCTCTTACCCTTCTGTCTTCCAGCGAGTGCACTCCCTGTTGAACATCATTCCCCAAAATAACATCCCTAATGAATTTTTCAGCTATAGCCACCTTTCTTACCCCCTCACCTGCATCTCCCCAATCCAGGGTGACACTGGCTAATGGGTAATCCCTCACAGAGACAAACTGGTTTGTCAGTATTTATTCAGCCCCCACCAAATCATCTTTCACCAGGGTAAAAGATGCTCCTGTATCCCTTAGCCCTTTAGTTTGTAACCCATTCACCATGTGTAGGTGAATGTGCCCCCTCATATTGTCAGGGAGAGCCTCAGTCATACAGTGGGCTATTGTCTCCTATTGCGCAGGCCCTTTTACCTTCTGGGCTTTCTTAGGACACTGCCTAGGCAAATGGCCTTTCTGGTGACAATACCAGCATTCGTCATGTTTCTTGTCCCCAACCTCCCTTTTGGGCGTCTGGGGATTCCTTTCTTTTAGCAGGGCCCTGTGGTTTTTGGTTGTCCAAAATACTCCCTTTTCACCCCTGAATTTCTGTTTTGAGCAGCCCTGCTTTGATCATAGTGATCCACCAGCTCTGTTGTCTCTTTGGCAGTCTTAGGATATCAGTTCTGTAGCCAAAGTGTTAAGTCAGGTGAGCAAATCCAATAAAACTGTTGAAGCAATACCACCCCTTCAATAGCTTCAATGGAATCTGCTTTCACCTCCTCCAACCAATGTTTGAAATATTGATGCTGTTTTGTTGCTAGCTCCTCAAAGCTCATTTCTGGCTCCTTTCAGAGTTTCTGGAACTTTGCTCTGTATGTATAATATTTTTTTGATAAAGCAGTTTTTAACTTGTCGGAATCTTTACTTTCAACATTGCCCATCTGCCCCAATGCTTCCCTCCCCTTGCCAATAAGTAGTTGAGACAGGTGAAAGCTCCAGGTCTCTTTGGGCAGATTGGCCTGGATACAGACCTTTTCAAATGAATTTAAAAACATGTCCATATCCTCCCCCTCTTTAAAGTCAGCCATTAATTTTTAATTCAACTTGTACCCCAGTCCTGTAGATTCAAGCCAAATTCCACCACTTACCTGCTCAGGGGTTGTTGTCGGTTGGAGCATCAGCTTGTTCAGCTCATGTTCCCTCTGCTGCTGTCATTTTTCAGCCTCTCTCTGTTGCCGTTGTTCCTCCACCTGGTGCTGTCGTTCTTTGGCCTCTTTCTGTTGCCGTCGGTCCTCCATTTTCATCTCAAACATTCTTTGCTTATTTTCAATCTGTTTATCCTGCATCCGCAGCCTCCGTGTTTCTTATACATACAGGCTGGTCATCTTCAAGCTACATCCACAGTGTGGTGGGGTGTAACAGTTTACCTTTCCCTGTAGGTGTCACTGTGGTTCCATGTCAGTTTTCATGTTAACTTTAGTGATATCTTAACCCTGGACCTCTAGGTCATTACATTATCTTTTTCTGTCATGGAAAGCAACAGTGGGATATTTTATGCCTTCCTGGGCTATCTACTGTACCTGTCTCCCTTATCTGGAGACATATCATCCACCCTAGCCATTAAAACAATTAAAGCTATTTTTGGGGTTTCATTCCTAAAAGTCTTTTAAAGAGACAGTGTCTTAATTCTAAAGTACATTACAGCATATAAAATATGAACCCACATAAATGGATATAGGCCGATCATGCAATACCCTGTTTCCTTAAAACAGCCACTCTGTATTTGGCTGTGCCGGTTACTAGACTGTTCAACCTGTCTTTTTCCACTGGTGAGGTCCCCATTATGGAAGATTGCCAGAGTGGTCCCTTACATAAAATGGGTGACACAAGAACATGAATAACTACCATCCCAGGTTGTATGTGAAAATAGGAATTATGAACTGAGGATCGTAAATAGAGGAATCTGATTGGCCAAGAGCTCTTTGAAGCCATGATGATATCGGGCTACATCATCACAGCTTCAGAAAAGTTCTGGCACCACCAGCCTCTTTGATCTCTACTGTCTGAGAACTATTTTTTCAAAATGTGCTCCTACACCACCCAAAAGCTCATTCATAAAATGTTTTAAAACCTGTTTGCTTTATTTTTTTATTTATAAAACGTCAAACTCGGTTCATATTAGCAATAAGTCACTCCAGGGAGTGGTATATCATGGGATATCATCACTTCTCGGGTGGTTGGACGCAGTCGGCCTGCGGCTTCATGCCCAACCACCCAAGGCATGATGATATCCCATGATATACCACACTCTGTCGTGCCTTATTGCTTAAAATGCATTACAAGCAATTTATTATCATGCCAGTGTATATCAACAAAAAGCAAATCGGCGATATACACTTTTGCCAGCCACCCAACATCGCAAATAAATAAGTGTTTTGTGGAGGGAGGGTGTCCTCCTCGCAGAGGGCTCTGTTGGCGCACCCCTGACTTTAGATTCCTAACTGGGGTAAATGTTGGGAGGGCATAGTCCACAAATAAAAAAAAAAATAAGTCCCTCAGCCGCAGGCATCGGCAAAATTCTAACCCTATCACCCCCCACCCCAAACCCAGTACCTGTTGTGCCAGAGCTAGCCTCCCTCACCACCACATGGCTGACTCAGGGGCAGCAGGCACACTACACAGTGTTAACCCTCTTCCCTTCTCCTCACCATCCTCCCTTTCCAGTTGCCTCCCCTACCCTCATGGTAGCAGTGAGTCACTACCCTTGCAGGTCACCCATGATAATATTACTGGATATGAGTCGCTATTTTGATGGTCACCCATATTCGGTCACTGTTATCACAGGAAACCACCGTCCCATTGCCATACTATCGGTGCTAGAGAAACTGCTTGATAAACTAGTTGCCACCCAGGTAACGGAGCACCTTCAGCTGCACAACTTTGTATCCACTGCTCAACATGGTTACAGACATGGTCACAGTACACCTACTGCCCTCATAACATTTACCAGTAATGTCAAGTTGTCCATGGTTACAGGCATGTTTACTAGGGCAGTTTTCATTGACTTCATTAAGGCATTTGACCTTGTTGATCAACCCTTGCTGCTGTCTAAATTGAATACCTTGAGTTTCTCCTCAGTTTCATCTAACTGTTTTACTGGATATCTGACTGGTTGGCAGCAATTTGTTAAAGTAAATAGAGCTAAATCTGATCTATCCCCTACCAGTGATGGGGTCCCACAAGGATCCATACTCAACCCTTTACTGTTCTCTCCATTTCTTAACAACCTCCCCAAATTGTCTGGTTCTTGCTCCACCCTACTGTATGCGGATGCTATGGTCCTATATACCAATGCTGAAAACACAGCTGTCATTAATACTAAGCTGACAGAGGATTTTAACAAAATCCAGCACTGGCTAAAGAAAAGCAGACTCCTCATTAACTCTAAATAGACAGTTACTATGTTATTTGGCTCTGGACCCAAAATCAGGGCCTGCCCTTCTCCCTAAATGTCTGCTGTACAGATGGCTCCCCACTCGAGGTTGTTGACTCTTTCAAGTAATCTACATCCTACAACTATTTGTAAGACCGTAAACGTGAAGCATGGTATTGCCTGCCAAATTAGGTACAATCTAACTGCAGCCACCAGGCTGGCTATTGCCCAGAGTGCATTAAGGCCTTCCCTTACCTATGGGCTGTTTTCCATATTTCCCGATTTTTGCCACTTTAGTCTGAACCCTATATTTTGTATTAATGCAATATTTTGTTAACCGTTTCCTTACTTTTTGAGATATTATAATCATATCCTCATTTGCCTGTGGAGCACAGGGCCCTCTTGGCCCTGTGCCTGCATTTGTAGCAAAACAGTAACCAAACTGTCAGCATAGCCTTGTTATTACCTCACCTCATGAACCCAGTGCTGAAAATTTTAAAATCTCTTTGAAACATTATTCCACAGTTTGGCCAGGATTTGAAAAATGACAGCAGTCTCATTCATGAGGCAGTGTAAAAAATGGTTATGTTGAAAATTTGGGGTGGAAATATTTAAAATTACCAAAGTTACAAGTGAGTGAAGCAAAATTTTAATGTATGTGCATAACTTTGCCATTTTTACATATTTTGACCCCTATGTGTTCAACATAGCCTTCTTGTTACCCCACCTCATGAACAGTGGTGGTGAAAATGTTCAAATACACCTGAAAGGTGATTTCATCAATCAACCACAAAATCATCTTTTGGCTTGAATTGTGTAATTCCATCACCACTGGACATGAGGTGGAGTCCCAAAAGGCCATTTTAATTTATATTTTATTGAGGATTTTATATTATAATGCATACAATCTTACAGCAATGTCGATGCCATTATGCTTCTCTGAGCCTGGCTGGAATGTGCATTCCATGGCTTACAGACTAAAGCCTAAGTATAGAGACACAGCATCAGATAAAAAACATTTGTCATTGCCAAATGTTAATTGCATTGGTCCATTGAGCTCGCTCACTGCCCCTCTGTCACTCACTCATTCTGTTTCTCCCGGTGCTGCAGGCTGCTGTTTTGAACTGGGCTCCTGCCTGCATTGGCACCCTTTTCTGTCCACAAAGAAATCTGCAGCTGTCCCAACAGAGCTCCATTGAGGTGGCTCACTCCCCCTCTCTCACTCGCTCATTGTTTCTCCTGGTGCTGCTGGCTGCCCTTTTGTACTGGGCTCCTCCCTCTGTTGGTGTTTTTTTCCTCCCACAAAGAAATTTGCAGGAGACCCAACACAGGTCCATTGAGCTTGCTCACTCCCCCTCTGACACTTGCTCATCCTGTTTCTGCCTGTGCTGCAGGCTGACCTTTTTTACTGGCCTCCTGCCTGCATTTGCATTGCATTTGAGGAGGCAGTATAGCGAAGTGGTCTAAGGCTCTGAGCTGCAAATTTGGTGACATCCAGTAGGCCAGATCTGGGTTTGAATCCCACAGCTTCTACTTGCATACTGTGTGACCCTGAGCAAGTCACTTAACCTCCTTGTGCTCCCAGGTCGCTCCTGTAAAAAAGCTTTCAGCTTAGTGTGCTATACCTGGTTAAACAACTAAAATTGCTGCCTTTTTCTGCCCACAAAGAAATCTGCAGCAGTCACGATAGAGCTCCGCTGAGCTCACTCACTCCCCCTCCCTCACTCGCTCGTTCTATGTCTCCTGCTGCTGCAGGCTGCCCTTTTGCACTGGCCTCCTGCATCTGTTGGAGGCTTTTTCTACCCACAAAGTAATCTGCAGCAATCCCGACACAAGTCTGTTGAGCTCACTCACTCCCCCTCCCTCGCTCGCTCGTTCTGTGTCTCCTGCTGCTGCAGGCTGCCCTTTTGTGCTGGGCTCCTGCCTGCGTTGCCGCCTTCTTCTGCCCACAAAGAAATCTGCAGCAGTCATGATAGAGCTCTGTTGAGCTTGCTCACTCCCCCTCTCTCAGTCGCTTGTTCTGTTTCTCCTGACACTGCAGGCTGCCATTTTGAACTGGGCCCCCGCATCCATTGCTGCCTTTTTCTGCCCACAAAGAAATCCGCAGCAGTCCCAACAGAGCTCCGCTGAGCTCAATCATTCCCCCTTGCTCACTCACTCATTCTGTGTCTCCTGCTGCTGCAGACTGCCCTTTTGTACTGGGCTCTTGCCTGCATTGGCAGCTTTTTCTGCCCACAAAGAAATCTGCAGCAGTCTTGACACAGGTCCATTGAGCTTGCTCACTCCCCCCTCTCACTCGTTCATTCCGTTTCTGCCGGCACTGCAGGCTGACCTTTTGCACTGGGCTCCTGCCTGCATTGGCACCTTTTTCTGCCCACAAAGAAATCTGCAGCTGTCCTGACAGAGCTCCGTTGAGGTCGCTCACTCCCCCGTTTCTCTCACTCATTCTGTTTCTCTTGGTGCTGCAGTCTACCCTTTTGTACAGGGCTCCTGCCTCCATTGGCACCTTTTTCTGCCCAGAAAGAAATCTGCAGCAGTCCTGACAGAGCTCTGTTGAGCTCGCTCATGCTCCTCTCTCGCTTAATCATTCTGTTTCTGCCAGCGCTGCAGGCTGCCCTTTTGTACTGGGCTCCTGCCTGCATTGCCTTCTTTTTTTGCCCATAAAGAAATCTGCAGCAGTCATGATAGAGCTCCATTGAACTCACTCCCTCTCCCTCTCTCACTCGCTCATTCTGTTTCTCCCAGCGCTGCAGGCTGCCATTTTGTACTGGGCCCCTTCATGCATTGCTGCCTTTTTCTGTCCACAAAGAAATCTGCAGCAGTCCCAACAGAGCTCCGTTGTGCTCACTCACTCCCCCTCGCTCACTCGCTCATTCTATGTCTCCTGCTGCTGCAGACTGCCCTTTTGTACTGGGCTCCTGCCTGCATTGGCAGCTTTTTCTGCCCACAAAGAAATCTGCAGCAGTCCTGACACAGCTCCGTTGAGCTCGCTCACTCCCCCCTCTCACTTGCTCATTCCGCTTCAGCTGGCGTTGCAGGCTGGCCTTTTGTACTGGGTGCCTGGTTCCATTGCCATCTTTTTTTGGCCACAAAGAAATCCACAGAGGTCACGATAGAACTCCGTTGATGTTGTTCATGCCCCCTGTCTCACTCGCTCATTCTGTTTCTCTTGGCGCTGCAGGCTGCCCGTTTGTCCTGGGCTCTTGCCTCTGTTGGCACCTTTTTCTGCCCACAAAGAAATCTACAGCAGTCCTGACAGAGCACCGCTAAGTTCGCTCCCTCCCCCCTCTCACTCGCTCATTCCATTTCTGCCACCACTCCAGGCTGCCCATTTGTACTGGGCTCTTGCCTGTGTTGCTGCCTTCTTCTACCCACAAGGAAATCTGCAGCAGTCACGATATAGCTCCATTGTGCTCGCTCACTCCCCTTCTCTCACTTGGTCATTCTGTTTCTCCCACTGCTGCAGGTTGTCCTTTTGTACTGGTCCCCTGCATGCATTGCTGCCTTTTTCTGCCCACAAAGAAATCTGCAGCAGTCCCAACACAGCTCCACTGAGCTCACTCAATCCCCCTCTCTCACTCACTAATTCATCTGTGCCAGCGCTGCAGGCTGGCATTTTGTACTGTGTTCTTGTCTGCGTTGCTGTCTTTTCCTGCCCACAAAGAAATCTGCAGCAGTCATGATAGAGCTCCATTGAGCTCGCTCACTCTCCCTCCCTCTCTCACTCACTCATTGTGTTTCTCCTGGTGCTGCAGTCTGCTCTTTTGTACCGGGCTCCTGCCTGCATTGGTACCTTTTTCTGCCCACAAAGGAATCCACAGCTGTCCTGACAGAGCTCTGTTGAGGTCGCTCACTCCCCCTGTCTCACGCGCTCATTCTGCTTCTCCTGGCACTGCAAGCTGCCCTTTTATACTGGGTTCCTGCCTCTGTTGGCACCCTTTTTGCCACAAAGAAATCTGCAGCAGTCCTGACAGAGCTCCATTGACCTCACTCACTCCCTCTCTCTCAGTCGCTCGTTCTGTTTCTCCTACCGCTGCAGGCTGCCCTTTTGTACTGGGCACCTGCATGCATTTCTGCTTTTTTCTGCCCACAAAGAAATCTGCAGCAATGCCAACAGAGCTCCGTTGAGCTCACTCACTCCCCCTCCCTCACTCACTCATTCTGTGTCTTCCAGCGCTGCAGGCTGCCCTTTTGTACTGGGCTGCTGCCTGCGTTGGTGCCTTTTCCTGTCCACAAAGAAATCCAGAGCAGTCCCAACAGAGCTCAGTTGAGCTGGGTCACTCCCCACCAACTCGCTCGATCCTATTTTGTCTCAAACATTGATTTCCGACAGCGACTGTGGTATTCTGCACTGGAAAAGTGGAAACACATTTTGGCCAGGATGTGAAAAATGACAGCTCTACTGTTCATAAGAAGGTGTGGTAAAATGCCAGTGTTGAAAGTGTGGTGTGAAAATGTTACAAGGGTGCGTGGAAACTGCACAACACACGCTCATAACACAGTCATTTTATGTAGTTTCATCACAAAATTTTCAACATAGGCATTTTAGGACCTCTGCTCATGAACAGTGTCAGTGTGATTTTCTTAATGTGTCCCTAACACTGATTTCCCACAGCGACTGCGCTATTGTGAGCCAGATGAAAGAAAACACATTTTGGCCACAATGTGAAAAATGACAGCTGCACTGTTCATAAGGAGGTGTGGAAAAATGGCATTGTTGAAAATCTAGAGTGAAAATATTACAAAATTGCGAAGGCACAAGCGTACGTGGAAATTGCGCAATGCATGCTAGTAGCACACTTATTTTACGGACTTTCGTCACCAAATTTCAACATAGGCATTTTAGGACCTCTGCTACTGAACAGTGTCACTATCATTTTCATAATGTGTCCAAAACATGGATTTCCCACAGAGACTGTGCTATTCTGCGCCGGCACCGAGAAAACACATTTCAGCCAGGATGTGAAAAATGACAGCTGTACTGTTCACAAGAAGGTGCAGAACAGTGGCAATGTTGAAAATCTGGAGTGGAAACATTATAAATTTGTGAACTTACGAGAGTGCGTGCAAACTGCGTAACACATGCTCATAAAACAGTAATTTTTCGGATTTTTTCCACCAAATTTGCAACATAAGCTTTTTGAGAACCCACCTCATGAACACTGACATTTCATTAATCAGTCCCAAATGGTGATTCCATGCAGTGACCGAAAAATCACCTTTCAGGGCCAATTAACACCATGATAGTTCCAGAATTCATGAGGAGGGGGACCAAAAACCCCATGTTGAAAATGTCATGCCAAAATTCCAAAAAATGGCTGAGATATGCATCAAAGTTGAAAAAAACCTATTTATTCCATTATACAGCTTACCATCATTTCATCAGTTCACGGTCGGCTTTGAAGAGTGCAGACAAGTTCCCGGTCCACCGAAGATCATCGCGACAGACTCTGGAGGTAAGTATGGGGTGGGGGATTGGTGAGGCAGAGTGCGCAGTGGTTGGGCACGGGTTGCTGGACCCCCTTCCTCAGAGAGACCACGAGGGACCATTTTCTATTTTGACAGGGTAAAAAAAAAAAAAAACATTGTGGGACCGTTTTTTTTAACCAGGGCATGTGGCATGCTTGGGTGGGATCCCAGTGTGCCAATAGACTCTTTTTTTGGGGGGGCAGCTGTAGCCGACGGGGATTGGGCACCCCCATTGGCACACAATAAAAGGGGGGTTACATTATGCTGATGGGGATTGGGCACCCCAGTCGGCACACAATAAGAGTGGGGGGGTGTTACATAATGCCAACAGGGAGTGGGCTCCCCCATCAGCAACATCTCTTGGGCACTGAAGCCGACGGGGATTCAGGCCCCCTTCAGCAAACAAACATGGTAGGGAGGACATGCTGCCAAGGTGGATTGGGCACCCCCTTAGTGGGGGGGTGCTTAATATTGTTTGTGAACACGGCAGCAAGCTGCTGCCATGTTCACAAACAATATTGCTTTTCCAAGGTTTGGCCCAGCAATGACAGGCCACTCCCTCATTGCAGCAGAATGGCTTACGCTGCAATGATGAGACAGCCCCTGATTGCAGCGGCTGAAACCTTACAAGGTTTTGGCACGCTGGCTCAGCTATTGTCAGCAGCAGCATGCCACAGCATTGGGGAAAGCAGGCCAAGCCTTTAAAGGCTGTGGGGCATTGGCCACAACAGTGCCGTGCCTCCACAACCTGCTTCTGGCAACCTACCGCAATATGTTTTTTGTGCATGTGCGCAATCATCATAGAAAGTGTCTTAATTGTCCTACAAATGCAGCTGGATATAGTCCACAAATCTCTCCTGCCTGAATTGAATGCATGTTGCAGCCGTTCTTTATTCCTGGTCCCCTAAAAGGCCATGTTGAAAATTTGGGGTCAAAATATGCAAAAATTACAAAGTTATGCATCAAAGTTCAAAACCCCATTGAAATACATTGAACCACTCTTACCTTAGTTTCTCATATTGCAGTCAGCAGTTCCAGCAGCAAGACATGTCTTTGATTGGAGAATGGATTTTAACCCTGTGACCTGTTCAGGTAGCTGAGGGTGTGTGGGGGTGGTGGTGTGGGGGTGGGGGTGCTTTGTAATAGGTCAAGCTGGAGGAGGTCAGATTGGTGAGGAACTGTTTTCTTTTTCACAGGAGAAAAAAGGAAAGACAGCAAGGGACAGTTTTCTTTATTTCAGGTTAATCAAATACAGGGATGATGGGGGTGCCACTAGACACCAGGAAAACTTGAATAAATATGGGATAATGACTGGAGGGGTTGGGGTGCCACTAGACACAAGAGAAACATTGAAACAATACGGTGATGGCAATTGGAGGGTGAGGGGGTCCCACTAGACACCAGGGAAACATGAAAAATACAGCAATGGCAGTTGGACAGGTGGGGGTGCCACTAGACACCAGAGAAACATGAAAAGATACAGGGATGGTGATTGGAGGGGAGGGGGTGCCACTAGACAACAGGGAAACACTGAAGTAGTATGGTGATGGCAATCAGATTGTGGGGGTTCCACTAGACACCAGGGAAACATTAAAGAATACGGGGATGGCAGTTGGAGGGAAACGCCACTAGACACAAGGGAAACATGAAAAAATGCAGGGACAGTGAGCAGAGGGGTTGGGGTGCCCCTAGACAGTGGGGAAACATTGAATCATTACAGGCATGGTTATCAGAAGGTGGGGCAGCTGCCACTAGACACCAGGAAAACATGAAAAAGTATGGGACAGTGATCAGAGGAGTGGGGGTACAACAGTGTCCTTGATCAATTCCCCACTTGAGATAGGATTTACAGCTTTTGCATGCACATTCGGATAGAGGTCAGCAGATATGAGCTCCTGGCTGATTGCTTTACACATTAGCTCGAGAAAAACCTTTTTTCCACTGTGGCTTTGAAATCCTTTGGTAGGTTGCGAGCAGCCTTGGTCCTCAGAACAAATGATTAGGATAAAATCAAAGTACCAGCCATTTTCTGACAGCATGCAGGGGATGGAAATCTTGTACTGTAACAGTGGCAGCAGCAATAAGCACTCCCCATGTACAATAGACACATCTGCTGGGAGAGAAACAGAATAGGCAAGATGTCTCTATGCCTTACACAAAATAAACTTTTCATTCATCAATGCATCTTGCTGTTGTTTGCCCTGTGTGGCTTTTTCTTTTGGTGGGTGAGTGTGTGTAGTGGGGGAAAGAGAGTGTGAAGGGGTTGTGGGATAACAGATGGACCAGACTGCGAACTTCAGGTTCAACACACAATCTCTGTGTGATGTTTATTTAAAACACATAGGGATAACCTTAAACAATGGCATATCCCCTCTTCAATACATGTTTACAGCAACAAACTATGCACATCCTTCCTCTACACTTAGTCAACACCTACTGACCCACTGATCTAGCTCTTTTAGTGAAAACTTTTCAATCCCTATGTTTGTCTTGAGTGTTTGGGTGATGGGGAGCTCAAAAAAAAACCTCTCCAAAAACAAGCTAAAGAGAAAGAACCTCAGTGCAGAAGCACTGAAGCAAGTGTTACCCCAATGGCAATAAAACCAAGTTTCAAAGAAACACAATATCACACATACCTCCACAATGCAATGGGATCTATATGCAAATCACCATAAAATTGTAGGTTTGTTTAGCTTAAAGCAGGACTGCATGGTGTCAAATGGCCTCTCAAACAATCTGTAATTTACATGCATTTTAAATAGCACAACTAACTTAATTTTTATAATACAGTCCCTTAGTAACTTTTTACCTTTATCAAAAACACCTAGTGTCATGGTATTTTAAACATTTACTGGTTTCATACACATAAGGCACATATATCATAGTGTTATTGCATACTAAATCCAACAACGGAGAACACAGCCTGTTGTTTTACATCAGCTCAGAAGTTTCCACAGTAACCTCCCTATATAAGGACCTGAGAGGGGAAAGGAAAATCAAAGAGGACACTATAGCATAGTCAAGAAAGCGGAGAAGGTGACCATAGGTGGCCAACCTTGCGAACTAGAAATTGTAAAGGATAGCTTAGACTAAGAAATAGAAGAACTGGTGGAATAGATTTAAGAAAGGGTCAGTCCTCAAGAGTTTTAGGATCTCCCTGTCACAGAGAGAATGAGAAACGTGCTGAAATAATACAGAATACCCACACATCAAATTCCTAAAACCATCACATCATTACTAAACATTCCTACAATATTTTGAACTGGCACAGAAACAGTACTCTTGAATAGGGTTGTGAATTAAGGTGGGTGGATGTTCCTAAGTGACAGAGGATTGATACCAGGTTGCTCCATTTCTAGGAAGATATTAGATGTTATTTTCAAATCTTGATTTAGTAGTTGCCGTATTGGTCCTTGCAAGAATTGTTCTTGTTGTTACATCTATGTTGGTCCATTAAAAGGTATCAAATCATTTGCTTCTGGATCTATGTTATTTTCAGTGAGCCTCTGACACATCTATGTAGATAAACCTGCTAACCCCATAATTACAGTATGCCTAATTAAACACAAATAATAATAACACATATATGCAGCACGTTGTAAAGATATTTTATTGTCGGTAAGTGTGGGGTGAGAGAAAACTGCTCTCAAGCCACTAAGCAGCATATACTATCATGGAACTTTCTTGCGGCACATCCTTACATGATTATTAGAATAGATGACAGGATTGTGCTTACACTAACGCAACTGCTCATGCTCTCATACACCTGTATATACTCTGACACTTGTGGCAATTTGTTTTTCTGTGCTCTTTATTAAAAACTTGAACATAAAAGCTTTTGCTGACTTTTCTGTCTGCCGTGCTTCAGGGCTCTTAGCATGGTCCCAGAAAAGGTATTGGCAGTCTGTTTTTGTGTGTGCATTGTGCACTTGCTCCAGCCAGACTCCGTTTGGGATAGTAATGACCAGTTTGGGGTTATACTTTCATGCTCCTCCACTGACCTCCTTAGTGTCATCAGTGCATTTTGAACATCAGTGGTGGACCCTGCAACTTCCTGATGCCCCTCATCCTCATCCAGTGTCTCAGTGTCAGCAGCAGTTTGTGTTAGTGCGTGAATCTCCATCTTGATGTAATCTTCATCTTCTGTCTCGAGGGGTGGGTCATTAACTCCTAAAATGCACAGCTGTTTGAACTCAGGAACTGTCAATCCCAGCAGGGGTTCAGTAGGTTTGATTGGTTTGTCTCTAGGTTTGAGTGGGTCAGCAGTGTCACAAGTAAAGTCCCACCCTTCCAAAAGCACCTTAACTAAAGTTTCTAGCAAAAGGCATTCCCATGCTGTGTGCATTAAACTGAGTGCATCAAGGAGACTTATATTTCTTTGCACATGTTTTAGCTGTGAGATTTTGTTCACTATAAGGTGTATCCAGGAGCTTTTGCTGCATTTTATGGACATAGTGACATTTAAAACTGTAAATGATGCTCTAGGTGAGTGGCTGCACAATGCAGGTTGTGTTAAGGGGTAGGAAAACTAGTAGTAGTAAATCATTTTTTTATTCATAAACAAATAAAAGGACACATTCACTTGAGCAAAGCTCATTTTTGATGAAGTTCCATGTCACAATAAAATGAGGTTCCACATCAAAAAGACATAATATCAAATCACTAAAAAGCCACATATAAATTGGGACAATTACAGTACAGCAATAAATAAGGAAGGATAAAAAAATAACAGAAGGAAATACAAATAAATTAAAATACAAACAGTCTCATTACACAATAACATACTTAAGGCACTAACAATTATTGCATGTTGTAGTATTGTGTAATACAGTTATACACCAATTCCTTAGTTCACTTTTGTTATGTCTAATTTAATGTTTTTAAGACTGGTGGCATTAGGGTGGCCTGAGAAGTTATTCAAGATCAGTACAATCTTTCTCGATCTCAGTTTTCAGTCCCATTGTCTAAGTCACTGCAATAATATCAGCGATCATCCATGTGTTTTGATTGCTTTTGTAGTGCACAGGTAAATTTCTTACCCTTCTAAGACATCTTGGTGCTGCTGACTTCCCAATCATATTACAGGTGACATGCATGGAAATTCTTTCCTAGGCACACTTTAACTCCATCTGATTTTCTGACTTAAAAGTCAGAGTGCCATGTATGACAGATCAGAAAAAAAGGTTGGTCTCATCTGTATTAAAACCATCCTGGACTACGCACCCCTTCTAAATTCCAGGCAAGGCAGCCTTCATCCAGGTATAAGTGCTTTCAGAATTGATATTTAACTTCTCACCATGAATTTGTTTGAATCAGTTATTGTGCTTTTGTTTCCACTGGTTCAGCCAGCCATCTGATGGGTTGAACTCCAGTTTACCAAGGACGATTGCAAGCTGCTGAGCTTGTTCAAGCAGTAGGTTGACCAGTGATTAATGCCTCCTTCCCTCGGGCATTAGAAAACCAGCTTAGAAAACATCCACTACTTGTCACATAAAATGTCTCTCACAGTTGGTTTTGGGAGGGCAGAATGCACCCAAAAAACATGTATACTTAGCTTGGACAGACATTCGATCTTGGAAAGGATTTCAACCTTTCAGGCCAGTGTAATCCCGCTCCTCTTGGACATGATGTGAGGACTCAGAACACAAAAATTGAATGAATCTAGAGCTGTCAGCAGCAGTGAATAAATAATGAATCCCATTAGCACTTAATAAAGCATTTAGTGTGTCACTTATGATTCAACAACTGCAATGCGTAGTACAAGATAGTACAAGATGTCAAGATTTGGATTTTCTCTGCAGACATCTCAGGATTTATGGCAAAATTGGTAACACAGTAGCTATCTTCTGTTGCAGTCACCACTTCTGCTTTTCGACAGCCCAAACAAAAGAGAGTATAGTACTATGCATTTCTCAGAGGAATGTTTTTTGTATGAATGAAAAAGACTATACGGAAAAAGTGGAAGCGAGTCACAAAAAAGGATGAAAAAATGAAAAAAAAATGCATTTGAGGGTCATTTTTCTACCAGTGAAGTTCACAATCCACATAGCAGAGTCTCAGTGAGAAAGATACATATGTTGGTCTCTGTGTAGGCTGTCATTTTGTTGGGAGGTGTTAAATTAAAAAATAAAATGAGTAACAAGATGGCAGCAAACAAAAAGGCATTTTTCCTCATGAAAAGGGATTGGCCCCATATGAAAAATGATTATTTTCTTTGTTTCATACAGCTATCTTGAAGTGCTTACTGAACAGGACTGAAATTTCAAAAATTAGTAACTCTGGAACGGATTAATATTTTCTCACCAAACCAGTGAAAGGCACATTTGTGGGCCAAGCTCTTTCTACCCTGAAAATTCCAAACCATGTACGTACTAGGGGCTGACAAAAAAACAGCACCCCCTCAAATCACATTTTTTGCTATCCGAATCTTGGAATCCACACATCTGAATAGAACAAAATTTGGCACGTCAAGAGATCTAACCTAAAAGAATGCACATGCAAACCTTTGTGAAAATATGCTGAAGCACTGCAAAGTTATTAAAGGCAAAAACTGGGGTTTAACATTAAATACCCTACTCAACCATAAAATCAGTGGTGTGATCATATCCCTCTCCCCCTCTCCCCCTCTCGTATATTCTTTTAAAAAACTTTGTTAATGAACTAGTTAGGGTTAAAGTGACAAAAGAAGGGAAATGTGACACCCCACCCCCACTCTGAGGGCAACAGCAGGTGTGGGGTGTGTCTTGCCATTGTGAGCCCTAATGTTCACCCTATTCCATGAGTAAGTAAGCTGAGATGGGTACAGTATATTAGAATGGGGTGAGCATTAGGGCTGACAATGGCAAGGCAAACGCCACACTTTCTGCTGCCTGCAGGGTGGTGGTGGGTTGTTAGGGCTGGAAACCCTCATGCCACATTTCCCTACTTATGTCACTTTAACCCTAACTAGTGCATTAATAAAGTTTTTTGCAAAGAATTACCTTACTTTTTCAGTAAGCAAAATCATATTCTTATTTGCCTGTGGGAGTGCAGGATCCATTGGGCCCTGCCCCTCCGAGCCCTGCATTTCCATTCAACCATATTTTTTTATAAATGTAATCCTTTCCTTATTTCCCTGTTGCAGTGAAAGGCCCTCTGGCCCCTGCACTCCCATCACTCCATAATCATATCCTTAATTGCATATGAGAGCACAGGGCCCATTCCATGATGGTATCCTGCACTCCCAACCATGCATAGGTTTTCAGATACAGTAGTTGCATTGTTATTTGCCTGTGGGAGAGCAGGGCCCTCTGGGTCCTGCACTCATTTTCCGTAGTATATAGCATCAAAAAACACCTCATATTACAATCTTATCCTACACAAAACACAACAAAATGTGAAAGGTCTGTAACTTGACACAAAATTATTATATTTTCTTGAAACCATCAAAAGGCAGCTTGGCAGCACAAGCCCGTTCTACCCTGAAAATTTCACAGCAAAATTGTAAACCATTTCTTAACACCACAGTGACAAAGAAACAGCTCCATAAACCTCCCAGTATAATGTTATCCTACAGGAAATCAACCAAAATTCAAATCACCAGAGCTCCAAGCCAAAGTAATATGTTTTCACCAAACCAGCAAAAGGCACATCTGTGGAGCAAGCCCTTTCTACCCTAAAAATTTCAGTCCAAAATTCCAAACTGTTTCTCTGCTATGAAGTGACAAAGAAACAGCTATATAAAATTTCTTTTTTCATAAACTGTGAAAAATAATTCTGTTTCGCATCTCCTTTTTCGCAGTTTGTGGTAAAAGAAAATCCTTTTTCAAAAATTGCAAAAAAGGATCTTTTTGAGGTAAATATTTTCTGAGATTTGAGAAACAGGATTTCTGTGGCTAAAAATCTGCATTTCTCACAAAGTAATAAAAAAACCTGGCCCCAGAATGCAATTCTACAGATCTGGATTGGTAAACACAACTGTGGGTGTTTACCAAAGCCCTGTATTAGTTTATTTCCCTTGCTAATTGAAAACAAGATGGTGACAGCACAAACTAGGATTCTAACTATTCCCATTGGAAATAATGGGAAAGGTTAAAATTTAATAACTTTGGAATGGATTAATATTTCTTCACCAAACCTTTAAAAGGCACCACTGTGACCCAAGACCTATATACCCTAAAAATTTCAGACCAAAAATTCTACACCATTTTTGTGCAATGTGCTGACATAGAATTGACAAAAAATGGTGATTTACACATTTTTAAGACTCCATATGTCTGCACTCACACATTTAACTGCAACAAATCTCACCACATCAATAAGGCATTAATTCCTGATGAAGCATGCCAACTTTCATGCATATCGCTTGAACGGTTGTAAAGTTATTAAAGCTCAAAATTTTTAGTTTAACATAGAGGTGAAGAAAGGATTTGACAAAAAATAGTAATTTAGACATTTTTAAGACACCATATCTCTGCACCTGCACATTCAACCAAAACAAAATCTGCCACATCATGAGACCTTTGGTCCCTGGTGCTGCATGCCAAATTTCATGCAAATCGCATCAAAGGCTGCAAAGTTATTAAAGCACAATTTGCGATCAAGACTCCTGTTTCATGATCAAGCATCCTGTTTGAGCCTCACATCTAAATGTTCCCATAGTAAATTATGGGAATATTTGAAATGTAATAACTTTTGAATGGATTAAAGCTTCAAAAGGCACATCGATGACCCAAGACCTATATATCATAAACATTTCAGACCAAAATTCCACACTGTTTTTGTGCAACATGGTGACAAAAAAGTTGAAAAAACCAAAAACAGTAATTTACACATTCTTTGAGACTCCATACCTCCGCACCTGCACATCCAGCTGGAAGAAAACTTGTCACATCAAGCATCTTTGATCCCTGATGGTGCATGGCACATTTCAAGCCTACTGTTTGAATGGTTGTGAAGTTATTAAATCACAAATTGCAATTAAGAATCCTGTTTCATGGTCAACAATCCTTTTTTGAACCTCACATCTAACTTTTCCTATTGAAATAATGGGAACAATTAAAAATGTTATAACTTTGGAAGTTATTAATATTTTTTCACCAAACCTTCAAAAGGTTCCATTGTGACCCAAGACCTATATACCCTAAAAATGTCAGGCCACAATTCCACACCATTTTTGTGCAACGCGGTTACAAATAATTAGATAAAAAAAAGTACTGTACACAGTTTTTTAAGACTACAAATCTCCTTACCTATACATTCATCTGGAACATAACTTGCCACATCAAGAGATCTTTGGCCATGATGGAGCATGCCAACTTGCATGCACATTGCTTGAATAGTAGCAAAGTTATTAAAGCACAAAGTTTTCAGTTTAACATAGAAGTGAAGAAAGGATTTGACAAAAAACAAATGGCAATTTAGATATTTTTAAGACTTCATATCTCCACACCCACACATCCAGCTGGAACAAAATGTACCACATTTAAAGATCTTTGGTCCCTGATGATGTATGCCAAATTGCATGCAAATGGCTTGAAAGACCTTTTTTAATTTTTATTTATTTATTTATTTGGATCTAGGATTACAAATACCTTTGAGCCAAGCCTCTTTTACAAAGTTTCCATGTCAGAGATTACAAAAGAGGAAAACAAACATTTCAAAGGAAGACAAACATTTCAAAGAACAACAACAGTGTGGTGATTACAGACAGGCTGAGTATTAGGACCTTTGGAATAACCATGGGGGAGGGGTGGAGAGGGGGAAACAATGAAGCAGCCAGAGGCATTGTCAAAACAAAGAATTAGTGAAGAAATGCAGTTTTTCATGGGGGGGTGAGAGGAGGTGAGAGGATAGGAACAGGTAGGAGGTGTGGAGGTGGGGAATATGAGGGAAAGAAAAGTGCATCGGGGGTACATGGTTCCAGGGTGTGGCTGGTAGGACTGGTGTGAAGTGGGGATGCCACAAACTGGCTTAGATAGTGATCCTTAGTTTTAGGTGAAAATCACAAGAGCTGGTGTTAGTGAGATGGTGCTGGACACTGGTTTTGAACATCCCAAGTGTTTTGGCTGAGGACATAGTGTGGCCTAGGTCATTTAGCCAAAGTGGAGCTTTGTATGCAAAAGAGCATTGGCCCAGGCTGGTGCAACAGTAGGGAACTTTCCGGAGCTGCCACTTTGATCTCCTAGAGTTCCAGTGACTGGAGCTTTCAGATAATAGGACTAGGACACCATGGGGTGTGGGACCAAGGTGGATTTTCTTTGCCATAGTACAGGTGAGATACTTGATGCGGTTAGACAGTTGGAGCCAACCGGTCTGAGCATACAGGTCACAGGTGTGGGTAAGACGGTCGGCACCAGTAATAAGTCGACAGGCTTTGTTTAAGGCAACTGATATATGTCCGCGGGTTGTCGTTGTGGCAGAGCTGTAAATGATGAAACCATAGTCGATGACCAACACCACAGATCTCTGTATGGCTATCTTCAGTGCATCAGGGGTAAGATGTTGACTGTGTTTATAGAGTAGACCAAGTCATGTATTAGCGGCTCTGGCGACATTGTCAACATGAGCCCCATATGAAAGGCAAGGATCAAGCAGAATCCCTAGATATTTGAAGGACTGGACCTGTTCAAGGGTGTTACCCTTTGCGGTGGAGATAACCAGCTGGTGTTGCTTGTGCAGATTATGGAAGCTGCAAAAAAGCATTGATTTAGTTTTCTTGTGATTAAGCACTAGCTTGTGTTTGTGGAACCATGACTCAACAGTGCTAAAGCCAAGCTGGAGACTACGTTGTAATGACAAGGGGTCTTTGTGTGATGAAAAAATTACTGCATCATGCGCATACAGTAAGATGGGCTCAGTGCAGGATTGGGGTAAGGAGTTCAAGAGGAGGTTGAAAAGGAGGGGGCCCAAAATGGACCCCTGTGGGACACCAGAGCAGATGGGCAGGGTATCAGATAGAGCATTGGCAACTTTTAGTCTTTGCCTCTGGAGTTCTAGGTAGCTGTTGAACCATAGTGCAGAGTCAGGTGACAGAGCAGCATTCAGTAGTTGGTCAATAAGGAGCCCATGGTGGACAGTATCAAATGCAAAACCTTGAAGTTATTAAAGTGCAAATTGCAATTGAGAATCCTGTTTCGAGATCAAGCATCCTATTTCGAGCCTCACATCTAAATTTTCTCATAAGAAATAATGGGAAACTTTAAAATTGAATAACTTTTGAACAGATTAATATTTTTTCACCAAACCTTCAAAAGGCACATCTGTGACCATAGACCTATATACCCTAAAAACTTCAGACCAAAATCCCACATCATTTTTGCACAATGCAGTGCCAAGGAATCTGACAGACAAACAGTAATTTACACATTATTTGAGACCCTATATCACTACACCCACAATTCCAACTGTAATGAGACTTGTCACATCAAGAGATCATTGGTCCCTAATGGAGCATGCCACATTTCATGTATATCGCTTGAACGGTTGAGAAGTTATTAAAGCACAGCGTGTGATCAAGAATCCTGTTTTGAGCCTCACATCTAACAATCCATATGAAACAATGGGAACATTTTAAATTTAATAACTTTGGAATGGATTAATATTTTTTATCACCAAACCTTCAAAGGGCACCACTGTGACCTGATACCTATATACCTGAAAGTTGCAGACCATAATTTCACACTGTCTTTGTGCAACTCAGTGACAAACGAATTTAAAAAAAAGGTAATTTACACATTCTTTAACAATCATGTGCAATGGTTTTTACATATATTTAATCAAAGCTTGAAAATCTGAAATTCAAGTCCTTGTGTCATGATTAGTGTTTCCTGAAAATTTCATGCTGTTTGGTTTTGTGGTTTTATTTTAATCAGCATTTGTCAACTTGCTCTACAGTGGCTAAAACAGTGGAGTTATTTCTGTCCTCTCAGTCAAACTTAGAGAGCGACTACATCATTTTGGAATAGCTTGCTGTTTCAGATTCCCAATCAGAGCAGCACTCTGTAGAGTTAATTGTTTGCTGAGCTCTCCACGTTTTTAATAAACCCAGTCTCTGGTTTGTGTTTAGCTAGATCAGCTTCAAATCTAACATCCTCTTCCTTTGAAAAAGCTGATCATTTGGGTTTCAATGCTGAACTGAAGTAGTGGAAATCTTTCTCTGTGAGAAATCAGCTTGCATGTGTCACGGCTCTTAGTTCATTCTAATCAAAACTCTGATTCTAACTACACTATATAACACAGGGCTGTTTTATGAATATAAAATAAATCTAAATGTTGTTCCTTCACAGAAACAGTTTGTCTTTGATGTAGCCTTCATAAATACATTCATGCATGAACATTTTTTTTTCATGTCAGATTGACAAACGGGCCTGCCACACACTGCTACACTATTTCTAGCACATATACTGTCTGAACTCACAAATTTCAGTTCTTTGGTGGTTTCTGTTTGAAAATACATCATGTATATGTATAACTAGAAATACTATATGGCATCCTGCTGCACCATCTTTGCCCCACAGTTGAGGCAGCTGCAGTCTGTTGCCATCAGTCCCCTGCCCCACAAACCCCCTACCTTCTGCTTCACATTCTAGGCTGCTGCACCCTGCTGCCCACTGTCTTCTCCCACACCATCAGGAATTGTGCACCCTACTGCCTCCGTCCCCTGCCTAAAGAATCAGGGCTGCTGCACCCTGCCATTACCTGCCCAAACAGTTGGGGTTTCTGTACCCTGCTTCCCTCTCTCCCCAACCTTCACAGTTAGGAATGCTGTACTTGTTGCCCCCTGTTCCAGTCTTCACAGTCAGGGCTGCTGTGCTGTGCTAAGCCTTAGAGTGCCAGGTTCTCTGCCTCCACAGCTGGGGCTGTTGCACCATGCTGCCCTAGCCACCTGAGGTGGGACTATTGCTGCACTCTGCTACCCACTTCCATTGCTTCAAATGGGCAGGGCTGCTGCACCACATGTACCCCATCTCACGGTCAGGGCCGCTGTACCCTGATGCCCCCTGTGTCATCTCCCACAGTTGAGGCTTTTGCACCATGCTGTCCTATGTCTCCCTGTCTCCACAGAAAGGGCTGCTGCACCCTGCTCCTTTCTACACAGTTGGGGTTGTTGGGGCCTACTGTGCACTAGAGCCTCATGCCTCTGCAGTTTGGGCTGCTGCACTATGCTGCCACTTGTCACAAGATTCAGGGCATTTTCTGCACCATGTTGCATGCCTCCATAGTTGAGGCAGTTGCACCCTGCTGTCCCACTGCCACCACAGTCAGATCCTTTGCTACACACTGCTGCCCACATCCCTTGTCCCAAACAAATCAAGAATCCTGTTTTGAGCCGGAGATCTTACTTTTCACATAGGAAATAATGGGAAACCTTAAAATGTAATAACTTTGTAATAGATTAATATTTTTTCACCAAACCTTCAAAAGGCACCACTGTGACCCAAGACCTATATACCCTAAACATTTGTGACCAAAATTCCACACCATATTTGCACAACACGGTGACAAACATTTAACAAAAATGGTAATTTAGACATTTTTGAGGCTCAGTGTCTCCTCACCCGCACATCCAGTATGAACGTAACATGCTATGTCAAGAGATCCTTGGTCCCTAATGGAGTATGCCAAATTTCATGCAAATCACTTAAACAGTTGCAAAGTTATTAAAGCACAATGTTTTCAGTTTCACACAGCACAGAAGAATGGTTTTAACAAAAAATGGTATTTTACATGTTTTTAAGATCCATATCTCCTCACCGGCATATCTAACCAGAACAAAACTCATCACATTACGAGAACTTTGGTGC